>OY292279.1:4396481-6896481 GCA_958496175.1 Sisyra terminalis | reverse complement strand
GAGTCCCTATTTAGATAATTGCGTTAATTCAATACTTTGTTTTATACTATTCACAGTTTTTACTTAATATTTATGATAATCTGGGACAATTGGGGAAATAACAATCACTTGTCTATATTGTAAGGCGTTAAAATGCAGTGGTGAATTAGTCCTACCACCAGATCCATTATGCTCCATAATTTATGAGGTAGGAAATGATTCTAAAAAATCCTTGGCCAATATTCAAAAATTTAACACTTGCTTTCAAATGACGTCGTTTGGTGCATAAAACAAATATTATAATTAAGGAAGTTCTAAAGAAAACAGGAACATTTCCAGTTAGCTTCCAGTCCCTGATCAATAGTGACCTTTGGATCGAATTAGCCAAAAGAAGAATACAATTTCAAGGAATACAAAAAGACAAAAACCAAAATATGTTTTACAATATCTATGTACGTCTTTAAACTCATGAATAACTGATAATTTAAGGATTTTTTATGCATATAAGTGTTAACATGTTTAATGTTTTTATAGAAGTAAATCTAAATAAGTAAAATACAGTGGATATTAATTTAATTGTGAATGTTAATAATTTGTCGGATTACAAGGTATTCTTTCGTAAAAAATTCTGTAGGGGGTCTTAGGCAGTACTCTATAATCCGATAAATTCGCTAATCCGACTCTGCCCTGCGAACTGTTTGTCGGATTACCGGGGGTCTACTGTATTCGGAAATTTAACGGGATATAATTTGGAAGATAAATGAAAGTTTCTATTATACTGTTAAATAAATTGTCAGTCTATTTGAAGCAGAAATAAACTTTAGCGTCGTTTCAGGTTTGTGTCGTTGTAATTAACGTGGATGACATGCAAACGAAATCAACGACTTGCGAGTTTCCATCGCGAATTTCTATATATATATATATATATATATGTATATATATATATATTCCAGGGAATGCAATAGGGATGCAATGCCATACATCTTCATTGAACTTTTTGTTCTTGTATATGTGCACAGTGCAACGTTTGCATGTCGTTAATATTTTTCGTTCACACCATCACTGGCATCGTAAAAAAAGTTTTTATCACCGCACATATAAAGTTTCACGTGAGATTCACAAGAATATTTTCAACTATTCACCGCTAGATACCTACCACTAAATAAAGTAGTCATTCCACTTGCAAAGTGGGAAGAACTCTAAATCGTTTTAATCAAGCGATAAAATTTAATTTTGCGGTCGGAAAAATAAGGATGGAACATTCAAATGGCAAATGGAATGAATAAATGGCTTGGCGTAAATAAAAATTGTCAGAATCGCGCGATAATAAATGATCTATTGAACGGTGAGGTTCGCCAACTCCCTGGAGGCAACTTCCAAATGTAAAACATATGTAGGTATCGAGAGGGAAAAGACGAATGTTTGACAGCAGAAAACAATTCGAAACGAGATAAAGAAATATTTGCTACGATTTTTATTTACCAGCGTTGAAATAACAGCAATTTTTTCGTTTGTACACCTTTGCGTGTTTTCACACGGCGAAAAAAAAACGAAGACAATTGTGATTTTTTTCCTGAAAATATCGCAAACTATTTGCTAAAATTTATAAAGTTTCACCTATTTTTAAAAAGCTATTTTTTAAGCAAAAAATTACATTAGAAATTTACTAATAGCTTCACATAATGCTCTACAAAAATTAAAAGAAGAATTTATTTAAAAAAAAAAACCACAAAATTAATTTCGTCTATTTGACGCGGACTTCACTCAAATAAATGCTCCTACATATGTTTAAAAGCACAGCTATGATGAACATTTATTAAAATATTTATCAAAAATGTGAAATGTACGGTTGCACGACCTTTGCCTTCGCCAGTTATTAACGTCTCACACAATTTTGCCGTGAAATACTTTATAAAAAACGTCCACCCCCTAATTAAGGGTTGTTTAAAAATTATGTCTATCCCAATTCCCATCCGTCTTCCTCGTCAATTAAAACATTAAAAGGTCACGAAAATATATGTAAATATCAAAGTTTAAAATCTAAAACAAAAAATCGATTTACATAACATTTGGTATAATGTGAATTCTTCTCGGAAGTAATTACGGAATATACATCTGTTTTATATGGATTTATATTTCCCTTGTTTTTACTTGGTTTTTCACGGTTTTTACCTGCAATTTCGTCGATGTGTCCCGGTTTTGAAGTAATTATTGTCAATATAAAATTCAAAGGTTTTTTTTTGTTTTCAAATAAATTGCACAATCGGCATAGAGTTGCAATAAGTGCATTCAATCCATAGACAATCACATGTAAGCACTAGTCCCAGTAGATTAGTGCTGTATAAGTACAAAGATTTTCAACAATCAATGGCAACAATAACAATAATAGTAATTCTTATAGCAATAACAACAATCATAAAAACAATCAACAGTACCAATAATAATAATAATAATAGTCTATAATAACAATAGCAATGCTAAAAATAATGTGAAACATTAATATATAAGTAATATATAAAAAGAAAGCTTTATAAAAAGAAATAATAATTTGGCAACAGATAGTTAATAGGAATATTTGTTTAGTTACAAAATCTATCAGGCAAATATATTTTATTCCATTTTTGTAACCTTCTTATCATCTCACAGTTGTCCGATAAGTTTATTGCAAGATAGTTGGAATGATCATCTAGTTTTGTCAGGAATTTTTTACTATACCTTTTTAATTTCCTCCTTTACAGATGGCATTTCTGTATCTTCATGTATTTTTTTATTGTTTACATACCATGGAGCACCGATTATTTGTCGTAGGGTCCTTGATTGAAATCTTTGTAGGATTTTAATGTTGGAGTTGGATGCAGTACCCAACAACTGCACTCCATATGTCCATATGGGCTTGAGGATTACATTGTACAGAAGAAGTTTGTTTTCTGTTGATAATGGTGCATTAGATGCCATTAGCCAGTACATTTTTTTGTATTTTTTACTTAAATGTTCTCGAGTTTTTTTGATTTGCACAGCCCATGTAAGTTTTTGATCTAAGTGCATTCCGAGATTTTTTACCGTGCTCTTTTGCAACAGTTCTGTGCTTTCCATTGTAACCGGTGGACATATATTTCTGCCCAGTGTAAACATTATGTGTGTAGATTTTGCGTTGTTTATATTTATTTTCCACTTTTTTACCCATTTTTCTACTTTGTCCAGGTAATTTTGGAGCTTTAACGAAGCTTCATTGGGTTTATCTGCTGCGGTTACGATGGCTGTCTCATCAGCAAATGTTGCCACTAATGCATCTGTTGTATTTGGCATATCGGCTGTGTAAAGCGAATACAACAGAGGTCCCAGTACGCTACCCTGGGAAACCCCGGCTGTTATTTTCCTGGAAGTTGTTACTTCCGACTTGTATTTGAAAAATTCAAAGTTTGTGAACTATTATGTAATTTGCACCAATTCAGAAATTTGCTGCTATATCATGGTGGTGATAACATGCGATTGATCTTTAGAGGTGTTTAAGAAGCTGGAGGAGTCGAACTTCATTCCTGTATTTTTTTTTTTTGTTGTTGATTGTTCTTGACCTTGTGATCAAGCAACCGCTATTTCTTGGAGCTCCTGAGGAAGTTTCCGCTTCACCCTTCTTTGTTTTTTAGTTTCCCCTAAGCCTAGTTTAACTGCACTAGGACAATTTTCCAGGCCGTTAAGAAAATTCCTTGTGAGTACAATTAGAAAGTCTTTTATGTATGGGACGTTCATTTCGTGATGAATTTGGACGTTTCTCACATACCATGAAGCTTTAGTGATGATTCTCAAGACTCTTTTTTGGAACACCTGTAGGTCATTGTGATTTTTCTTTGAGGATGGAAGTCAGATTACGGAAGAGTATGTGAGAAGTGGTCTAATGACTGATTTGTATATCATCATTGAATATTTCATACTTCGACGAGACCGTTAGTTGATAAGTGGGTATAGTTGGAAGAGTCGAGTGTTGGCTCTTCTGATTTTACTTGAGATATGGCTTTGCCATGTTAATTTTGAGTCCAGAAGTATACCCAGATATTTAACAGGCGTTTTTTTCTCACTCCACGGAATCTCTATGAGATCCAGCACGATAGGCTCCAGTTGGTTGGAGAAATGTCTTAGAGGGAAAATTTTGGCGATGCTTTTAGATGGATTTATAAGAATTTTCCATCTACTGAACCAGGAAGATGGATGGTTGATAGACTGCTGGGTTTTCTGAACGGCTCTTTGATGATCATTGTCCAGGTTTATGATGGCAATGTCATCCACGTACGTTGAGGTTATACAGTGGTCTAGTGACGGAAAATCCCCAACGTAGAGATTGAAAAAGACTGGATCCAATACCGATCCGGAGGTACCCCCGAGAAGATAGGTTTTCCCTTTGATAACTGGTTATCCATTTTGATTTGGAAGAAGAGATTACTCAAAAACGAAGAAATTATGTTATATAGATACTCAGGGATATGGTAGTTCTGAAGCTTTGTCAGTAGCCCTTGATGCCACTCTAGATCGATCCCTCCTAGATATCATCAAAATCCGATGTTTTACTTACTGTTCAAATGTGACAATTTTTTCTTTCAGTCTCTAGAAAAGAGTCAATTCTTCTCATCCTTCAAAAGATTAGTGTTACAAGAGAAATTTGTAAGAAAAACTCTCGAAAACCAGAAAGAGAAGAAAAAATGGTAACCCCTGGTTCTCCCCTTCAAAAATAACAGTAAACAGTAAAGAGAACATTTTTAGAAAGCCTTATTTTTAAGTTTAAGTCTACAACGTTTAAAAAATAAAAATTATAAAAAAATAACTGTAAAGTGTTCTCTGATGAATTTAGTTTTTACATTGTTATGTGTAGATTGTAAATGCATGCAAATTGGTTTTAAAACGGTCTTTTAGTTGGTGTTTATGTAAAAATTTAAGGACAATATGTAACACCGTCTCTTTGTTTCAGTAGCCGTGGAACGTCCGTGCGAGAGTGGCGTTGTTGGAGCGAACATTGCCGCCGGAAGTCCGGGATTGCGGGCCGGAGCGGTTGCGTGTGTCGCAATGTTGGTAACCGTGTTCAACAGCGCTTTGTAAACAATCAAATTGAAAAGCGGCAACATCATACGATTTGTATCACACGAAAATTTATTTAACAACCAAAAAAAAAAAAAAAATTAGCGACAAACACAATTGCCAACCTTGTAAGAAAATCACTAACCAAACAAAAAAAAAATGAGCACAATCTTAGCAACAATCAAAAGAATGCTCACCACCCTTGTTATTATGGTCCGAATCAAAACATATAATTAATTACTGTAGGGATTGATAGGAAATTTTTGAAAAAAAAAACAAAAAATATAAGAAATAGCCAATTTAAGATAAAGAAGTGTTCACGATTCGAAAAAAAAACGCGCGCGCTTTTTTATAACTATATATTTAAATATAAAGAAAACAAAATGAAAAAGCACTTGAATTTATTAGGAATTAAGGTTTTAAAGTGAAAAATTTTAACAATCAAAAATAGTTAAACGGAAATTTATTCGAAAGAAAAAAAATTGGAATGGATAACCCAGACATTTCTTACAACAAAAACGCTACCACGGTTGACATTGTTGAGTTGCTGAAAGCTTTCAATGGGACTCCAAAACGAGTTTTTGTCCAACTTGTGTCAATAATAAGCTCAAAGCTTTTGATGATACAAAAAAAAAATCGAACGAAGCTAGACGCTAAAGAGGAAAGGAGAACGAAAGAAAAAACTCACTATATATTTTATATATGTATAAACAATTTTTCGAGTATTTAATGTGAAATTGTTGTAGAGAAAAAAAAACATACTTCTATTTTTCTTGTAAATGTATTGAATGTTTGTCTAAATGTTTGTTTGTTTATCAATGTGTACAATAATGGACGTCTAATACAGTGTACTTCTTGATAATGTCCTTGACAAAAAGCTTGCAAAACTTAACCGTCACGAGATGGAGCTTTCACGTTTAATTGATAAACAAAAATAAGAAAAAAAAACCAACAAAAAAAATATTTGCTTGCGTTTCTTCTACGATTTAATGTAGAAAAATAATAGAGGAACTCTTTTTGCTTTTAATAATGCAAAATCTCAATAAATTTTGTCTATGAACTTCTGAATATTCCTCTCATATTGGATTGAGCAAAAGATTGACTATCTTTATGCGATGATTACTGATTTTTCAATCGTTAAGCAAATTTTTCGTCCCAAATTCTTAACAACTTGGGGTTTTTTTAAAGAAATATAAAAGACAGCTTAAAATAGCTAAATAGTTTGGGATCATCTGCATTTTGGAAGAAAAAGCTCGGAAATCTTTTTCAAAATTTAGAGAGAAAGTTTTTGCCGTTGATTTTATTAAATTTTAAAGATTAAAACTTTGGAAAATATCCATTTTTGCTATTGAAAAACATTCGTTATAAGTTTATTAACACAATTAAATCAAAAAATATCAATAATCAATGCGAAATTTTTGCAAAAGCTTTAAAGACAATCAAAACCAAAAAAAAGCTTAATATTTTAGAAATGAATTTTACTAGTAAAATGGTTATGTATACAATATATAGAATATATTGCGGTCCAATTTATGTAGTATAATTTAATATAAGAACATATAAAAATCATACCATAAACATAGATTTAAACAGAAACAGAGTTACGAAAAGCAATTACAGAGTGATCCAAACTACTTGGTGACCACTGAGGAAGATTGCTTGGCAATCGAAATACGTATCTAGGCAATACGTCACAAATATTTTTGTTTGAACTTTTGTTCAAATTTATGTTTATGGTATGATTTCTATATATTATTATATTAAATTATGCTACATAAATTGAACCACAATATATTCTATATATTGTATACACAGTATAACTGTTCAAAGTGAGCGGGAAAAAAATCGTATTTTGATTAGTAAAATGGCATCTTTTTGAAAGAACCACCTGCTTGGAGTGCACATCTTGATTGCTATTTTCAGCAGAATGGTTCAATATAAATTCAATTTAGTAACTAAACAGAAAATTATGTCATAATTTTTTTGGTAGAAAACTTTTCCATTTTCCACATATTTTAAAATTTTCCTACAATAAGGACCTTACAAATAAGCCAAAGCAGATAATTCCATTGAAATCTCAAATCCGTTAAACCAATGTCTTTGCCTCAAAAACAAGACAATAAAAAGAAAATGGTTTTAATATTTATTTTTTTTAATCATTTGCCCGCTGCGAGCGCTTTTAGCCTGCCTTCTCATCAATTAAATCCAATTATTCTTATTTCATTTCATCCAAAAAGGCATAAAATAATTAGCTTCATTAAAAAAATCCCCGCGAATAAAACGCAAGCCCTGCGGATATCCTTGACAAATTGTTAAATTTGTAAGAGAGAGCTTTTGTGCAAATGGAAAGTTGAATAAAAAAAAAAGCACGAATTAAAAACATACACAATAGGCGGATGAGCTTAACCACGGTAATCCAGAGGATTAAAATCCGAGGTACGAAACGATCATTTTTATGCAATTTAGAATGTAACCCTTTGGGTAATTTGTGTGAGTTTTGGGGGGCGGGGTGAATCGAGATGAGTTTTTCTTTCGTTCTGAGCTTTTTTCGTTGAGCTTTTCGGAAAATGAATTGGATATTGAATGTCTCTGTTTTCCATTCGGTTTTTTCACGCTTTCTTTTGTGGCCACATTTAATTTGAATTGTTCAATTTGGATTAAAGGTGATGGGATTAGTTTGAATGGTTAATTATTCGGGGATTCAAGGGTAAATTGAGGTACTGGTCTATTCACCATTCAATTTTTGAATAATTCAAGTTAAATTGTGTACATATCGAACAATCAATTCTATTTTTTTTTTTTGGTCTCCCTAACCTAAAGAACTTTGCACATAATATTTATAGATTTTGACTTTTAGTTGAAATTTCATAAGCAGGAAATCTTCAACCCCTTATTTAAAATTCCTATAGTCTCAAGCCTATTACCTTTTAAAATAAAGACCCTATAAAAGTTTTTAAATTGGCTCACCTATATAAGTACCATATTTTATTAAATTTCAACTAAAAGCCAAAATTAGTGATTAACTTGCAAAATTCTTTACTTTGCAAATATTTGATTTAATTAATGCTCAGTATAAAACTATAATGCAAGTGATAAGTTTTACATTAAAAGAAAAATTGTATAGTAAGATATTTTTTAAAAAAAAATAATCAATAATCCTGCAATCGAGGAATTATATAAATGGAAATCGCTCGATATGGCTGATGTAAAAAAATTTGTTCTTCATCTGTACATAAAACTATAATATGATACACCCACAAATTACAAATGACAAAAAAAAATGATAATGAAAAATCACTTATGCTTAATGTCAATAAAATTGAATTTTAGGAAAATTTTACTATAAGCTGTACAATTCTAAACGTACCAATCGTCAAACACATATCGTAGATAATATTGTAATAATTAAAAGAAAAATTATGAAAATTTAGAATTATCCGAAGAGATTCGAGCAAAAAGCTTATTATTTATTGAGTCGTTTGATTCGGCAAGTTTGAGTGGCGTGCTTTTGGTGGTGGTGTCAAGCTTTGTTTTAATCTGGGAGAAAATTGAGGCATTTCATTAATTGCATTATTTAGTGCATTCAATAATTCAACCGATCAAAATTATATAGCAAAGCTCGGCGAATGCTTGTCATCGCCGTCAAAGCTTGCAGTGAATTTATTTCACTTTGTTCAATTCGTGAGCTTTGATCAAATGGTTCGTGAGCTTTGTGTTTTGTTTTGTGCCTACAAAACCAAAAATTAAAGCTTAAAAATTATTATAATTATTTCAGTAAATTTATGATTTTAAAGTTATAAAAACCAGGATAAAAATCAATCTATAAATTTGGAAAATTTGGTTAATCTTGACCAACAATTATTAAATTTGGGAAGAATGGCAAAGCTTTACTGTTTTGCATCGAAAAAAGTTTCAACTTTCCCAAAATTCAAAAGAGGCAAATTTTTATTTGTGTGTACAATATATAAAATATATTGCAGTCCAATTTATGTAGTATTATTTAATATAATAATATATAAAAATCATACTACCAACAAAAATTTGAACAAAAATATTCGTGACGTTTTGCCCAGATACGTATTTCGATTGCCAAGCAATCTTCCTCAGTGGTGATCAAGTAGTTTGGATTGCTCCGTAACTGCTTTGTGAATCATCAGAAAGCAGTTCAGGAGTGATTCAAACTACTTGATGACCACTGAGGAAGATTGCTTGGAAATCGAAATACGTATCTGGACAATACGTCACGAATATTTTTGTTTGAACTTCTGTTCAAACTTATGTTGGTGGTATGATTTTTATATATTATTATATTAAATTATACTACATAAATTGGACTGCAATATATTTTATATATTGTATACACAGTATAACTGTTCAAAGTCAGCGAAAAAATCTTATTTTAATTTTTATTTATTAAGCCAATGTTTCCAACTTGGTCGTTATCGCCCCTCGTAAATATTTTTTGGAATATTATACTTTTGAAAAGCTTAAATAATGAAGGAATTGTACTTTTTCATGATTAATATTAGCAATCTAATGTCGAATAACCGAATAATTATTATTTATATTTTGGGCTAAATTTTTTTCCGGATTTAAGAGAGATGAATGTTTTGGTTGTACTTCTTGCTCGATAATATTGGAACTGCACTATGAGTAAAAAAAAATCCATTTCTATCATATTTCTATCAATCCATTTTCGTGTTCCTTCAATTAGTTTCGCAAATTCTGAACTCTTCTTTACTAATTCCTTATCTATCAGAACTTTTTCTATTAGGTGCAGCCATCATATCTTAATCTTCCTTTTGGTCTCTTCTTCTTCTGCTATTACTTATTAACATAGATCTTTACTCACATTTCTATTTCTCTTACTGATTTTTGTGCTAAAGCCCCCAAAAATTTATTAACAGAGGTGATATTGTCCAACAGTGGATATTTTTTTTTAAAGTTAAGTTCTTAATTTTTGGGTTATAAAATCATTATTGGTTGACAAACTTCATTTATGATTTGCACATTGATTATTTATGGAAAACATTTTTTGTACTCCAAAAAAGAATGTATATGTAAGTTTATACATTGCTATAGAATTAAAAATCCAGAGTTATATTTTGAAGATTTAATATCAGGAAAAATTTGTTGTAAATCTGTGGATTATTTAGCTTCTTTAAGGTACTTTTTAATTTCAATGGTTTCATAGGTCCATACGGGAAATGTTTCAAATTTTATGGTCTCAAGTTCTTCTTGGCCATCACCGTTTTTTATACTCATTGTCGAATCAAATGAAAAAAAAAACATACTTATGATTAAAATAGCTCATTTTATCTTTAGAAATCATAAGATTTTTACTTGAAAGAAAAATCATTGTCACCATTATAATCAAAGATTTTTTGGAGGATTTTTAAAATTTTGATATGCCACAATGGTTTTTGATCGAAACATTTTTGTCAATCCAACAAAATCACGGTACTACCGCTTGTTACTAAAAAATTTATCGATCAATTTTTGTACAATCAATTGCCAAAAATGTTTCACTTTTCGGAATTAATGATAACTTTGTATACATAAAATCTATTAAAAAAAGTGTAAATCAGTGGTACCTAAACGAGCCACCCCTTTTTCTAATGCCTATATTTTTAGATTAGTGCCTACAGATCTATTTTATATCATAAAAAAAATTTACAAAAAAAAAACTTCTTTATACTCGTAGTGGTAATAGCGTTTTTACACTAAAAAAAAATAATCAAAAAATTAAAAAACCCAAAATACACACACTTAACGCAAATTTGTATCTAAAGCACTAATTAAATATAAAATATTTATATATAAAAAAGGTATAATATATATTTGAATATAAAAATTATAAAAAAAAATACTAAGAAAATAAAAAACCAAAAAAATCGATAGGAAAAGATTGGATTTTACATATATATAAAGACCACGCGCTTTTTCCTTCTTCTAAAATGTCGTTAAGGGATGATTTGCAACTAATACATATCAATTACTATAAGAAAATCTATGATCTATGAAAGACATAACAAAAACGTTACATATCAAACAAACATATCATAAATTGTCCAGAAGTTCCTTGGAAAAATGGAAACAAAACATATCGATAATATACGAAATGAAAGGTGTCGAAAATTTTAAAGAGATAAAGTTAATTTTTATGTGAAATTTTAAAAATTTAAAAATGTAATCAACTGTATTGATATAAACTTTAGCACTTAATAGGTATTCATTATTAGGGTGTCCGTTATTTCCCAAATTGATTTTTTTAGAGCGATCGCCCCCTGAATTTTTAGTTTAAGATATAAAAAAAATTATCCAATACAATTAAGCTCTAAATTTCTTAATTAAACCATGCCGGAATCATGTTACATTTATCATTTAAATAACCTGGGATTATTGACTTTTTACTTTTAATTTTTTTTCTCAGGAACAAATGAATGAAAAGATTTAAGATTAAATTATTCTATCGTAAAATTTAACGCTCTACAAAAAAGGTCTTTTATGAATTTTCGATTAAATCACTCCATTAAAAGTTATTCAACATTTAACTTGTGCCTAATATAAATCTTGCAATATTTTTAACTTTTTGCTCATTTTTACTTTTTTTAACTATAAAATCATGGAAAGAGAAAATACAAATTATTATCATTAGTGCGCCAGTGATTATTTGTGTTCATTTTAAGGCTTGAATTGAAAATTAAACAAAAAAAACATTTTTTGACAATTAAAACCGGTGACATAAGATCCGAATTCGCTATAGTCGTGAAATTCAATTATCCAGGATAAATTTCCGAACTTTAATCAATATTTTGTACCTACAAAGTGAATTTCATACTAATTAATGAGACTATCGACAAATGTTCAATTAAAATTCGAATTTTTACCATTTCACCTGACGCCATCTATGAGATGTTTCTTAGAACTTGCAGTCAACAAATTAAATGTTGAATAAATTACAAAATACAAATTAAACAAATTAATTCAAGTTAAATGTTGAATAACTTTCAATGGAGTGATTTAATCGAAAATTTATAAGAGACATTTTTTGTAGAACGTTAAATTTTACGTCAGAATAATTTAATCTTAAATCATATTATTTATTTGTTTCTGAGAAAAAAAATTAAAAGTAAAAAGTCAAATAATCCCATGTTATTTAAATGGTAATAGTAACATGATTCCGGCACGGTTTAATCAAGTAATTAAGAGCTCAATTATATTGGATAACTTTTTTTGTATACTAAACTAAAAATTCAGGGGGCGATTGCTGTAAAAAAATCAATTTGGGAAATAACGGACACCCTATTCGTTATATTCCCTTTAAAAAATTGGAAAAATGATTCATTTCTTTGGCCCAATTAAATATTTTGAAAATTTTTAGGTTTAGGTTTCATAATCTTTAAACAAGTAAGTTTTCTATCTAAGGGCATCTTAAGGTACCTAAATTTCGTTGCCTGTAGTATCCTAACAAATATTTCACTCGGTTAAAAGCTTTAAACCAATTTAAATTTTTTTTATTAATTTATCAAAAATAATATTCTTCTTAAATTGATTCATTGCACAAAAATTATTTAAGTCGTTACCAATTGACAACTAGAAGATTTGTCAACAAAAATTTAAGGCTAGAAAAAAATAATTGAAGGGGATGAATTGTCAGGGATGAATTTTCAAAGGATCAAATAAATATACCAAATCTAAAATACTTTCATATCAGAAAATAAATTCTATACGTGCAAAAAAGACAATCCATTTATTGTTCTTTTTCCAAAAATTTCACACCTTTCGTTTGTATAGCAAGTAGTCATACGGCCTGTGAAAAAAGCCTGTAACCCTTGTGTTACATATCAACGTAAACATATCATTTATATACGACCTTATATAAACTCAAAGAACTTGGAAAAATTTAAATCAATTATGAAAATTATAATATTTAAATAAATTGTAAAAAAAAAACTATTGAAACAAGAAATATTGTTGTTGAATTATTTGTAATTATTATTATAATATATTTTAAATATTTCTACAAAAAAAAATTGTGTAGAATTTTTAAAACGAAAGCTTTTGGCTTGAAAAAGAAAAGAAATTTGTCAAAACCTAAATTAATGCTGCTTGGAAAACAAATTATTTAAAATTTTTATTTTTCGTTTTGATGTGATAAATGTAAATTATTTATAACGTTAGATATCTATATATAAATTTTGATGTATCTCTGCTTTTTTTCGGTGTACTAAAGTATAAAAATTCTCCTTTTTTTTTAAAAAAAATAAATTAATAATTAATGTGAATAGAATGAATAATTGATTAATTTTAATCAAAATTAATGTGACACATTCAAATAAAAAAACATAGATTGCGCTTATGAAAAAAAAAATCTTCATCAACACCTGCGAGCTTTTACGACGGCCATTTTGTCAAAAAATCAACACATATAGTTGTGCAATTGTTTTGTTAAGCATTTAGAAATCAAAGCACAAAGTGGCCGTCGTAGCTTTGGGCTATGGAAGATTTAAATTTCCTGATCTGATCTGCTTAAAACAACGATATCTTTTAAATATTATATACAAAATGAAAGAAATCTGCGATTTTTCTCTGCAATTTATCTTTCGTCTATTTAAAATATGTGTGTGCAATATGACAAAAAAAATAGATCAAATAGATGTAACATAAATTATAATGGCTGTAAAAAATATCTTATACATTTATGATTAGAATGTAAGACTAGAAAGAAAAATGAATATATATCGTTTACTATGTAAGATGTCAGCTTATCATTGTTTTAATGTGATTTTCACTCTTGAAATCCAAAATAAGAAATATATATATATTTAATGATAAATGGAAAAATATGAACACTCTAATAAAGTCAATATTAATGTAGTTATATATATTTAGATGAAAATATTTAAAAAAATAACATAGGATATAAGGAATTATTAACTAATACAAACGTAGATTCAATTAATATTTTGAATGATTGTTTTGTTCATTCTAGGAATATGGAGTTTGGAATGATTTTTGTCGAAGTTTAGCCAATAATTTTACTCTATATTTTGGTTGAAAATCAATAACTACCAGAACTCCGGACAGGTAAAGTACAGATGAGTTTAAAACTTTGGGGTTTCCACTAATAGGTCTACAACTATACTTCTAAAGTACTCATAAATTGGCATCTTTTCTAATTCATATTTCAAAGTAAAGAAGTTTCTTTTAGGTGGTATTTGGGCTTCTGTAATTGTTGAAACAACAATTAATTTCTGTACCATATTGTTGACGGAAAACCACCTTTATATTAGCTAAAAATTTAAATACAGAGGATTAAGGGTTTTTTTTTCTAATGCATCTGTTGTATTTGGTATATCGGCTGTGTAAAGGGAAAACAACAGAGGTCCCAGTACGCTACCTTGGGGAACTCCGGCTGTTATTTTCCTGGGAGTCGTTATTGGGAGTCGATTTGTATTTGAAAAATTCAAAGTTTGTGGACTATTATATAATTTGCACCAGTTCAGCAATTTGCTGCTATATCATGGTGGTGATAACAGGCAATTGATCTTTAACGGGGTTTAAGTACCTGGAGGAGTTCAACTTCATTCCTCTGTCTTTTTTTTATTTGTCTATGGTTCTAGACCTTGTGGTCCAGCAATTACTATTTCTTGGAGCTCTTGAGGAAGTTTTCGCTACAGCCATCTTTTTCCCCCAAACCTAGTTCTACCGCACTACGTCAATTTTCCAGGCCGTTAAGGAAATTCCTTGTGAGTACGATCTGAAAGTCTTTTATGTATGGGACGTTAATTTCGTGATGAATTTGGTTAATTCTCACTTACCATGGAGCTTTAGTGATGATTCTCAAGACTCTATTTTGGAACACCTGTAAGTCATTGTGATTTTTCTTTGAGGATGGAAGCCAGATGGCGCAAGAGTATGTGAAAAGTGGTCTTATGACTGATTTGTATATCATCATTGAACATTCCATACTTAGACGAGACCTTCTGTTGATAAGTGGGTATAGTTGGAGGAATCTTGAGTTGACTTCTCTGATTTTACTTGAGATATGGCTTTGCCATATAAATTTCGACTCCAGAAGTATCTCTAGATATTTAACAGGCGTTTTTTTCTCACACCACGGAATTTCCATGAGATCCGGCACTATAGGCTCCAGTTGGTTGGGAAACTTCTTAGGAAGAAGATTTTGGCTATGGTTTATGATGGATTTATAAAAAATGTCCATCTACCGAACCAGGAAGATAGGTGGTTGATAGACTGCTGGGTTTTCTGAACGGTTCTTCGATAATCATTGTCCAGGTTGAATTTTCTTCAGGTATTTATAAATATCCCTCTAAAGTTGATGCTATAAGATCTTTATATTCGAGTAATATCAAATTTTCTTCATTTAATTTATATTTTCAGAATTGATATTGTTTGTCTTTTCATTTGAATTAAAAACTATCCCAGTTTTCTTTTGATACATTTTATGTTTTTGATAATCCAACTTTGTTCTCTTTTTGTTTTCTTGTAAAAACACATATTGTTTTTGCTTATTCTTTCAACGGTGGGCTTTAGAAAATCATCTGTAAGGTCCGTGAGACATTTATGTTGCTGAAGCATTATTTTTTTGTTGCATATAAACAAAAAATATTTACAGAAAAACAGAAAAATATTATGACAAATATATTTGTCTTTTACTTTGTATTTTGTATTGATTTTAAATGAAGCACGTGCGTGAAAAGTTTAAGTTAAAACGTGGCTCTTAAACTTTGAGTTTTAAGGTAAAATTTCAATAGACTAATGCAGCTAAATAATTTAAATAAAATTTAGTTGAAAATATTTATTTTGAATAAAAGAGAACATTTTTTTGTGGTGAAAAGCTTGAAATCCAAAACTTATAATTGTCTTTGAAAAATGGGAATTTTTTTGAGTAAGTCAAACGTTTTCTTCATCCGAAACTTTATTTCCCTATCTTAAGAAGTAATATCTACACAATAATGGATTTTTATAAATTTATGTTTTCGACAAAAATTACTATGAATTTTCTACAAAAACTATTAAGTTGGTCACCCACGATTCGTTTTGATGGCCAAAATGAATGAAAATCATTTCTGTGTCTATATTTATTTAGGCATCCAGTTTAGCCGGTTTTACAAAGTTTGAATAGATCTTATGGGTCCACTTGTAAACTTGAAAACAATATTCACCAAAAACATCATATAACTTTAGAAAAAAAAAATTAACAAAACTTAATATAGCTCATATCTTCGACGAAAGTCATTCTAAACTCATCTTCAATCTCTTCATACAGGATATAATCACTATTTTGGGGTAACGAGAACAAAACTCTAAAAAAAATTATTATTTTGTTAAATCTTATAAGATCAAGACTTAAACTCTGTGTATAACGACTGAAAACGTATGCGTATAATAATTATGACTAAAAAAGACCGTCAATCATTTGACGTGTGCTTATTGTGGTTTGAGGCTTTAGTAACATAAAAAATTCTAGAAACGAAATCGGTTTTTCAATCCAGAAAAAAAAATTCTAACTTATTATCATTATATAGGAAAAATCTTTTCTATCTATTCGTACCATTTGTAAATCTTTAAATCGTAAAAAAAAAATATTTTCTAAAAATATTTTAAGAAAATTTGTCAAGGAAATTTACGAATTGATTTATAATTTGTGTCTTATTTTTGGACAAAAAAAAAACAATATTTTTTTAAATATTTCCAGAAAATTTTCTTTGTTGCTCATTTCCGATTTAATTTTGTTGAAAATAAAAATATTTGCTCGGGAAATTTGTTATTTTAATGTGTTTTCAATATTGATTCAATTTGTTATTGGGGCTGAGCAATTTCGTTATGTAATGCCAGGACTAAGGAATAATATTATCATTTCAAACAACTTAATATCAATTATTCAATTATGTACATATCATTAATGATTAGGAGACAAAAAAAAATTAAACTAAATGCTACTAAATATATTTAAATCATATATTTTACTATTGTTATAAGTAACCACCAAAATTAATCTACAATTGTTTTACTGTTATATTTTCACTAAATAGTTCGGTTTCTTTGAATGTTAGAAAAATTGATAAATTATTAAAAATAGGAAAATCAAAAAGCATGATTTTTTTTAGCTTGAATCAATTAATTATATTTAAATGAAAAGACATGAAAATTATACATATCATATAAAAAACATATCAGTTATTTATTCCTTAAGGATATAAAAGGTATGAGAATGGAGATGGACGAGTGTGTGACACTTATGTATAACATAAAAAAATTATATGTTCTGTATTTATCAGAAAAATAATAAAGCCAATATTAATTGTATTGTTTTGGTCTTATTTTACTTTCCCTTTCATACTTTGTAGTAGTTTTACCTATTGATCTACAAAAAACTTTTGGAGTATTCTAATTTTCTTCCTTACAGCATGATTGGTCTTTGATGAAGTTTTCAATCATATTGTAATATATTACAACCACCAGGAACTAATTTACACCAGGACTTTCAAGAGTACCCTATAGGTTTTGATGAGCAACATTTGAGAGGTCTAGTATTATTTCAGCCGAAGTTTAAGGGTGGATCACCGTCAGAAAAAAAAAATTTTTCGATTTTTTTTTCCATAAATGTCTTCTTATAACATTCAAGAATAACGTGTTAAAAGGATTGGAATAGCTGACTAATGTATTTTCACTTATAAAAATTGAATAAATTGATAATAACATAAAAAAATATCTTAAAAAAACTTTACAAGCGTTTTTCTCGAAATCAACTATTTAAAACTGGAAGACAAGATTTCTCAGAAACTATCCGACGAATTGACTTGAAACTGGAGAGGGTTATAGTTCAACACATCTTCTTGGTTCTGAACCTCTGAAATTGGTCAAACCTCTCCCCTCTCAAAGTGGGAGAGGGGGAAAGGTCCAAAAAAAGGTAATTTTTTTTAACTTTTTTTTTTAAAGTCGCGCCATTTTGTGAATTTTCAACTTTTTTCGGATTTTTGAGGTTCAGTACCAAGAAGACGCATTACCAAAACCTACATTCTTTGGAAAATCATGATCCTCCGACTTCCGGTTTCCGAGAAAACTTGTCTTCCGTTTGCCTCCTCATTTTTGAGGACCCTTTTTCAATGCGCTGTAAAAGGGGGAGAGGGTTCAAAACTTCAACTTTTACATGCCGAAGACCGTTTTTTAATATCTCTAAAAAAATGGCAGCAGTTTTAAAAAAATCATTTTTTTTTTACGTTCTGACAGTGATCCACCCTTAAAGGATCTAAAGAAACGATGAAATACTTGAAAAAAAGGTACGTAGATCAATGCAATTATATTCTTTATATTCAGATCATATATATATTTTAAATTCCAATCCTGTAGTTTATTATAATCTTATTAAAATCTTTTACGTAATAAAAGATAGATTTATTTTTTACTTAGTGACAAAGAACAAGATATCCTTCCGATAAAAACACATTTAACAGACTGCCAAATCTTCTTAAAACCTAGTTAATTATGGCTCACTATGGAATGCCACCAAAAAAAAATATTAAAATACCATAATATTTCATCTTCTACTCGCAATAAAGATGGTACCTGGGCTAGAGGCGAGTTAAAAAAAGCATTTACTTTTGCAGATATGCTAAGTAAATCTTTCACCCCTCATACAAATATTTGTTACCCACAAAACAATGAAATGGTCATAACAAATATACAATCTCCTTTCGCATTAGAACTCCCAGTGAAAACTTTTCGTCCATCCGAAATACAATTTTTACTTAATAAATCCCGTTTGGAAAAATCACCAGAGCATGATCTTTTAACTGCTGAAATTCTTCACCACCTTCCCGGAAAATCAATTGTCTATCAAACAACAATTTACAATACAATTCTTCGCACAACGCACTTTCCAGCACAATGAAAATACTTTATTATCATCCTCATTCCTAAGCCCAACAAGCCTATATCGGACCCATCATCTTACAGATCCATAAGCTTGTTTCCATTATTTTTAAAAATCCTTGAAAAACTCCTTAAAAGAATAACCCCTTATCATGAAAGTAAAAACATCATCATTCTCACCAATTTGGTTTCAGGCTTCATCATTCTATTACTCAACAATGCTTCAGAGTTGTGGATGAAATATCATCAGTCCTCGAAAACAAAAATTTTTGCCAAGGAGCATTTCTGGATGTTGCATAGGCTTTCGATAGAGTATGGCATCCAGGACTGTTATATAAGATCAAAAAAGTTCTTCCCACTTAATACTACCTTATCCTTAAGTCCTACCTCTTCAACGGAGTGTTTTAGAGTGAGGTGCAACAATGAATTCTCTCCACTAACACAAATTCAATCTGGTGTTCCCCAAGGAAGCATATTGGGACCAGTACTTTACTGGATTTAGACTGCAGATATTCCTACACATTCTAAAACCATATTAACTACCTATGCTGATGATACAGCAATTCTTTCCTCGGATCCTATCTCCCTTCAAGCTATAAAAAATTTGCAATAGCACCTTGATCTTCTGACAGTATTGAGCCAAAAATGGAAAATAAAAATAAACAAAGAAAAATGTGTAAATGTCACATTCATCCTCTATAAAAAAATTTGGCCACCATTATACTTCGAAAACGAAATCTTAAAAAATTCATCAGAAATTCGCTATCTAGGGTTTTAATTGGATCTCACTTGGAATCCACATACCAGACTTAAAAGACAGGAACATAACTGACGATATGAACTTTTACATGGACTATTAGGACCCAAATCTACAATTTGTATGCACAATAAACTGACTTTATACAAAGCAATATTACGACCTATCTGGACGTACAAAGAACTGTGGGATTTCGATAAACCTTCCAATATACAAGGAATCCAATCCTTTTAATCCAAATGTCTCCGAAGAATCCTCAACGCTTCCTATTATGTTCAAAATTAAATAATTCATAGAGATCCAAGTATTCCCTATGTGACCAGATTTGTATTACTTCATTTCAAAAATTTCATGAAAAATTATACTACCATACAAACCCAGAAGTGCAAACTTTAGCATCATTAAAACACCCAAAAAACCATCCACGTCGATTGAAAAGGCGATGGCCAAAGACCATCTTATTAATTCAAAGAGTTTCAATAATGATTGGTGCCTCTCATCAAGTTCTCAAACCTGGTGGCTTTGACTTGAAATTCTTTTCGAGTTAAAGTTCACTTTATTTTTATTTACAAATTATCACTTTTGCTTATTGTATGTTTATTTATTGTACAGATTTTAAATTTATCTTTTATAATAAAAAAAAATACTTAATATATTTCCTTATACTTCTTGTGTTATTGAAAACATACGTAAAAGCATTGATTTTTCAATTATGGACTTAATAAATTAATTTTTAAACACTTATTTTTCTATGAAAATATTGGTAATTGACTTTGAGATCAAAAAGAATCATTTTTGACCAGTTTTGAGCTATAAGTCCTTCCCATCTGGCAACTGTATTTATGATGCCAATCATTCAATTGCGTATTAAATTTCCTTCTATAGAAAAAAGGATTCTTCATTCAATTTTAAATCAGCAATTAATAATTTTAATATTATTAATTGCTGATGAAAATGTGGATATCAGTTTACATATATTTGATAATTTTCATTGAAATTTTTTTTTTGAATTACAATTTTTTTGTTGAAAATTTAATTATTTATAATTCCCATACATTTTTAATGAAGCAAAAAGTTTGTATTTAAAAAAATCTTCAACAAGACGGTAATCGTATTTTTTTTTGCATCCTAAAACGTTATCCTTAACATTTTTATCCTCATATCATATTCAGCTCATTTTCCTCACACAAAAAAAAACGCAAATAAAACACTGAATTTAATAGCATCAGAGCTAAGCCAAAAAATAGAAAGAAAAACTAGAATATATTAATTTTTTCTGTGTTGTAGATTTAACATATTTTTACGGCCAAATATAAAAAAAAATATTAACACAGTTTTTAGCTGAAATCCAACATTTTTTTTTCGGCGGTCATAAAAACCGTGAAAAAAAAATAGATCCATAAAGATTGAATCCGATTTAGAAAACATGGCGTAACCTTTAAACACATTTGAGTTGTAATTTATTTAGACAGTTTTGTAAATCAGACGACTAATTAGAAATTGATTAAGTTGAACGTTTAAGAATACCATAAATTTTAATATGAAATATAAATTTAACGTTTCGTATAAATTATGCGAGCCGACGGCGATTTGACGAACAAGAAGATCCATTTTGGAGACGGATGACTTTTTGTGGGAGAAAAAATAGAAGGGCAATGGATCGAAATGGATCGTTTGGAGTTTATGGCTGCGATTTGTGAAGGTGGTCGAGCTGCGAATTTTTGGACACGCTAAGGTCACATCGGCTACTTTGGTCAAATTTCTTCGGTGGACTTGTTCGCGGTGTCTTCGCCACTTTATCGTTCAATGTTCTCGCGACTAATTGTCGTTTGTCACAATATCATTTTGTGGTCGTTTGTCAAAATTAATTGATTTAATTAATTGTTTGCAGTTATGAAGTTGTAGTTCTCGACAAATATTAATAGATTTGTCCGCTATTTTCTCATGGTTATCGGGATTTGCTTGGTATTTTAGAAGTTTTGGTGTCATTTGATTCTAAAAACGGAATCTAAACCAAACAAATTTAAAAATAAATCGACTTATTTAAGTTACGAAATATTATCTTTCATTAAAGTCACTCTTATATATTTGAATTAATAAAAAACATTGTTATTATTTTATATTGTTTATTAACGAAGAAATTTTTCTAATAAAAATCCTATTTCTCAAATTTTTAGTCAGTTGCTTTAGTCCATAATTTCGTTTATTTGGAATAGTTATTTTGAGAATAGTTGTTCTCTTTTTCTTTCCAAATTTAAGCTTATAATAAATTTAGAATACATATTTTATCAATTCTTCCTGGAGCATCTAAAAATAACAAACAACCTTCACCATTTTCAATCCTTTGAATAACTTTACCAAAGATTAATCTTTGTCTAGCTAGGCTAATCTACTATCTATTAGACTACTATCTATTGGACTATCTATTAAACTATCTATTAGACTAATCTGGTCCCAGTAATTATCATCTGTTCCCTGATTTGAAAAAAGCCTTACAGCGATCGATTTGAAAGGTTATTATTGATTAATTGATTTTCATCTTCATGTCATAGAATCAACCCCTAATAATTTATGTATTTCCAAATACAATCAATTGAATAAAATTCAAAAATGGAACAACTTCCATTGGCTATCATTTTAAAGAATCAAAATTTCATAAATCTTTTCCAGTAATAGTTATTCCTTGTTCTTTAATCTTTGATGGGACGTCCTTGTTAATCCAATCCTTATATGAAGCATTCGATTAATGTTCTTGTAATTTGTACATCTATATCACCATAATATTTTTGTTTTTTCCCATAACAGTTGAGGATTTGAAAGTTCCAGATGTCGCTTTTAATATAGCGAAAAGCTTTTCCTTGAATGGTGATCTTCATTGTGCAACCTCTTCCAAAGTTGCATCTCATTATATATGAAATTATTTAATGGGATCCCATTTGAATTATAATCCCAGTAATTTAAAGTCCTTTCCTAACAATTCTCTTATATCATATGCATTAATGGATAATAATATGTATATGTCTTTGAGATTCAATTAAAAAAATACTGTATTACGACGATAAAAATACTTTATTGAATCTCAAAGACATATATATATATATATTATTATCCATTATTTATTGTGATTCGGAAGTAAATAAAATACTTATCAATGTTAAAATCATATGCATTTTTAAACGTAGAAAAGTTCTGATTATTGAGCTTTTCGAGATTTTTGTATGGAATTGGTCCACACATATATGGTATAAAAGCATTCTCAAAAATAATCATTCTATATAACTTACATGTGTCCTGTAAATTCAACCTAAGGCAGTGGTTTACAAACTTTATTTATTTTACCATGGCTCCCTTAAAAATATTTAATCATATGACGCCTCAACATTTACCAGTCCGTTTAATATTGTTGTCATATTATGTGCATATTTGACTATAGATTCATTATCTATGCTAAAATAACTACCATTTTGAAGTCTCAAAGATGTCAGCAAAAAATAAAAAATATTTCATTTTTCCACACATTTCTTGAAAACATTTCTTTTTCTCATACGTTTCCCATTAAATATAAGAAACATAGATTTGTTTGGACTACCTTCAAATTTTCATCCCCTATTTTACTCCTAGGAACGTTAAAATTTAAAAAAAAAGTTAAACAAATATTCGTTTATTTCTCATTAAGTACGTAGGTACAGAAAGTTAATATTTTATCTTCAAAATTGAGAAAAACTGCAACACAAACTTTCATTCCCTATTTGGTCTTTTTCAAGCGTTTTACGTAACTAAAAGTAGATTTTGTCCTTCATATCTTGGTACTAAGTTTCATTAAAATTTTTGGCAACAAAAAGATCGACATTGTTACTTTCATATTTGTTATATTATTGACAGGATTTTTCAACTTATAATCTTACCAACAGAATTCATAAGAATGTAAAGAGATAAGAAACGGAAAAAAACGTAACCAAAAGCTCAGACACTTTTGACGTATTACCCATATTTTTACTTCGGTTGCCAAGTAATCTTCTTTACTGTTAATCAAGTCATTCAACCAATGAAGTCGAGTAAAAACGGACAGATGAATTACTATATGTCAAATTAGTGTACACTTAAGGATAAATACAAGAAAAGTTCATGAAATTATATATGATTGTTTAGGCATTAGTTAGGTTTCGACAGACTAAGTGTCAAAGCTTTTGAGACCAGAACAATAGATCGGATACTTATCGTCAATTTCAAGAATTGTTAACCCATAACGATGATGAATTTTGGCAACAAGTTATAAATACTGATATAAGGAAAATTCCTTAATATTGTCTTGAAACCAAAACTCAATTCAAAGAATGGTGCAAACCTGAAGAAGGACTTTCACCAAAGGCGCGTGCAATTCCATCAATTGAAATGGAAATGCTTCCTGTATTCTGAGATTGTAAAGGGATTATTTTTATGGATTATCTGACGAAAGATTTTGGAATTTACACAGAATAATATTTAAATTTATTTCCCACTAAACAAATATTCCTTTTAACTATTTATTACCAAATTATTATTTCTCATTACATAGCTTTATTTTTATATATTACTTATATATTAATTTTTCACATTATTATTAGCATTGATATTGTTATTATAGACTATTTTTATTATTCTTATTGCTACTGTTGATTGTTTTTAAGATTGTTGTTATTGCTATAAGAATTACTATTATTGTTATTGTTGCTATTGATTGTTAAAAATCTATTTTGTACTTATACAGCACTATTCTACTGGGTCTAGTGCTTACATGTGATTGTCTATGGATTGAATGCACTTATTGCAACCCTATGCAGATTGTGCAATTTATTTGAAAATAAAAAATATTTTCGGAACTATTCTGACAAGAACTTGTCAAAAAACGGCCTGGAAAGTTACAAAAGCATCCGCTATTGCAATTGAACAACAATTGACCTTATACCTCAAGTAAAATGAAGGATGTTTTAAGCGACTAACGATGGGAAGTGCTTTCGCATTTTCTTTATTACCGAAATCTTGTCCCAGTAACTATCATCTGTTTCCAGATTTGAAAAAAGCCCTACAGGGTTCGATTTGGAGATTAACTAACGTAAAAGGTGCCATAAATAGATGGATTGAAGAGGCACCAAAAACCGTTTTTTGTGGACGGTTTAAAAAAAATAGTTTTTCATTTGAATAAATGTATTTAGAAAATGGGGATTATGTTGAAAAGCTTTCTTGTTATATTGACGAAAGTTGATAAAATATTAAAAATTATAGCTGAATTCCCAGAAGTGTTTTAACCACATATGAATAAAATGAAGGCTTTATTTTCATAGATATTTTACAAAACAGTGAATGAGATATGGAACTAGAACTACCTCATATTTCTTATTGCAACTTAAAGTAATCAGATATTTATATTTCCTAAACAAAAACCATTGATGTTCACCTTCATGTTATAAAATCAACCCCTAACCATTTATCTATTTCCAAATACAATTTCAGTATCCCAATATATGAAAGGGTTTAAGTTTTGAAAAATTAATTTAAAAAAAATAGTTTTTCGTTTGGATAAATGTACTTCGTAAATTGGAGATTACGCTGAAAAGCTATATTGTAATGTTGACGATACTTGAAAAAATAATAAAAATTATAGCTAAATTCCCTGAAATGTTTTAACTATATATGAATGGAATGAAGGCGTTATTTTCAAAGATATTTTGCAAAACAGTTACTGAGATGTGGAACTAGAACTATCTCATATCTCATATTTCTTATTGCAACTTTAAGTGATCAGATATTTATATTTCCTAAACAAAAACCATTGATTTTCACCTTCATGTTATAAAATCAACCCCAAACCATTTATCTATTAGCAAACAATTTCAGGATTCAAAAATATGAATAGGTTAAAGCTTTGAAAAATACTGAAGCAAAGAAAAGCAAATCTTTAGTGAAGAATTTATAAATCTCTTAGTTGTATTTTATAGGTAGGTAGGAAGAAGCAGGAAACAATTTCCGAAATAATTCGGTTACTTTTTGTATATCCTAATTGTACAGTATTCTGTTAGAGCACAGTTTAAATCAATGAACTATTCAAATAGTTGTATGCTCATTCGCAAAATAATCTCCGGTAATCCAATTTGTTCCGTGTGTTTGAAGCTTACGATAGCTAAGCAGCAAAGACAAAAAGTTAATTAGTTCGTATAGCATTAAGACCTATGTAGTGGTATGGTCGGGGCACATGTAGCATGCATATAAAGGTAGGTACACGAGTTGTGACTTTCACAAACATCAAAAACGGAAATTTGATTATCTAAACAAGCCGAAAGAAGACGAAACTGAATTGAGAAAAACATTGACAGAGAGCATCAACGTCAAACGTGTAGCACTGGAGCTTTTTCGCTGTATGTTCGTACGCTAGATAGTTGCACTATGTATAGTTGCTCCATGTCGACATTTCGCTGGAGCTTTTCACAATTCCGTTGAAGTGAGTCAAAGGGAAGAGCCGAGCGAGTCGCGCGCTTATGTCTATAGAATCTTACAAAACAAGATTAAAATCCCGAGAGTTGTACAAACGGAACGGATAAATCAGCTTCACCGTACGCCACCAAACTAGTCCGTCTACCGACTGGGTCCGTCTGGCCGCTTAGTACATACCTAGAGAATTTCCCGTCGTGTATTCGATACACAGTCGGTCAAAAATTTGAGACTATCTAAAAAAAATATAAGGCAAATCAATTACGACTTTACAGACTTTATGCCACTTAATTTTTTCAGTCAATCAGGAATATGGGAACACGAGACGGAATGGGGTACCGAGGTGGAATGGGAAATGGAATTAGCGCTGGTTACAGGTAACAAGAACGCGTAAAACTCAATTTTAGCAGTTTTGTTGATTAATTTAAAAAATTGTATATTCATTGAGTTTATTTTGGTTTATAGTCAAGAGAATCAACTTTGACCTCGAATAACTTTTGAAGGAATAAATATATCGAAAACTTGGTTGGAGACCTTTTTTGTAGATCGTTCAATTTTCAATAAGAATATACCTTGGTCATTCCGAAATATCGTCACCAACGTGAGATATAAAATTCCAAAGAGCAAGAGAATATTGTTCTCATGTTATTTAAATGGAAAATCAAAATTTGCGATGCGGCACCTCTTAATATTAATATTAAGAGCTTAAACTTTCAAAGGATTTTTTTTTGTCATTTTATTGCCTTAAAATAAAGTTTTCGTAACAATTGTTGCTAAACTTGAGGAAATAGAAAGCCATAGGAGAAAATAAAAGAGTTTGGGAACACGGAACGGAATGGGGTACCGGGACGGAATGGGAAATGAAATTAGCGCTTGTTACAGGTGAAAAAAATGCGTAAAAATCATACTCAATGTTCAATCAACTGTGCTGCATTATAAAAAGTGGCTATCGCCAGGAAAGAGGGCAATTGTTTTTATTTTTACCAAAAGTCGAAATAAACGTTTCCTAATTCTTATTTTTGCAAATTAACACTAAGATAATTATCCTATGTTCTATTTTTTGTTTGAATATTAACATGACATATTGGTTAAAACATACTATTGACTTACTAAAAGTCCAGTAATAATTCAAATATAACCAATATATCCTGCCATAATAGTCGTGCTTGTGGAAAAGGTGCTTTGGGGCACAATTGGTGAGGCGGAATGGGATATACCATTCAGATAGTATTTCCCATTCAGATAGACATTTGTATTTTATCAGCAGATAGTAAGTACATATATAAGGAAAACTAGCCGACAATCCATATATAAGAAAGGTCGGAAGATGCAGAGGTAATCTGCTTATACTGTGAGGATTTAAATTCCAAATCAAATGAAAGCTGGTGTTCCTGCAGTATTTGTTAAAAATTGGCACATTTGGCATATGCTGGACTAAACACGATGAGGACAGTGTCTACATCTGCGAACTAAACCAATAACAAGTATCCTATTGCGCCCCAGGCTCATTTCCCATTGTGTTCCAGAGGATGGGGCAGAATGGGAAATTTCCATTTATTTTTGAAACCTAAATTTTTAATATCAATTATTAATATAAATCAATAAAACCTTTTTTTATTGGTAAAGAATGAATTAAATAAATATATAAATTACAAAACAATGAGATTGTTTTTTTAAATCTCTCGTAAATTGTACCTAAAACTTAGGTACCCCGTTCCACCCTAGGTTCCCCTACATCCTAAAGCAAAGTTCTCCAAGTAAATCTTTACTAATATCTAAACTTTTAAGTTTCTCTATACATTTCGATTTTGAATCAATTTTTAAGGTAAATATTTGTTTCAAGTATCCCTTTTTCAAATTTAACATTTTTAAAATTTTTGTCTGTCTATCCCGATTTAACTGAAGAACGGAACAACCGAATTTAATTAATTTTGGTCTTAAGATACAACACAATTTCCCACACATGTTAGGCTACTAATCATTCCTTAAAAATAATAAAGGAAGGTATTCCTTAGGGATGAAACAAAAAATTTTTACTTTAGACAGGTGAGTTATATATCATTGGAAAGGTAATTAAAAGCTAGAAAATAATCTGTAAAAATATTTCTAATTGAATTGATATAAAGCACAGTAATTTCAATTTAAAATCTTAAAAATTACCTCCTTGAAACATAAACGTTTAATTAATTAATAATAAGTTTCTGTTTTCGTTATATCATTTTAATAACAGCATTTTAAATAACGTAATTTCTCTTAATTAGTATGAAAGTTTATGTAGTAGGTACTTATACCAAATACCAAAGAGGCGGTTTTTAATTTTTGTTTATTTTTCGTCAATCAAACTTTTTAAAATCTAATTTTTATCAACCAATGACTGTGACCCGGAGCAATTATATATTCTGCTGAAAAACATTAAGGGAGCAATTTTTGTCATATATTTCTTTATCAATTAAATTATAAAATCTTTAACTTTTCTTCGGTATTTAGACCAATTTGAAAATGAATTATTGTTGTTGAAAATAAATAAAATATTGTAATTTGCTTCCACGCTTTTTACTTATTTCCAACAATTTTGTATGGCAACGTCCAAATGTGCGAAATCGAAATGCTTTCTAGTCGTGATAATCAAAATAAAGGTCTTAATTTTTTTCGTTTTACATTATATTTTCCAATATAAATGCATATTTGTGTCGATAAAATTTGAAAAGTGTTTTTCTTATACGATGCAGATATATGATTAGAAAGGGTTTTTAAAATTCCTCCTCTAAAAAAGTGAAAAATGGTGGTGAAGTTTGTACGGCATAACGTCTAATAAACAATCGAAGTTTCAAATTTTATAGTCATAGTATCGTTATAAACGTAACTTATTTCTCCTTTATTATAACACAAAGTTGGTTTAATATAAGAAACAAAAGCTTTGGGTCTGCTTAAAAATTTAAACTCTCGGTAGATATATCTGAAAATGGTTAAGTTAAGTTTATAAATGAGCATTAAGTTTTTTGCCTTTCACAAATTGTAAATCTGAAAATCCAAAATACGTATTCACAAATAAATACATTAGTGAGAGAAAATCGAGTAACGAGAAATTTGGGGAACTAAAAGAAAATGGTTTAATTATATAATTGAAATTCAGATATTTTAATAATAATTGCATAGATACACAATGGTTATACTTGATTATGGAGGAACTGGATTTCGTGCAATTGAACAAATTTTAATTTCGCAGTAGTTTTGTATATTGCAGAAGTGTAATAGTTTTGAGAAAAAGGATTATTTGGGAGTTGAGACAATGAAATGGAATTTCTACTAATATTCTAAATTTATACCCTTTACTTCTGTCATTTTGACGGTAGTATTTTGATAACTTTTTACTGTTTTAAGTCATAATTAAGACCGACTTTATTGAACTTGGCGATATTTTTTATTTATGTATAGATACTGAATGATTTATGGATTGTTTGGTTCACGGTAGGTATACGTACCGTAGGTATACGCAATTGAACATACTCTTTTTAGATATTTATAAATATTTTTTGAAAATTAATTGTTCATTACATACAAATATTTTATTCTAAGCAACATTTTATTGAATGTGTCTTTTTAAAGTTGACAAAATAGTGTTTTCAGGTATGATTATGTTTTTCGTAAAAGAAATAAGAAAAATAATAATTTTCATTTATCACTATAAATAGCGAATCTAAAAGAAAATATAATCTACACCTACGTTACGCAGACGAAGTCGCGGGGATCAGCTAGTTGGTTAATAAATATTAAAGGTCCTAAAGCAATAACAAACGATTAAAAATGCCAAAAAAATCCTCATATATTTCAAAAATTTAAAGCAATCGGGAACTTTCCCCTGAACGTACAAGTGGCCGGAAACTTTTGGCCGACAAAGTACGGGGACGCCGCATATATATATGTGGCAAGGACTCACCTCCTCCTTCGCCGCCCATTCTTTTCTTCCTCGTACACAAAACTTTTCGTACAACGTCTATAATTCAATTTATCTTATATAATGATGATTGTTTTATGGCAAACTCCAAGCACCGGTAAACACTTTCGTGCTTATTCGTCGAGTTTCTCTAAGTAGCTCATTTGAAGGCTTTATTAAAAGCTTTCTTTCACTTTCTATTCTACTTCTTTTTATTTCGCTTTCAATTTGAATTGAATTTCAAGTTGATAAATTCGTGCAAAAGATAAAAGTGTTTCCACCATCCCACGCATTTCTTTTTTGGTTATTTCTTTCTAAATTTTTTTTCAACTAATTTATGATTCGTTTCATTATCGGGCACGTATTCTTTGACCTAGAATTTGGCCTTTGAGATCCGAAAAAAGGAATATTTGAGCCAATTATGTAGTTAAAATCAGTAATATTTTATTGAAGCATTAATAAATTAAAGAAGATTTATTTTATTGTTAATTAAGAGGGATATAATGTGTGTTGGTTTTAACCTTCAACAGTGATTAATATTTTTCACAATCTTTGATCTCTCAATTGAAAAATGAATATTTATAAACACTAGCTGTCATCCGCTTGCTTTGCTGAACGAATTATAAAATCTAGACTTAATTTCTTTTTGTATATACTATAAAGGATATATATTATATATGGATATTAGACTGATTCAAAAAAAAATGAAGATTTTTTTTTCTTAATTATATCGAAAAAATTGTTGGAAATGACAAAAAAAAATCTGTGAAAGTTTAAGCTCTTAATATTAATATTAAGAGGTGCCGCATCGCAAATTTTTATTTTCCATTTAAATAACATGGGAACAATATTCTCTTGCACTTTGGAATTTTATAGCTCACGTTGGTGACAATATTTCGGAATGACCAGGATATGTTCTTGTACAAAATTGAACGATCTACAAAAAAGGTCTCTCACCAGTTTTTGATTTATTTATTCTTTCAAAAGTTATTCGAGGTCAAAGTTAAACTAAAGAAAAATTTTAATATTTTTTCAATTTTTTAACGCAACCATCAATTTTATGAGGAAATTTTATGTGACTTTTTTTGTAGAGCACTTTTTTTTCTATAACTTATCTCTCTAAAAGATTTTGATATTTTTCACAGATCCTAAGTTATTTGCATTAAACTGAAAATATTCGTAATTTTATTGTTTTAAATTAATAATATTCCCTGAATTATTATATTTTTAACATATTTTTTTTATTTATTTCAATTAAATAACTTAGGACCTGTGAAAAATATCAAAAACTTTTAGAGAGATAAGTTATAGAAAAAAAGTGCTCTATAAAAATTGCCTATTAAATTTTCTCATAAAATTGATGGTTGCGTCAAAAAATTAAAAAAATATTAAAATTTCTCTTTAGTTCAACTTTGACTAAATAACTAACTTGATATTAGTTCTTAGTATTATTATATTTAAGAACATTATTTATACTATAATTATATTTAGAATAATATTAATGTTGTTTAACTATAATTTTTAATGTTAATTGTGTCATTGGACACAATTAACCCACGAGTGTTGCCAGTGAGACATATTGCAATTATTGCTAAGAGACAGATGGATCAAAAACAAAATTTGTAAATAAAAAAATAAATCTTATTGAACTATCATTGTTTTAAAAATATTCATTGAAAAATGAAAGTTTAAAATTCTTCTATAAAAAAGAGAATTTTTCCTTCCCTTATTGATTGACATGCTATTCTTAATTTTCATTATTCTGACCACCATGAATAGTATAAAAAATTACCTAAAGAGGATCCTGAAATTAGTTTTGGAGCAATTACGCCAAGAAAATGCGACCCGGAAGGGTTTCAAAATGTTTGGGACTTATGAAATTCTCATTGAAAAATGTATAGTTAAATATAAAATTCATTCAAACGCATACGTTTTACAACCTTTACGGGTCGCATTTTCTTGGCGTAATCGCTCCACAACTAATTTCTAGATACTCTTTTGGTAATTTTATAAACTATTCATGGTGGTCAGAATAATGATAATGCAGAACAGCATGTCAATCAATACGGGAAGGGATAATCCTTCTCTTTTTTGTTAAAGAGTTGTTCAACTAAAGAAACCAAGAAAATCGCCTTCTTGGTTGGATGAAGTCCAAAACCATGATCTCTGTTGATGTTATAGGGATTCTTATGGATCTCTATACTTTCTCGGGTCTTTTTCTTAAAAACCACTTAAAGAAGATAGAATTTCGGGTTGTTCTAGTTGTTCTAATTGCATAGAATGTTCAGTAGTCAAAAAATGCACAGCCACAGCTGAGAGGTCGGTTTGACCAAATTTTAAATTTTTCCGAAGTTTTTTAAGGCATGTACTGACGAATCTCCCGGTTTCATCAACATGTATCTTTCCACAGGAACTGGTTCCTGTGGGGGGAACCGATTCTTTGAGGAAGAAAAAATAGACGATACTTCATCAGAAGCTTTAATTCTACCTTGAAATTATATTTTCTTAGTACCCCTCCAAAATGGTCAAATACACCTCGCAGATGCAGGAAAGGTACGAAACGATCCAAATTCTTAGCTTGATCAGTAAATTTTGAGCCATTTCGTGTTCTAAACTTGTTAACAATCTTCGAAATCATCTTTTGATCTTATATATGAATCACGTAACGCCATAATGGTTCAAAGATTTCAAAGTTTCTTAGATGAATAAAGCTCTGAAACCTAGGGAGTTGATCATGGGATCGTTTTTATGGCGGATGGATAGTGGTAGGAATATTAAGAAAAAAATAAATCGTTTGACGCATGGATTTATAAGAGAAATATAATAACAGTGTAATCTCACTAATCCGGTACTATTAAAAACTGGAGGGTGACGGATTATTGGAATGTTTGGATTACTGGATTTTAGTGAAAAAGTCAAAAGTAAGGAATTAAATAAAGCATTTCATAAAGCGCACAGAGAGGCGAGGGAGGCGTGGGTGGAGGATGCCGGATTATTGGATGTGCCGATCTATCGAAGTGCCGGATTAGTGAGATTATTCAGTTGTAACATTTTTTGTGTAAAAATTTAAATAGTAGTGGATAGTGGATACTTTTCTTGGGAATTATTCAAAGATCAAAATGTTTTAATAGTTGGAAGAATTTTTATCATTTTTCAAGTAATTACTTAAGAAATTTTTCTTCTTTTATTATATAACAACGTTTGTAGGGGTTTAAAACTACTTTTAACTCACAAATTCATTAACTAAGGATTTAATGTCAAGCAATAAAATTAGTGACTATGCTAATAAATATTAATCCAATTTTTTTAACCCAAATGCTTGGATCTAATTAAGAGCTTTTTGTCATTAATTGTATTCACATAAAAATGCAAATCTTTCTAATGTAAAAGCTTTGAAAGTAAAAACTGGCGAAACTTAATTTGAAAAATAATTTCCCAACTATGTAACAGCAGTAGTGGGAATAATTAATGGAGTTACACCGAGGAATAGAGGATAATAGGATAATTGTCTTCAGTTCTTTAAAAATTAGTGAATTTTTTTCCTTGGTCTGCGTCAGGGTTTATAGAGGGTTGGCGGTGATCAGTCTTGCCAGAGCCTGAAACATACGGTCGGGGGTGGCACGCTGGTTATTTGCTCCATTATAAATTCGAGACACGTTTCTTTTTATTCGAAAAGAAGGCGGAATTGTAACACCACTACGTTTGTAGGAATTACAAAGCTACTAAAGAATTCTGATTAAGCTTGCGAAACTAGTAATTTAAATATGATTAAGGCGGCGTTGTAGATTTCAAAGAGTGCCGTCTAATGCGAGCTTTTTTCCACGAAAGCCATTTGAAATCGCGATTTTCACTTTTTCTCGGCAATTTTCCTCGGTGGCTGCAGCTTTTCCGTGGTGGATTGCAAATCTAAACGGAAAGGTGTACATTTATAATATAAAGGGTGCTTTGTGGACGATCTTTGATGAAGATTTATTATGGGGGTAAGTCAATATTTCTACGGTCTCATTGAGCGTGGACTGCTGAGCTTTCCTGAGCTTTTGTAGGTGTGGAAGTGATTCACATGTGTGTTGGTGCGAGAAAGACGGAATATTTGACAACATTATTAAAGCCACATTATTAATGATACCACCAGGGGAGGAGACGACCTTTTTGAAATAGTCAAGAGAGACGAATGGCTAAGGAAATGATTTTCCGAAACAGCCTAATTTCATATGGTGCGGCTTTATTGAATTTCTGTCGACTCCAACAATATTGCCACTAAAATGAAAAATGATCGAAAAAATAGTTTTCCTTTTACAATTGAAAATTTGATATAAATCTGTCCCTACTTTTAAATTAACTAAAAATTCTAATAAATCTTAATTTTTTAAGCTTTAAATATCCAATTTGCATAATTCAAATAAGTGCCAAATGATTTATGATCGAAAAAGTAAACAATTTGAGTTGAACAAAAAAATCAAGGAAAATCTCTGACTACTTCATCTATTCACTAAGAGATGGCGCTTATTTAAAATTGATTTTCCACCTGTTGAATATTTTATCTTTCTTTAATCTGAAAATTTAGTAAAACGCAAACAATAAACAAAAACTTAGTTTTTGTTAGGATTTTTTTAAATAATCCTCGTGAAAAACTTTATAAGTTATCCTGGCTTTTTCCTATTGGAAATTTACATGTAAAAATTGTTTATTTTAATAAAAATTAAATAAATAAATACCTTCCAAAACAAAACAAAAAATCTTCCTCTTATTTTTCGTGTTTTTATGCCACTTTTGCCTTAAGAAATAAAATTCTGTGTTTCATTTTCTGGAAGTCAACACCTACAACTTCGTCTGTATGACCTTATTTTACGACGATAATTTTCCGCACTTGCCAAAAAAAAAGACTTTTATGGTACTTTTTATCAAATAATTGATTGATCTCGAAGGCTATGGATTATTTTTCTTCAAAGCCGAGTTATCGATAATCGATAAGAAAGTTCAAAATTTGAATACTTCTGATATTTCTGAGATGAAAATTCATTAATTTTCAAGGAAAACAATTGTAATCCAAATTTTAAAAAAACAACGGCAATAGGGAAAAGCCAATCGTAGGTAGCCACTAGACAGATTCAAAAAAAATGATGATTTTTTTTTCTTAATTATAACGAAAATACTGTTGGGAATGACAAAAAAAAAATCCAGTGAAAGTTTAAGCTCTTAATATTAATATTAAGAGGTGCCGCATTCCATGAATTTTGATAGCTCACGTTGGTGACAATATTTCGGAATGACCAAGGTATATTCTTGTAGAAAATTAAACAATCTACAAAAAAAGTCGCTAATCAAGTTTTTGATATATTTATTCCTTCAAAAGTTATTCGAGGTCAAAGTTGAACTAAAAAGAAATTTTAATATTTTTTCAATTTTTTGACGCAACCATCAATTTTATGAGAAAATTTTATATGACATTTTTTGCAGAGCACTTTTTTTTCTATAACTTTTCTTTTTAAAAGTTTTTGATATTTTTCACAAGTCCTAAGTTATTTGCATTAACTGAAAATTCCCTGAATTATTATATTTTTAACATAAAAATTATTTTTTTTATTTTAATTAAATAACTTAGGACCTGTGAAAAATATCAAAAACTTTTATAGAGATAAGTAATAGGAAAAAAAGTGTTCTACAAAAAATGTGCTATAAAATTTTCTCTTAAAATTGATGGTTGCGTCAAAAAATTGAAAAAATATTAAAATTTCTCTTTAGTTCAATTTTGACCTCGAATAACTATTGAAGGAATAAATATATCAAAAAATTGTAACGAACCTATTTTGTAGATCCATCAATTTTCTACAAAAATATACCTTGGTCATTCCGAAATATTGTCACCAACGTGAGCTATAAAATTTCAAAGTGTATGGGAATATTGTTCCCATGTTATTTAAATGGAAAATCGAAATTTGCGATGCGGCACCTCTTAATATTAATATTAAGAGCTTAAACTTTCACAGGATTTTTTTTGTCATTCTCAACAATATTTTTGATATAATTAAGAAAAAAAAATCATCATTTTTTTTTTGAATCAGTCTAGTACTCACACATACGGCGGTTCAACATTCGACTCGATTTTACTCTTCTTTACACGTACAAACGTGTGTATATGTATATTTCGTGAAAATCTCAGTCTTCCTATATGTACAATATGTTTGTCGAATACGTAATTTCCCCGAATCTAATATCATATTACACATGTGCGCGGATAGATTTACATAGATGCGTCTTGAATAGTTAAATTGTATTAGTTTAGCAAGAAGCCATCCCGACGACTTGTCGACGAAAACGCCGGCAGGACAGGAGACCAGGATGCGGCGTAACGTCATCATCCAAAAGTCTCAACCCCATTCCACCCCATCCATCCCTCACGAGTCCCCACATATGGGTACGTGTGCTCCGGGAAACACGTCGAGAATTCACGTGAATTATTTATATTCAATCGCAGAAAATCCTCCCGTTATCTCAACCCTTAGATTTGTTTGTACTCACTGTATACTGACAGCAAGTTGCAACATACCGAAAACATAAGCCGATTTATTACGTTTACATGCACAAAACGATTTATTTACCGTAAATACGACTGAAGATAAAGTCTGTTACTGTAACACAAACTAAGAAAACTTCATTAGAAAAGCAATTTAAATTTATAACGAACAAAAGTATCATTAATTTCTAAATACAGTCTTATCAAAATTTTGGTGTTTATATGATTTAAAAAATTTGGTACACAGTAAATGAAATATTTGAACCAATATTAACAACAAAATTAAAACATAAATCAAAAAAAATACGATTTTTTAGTCTTCTTATTATAAAAGAATGTTAGAAACCACTGTAAAATAGGCGAAAAAAATAGATCTTCTTTATAAGAAAAAAAGGGCTTTCTGGAAAGTTGACGAGCCATAAGGAGAACGGCATTTTACAACCATATATAGTCCTGGATTGTTTTATATCATTTATTTATATTATATTGTATTAATACTATATTATATACCTTGTTGAATAAAGACTAAGCTAAAATTTAGCAAGTCACAACATAGCCTTAGCAGCTAGAGCGACAATAAATCAATAAAATTAAAAAAAAAGTTTTTCCTGGTATTACAAAGCATTAATTTTGAGGAATCTTTGGGCTACTAAACTAAACCTTTAACTAAAAGCTAACTAAAGCTTTCATTGTCTCTTCATACATGAAAGTACTTATTTTCTTCAAAAAAATAATTCCCTCTACTAAGTACTCATTTTTGTTATCTTTCTAATAATTTCTACATACCATATCAAAAAAAAATTTCATCTCTTGAGGACATTTTTACAGAGTATCCTACCAAAATTTTTACGTCTAGGGACCATCAAAAGGATCAGAAACTGCCAGATTTCTTGGCTAGAAATGAAGAAACAAAGTATCCATCAGTTATTTTCATCTCTAAACAAATAGCAAAGTCGATTTTTATTCTCAAATATAGAAAAGCACCAGGACATGATCAATTGACAGCACAAATATTAAAAGAACTACCTCTGAAATGGCTCAAATAATCATTGAGTCCAAACCTGATAATATCCTCCAAAGATATCATCCTAAAGATCAATCAATCTCTTGCCAACAATATTCAAATTATTTGAAAGACTAATCTCAACAAAATTTGGTAAACAATAAAAATGTGCCAAACCATCAATTAGGGCTTAGAACCGACCATTTTTCCATACAACAATGATCAAGAGTGGATCAAATAAATAAAGCTTTTGCACAAAAACCATATTATAATGTAATATCCTCAGATCCCATATTCATAAAATAATTTTTTCCGGTTTTTCAAATCAATTTAATTTATTTTTTTCAATCCCACTACGTTTTGTCACATATCGTGACTTCCTCAGGAATCTAATTCGTAGAAATATTAAAAACATACATAAACATACGTTTATAAGTGCTTATTATATTTTTATTTTAAATTTATAAATTTTGATTTCACATCAACCACACCTTATAAAGTTCTGTGAAAATGGTATTGAGTCTTAATGACTAAAAGCTCATATATTTTTAAGAACAAGAATAAAAGTATATAAGGATAATTCTCATCAAATTCCGAAATTAAGTAGAAAAAAATAAATAAAAAATTAACTAAATTTTTTTTGGTCAATTTTGTAGTGTTTATATAAGTAGACTTTACCAATAAAATGGTCCCCAGAATAAACTTATTTTGGACAAACTATAAGGATGATTTTTAATTTTGAGATTTCATAAGAATTACTCAAAAACAAATTTAAGAACCTAATGGATAAAAATATCAAATTTACAAGTATAAAAGTTTAAAAAACAGGGCTTAGATGAGGTTAATCTTTACAAAACCCCAAAAACGTAGAATAAAAAAATATGGCACTAAGATTACATTTGCAGAAAAACTGGGAACCAAAAAGATAGAAGAACCACAGCCATTAAAATCATCAGTTGAAAAAAAGAGACCGATGAAAAAAAAAATCTGCAGCCTGATAATTGATGGTATGGCTCAATGGCGGTTAACTCCAATTACGAGAATTAAAGTGAGTGAAAAAGAAACATTAGAGTAATCGATTTATTTTTTTTCAACCTTAAGACTTAAAAAAGTGTTCATTTAAAATAAAAATCTTTAAGTTTTTACCATAAACTAACTATGTTATAATTATCACCCCAACATCTTTAAAGATCCTATCTATTTTAATAGACTTAAATAATTAGATTCCTTAATATTTGGTTAATTTAACTTTGTTAATTTAAGTTTGGATAGGCCTTAAAGTTATTAGTATAATTATTTTAAAGGTATCCCAACAATTTATTATAACTTCCAAACTAGGAAATTAAACTTATAAAGTTCATTCCATTTTTTTACGATGTGAAATTCATATTTTTTAAACAATTTTAGAAAATTAATTTCTAATAAGTCTAAGTACACAAATTTATACAGCGATTGTAAACGTTCACGTAAATAAATTACGGCAAAGCTTTAGTGTTCGGTAACAGTTTTATCATCAAATAAATATTTAAATAAATAAACATTTACCGGGAGTCGTCGGAAACCTGGAATATACCCCGAGTGCGATAATCCCTCTTATATGTATGAACTAAATGCATCACTAAATGCATTTATATGCACAGAAGCACCGGGTTTATACTTTAATTACGTTGCATTCCTCGTTTCGCTTTCCGCTCCCCCATCGTTGGCTCCTTCTTTAGTTCATATCATTCCTGTTTTCACATATATAGCGAAAATAATGAATATTATACACATTGCAAACAAATAACTTGCCTGTTATCCTTACGCTAATTATTTAATTCGTAACTTGAACGCTAATTCTTTCCATAATGAAACGAACTTTTAGTGGATTAATGCATTTTTAATTAGTATGAGCTTTGGATGGTTTTCGTCAAGCTGTGCAAGCAAAATAAGACGAAATTTACACTTTTCTTAAAAGATTAAGTTAGTAAATTTTATTTTAATTTACTAGTAAAGAAAAACATAATTCTGATAACATTCCCATCCTTTTAAAGTAGGGGCATTTCACGTGAAGCGGACAACGAAAAAAAAGTGATTTTCTGAAATTTGTTCATATTTGGCAATTGCACTTCTAGTAAGTATGAATATGGATAAGGGGGGAATTTTATAGCACACGTTGGTGACAATATTTCGGAATGACCAAGGTATATTCTTGTAGAAAATTGAACGATCTACAAAAAAGGTCTAAAACAAGTTTTTGATATATCTATTCCTTCAAAAGTTATTCAAGGTCAAAGTTGAACTAAAGAGAAATTTTAATATTTTTTCAGTTTTCTGACGCAACCATCAATTTTATGAGAAAATTTTATAGAACATTTTTTGTAGAGCACTTTTTTTCCTATAACTTATCTTTATAAAAGTTTTTGATATTTTTTACAGGTTCTAAGTAATAAAAAAAAAAATTATGTTAAAAATATAATAATTTAGGGAATATTATTAATTTAAAACAATAAAATTACGAATATTTTCAGTTTAATGTAAATATCATAGGACCTGTGAAAAATATCAAAAACTTTTAAAAAGATAAATTATAGAAGAAAAAGTGTTCTACAAAAAATGTCCCTTAAAATTTTCTCATAAAATTGATGGTTGTGTCAAAAATTTGAAAAAATATTAAAATAAGTCTGATAACAATACCATCCTTTTAAAGTAGGGGCATTTCACGTGAAGCGGACAACGAAAAAAAAGTGATTTTCTGAAATTTGTTCATATTTGGCAATTGCACTTCTAGTAAGTATGAATGTGGAATGTGTGTGTTTAGGGTGGTTCTTAATAGGGGTGTTTTTGAATTATTTTTTTTGAAACAAACCAAAATTCCCTGAAAATTTGAGCTTTTAATATTAACTTTAAGATAGTCCGCTTTCCAACTTAAGTTTCTTATGGAAATAACGTGGGAAAAATTTAATTTTTTCTTAAAAATTCCATAACTCAGCGACAAATTAATCGAAAGTTACTAATCCCGTCATGTTTATTGTAAATTTAACGCTCTACAAAAAAGAGCTCTTATAATTATTTGCTAAATCTATTAGCTTAAGAGTTATTGGCTTATCTATTGGCTTAAGAATGCGGCACTAATGGTCAATGAAAATATAATGCATTTTTTAACTGAGCTATGGAAAGATAGTAGAGTTGGTTACATAGCTAATATTGAATCTGATGACTATGAACAAGTACAAAAAATGGAGAATGAACTACTACAGCTATGTGGTGAAAAATCATAAGAATAATATTGTATTTGCTTCTTTTTGATCATAAATACAAATTTTTCATAAGAAATTTGATATATTTCGTAAAAATATAAGTATTTACTCAATAATTACGGTTGATAATATTAATTATTATATAAAATTAAACTTTGAGCTTGAATAACTTTTAAACCAATAGATTTAGCAAAAAATTATAATAGCTCTTTTTTGTAGAGCATTAAATTTACAATTAACATGATGCGATTAGTAACTTTCGATTTTTTTTTCGCTGAGTTATGGAATTCTTAAGAAAAAAATAAATTTTTTCTACTTTATTTCCATAATAAATTAAGTTGGAAAGCGGACTATCTAAAAGTTAATATTAAAAGCTCAAATTTTCAGGGAATTTTTGTTTATCAGATTGGAGGCATTTGAGCCCCTGGGAGCAAAGAAATTCAAAAACACCCCTATTAAGGACCACCCTAATGTGGATACAATTTTTTTTTTTCGAATGAAGATTATTTGCCAAGTTATACGCTTCTAAATAATTGTCGTTTTTGAAATTCGTATTTTTTGAACAGAAAAATTTCGAGTTAAAAATTATTTTTTGAAATATTAAATATAGCGGTTTAAATAGAAAATGAACTGTTCTTTCTAAGTAAAAAATAAAATTGCATATTTTAATCTTTTTTAATCTACAAAACCGGAAGTAAACTTTTCAAATCAAAATTTTAGTAACTTCAACCATTTTGATTTTTGATTTTTTTATTTCAAAATATAGCCTAAAGTACACTTATGATACTCCAGTAGTTTCATAATGGGATTTGCAATAGTTTAGGAGATAGAGGAATTAAAGTACATACATGTCGTATTCAAGTTTCCTTAGGTCAACTGATTTACGCGATATAACACTAAAACGTTGCAATTTTTATATTTACTATCTTACTTAAGCGTATTTAATGCTCTAACAATGTTGTGGGGTAATTATTATTAAAATTAAAATAGTACTTACTGAAAAAATATAAATAGGAAGCAATAGTTTAAAATAAATTTCGTGATAAGTAATAAAATCTTCTGCTAGCCAAAGAAGTAAAGTGACTAGAGTGAACGTGCTCCATAAACCCCATGTTAATCTTTAACTTTCATTTCCCCTCAATTTTCCAAGTGATCGTACCCCTTCCACAGCATATTTGTGCAAAATATTGTAAAATTGTATTGAGTTCGCGTTATTCGTTTTTTTAATTGGTTTGGAAACAAATAATCACTTTCATAAGACACTTGTCAAAACAATCACTTAAATGACAATAATTACTTATAATCGAAACCACAATAAAATAACAATCGTTTTGTTGTAACGGAAATTCCAAACTGAACTTTTCCATATTGAACTGTACTCCTTATATTCCCGCAACCCAACGTTCTCGAATGTTCTCCAATGTTTCCTCTGTTCTATCACTTACTAGACGTTTCTAGAATATTTTATACGTGCATTCGCATTGGTGAGAGAGAGAAAGAAGTCACAAAGGCAATCGTGTGCCAGTATGGCACAGAGAGATACAGACTTCGTCCTTTTCTGTTACAATATATTCTCTCCTCTCTTCGTTAAAACAATTAAAACAATTTTGTACAAATATGCTGTGGAAGGAGTGCAATCCATTGGAAAATTGAGAGGAAATGAAAGTTTAGGTTTAACATGGGGTTTATGGAGCACCTTCACTATAGTCATTTAATCTCTTTGGTTAGCAGAAGAATTTAATATTTATCACGAAATTTATTTTAAACTACTGTTTCCTACTAATATTTTTTTCAATAAGTACTATTTTAATTTTAATAATAATTACCCCACAACATTGTTAGAGCATTAAATATGCTTAAGTAGGATAGTTAATATAATTATTGCAGCGTTTTAGTGTTATATCGCGTAAACCAGTTGACCTAAGGAAGCTAGAATACGACGCTCAGTACGACATGTATGTACTTTAATTCCTCTATCTTCTAAACAATTGCAAATTGCATTATGAAACTTCTGGTGTACCATAAGTGTACTTTAGGCTATATTTTAAAATATAGAAATCAAAAATAAAAATGGTCGAAGTTACTAAAATTCTGATTTGAAAAGTTTACTTCCGGTTTTGTATATTAAGAAAAATAAAAATGTACAGTTTTATTTTTTATTTAGAAAGAACAGTGAATTTTCTATTTAAACCGGCATATTTAATATTTTAAAAAAAATTTTTGAATTCGAATTTTTTTTTTCAAAAATACGTATTTCAAAAACGACAATTCTTTAGAAGCATATAACTTGGCAAATAATCATCATTCAAAAAAAATATTTTGTATCCACATTCATACTTACTAGAAGTACAATTATGCCAAATATGAACAAATTTCAGAACATCACTTTTTTTCGTTGTCCGCTTCACGTGAAATGTCCCAGTATTGACTTTTAATAATAATTGCAAAATTAAAAGCATAATTGCATTGTTTTTGTGGAAATGAATAAATATTTAACTTTCAATTTGTTTGACACGAAAAAAAAATTGTTGCACAAATGCAAAACAATTAGTTAATTAAACAAATTAATTGAAAAGCAAAAGTTATGGAAAACCTGTCATGAATTTATTTATATTCATAATGCGATTGAGGGATTTAATGAAAGGGTTTTACTTCTGTGTCATACTTTTATTCGTTTACGTAGATAATTGGATTCACTTGCTCGTTTTGCTCATTTCCACGCTCATCCTTGAATTTATTTGTATTATAATATAATTTTGATTTGCAAATTGGTTTTTCGAGGCGGGGGAACTCACCGGGAATCGTCAATATTGTTAATGATTTATCTAAATAATTATGATCCTTGAACACGGCGGCGCTTGTGGCCCAGAATCCTCTACGTATATTCTCTTGTACCTACTCTAGTAAATCATTGATTGGCGTGTGTAAATTGATATGAGTGGGTTTTGGTGAGAAGAAGTCTTTGGCCCGAATTTGGCGCTTTTTCTGTCGAAAATTCAAATTGATGTGGCGATCGATGGCAAGGCCTGACGATTGTGTGGCTTTGCATGTGAGATATGTTCGACTATCTCGCCGATCGGCTTCATGATTTCGTGACAAATTTCACTCGGACGTGTCCACAAAATTTGGGGCACACATCGCTCATCTTGTACCATACTATAACATGTGCAATATGCGAATTATTAGTAAATGCGTGACGCATACCAAATGACATAGCAAAGGCCGCAACTATGAAGATTGTGTGAAATATTTGAGCACATCTCTCATCCAAAACATAACATGCGAGGTCACAATCCATTCGACGAAGAACGAAGAAAAAAACTTCTCAAATTCAGACATATCGACGACAAACACACTTATCTACTCACCGACTAATTAACAGGTGGCTCTTCATCATCTTATCGGTGTTTTTTAATCTACGAAAATATTTTTCTTGAATAAAAAAATCAACTTTTCAAATTTGAATTTGTAATAACGAAATGTTATTCAAATAAATAGGAATCCGAAAAAAAATCCTTTCTCAATATATCTACACAAAAGTATTTTCGTTTTTCTATCGTTAGTAATTGATTCGCTTCGCGAAAAAAAATCGTTGATAAAGTTGTACGAACTTATCACACCAAATGTCATCATTATCTATTTTATGCGAAAAACACGCATTTTAAGTAAAAATTAAAACAAAACTTTTACGTAAAAGTTATCAGGAAACTATATTTAATGACTTACGTCACTTTTGCATACTTGGGTGGTCTTTCTTGATAGTAGAGAGCATAATTAAAAGGAAAAAAAACTATCTAACGAAAAATAGAAGTTACACAAAGAAGAACTGGAGTGCGAAAGATTAAATGAACTTAGAAACTTTGCTCTTAATCTCAAAGATTTTCTATCCTATTTCTTAAAATTGGAATATTTGAGATTCTAAATATTTTAACAATAAAATTATACATTTTTTTTTAAAATTCTTATTTATAGTCACTTTAAATCCGTTATCGAGAAATATTGAATATTTTGCACGATATGAGGATTGAACCCACTACCTACAGGTTTTGGAGCGGTCACCTAGACCACTCGGCTACCAGTAGGCCTACCCAATTTAAATCATAGACTTAAGGGGGTTCTCTCCCTAATGAGATTGCCTCATTAGAAGAAAAAATGACGTCATACGAAGAATTTTGAGGTTTGAATCAGTCTGAAAATATATACAAATTTCTTCTGGGTACGTCACGTAGCGCATGAGGTCACCTGTGTATTTTATAAACCTTGGGTTCTCCCGTGCGATGGATTAAGAAAATTTGTATTTTATTTTTTTATATAAATTGCTATCTTAAGATCTTCAGGTTCTATCTATCCATTAGTTCTCCAAAAAACTGCTTATGAAACAGGTCATCATACGGGAGAACTCCCTTAAATTTGAAATTCTGGATAAAACGTCTATGATACTAAAGAAGTGAATAGATACTAATAAAATACTAAGATCGTGGAAGTTTTTAATCTCTTTCTCAATTTAGTAGGATTTTAAAAAATTTCTCCCTTTTTTCTTCAAATCAAAAGCTTTATCTAAATTCAAAGACACAAAAATGTTTTAATCAAAGTATTTCCCATCATTTGAGAAACTTTTTCCATTTTTTTTTTTTTGACAGTATATGGATTTTGTGTAGGCAAAACTTTATGTTCTTTAAGGTAATCCAAGAATTGATCCATTTTTAGTATCTTCATAAGAACGGAACCACTGTGTAGCCAGGCCATTCGCAATCGAACGAAACAAATAATAATTACAAGAGGTTTTATCAAGAAAATATTGTGGGTAGGATAGAACTTCCCATAAAAATATTTTTAAGTAGAATAATTAAACTGTGGGCCATAAGGACGAATCTTCTTGTAGAATATTATTTATTTTATCGCCAACGTTTCGTCAGTCATTCCTGACTACTTCAGGGCTCAAAATTAAAAACTACTCCACAAATGTCCACAAATGTTTTGAGTCCTGAAGAAGTTAAGAATGACTGACGAAACGTTGGTGATAAAATAAATAATACTCCAATAGAAGCTTCGTCCTTATTGCCCACAATTTAATTATTAAATTTAAAAAGACAAGGACTTAAACAACATGGATTTTTTAGTACGTTTTCCTCGTTTTTTTGGTATGTGAAAGAGCCTAATATCTATCTCAATTCTTAGGACTTTGATTAAATTCTTCCTTATTTTTAGTAACTAAAAGCTTAATTTAAATCTTCAGATAAAAAAATATTTTAATCCAAATATTTTACATCACCAAAGATCACTTTTTTCCATCTTATTGTTTGTATATGGAAACAGGAACATTTTGAACCATTTAACAATGAAAATTTGTAAATACTGCTAAAAAATTTTTTTTACCTATTTTTTTAAATGTTTTCAAAGAATGCTACGTAATGGAGAAAATAAAATAAAAACCATTTCCATGTTTAAAGTCAATTGCTCGTTTAACTTTAATGTATATTGGCATTGACTCTAGGAGTAGTTTTCTGAAATTTTATAAATTTCATGAATTAAAACAAATCTCAAAATCTTGCAATCCCATCAATTAAGAACCTCTTGCAATGTACTGTCATTAGATATTAGTGCATTTCTTGACTTATTCTTACTTTATATCATTTTCATTGATTAATTTCATTTGATTAAAAGCCAGAAGTGATTCTGGTAATAACTTTAATAATACACCATCAATTGTTTCAAGAGGACAATTGTTTTGTTCAAATAAGTAAAAATGTTTTTTAACTTTGAAAATCAGAAGTCTCAGAGATTTTAGTGGGAAAAATTAAGTTTTCAATCTAAATTGTTCAAGAACATAAGGCTATATGAATGGCAAATTCATCTCTGAAAGATATTTACAAAATATTCTTTAATTTAGTCAAATATATCTGTTATTTGTTATTTTATATTTGGTATTAATTATAGCTACTCATCGAACTTCACTGCACATAATATTAAACTTAAGAATAGTTCAGATGAGTTAATTTTTTGAATGAAATATGTTATAAAAATTGTATAAAAAACCATATGAAATGAATATTTGTATACTTCAAAGGACATTTTTTTTTAATTTTATTGAGCTTTATAGTTTTAATTTTTCATAAGGAAGACATTATCAACCCTAAATCATATTAAAGTTTAAGACCAATCGGTTAATTAAATTTTAAGGAATGGAGTGATTTCTATGTTTCACTTATTACTTTATGTTTTTTTTTTCTTTCAAACAATAATTGAGATAAAGATTAGAAACTTCCTGAATCTTAGTACTCAATGATTCATGTACTAATTTACCTATAAAGTATCAATAAAATATCATGCCAAATAAAATATCTTGATTTACTATTCTTATAGTCCTAAACCCTTTCTTAAAATCTAAGCTCTCAATACAACTTAAAAATTTGGGGCCACTTTTCTTTTCACAGACATATTTTTAATGGCTATTCTAAATAATAATTTCCTTTAACTATAGAAAATGTTTCAATTTCCTCAACTTCCGGGTAATTGGAGAATGTTAGATATATTTTCATAACAAAAAAACTATTTGGAATATGTTCGAAACTTTGATATATCCCTCATCATATTCGATAAAATCTGAACAGGTTTTTCCATTCTTTATTCAAGACTAAATTTTAAAATGAATAGTATGATTTAAAGGAAGATGCATTCTTAATAGACTAAAGTTAATTCGTGTTTATACAGTTTATATCGTCAAACGTTCAGTCGTGAATAATATTTGGGTTTTTGAAGCTTTATCTTTGTACCTTGTTTCTCCAAAATTTCAAATCATAATTCGAAAAAAAATAGTGACCAAAATTTTCGTGGAAAATATTTTTTGTGTTAACATTTTTAAATTGCAATGACTAACAGTTTTACTCCAAGTTTAGCCTATAAGCAATTGCTATTTTCCTATTTTTGGAAGATCATTGAAATGGTCAAATTTAAATGAGAAAAACATTAATGTATACCTACCTTATTCTATACTCTGTGGAAAATGCAGTCGAAACATAAATACCAGAAAGTATATGCGAATGAAATTGAGGACTTCATTTTTATTGATCGATTAAAAATCAATGACTAAAGTCATTTAAAAAATCTTTAACTTTAAATTTTTGAATGAAAAAAAGTAAAAACTTTTTAATTTTTATTTATTAAAGTAGTGCAAATCTATTCACTTCTACCCAATGTAGTATATCATTAGAGCATACCATAGCAAAATAGAATAGTTGGACTTGCTAAGATTTATGATGAGAAAAGCCTGAACAAATAGGAAAATTAATTTTCAAGTAAAAATTATAATCGTAGAAGTAGTAAAATCATCAACCACAATTCAGTATTTGAATTTTTAAAGATAGTTTAAATTTTGGTTTGGAAGGAGAGGAATGAAATAATAATTATATCTTGAAAAGAATATATTACAATGAAATATTTTTTTCCATATTTCAATAAAATAAAAATTTGATTTTTTTGGACAAAAACTTATTTCAAATATTAAAATCAAGCCCTTGTATTTTTTTTGTTGGATTTAAACTTGAATTTCAAGACAGTAAAGTATGATAAAAGTGATAAGAAAAAATAAAAAGCAGTAATTTGTATTCATCATTGCAATGATCAATGTAATAAATAATTCATTTTTTTTACTGAAGAATACTAATTTTCTTATACACTTTATATATATGAGTGTTTAAATTATGCATTTTAGAAACAAACTACAGAAATTTCAATGACATTTTTTTGCTTGATTTTTAATATTCAATCTACATTCAATTTATCGGTATATCTTCCATAAGTGTGTATAACTATGCATGGATAATACAAATATTTTGTTACTCTAATATTTTTGGGGGTTAATGAACCATTAAATGGGTTTTAATGATACTGAAGTATTTTTACTTAATATTGATGATAGTTTCTTGAGGATGAAGCTTTTATTTAGAAGGTTTTTTTCACTTATATTCCCCTCCCTATCCGTCTTAAATCCTTTAGATCAGTAAACCAGTAAATCCTTTAAATCTGTAAGTAAAACATATATCGGTTTCTAAACATGATTGATACGTTAGGTTTTTAAATATCTACAATTGAAAATTACTCAAAATGTAAGAAAAAAATATTTTTTTTAAATTGGAATGAAAAAAATTCAACCTTCATTATTTCTCACTGTTTTACGAAGGACGAATTGTTCTTCTAATTCCCTCGGAAAAGAACGATGAAAAAAACCCAACCAACCAAAGTCATAAATTACATTTATTAATCAAATCATAATTTAATTAAAAGCCCCAAACAATTTATACGATACGAAATTCAACGCTAATTTAAGCAAATTTAATAGAAATGCGAAAAAATTAATTAGATCTTCCACTCGTCTAATAATATAGGAAACATAATGCGTAAGGCCTTCAACTGTGAAATTAACGTATCTGCCACAATAACATCGGTGAGAAAAAACACATAATCGACTAAATACAACTAAATTGTAAATTGATAATGAGATTTCCGTTTATAAGTTCGGATGCTGACCAAGATCGGACGGCAGTTAGTTCGAACCAATCATTGATTGAACATCGCCAAATCGCCGATAAAAAGTGTAAAGTTTTTGCCAGTTTTTTTTTTTTTGAAGTGAAACCAAACGGATTACCAAAACAATATTGGGAATTGGATGTGAAAATTTGTTGTATCCCGAAAAAAAAAATTAGCGAAAAAGTAAGTGGATTAATTATTTAATAACTCACACCTCCCTATTCAAACACTGATCATTGTTTAAACACAACATAATTTTGCCCAAATTAAACAACCCATTTCTCCTGGATTATTCCTGGATATATCAGATCTGGAAATGTCCAGCCCAGTTTGTTTGCTCTCATTTTCCGTCACATCCGCACTTCGGCCCACCAACTAATTCTCTATGTTGAATAATTTAATTGTTATCAAATGGAACTTTAAAATTCCCATGGATCGTTTATGTAATTTCTAGTTTAAATTATTTATTTATACGCTTGATTTAATTCGTATTTATTTTCGAAATAAATCTCCGAGAGCACAATGCTGGAAATGAATCACTTTATATGTTAATAACAATGCCGGCGCATAATTATAATGAAATAAACTCATTACGCTGTTATTTGTTGTGGGCAGAATAATTTTTTTTGGACGATTTAACAATTACTGCACACCTTGATTTGATTTCATTTGGGTTTTAACCGCTTGTTTTTTTTTTCTCTGTTGTATTCCAGATGGATGGGGATAAGGTTTTAGGTATTTTGATGTTTTTCAATGTTGTTTATTTGTGTTCCGGTTCCGGTTGTCAAGGGATGACAATGATAAGTATGAATAATTGATTTGATTTGAATATAATATTGTGGTAGAAATGTTATCGTTTGATGGAAAACTAAATGAATTTATTGATTGAGTTTGGTTGGAATTAGGGGCTGGAGGGTTGACGGCGTACGATAAAAAATTAATCGTCAATGTGCACAACAATTATCGCTCGGCAGTGGCTCTAGGACATATTAATGGACAGCCGATGGGGCAGAATATTATGGAAATGGTATGAATGCATTTTCTGAGGTAATGGTTTCTTGAAAAATATTAAAAATAACAAATTGAATTTCTTAAAAAAATATTGTTAGTTATAGAAATGTTTGATTGAAACTTTTGAAAGTCGAAACCTTCTTAATACTGTTTGTTAATTTTATTCCAAAAATTTTAAGGGCTGAAACGATGGAAAAGTTAATCACAATTCATTGAATACAAAAAAACTTCAAAAAAAAAACTTAGTTTTTTGTCAGCCTACATTCAAATCCAAAATCATCTATTAGATTTGTAGATTCAGAGTAAAAGTTTAGATCAAAAAATGTTAAAAATCTTGACTTCTAAATGAAAATCAAATGATCTATTTTTTATGGGGAATGTATTATATAATCCATGTTGTTTAATTCCTTGTTTTTTTAAGTATAATAATTAAATTGTGGGCAATAAGGACGAAGCTTCTTATGGAATATTATTTATTTTATCGCCAACTTCTTCAGGGCTCAAAATTAGAAATTACTCCACAAATGTCATAAAAATAAGCTTTAAAATGACCCAACTGGTAGAACAACAAACCAGTTGGGTCCAAGTACAGTTGGGTTATTTTACAGCTTATTTTTATGACATTTATGGAGTAATTTTTAATTGTGGCTTGTATTTAAATAATGTTATTGAAATTTAATTATATTTTGGTTAGATTTCACATTCATTAACTAAGATTTATATCGACTAAAACTTATGAATTGTAATTTATTTATTTATAATTTTAACAATAATGTGTCGTTTTTTTTAAATGTTATGTATTTTCATTATAGAGCCCTAAAGAAGTCAGGAGTGACTGACGAAACGTTGGCGAAAAAATAATTAATATTCCACAAGAAGCTTCGTCATTATGGCCCACAATTTAATTATTGTATTATATAATGATTAGCTGAAATGGTCCAATTCAAAAGAGCTTTAAAACCTCTGTGGTAGAACGAATTTTGGAAGGTTTTTCCTCTCAAAATTAGAAATACAAGATAGGGGGATCAATTTTGAATATAATTGACCAAATATAATACGTTTTTGAAACAATTTATTCAGAATATTTTTTTAATTCCTATGCCAATTTTTAGTATTATCTTATACTCTATACTTATACCAATATAATACTAAACAGTTTATAATACAGTACAATATATGAGCCGTTTATTTTGAAATTGACTTAACTCCATTTCAAGGACAATCATTACGACTTTTGATTTGATAGACCAAATTATATTGATATTTGTCTTAATAAATTTTCACAAATTATTGATATTATACTCGAATTTCGACACACTAGTAGTAGTTCTTTGATTGTGATGTATTTATTAATGCAAAAATTTGCAGCCATAAGAGTTATTCCATAAATGGAGTTAGACCACTTTCAAAATAAATGTCTCATGTTTTATACAGTATAATTAGGTATTCGCTTATTAGCAGTTCTAACAAAGTTTTATCATTTATTTTTAATTATTTCAATCCCTAATTGGTCTTCCATTCAGCTTCTTTTTAGTCTTCCACTGTTTTCTGGTGACGGTGGGGTTGCCATAGCGGCTAAAATTTTGTTAGGGTGATCCTGTAAAAAAATCCAGTGCCTGATACAAGAATTGTAGGGTGTATCGTCAAAAAACGGCTTACCCAATTTATTGAATAGGAATAAACCTGAAAATATTCTTAAAAATTAACCTAATGCTCATGTTCTAAAAATAATAACCAATTTTTTTAAAAAATTGGGTTCTCAACTAATACCAAAAGTCAAAATATCATGAAATTATTACTTGTCAATAAATCTATGATATATTTATTTAAAAATGCGAAAAAATCGCAAACCCAAAATGTTTAAAACGAGCTTCTATTGGTCTGGCATTAAAATAACGTCACAGTAAAGGAACTTCTGAATCCTGCCGACAAATATACCTTCCTATAACAAATATATTTAAACACAAATTATAAGATTGTTTAAATGATTACTTAATGATTGAAATAATTTACACTAATAGAAATTTAGTCAGTAAAAATAATATTTTTTTTCACTACGTTAATTTTTAAAGATTTTTTTTTTTTAATTTATCTATCAGAAACCACTTTACAATTGGATGATAAATAGAGAAGTAGATAAATTATCTCCTTTCAGTAGTTATAATAAAGATTTATAACTGTTATTTTTTCCGGGTTAAGCCTTTATATATAGTCAAATTATGTCCAAATTGCAATAAAATTAATTCACTTATTGTTGGAAAAAAAATATTTTCTATTGTATCAGTTCTAAAGGCATAGAAAGCCGAAACATGGAGTATTATCATATCGTATTAGTACCAATATATCATTTGAAAATGGTCCAAATTTTGGGACCAAATTTTTATTTTTTGTTTTAGTCAAAATTTTTGAAGTATCGGAAAATTATTTACAATACTTTTCTCCAAATTTCAGATATAATTTGTTTGATGTCGAAAATAAAGTTTCTCTTAAAAATTTATTATAAATGCATACAATTGATACATAAACAAATATTTTTTTAAAAAAAAATACATAATTTTTCTCATTTTCCAGTCTAGTAAATATTCTTTTAATCCTTAGAAAATTATTCACTCGATCTTGTTTCAGATTGCAATTATGCTTTGAGCGTTTGCAGAAAAAGTTTTTCTTATTTTTATTAATAGACTTCGTATTGAAAGCTTTACAGATAATTAAAGCTGAAAAGCTTCGTTTTTACGTATACTAAACCAATAAATCTTTATTCTAAATTGAAAAAAATAAGTGTGGTTTTTAGGAAAACATTTTTTTTTGGCCAAAAAATGTATCAAATTTAATAGTTTTTATGAAAATTAAGACTTTTACTACAGATGACCATTAAGCCCATCCGTCTTTTTGGAACTCTCATTACTTCATTAATATCAAAACTTTTTTGTCTGCTAAAATATAAATTTTTCAAAACTAAAAAATTGGTTTCTTCTCACTTAAATAATATATTTTATGGATTAAAGAAATAAAGAACAAAAAATGCATTTGATCTATTGAACTAAACATGTTTGATTTAAGTAAATAACCTGGGTACTCAAAATTTTTCTAGAAATTAAAAATAAATTTTTATTGCACAATATGTTATAAAGGTTACATCATTTCAATCTTTTTATTCAATGAGAATTTCAATACTATCGATTAGTATGAAATTAAAATTGCATAATATTGTTATTATTTAATTGGATTTTAATCTTGCTATTTAACTGATAATTATATATTGGTTTCAAGATGAATGGAATTGTATAATTTGTGATTTTAAATGAAATATTTATATCCTCGTAGATATTAGCTTTATTTTTTTTGTAACATTTTACACATTGAAATACGACAGGAATTGCTATCAGAAAGGCAGTTCTAAGAAGTAAAATATTCGGTTTAGCCTTTTAATTTCCTTGCTATGTCTAAAAAAAAAAAGATAGCCAGATGGTTGGGGTGGTCACTCAATTGGGATTAATATTTAAGACTATATTTGGCTATCTTTTCCCTGATGTCGTTATTTTTGACATACCATGGCCCGTTTATTATTAGGCGCAATGTTTTGGACTGGAACTCTTGTATTTTTTCAACGCTGGAGTTGCTAGCGGTTCCCCAAAATTGAATGCTATACGTCCAAACGAGCTTTGGTATAGCTTGTTATATGAATAATTTGCCGTCCAGGGGCTGTTGCAACTTTCTTCCTAGCAGCCCCCAATTTTTTTTGACCAGGACCCTTAATTGGGTTCTTTTATTTAGAATATGGTTTCCCAGGAAAACCGTTAGCTTAGATGGAGACCTGAATATCTGACCTCTGAAACTTGGATAGTTTGGCGTTTATTTCAATCAACAGGAAAACAGGTATCTCTTAAAGTTATGGAAAGGATATGAGCAGACTCGAAATAATTTATTTTGATCCCTTATTCTTTAAATCATTGTTGCAATGAGACTAGTAGTTCTTCGGACGCGAGAGTTTTCCGGGCTGTGGTCATAAACTAGCAATGCAATATCATCGGCTGGAAAATCGCCCAGTACAGGGGCCGGAAAATTTTATATGTTCAACGGATTTTAATTAATTTTATTGATCGATTTAAAAATGATTAAACTTTTTAATCAGAAATTGGTATTATCAAAAGGAATGGACATTTTTGAAAGTTTAAAAAAAGCATTACATGTTTAAACATTTAACAAAGTATAGAGATTAGAGAATTTCAGAATGATTATCATATGATAAACCAACCAGGAAAAAAATTCTACAAGAATAATATTTGAGCAAATTTGTTGCAAAAATTGAAAATTTCATTGAAAAATCATTCTTCAGAGAAAACATTGTAAGATCTCAAAGTTAGTCAAAGAATTTCTTTGGTGAAATTTTCCAAAAAAAAAAAAATTTCGGTATTGTTGCACGAATTGGATATGGAGCGAATCAATACACAAAGCCGCACATAGACCACACAATTGTGATTAAAGTTACAAAGTAAAACTTTGTCAATTACTTTATGGCAGTAATTTCTAACTAGTAATTTACGAAGCTGAGGCTTTGTCAGTTAACGAGCGTCGATAAGTTGAGGGAGTTTCACACATTGGAAATAATCCTTACATTTTTGTTTCCTCTTTTTTTTAAACTTCTAATGGTAGTATGAAACTATAATACTAACAATGTGTAGTTAACATATTACAACTACTGTAGAAACTATAAATATGAAAGTAGTATATAATAGTCTTAATTCTTTTTAAAGGAAAGCTTATTTAAGGTTACCAAACATTTTTGAGTTTCTTATCAAAATTTAAAAAATCTTCACTCAAAATTTTTCATTTAAATTTGTCACAAATGTACTTAAAGTTCAACAATATCAAAAAACGTAATTTTAACATAAATTTGAGTATAACATTTTTGCAAAACTATCCCCGCCTGTAGCAACTACTGGCAATAGAAATACAGTATAATCTCACTAATCCGGCACTTCGATAGATCGGCACGTTCAATAATCCGGCACCTTCAGCCAACGCCTCCCTCTCCCCTCTACATTTATTCCCTCTATAAAATGCTTTTTTTTATTCATCACCTATGACTTTTTCACTATAATCCAGTAATCCGAACATTCCAATAATCCGGCACCCTACGGTTTTTAAAAGTGTCGGATTAGTGAGATTGCACTGTACTTGCAAAATTCAATGGAAAAGTATAAGTTTCCCGACGACCTTTTTAAGGGTGGTTCACCGTCAGAAAAAAAAACATTTTCAATTTTTTTTTCCCATAAATGTTTTCTTATAACATTCAAGAATAACGTGTTAAAAGGATTGGAATAGCTGACTAATATATTTTCACTGATACAAATTGAATAAATTGATAATAACATAAAAAAATATCTTAAAAAAACTTAAATTGCGTTTTTCTCGAAATCAACTTTTTAAAACTGGGAGACAAGATTTCTCAGAAACTATCCGACGGATTGACTTGAAACTGGAAAGTGTTATAGTTCAACACGTCTTCTTGGTACTGAACCTCTGAAATTGGCCAAACTTCCCCCCCCTCAACGTGGGAGAGGGGGAAAGGTCCAAAAAAGGTCGTTTTTTTTAACTTTTTTTTCAAAGTCGCGCCATTTTGTGAATTTTCAACTTTTTTCGGATTTTCGAGGTTCAGTACCAAAAAGACGCATTACCAAAACCTACATGTTTTGGAAAATCATGATCCGACTTCCGGTTTCCGAGAAAACTTGTCTCCCGTTGGCCTCCTCATTTTTGAGGACCCTTTTTCAAAGCGCTGTAAAAAGGGGGGGAAGGGAGACATATCAGGGCAAATAAAAAAAAACTCAGTTCAAAACTTCAACTTTTACATGGCGAAGACCGTTTTTTAATATATCTAAAAAAAATGGCAGCAGTTTTAAAAAAGTCATTTTTTTTTACGTTCTGACGGTGATCTACCCTTAAGGTGAAAACTTTTAAAATGTCACATTGGAAATCAAGCAGGTGGAGGATATTAAATTGTAACGCAATGTAGTGAAGGAGTTGGATCAATGGGGATGGGGAAAGACCTCAAATTGCAATGTTAGCATTTTATTTTTCTTGATTTCAAATAAGCTGCTGCAGTTTAAGCCATTTTTGTATTAATAATCATTGATATAATAGTTCCAAGAAATAGTATCAGAGGGAGGGGAAAAATGATATTATAGTTTATACTTCATAAGAAAAGGTTTATATTAATTCTGTGCCAAAAGATGCCACACGGTTTTAAACGATTATTTTTATGTAATGTTTAATTGCTAGATTTAATGTTTAATTTCCCACTTTAATATAAATTACTGTTGGTCTAATACTATGCCATATAAACGAAAGTGTAGGAATTAGCTAACTTTTAATGGAATTTAATCGAACGGAAAAATCTTCAGAAGAAAACTCATCAATTTTCCATCGTACTTCAAATTGTTATTTCTCAGAAACCATTTTATTAACTATTAATTATTTTTAATAAAAAAGTAATTATAAAGTTTTTCGTTTTGAATCTAAAAAAGCAATGGGACGACGAGCTGGCAGCCAAGGCGCAACAGTGGGCCGAACAGTGCATTTTCGGCCACGATCCAAATCGCCATATCGGTATGTATGCTAAAATAAAAAATCATAAAAAAAAAAAACACAAAATCGCTACCCATTAATCCGAACACTTTTCCTCTGTTGCATTGCCATTTTCGTCACAATCAGGAAGATTTCAAGTGGGCCAAAACATCGCCGCCACATGGACGACCCGTGTGCCAATCGACTACCGCTCCACAGAACCTGATTTTCCCACACAAATTCAAAAATGGTTCGAAGAAGTGAAAAATTACGACTTCAAAACTCACGTTTTCAGCACAAACACCGGACATTACACACAGGTGTGCATATGAAATAGATAATGGCAGAATCGTAGTCGGCTATGACATCATAGCTGGCTTGATTTGATAAAACGTACTTAATGGTTTTTCTATTGAAAAAAGAAAAGTGAAATTTGTCATTGAATCTTTTTTTGAAGCTCAGAAACTATTAAAATCAATTTTTTTGTCAGGTGGTTTGGAGTGATACAACTTTAATCGGATGCGGCTACTCTTACTACTTCGATCCTCATATGGGCTATACGAAGGTCTACGTATGCAATTATGGTCCTGCGTAAGTATTGGCTTCATAAAAGACCTTTTGAAGACCCTAATAGCTAAATTCTTCCAGCCTGAATTCTTTTTACTCTTTTGAGACCTTCCAGTTCCCTTTTGACCACAAATCTTTCTCCTCTGCGAGAATGAATGCATCTTAGTAAGCTTTTCTTCTTTCCACCATCATATTTAATTTTTTAACAATTAGTCACAGAGTATCATTACAGAAGATCCAAAAGTAATGCTAAAAAAATGGCATCAATTTGAGTTCCAGTAGGAACCAGTAGAGCGCGTTATTCTTCTAAAAGCTCGCATTTGAATCATTATGCAGGAACTGTTTTTGTTATTAACAATTGTGAATTGCAATTTTTTACGAAGTGACGCCGCCACGCGAGTGTCTCATGTACTTATTTATGTAACTTTAGTTACCTTACAGAAAGTATGTAGTTTCGATTTAAGTTAGTACCACAACTACACTTATGGCGGCACCACATTTTGAAATATTTTCATCATGCATTGCAAAATTGGAATACCTACTTTAAACTTTACGTACAACGGTAAAATTAGCGCTGCTAGTTACAGAAAAGAGAACTATGATATGAGTATGTTATTAATTTACATGAATATTATGAAAAAGCCTATTCTATTTGGACTTCTTGTATCAATACTTTAAGCAGTTAGCAAAAAAAAAACTTCCCATTATTTTTTCAAACTTTTAAAAACCTAGAAAATTCTTTTGATTTCATAAATTTTCCTGTTTTTCTTTTCTTTTACTCTCGGCCACCAATAATACTAAAAAAATGTCTATTTCGTGTATGAATTGATTTATTTTATGTCAATAAACATTTTTTTTTTTGAAAATTCATAAATTAATTTCAGAGGAAACGCTTACGGAGAAGCACAAGGTCCAAAAGTAATGTTAAAAAATGGCATCAATTTGAGTTCCAGTTGGAACCAGTAGAGCGCGTTATTCTTCAAAAAGCTCGCGTTTGAATAATTATGCAGGAACTGTTTTTGTTTTTTAACATTTTTTATGAAGTGGCGCCGCCACGCGAGTGTCTGATGTACTTACTTATGGTACTTTAGTTACCTTACAGAAACTATGTAGTTTCGGTTTAAGTTAGTACCACAAATACACTTATGGCGGCACCACATTTTGACACATTTCCCATCATACATTGCTAGGTTAATACAATGTTTATAAAATACACAGGTGGCCTCATGCGCTACGTGACGTTTCCAAAAGAAATTCGTATATATCTTCAGACTGATTCAAATTTCAAAATTCTTCGTATGAAGTTATTTTTTTTTCTAATGGGGCAACCTATGTAATTTATAAACCTTGAGATTAATACACCTTCTTTACAGTTTATGAACTTTGTGAATATTTGCGCTATTAGTGACAGAAAAGAGAACTATGATCTAGATAAGTTCTTATTTTACATCCATATTGTAAAAAAGCCTATTCCGTTCGGACTTATTGTATCTATACTCTGGGCAATTAGCAAAAAACCTTCTTTATTTCAAATTTTTGAAAACCTAAAAATTTTTTCAACTTTATAATTTTTTTTGTTTTCTTTTTTCATTTTTCCTCAGCCATTAATAGTACTATAAACCTTTCCTTCTTTTGTATGGATTGATTTATTTTGTTCCAGTAAGCATTGATATTTTTTTGATAATTTATAAATATATTTCAGAGGAAACGTCTACGGAGAAGCACCTTACATTCCTGGAGCCCCCTCTTGCAACACATTTGGCCTAGCACCATCAGCTCGCCACTCTGGACTTTGTGGTAACTATTTCCATAAATCACCAATTAAAAACGGAACAAATTTCTCAAACAACGATTAACTTCGTACAAATTTCTTTCTTTTGCAATCCCCCAATAAATCACTAATCGAAATGGTGCAATAGATCATATTTAATCACTCCAAAGTCGATGAAGTTTTAATTAAATCCCCGACAGTTTAGAATATTATTAAAAATAATTATCTAACCTTCCGTTTTGTGGCACACTGAGGGCTCGAGATGCCCGAAATGCTCTGGAGATTTGAATTGGGAAATCCTTTTAGTAATTTAGAAGGTATTTCGCATTTATTATTTAAATTTCATTTTACCTGAAAAGATATACCAAGGTTCATACGGGCCAGATTACTCCTTGAAAGATCACCGTGAAGATAAACTTGAGGTATTTACGAAATTAAAAGCGTAACAATAAATTCCTTTGGACTTAAACTAGTAAACATAGAATCGCATAAAAATTCATTAGCGTAATTGCTTTGAGATTCGTAAATGAATTTGTCTCGTGTTTTTTTTTCTGTTGCAGATAAAAATTATTTGCGCTTCGTATTCAACAACTTCTTGGCCAAGGATTACAAGTATTAGAAGAAAAATAAACAAGAAGCTTTTCACACTACTACTTAATTTATTAGGAACTTATTTAATGTTTTATTTAATGTCATAAACTGTAATTTATTTCGTTTTAAGTATTAAAGTTATACGTGAAACTTTTATTATAAATGTGATAGAATTTTTTAGACTTTACACATATTTATTATACATAGGTAAATAAATAGTTGATAATTTCTAATGTAAATTGATTACCATAAAAATCACTTGTTTTTTCTGTTGAAATAGCAATAAATTTGATTTTGAAATGCTTTTCAAATGATTGCATCGTTATTTAATTGAACATTAAGGACTGGAAGATAACAAAAATAGTAAATAACATTCTACCAAATATCTTTAATCAATCGATGCAAAAATCAATTTTCATTTTCTTTACTTTATTGCTCAGTTTTCAAATGAAAATTTCTTTACTTTTCAAACCAATCACTAATGAATCACCCAATTAATTTTTCTTCAACTTAACTTCAAAACTTGCCCAAATTAGATCTAACATTTCTTCAGGATAATATGTTTTTTTTTTGGAAATTGAAACAAAAACTCTTATTTTATTTTACAATGAAAAATACAAACTAAAAGTTCTGTCAATCTTTCAATGTTTATAAACAATTTGGGTATGTATTAGTTCATCCCCTTTTCAACAATATGCTAAATTCTATAAAACAACCTAAAATTTTTTTAGTAATTTAATAAAGTTGATTTTTAAAATACTGTGTTAACTATTAAATCGAAACCCAAAATTGGCATTTCTTTTATGGCGCTGGTGTACTATTTTTTGATTTTTTGCGTAGAAAGCAATTAATTCTTGAGCTTTAATACCTATTTTATGCATCATATTTAAATCCCTTTAATTTTAATTTTTTGTAAAGCATCCAATTTTACTTTCAAATTAATAAAACAGGATAATTGGCTGGAAATCACCACGATTCTTGTATTACAAAGTTCTGATGCATAAATCTATTCTGTAGCCAATTTGGACGTATGGTATAAAATATTAGTCAAATTTTTGGTCTAAGAGACTAAGATTCGTTTCAAAAACGTCATAGTTCGTCACAAAACAAGAAATCCACAAAACTTTATAGAACGCTTTTACCAAGGAAAAAATCTCCAGAAAGAATACAAAATATCAAAAGATATTAAGTATACAAAATACCAAGTTAATCATCTGGCAACTTTTGAACAATTAAATTGAAATACGTTTAATTTTTGGAATTACTATACCGAAAATTAAAATGTTAAGTTTACTATTCTTAGAAAGCCAGCAAGCGTAATTTGTCGTAAAATAAATTTTCCGGATATCCAGGGAAAGATTATAAATATTTATGATGAAAAAGATTTTTTTTCGGTTTTTATCCATGTATTTTAACTATTAGAACACGGAAATACGAAAAATGAAAATGGCAGAAGTAGTGTTATCTTACGGTGAGTAATTGAACTATGTGTTATTCCACATTAAATTTTTCAGAATTTCCCAAGCGATAAGTTTCAACGTTAACAATTAAACTAATTGAAGAATTATTGCATTTTTTGAATTAAAATTTTACAGTAAATACACTTTCAATAATTCGTCTTGTTATTATTTTTGTGCAAAGTTAAAAAGCTGGGTGAAATATTTATTATAGTAGATATGTTGTCTTAAAGATGGCGCTACTAACATTAAACTGATTACTCTAGATTTCAGTCGAAAAAAAAAACTAATGTATAAATTATTAATATCGTAAACAAAATTAATTTTTCTGGGTAGGTATTACAAAAGCGATTATCATTGAAGAAAAAACAAAAGTTAACCCTTATCAATTTCGTTTTGGTTCTTGATGTGGAAACATATTGAAATTTTAAGTTATTTAGAGTTTAAAATTGTTTAGTTGAACTTAACCAATTGCCAAACTTTCAAGAAAATTTCATTTTCAAACTATATACACTTTAGAGGAAAAACTATTTTTTTTTTATTTCATGGAGAAATTCACGATAAAAGCTAGTTAAACCTTTAACGCCATCTCAATAATATTCTGGAAACTACTGGTTCATTTTTGCTACCTCTAATTCAGAGAAGAATTAAATTAATGCGTTGATTTATCCCAAAAAAATTAAACTTATTAAATTGCCTATCTTGTTCCAAATTGTTAAAATAGTTTAGAATTCAAAATTTGGGAATTTAATGAGATAAATCAGGGATAAATGTGGAGCAAATATTTCGTGGTAGTTCTATAAGTTGTCCAGAGATGACACTAAAGCTTTTACTATTAATCAATGCATGGAGATATGAACAATTTGTTTCCAAACCAAAAATGAACATTTTTTGATATAAAACCAAAATTTTTTTATTAATACATAAAGAAATACTGTTTGAAATGAAAATATTGGTCTATGGTACAAAATTTTGCCCGGATGGCACTATATTTTCGATATGTAATATAAAAATTCTGACAAAAAATCCTTTTTATATATAAGAATGTCCCATAAATTTCTCTTCATATACAAATATGAAATAAATACAAAACAGTTTCTATTTAAGATATTAGAAGATCCATTTAGCTCTATTCCCTTCCTCCATTTCTTAAAAAGCCTCTTTATGTCCTCTATCCAAATTAAAATAATTCTTAAAGAGCGATTTAAATTTGCTTAGTGGATTTAAAACGGCTATTGCGAAAAAAAAAATGCATTGATTGAAAGAAATGATATTCAGAAGGACCTAGATTTGAATGGAATGCAGGATAAAATATTTTGATGAAAAATTATTTTAATACCTATCATTTCAATACTTCAGATATTTGATTGAAAATTTTTAATAGATTTTCCAAGAATTTATTATTTTTATCTGTAAGACAAGACATTGGATAATTAAGATAATTAAAATAGTTTAGTCTCGAAGTTTTAATGGCTTAACCAAAGATAACCATAGAAACTGTGGACTATATTTTTTTTCCACTAGTTTAACTATTTGCAAAATAGTTTGCTTTATTGTTGAGTTCATTAAGGGTTCGTAGAAATGGCACTTGGCTTGGGTCACTATTCAACAGTAGACCCACTGTGTCTTTGATGGTACTCTCGTTATTGGTACCAAATTCGCACTTGATGATGGTATTATTAATCACTTGAAATCAGGAGGTCCCCATGATGATTCCTTTTAAGGCGACTATGTTCTCTGAGTGGAGGAATATCTTCAATGGTGTGGACTATATTGCTTTTAATTTCTTTTAGGTAATTTTTATCCGAAAATATCTAAACCCTTTTCATTTCCAAATACTTAGTAGTACCGTTTTTTTTTTTCGGAAAAATTTGCCCAGCATGTACGGGGGGACGTATACTATCGATTGGCAACGTAAAAATGTTTTTTTGAATTTTGAATTTTGACGACTTTCGTGAAAAATCAACAATGGTTAACCCACGGTTTTTTTTTTGAGGAAAATTTTTTTTGTTTCGAATTCGAATAAGATTATTATAATATCGTTTAATACATTGTTACGAAGCCGAATCTGCCCTTGGTTCGAAAATCATCCCTTATATAACGATGTTACATGCGGTTGAAATTTGGATAGTTTTCTATTATTTCTTCTGCCACTTTGATGGTCGATTTCATCCCTTAAACGTGGTTTGTTTTTAGAAAAATTGGCACAGCATGTACAGAAGAACGTATACTTACGATTGGCGTCCTTTATTTTTTTTTTAAATTTGATAATTTCGTGAAAAATCAACGATTGTTAACCCACGGTTTTTTTTTGAGGAAAATTTTTTTTGTTTCGAATTCGAATAAGATTATTATAATATCGTTTAATACATTGTTACGAAGCCGAAACTGCCCTTGGTTCGAAAATCATCCCTTTTATAACGATGTTACATGCGATTGAAATTTGGATAGTTTTCTATTATTTCTTCTGCCACTTTGATGATCGATTTCATCCCTTAAACGTGGAATGTTTTCGGAAAAATTTGCACAGCATGTACAGATGGACTTATATTTTTGACTGGCATCGTAATTTTTTTTTTTATTTTGACGATTTTTGTGAAAAATCAACGATGGTTAACCCATGGTTTTTTTTGACGAAATTTTTTTTTCGACGAAAACAACGCCTTATGACTACAACCCATGAAAACTCCAATTTATTTTATTGTTTCCCATAAATTTGTTGGTCTATTCTCTTTGATTGTGACGTGGGCGTATTTCGTTCTTTGATCTTAAAATATGATTAATACTCTCATCTTCCCAACAAGCATCGAACAACTGTTATTTTGTTATCTATTCATTCTTTACATGTCCGAAATGGTAACAAATATAAATCTATATACGAACTAATCGTGCGCTACAATTGGAGCCTCATGGAAATCATTTGCGATCTATTAATCACAATATATGTTAATAATTTATGATGTGCGAAGGAGTTGTCAACTCTGAAACTGGTTTCGTTAATTTTTTTTTTCCACCAAGAGAAATCTGTAACAATAGATTTAAATAGATCGTAAATGTGTATTATAATTATGCATGTGTTAAATTCAATTGCTTTTGTACAAGGAGTGGTCAAATCCATGGTGTCACACATGGGTTTTTTATTGTTTCTCAATCAAACATTTCTCGTGTTATTGCTGCACCCAATCTGGAAATAGAGCAAAAGAATAAAGAGACTTAAAAGTTTTGTAACGCGGTTTTTTTTTTTCTTTGGATTTTTCAAAGGTCTCGATAGAAGAATTTCCGGAAGAATCACTGGAGGTCGCAAATTCGTGGTGCCGTACGTGGTTTTGTACGAAGAAACTGCGGGTGGGCATTTTTGTGGGCCAATTTATAAACCAGTTACCTGAAGCTTCTTGTTTTCTTGGAATTTTTGTTGAATAAATTTTTTAAAAAAAATCAATGCGAAACATAGAGAAAGTTCTAAAATATATTTTTTTTAAATTATTATCTGTTTTACACTGAATATTAAATGAATCAGATTTCACAGTAATTATCATTAATTTTGTGGTAAAATACAAATTACAATTTATCCATGCATAGGAAGAACTATCGTTAATTATTTATATTGTTAATTTTTTCATTGAAGTTTTCACTCACATATTTTTTTTGCAAGGCAATAAATTAAGTGTTGCTTGTGTTGAAATTTGCACAATAGAAATTATAGCTAATTGCTCGATTGGTAAATTTTTGAATCGATTTAAGTATCTATTCTTAAGTCTAAAGATAAATTCAAAAATTTCAACTTGAATTCTTTTGTTGCAGTTTGATTAATCTAAATTCTATTCTTCTGATTTTATTCCTTTATTTAACAGAAAATAAATGAGACTTTCAAAAATTATATTCTTGAAGTAATTTTGTTGTGATTGATTTTAAAACATTGTTTTATTAGATCCAGAAGACATCCTTAACACATTGAACGCCTTGTCAGTCACCGGTGGCTGACAAATAAGTACAGTGAATCCCCGGTAATCCGACAAACAGTTTTCGGGGCAGAGTCGGATTAGCGAATGTATCGGATTATAGAGTACTGCCTAAAACCCCCTATAATCAAAATATTCAATACATAATAAATAATAGACCATGTCGGATTACAGGGGGTGCCAGATTAACCGAGGGCCGGATTATCGGGGGTCCACTGTATTCCAATTGAGCCGTGTCAGTCATTGGTGACTGACAATACATGGCTACTTTTATCTACTTTTTATGGCTATATGGTTTTGACATTTTACGAAAAACTCGATCGGCGTTCAATGTGTTAAATAACAATCACCAATAAGATTTTTTATAAAAAATCAAAATAGAATAAAATTAGTTAAATTAAAACAAAATTCGAAAAGGGTAACATTCTGTAATTTTAAGAGAAGGGGAGCTTGAAAATGGCAAAATTTTTGTTCGTAAATTATGAAAAATTTCAGACCTATTATTTAAACTGTTCCATAAGTTTATTTCCTTTCTCTAGTTTGAAATGAATTTCCAATATCTACGTTTCAGATATTATTTATTTATATCAGAACTCTTACTCGATTGCCAAATTGTGTTTTGGAATTTTGAGAATGCAGTACCATACGTTGCATTAGTGGTAAGAAAAAAGCTCTATCCTTTTGCGTTAAAATTTGCCCAATTGCCATTTTTAAATGGCTGCCAGGAAAAACTATAGATTATTATTTTTTTTCAAATAGATTTTTGTGACTGTTTATCAATAAAGAACTCGTAATTAATCAGGAAAATAATAAATGTTGTGGAGCAATTTTTATTAATATTGGGAGATTTTAAAAGGATTATCCCATCTGAGCTTTTTTTTTCCATGTTTTGCTGTCGATGTTGAAGCAAGGTATGGTGATTTCCATGATTTTCTCCTCTTTGAGTTATTATAGTGGACCCATTTTTGATCCACAGTTACTAAATCATAAAAAAATCTTTATGTTTGATAAGCAGTATTTCACTTATACCTAATAATCGTTCATGGTTTCTCGACTTTAATTCAAAAGGGACCTAATTTCTTTCCCTAAATCATACCCAAAGATTTTTAGCGAAGTAAAATCGCTAGTTGAATCACTTTCAATATAATTCCAAGTTCTATTGGCATTTGGTACAAATATTTCCTGAATAATGCTAAATAAAGCTAAAAAACCACTCATGAGAGCTTTTCTCTTGAAATTACTTTCATCTTATGCTTCCACAAACACCCAATGCACTTTGGCTGCATATTTTTTCAGGGTGACAAACTAAATCAAAAGTTTCTGCAAATAACGCTTTATATATATAAATTTGGATATTTTCAGAAGAAAAAACTTTATGTTACCGATTAAAATCACTTTTTTTTAAGGTAATGTAGTAACCAGATGACCAAACTTAGTATGTAAGGTTTAGATCTAATAATTTCAAGGTAATATCCTGGTGGGATCATCTTTCTTCAAAGGGCAAAAACTTATTTGTACACCTAATAGATTCAAAAAAACGTATTTAAAATTTAATCTTCAAATTTCCAGTAATCCAATTCCGTATCCAATGATGCTTGGATAAGAAACAGTCAGGATAAATCTTCCATCTTTATTATACTTCCAAAAAAATGAATTTCCCTTCATCCAAATGCCCTACACGTAAATCTTTAGCTTTAGTGCAACTATCACTCCAAAAATCAATTCCTGTCGAAACAATTGATCAATTTTTCCTTCTTTTTAAACCAAAATATCTTCTGATCAAAAATTAGATTCTTTTGATGGACTTTGGTAAGTGAAAATATTCTAAAGTTGTCAGTAAACATGTGGTAAATTGAAAAGAAAATCAAATTCTTGGTTCAAACTTTCTTCAAAGGACAAAACATATTTATACACCTAAGTTTCAAAAAAAACATGGTTAAAATTTAATCTTCAAATTTCCAATAATACATTCTCCAATATATATCTTCGATATATCTTCCATCTATACTTTTCATTCAAAAGCCCTACATGCAAATCCTCAGCATTAGTGCAACAATCACTCCAAAAATCAATTCCTCTCGAAACAATTGATCGATTTTTTCATCTTCCAAAACCAAAATATCTTCTAACCAAAAATTAGATTCCTTTCGTGGACTTTGGTAAGTGAAAATATTCTTATGTTGTCAGTAAATTTGTGGTAATTTGAAAGGAAAATTCAACTCCTGGCTTAAACTTTAAAGTATTTACATCACTATTTGGCTTAGCGAAAATCATTATTCTTATTATAAAAGAATGATTTGCCTTAAAGATTATAAATTTATCATTTTTCCATCGATCATTCATGACTTTTTTGCTGGCCCTGAAAATTGCTAACGTTTAACGTATATCAAAACCAAAAGGAATAATTTATCTACTCATAATAAATATTATTCTTTAAAATCGAACCAGTGGATTTCAATTAATGGAATCTCAAACGGATATACAGATAAAGAGACGAAGATTAGTTTGTCTTTGTAATCAAGGTTGATAAAAGAAAAAAAAATGTTATCTGAAATACTAAAATAATAAAACAAATTGTTTGATAATGATGCTTAAAAAAATTTAGCATAATTTTCATTGATTTCTATACTTTTCCTGAAAAAATTTTCTTCTTTTTCTTCTATTTAAAAGTAATGTGGTAACCAGATGATCAAACTTAGAATATTAGGTTTAGATCTAATAATTTCAACGTAATATCCTGGTGGGATCATCTTTCGTCAAAGGGCGAAAACTTATTTGTATACCTAATAGATTCAAAAAAACGTGTTTAAAATTTAATCTTCAAATAATACCCCCAGTAATAGCCTCTCCAATGATGTTTGGATTTAAAACAATCAGGAAAATCTTCTACCTTTATTATTCTTCCAAAAAAATGCATTTCCCTTCAATCAAATGCCTACACGTAAATTCTTAGCACTAGTGCAACGATCTCTCCAAAAATTCATTCTCTCGAAACAATTGGTTGGTTTTTCCATCTTCCTTAACCAAAATATCTTCAGATCAAATATTAGTTTTCAAATTTTACTTTTTTAAGTAATTGGTAAGTTAAACTAATCTAAGGTTGCCCGTAAATATATGGTAATTTGAAAGAAAAATTCAACTCTTGGTTAAAACTTTAAAGTATTTTCATCGCTATTTGGTTTAACGAAAATCATGATTCTTGTTATAATAGATCGGTTTTCTAAAAAAAAATATTAATCTCTAGTCTATTCTGGACATTTTTCGCTAACCCTAAAATTGCTAACGTTTTACGTTTGTTATCGAGACCAAAAGGAATGATTTATCTACATATAATAAAAGTTTTTCGTAAAATCGAACCAGAGGACTTCAATCAATGGAATCTCAAACGGATATACAGACAAAGAGACGAAGGTGAGTTTATCTTTGAAATTAAGGTTGATAAAAGAAAAAAAAATGTTATCTGAAATATTAAAATAATAAAAGAAATTGTTTGCCAATGATGTTTAAAAACTTTAACATATCTTTCATTGATTTTCATACTTTTCCTGGAAAAAATCTTCTTCTTTTTCTTCTAATTCATCTGTTTATTTTAACACTTTGATGTTATTTTATTTGCAAAACAAATATATCTCCTAATATATGAAAAATTCTCGTCAAATATCAGTTATGATGAGAGTTTATAAAACATTGCCGAAATAAAATAAACAATTTTTTTGTGAACCTTGAAATGAGCGACAATTTTCTATATATTTCCCTACTAAAAAAAAAATAATAAATAAATCAACTCATAAGACCGTTTCAAATTTCCTTCATTAACAAAATTCTTCAATATTAATATTATTTGTTTCTTCTATATTAATTTTTGTTAAATCAGCAAAATTGTAATTCAATCCGTTTAAAATAAACAACATATTATGATAATGCGATTTGAATATATTAATTTCTTCATAGATCTACAAAAAATGTGTTAACAAATCATTGTATTGTATTACAAAACGCCCCACATATTTTTCTATTAGGTTTTGGAAAAAGAAAATTTTTAATTAATTTTCCATGTATTTTTTTTGTAAATGGTAGAAATTGATTAATTTTTTTTTCGATCGATTGGTATCGATAGTATATTGGTTGTCGATTGGGAAGGATTGAGATGCCGGTGTCTGAAACCTCCTACAATTTCGGGTCGAGCCGGTGCCGCTCGTGTACACTTCGTACGACGTCCACGTTCGACCAAATCGCCGCCGTTCAACGGCTCAAGAAAAACTTGCCGTATGAATCTCGGCTTGTCTTCGGACCGAATAACGCGGATTATATGTGAGTTCTTCGACATTTCGACAATTTCCTCGACATTTTCCCAACAAATAATAACAAAACAAAGTTTTCCGTTTATTCAGTGCAGTGATTTTGCAACCTGAACCCTCAATTGATTTTGTCCAAAAAAAACAAGTGAAAATCTCAGTGTTTATCAACTGTTTTTCATTGTTGTTGTCGCATGGTTTTTCCTATAGACTATGCAAGTGTGACAGGTGATTTTTCAACTCATTTTCGCCTTATCAAATGGATATATTTACACCGGAAATGCTTATTTGGATTATCACTGATTGTTGTTCCGGTAAGTGGGTTTTTAACTAAATGTTTTGGAACCAAGAGGCATTAAATGTCTCATTACATATGTACACATATTGTCTAATCAATTTAAATATCGTTAAAACATTCCAATACGTATCATAATGTTTAGAAAAATTTTAAACAATTCCCGTTCCCTCATGAAAATACGCGCTATTTTTAAATCTTCAATTTAACAAATGTTTATAGTATAAATATTTACGTGTTACTATTCTAATTGAAGTCCACTCCAAGCTTAGTTTGTAACACGTTTCTTTGCAATTATGTGCGAAAAATTTAAATAAAAATCTTCATTTTATGTAAGAATATTATAAATTTTCAACTTCTAATTTCCCGTTTTGTTTTCTCAACCTTCTATTCCGTAAAAATAAAATATTTTGCTTTAGGAATGTTTAAGATGATTCAATTAATAATATTCAGCGATTTCTCAGGGTATAAAACCTTCCCTTAAATCCTTTTTTTATTATTACAAAATGGTCCTTTTTGCCCTGTTTGAAACTTTGAAATGGAATTTTTATTGTCTTGTAACCCACAGAAATATTTTTTTTCGCATTATACATCTCTTAAAGGCCTTAATTTATAATCCGTTGAGAAAAATATACCTCATAATGAAATGTCACCCCCTTGAAATGACCCATTTTCAAAAACCTTCTATCCCGTACAAATAAAATATTTTGCTTTTGGAATGTTGAAGATTATTCAATTAATAATATTCAGCGATTTCTCATAAGCAAACTTATAGAGTTTCGAAAAACCAAATTACAGGTTTATCTTGCACTTTGCGTAAAGAGAAAAATTCAAAAAAAAAATTAGCACATATTTGTCCTTAAGGTCAAAATATATTAGAGGACAATCTCTAATATATTTTGGCCATGAAAAACTATAATCTTGTTACCCTTTTCAAAAAATTATTTTTAAGTTATTGATCTAAAAACGTAGAGTTTGGTATTATGCAGCTTTTGTATGTTTATAACTTTTATGTAAGAAAATTATAAATTTTCAACTCCTTAATTTCCCGTTTTGTTTTCTCAACCTTCTATCCTGTAAAAATAAAATATTTTACTCTAGGAATGTTGCAGATGATTCAATTAACAATATTCAGCTATTTCTCAGCGAATAAAACCTTGCCTTAAATCCTTTTTTTATTGTTGAAAATTGTCCTTTTTGGCCTTTTTGAAACATTGAAATCGAATTGTGATTGTCCTATATTCCACAAGAATAAAACTTTTTCACATTATACATCTCTTAAAGGCCCTTATTCATAATCCGTTGAGTAAATTAGACCTCATAATGAAATGTCACCCCTTTAAAATGACCCATTTTCAAAAAAAAAAAATTGTCGAATAGATTTTCAACTCCTTGACTTCCTGTTTTGTTTTCGCTGACTTCTATCCCGTAAAAATAAAATATTTTGCTTTAGGAATGTTGAAGATTATTCAATCAAAAATATTCAGCGATTTCTCATAAGCAAACTTATAGAGTTTCGAAAAACCAAATTACAGGTTAATCTTGCACTTTGCGTAAAAAAAAATTTTGCACAAATTTGTCCTTAAGGTATTTTCCTCTACCTAATATATTTTGTCCATGAAAAACTATTTAAACTTATTTTTAAGTGACAGATCTAAAAACATAGAGTTTAGTATACAGCAGCTTTTGTATATTTATAACTTTATTGTCAATAATGATCCCATTTACTGGTTCTGCATAAATAAACTAATGACCACAAACGTTTATTTTAAAATGCATAAAAGTTTGTGTAAATATTTTTAAATATCGCAAAGAAAATTGTACACAAACAAGTATTTTTTTTCCCATTTTTTTTACCAAATGGCAATTCGATTTCCCGCGTGATTCAATTCTCTATTCCTGGACTATTTATTCTTAGGAAAGTCTTTCCTGGATTAATTTGCTAGTCGTTTTAATAAGTTTTAAATTTATCTTCTTCTTCCCCTCTATTTTCTAAGACTCTTTCGTTTTCCTTCTTTAATATGAGAGGGCTAAAGTTAGAGTGGTATAAGTCGAATAATCTTCATTTTGAAAAACAAAGTTTTTTTTTGAATTGTTGGGGTTAGTTTCTAAGTCCTAAGTTTAGGATTATGCCTTATTGCAACTTTTCTATCAACAATTTAACCCTTCTAGATGATATTTTTCAGGCTTAAGTCACAACTGTTGATAAATTCGACCTTCTTTTTCCCTCTCATATATTCTGAATATTGTTTCAGAATATTTAGTACCTACTTATTTTTTAGTTGCTACATCGATTATTCTTTTTCCTAGATTCGTCCCAATCTTCCAAGCCTATGCTTGGATTAACCTGTTTGATTTTTTCTTATCTTTTCCAAATTTTTGTGGCCCAAAAATTTAAGCTTTGAAGTCTCTCCTTTCGTATTAAATCCCTTGGATTGAATTGAATTTTACATTGAAAAGAAGGTCAGAAAATTGAGAATGTATGCAGCTCAACTAAAGAATATTAAATTTATGACATTTCCTCGATTAACTGTTGATTTTAAATGGTAAATCCTGACGTATTTTAATCTTGAAATCCTTGATTATGTTGGGCAATATTCGATGAAACATTGCTGAATTCAAAGCTGTACCAATCATAGATCGTTATATTTAATTTTTAAAATAATTATTCCAATAGTTAATTATAAATTTTAGGTATTTAAGTTGTAATATTTGATTTAGCTTAGTGCATTTGATAATGAAAGATATCATAAGCAAAGTTTAGAAGCAGGATTTTTTTTTTTGGTGGAAATCAATTGAAATTCAAAAGCTACTTCAATAATCGATGCAACATTGTAGAATTTAATGCGCTGTACTTAATCACTTGGATTGAATTGAATTTTATATTGAAAAAAGTTCAGAAAATTGAGAATATATGCCGCTCAACTAAAGAATATTCAGTTTATGACATTTCCTTGATTAATTATTGACTTTAAATGGTAAATCCTGACGTATTTTAATCTTGAAATCCTTGATTATGTTGGGCAATATTCGATGAAACATTACAAAATTCAAAGCTATACTAATTTTAAGTCGATAAGTTTAGATTTTAAATTGATTTCCTTAAAGATTAATTGACAATTTTTGGTGTTTAAGTTGATATATTTGATGTAGTTTAGTGCATTTAATATTGAAAGATATTTTTTGTTTGCAAAATTTAAAAGCAAGATTTTTGGTGGAAATCAATTGAAATTCAAAAGTTGCAGTGAGGAAGCACCAAAAATATTTTTTTTCGACATATACATGTATCTTAATTTGCCTTAATTTTCCCTAGAAACCATAAAAAAAATCATTGATCACTAAAATTTTACAATCCTTATACGCCAGTAGTTCTTGAATGGAACTCCGTATTGCGTTGGTAAAACAATTTCAAACTAATATTATTTTTTCACTTTAGAGCGAAAATTGAAATAATTATATAAATGAAACATTTAACATAGAATGCAGCTCAACTGAAGAATATTTAATTTTCAACATTTCCTCGATTAATTGTTGACTTTATAAAGTAAATCCTTTAGTAGTTTCATCTTGAAATCCTTGATTAAGTTGGCAAATATTCAATGAAATATGTTTAAAAGATTTTTCATCTACATTTTCCATTGGAGTCTTCCGATTTAATTGACTTACTTCTTTATCTTTAATGGCAATAATTTAATCTTTTATTCCTTGTACAAAATGATCGCTTATTGGCAAAAATCGCAAACCTCACCAATATATAAGGTAATTAAAAGAGGCCCTTTAAAGCTGGGGACTCGAAAGCTTTGCTTTCAGTATACTAAAATTTTTTATTTTCAAAATTGCCAAAAAGACCTTTAAAACCATTATAGTTATAGTTAGACCATATAAATATACTTTTTAGGACCTGAAAGAAAAAAAACACGGTTTTCTTCTTCTTTTTATTTTGAACCATATCTTTGTCCTGCAACTTGTCAGAAGTCATTGATTCCTTCAAAATCCATTAAGAAAATTTAAATTAACGATTTTAGGAAATATTTAAATCAACTTTTCATTTCTTGACTTTTGATAAAGATTTCTCTGAAATTTCGAAGCAAACTAGTAAAACTAATTTTGTTTCTTAATCGCAATTTTTCCATGACTTGCCTAAAGACTATTGGCTTACCAAAGAAAATAACAATTCAAATCTCCAATTTCTGTCTTTTCATAGAAAAATTTTCAACAAGAGAAAATTAAAATCTGTCGAGAGAAATGCTGTGTTTCTTTTGGAAAAGAAAGGAGGGATCGAGAAAATCTTCGTTTCTTGAAACAAACCTTGAGTATTAGCAAAAAACGCAGAGACAATTGAGAAAGTGATACACTTTTTAAATAGCAGAAAAGAAATTTGTTTTGATAAATCAACAAGTGGTGGTTGGATTCCATGCTAATTGTAGAGAATTTTGCGGTTAGATTTTTTCTATATGGTGTTGATAAATGTTAGCCATTTTTTGCTTAATTTGTCTTTAACTATTAAATAAAGGGTTTAGTTCCTTGAAAATATTTTTTTTTTGTTTTACTTTTACGAGTGCTTCATATTTCCACTAAGATTTTTCTTAATTTTCCGAACTTTTCTTCTTGTTATCAAATTGAAACAAAGATGAAAAACCTCGTAAAAATTTGAGAAAAGAAATCTCGAAAAAATTTCTTGCATTTAAATTTCCCAAAGACAATGAAACGACAATGATAATATTTGCGTTAAGGCCTCAAAACACGGAACATCTAATGAAAAAAAATTAACTACCTACGACTAATTGAAGTAAGTGAAAAATAAATATTTATATTTAAATTTGTTCAGGTGAAACAATTAAAGAAGCTGAGTTCTGAATAAATATTCATCCAACACTTACAAGAACAAAAAATCGGAAGAAAAACATACCCATGCTATTTTCTACGTCTACAATCCAACTTCTATGGCCGGAAGGCTTTTAAGCGAAAGATTTTCGGAATAAGATTTGGCTTCCAGTTGAAATTATGTCTATATTTAAGCGAATATTATCGGCTAATTTTTCACTCACAGCAATATTGTTTTTATGATATAAACGGTAGACAATATAATACTCGTATGTGTTATACATAATCGTGTTTTGGGAAAAGTCACGCACGAAATTTTTAAGATTTAATGGTAACGATTTTTTGCCGCTGGTTATGTCTTTCATATAACCATAAACGATTTAGTCTCAATTTCTTCGTTTCGCCGTTCGATTTCCAAAAGGAAATCGAATTTGATTCAGTTACGGTTGTGGGCCAACGTGCGATCTGACTATCGGAAGTAAATTGAACCATTCGCCAGTTTAACGATACCAAAAAAAAAATTTGGAACAATTCAAAATTTTGCATTTAATTTTATCAAATTTTAATGAGTTATTGTTGACTCATTTGATGAGTAACGTCTTTTGGGTAATTTCGGTTGGGATTCGCTTCGATTCACACCCTTTGGCTTTAACAATTCTTTGAAGAAATTACATGGGTAAATTCAGGGGGGTTTGATGAGTGATGAAACGTTTTTTTCCTCCCCAGACCATCCCTGATTTAATGAAAAAAATTAACTTCTTGAGCGTTACGAATTTGAAATTTGATTTTTTTCCTTGGTCATGGTCAATCGAAAATTGTGCTTCCAAATGAGGTCGAAATTACCAATGTAATTGTAAATGACTTATTTAATCGAAAATGTAAGGAACAAACCAACCATAAAGTTAAAATGGAACTACTAAAATTCTTTACTTACATTCCTTGACATTGTTCAAAAGTTTCAGCAAAAAATTTCTGCAAAGTTGAAATTCCAAGTAAAAAGATTCCAAATTTTCCAAAGTCGGGTGTTGACGATTGATAACGATTTGTCTTTAGTATCTAAGATTCTTCAACCATATTCTTCAGTAGATTTATCGGGTTTTTTGTTATGTTATCGTAAAAAAAATATTCGGATTTTTTCTATGGTTTTAATTCATTTCTAACATCCAAATGTACTGAATCTATCCTATAAATTATTAATCTGTCGTCCAAACCGTTATTGAGATATAATGAAAACAATTTTGAAAACCATAATTTTGAGAAAAAACGCATTTAAAGTCTCAAGTACGGTTAAAATTATAATGAATTTTGCATCTTAGAACGACTGTATCTTTCTAAAGACTTCCAATTTAAAAAAATCACTTTACTCACTTATATTCTAGACAAGTTAAAGAGACTAGAACCTCCTTAAATAATAGAAAAATTACATTCGATATAACATATCTCGAAATTTGAAACTAAGGCCTTAAATCAGTAGTTCTTGATCTGGGTTCAATCGAATCCCAGCAGATTCTGCGGGTTCTTAATGATTTTGTCCGATTTATGCATCTTTGTATATATAGCTATGTTTTAAATTTGAAAATATATCAAAAGTTCAAGCAAGTGGGGATCAATAGTTCCAACAAGGTTATGATTCTTTGTCTTTAACATTATAACATCTATCCAAAAAAAATAATTAAATATTTGACCTTATTCGCATTTTAATTCAATTAGCAAGAAAATTTTTGATAAATGTACTAAAAAATTTTTGGCGCCACTTGATTTATTTATAGCTTAATTTTATCGTTGATTGCCCCGTGTGTAAGCGATCCCAAAAAAGACGTGTCAATTTTTTTTTTTTTTTTTTTGGAGTCGTGTAGGATGCACTTGAGTGGGATCAAATCGTCCTACTCTTCATTTCCGAATTAGGTTTTTTTTTTGTATAAAATATAAATGTCGTTTTTTTCGATATATTATGAGACATCCAAAAACCAAAAAGACCAATAAGGCTCACATCATCGAAAAAAAAAATGGTATCTCTAAAACGATAAATTAAATTGCATTTAAGGGTTTGTTTCAATGAAATACTGATAAAGTTAGATTTATTAAATAATCTAAAATTGACTACTGGTTTAAAAACGCCTACCGTTTACTACTTATGTTCGCCCATTTTTCCGGTATATATACTTATTAAAATTATAATTTTGGTTGGATGATTTTTTTTGTTTGTCTTTCAATTGGACAAGAGGATAGTTCCGCTGGGTCCTACGTGATTATCTTGTTAAGCGTCTACCAAGTGGGTGGTGTACCGTTAGATTCGAATCGAACTAAATATGTGAGCCCAAAAATTATGGTAATTAAGATTTTACTAATTATTTCCTTGAGATCCAAACTTTATGATTGCCAATAATTTACAATTGAATAGAATTGCAGAAATTCAATTACACAACTGAAAATGATATATGCAGATAGATGGATATTAATAAAGGCGGAATACTTAAATTACAAATTTTATAGGTAGCGTTATTCAGTTTCCTTCATTGAGTTTCAGACTCGAATTTCAGCATTTTTTCTTTTAATTGTTATTTTATTTCAATGATTTCATAATTAGAAATCTATACATTGCAAATCCAACTTTCTGTTTGGTTAAAATATATGAGTGGTAACACGTGGTAACGCCTCAAAATTTTCTAATTTTATTGGACTCTTGGAAAATCTATTAATTTTTCAAACATAAATTTTGGTGGAAAAATTGGAAAAAAATTAAGGAAGAAGAAAAAAATTATTAAATTTGATTTAAATTCCTCAAATTAAATGTTTTATTCAACGAAAAAAAAACAATTGATTGGAAATTGAGACCGTTTCTGTAAGTAAACCAATCAATTGTTATCTTTATTGTTATTTGGAAACAATCAATAAAGCTTTTAAATTTACCTGATAAGATCAACAATTAGCTTTGAAAACAAATCAGCAACCAAAACTGCATCGATTACTGCAATTAACTCTGTAATTAAATCTAAATAGTATTCCTTGGATTTTCTTTAATCGTACTAACTATTATTAAAATTTTGTTCCTTTTATTGTTGATATTTTCTTTCTTAGATATAAAGTTTGATTTTTCGGAGCTTTAGCCGACATAGAAATTTTTCCTGTCATAGAAATCTATTGTAAAAATGCATCAAAAAAGAGACACTGAAAAAATATTTGGTTTCCAGTCAAGGTTTATAAATTACATAGGTTGTCCCATTAGAAAAAAAAATGACGTCATACGAAGAATTTTGAAATTTGAATCAGTCTGAAGATATATAAGAATTTCTTCTGGATATGTCACGTGGCGCATGAGGCCACCTGTGTATTTTATAAACCTTGGTTTCCAGTAACAATTGTATAAGGTTTTTGCATGGACAAAATATAAATAATATAATCTTACGACTTAGGGTCTTATTTTCGCGTTTATAAAGGTAGACATTATCTCTAAGTTATTTACCAGATAAAACATTATCTGTTAGATAAATCCTACATATGACTCGTTTATTTTGAAAGTGGCGTAAGTCCATTTCAAGGACGGTCTATATGGTGATTCTTCTTGTAACTAGAACAAAGTATGTTAATTATTTAACTGTTAAGTTTTTAGAATTCACTGATTTCATTTTAGTTAACAAAAATGCCAATTATTCCCTCCTCCTTAGTATCTTATGTTCCTATGGTTAAAAATGATAACACTATAGGAATTGTTCTTGAAATGGACTTAACTCACTTTCAAAATAAACGGTTCATATATTACAGTTCTTAAATAAAAATACGAATGTTTTTTTTTTATTCCTCGAACAAAATTTTATTGGGAAGATAAATGCTACTATCTAGAAGTGAAAATACCACCCCTTATTGGTATCCACCTTGTACAGCAGTGGTCATCAAATTTTTTGTCCTCAAGGACCTTTAAATTTGTAATTTTATTCCCGCGGACCAAAAATAAGATTTTTTAAGTGTCAAATTAATTTATGATAATTAAATTTCTCATTTCTCTGCAAACCAGCAAAGTTTGCTGCAAGGTATATCAATAAGTTTCTAAAGTAATTGATATTTCAAGTATAGGTACACCTATAAATTTAAAAAAAAAAATAAAACTTGGTTTTTGTGAAAGATCTCCCATTAGTTAGTTTTTGAATATATTATCGATTGAGGAATAATTCAATTTTTATAATCGCGGGGGATTGTTGCAAAATTGTCGCCAAATTGGTGACGGTTAATAAGAAGGTATCATAAAAGCTATTCCAATTGAAGACATTAAAATTAAGACAAATCAGTGAAATTAAGAATCGTAGGTATATGCTAGGGTGTCCCTTAATAGATTGTAGGAGGCTAGGGGTAGAAATAAATTGCCAGAGGATGATTTCAATAGAAAATTCAAGGGAGACGTGAATTTCTCCAAAATAAGAGGATAGACGAAATTTGTCTGATTTTTCCAGAGACCAAAAGCAAAAAATTTTCTTTGGCAAACTTCCGAGACCATTATAAATTTACTACCATTTTCAAAGTTGCTCAAGCATTTATTTGTTTTATACTTTGTTTCAATTGTTTTATAGACTGTCATTTGTCAAACTATTTGTAAAACAAAAGAAAATGTTGACTAGCTTTGGTGTGATCTACTTTCCAAGTGAACTATTTATTGCCTTTTTTTGATTTATTAAAAATTGTGGAAAGCCATGGAAGACAATAATATAAAAATTGATCAGAAGAGGAATACCTACCTGATTCAATTGTGGTAAGAATAAAAAAAAAACCTTTGTATAATAACTCTATTTTGGTATTTAATTCTTATAATCTACAAATACTAGTCTTATAACAATTTATTTTATTGGTTGTCTTTTGTCAAATCGTTTGTTAAACATCGGAAAATCTAGGCTAGCTTGCTACTATGATCTACTTTAGTCGTATTTGTCTGTTGCTTTTGTTTTACAACCGGAAAATGTGATTCTTCTTTAACGTACAATATCCGATTGTAGGTAAGTGGTTGGCAGTGGTGGAAACAAATGAGCAACGATGACTGCGATTCTCGCCTGTTTTTCACCCAATTAAGGTACACTGTAGTTGGTTAATTAATTTTATTTTATCATCTTCAATTTGAATCAAATGCGATGCGTTGTGGGAGAATGCACATTTTCCCAGGCGATCCGCCTTTTTTCTCCACTGGTTTACATGCGGGTTGTTTGAACTCAATTTTGAACGATAAATGTGAAAAAATAATGTAAAAAATATAACTTTTTAATGTCTTGATCAATTCTTTAAAAATAAAGTTTTGATTTTCCTTCAATATGTTCAGTTATAACACGGTACACATTTTACTATTCTTTGTATCATGGTAATGCTTTTAAATACCTTTCAATGAAGTTGCTTAGCAATCGAAATACGTACCCATATATATATAAAATATGTATAGCAATATTTTAAGAACAATTACATAAGTCAGGGAATAGAAATCTTGTTTTATTATTATAGTATTTTGATTAATTAAAATCTTTAGACTCCTTTTTGTTATTGCAGGCTATCATAGACTTTTTCTAAGTATATTAGTGGCTTAATCATTGTTTAACATAGTGCTAAATTAAAGTCAAAATTTTTTGCAACAACTACTATAAACATGATCGTTTTGTATGATATCCAAAAATAATCACTACAAGGTTGAAAATAAAAAAAAAATAGTTAAAAAAATTTTAAAAAAAAACAATATTTACTTAAAAAAATATTCACAAAACCAGAATCTCTAGTTATCTAAATTGAATCTAACATAATTTCTTTCGGTTTTAAATTTTAGCGCCTCAAACCCAATCTCATATTTGACTACCGGTCGAACAGGGTAATTAAAATTTGTTAATTTTTTTTTCGTCAAAAAATAATTAAAACTAATGTATTTTTCTTAATTAACTTCACCATATCTATAACTACAAAAATTAACGATTTTTTTTGTCAAATAGGCTTAATCGTTTTATGAAATTTAAGCCAAACGAAAAAAGGCGCGTGTTTTAAAATACACATTGGTTGATATTTGATTTTTTTATTTGTCCAGAAGTAAAAATAAACGCTAATCGATTAAGCTAACCAGTTTCATAGAGTCATCGTAATTTTTTTTAGCATAGCCGCTTGTTATCAGTATAAATATTGACGATTCCGTTTTACTATATCTATAAATTATTTTGAATGTTAAAGTCAAGATTGGACTCTTCCTTGTTGCCGGGAAAATTAAATTAGCATATTGGTTGGAGAAAAAAATGCCAAGCAATTTCTATGAATTGATGAACTTTGATGACCCGCAATTGACCCTCGATGGACGGCTTAACTGTTAGGCTTATCTAAGGACCGGTTTTCGATGTTTCCAATATGTTTATGCTGCGTCGGGTTTCAGGTTTTGGCTCGTGGATAATTTTATGCAATAAGCCTCTAATTAATTACCATTATGTGTTACTCGATAAAAAAATAATCGCAAAAGGTTAGAAAATATGCGTTGTTCTTATCTTAAGCGGTTTTCATAGAATTTTTTTGGAGAAATTCATTAGAAGATTGTTTCAATAATTGGATTTGAGCTTTAGGCGTTTAGTATCCAAGTTTTTTATTTTAAATATTTTTCTTATAAAGATTGTATAAAAAACATCAACCCAAACTATGATTCTTTAATTTTAAAATGACAATTTTTGCCATGGTTTCATACAAAATTTTATGTAGAAATCCCATACGTAAGCCTAGATATCATTTTCTGAAGTTTCATGCCTTTAAATTGAAGTTTTTTTTTTAATAAAAAAATCCAAAATTTTTAAAATAATAACAAACTTAAATTATCTTTAAAAATATTAAATTATCATCTTTTGTCTTAATTAATCAATGACATCTTTCTATAGCACTGACCACCAACACCTCGAAAAACCACTACCTCCTTCACCAGGAAAACATTCTTATCCTCTTTTCCCCATAACATTTCCCCTGTTTGTTCTTTTTACCCTCCCTTCTATAATTTTCCAGCATCCACTGACGGATAACACTATTTTCATTAAGAATTTCTACTACAAAAAATTTGATTAGCAAATTGTGCATTTAAATGTCTTTTATAATTATAGCAATACCAACCCTTTTGTAATGGAAACCACCTGTTAAGTGCTACTAAGTGCCAACTACAAACTTTTGGATAAAAAATATTAAATTATCCTTTAAATTATCGTCTTTTGTCTTAATTAATCAATGATATCTTTCTATAACATGGATCACCAACACTGCAAAAAACCACTGCCTCTTTCACCAAGAAAACATTCTTACCCTCTCTTCCCCATAACATTTCCCCCGCCTATCTTTTTTCATTGCCTCCTATAATTTTCCAGCATCAACTGAGGAATAACACCATTTCCATTAAGAACTTCTACTACAAAAAAATTTGATTAGCAAATTGTGCATTTAAATGTCTTCTTAGTATAGCAATACTTACTTTTTGTAATGGAAACCACCTGTTAAGCTCTACTACGTGTCAACTACATGCTTAATATAGTGAGCCCCAAACTGGCGAATCTTTGTACCATTTAAAACTCTAAATTTGTGATGACTTCCTTATGTTCTGGACTATTATATCTTTTGAATTCATAGAAGATCTCAAAATGTAGTTCGTTTGGAAAATTCGGTATTAAATTCTACAGATGTTTCCAACAATGCCAATTATTAGGGTAACTAAAATTTATCAAATTTTGACGAAGAACTTTAATATAAATTTCTTAAGAAAATTTCTGCTTAACCTTTGAACCAGACGTCCAATTTGGCTTCTGAAATGAACACTAAACTATACAGAAAATGACTGAATTATAAATACTATTTGCTTTATCCAAAAAAAGAAACAATACTGTTGTGCGGCATTTCTTGATGTTAGCACAGACATTCGATAAGGTTTGGCTTCTGGGATTGTACAAAATCAAAAATCAACTTCCTGAATATTAAAATGTTTAAAATATCATCATATTCTTCTTGGATAGCCGATTTCTTCAAGTAAAATTCAATACGGGAGTAATAACTTCCAGAAAAATAAAAGTTGGGGTTTTAAATGGCTGCATACTGGACCCACTGTTGCATTTCTTGTACATAGCCGACATGCTTAATCCAGCCGATGCATTTGCTGATGATACTGCGATCATAAACGCATCAAATTTTCCTGCTAAAGCTCCAAAATAATCTAGACAAAGTTAATAAATAGAAATTCAAAATAAATAAGCAAATCCATCAAATAACGTGCATATTCCGTAGAAATTTTTGTCCAAAGGTCATAATGAAAGGCATAGGATTGTCACAGAATAATACAGTAAAACACCTGAGAATGCATCAAGACCAAAAACTACCATGGAAAAAGCACATCAAAAACCAAGAGATCATTTAAATTAATAATTTAAAAGACTGCACTAGTTACTGGGAAATACTTCAATCTTAGATATTGGCAATAAAATATTGTACTCTTTAACATTGATAAGTATTTTATTTATTTCCGAGTCACAATAAATTAATGGATAATAATATATATATATATGTCTTTGAGACTCAATTAAAAAAATTACAAAGCGATACCTAAACTTATATGGTCTTACGGTATACAACTTTGGGGCACAGCATCAAATTCAATTATAGAAATACTATAATGTTTTCAATCAAAGACATTAAGGCCAATACTAAACTTCCCTTATTTTATTAACAACAAAAGAATACATGAGGATACAGGGCTATCTACTATTAAGGGGAAAGTGGCAGGATTAAGTAAATCTTATCTATACAGTGGATAACTACCCCAATGTCTTAGTTATCACTCTACTAGATAATGAAGAAAGAACACCACGACTAAAGGGATGAAAAGAGTTAAACTTATCTTACAGATATGAAGCTAAATTACCAAATTGATCTTTTATAATTTTCCATCAAATAATTTTTAAAAAAATAGGTATAAATCTAAATTTTAGTATGGTTCCAGTCGAAAAATGATTAATTTTTAATCATTTTGTAGTTTAGATCGTTTTTGTAAGAAATTTAGTGAATAATTAATGGACTGATCTGATAGGGTTGCTCCATTGCAAGGAAAATTATGTCATTATAGAGTAATTGCAATTATCATTAGATTCAGATTGTGCAACATAAATGATTGATACAAAAAATTTGAACTATTTCGAGTACATAATCTATAAGTCTGTTTAAAATCTTTGCCAATTGATTTCTTTTCAAATAATTTTAAGAACTAAATGTTAGAAACCAAAATGTTTTGTGGTTCAAATTTCCTCCTGTTTTCTAGATTTGTTCGTGAGGTAGTTAATATCACAACAGGAAGTAAAGATCGACAGAAACTAAAGACCAAACTGGTTTTTTGTACGAGATAATTTTTTTTAAAAATTGTTTTGATAAACAATAAAAATCTTTCCTCCTCGATTACCCATGGTCCATTGAAATATCTAAATGGAAAATCCAGTGATAGGCTATGATAAATTCAAAACTCTTTTCACTGTTTTTTAAAAGCACCCCTTATAATAATTTTCTTAGAAAATTTGGGCCTCTAAAGAAGGGTTATATCATTTCCTTTGGGACACCTACTTTAAATTATTGGTTTGTAGGTCTAAGAAATCAAATAATCTTAAAAAATTTTTTTTAGAATCGCATTTTCGTGATTATAAAATTTAAATCATTCGTCACTTTAAACAATCGTGATTTCACCGATTTAGAAAAGATATTCAATCAAAGCAAATGCCACACACGAAGAAATTTTCCTCAAACGCAAAAATTGGATAAAAATTGGAAATTCTATGAATTTTTTTTTCAAAAAGCCGTAATTGCGTTTTAATTGCAGCGAATGATTTATGTCTGCATTGAATTGTTCCATTGTTTTCATAGATATAATTCAGAAAGTAAATTGGCTGAATTCGTGGCAGCAAGACGAGACAAGAGGGGCAAGGGGTACGTCAATATGTTTCTGAAAATTTTGCATCGATAATTTGATTTGCGGTAATTGTTGAGAACGAGGCCAATATAATTTTTTTCTTGTCAGCATATATTTTCAATGAAAATTGAATTCGTCGCTTTGTCTTTTGAATTGTTCGTCTCTAAAAAAAAATGATTTTTCCTTTGAAAAATTTTGCAATTTTCATCACTTATTACATGTGGCGTGAGAATATGTGGACGATTACGTTTCGTCGATCGAATTGGCGTCAATTGAAGACATTTTTTTTTTCGATGGAGGAAAAAGAAAGTGTTGGTGTTGCGGCAATTGACCATTCTATTTTTCTTGAACGATTTATTTTATATATTGGTGAGAGAATTGTATGGTTGGATTTTTTGAGACCAAATGTTTTGGTGTCGCTTGGCTTATTGCAGTTAGATTGGATTTCATGAAACGGCTTATTTGTGTTTATAATATTATATATGTTCTTATGTAATCGGAAATCGGAGTTTGGTTGGGAGTTAATTGCATTGGTAAAGTGCGTTTATGTTAAATTGCTTTTTTGTGAACAGAAGTTTAGGCTGGGCTCTCTTATATTCTCATAAACCAAGAAATCCATTGTTAATTTATCGAATTTCCGGATTTTTTTTTCAACTCTATCTATTACTCATTTCTTTGATATTTTTTTAATCAATTTTTCTTGTATTAGTACTTCGAAAATCAAATGTTTGGAATTTATAATTCATCTTATATCTGCGAATATTCTCCAGTCAATATTTCTACTAGAAAATTCCCCATAAATTTTTGACTAAAATAACAACCTTTTAAATGAGTTATTTGAGGAAAATATAGAAGTAATTTGAGTACCAATTTTTCACTGAAATAGCCTGCATTGTTGTTTAAGAAAATTCACAATTAAATTATTGAATGTAAATGGTTTTTGGAGGGAAACTTCAGCAAGCTTTTCATTATTTTTACCTAAATCTAAGGGAAGATTTTTATCTAACTTTTTGTTTGTTTTTAAATCAATTGCACAATCTGCATAGGGTTGTAATAAGTGTATTCAATCCATAGACAACCACATGTAAGTACTAGTCCCAGTAGATTAGTACTGTATAAGTACAAAGATTTTTAACAATCAATAGCAACAATAACAATGATAGTAATTCTTATACCAATAACAACAATCATAAAAACAATCAACAGTAGCAATAAGAATAATAATAATAGTCTATAATAACAATATTAATGCTAATAATAATGTGAAACATTAATATATAAGTAATATACAAAAATAAAGCTATATAATAAGAAATAATAATTTGGCATCAGATAGTTAATAGGAATATTTGTTTAGTTACAAAATCTATCAGGCAAATCTAGTTTATTCCATTTTTGTAACCATCTTATTATCTCACTGTTGTCCAATAAGTTTATTGCGAGATGGTTGGAATGATCGTCTAGTTTTGTCAGATATTTTTTACTAAACCTTTGAATTTCCCCCTTTACAGATGACATTTCTGTATCTTCATGTCTTTTTTTATTGTTTACATACCATGGAGCACCGATTTTTTGTCGTAGGGTCCTTGATTGGAATCTTTGTAGGATTTCAATGTTGGAGTTGGATGCAGTACCCCAGAACTGTATTCCATATATCCACATGGGCTTGAGGATGGCCTTGTACAGAAGAAGTTTGTTTTCTGTTGATAATGGCGCATTAGATGCCATTAGCCAGTACAATTTTTTGTATTTTTTATTTAAATGATTTCGATTTTTTTTGATTTGCACAGCCCATGTAAGTTTTTGATCTAAGTGCTTTCCGAGATCTTTTACCTTGCTCTTTTGCGGTAGTTCTGTGCCTTCCATGGTAACCGGGTGGACATATATTTCTGTGCAGTGTAAATATTTTGTGTGTAGATTTTGCGTTGTTTATTTTTATTTTCCACTTTTTTGCCCATTTTTCTACTTTGTCCAGGTTATTTTGGAGCTTTAACGAAGCTTAATTGGGTTCATCTGTTGCGGTTACGATGGGTGTGTCCTCAGAAAATGTTGCCACTAATGCATCTGTTGTATTTGGCATATCGGCTGTGTATAGGGAATACAACAGAGGTCCCTGTACGCTACCCTGGGGAACTCCGGCTGTTATTTTCCTGGGAGTCGTTACTTCCGATTTGTATTCGACTTGAAAGATACGGTTTTCCAAGTAGGACGAGATTATGTTAAAATGCTCAGGAAGTTTTTTTTTGATTTTGTACAACAGTTCGGGATGCCACACCTTGGAAGTACATTGTTGTTTAAGAAAATTCACAATTGAAGTTATTGAATGTTAACGATTTTTGGAGCGAAACTTCAGCAAACTTTTCATTATTTTTACCTTATTCTAAGGGAAGATTTTCTTCAAATTATTGAATAATTTTCAAGCTCAAATATTTATGCAAAAATTCTTAGGAATTGCCTTCAAATTACCAAACACCTTCAACGCACCACTAGTTTCATCATGCAGAAAATCAAAGTTCGATAATTTTCGCGGAATGTGGATAATTTCATCGATAAATTCAAATTCGATTTTAAGTGGCAATCTGCCATTAATTTCCTCATACCACGTGTGTTGCGAAACGCACTACCCAAGGAATAGTTGTACATTTATCTAATGAGAATTTCGCTTTGGTCAGCTGTCGTTGTTGCAATTCTTTCACTATTGCCGCCAATCTATGGCTCGGTTTTAGCGCCGCATTGTCGTCGCCACCAACAAACCGAATTAATAACACATAATAGTCGCACAGAAAAATCTGAACCACTTTTTCCAACTTCCCCGTCCCGTCCCGACCCGACTATTCCCAATAGGAGGGCAACAAAGGAGCTGCCTTGTTGCAGATTTGCTGAAGAACGCTAAATATACTGCTGTGCAGATAATTATTGTGGTACGGATCGTTGCCTCCATTAAAACATTTGTTTTATGTACAAGACATAGAGCGTTACGCTATCGATACCTTCTTTAAGCCAAGGTAACATCTTATCCAGAAGCCGAGCAACTTCGTGCATGCGTCAGCCTCCATCCAACCGCCTTTTCATGACAGTGATTTCATATTATTACCGCCTTCGGTCCACAAAAAGTAGTTCTTCGACCCAACTAAATCAAAAATCAAAAAAAAATTTATAAAAATCCAAACCTTTCAGCCACAAGAAAGCCAAATTCCCTTCAGACAAAACCAATTATAATAATTGTTACATAAAACTATCAGGAAAATGGATCACTTATATTTACATTAGATTCCAATTTATTGGTCTATATTAGACTGATTCAAAAAAAATAATGATTTTTTTTTCTTCATTACATCGAAAATATTGTTGAGAATCACAAAAAAAACCTGTGAAAGTTTATGCTCTTTATATTAATATTAAGAGGTGCCGAATCGCAAATTTCGATTTTCCATTTAAATAACATGGGAACAATATTCTCTTGCACTTTGGAATTTTATAGCTCACATTGGTGACAATATTTCGGAATGACCAATATATATTCTTGTAGAAAATTGAACGATCTACAAAAAAGGTCTCTAACTAAATTTTTGATATATTTATTCCTTTAAAAGTTATTCGAGGTCAAAGTTGAACAAAAGAGAAATTTTAATATTTTTTCAATTTTTTGACGCAACCATCAATTTTATGAGAAAATTTTATAGGACTTTTTTTGTAGAGCACTTTTTTTTCTATAACTTATTTCTTTAAAAGTTTTTGATATTTTTCACAGGTCCTAAGTTATTTAATTAAAATAAAAGAAAATATGTTAGAAATATAATAATTCAGGGAATTTTCAGTTTAATGCAAATAACATAGGACCTGTGAAAAATATCAAAAACTTTTACAGAGATAAGTTATAGGAAAAAAAGTGCTCTACAAAAAATGTCCTATAAAATTATCTCATCAAATTGATGGTTGCGTCAAAAACTTGAAAATATATTAAAATTTCTCTTTAGTTCGACTTTGGCCTCGAATAACTTTTGAAGGAATAAATATATCAAAAACTTGGTTAGAGACCTTTTTTGTAGTTCGTTCAATTTTCTACAAGAATATACCTTGGTCATTCCAAAATATTGTCACCAATGTGAGCTATAAAATTCCAAAGTGCAAGAGAATATTGTTCCCATGTTATTTAAATGGAAAATCGAAATTTGCTATGCGGCACCTCTTAATATTAATATTAAGAACTTAAACTTTCACAGGATTTTTTTGGTCATTCCCAACAATATTTTTGATATAATTAAGAAAAAAAAAATCATCATTTTTTTTGAATCAGTCTAGTCTTTATAAATCTTAAAACTTTATTGGTCAAACTATTAAAGTTTGTATACATTTTTTCTGTCCAATTTTTTGAGGAAAATTAAATATTCTGTACATTTGTTTTCGACTGCTTTCTCAGTGGTTCAAAGCAAAAGATTGCACTGATCTTCAGATGCGTTGGGGAAACTTTCTGGGCATCATATTGGTAGTCAGCGACATCAAAAATCTTAGACGTAAACTTTTACTACTTTCTTCAAATTATCCCAAAATTGATTAAATTACTTGCCACCTTAGGCTTCTGCAATTAAAAAGGGTTTTCAACTGAAAATTTCAGGAAATTTTCTCCTTTCTTATTTTAGAAGTTTTCGTTAATTCAATTGATTTTTTTTTAATTAGTCGATTAAATTGAAAGTAATTACTCGTAAATAAAGCGAGTTTTACAACAAAAATAAGAAGTAAGAAATTGATACTTTAATAAAGTGCTACCAAAAAAAATATTTTAAACATAATACAAAACATATTTCGTATTTGTATAGTTTCAATTTACATAGAATTGTAAGTACAAAGAAAGCATTTTAAGACCTTGAATTTTTTGTACAATTACTTCTTTCATTTCGGAATGGTTTAATGATATTGACACATGACATATAAAAGTAAAATCTTGACTGAAAAAATTAACGTACAATAATTAACTTAATAAATTTAACCATATTTTTTTCTTATCCTACAATGTTGAACAAAGAACATGCTTACAAAAGACAAGAAGAAAGAAATGAACTTTCTTGGCTCGAGTAATATTTTTGCATTATTTTTTTCTTCTCTTTTTATGTCTTTGAAATGGCAATTTGTATTTTATTTATTGGTCCAGCAAGTTTGATGTTGATCTTGTTTTGTGCTCGGAGTGGAGGCGGTTTTGCTCCACTTGGTACGGTTCTGGGCAAAAGTGGCGAGTTTTTTGGTCGAAAAACAGTACTTTAGTTTCGGTATCGCAAAATTGTCTTCATTAGATTTGTATTTGAAAAGAGTAAACCACTTCATATGAAAGAATGCAAGGTTCTCCTGTTATAATTACTTAATTCTTTTTCACTATTCTTGGATTGTTTTTGGTGTACGTGTAATAGATATTCTCTAATAAGGAGTTCAAAGAAATTTTTCGTTCTTAAAAAATAATTGAAATTGCCATACAAGTTTATGCAATTCATTAGCCTTTTTTGGAGAAAATAATTAAATATCTTAAAAATTGAGATTAGGAATCCAAACTCTGATTTTGTAGGTAAATCCAAAAATAGTTCCTTTTACTAATATATAAATATTTTGCCTTGTTTTTCTTAAAGAACAAAGAAAAAACATTCTTGCAAATTTTTTGCATACAGAGAATCCAATTCAATGTAAAAATATGTAAGAATGTGTAAAAATATTTTTAATTAACAATTAAAATTAACATCGTATTTTCAACCAACCAATAACACCTTTCTGAAAATTTTCAAACTATAAAAGAACAACCATATTAAACTGAAAAATAAAACTGAAATATATTTTACACCTAAATATCCAATATTGACCCAATTGGTAGATTTTTTGGGACTTGATTTAAAGAACATACATCCAATTCAAATTTTACAAAGCATCTATACGACAAAAATCATAAATGATGGAATTTTGAAAACCATCTTTAAACCTCTTTATATTTACATGAAAGGACCACATGTGAACATTTTGGAAGAATATTAAATAAAGTCTGCAAATTTCCTTCCAATATAAGTAGAGGAAATTTTTTTACAACTAATACCTTGTATGAAATTTGTCTAAAAATTGATAAAATAGAAAAGAAAATTAAGTCATACGACATCAAAAATAATTCATTAATTGTGGTCTAGACTGGGCCAAAAAAATCGACTATTTTTTTTTTGAATTTTTGAAAAGTATATCGAAAATATTGTTCAAGGTGACAAAAAAAAATATCGGGAAGATTTGAGCCCTTATTATAAATATTAAGAGGCCTATTATCTTTAATTTCGATTTTTTATTTGTGCTTTCTTTTTTTCGTCAATACTGTTACACTATCAAGGTGAAAAAATTCATCTGCACATATATTTATAGAAAATTAAATTCCCTACAAAAAACGTTTCTTTAAAAATTTTTGCCAGACACGTCATTTCCGAATAATCAAGTTTTAAACATTAATATAATTTTTAGATTAATCTTCTATATTTTGGAATTTTGTTACTAACGAACAAATAAATATATAGAATTGAACAATATAGATTCTTGAAGGAAATTTAATGCTCTACAAAAAAGGTCTCTTAACGTTTTTACATAAAATCACTTTTTCAAAAGTTATTCACAATCAAAGTTGAAATAAAAATTTAATTATTGTTTTTAAAATCGGAATCCTATTAAAACGAAAGCCAGAAAACATGAATTTAAACCAGAAAATTAAGAGGAATTATTGAAGAAAGATGCTAGTGACTTTAACTACAATAACTTTTGAAAAAGTGATTTTATATCAAAACGTTAATAGACCTTTTTTGTAGAGCATTAAATTCCCTTCAAGATTCAATATTGTTCATTTCTATTTATTTGTTCGTTAGTTACAAAATTCCAAAATAAAGAAGATAAATCTAAAAATTATATCAATGTTTAAAGCTTGATTATTCGAAAACGGCATGTCTGACGAAAATTTTTAAAGAAACTTTTTTGTAGGCAATTTAATTTTCTATAAATATATGTGGAAATGAATTTTTTCACCGTCATAGTTTTGACAGCATTGACGCAAAAATCAAAGCCCAAATAAAAAAATCGAAATTAAAGATGATAGACCTACAGTAATTATTAATAGTAATATTAAGGGCTCAAATCTCCCCGATATTTTGTTTGTCACCTTAAACAATATTTTGGCCCAGTCTACTATTTATATACCAAAATAATTAAACCAACAATTTTATAATTTAGTATAGGAATAACGTTGGTACATTGAGTGAACCATAATCCCCTTACCTTAGGGGTTCTTCTTAAAAGAATTCTCCCTGGAAACCAAAAATATTATTTTACATCATCAATTTGGTTTTTACTCCTTTCATTCTTCGACTCAATAGAATTTTAGAGTAGTCAGCCCCAATTTCTTTTCTTCTCCTCTTTTCTTCTCCTCTTTTCAAGAGGATAATTTATAGTAACCGTGACTATACGCAGCCCCCGCTTTAGGGGTGGGCAACCCGGGCGGTCGCCCGGGGTGGAAAATTTCAGGGGCGGCATTTTATCATATTTGATATACAATACGAACAAAAATGTGAAAAAATTAGTTTTTAGTTAAAAAAATATTTTTCCAAAAAATTAAAAATTTTGTGATATTAAAACTCGGTGTTTTTGCAACCCTGAAGGGGCGGCATTTTTTCATCTTGCTCAGGGCGGCAAATTTGCTAGAGCGGGGCCTGCTATACGTTTTGTATTGTGGGGATCAGAATTTTTTGCGCACGGCTGTATTTATCGATGGTAGTTGAAGTTTGTTGTCCTCAATCGTGAACTGAAGTTCTCGGGTGGTTTTTAACTGGTCGCTTGTTTCTAGACGTGGATACTTTTATGTCTGAACCAACAAGTCACGGCTACAATTCCCGCCAAATAAAACCATAACGACTTAACGTATAGATTCAAAAGCCGTCACTATTCAACTTCATTGTTCGCCAAAACCAGCTTTTCTGACAAAGACCGCACAAACCAGAAAAGTGCATTAAACACGTGGCAAACATGGTTTTTTTTTTCACGAAAGATGAAAAACTTTTTCTTAATCATAAACCACGAACGTGGCGCGGCGAGGGTGGACACGGAACGTGACTCGTATTTAATTTGATGGCGTTTAAAACTCGTGCCGAGACTCACGATTCCTCAAATATGACTCTTTGTTTTCTCTATTCTTTGGACTAAACAAATATTAACCTTAAACTCCAAAAAGACACTCGAAAGTGTTTAGTTTTCAAACAAAAAGCTTAACGTTTTTTCTTTCGACAATCCTATTGGTGCACTCGTGATTGTTATGCGCAGAAATTACACAAATTAATGCCAATTTAAGACCTGTGTAATTAGCGTTGGAACTTTTCGAAAAACGACTGTGTTTTATACAGATTTACGACCAATTAGAGCAACAATTCTTCGCTGAGTTAAACAAGAATTTTTAAAATTCGCGCGTCAGTAAAACATTACTTCTATATACTTTTATTATTTCATATTTATAATTGTCATAATTGCCGGTCGTTGTAAATACTTTTATTCCAAGAAATTATCTTTAGTCGAGAGAAATTCCTTCATTTCCTCGCACGAGCCCATGTTTCGAACAGCACAAAAAAAAATCAAAAGCGACACAATGCTAATCGTAAAATGTCGTGTTGATAACTCTTTTTTTTTTCTACTTTACCTTATATTCTTCTTAATTATCGTTTTAAACAACAGAAAAATGCGTTTACAGTTTGTCTAGATTTCTTAGATTGTCTCAACGGCTTGTAAATATTTTTTTTTCTTTTTTGTTGACAACCTTATCAGAAAACCAACAAACGTTTGGTCAAGTTACAGATAAGATGTGTTGATGACTGTTTTCTTAAGAAATGCACTGATAAAATGTGTGATTTATGTCTGAGGCCCGAAGGATGTCGTCATAAAATATTAGGTCTTCTTTGGAATAATTTATGGATGTGTATGATAAATAGTGATTGTTTTATTTAATTAGTGCATCCGATGTGGTTCGGAAATAAAAGTAAAAATGATAGTGACAATGACATTGTACCGTTAAATGAAACGATGAAATCTCCGGAGGAAATGCAAGCGGAAAGAAAAGCATCGAATTGTTGGTGGGAAGTGGAGGAATCTTCACGATTTAATTGAACTGAAAACGCAGTTTTCAGAAGTTTTAGTTGGAGAAGTAGACATGAAGATATTTTAATATTCCAATCAATTTTGGAGCAATATTTTTATTAAACTTTCAAAATGCAAGTACAACACTTTTTCAATCATATGCACTCACCAAAAACTATCGTATAATATAAACCAATTATTTCATTTTTTGAGAGATAAGGTTCCAAACATGATTTTAATCAAAAAATTGACTTTCCAAACAAATTCTTTTTCCCATTATAACTTTTACACCATGATTGATAAAAGCTAAATAGCTATTACTAGAAAGGAAGCTGAAGAAATTTTCCACCAAAAAAAGCTCTTGGTCAAAAATTGATGTCAAAAGCGCTAGTGTTGAAAACGCAGTTTTCAGAAGTATTAGTTGGAAATAAGGTTACCAACTCTCCAGTTTTAGTCCGGAGACTCCAGAAAAATAATGTTTTCTCCAGACTCCAGTTTACAATAATAATCTCCGGATTTTTTTACTTTTATGAAAAATTACAGTGTTATTTTTCTGTCGCAACAAAATGTATGTAACTTAGGATTACCGACTCTCCAGTTTTAGCCCGGAGTTTCCAGAAAAAATAAAATTTCTCTGAACTCCAGTTAACAAAAATTAATCTCTACGTTTTTTGATTTAACAAAAATGCAAGTTTCTTCACTATCTTCCAGCGATAACAATTGATTCTATAGTAACAAAAAATGTATATTTGTTATATTTACAATATAGAACTAGCTAGTAAAGCTTGTGTAAGTTATGATTATGAATATTTGCTTAGTTCATATTTTTTTTAAATCTACTCTCATTTTGAATGCAACTCTCCGGATTTAGTGAAACGATCTCCGGATTTTCTGTAATTTAAAGTTGGTAACCCCAGTTGAAAAAGTGGACATCAAGATATTTTAATATTTCAATCAATTTTTAAGCGATATTTTTACCAAACTTTAAAAATATTAGTTTTACACCCTATCAATCATATGTACCAACCAAAAACTATCGTATAATATAAGCCAATTATTTCATTTATTGATAGATAAGGTTCCAAACATGATTTCATCCAAAAAATTGACTTTCCAAACAAATTCTTTTTCCCATTACAACTTTTATACCATGATTGATAAAAGCTAAATAGCTATTACTAGAAAGGAAGCTGAGGAAATTTCCCACTAAAAAAAGCTCTTGGTCAGAAATTGATGTCAAAAGCGCTAGTGTCAATATGCGCACGAACTCTTGGCGCACTACATAACGCGAAAATTTTCATGTCTTGAAAAATGTGTCAGTTTTTGGTCAAAATTACAATGAATCTTTGAAAGTGATAACTTATATTATAATTTCATCCATTTTATAACTCATTTATATTTTGGAACTAAAAAATCATTGGCAATTAATGCATGTTTTTTATAATTTTTCCAACTATCAATAATTACGCCCGTAAGAAAAATCACGTATCATTGCCCAACGTGAAAAAATCAACTTTAGGGTCAGTCCAAATAAAGTGGCCCAAAAATAAATGAAATGGTTGCTCGACCAGTTTAAAAAAAAATATTTTTTTGTGTGCTATCACATGTTGGTAGTTCAAATTCATCATTATTTTAATTTTATTGTTTTTAGTTTTCAGTTGGTGGCCGTATTAGTTTTACTAGGCGCAGATATTTTCGCACTTTTAAGGGTTTGCGGAAACTTGATTATCTCAAACCTTATTTGTCCTATCAAAATAAAACAAAAAGCAGGGAGTTCATGAAAATATAAGCTATAAAGTTCTAATAAGACGTTTTCACCTAAATTTGGGTAACTTTCTTTATAGTTTCGTGATCTTTATCTTGTGTGTAGGCTTGTCAAAAAGATTAGTTGATGATTATGGGTACATACATGCATTATTAGCTTTCAGAAAGAAATATATGTTTTAAATTTAAGATATGAATAATAGTTAGCCCAGAGTATATGTTGTTTTGTGTAAAATGCCCTTTTTGCCAAATATATGTCACATATTAAATGATTAAATACATTATATTCACCTACTGAAGTATGCATTATTTTGACATTTTGTGCTTGCAATACCTCTGCTCCTAGTCAAATCTCAAACTCCCAATTTTAGGTGCATGATACTATTATACAGTATTATAATGTAGGGATATTTCAGATTTTTATCTGGTCCCCCACCAGAGATATTGAACTCAGAAAATTGCAAACTTTGAAAATTTCCAAATTTTGTTATTTTTTATTTTAAAAAGGCTTAAAGTCTCAGACTTCAAATTTTGTTTTTGAATACAACTAGTACTTAGCTAATTGTTTGTAAAAAAAGTTTTAACGTGTAGACTCCTTCCCTTCCTTCACAATCTTTCCGTGAAATTTGGAGTTTTTATAAATGAGAGCTAAAAATTTAGGCTAAAATTTCACCCCTTAGAATTACATTTAGGTGAAAACTTCTTGTTACAACCTTATAGCTTATATTTTTATGAACACATTGCTTTTAGTTTCATTTTGATAGGACAAATAGGGCCTGTGATAATCAAGTTTCCGCAAATCCTTAAAAGTGCGAAAATGTCTGCGTCTAGTAAAACTAATATGGCCACAACTGGAAAACTATTTCTGAAAAAATTCAAAAAATGTCTTACGTTTGTAATTTATTTTCACATTCTTATTACTCGTCTTTGGTTCAAAATTTGTCAATCTTCCATGATCAAAAAAGAAGATAAAACTCTGCACTATACTCTATCGCTTTTCATATATGCAATAGTTCATCCAAGTAAAAAGATATGTGTTGGGAAAGGGACTCATTTGCGAGGAATTAACCGTAAACTGTACACTAGTATGAAGAGAATATAGTTGAGGGTACTGGGTACACTTTTATGTTATAAACGGTAATTAATTAATGATTCTATTTTGATGCCACCCGATAGGACCTCTTGTTTTCTTTTCAAAGATTAGAACTTCATTTTCGATTTATTCGAAAAAAAAACAAATTTATGGGTCGAAGAAGCTACGGAAGTATTAAGGAAGAAAAATTAATCTAAAGATTGCATTTATGCATTTCCAAAAATGGGTTATTTTGCATCCTAAAAATCTATAACGAAGGGATAAAAAACAAGTATTTCAACAGAACTTTTTAGACAAAAAATAAACATTAACACTATAAATCTTGCATCTTTACTTCCGACTAAAGATGCAGCGGAACAGCATTGCTACAGAACTGATTTGCAAGTGCAAATGATGCAAATTTATGTTTATATATGGATCTATTAAAAATGAAAAGTTAACTAACAAATACTTAATTTTTTACAACTTTATAAAAAATATTTACAATTTTTTTTTTTTAAATTTTGTAAAAATTTTGATTTGTAATCTCTTGCCCTGGAGATCATTGTAAAAAGTAAGATTTTTAGTACATTTCCATTGATAAATAATAAAAAAAAATGGAACTTTTGATCCTTGACTTCTTTACTTCTGGTAATCTATTCACATATATTGAAAATATTGACTATTTTTAATCGAGAAAATTCAATTTTAATAGGTCATACTGAAAATTTTTATATAATTAGTAAATCTCAAAATATTTTATAATTAAAAATTTAACGTCTAATATTATGTATTTCGTGGTACAATTAATTTTTGATAGTAAATTAACATTATACGAAATTGTTAATATCTTCATAATTAAGAGTTAAGTTCATCCATTTTTCTAACGAAAAATTATTTAAGATCTAAAACCTTTTGGAGATTTTCCAGATAATAAAATATTGCTTACAAATATAGTAATTATTTGGCCCCCGAGTTTTCCTAAATGCCAATAATTTTCGAAAATATCAACAATTATATATCATTTTTTTGAAAATGGAAGCTTTCTTATGTTTTCAACCATTATTTTCGTGTTAACTATGACAAATACAGAAAATTATTAATGATTCTTTTCTGCAGGTAATTTTCCAGGCTTTAATTTTGATAATTACTAATTTTTTGATTTCTAACCCGGTTTTAAAGTTATAATGAAAAAAAAGGATTATTTTTGAAAAGTTTATACGTACTTATTGGCAAGTTCACTTATAACTTATTCTTCCACGACTGCACTAATCCAACAATTTGTTTAAAAAATTTAACAAAAATGCACTGAAATACTTTAACTCTATGTTTTATCTACGATTTTTTCGTTGGTTGAATTTTTTGTTTGAAAAGATTTCCATTTTTTTTTTCACCTGAGTTGAAAAGCCTTTAAATGAGTCATTTCTTTATCTCTTTGTTTAATAATGTGGAAATTGTGATAATACAATCGGTTACATTGTTGGTCAATAAAAGGATTCCTGCACTTGAAAAGAAAGGAAAAGATATGCCTTCTTATATAAATACCTTTTCTTATCGAAAGGATTGAAGAAATGACTTATATTGTCTGATTATATTTAAATATATTTCAATCAACTCATTTAACAATTATTGTAATCATAAAATTTTTTGAGATATGAAATTTTATTCTTCCCTTTTGAATTTCGTGGACTCTAAAGGATTGATACTATTTATAGAAGTTTTTCATGAATAAATTTCTTTGTTAATATTTTTGATTTGGATATACCTTTATATTGAGTCTGAGGTAACATTCAATTGGTCTGCATGAGTGGACTAGTAAATTGGATTAAATATTAAGTTGAGATTGAAAACACTAGGTATATAATCTTCAATCGAAAGTAAAAAAAGCATCACGAGCTACTAATTAGACCTTCTTTTTTTTAATTAAAAATTTAATATCCTAAAATTTTGCTGGTTTTCAACCATTAAATTAAAATCAGGTTTCCATGATTTTTTTTTATTGAACCCAAACGGGTTTTGAGCCACTAAATTTCAGGTCGAAGGTACGAATTAAAATTGGACCATCTGCGTTTTGCTATATATTTTTTTTTGGCTGGTGAAACTCTTGAATTTTATATGAAAATTATCGGTAATTACCTAAATTGAACAAAAAAAAACCTATTAATTTCGATCTTATGTTTATCACTTTTATTGCGTAATTCGAGACATGCCGTTATTATTTTTGATAAGATTTAATGAGGTTGGTGTTTCGGATTGCAAAACTGTGCTTTGTTCGCTACGCCAATAAAACCAATACGCCGATAATGAAAATTTAATTTCCGATAACAATCGGTTTTTTTTTTAGTGCGGTCCAGTTACTTAACGGAGAAAAACAAACATGAGTGGAACAATATCGATTATAATTGTTGCCGAAAAATTGGTTTTTATTGAACGTTCTACAATTTCACTATGATATTTGTCATCTGAAAATTGTAACAAAACAATTTTTTCTTTATTTTTTTCTAAATTGAGAACAACACATTTTATCGTTGAGGGTTTTGTTCAATTTTTGCATTGAATTGTAACGGTTTAATTTTTCCGGTGAAATTCGTGTGGAAAAAATTTAATTTTTTCGGTCATTGACGAATATCTATATCATCTACAATAATAGCTCAAAGATGTTAACTTTTCAAGTTTGGGTGATCATAGTAGAGCACAAAAATCTCATACATTTGGTAAGGTCATTTGGCAGGGAAATAATTTTCTTAAGATTGATTAATTCCTACTACTCTTAATATACATGATGAATAGGGTGATTTTTTTTTGACTTTTTTTAGTCCCATCGAGAAATTTTGTTTGAAATACCAAAAAAAAAAATTCTCTGAAAGTTTGAGCCTTTAATATTAATTTTAAGTCCTCGACCAAGACGTGTAAAGATTTCCCATTGAAAATACATGGAAACTCTGATTTTTTATTTTTAAATTTCTATATCTCAGCGGCATTTCATGGGATCGCTTTTACCGAAGATGGTTTTTTCTCAGAATTAAACGCTCTACAAAAGTGTTCATTGCGACAAAGTCGTAACTCACACCGGTGAGGTAGTACAGGCCACTGAACCTTATTTTTTCATAAAATTCGCGTTTTTTTGCATTTATCTCGTAAATAACAAGAGCTACGGAAAAATTAAAAATTAAAAACTTGTAGAGAATTTGATTTCCTACAAAAATGTTCCTGTAGACCAAATCGCAAAGATCAATATTAAACAAGATATTAAGCCTTGAATTTTATAGAAAAATCAGGTTCAGTGGCCCGTACTACCTCACTGGTGTGAGTTACGGCCTTGTCGTAATAAGCACTTTTGTAGAGCATTTAATTCTGAGAAAAAACCATCTTCGGTAAAAGCGATCCCTTGAAATGCCGCTGAGATATAGAAATTTAAAAATAAAAAAATCAGAGTTTCCGTGTATTTTCAATGGGAAATTTTTACACGTCTTGGTCGAGAACTTAAAATCAATATTAAGGGCTCAAACTTTCAGGGAATTTTTTTTTGGTATTTCCAACAAAATTTCACGATGGGACCAAAAAAAAAGTCAATAAAAAAAATCATCCTATTGATGAATTAAGTCGATGAAATAAAAATGGAAACATTAGATTACCTATGTAATATCAAGGTTTATAAACTACATAGGTGGCCTCATGCGCCACGTGACGTATCCAGAAGAAATTCGTACATATCTTCAAACTGATTCAAATTTCAAAATTCTTCGTATGACGTCATTTTTTTTTCTAATGGAGCAACCTGTGTAATTTATAAACCTTGATAAACCTACTGCAGAAATCTGTTTAATGAATTATTACTTTGGTAAAGCTTTCATTGATGAATAAAGCTTCAACCAAGAACAATTAATTAAAATTAATATAGTTCCTTTTTATAACTTCAAAAACTTGTGCTAAATGATGAAGATTGCAAAAATAATAGGCCTTAAAATAGAAAAGGAATGGACCCAAACTATACAAATATGGGATGAAAAAATATATCTTTATAACTCGATATGAGATCAATAGGAAAAGTTAATAAAAGTTATTTTTAAAAAAAATTAACCATATCCATCTTCTCCACCGAAATCTTGCAACCCAAGTTGCCAGTATCTACTTGTTCATATGTTAAATTGAATATTTCTTCATCATTCCTACCAATTGTTTTTCTACCATACATCCACTAACCAATCCAATCATCCCTTGTAAAAGTGACTTTTGTTTTTATTCCCTCCACTAAAAGTGGAGCAACTTCGATCTTCGATGTTCATGTGAGAAATTCGTTCGACCGTTTCTCAGGCATTGATTATATTTAATTTTAAAATAATTGCCTTGGCCGTGTAACATTAGTTCCTTTTTTTTATATCCTCTGGAAATATAACTCCAACACCAAGTAGGCCTCTCCACAATATATGAATTCAATTGTTTATTTTTCCATCGCCTACTGAGATATTTATTTTTCAACGCTAAAATTCCATGAAATGTTTGAAATTTTGTCGTCAAAATAATTGATTGGGTGAGGCAAAAAAAAAGACTATTGGAATTATTTTTTGATACAAATCAAAAAAAAAGTACATAATTAGTACGTCATTTTTTTAATTGGACTTCTCTAATGACAGACTGAAGGCGAGAACGAGGAGATTGTTTTGTAAAATAAATCTATTAATCAAAATCATTAAGAGATCGTTAACATCGATATTGACCACGTCATCGTCGTCCATTTGATGTATAAATAAAAACTCGAAAAATATTAATTCTCATGTGATTTTCGTCATAGTTTGAGAATAAGAAATAAGGGAGGAAATGTAAGTCTATGATATTTCCGAAATGTGAATAATAGCCGAGGTATGCATAACAAGTGGAAATGGCCAGACCAAACACTACGGGGGGGCTTTTGTTTGCCGATCCAAATTTGGTGCTTTGGGCCGAAAAACGCGCATGGTAAAGTGCATTGTGAGAAACAAATGGAGACAGGATGGGAATTATTAGCGAATTGTATTCATTTTGTGGTAATATTTTTATCGTAAATTTATTCATAACAATTACATATATATGTTACAACCAAAGAGGTGATCCAATTATGAGATTTACTAATTATGAACATCTAATATCTGTACAATCAAATATTACAATTGTGGAAATATAAAATAAATTTTGAGATTCCTGGAATATGATTAAGAAAATCCACTTTTAAAAATCCTCAATTGGAAAATATTTGTTGAACTTTGTAATTTTTATTAACTTACTGATATTTTAAGCTGGAAATTTACTAATTTTCTGGCAAGTATAATCAAAACCAATATTACTTTTTAAAATTTATTTTTTCATTACATTTCTGCATCCACGATTGGACATAGTTAGTAAAGTTTCTCGGAAAATATTTTTTTTCCCAAAAAATCAACCCCATTTATAAAATATGGACAATTATGTTATTAACTGAACCTTTTTTTATAAACTGGTGCTTTACTATTTCTCTGGGATTCCAGAAATGTGGTTAAATATTCGTCGATCAAAACATTGTTTTTCCCAATTTTCAATAATACTTTTGAAGATTCAAAAGAAAATTATTTTAAGTATAGTACAAAGCTTCTTTACCAATAGTATCTTCATTAATTAAGTACTATTTAAGTTATTACTTGAATACTTCTTTGCTTTTAATCAAATGATATTAATCATTGAAGAATAAATAAAGTTTCCGACAAATAATGCACTAATATCTAATCAACACAACATAGTTCAATGCAAGTAGCTATTACCCAATAGAATTGCGAAATTTATCGATGTTCTTTAATTATTTAAATTTTGAAAATTTCAGAATGGAACTCCCAAATTCAATATCATATACAATGTACATATTCAATTTAAACGACCAATTAACAATAAGCTCGATAATGGTTTTATTGTATTTCAAAAATTTATACACTTGATCAAAAGTATATAAAACTTTAAAAAAAAATTAAAGCGGTACCAAAAAATTTTCATGATTCAAAATTGTGGTTTTCCAGAAAAAAAATATTTTTTCTAGGGATATTAATTTTATAATTTAAAAATCATTATCAGCCTTTATATTTTAAGATTTCAAATTATGAAGGGAAGTAAATTCTTAAGAAAAAAATGTATTCGGTCTTTCGCTTATAATTTTTTTTTTTCACTAAATCTAATTAACAGAGTTCAGAAACTTCCACAGAAAAATCTTAGTATTTGTAATAGAACTATATTTTATATATTTTATATTAGTACTAAAATAAGGGGACAACCTCTCCAATCCTATCTCCGTTCAATTACTCTTTTACTACTGTTCAATACCCATTGGTCCTTTAGCTTAAGTATCAATCTTCCCCAATGTTTCCACCCTTAGAAGTCGATTTAAATTTTCAATTTTAAATGGAATTAACTTTAGTGAATACCTAAGCAAATAAAGTAAAAATCATTCGAACTTACCTGTGAATAATTCCACTTGGTGATACTTAAAAATAAATATACATATTGCCTTGGGAACTTCCTTCCTTTTTGTAGGTATGATTCATAATTCGGTGCTCAATTTTTGTCTTTTACTAATTTTTGCTTTTTATGCCTTAAATATCGACACCTTAGAGCACAAATGAACTATCTCCATTCCTTACTACTATTGTAAAATTCAAAGTTCTATTTTGATACTTTCATAACTCTAGCAATGCAACTCAATGTCTTTTGAAATTAAAAAAATATTTCAAACAAACTTTTCTAATTCTTGAATCACTTTTCTATTTATTCATAGTATAATAAAATATGAACATAGCGATAAAAAATGGACATAGCACATTTGTGCTCTAAGGTATCGATATAGTTTGTACAACCGATATAGATTAGAAAAATATTTTTTAATCCTGAATAGTTTCAGTATATTGCTAATATGTACTTTGGTACATTCCCGTTGTCGAAGTATAAGGTTTTGTATTGTACAAAGTGGTTAAAAATTACAGTTTAAATAATTTTAAAACTAAAAAATTCGTATGTTAATGTTTGCTTAACCGTATGTTCTTTTGTGTAAATATTTTCCTTAAGGTTGGCCTAATGGAGCTGGTATAAATGTATGAATGGTATAAATGTTGGTGTAGGCAATGTGAAAACGTTTTTATATACTCTGAAAACTATAAATTTTTACTACTTTTAGAGGGACAAAAATTTTCAACAATTTCATAGTTGCTTCCCGAATATTTTCATTAGTGTTAGGGGTAGATAATTAATAATTAGCATCCCAAATATTTCTATCGACAGAGGAGATTTGAATACAAAAAATAATCCAATTTTTGAGATTAGAAACTTATCAGTAGACTTAATGCTTTCATCCCTTTTCTAAATCATATTTTTGACCAAAACTTTGAAGAAAAAAAATTTTCTTTGGACCAAAAAATATACTGATAGTATTGTGCCACGCCGACCAAATTGTGGGTGTTAGTTTATATAATATAAATTAGACTAATTCAAAAAAAAATATGATTTTTTTTCTTAATTATATCTAAAATATTGTTGGGAATAACAAAAAAAAAATCCTGTGAAAGTTTAAGCTCTTAATTTAATGTTAAGAGGTGCCCCATCGCAATTTTCGATTTTCCATTTAAATAACATTGGAACAATATTCTCTTGCACTTTGGATTTTATAGCTCACGTTGGTGACAATATTTCGAAATGACCAAGATATATTCTTGTAGAAAATTAAACGATCTGCGAAAAAGATCCTGTACAAGTTTTTGATATATGTATTCCTTCATAAGTTATTCCAGGTCAAAGTTGAACTAAACAGAAATTTTAATATTTTTTCTATTTTTTGACGCAACCATCAATTTTATGAGAAAATTGTATAGGACATTGTTGTAGAGCATTTTTTTTCCTATAACTTATCTCTATAAAATTTTTTTATATTTTTCACAGGTCCTAAATTATTTGCATTAAACTGAAAATTCCTTGAATTGTTATATTTTTAACATATTTTTTTTTATTTTAATTAAATAACTTAGGACCTCTGAAAATATCAAAAATTTTTATAGAAATAAGTTGTAGAAAAAAAAGCGCTCTACAAAAAATATCCTTTACAATTTTCTCATAAAATTGATGGTTGCGTCAAAAAATTGAAAAAATATTAACATTTCTCTTTAGTTCAACTTTGACCTCGAATAACTTTTGAAGGAATAAATATATCAAAAACTTGGTCAGAGATCTTTTTTGTAGATCGCTCAATTATCTACAAGAATATACCTTGATCATTCCAAAATATTGTCACTAACGTGAGCTATAAAATTCCTAAGTGCAAGAGAATATTGTTCCCATGTTATTTAAATGGAAAATCGAAATTTGCGATGCAGCACGTCTTAATATTAATATTAAGAGCTTTAGCTATCACAGAATTTTTTATTGTTATTCCCAACAATATTTTCGATATAATTAAGAAAAAAAATTCATAATTTTTTTTTGAATTAGTCTAATATAAATGTTAAATTTATTAGTTCTTTTTCTCAATACCAATTGATCCACCACGTCAACCATTTCTATTGAAACTTATTAAGAACATTGAAACTTTCCAACACCCATAAGTTCAAATCCAAAGACTATATGGCTCATTACAAAAACCGAAACTGTTCTAAGCCGCCCATTGTAATTCAATCAGTTCTCGGCCCACAACAAACCCTAATTTCTTCTTTGAAAAATCCATTTATTGAAATTGTTTTTTTTCGAAACTCAAGTATTTATTTGACATTTCACAGAGCGTCGAACGGACGTCCAATTTTTATGATTCTTTTTCGATTTGTCTTCCTTTTTAAATATCAACGAGACCTTACGTCTATTTAAGAACAATGTAACGTTCGTCGAAAAGTTCATAAAGTTTCTCGTTTAATAGCCTCTTTTAACCTTTATGAAGAAAAAAAAATATTCTATATTGTACTGTAGTATTCGAATGGACTGGTTTAGACCTTTAAATTATTTTTCATTATATTTCTTTGATTGGCATTTATCGACGTGGATTTTTCTATTAATAAATAAATTGATTTTCAATCGTACGAGAAAATATTTTTCTTTGTTAACATTTTTTTCTTGGAATTAGTCGTTTCTTATCACCAAAGAAATTTCTTATCTTCGGTAATTTATTTAATTATTGAAAAGTCCCCACAACTCAAAGCAATGATGCATTTAAATTGCACTTTTTTTACAAATATAAATAATGAGTTTATGATTCATTTGCACATTGACTTCGTCAATGCACCTGTTTGCCATTTAGCAAACACAAAAATATTGGCGATACCAAATGTTGGCGCGATTTTTTGAAAATTTAACAGGTATTTTAGCGCTTAGGAGGTGACTCATTGTACAGTAATCATAATTATTTTTTTTAAGTTAATTACATTTGGAGAAACTTCAAGGGAGGAAATTTAATTATTTTTTATAAATGCTAAGATTTCTTAAGGAAAAAAAATTGTAGTCAAATACAGGAATACAAGTTTTATCTTAATATTTGGTCAGAGCACACGAACAGGTAATCTTTGAACACCTGCAGCCATATACTTGGCCCTTTTTTTGGACAGTGCAACCCTCTTTGGATGACGAAGATAGATTTTTGTTGATGGGCCATGGTTAAACTTCTTCTAGATCACGTTTGTTGTTTTTTTTTTATTTTTCTTTTTTTGAAGACTTTGCTTTGAGATGCTGGGTTTGGGTCGTTCCACCTGTTTAAAGGTACTATTTATGTAGAGGTACTCTTCACGAAAATTGTATGTTTTTATTTTGATCTCTAGTCTTCTACCGGACTTGAGTTTTTAATATATGTCTAATTTGATCTTGTGGAAGTAATTCAAGTGGACAGTCAAAATGCTATCTACATTTAACTAAATACAAAGAATTTCGGGAATGTTGATATAATTTTTTCTATCAAAAAAAAAAATATATATATATATATATATATATATTCCAGATTTCATCTTAAGTGCATTTTAAGAACAGAAAATTAAGTATAACGCAATAAAGTTCCGACCTGGAAATTTCTTATTTAAGCCTTTTTGGTGAACAATCTAAAAAATCTAAAAAATGGATAGAAAGATGTTAAAAATTAAACTCTCGAAAATTTTTGAAGAAATTTAAGGAAAAAATCATAATCATAATATACTTAGAAAAGATCAAATAACATAGATTTTCCATGCGTACATTATCAAAGCACTTAAGATTCCTATTTAAATATTTGGAGGCTTTACAAAGTTCCCGCCAAAATAAAAAGAGAAGAATTATGAGTCATTCCCCTGGAACGCATAAAAATAATTTTCACTTATCCCAATGTCGGAGAGTATCACAAAGACAAATCTTATTCACCCCTACCCTCAATTCCATCATATTACTATGAATTTCAGTTTGATTTAAATTGGTGGAAAAAAAATTATTACATTGTCAGTATTCTTATCCATGGTTCTTTATTATACATTAATGATTCTTATTTTCTGGATACTTTAATATTTGATGTTTTTATTAAATTTTTTGTATAACGTTTCGCCACTTTCGCAGCTTCTTCAGGTACTCAATTCAATATGTACAAAAAATTTAATAAAAACATCAAATATTAAATATAAAAATATTACAACCAAAATTCCTCCCCCAAATATGTGCTGTAATTTATGACAATTTTGAACCACCTACCCCTTTCCTAGTGTTATATTATTTTCGTCAAAGTGAAAAAAAAATATTTTTGTGCCCTAGATCATAAAAAAAAGGAAATAGCCAGAAAATTTCCTTAATTGTGTACTTTAATCTACTTTCAATTATATGAGATGATGGGAGGTGGGATTTTCTTATTTTGGACCCTTTTATCTGCACATCCAAGTTTTAACTTTAGGTCCAATTACATGGCAATAAATCAATTTAAGGCTGAAACTATTGAGACAATTGTTTGGTTTTGATATTAATTGACAAAGATATTCAATTTACAAAAATACAAAATTTAAATTTTCCTATAATTTCATCATTTTTAAAAGCAACGAACATGTTGAGCTTTGTGCCTAATTTTCTGTAACTATTTAAAGAAAAATTGCTGTGGAATCGCATCGAATGCTTTTTGAAGCTTACGTTGAGCACTTTCTTAGGAATTTTTTGTATTTAAAGAGGTTTTTATAAATTTAAAACGGTGATTTTCACGTGAAAAACGGAGAAGGTGGAAAACCACCGAAAAAGTTAGAAAACATCGAAATTTAAGAGTTGTTGGATGAAAATGTTAATCAAACGTAACAACAACTTGCGATAAATGATTTGAACCAAGCTTTAACGCGAAAATGGGCCGGAATATCAAAATAGGCCATATAAAGTGATTTTGCTGCATGGTAATTCCCCTGGCCACACAGAAAAACGAGTAAAGGGTTTGATTGAAGCATTGAGTTTGGGAATGCTATCGTTTGTGGATTACGCCCTTGATTTGGTACCTTCAGATTTTTACATACTTATTTGCATTGATGGGACATATATTTGTTGAGTAGCACTTCAAATCTTACGAAGATCTACAAAAATGGTCCAATGCCGAGTTTTGCTCAAAAGGTGAACAATTTTTTTGGCGTGGTATCCACAAATTATCGAAAAAATAGCTAAAATGCTATAGTTAATTGAGGGAAATTTTTTGAATAAAATAAATAATTCCATGTTGAATCAATGAAATCTTAATTTAAAAAAAAAAAAACAGAATATATATGGGATATACATCGAATATATATATGGTATTGTCGATGTTACCATAGTCTTTGTGGGTAAATGGATGGGGACCCTTGTCCATAGAAATGGAACTTTATATATTTAAGCATAACTTTCTGACAATTAACCATTAAATCAAAAAATAAAACTCAAGTGTTTAAGATCCACTAGATAATGATCCAATGGATCATAAAAAACCTGAGTTTTCTTCTTGAATTTAATAAAAAGCTAAGATCTGAGTTTTGTCATTTATTAATAAATTATTATTATTGAAGGTAAAATTATTAAAGTTTAAAAATTATTATTAGTTATTATTATTATAGTTGTTATTAGTTATTAAAAATTAATTATTGCCATTTATTATTAAAGGTAAAATTGAGGCAAGTTCAGTACTTTCTTTGAATTTGCAGTGTAATAAGAAAAAAATTATTAGCTTTTATATAATTCCTAATTTTCGTGTATTCACTGCAGTGCTATTGTTTCGCCAACTTGCTATTAAAGTTTGTATTTATTTTCCTTTCACTTGATTTTTTATTTTGTTTCTCATGTTGTTGAATTCTTTCCTTGAGTATATTTCATCCCTGGCAAGGAACTTTAAATCAGGCAACTCCATTCCTCTTTTTCATAAGTCCTGAATTTCAATTAGTCTTCTTTCTTTTTCTTGGGACATTCCAGTTTACCTAATTCAACATCAAATATGAGTCCTTTTCCTCTTAAATAATATACACAGATTCAATAAAAAAAAATACTTTGTACAGTTTTTTAAAGGCAATTTTTAATATAATTGCGGAAAAAAAATTAAAGGAAATTATTTGATCAAAAAAAAAAACATTTCTAATTTATTCATCGTTTCTTTATTTTAAATGGAAGAAAAAAAATAGTCTTTGTTTTGAAGTTACGGTAATGAATATTTATCATAATTAAATATCCAAAAAAACATTGTAATAATTAACGTAATTGACTTACAAGTGATTGTAATTACTAATTAGATATGTGAAATTTTCAAAACCGTTAATTTTTCATATAATACAACTTTAGAAAGGAATGATTTGTTTTTTGGAGAGAAAATAGAATTGTTTTTGATGAGCATAAAATTTTGATTTATATCCCAATGTCACACAAATGGATTGGGCAATGAAAAATTTTTCGGAAATTTATTAAACCTGATAACATTGCTAACATATCTAATCCCGCTCTGGAACTTGGTATTCAAATATTTGTCTCGGATCATATATATCTTCGTTCGTATATTATATGAATCATTCAACCGAAATCGTTGGAATATTTTAAACCAAATCAAAGAGTTGAAAATTCCTTGGAAATTTCTCGCCCGATATCGTAAGTACACTGTTTAAAAAATAAGCAATTTGTCTGTTTTGGTTTCGGCCCATATAATTTATAGCACTCTCACTCAACTGTCAGACTATTATTTTCCTTCACGACTCGAACGTTTTTATGATGATTTACGCACGTGTGAAGAGTGTGAAAAAATCATTTTTTTTCGAAAGTGTAGATCTGACAGCTTTAAGAGAGCGATAAAAGATTCGTAGTTAACATTTGACCTATGCCTAGACGAGAAAATAAACGAAATGTTTGACACTTTGGCATATGGAAAAATCGTTGATTGTTTGACAGATTTAAGGGAGATCGGGGCCGGATGAACCACTTCTGACGAGTTCCACTAGTGTGAAAAAATATGTAATTTAATTTTAAAAGAAAAGTATTGTCTTAAATAAAAGATGCAATTTTTTGGGACTTAGAAACGTCTCTCACCCCTTTTTTTAAATAATTTCTCGACTTATTAGCGTAATTTCATCCGATTTTGGTTTCTTTTACAACAAAACAATAATACTTAAACATTCGTTCATGCTTCGTTAACTTAAACCAACTTTTACTATCAATTCTATTACGTAAAGACCTCGTAAGTCCAAATTATTTTTTTCTTGTATTCGTTTAACTTTTAATAAGTTTGAGATTTATGGGCTTAAAGTTGCCGCCTTAATTGAAATTTAGTACAAATCGAATTACCGTAATTTATCGATCACGATCGAATGAAACAAGAAATTAAAATATTTTTCGAATTAATTCGGACGGAAAAGGTTCAGAGACCAAAAATTTAACGTAGTGGTGTTAGTAAAACCTTTTATCGGGAAATTCAAAGTTTCAAAATTTGGACGATATTAGGCTGGGCCAATATAAAATAAAATATTGTGATATTTTGAGCTCTTAATATTAGTACTAAAAGATCTATCATCGCAATTTTCGATTTTTCAATCCAAAGTGCATTTTTAACTCAAAATTTTTGAACCATCACACTGAAAGAATTAAACAACATATATTCCTGAAGAAAATGAAATGTTCTACAAAAATGTCTCATTGTAAATTTTCGTGAGACCAAACGTTTTCTTAAAATCAAGTCTTCGACATTAATTTAGTTTTTTTATTTGATTTTTTAACTTTGGAATTTTGTAACTAATGAAAGAATTATCATTTAAAAGAAATTTTTTATATATTCTTGAAGGAAATAAAATTCTGTACAAAAATGATCTCGTAGCATTTTTTGATAAACTAACTTCTCTCAAATTTATTGAAGGCGAATAATTCAACTATGATCTTGACAAGCTTGAAATAAAATAAAGTTATCAAAAAATGCTACGAGACCTATTTTGTAGAGCATTTTATTTTCTTCAAGAATATATAAAAAAATTGTTTTAATTGATGATTCTTTCATTAATTAAAAAATTCCAAAATTAGAAAAAAAAATCAAAAAAATAAGTTAATGTCGAAGACTTGATTTTATGAAAACGGTTGGTCTCACTAAAATTTAGAATGAGACATTTTTGTAGAAATTTCAATTTTCTTCAAGAATATATGTTGTTTAATTCTTTCAGTGTGGTAGTTCAAAAATTTTGAGCTAAAAATGCGCGAAAAATCGAAAATTGCGATGATAGACCTCATAGTATCAATATTAAGAGCTCAAAATATCACAATGTTTTATTTTCTTGTCACTCTAAATAATATTTTTGATATAAGTATCTTTAACAAAAAAAAAAATTTTGAATTTTTTGACCCAGCCTAGGCGATATAGGGTTTCAATAGAAATAATTGTTTCGATTGAATTGGAACAGTGAAGAACGTACAACTGTTGTGAAGACTTAGTAATGATGTTGAAACATTTGGAATGGAATAGTTTTGGTAACAGTTATGATAAATATTTTTTCCTACTAATGTCTACCTAAAAGCTTAAACCTCAACAAAGGCCCTCGCCAGATAAGATGGTCTAAAATGCCCCCATTGCAATCGGGCTAATTTTTTTTCTGAAAATACCTTACAGTATGGACAACATCTCAGCCAAGTTTCAACTCTAAAATATGACGTGTTTTTGTGTAAAAATTAAAAATATTTTTTTTCAAAATCAATATTCTCTGAAACTGTTTGATAATACCGGAAAAAGTGCTTATGAGTTTCAAAATATCACTAAGTAGTACTCCGAGAAAAATTCGTTCATGAATCAGATCGATCGAACATTGTTAAAAATACGATTTATTTTTTCCAAAAAATTTTTTTATGCCAAAATCGTTTGGTACACCTTAGTTTTTTTTCTATATAATTCTCTATCATCGTTCTACAATATATAATTTTTTCAGATTTTTAAAAATATTAGATCATAGTTAAAAAAAAGAAGTATTCTTTAAACATTTTTTTGGGTGCTAAAATCTTTTAGCACCATCACGTAATTTTTTGTACATCATCCCCTTGTCTCAGTTTACTAAATATAATTTTTTCGTATTTTTAAAAATGTTAGATAATGGTTAGAAAAATTAAACGTATTTTTTAATTTAGTTTTTCAGCTCTTATGTACGTAGTTTTTTTTTTTTGAAAAAATAAATTGTATTTTTAACAATGATCGATCGATCTGATTCATGAACGAATTTTTCTCGGGGTACTACTTAGTGATATCTTGAAACTCATAAGCACTTTTTTTGGTATCATAAAAAAATTTCAGAGAATATTGATTTAAAAAAAAAAAAATAATTTTACACAAAAACGCGGCATATTTTAGAGTTGAAACTTGGCTGAGATGTTGTCCATACTGTAAGGTATTGTCAGAAAAAAATTTAGCCCCATTGAAACGGGGGTATTTTAGACCATCTTATCTGGGAGGGCCTTTGACAATAATCAAGCAAACACCTCCAATTTCTAACTTTTCCTCATAAATTTCTCGAAAAAAATCAGCCCAATTCTTCCGAAATCCCCCGAAAACATTCTCATTTTTTCAACACTTATTTCTTCATATTCAAATTTCTTTGTCTCCAAATCCGAGAATCTTAAATCTTCACGAGTTATATTCATGTGGGACTTTAAAAATTCCAATTAGCATAAAAATTCATTGAATTTGCGTAAACAATCAAGCAACAATTTCCAAACTTGATCGAACGTTTCGATAAGCGATTTACGACTTGAAATTGTTAAATAATAGATTTGTGGCTCTATTATTCAATGAAAAACCGCCCAAAGAGCCTACATTTAGAAAACAATCAAAAAAATAATAAATAAATAAATGGAAAGCCCACCTTAATTTTCTTTCAAATGGAAATTTGTCATGCTTAATTGTTGACGAAATAAATTATACTGTTGAAATTATTTAATTAGTTGGACTGTGAATGTTCGACAGGTGGTTGATTTAAGTTGTGACACACGCGAGCTTAATCATATGGTTGTCGATGAAAACATCCCCTTAGGTTTTCCTCCCTCTAACCATTTAGTTATTAAGGGTTGATTTTTTGAAATCGAGTATATTTTTTTGTACAAAATTAGAATATATTTCTTTTGGTCGTTGAAAAGAAATTTGATATTTTTTTTCGGATGTGGCACGTTTTGTGTAAGAACGTGCTACATGCGCCTCATTGGTTTTCTTTTCGTGACCTGATCATCTTTGACAAGTCATAAAAATCATAAAACATCTTCACTAATAAACCTTGACAGAAATCCATCAATAAACCCCACTCATAATCCTCAATTGTAATACAAACATTGCTAAACTTGAATTTTAACAGTTTTTTTTTTCTTTTGCTTAATTTCAGGTGATGTCCTGCTGAAAATCACTGAACAGTGATGTCCATGTCGCAGTTTTCGTCACGGCTGATGACAATGGCACCATCGCGGGATTCAGTCGCTTTTACCAGCACCAAAGGATTGCTGAATGCCCCTGGTCAAAATAACTGTTTTTTGAACAGCGCTGTTCAGGTTAGTAAGAAATTCTTCGCCGCTCATATACCTACTGTGTCACTTAATATAGTAATAATAGTGAAAAAAACATCTTCTCTTGCTACTCGTTTGATCGTCAAACTTGGCCCCGGAGTTCGTTGAAAATCTCATGTGTACCACATATTATGGAAGAGAAAGATATGCGAGGTTTAAATACCGTTATCGTACACAATTCCTTATGCGATAGACTTAACGAATCCGTCTTTCTTGTACGTTTATGGAGATAAAAAAATTGCATCACATCTTCACGGTGTTGACACAATTCGTTATTGTTTATTTTTATTGGCCTTAAGGGCCAAGGAGTAAATGTCGAAGTTTTAAATTCCTATACAAAAATTACTCAAAACCATAAAGTTTACAAGCTGTCATGAACTCACACGCATTGAAATCTCCATAATTTTCAATTAACATAAATATTTCTTCGCTTTTTTTATCAATTCAAAACATTGTCATTGCGTTTTCTTTATTACCAAATATGTTAAAACGGTAAATAAATCAGGGAAGAAAAATAATCGAGACTGGATATTTCTCAAAAATAATTTAGTAAGGAAGACCGGGTACTAAAGTAACAATTTGTACTTTTACCTTGATTTCTGGCTGAGTGTTATTATTGCCATTAAATGAATATAACCACTAGAGTGACTTTTTTTTTTACTTTTTTTGAATTTTTTTAGTCTCATCGTGAAATTTTGTTGGAAATACCAAAAAAAAATTCTCTGAAAGTTATAGCCCTTAATATTAATTTTAAGTCCTCGACCAAAACGTGTAAAGATTTCCCATTGAAAATACACGGAAACTCTGATTAACATATTATTTGTGGCGTATTGGCCAAATACGTATTTCGATGAGGTGAATCATCACATAGCAGTTACGGAGTGATCCAAACTACTTGATGACCACTGAAGAAGATTGCTTGACAATCAAAATACGTATCTGGGCAATATATTCAGGAAATTTTTTTTTTTGGTATTTCCAACAAAATTTCACGATGGGACCAAAAAAAAAAAGTTAAAAAAAAATCACCCTAATAATATATAAAAATCATACCACAAACATAAATTTGCACAGAAGTTCAAACAAAAATATTCGTGAATATATTGCCCAGATACGTATTTTGATTGTCAAGCAATCTTCTTCAGTGGTCATCAAGTAGTTTGGATCACTCCGTAACTGCTATGTGATGATTCACCTCATCGAAATACGTATTTGGCCAATACGCCACAAATAATATGTTAATCAGAGTTTCCGTGTATTTTCAATGGGAAATCTTTACACGTCTTGGTCGAGGACTTAAAATTAATATTAAGGGCTCAAACTTCCAGGGATTTTTTTTTTGGTATTTCCAACAAAATTTCACGATGGGACCAAAAAAAGTCAAAAAAAGTCCAAAAAAAAAATCACCCTAATTATTATATTAAATTCTACTACATAAATTTGACCGCAATATATTGTATATATTGTATACACAACATTATGTCCTATTATATAACCTAACAACGCACTTTTGTACTTACTTACTTTTTGTTACTTTTGTACGTACTTTTGACACGCCGTTACTTTTGTACCCAGTCTCCCCTACTAAGATCCAAACAGTAAAATTATAGCACAAATTTTGAAGAATGCTCAACATTATAAAATCTAATCAAACCGATCCCTTTATTTTCGTAAATGAGCCAATTTTTGCCCTATGCCTTTAGCGAATTAGAAGAAGAAGAAAAAAAACGGTGATTCTTTTCCAAGTATCTAATTTCACACGCCAATCCTTTATTTCTGCCTGCCAATTCTAATTTTTAGATTAATAGTACAAGCCCAGCAATTTCAAGACGATCCCATCCTTGCAATCTTAGAACTCTAATAAAAATTTGCCCCGAAGCCACCGATTGAAGACACAGGTGTTTGTCGTACACAACATTCGAGCGGCAAAGCCAATACCTCCAAATCCAAAACCTAATGGCATCTCCAATAAAATTTTGGTTCCGCTAGTTCAAAATCAATGTTTGAGTTAGACTAATAAAAATTAATGTTTTGTTGTCACATATTAAATAATTTACAGTTAGGTAATCAAAGATTCAGGCCTGATTTGGATGTGGAACGTAAATTAAAAGTTGATTTATTTAGGAAGAAAAGGTTGCGAGAAAGAAAAAAACAACACTCATGATTGATTTTCAATTCAATTCGTCAGAAATCTCTGACTAAATTACAGAGATATCGTATAGTATTAAATGGCTGGATACCAGCAATTATTTATCTGTCGAATATATTCGCAGAATGGTCAATTTGGGACTATCAAATAGGGCAGCTGGCGATTATTCGTTTTATTCTTCGAATCGAAACAATCAACGGCGTCTGGCTTCGTAACTTTCGATTTTTTGCAATGGCGTACTCGAGTATATTGTCCAAAGATGATAACCAGAGGCGATCGAACATTCGGTGATCTAATAAGAAATGCAGTGGAATACATCCGTTTTTTGTTTGGGCAGTCGTTGTCGTTGCACAAATTTCCTCGGTTCGATGCAGCTGTTTTAGGCTAATGAGAGTGCAGTGTGAATCCTTTTGGCCGATTGGTCATCTTGATTTTTTGGACGGCAGATGTTTGGAAGGATGAGTAGGAAGCGAAGTTTTTTGTATTTTTTTTTTCGAATTTTTAATTCGAAAAGATGTGCAACTTAATGGCTATAGTGGCCATTTGCCAAAAAAAGCTGTCAGATTTGAAGTTGCATCTGGTAAGTGGATTAAATATCGTTTAGGGGTACGATAAAGCTGAAGATCTTTTCCCGAAGATATCTATGAATTTTCATCGATTTTCACGATCAAAATCTTCCTCCAAGTTCTTCCATGTTCTTGTCCGGTCTTTTATAATGAACATTCCAAATAATAGATGATAAAATTCAGATTTCAGTTTTTTATTAAATAAGAAGACAATTCAGGTTGATTAAGATTGGTTTTTTTATTTAGTATTTTTAAAAAAAAATTAATTTGTTTGAAATTTATTTTTTTATTTGATGAAGTTTCGATACGTAACGAAACGTAGCTAATTGAATATTAAAAATATTAAATAAAAAAACCGATCTTAAACAACCTGAATTGTCTTCTTATTTAATTCCAAATAATAATATTATTTATTTATTTTTGTAGGAAAGTGGACTTGAAGGATGTAAATCCATATACTAATTATTAATTTAGTAACGTTTCGGTCCTTTATTTGACCTTCATCTGGCTTCTTAATATGATATATCTTAATATCTTACTTCATATTCAGAAGCCTGATGAAGTTCAAATAAAGGACCGAAACGTCACTAAATTAATAAGTAGTATATGGATTTACATCCTTTAAGTCCACTTTCCTACTAAAAAAATTAATAATATTATATAAATTATGGACACAACCAATTTATCGATTCCAAATAACCCCTAAAAAAGTTACCAAAAGTCCGACCTATCCATTTCTGCTGATATTTTTCCTCCTTTCTGACATTTTAATTTTTCTCTATTTTGGTTTTTACTCGAATTGATAATATGATAATATAATTTTTAGGCACGTGTAATGACATCCTTACATCAGATAAATATGCTACTCCATTTTTCAATCTTTAAAAATCTTCAATAATTATCTATTGGTGTGTAGAAACTTCAGAATTCTGTCTTTTATAACAAGCGCCATCCATGGAATTCAAAATATTATCCTGGTTATTGTCGTTATCTTTTGGGTCTATATTTCACTTTTATATCGTTAGATCAAACAGGAAAAGCATTTTAATATACTAAAGATGTTTCTAAAGATCCAGGAATTGTGCTACAATTAAATTACGTAGAACTTATTGGCAAATTTATTGATGCCAGACAAATTTTAAGATGTTTATGAAACTATCTAGTACAAACTGTTTAATCTGATTTATGAGTTAAATTAAGGTAATAATATGGACGTTTACTCCATTTTTCAATCCTTATAAATTTTCAATAATTATCAATTGGTGTCTAGAAACTTCAGAATTCCATCTTCTGTAACTAATACCATCCATGGAATTCAAAAAAGTATCCTGGTTATTGTAGTTATCTTTCAGATTTCACATTTATACCGTATGATCAATCAGGGAAAGCATTTTAATATACAAGAAATATTTCCAAAGATCCAGGGAATTGTGCTACAATTAAATTACGTAGAACTTATTGACAAAGTTATTAATGCCAGACAAATTTTAACAAGTTAATGCAACTATCTAGTGCAATATTGTTTAGTATGATTTAGGAGTTAAGCTAAGGTAATAATATTGATGTTTTATATACAATGATGGACGTTTAATATTATCAAACGTCATGAATTGAAATTTACTTTGAATAAAATCAAAATATGGGTTACACACCCATAAGAAGTACTTTCATATTGACATAATATAAAATTAAAAGCATATTAGGGTTATGGAGACTGCAATGCACGATTAAGCGCGAAACCCACCAAATATAACCAACAAGATTGTCGAAATAAATTGCGGTCTAAATGAATTTTCAACCAACTTTTACATTCATTACGTCAAAAATCAATTATTTAGCATTTTCTTCTATCAAAAACTAGTATTCTTGTTAATTTTTTCTTGCTTTCAAAGTTCAAATATTCAATTCAAAAAAATCAATTGTATATAAAATGGACGTTAGATATCACTGCTTTTGTAACCATGGAAGATACAGCAAAATCTCAAAAACCAAAACTTTTCTAACTGTGGAAAAAAGAGGCGAAAATAACATAAAATATTCAGTCTATGCAGGAAGTATTTGGTGAGTTTGCAGAATCAAAAAGTACAGTTTATTGGTCGATTGATTGTTTTAAAACCGGTAGAACATCACTAGAAGACGATTCAAAAATTGGGGGCCTAAGTACGTCGGTAAATAAAAGGATCACTACTGCTGTCGAATATCATCTAAATGAAGACAGAGGAATGACAATTCGTCAAATTAGTGTATACCTAGGAATAGATAAACGACTAGTTCATGGTATCATGCATGATTTTTTGGGTATTAGTAAGGTTTCAGGCCTGTGGGTGCCAAGACTGTTAGGACTAGAACAGAAATTTAATAGGCCTAATACTTATCGTCAACTTCAAGATCTTGAAGCTAGTTACAATAATGAATTTTGGCAAAAAATAATAACCACTGACAAAATGTGGATTTCTTATTTCAATCCTGAGACCCAAAGTCAATCCGAAGAATCGTGCATCCCTAAAAAAGAGCCTCCACTAAAAGTGCGTGCAATTCCGTTTATTGAAATGGTATTACTGGCAATTTTTTAGGACTAATACGAGACTATTTTTATGGATTATCTGGCAAAAGGTAATAGAATTTTGAAGAATATTATTCGATTTTTTTATCTGGACTATTGCGACCGGCATTGATCAAAAAACGGCCTGGAAAGTTGTATAAACGTCCGTTATTGCAATAGGATAATGCAAGACCAAATTTCACAAGAAAAACCAAGGATTTTTTGAACCAGTGATTACCATCTGTTCCCAGATTTGAAAAAAACCCTTACGGATTGTATGATTTGAAAGTTTAACTCAAGTAAAATGTGCCATAAATAGGTGGATTGTAGATCTTTAAGAAGATCTTTAAGGATGGCTTAAAAATAGTTTATGGTTGGGATGAATTTATTCAGTTCAATTGTGATTATTTTAAAAAGCTTCATTGTTTAATTGAGGACATTTAACAAAATAATTAAAATCATAGCTAAACTTCCACAACTATGAAAATATCCTTCGTAATTCCTGGAAGTTTCTTGTTTTGGTTTTTCTATTTTGTGCGCTAGAAGAGCTAATGGTAGTTCCAATTGATAATATTATTTTTTTGAAATAACTCTCATTAGGTAACCAATTGAATCTCCTCGTGTATTTCTTAACTAAGTTTTGCCCGTTAATTGAGGATAAATACCATGAAATTTCTTCCTCCTTCTCCTTTTCAAAATACAATATATAGTTTCCTTTTACGAGATATACCAGTACCTTGATCTTTTTCTTTTCCAACTAGAATAACTAGAAAATTTTCGGACATCAAGTTTAGTTTTCACATGTTAAATGAAAATGCTGTTCTTTTGGAAGTATTCTTTATTGAGATCAATGTGATTGGTTAGTTAAGCTTCCCAATATTTGAAAAAGTTTTCCTGTTGAAGAATTTCGTCCTCTGATATATCACTAATTTCGAAACTATATCTTGGTTTTTTTGCCACTTACGGCCACCATTTGGTTACCAAACTCTTATAAGACAATTTTCTTCATTAATTTTGCAATAATTAGAATTGAAAATACCATTTGGATTTTCGAAAAATGTATCACTAACCGGTTAACGATGATTTTTAAAATCAAACCAAATATTTCATTAATTTTTTTGTGTTCAACTTTAAAATCAATTGAATCGACATGTAAGAGATATTTAATCTTAGATTACACCGGTTCAAATCTAGATCTGATAAATGATCTAATTAAAATAACTGGATCGAAATTTCAATTTTTTATATTTGGGTGTGTCCAAGCAATGTTCGTATATCAAATAATTTCGTAACAACTTTACCACAAATTAAGTGTGAATACGGAAAAAATGTTTTCTTCTGGGACTTCATTACATTTAAAAAAAAAAAAGAAAAAATTGTTGTGAAAGTTTGAAAAAAAAATCCCATTATAAATATTCATGAAAACAATGAAAAGGCTAAATGATCAGTTAGGTGTGGTATATACGTTATATGAAATGCTGGGCGGAAAATCTAGAATTTAATTGTTGCGACAAAAAATTGATTAATTTCTGTAGAGATTTCTACGGCGATTATTGGAGAAGCAACTGATGTAAATGATGTGGAGATTCATAAAAATTTTTGATTTTGATAAAACAGGTCGCCGTGTCTCGCGTGTCACTCGAGGGGGTACTTAAAGATTTCTGGGACACATCGCATTTGAATTGTTTGCCTTGCGGACTTGGACTTGGACAAGCATCAGGTTACCGACTAATTGGAATTAATTAACCCAAACCGACTTTAACAATTTATGATTTTGATTAGTGGATAGGCTTCACATGATGATCGTGTGTGGTAATTGAATTTTTCGGTTTCGTACGTAATTACAGAAGCCTTAACGCCAAGAATTAGTAGTTGTTTCTTTGATTAGATTTTCAGAGAATAATTTGATTTGTCCTTAAGATCTTTCTTTGATTTACCCCTAATCATGTAAACCAAAAAAATATTAACTTATCTTTGAATGTGTGATCATTTGCATTGATTTATTGGTTCTAGAAGTTATATGTTTCGTTTGGATTTCACGAGAAAGTAAGTGCAATATTGCAGACATACTATGTACCGTAGACTGATTCAAAAAAAATGGATAATTTTTTTTTCTTAATTATATCGAAAATATTGTTGGGAATAACAAAAAAAAAAGTCCTGTGAAAGTTTAAGCTCTTAATATTAATATTAAGAGGTGCCGCATCGCAAATTTCGATTTTCCTTTTCAATAACATGGGAACAATATTCTCTTGCATTTTGGAATTTTATTGCTCACGTTGGTGACAATATTTCGGAATGACCAAGGTATATTCTTGTAGAAAATTAAACGATCTATAAAAAAGGTTAATTACAAGTTTTTGATATATTTATTCCTTCAAAAGTTATTCGAGGTCAAAGTTGAACTAAAGAGAAATTTTAATATTTTTTTCAATTTTTTGACGCAACCATCAATTTTATGAGAAAATTTTAACGGACATTTTTAGTACAGCACTTTTTTTTCTATAACTTATCTCTATAAAAGTTTTTGATATTTTTCACAGATCCTAAGTTATTTAATTAAAATAAATAAAAAATTATGTTAAACTTTTAATAATTCAGGAAATTTTCAGTTTAATGCAAATAACATAGGACCGGTGAAAAATATCAAAAACTTTTAAAGAGATAAGTTATAGGAAAAAAAGTGCTCTACAAAAAATTACCTTTAAATTTTTTTCATAAAATTGATGGTTGCGTCAAAAAATTGAAAAAATATTATAATTTTTCTTTTGTTCAACTTTGACCTCGAATAACTTTTAAAGGAATAAATATATCAAAAACTTGTACAGAAACCTTTTTTGTAGATCGTTTAATTTTCTACAAGAATATACCTTGGTCATTCCGAAATATTGTCACCAACGTGAGCTATAAAATTCCAAAGTGCAAGAGAATATTGTTCCCATGTTATTTAAGTGGAAAATCGAAATATGCGATGTGGCATCTCTTAATATTAATATTAAGAGCTTAAACTTTCACAGGATTTTTTTTTGCTATTCCCAACAATATTTTCGATATAATTAAGAAAAAAAAAATTCATCATTTTTTTTTGAATCAGTCTAATGTCCCGTTTACTTTATATTTGATAGTCTGAAATAAATTAACATTAACGAATGAAAAATAAGAACATAAAATTAACACTTCATTATCGTTCATCTCTTTGATAATTACATTGAGAATGAACGGAAATGGTCATTATAAAAATATTATTTTCTCACAGAAAATCCAATAAATCCAACGATATATATTCAATCATATCCATAAGTAGTGGTGGCGTTCGCGTCATCCATCTCTAAATAATTGTCCCAATGAAATTTTCAAAACGTGTACATCAATGATATAATAGTCCAACACTACATATGCACTTAAGTGCAATTACATTGCATCACATATTTCTATGTATGGTATACGGAAAGAAAAGCGGAATCTGAGGAAAAAATCACTGCCATGGTAACAACTAACCAGTCAGCCTCAACCCAGAAAATTGTCGATCTCGACTTGATTCCGAGGAATGTAAATTTTCTCAAGAATGGCCCCGAGGCGCCAAAAAATTGAAGCATTTGAATCTTTGGACGCATCGAACGCATTGGTTATTTATGATGCATTTTTTTGATTTATTAATTGATAAAGAAGGCAATGATCGATCGATCGAACGATCGATCCAAACGAAAAAGAATTAAAACAAAAATTTTCTGTTCAAATTTCAAAGAATTCATTAACACAAACTTTCTACATTAATAATTTTAAGACTTCTATTATAGTCATTACGAATTCAACTTTCTACTCAACGATTTTGTCAAGCCGAAGACCGAAAATGTTTCGGGAACAATTAGGCGTTTGGTTTCGAAACGTGAAGACAGATATGTGTCGATAATTCAAAAATCGTGTAAGCCGTTAATGCAAGGATTTGATTTTAACAGAGATCTGCGATAAGGATTTAAGCCATAAATCAAAACGTTTGAAAATTGAGTTTCGATTGTAATATATGTTTTGTATGCTGCAGGAACTATAAACGTTGGATTTAAATATCTCAGAAAATCTTCTTACGTTTTCAACTCCCGTCTTGGATTTTTAATAATCGCGGGGCCCATTGAATCCATGGCTTGGATCTGTGGAATAAGCTTCTTAAAGAAATCACGTTGTTGCACGTGTGTGAAATTCAAGAATTAAATAGTCGGAAAAAAATCGTATTAAGATACAAGGTGTCCTTCGGTATCTGTCACTATTTAAAAAAAGACCCTCAAATAAAATAAATCTTTTGATCTTAAGAACTTAACTTCTCAACTATTTTTCAACGTTTATTGATAAGGTTTTCTTTTGTAAACGGAAAATTTATGTGACTTACTTCAAAACTTCAAAAAATGGTTTCATGAAAATTTTGTCGTCAATAACTTCTTTTTCTTAATCAAAATAAGATTTTTTCGCTGACTTTGAACAGTTATACTGTGTATACAATATATAAGATATCTTCCAGTCCAATTTATGTAGTATAATTTAATATAATAATATATAAACATCATACCACAACCATAAATTTGAACAGAAGTTCAAACAAAAATATTTGTGGCGTATTGACCAAATACGTATTTCGATGAGGTGAATCATCACAAAGCAGTTACGGAGTGATCCAAACTACTTGATGACCACTGATGAAGATTGCTTAGCAATCGAAATACGTATCTGGGCAATACGTCACGAATATTTTTGTTTGAACTTCGGTCCAAATTTATGTTTGTGGTATGATTTTTATATATTATTATATTAAATTATACTACATAAATTGGACTGCAATATATCTTCTTTTTCTTAATCCAACATCACTGCCGATGTATGGCGATTAAAAAAATGGCTGTCACGTGGGGAATTCCAGGTTTCTCGTCAATAACACAGACCTGCAAAAAAATACTTCATATGAACTGTTTCGATTAACTTCATTTCAAAGCATTTTTATGCGCTTATTTCTAATATGAAATCCTTTTTCATCCATCACATAAGGTTTCCTCGAAAAAGGAGGTAATATTTTCGGAATATGTAACAAAGAACACAATTTTTAAAAAAAAAATGTTTTTCTTTGGATAAATATCTTAAATTGAATTAATATCTTATACATTACACATTTTTGTCTCATTAAAGTTTATTAAACAATGACATTTAATAACTAATTATTGTAATAATTAAATTGTGGGCAATAAGGACGAAACTTCTTGTGGAATCATATTTATTTTATCGCCAACGTTTCGTCAGTTATTCCTGACTTCTTCAGGGCTCAAAATTTAAAAATTACTCCACAAATGTCATAACAATAAGCAGTAAAATGACCCAACTGGTAGAACAACAGACCAAGAATACAATTTGGTATTGATAAATTAAAAAATTGTTTAAAAAACATTTTTGAAAAAACACAAACACACATGCTATAATAATAATAATCAATCGACTTACACAATACCACAATTTAATTATTATATTTAAAAAGACAAGGACTTAAACAACATGGATTAATTATTTTTATGCATAGTGTTACCTACTGTCGGGTATTTATAGATTAACTTATTATTTATCGTATAATTCTTTATAGTCTGTAAAGATTTTTTTTGATCACTTTTTAATCCTTCACTATCATTTACTTTAACTATTCCTATAAGATTTCACTATTCTGGCTATTTTTTTTAGTTTGTCAAAGAATCTTTGCTAAGACCTTCCCGCAATTCATAATCGGGTTTTTCTGGAGTTCTCTGTGTATTTGGTTATTGCGATACCATAGGACTTTGGTTATGGTTCTTAGTATTCTGTTTTGTATTATCTGGAGTCTGTTAATATGTTTTTGTGCACTCTTTTGCCAGATGAGCTCCATATGATAATATTGGGCGTATAGGGGACTTATATAGTAGTATTCCACAGTTGGTCTTCAGCCGTGACTTCCAATTTATGATGGGGTATAGTTGATGAAGTCTTGCATTGCATTTTTTAATTTTACTAGTAAAATGTGATCCATAGTACAATCTTTTGTCTAGTTCTAGTTCCAGGGATGTTACGTTGTCGTCATTCCAGGGATCATTTGTTGATATATATGTTGATTGTTATTTGGTGCGCCTGTATTGAGAGTAAAAATTTTCGCCTGACATTTTCTTGGATTAATTTGGATTGCCCATTTCTTGAATTATTCGTTTAAACCATTAATCGCTTCTTGAATATCTTCTATCCCTGTTTTAAAGTTTTAGTAGTATTGTGTCGTCTGGATACATTCCTATTTCCGAATTTTCTTAGGTTGGTATGTCACTAACGTATAGGTTATAAAAAGTTGGACCTAGGATAGATCCTTGTGCTACTCCGCCTTGTATTCCTCTTAGTGTGGAGGTTGTTGATCCTATTCTGATGCAGAATTTATGTTCTTTTAAGAATGAAGTTAGTATTGTTTGAATGTAAGCTGGGAAGTTCTGTTTTTCTATTTTATGTTGTAATCCTTTGTGCCAGACTTTGTCAAATGCTTGCAAGAATTCCATCAGTACTGCAATAGTATATTGTTTTTTCTCGTAGCCATGTTCTATGTAGTTGACGACTCGTAGAAGTTGATATTTCTCATCTGAAACCATATTGCACATCCGGGAGTATTTTCTTTATTTCAATATGTGAGTTTACCCTTCCAAATATTAGTCTTTCCAGAATTTTCGATAATCCATTTAGAAGGCTGATTGGTCGGTATTTTTTTATGCCATTCTTATTTTTCCTGGGTTTATGAACCATTCCAATTCTTGCTATTTTGCATTTTTCGGGATAACATGCAGTGCTAAGGCATACGTTCATAATACTACACATATAACTGGTTTCTTTGAGTGGGAGATGCTTTAGGAAACTATTAGAAATGTCGTCAGGACCAGGAGCTTTTCGGGAGTGCAGTTTCTGGAGAAGAGACTTGATTTCAGATGAGGATGTCATTTGAATGTTTTGGAAAGGGTGGTTTAGGAAAAATACCCCTTATTATTAACTTAAAAGACAACTTAGTTGTTTTTTTTTCTGTCATCCTTTTCCTTTTCAAATATTCAGTCTAACAAATACATCTTCTTTCTACTGAGCTATGGACAAACCAGAGAACTGCTTAAAAAGATATTTAAAACATTCCCCTTTCTTTGATAATGCTTTACCAAATTGATTCGTGACTCCTTTACTTAATGTAAAATAATTTTAATTCCACAAAACTATCTGACAATATTCTTTTTACCAGCCCCTAATGTTTTCTGAACTTTTAAGTAAATGTTTTCAGTAATCAAAAGCTAAGTAGAGATAGATCAGGGGTTACTTTAAAATTACAGCCTTACATTTGTGTTTCAACCTAGAAAATAACCAAAACAAGATGTTGTGTATACAATATATAGAATATATTGTGGTCCAATTTATGTAGTATAATTTAATATAATAATATATAAAAATCATACCATAAACATAAATTTGAATAGAAGTTCCAACAAACTTATTCGTGACGTATTGCCCAGATACGTATTTCGATTGCCAATCGATTGCCGCTGTATTTTGATTCCTCAGTTGATTCCTCAGATTTTTGTGATGATTCATGAGTGAATCATCACAAAGCAGTTACGGAGTGATCCAAACTACTTGATGACCACTGAGGAATCAAAATACGGCGGCAATCGATTGGCAATCGAAATACGTATCTGGGCAATACGTCACGAATAAGTTTGTTGGAACTTCTATTCAAATTTATGTTTATGGTATGATTTTTATATATTATTATATTAAATTATACTACATAAATTGGACCGCAATATATTCTATATATTGTATATACAGTATAACTGTTCAAAGTCAGCGAAAAAAATCTTTTTTTGATTATTAAAGATGTTATTTGGAACAAAACCTTACGTGATGAAATGTTTTCATTACTTTTCCCATAATCAGTGCAAAAAATACTATAAAATTTGTTATTATATGTAAGACAATTTTACCATCGCAGACCTGTGTAATGGACCACTCTATAGCGGAAAAAAAACGTTTTTAACTTGATACAAAGCTCTTTCGTCCATCTAATTGAAATTCACTATACAAGCGTTAAATTTTTATATATAAAAAAAAATAAATTCAAAAATCTCATTACTTAAACAAATCGTGTCGTAATATATACAAGAATAGAAGACGTGACCAAAACCGTATAAAAAAGATGATAAATTCGCATGTTTTTATTCGTTTCTTGTTTCGAAAATTTATTGAACAAAAGATTTGACGACCATCCAAATTGTCGTTTTTGTCGTTTTTTCTCTGCCAATTTTTTTTCGTTCGCAAACCTCATATTTCTATGCAAATTTTTCTATGGAAAAACCAATGCGGAGGTTGGCAAATTGGGCACGCTTAGATAGCGAGACAAATCGACAAATAGAAAGATTTTTATTTTTTTGTGGTAAGAAAATAAATATTGAAGATTAATTTCATCTAATTTATATATGCCCTTTAATCCCTGCGGGCCGATTCGACTCGGTTCATATTATGTGCGTGCTGTGCTCCAATTATCCTGCATTTCGAATTTCTCTCAGTTTTAACTTATCGAGACCAAATATATGGAAAAAAAATGGTCCATTTACAAGATAATTACAAATACCAATTTAATAGTCGAGAAAATTTCTCGACACGATATATCCGCCGTATTTGATCTACTCCATCGTTTCATCAGTAATTAACCAAGCGACATCCAACCGTTTCCCAACAATTAATACACAATTGTCCAATTTAAATTCCCGCCAATCAATTCTGGTCGATACAAATTCAATTGTTTTACGACAAGACTATAAACGTTCGGTGTATTTAAATCTCCCGCTTCAGTAAATAAATGATTATTTGTTTATGACGGCCCACGGTTGTAGAATAATGAACCTCTAGCCATAATAGTTTTTTTTCTTTTTCGATTTAAAAAGATCGACAAGTAAATATCGTCACGTCTTACGTGCTTTACTCGTACGATCCAGCAGGCTCGATAAATTAAATCGCTTAATCATATTCTGTGTTCATCGCACGTCCTCCTCAGCGTTCTGGGTTTGGAAGTGATCAAGATTTTACGAATACGATCGTATAGTATGTATGCATTTGAAACTCTAAGAACTAGAAAGACTGAGATCAATTATCGTGCAACTCCCGTATTTGTACATACGTTGGCTTAACGATAGTCGTGAAACAATCTGACGAATTGTTTAAGGTTTTGGTTCTTGGAACTAACGATGGAATCTTGAAACGTCAACGCGTGGCGTTTGTTTAGGCCAAAAACTGAGGAAAAAAAAAGATTCACTGAGAAAATAATAACATTTCCTGTTTATAATACAAAGTTAAATTGAAGTGAGGAAACGCCAATGAATGGTTACTATGCAACAGGTGAGTCTAACGAGTCTATAGGAAGATAAGGAACCACCAATACTTGCGAAAAGTTGTAAAAAATAATTAACATTCCCTTTGGAACTAACGATGGAATCTTGAAACGTCAATGCGTGGCGTTTGTTTAGGCCAAAAACTGAGGAAAAAAAAAGATTCACTGAGAAAATAATAACATTACATTTTTATAGTGTGAAGTTAAATTGAAGTGAAGAATCGTCAATGAATGGCTACTATGCAACAGGTGGGTCTAACGACTCTATCGAAAGATAAGGAACCACCAATCCTTGAAAAAGAGTTATAAAAAATAATTAACATTCCCTTATACAAAGTATCTATTATATCAGCGGTTCCTAACCTTTTTCAGCCGCGGACCTCCAAGGAAATCAAGCACAATGCCAAGGACCCCTGAGTGAAAAAAAGGTGCAATTTTCGGACAATATTATATTTTAGTATTCCTTCATTAAATTAAAAAATAAAAATCAAACTCTTTCAAATGGGACCACCGGTTAGGAAACAATGTATTAGATCTTATTAGATTTGCCCTGTTTTTTTGAATCTTCATAATTTGTTGAGGATTGTTCTTCTTTTTTTTAGGATGGTGTCGCGATAAGTGTCATTGTTCTGTTGGCTTAGCTGTAGAATTCCCAGGGGACTAATCCTACGAAATTTTCTGGTCCTAAAACTTGAGTGATATCTGTGAAGTTTCATCTTTAAATTTGCTTTGTGGTTTTGGATTAATCTAAAAAATTCACCGCTAAATTATTAGGATGATCGTTGAGCTTCTCCAAATTCGTTTTGGTGCAATTTTAAATTTCCTCCCTCACCATTGGTTTATTTATCTTGTCATGAATTTCAGTGTTGTTCCCATACCAAGGAACAATTATTATTTGTCGGAATGTTTTTGACTTGCATATCTGGAGAATCTCAACGTTAGAATTAGATGCAGTGCTCCAGAGATGGATATCCGAAGTCCAGATGGGTTTCAATATAGGTTTTTAGATTAGAAGCTTGTTTTTCGGTGACAATGTGGAGGATTTTCCCATCAGTCAATACATTTTCTTGTATTTGTTATTTAACTAGTGTCAAGTTTCTGGTATACGATCTATCAATATAAGCTACTTATTCAACTGCATGCCTTTGACTACATTTTTTTGGCAATTCTGCACCATTTATTACTATTTGGGGGCAAGTGCCTTTACGAGTTGTGAATGTAATGTAAGCGGCTTTACTAGCATTTATTTTTACTCTAATTTTCTACTTAATACTTATATAATTTTAACTAATAACTCATTTGCTAAATGTATTACATATGTATACAGATTACAAATAAAATTTGAAAAAAAAAATCTACTCCATAGATCTATTCCTTCCAAGCAAATCTGGAACTTCTCGATAACTTCTTCTAATGTATTTCCGTTCCTACAATTGCAGTGTCGTCCGCAATTGTGTTTACCATTAATCAGGATATCAGCCGTGTATATAAGATATAACAGTTTACCCAACATATTACCCAGGGGAATGCCCAATCTAATAGATTGTAAACTGGTCATTACTTTTACTTACTATTTACTCTTATCTGATAAAAGCGAAGCTCCAGGTGGAACGATAATATATTCGAATAGTCCGGGATCTCCTTTATAATTTTATATAGAAAACTTTGATGTCACATTTTATTAAACATCTGAGAAACATCTAAAAACGCAACTGACCAATAGTGACCAATAGTTTGTTTTCTTGCGCATCTTTCATGATATTGGTAATTTTATAGATCTGATCCAGAGTTGAATGTTTGGGTCTGAATCCAAATTAGTGCTCAGAAATGATTGATTTTTCTTCAAGATTTCCTTGGCTATTGGAGCATTAATATTTTAGCCATCTTTTACGGCCCTGGCTCTTCAGAAACTCTACTTATAGCATTAGGATTTAGATTGGAAAATATATAGATATCACCGTAAATAATCATACTGTGGAAAAAAGCTGTACATAAAAAAACTATATCAATTGATTTGTTGATAAAAAATCACAATTTTCTTGGTCTTTTTTTCTCAATATTTTAGCGCAAATTTGAGATAACAAATTTTGGTTTATAAAATGAAGGATTGGGTAATGCAAAAGAAAATTGATTTCCTGCATTTCATTGAAGCACACATTAATATATTGGTTATTTGGTGTACAATTGCCAAAAATTGGGGAATTTTTGTTGCCAAAAAAATGGGGAAAAGAAGAGGCTAATGATGGATAGTACCCTAAATAAAATGTTATCTATCATTCATTCCCAATATAAACCATAGTTTTTGAAAGAAAACAGCAAAAACTTATTTAAACTTCTAATATAATTTAATTATTTGGAATTATAATACTCAAATCAAAATCGAATAAAAAGCACTTCAAAAATATTAATACCTAAAAATTTCTGAAGAAATTGTTGCTTTATAAGAAGTTAATTGATTTTATTTTATATCTGTGGAGTTAAAGTTATGGAGCTTTATAAAGGCTTTATAGAGTATATTATAGAGCTTAGTTGTAAAATTCTTTAGTACTAGTTTTATTCAAAAGTTGAACACATGTTTTTGTATCTAGTCAAATTGAAATTTCTATCCCAAATTAGTTGAATTTGATGATAAAAATGGAACAAATTTAAAATTTTTGGGTGTCATAAGTTGAATATATTTAACGTTAAAGTACTATTCCATACAAAAAATCATAGTTTTTCAAAACTTTTTTCTCGATAATTACAAGTTTCATTCCAATGGGGTATTTTATTTACGTTTTTTTGGGGAACCTCTGGTCCAAATTTAATAATATTTCATACATTTACTTAGTGTAACATCTTCTTACCATTTGAGTTTAAACACTTAAAAAAATATTTTTTAAAAATGTTTTCATCCCTCTTTTTTTCTTCCTCATTCTTTGGAAGAGGATCAATCGACAGAATATTTCTTTTGAACGTTTCCAAATAAAACTTAATAAATCTTAATAAAATCAATTGAATGGTTACTGAAAAAAGGAAGTCCTGCGATTCAAAAAAGAACCATTCTAAGAAAAGCTAGTGAAAAGTTTTTTTTTTGTGTATTAAATTCTTTTATTAGTCGTGAAAAGTCTCAACTTTTCAAATAACTTACGGAATTAGCCTTGCAGTTATAGAAGCAAAAGCGAAAAAAAAATTTAATACAAAAGTAATACTTTAAATTATTACTTTCTCAATAGTAGACATATCAAAATAATTTAAGAATCCACAAAAATATTGGCACATTATTCAAGTTTAAAAGGAAAGTTGTAATCATTTTATTTAAATGGTAAACAGATGATTATGCTATGGACAAGGTTCAATATTTATAGTGTTTATTTTTTTTGTTAAATACCGTATTCAAAAATAATTATATAAATGTAATAAATTAATCTCTTACAAAAATAAATTTATCTACGACTACGTGATTAGAACGTATTATTAAAAAAAAATATCCAATATAAATGAGCTTCCTATTGCCCATAAGCTTTACGTATATTTTATTGTCTTATTAAAAATGGAAATTACTGTATAAACTTATTTGAATATTTTATTTGAACAAGATTTAAATAAATACACTATTCTTTCACTATACAAATAAGTAGGTACACACTGATATTCTACAATGAACTCAACAATTTCCAAATGCCTAGTTAGTAGCCCTAAAGATTCTTTCTTAATTGTTACTTTTACCTACCTAATTGATTTTTTTATTAAACAATAATTTTTTTTTCAGGTAAGATTCAATTATTTTAATTTGGTGAGGAAATGACTTCAATTAATCGTAAGTACCAACAATGCCCATTTTTTTGTCTCTCATCAAAAAATGTATCGATTACTCAAAATTTTCATTCAAAACTTTTGGTTTTTCGATCATCCGTTTTATTCGACTCATCAATTTTATCTTATCGCCCCAATCGATTGACACCTTTGGGATTTAAATCGGTAAAGATTTCTACAGTCTTATCCATAAAAGTGTTGTTTAAACGACAATTTTGAAGCCTATTTTTTTTTTCTAAATGTCTTCGTGACATTAAGCTGATTGGAAAGTTTGAATGAATTCTTGGTGTTATAGAATTCTTGTCAATTATTTTTATTAAGTCACTAGAATGCATTCTTAAACACCAAATGAAAAAAAGAGATGCCCATACTTTTATTGAGGAATTAAGTCTTGTAAAATGTTTGATGATTAGCTGAAACTCTCGGCTTCGCCTGCTAGACAAAGCACGGGTAATATTGGCTTTAAATCTTTATATAACACTAGAAAAATAATTATTTAAGTTGCCTCTTTTTTTCTTTGAAATTTCAAAACCATTATAGTTTCAAATTCATATTTCTATAGTGTAACCGAAGAAAAAATTCTAATAGTTTTCCAAACCACATTCCAAACGCAATAAATTTCAATTTTTAAAGTCCATTTGTGTGAACATTACAAGAACATATCTCCGATGGAAAATAATAATAATTTTAATCGAGAGAAAAAAAAATAAACAACTTTGAAATAATAGCTTTTATCTATTACAATTTCTCGATCAAAACTATATAGACATTATATCATAAAATAAATGCGTATACAGTAATAAACCACAAATCGGTCCAGCATCCAGCATCATCCTTTTACCACCAAATGGATTTGGCTCCGTCCATTAAATCTGGATCTGATAGACAGTTCTCGATCGACCAAATATGTTTCATATAAAAAAAAAAACAAATTATAAACGAATGGCTAAGTGAAAAATATCCATAAATAAGCACTTAAGCTTAAGTAAAAACATTATAATTTGAACAAATGGAAGAAATTAACAAATCAAACATAAAATTATAACTCTTGGCCGCTATAATTTATAACTTTAATTGTGAATATAGCGATAACGGTCGGTTTTTGATTTTGTTAAAAGCGGTTGAATGGTTTATGGTATATCAATGATGAAAAATCCGAATAGAAAATATTTCCAAGAAATTATAATGTGTGGAAAGATTGATGAAAAAAAAATCAATGAAACGAAAACTTTTATTGATCTTTATTGGCTTGTTTCAAGGTATTTTACTTGATGAAAGAATAAAATTAATTAAGAAAAAATCACTTAAGTTTTCAAGCATAAAAAAGGGCATTTTTCGTTTACTGATGAAAAAATGTAAAAAAGTGATGTTCTGAAATTTGTTCATATTTGGCATAATTGTACTTCTAGTAAGTATGAATGTGAATACAAAATATTTTTTTCGAATGATGATTAGTTGCCAAGTTATACGCTTCTAAAGAATTGTCATTTTTGAAATTCGTATTTTTTGAAAAAATAAATTCGAACTAAAAAATTTTTTTTTAAAATATTCAATATGGCGGTTTAAATAGAAAATGAACTGTTATTTCTAAATAAAAAATAAAACTGGACATTTTTATTTTTTTTAATATACAAAACCGGAAGTAAACTTTTCAAATCAGAATTTTAGTAACTTCGACCATTTTGATATTTGATTTTTTTATTTCAAAATATTGCCTAAAGTACACTTATGGTACACCAGTAATTTCATAATGAGATCTACAATAGTTTAGGAGATAGAGGAATTAAAGTACATACATGTCGTACTGATTTACGAGATATGACACTAAAACGCTGCGATATTTATATTTACTATTCTACTTAAGTGTATTTAAGCCTCTAACAATGTTGTGGGGTAATTATTATTCAAATGAAAATAGTACTTATTGAGAAAAAATTTAGTAGGAAACAATAGTTTAAAATAAATTTCGTGATAAATAATAAAATCGTCTGTTAGCCAAAGAGGTTAAATAACGAGAGTGAACGTGCTCCATAAACCCCATGTTAAACTTAAACTATCATTTCCCCTCAATTTTTCCAGTGATCGTACCCCTTCCACAGCATATTTGTGCAAAATATTGTAACGTTACGTCTCAAAACTGTATTGAGTTCCCGTTATTCGTTCTTTTAATTGCTTTGGAAATAAATAATCACTTTTATTAAGACACTTGTCAAAACAATCACTCAAATGACAATAATTACTTATAATCGAAACCACAATAAAATAACAATTGCTTTGTTGAAACGGAAATTCCAAACTAAACTTCCATATTGAACTGTACTCCTTATATACCCGCAACCCAACGTTCTAGAATGTTCTCCAATGTTCCCTATGTTTTATCACTTACTAGACGTTTCTAGAATATTCTATATGTGCATTCGCATTGGTGAGAGAGAGAGAGAGAGAAGTCACTAAGCCAATCGCATACCAGTATGGCACAGAGAGATAGACTTCGTCTAATTCTGTTACAATATATTCTCTCCTCTCTTCATTAAAACAATTAGAACAATTTTGTACAAATATGCTGTGAAAGGGGTACAATCACTTGGAAAATTGAGGGGAAATGAAAGTTAAAGTTTAACATGGGGTTTATGGAGCACGTTCACTCTAGTCACTTTACTTCTTTGGCTAGCAGAAGATTTTATTACTTATCACGAAATTTATTTTAAACTATTGCTTCCTATTTATATTTTTTCAGTAAGTACTATTTTAATTTGAATAATAATTACCCCACAACATTGTTAGAGGTTTAAATACGCTTAAGTAGGATAGTAAATATAAATATCGCAGTGTTTTAGTGTTATATCGCGTAAATCAGTTGACCGAAGGAAACTAGAATACGACGCTCAGTACGACATGTATGTATTTTAATTCCTCTATCTTCTAAACTATTGCAGATCCCATTATGAAACTTTTGGTGTATTATAAATGAACTTTAGGCTATATTTTGAAATAAAAAAATCAAAAATCAAAATGGTCGAAGGCACTAAAATTCTGATTTGAAAAGTTTACTTCCGGTTTTGTATATTAAAAAAAATAAAAATGTCCAGTTTTATTTTTTATTTCGAAAGAACAGTTAATTTTCTATTTAAACCGCCATATTTAATATTGAAAAAAAAAATTTTTTTAGTTCGATTTTTTTTTTTCAAAAAATACGAATTTCAAAAATGACAATTCTTTAGAAGCATATAACTTGGCAACTAATCATCATTCGAAAAAAATATTTTGTATCCACATTCGTACTTACTAGAAGTACAATTATGCCAAATGTAATTTCAGAACATCACTTTTTTTTCGTTGTCCGCTTCACGTGAAATGTCCCATAAGTTACTGTATTAAACTTAAACAAATTTTTAAATATTTTTTTTGTAAACGTAGCCCAACAAATTTCTTGAATGAATGACGAATCTTTAAGGTGAACACGTTTAAGTATTATCTAATGCAATTCTTATGCAAAATGCAATTCACATAAGCCTTGACGTGTCGAAAAGCGTAAACATGTTTCATTTTAATTGCAACACTTTACAAATGAGACTCCATTCTTACGGCAAAACCTTGAAATTGTTATCATTGAAAAAATCCTCGAAGGAAATTACTTTAAAAGACGAAAAGGAAAAACTTCCTTTCTATATTCATCATCCATAACATACGAGTTCTTCCCCGTCTTATGTGCAAAACGCAACAATAACAAACTGATGATGTTTTAATCGACGGTTTTCAAAACATCCTTCCTGAGATGAACTTCTAAGTCGTTTTAATAACAATAATAATGAACCAGAAAAAAGCCACGGGAAACAAAGAGGTCACGTTTAAACGACTATAATCAAGAAAGAGAGCACGAGAAAATTAAAGATTATTATTATAATGACGGTGAGGAAACACAATACATTTGGCCTGCGGTGATGAATTAACAAAAAAATTAAAACGAGAAAAAAAAAGCCGAGAAAAAATTGCTGTAAACCGCAACATGTGGCTCACAATGCTCTTCTGGTCGTCACTTTGATAATAACTCATCATCTTCATCATCATAATCGACTCTTTGTAAATACATAATTGCTAATTGCTCATTACACACGTTTGAGCCCCAAAAAATCTTTAAGTTGTCATGTCACTTTTTATAAAAAGCCATTAAAAATCAAACGGAAAAAAAATTAAATCTACACCTGAACATGAAAATTGCGCGCCACATTTAATAATTGCTTAAATATGATCTATTTTCATATTTTATGATGGAGGAAAAAATTTAATTTTATACTAGTGAAGTGTAAATCTTTCATTTGATTTTGTGTAATGAATCCGATAATTGCTTTTTGGATTTAATTTAAAATCTTCGTCCACCTTGGAGAAACTAATCAAGCCACGTAAAATATTAGAAATAATCACAGCGATGACTTTACGTTTTTACTTTTCGTTTAGATTCTCGCACTCATTGTAGGCACTTAAGTGCATCTTAGTGGAATCTTAAACGTATTAAATGTATCAGTTTAACATTAGTTTAAGGCGATAATCATTTGGCGAAATATGAGAATGGTTTTTGATCAATGGGAAGGCGGAATCTTTGGTGATTAAGCAAATAAGTAACCAACGATATGCCGATAATACTTTTGTAATCGCAGTTAATCATGCTCACTTCTTTTTTTCCAAAGCTAGTAATTTTTTTTCTGTTGAACTATTTGCAGTTTTTGAAGTAAATACACGAAATTTACACCAAATGAATTTCTCCCTAATTTTTTTTTACACTTCAGGAGACTAGACAACTATAACCTGTGAATCCCTTAAATTTTCTGGATTCCACTTTGGTGGCATATTCTAGAAATTTGTTGTTAATAGAACTTTAAAACAATTAAAGAATAATAATTTATATCGTATGACTTAATTTCTTCTTTATTACGACGCGATTTAACAGTTTTTGGTTGTCATCATCAGGTAGTGATTATTTTGTCAGTTGTAAACAATTTTCATATAGGTCGTTTGTTTTATATAATTTGTCGTTAAGGATGTAATTTGGTTCTAATTTGTTAGCTTTTTATATTTCATATTCTTCTAGGGTTCTCATATGTGATCCTTTCTTGCAAATTCTTGCAATTTCTTGCAACTTCGGATTCTTAGAGTTATCAAGCTATGACGTGCTTTTGGATGATTCAATTTTATTAGAATTTTTGCGTTCAAAAATGGGTGGTTTATGTACAAAATTTTTCAAGAAGTGTTTAGGAAGTGGAGGGTTATCCCTGAAGAATTAATAATAAATTCATTTTTTTCTTTTAATAATATAATCTTGTGTGGCTATAATCTTTAGTGGCTTAAAATTTGTTTCAAAATTTAAGCATTGATGATTTTCGTCATAAAGGTGTTTTGTAAAATTTGAAGTTGTTGTAGGAGAGATTATACTGAAACTCACTTTGGAGGAGTAAAATAGTGGAATAAAATTAGTGGAAAACAATTTTCCAACCTTCGATTCGCAGACGATAGAATTATAAATGCCAACAGTGAAAGAGAGTTATTGGACTTCATTCGAAGACTTCAAATCGTTAGTCAAAATTTCGCTTTAAAAACAATATGACCAATGATCGTTGATCGCGATAATGATCAAAATTAGAATAAGAAAATAAGTTCCCAAAATTTGATAATAATTTTTTTTTATAGTTCTCAGTTTACGGATCTTTATTAAGACTGAAAGTCTTAATTGTATGAAGAAAAATAACCCTTACAAAATCAACGATCTTCATCCTCAAAAGTAAATTTTAAATTGAAAAATATTAATTCCCGATTATTATTAGGAGATATAAAGAAAATTTATTTAAATAACAATAATTTTCTTTGCGATATATGAATTATAAATCGAAAGAAATATCGTTCCAAATGTTCTATACTCAAAAGTCACTTTAAACGAGAAATACTAAGCTTACTTTGTACAAATCAAGGCACTGTAGATGTTTGAATGGCGCAGGATGCATGGGCCAATCATAACACACCGTACAGAACTCAATCCTTAATTCGACCAATCAGTGAATTTGTTACTTAAACTTTATAGATTTTAACCAATGACATGATTCTTCTATCTTCTGTATATCTGTATGTTTTTTATATCTTGTTTTTGGCCAATGTATAATTTTTCACAGGAACCACATTTGATTTTATTTATTCCGGTTTTATTTTCGTTGTAGTTTGGTTGTTCTTCAATGGTTGAAGAATTATCATCATGTTGTAATTTGTTGAAAATGCGATATTGAAGTTATTTTTCTTTAGGAAGTTGGCGATTGTAAATCTAAATATATTATTAAAGTTTGATTTTAGATATTTTTTTGTTTTCTTTTGGTGAAATTGGAAGAATGGATTTTTTAGTAAATTTGGATATTATTTTTTCTATGATTGAGCTGTTATATCCGTTAGTAATGGCTATATGTTTAATTATCTTAAATTCTTCTTCATGATAGTGGTTAACATGGTCATTATGTCGTTGATTACCATAAAATTATATATTTTTGATGTCATAAGATTATATTTCACAATTTTGATTGTTTCTTCAACAGCGATATTTGTATATAAGTTGACAATGTCAAGTGATGCCATTTTGATGTTCTGTAGTAGTTTTTGGTTTTTAGTATTATTCATAAATTCATATGTGTTTCTTAATAAATAATTTTCTTTCCATATAATGCCTGATTTGATGGTTTGAACTAATTTTTTGGCTAGCCATTATCCAGGAGCAAGTTTGCTATCCACTACCAGCCGGATTGGCATATTTATTTAATGAATTTTGGGTAAACCATGCAACATTGGAGCTTGAGGATTCTTTTTGAAAATTTGTTGTCAAAGAGATAGTCTCTTTCATTTATGGTCTTGTATAAAGTTTTCATGAGATTCAGAGTTGGATCTTCTTTCATATGAATAATATTATTTTCTTTGATGAATATTTCCGTTTTGTTTGTATATTCATCCTTGTTAATTACGATGATCATTTAAAACAATGTGTTCCTAGAACTCTTTTATATATATTTTGGTTTACCAACTTCTATTTTCTATTACTTTTTCTAAAATTTCCAAAAAAATCAAAGTTGTGTATCATTGTTGCCGTTTTTCTGCGTTCTTTCCCCGCTTAAAATTCATTGATAAATTTTACATCCCAATATTTAAATTTGAAAAAAATAACTAAGCAAATATTTTATTTAAAGTTTTTCAAGACCAAAATTTTTAAGATTTTACTGCGGCTCTATTTTGAGTTGAAGAAAAAATTCGATTGTAAATATTTACCAATAACTTTTGATTAATCATTTATTTGATGAGAACGATAACAATCGTATAGATTTTCAGAGGAAAATCACAGAAGCATGACATGTATCTTCCTTTAAGTTTTTTTCCTCAAATAATAGAGGTTTCATAAGAATGAAGAAAAAAAAAGCAGTTTCAAAAACTTTAAATAAATAATGGCCATTTTTTTTTCATTGTCGTCGTTGCATGGTCGATGATTTCGGTTAAATTTGACTATTTTTCCAGCTAGACAATCATTGTTATAACTATCATTATTTATTCTTATTCATTATTACAAATTAGTTCTGGATGTCGAAGCCAAAAATAGACGAAAAAATACACTCCAAACTCAATTAAATCGGAAGAATGGTCTAGGATTTTCATTCTTTTTCTCCAAATTTTTTTCCTCTCTCTGCTCGTAAATCTCACTGACTTCCACGTCAATTTCTATCGAGAAAAAAAATCTATAATTATTTGACAATAAAAATTAGATTAACATTCTGAGAAAAGAGCGCCAATTGGAAAAATTCGAATAACAGTTCCGGGCCGGGATGGATTTCAACAATATATTACGCAACTAATTATTAAAGAATCATTAAAAATGAGTCAAATCGGAATTAAAATATTTTTTTTTGATTTTAAAGACATTGAAATATTTTTTTTACGACGTCCACCATTTGATTTATATGTTTCGCTTGATGAATTTTCTATAGGAAGCCCCCGAATTATAAAATCTCGACTAATACCATATCATTTTCATGTCGTTTCAAAAAGGAAGTGTTTATTACCTTTTTTCCACAGTGGAGCTTAAGATGTTAAAGACTTAGAAGAAAATATAACCAATTTTGGTTCTTCATCACATATAATATCATATAAAATATAATCCTCTCAATCCGGAAAAGACGTCATTAAAGATATGCTACAATTACGCTTTTTGTTCGGATAATAAATTTTTAAGTAGTTAAGATGAAATTTTGTTGTAGACCAAAAAAAAAATAGTAGAAGTTCGATTTGGGATGTAACAATTTAATTTTAATTGAATGATGTAATAGAAAAAATGATATGGTAACAGAGGAAGTTGTAACTTGGGGTTATACATTAGTTTTTGATGTACTTCTTTTTAAATATAACTTATGCGAAATAAAAAATTATTTGATATCAATTGTTAAAAATACAAAAATCGGGGAGCTTTTTTTTTTTCAAAAAAAATATTTGGGCTAAAATGCTTTTGCACAGGATATTAAAAAAATCAGGCACAACAATAATACTTTTTGGTCTTTGGTAATTTCAATGCTTGTATTTCCAATACCAAAGCTTTAATCTATTAATATTTATGAGAAATATATGAGAAAATACTATTAACATATTGAAAGTCGTATCTTTGTTTTTAAAGCTCTGGTGACCAGTTTCATAACATCAAAGTTTGTTAAAACCATTGTTATTATTTTAGAATTTATAAACATTCAAACTTCATATTTGCTTGACCAAATGTGGCGCAGGAATATAAATGTAAATTTAAACTATAAAATTTTAGTTTTAAATCGACTTGGGAGCTTTATTTTGAAGGGTTATCAATCCCATTTGTTCATGAAAAATTATATCACTTAAATGTTCACCATTGCTAATTTTTCATACGTCGATTTGGTGGTCAAAAATTTTGATCTCATCTTATAATGGAGACGTTTCTTTGGCATTTATTTCAACAATTATATTATTTTTTAAATCTTAAAGTCTTAATTATTGGCTAGCTTAACAATGTACTGTTTACTCTTCAAAAATCCGTGTAAAAATATGTTCAATGAAGTTAAATTGCATGATTTTTAGACCAATTCTAATTTTTTCAACGGAAAATTTAGGGGCTTTTCTAAATCTTGCGATTTGGTCATTATTTACTTGTAAAATGTGGCAAATGGCACTATCTTGGTTAAAATTAACATCATCCACTCAATTGAAGTTTGGAGCAAAATATAGTTGGTTATCTCTGCCTGGTAACTTGAAGAATAGCAGATTTACAAAAGAATATGGTCCAATAATGCATTTTGACCACTAAGCTCACCAAATAATAACTTTTTTGGACTTTTTTTAACTTCTACGTAAATTTCCATCGGCTTAAATGCGACAATTTTGCTTCTGACCCGACCCATTTTATAAGTAATGTAATGCCTCTTCACTGAGGATGATTTTTGATGAAATTTGGATGTCAATTGCATGGTGCTTTAAAAGCCAATAACCTTGAGTTTTTGCATTAGTTGGTTCTTGTATATATGTTAATAGTCTTTATTCAATATTTGTATTAAACTAGTATTTTGAATACAATTCAAGTGATCTACTCGTTGCCAATTTCTTTAAATTGTCGGCTACATTTTGCTTAAGGAGTTATATACAGTTAAAAGGCTGAAAAAAGTGAAATTTCCAGAATTTTTTCAGAGAAAACTTTTAAATTTATTGATCTAAAAATTTATACACATATTATGGTATTTTTTAACTGTATTTCAAGACTTCGTATTTGTAAAAATATTTATTTGGAAAGGAGCTACAGCTGATCTTCGGGAGCTCCTCTCAAAAAAGACGTTTTGCGGTGACCACTATATTTATCTCTGAACTGGATCCTCTGAATTTAAAAAACCAAACAGATTTCGTTAAAGTAATGTTAAATCATGTAACTTATCGAAGGAATAAGCAAAATAAATTTTTTTGACAAAATGGCGGTTTCTCAAAAAAAAAAAACAATTTTTGACCAAAATTTCGATCTTAAATTGTTTATAAAAAAAAAATAATGATAATATTTACCGGTGAGAAAAAATCTTCGATTAATTACTAAAAAATATATTTACGAAGCTCGTGTAAAGATTTGAGACTAATCTACTACTTACCTAAGATAATTTTTTTTTCAAATTTACGTATAAATTCGAAAATATTCACCGCAACGATATGAAATTTTCTGTGTGTATTCTTAAATATATGTACATTAAGAAAATAAAATATAAAAAAATCGATTTTTTGAAAATTCTAATTGTATATAACCCGTTTACAACAGCGATGTTATCCTTTTTGCGAACAAAAGAACCAATCGCCTCAAATTTTCTGCATTAAACGACCAATAATTGTTTCATTTGGGCGATTATATCGACCAAAATAATCACGAAATACGTGAAAATTGTTCTTTTATTTTTCACTATTTTTATGGTGTTCGTTAATGGAATCTTCAATCTTTAATGGAGTCTTCAGTCGAATGCGACTTAAAAATATTTGTTAAACATTATTTATTTTTAGTAGGATAGTGGACATGAAAGGATGTAGATCCATATATTAATTATTAATTTAGCGACACGTTTCGGTCTTTTATTAAACTTCCATCAGGCTTCTAAAATCATACAAACACATGTATTACAGAATCCTTCAAAATATTACTAATTGTTAAATTACCTTAATATGATGTACACAATATACACCACAATAACTATTACTATAACTATTACTATTACAATAACATTACTAATAAGAATTAGTAATGTTTTGAAGGATTCTGTAATACATGTGTTTGTATGATTTTGGAAGCCTGATGAAGGTCTAATAAAAGACCGAAACGTGTCGCTAAATTAATAATTAGTATGTGGATCAACATCCTTTCATGTCCATTATCCTACTAAAAATAAATAATATTATGTAAATTATGGACACAACCAATATATCGATATTTATTAAAGTTTTTATTTTGGAAAAAAAAAATTTAAATGCAATAAAAGAGTCTTCTGGTTATAAAGTAACAACTATACAAGGGTTGATTTTCTTTTGAATGCATTCAACATGAAAGAGGCAAGTTTTAAATGCTTTTCTTGCAAATTAAGACGGTAATTACAAAGTGATATCAATCAGTGATGTCGTGTTAATTAATTTAAGTAAGGCCAAAGCTATATTAAGCCATATGGATATGAAAATGGTCATAGTTGGTTAAAGCCACCAGATCTGGTGGAATCAAGTTCTCATGGAGTTCACGTGGCCATTCGCTTCGCCCCAAAGATTTTTCCCACAAGACGCGGTCAAGACATACACATATACACTTGCCGGCTCCTGATAATATTACGCATATATATATTCCGCTTTTATTTTCAAATTACATAATATTCATGCATTATAAAAAATATATTCAGCTCATAATTGCAGTCGTTTGTTCGGATATTTGTTCGGAAGTGGATGCAGACAAATTGGAGCGCACTTTAATTATATGCCTACGTCTTTACGAAAGGACGAGAGGTTAATTATTTGTTGAAAACCACTGTGAAAGATGCAAACAACGTTCAATTGTCAAATTGCACTTCTTCCTGTTAATTGAAATAAGTTAGAACTTAATTAGAATTGTTCTAAACAGTTTAGAGTATAATTAAGTGAGTTCATTGCCTCAATGTGGTATACGAAGATTTGAAATTTTAAAGATTTAATCCCAAAGAAAAGTTTGGTTTAATTTTTTTAACACTTAGATGTACATTAGACTGATTCAAAAAAAAATCTGTTGATTGAGGGAAAACATAAACAAAAGTGGGATTTTTCCTCTACATATGTTCATCTCAACGAAAGATTTTTTTTTAATTTTTTTTTTCTTTTTCTATATTCTTTAACCCTATACTGATTAGCGAACAAAATTTTAAAGTTTGAATTTTCCAAAAAAAAAATTCTGCCAATCGATGGAAAATCTCTGTTATTATATGACTCGTTTATTTTGAAAGTGGCGTCAGTCCATTTCAAGGTCTATATCAGAGTTCCCCAAACTTTTTTGTGTCGTAGACCCCTTGCCATGTTTTTCCGTGTTGGGTAGACCCCCTACTTACCTGATATTGATTTCCTGTAAATTTCTAATTGCAGGGAAGTTTAGTATTAAGACCTTAAAGTAAAAACATAGGTACTTTTATAAATAATGTATATGTCTTGATATTATAAGATAGTATGATGTTAGAAAATAGGTACTATCAGTGTATGTGTTGAGATCCACTATCGTGGACCCCCATTTTCATTTCATGGACCCCCAAATTTTTTTTCGCTGACGTAGACCCCTTGCAGGTTGTCATAGACCCCTAGGGGTTGATATAAACCACTTTGGGAATCACTGATCTATATGGTGATTCTTCCTCTTGTAACTAGAACAAAGTATGTTAATTATTTAAATGCTAAGTTTTGACAAATTACTGATTTCATTTTAGTTGTTAACAAAAACGCCAATTATTCCCTCCTCCTTAGTATCTCATGTTCCTATGGTTAAAAATGAAAATATTATAGGGATTATTGTAAAGTTTCAGATCCTCAATGATGATAAATTGGTAAGAAATATTCAGAGAACTAGGATCAAATAATAATCAGTCAAAACTATTTATTACATGCACATGAAATAAATAGTTTTGACTGATTATTATTTGATCCTAGTCCTCTGAATATTTTTTACCAATTTATTATTGGGATTTTTCTTGAAAAGGACTTAACTTACTTTCGAAATAAACGGCGCAACATATGTCGCTTTAATCCTATTAAATATTCCAGAGCCGTACTAAATAATTCACTCTTCTTTCGTGTAAAAGACAATCGGGAAAGCAATGCAACTTTAAATGAAATTCTTAAAGATAAGAAAATTAGATTTTCTTTTTGATTTTTCCTAAGTCAATCATCATTTTTCTACGATAACATTGAACTTGGCCGTATTTTTTATTCGTTTGCACTATATTTCACGGCCAAACAATCACAGGAAGAACTTAACACTTTTCTGCAAAGATTGAAGTTTCCTTTTCTTTAAGATAAACAAATCGTTTTTGAATGAGAATTTCCTTCATGCATTTTGCATTCAGAAAAAAAAATCATTTGAAACTTAATCGTTTTTTTTTCCATAATAAAGATGCCCTATTTTTCAGCCATTTAATATCAAAACTATAATTAAATTTTCTAACGATACTAAAAGAGAAAAAAAGTAATTTGAAAATATTTTTTTTTGTAAAATTTCTTTTGGAGAAATCTTATAAATTTGCTATTATAAAAATCTGTGTTACCAATGAAAATATTTTCAATTAATTTATCATAAATATGCAACAATTAAAATGCAACTATTGCACTCATTTTAATTCATTTCCACGAAAAAATCCAAACGTTACAACATTGAAACACCTCGTTCTTGAATTTGAACATTTTATTCTCAATAATTAGCAAATACATACACATATACTAAACGTGTCAAATAATTTGCTTAATTAAGCATAATGGCAAAATAAATCTCACAAAACCCAAAAATGCTAACGTTTCAATTTTAATTAACATCAATAATTGCTATACTCTTTGAGGAATATCAACGACAAATTAGTGTATTTAAATTTACCATTTTAACACACCGGCGCATGGAAAGAAGATTGGATTTTTTTCGATTAATTTCAATACGAAAGGTCATCGAGTGGCCCCCAAAGGCACTAACTATCAAACTGTGTAACAGTTAACGAAGAAGGCCTCGAAGTCTCGACGAAAACCAAACACTTGTCTTGTCCCCTTTTTTTCTTAATGTCTAATATTATTGTTGTGTTGTCTTCTTGTCTTCATGTTTAATTATTTGAACCCTTAAGATTAAGGGCTACCTGAGATCTTTAAGATGAAAACAATCAGATAAGATCTCGGCTATTTAACGGTCGACGCAGTAGCGACTGGCGGGAAATTTGAATTTTCGATGCCTCTAAATTCCTAAGTGGTATCATTGAAAATATATTTAATAAATCTTTTAAGATTTTAAATACCATAAACGTACTTATACAGAGTGTTTGATGCTTTACTTTGAAAAAAAAATCCATTCCTAACTACAAGATTCTTCATTTTTTTAGCATTTTAGTTTATTAAGCATATTCATTAGACTGATTCAAAAAAAAAATGATGAATTTTTTTTTCTTAATTAAATCGAAAATATTGTTGGGAATGACGAAAAAAGTCCTGTGAAAGTTTAAGCTCTTAATATTAATATTAAGAGGTGCCGCATCGCAAATTTCGATTTTCCATTTAAATAACATAAGAACAATATTCTCTTGGACTTTGGAATTTTATAGTTCCCGTTGGTGACAATATTTCGGAATGACCAAGGTATATTCTTGTAGAAAATTGAACGATCTACAAAAAAAGTATCGTACAAGTTTTTGATATATTTATTCCTTCAAAAGTTATTCGAGGCCAAAGTTGAACTAAAGAGAAATTTTAATATTTTTTTCAAATTTTTGACGCAACCATCAATTTTATGAGAAAATTTTATAGGACATTTTTTGTAGAGCACTTTAGGACTAAGGACCTATGAAAAATATCAAAAAATTTGTTCAATTTGTAGTTGTCCCAAGGATCTTAGGATCTTTTTTATTTTATTTTTTCAACGTTTTGCAGTTTATTTGTTTGAAACTATTCTTTATACATTTATACTGTTACTTATAATCGCTTGAGAAAGCAGTAATAAATTGCGAAACGTTGCCAAAAAAAAAAAAACCAAGTGTAAATTATTTAAAAATAAAAATGATCCTCAAATCCTTGGAACTATAACAAATTGAAGATACACTGCAGAAATGGAATCAAACAACGATTTTCCATCGATTGGCATAAAATTTTTTTTGGAATATTCAAACTTTAAAATGTTATTGGCTAATTGGTATAGGGTTAATGAAATAGAAAAAGAAAAAAAAGAAAAAAAAATCTTTAGTTGAGATGAACATATGTAGAGGAAAATTCCCATTTTTGTTTATTTTTTCCTCCAACCCATAGCAAAATTGATCAAAGTTTTTAATTGAAACTTCAGGGAATTTATTCAATTTGTTGTAGTCCCGAGGATTTAAGATCTTTTTTTTTCAACGTTTCGCAGTTTATTACTGCTTTGTCAAGCTATTATAAATATCAGTATAAATGTATAAAGAATAAGTTAATGGCATTTTGTTTAAAACTATTCTTTATACATTTATACAGAGGTGTGAATATTATTAGACTCAAGACAACTCAAGAGAAAAAAAAACACATTTTTGTTTTTAAATGCCATAATTTTAAAAATTACAATAATTTTCCTCATCTAACATTTTGTGTGGTATCCTTTATTATTTATAATTTATTTTTCTCATCCTGACATGCTCTATACTATTTTTATCATTTATATTTAGTTATGATGCCAAATCTTAATGATTTCGGTAATCTAATCCACCCGTGTAGTAAAAGTTTATTTTTTTTAGTTTTTTTCTTCACAATGGTCCAAAAATTTTCTATGGGATAAGCATCAGGACTATGTCCTGGCCAAGAAGACACATTAATGTTAGAATTTTTGAGGAAATCCACAACTTTTTTGGCTTTACGATAAGGAGATCCATCCTGCATGAAAATAAAATTTTCCTCCGGAAACCACTCTTTAGTTTAAGGAAATAATTTCGTTTCCAAGACTTTTATATATTGGTCTCTTCCGCAATATATATCCTACTGGTACTCGTTGCTGACATGCAGCTCCAAACCATAACTGATGTTGGATGTTTTACAGTCTGTGTGATACATTACTGGAAGAAAGTAAAAATCTTTTTTTGAGTCTAATAATTTTCACACCTCTGTACTGTTAATTATAATCGCTTGAAAAAGCAGTAATAAATTGCGAAACGTTGCACACAAAAAACCAAGTGTTAATTATTTAAAAATAAGAAAGATCCTGAAATTCTTGGAACTACAACAAATTGAAGATAAACTGCAGAAATGGAATCAAACAACGATTTTCCATCGATTGGGAAAATTTTTTTTGGAAAATTCAAACTTTAAAATTTTGTTGGCTAATTGGTATAGAGTTAAAGAAAATAGAAACAGAAAAAAAAATTCCTTTAGTTGAGATGACCATAGAGGAAAAATTCCACTTTTGTTTATTTTCCCCCACTCAACAAAAAAATTTGCCACAGTTTTTAATCGAAAATGCAAAGAATTTGTTCAATTTGGCGTAGTCCCGAGGATTTTTAGATCTTTTTTTTCAACGTTTTACGGTTTATTACTGCTTTTTCAAGCAATAAATATCAGTATTAATGTAAAAAGAATAAGTTAATGGCATTTTATTTGAAACTATTCTATATAAATTTATACTGTTACTTGTAATCGCTTGAGAAAGCAGTAATAAATTGCGAAACGTTGCCAAAAACAAAAAACTAAGTGTAAATTATTTAAAAATAAAAAAGATCCTCAAATGGAAAGATAAACTGCAGATTTATCAATAATAAAAATATAAGCTGAGAATTTGTGTTGACGAAATAGCGAGGCATCTTGCTAAAAACCAAATAATCAGCACATTAACAATGTCAATAAAATCCTTTGACTTTTTAAGTAAATCAATTACGTAAAAATTAAAAACTATTTTTTAAAGTAATATTACGTAAGTTCATAAGAAGAAATTATCAAGTTCATCCTAATTTTTTATAGACAATTTTTTGATCGTCTTGAAATCAACAGAAGCAAATAAGAAGGATGAGCCTTGTCTATAGAACCAAAGCTCAAAGCTAATCTTCCAAAGTTTTTTTTTTAATCTTCCAATGATGACTCTATTGCTCCAACCTCTGAAAAATGATGCTTCCTCTATGGTCCTTGAAAGATTAAAAATTTTAAATTCATTTTTCTTGTCGACAATGTTACAAGATGGATGAAGATTAGTTTTAGAATGCCCTCCCCATCATCAGGTGCACGCAGCAATAGATAATAAGCCTTTGGAATGTGACTTGTAGCTGGTCGAGGCGAAGAGTATACACTTGGGTTATTCGATCGTAATAAATGAGATGAAAAAATGATCCCAAAAAAAAAATAAGTTAAACTGGAGCTCGAAGATGATGTGGTCGAAGCAAAAAAAAAAAAAACCACCGCTGAAGGCGCGTACCACCACATTACATGTGTCAGCCAAGTGCAATGAAGTGGTGCAAAGGCAATTTCTTCAAATCACGCGCTCAAAATGTCACATTTAATTTTGGTAAATAAATTCAATTAATCGTCGAAACATTTATAAGTTATGTCTATTTAAATATTGCCGCCTAAAATGAAGCAATTAACATTGAAATTATTGGAATCGTAATTTTTTTCTTCTTAAATACCATTTGGACTCATATAAAATGTCGAGTTGATTTTTTTTCAATGTAATAATTTGTAATCAGAAATGTAAATATTAACGGGACGTTTGGAGAAAAAGTAATTAAAAGTTTTGAAGCGATTTGTTTCTTGGGTCGTTTTCTTCTTCGGCCGATTTGATGAACGTAGATAATCGTCGTTTGGGGACTTTTATTAATCGTTTTTATCTCAAATTGTCGGTTTTATGGGAAAATATTCAGATTTTTTGAGGCGAGAATATCTATCTAAGTTTAATGGCAATTTTAATGAATATGTAATATGGATATTTTACTAGGAATTCAACGTTCTTGTATCCTAAGGCCCTTTGCTTATGGTAAAGACATTAGGGCAAGAAGTTTAGCAAAATTTTATAAGTTTTCTTCGTTTAAAAATTAACGATAGTTTTCCCGATTTAAAATGGGCAAATTTTTTTAACAATTTTAAATGTTTATACAATGATAGATTAGCTACTGAAGAAGAACCTATGGTACTTTTTGTTGTGAAAAAACCTCAAAGCTTTGAAATAAGAGATGGAAGTTTGTATAGGAATTCATCACTATTTTGTGGACAAAATAAATGAAATTTTGTCTTTAGGCACTTGAGAGGAAATTAATAATCATTTGTTCAAGCATTTCTGAAATTTTGAACTTATTAGGGGTAGAAAAGGGATGAAAAATCGTATGAAAATCCAAACGTATCTATCTATGCCTAATGAATATGTAATATGAATATTTCTACTAGGAACTCACCATTCTCGTATCCTAAGGCCCTTTGCTTATGGTAAAGAAATTAGGGCAAGAAGTTTAGCAAACTTTTATTAGTTTTTTTCATTTAAAAATTAACGATAGTTTTCCCGATTTAAACTGAGGAAATTTTTTAACAATTTTAAATTTTTGCACAGAGATAGATTAGATACTGAAGAAGAACTTGTATGGTACTTTTTGTTGTGAAAAAAGCTCAAAACTTTGAAATAAGGGATGGAAGTTTGTATAAGAATTCATCACTATTTTGTGGACAAAATAAATGAAAGTTTGTGTTAAGGCACTTGAGAAGAAATTAATAATCATTTGTGCAAGCATTTCTGAAATTTTGAACTTCTTAGGGGTAGAAAAGGGATGAAAAAAAAGGACCTAAGATACTTTTGGTTGCGAAAAAAGCCTCCCGAAAAAAGCGAAATAAGGGATGGAAGTTTGTATAGGAGTTCATTACTATTTTGTGGACAAAATAAAGCAAACTTTGTGTTTAAGCATTTGAGAAGAAATAAATAATCATTTGTTCAAGCATTTCTGAAATTTTGAACTTCTTAGGGGTAGAAAAGGGGTGAAAAATCGTATGAAAATCCAAACGCATCTATCTATGTCTACTTTATTTATTGAAAATGAATGCACTATAAGGAAATCCATCCGAAAGTTCTGTGGAAAAATGCAATACTTAAACATTTACCAACATCTGTAAAATTCCAAAAGGGTAGTTACTTTTCCGTAGCCAATGGAACAATTATGAAGTTACTATTATTTTATAAGCTATTTTCACCCTACAACAATGAAAAATATTTCTTTATTTAAGGAAAAGATAGTAAATGGGTTTTTTTATTTTGTACTGACAATAAATATGAATAGAAAAACCAGCAGCAACGTGTTACGTGAGACTATAGTTCCGTTTATTCTTCTTTTATAGATAAATTAAACTTTAATTTTTTTAAGAGGAGTATATTTAACAAGTTCCATTTCAATTAAAAAAAAATATTTGTTTTTTAATTTAATTTTAATGAACTACTTGACATACTTGTGTCTTAAAATGCATATTAAAATTAGTACTTTTTTAGCCACCAGATGTCGTGACAAAAGTGATCAGTTCCCAATTCTACATGAACGAGATCGTGAACCATTGCTTGTTTAAATATAAACCAAAAGATGATTTTTTTTAATAAAAACGGATGATAAAAGTATGAATGAACCTTTAGCTGAATAATTTATTTTAACGAATCATATTTGAGTGGATTGAGAATGAATCGGGGGATATTTCATGGAGTTGTATTTGAATTGCGATTCATTCTCGTATTATTTTACACACACATATACACACTGATTTATATTTATAGATAACCAGCGTAATTTATGCAAATAGAATGCGGCTTTAAAGGGATTTCCGGAAGGAAATTAATATTTACAGCAATTATTATATTAAAACTTATAAAACACACACACATAGGTATACACTTTATTGTGTAATGATAAAATAAAGAGGAAGAAAAAATCACGTGAAAATAAATGTGAGTTTGAGAACGAAACGCGTGTGAAAACTGCATCGTTTATTCACAAGGTTTAAATTTATTAAAGAAGTTTGGACAGTTGTTTAAAAATTAAAAAAACGGATCACACAAAAATGGAAAAGTTTTAGATTACATGAGGGAAAAATATTTTTATAGTTTTCTGTTAAATATATTTGGATTTCCTTGTATAATTTGTACTTTCTTCTTTGTATATTTGTTGCTTCCTTGAGAAATATTTAGAAAAAAATGCTATGAAAAAGTGTTATTACAAATGAATCTAGGATAGAAAAATAACGTATATATATTAATCAATAGAATTTGAGAAGTAAAATCTCTAGTTTGAGCCTCAACCCATAAAACTCTTTTCCCGGAAATTCTGATGAGTTTCGGTAATAATCCAACAGTTCACTCTTCTGCGGGCCATAAAAGCAATAATAACAATAATAATAAAAAAATTACCTCAAGACATAGATAGACATAAGTTTGGTGGGTGATTAATAAAGAAAAGTTCCCACGACCTATAATAATCTAAGGATATCTCTCCGTCGAGTACAGGGGTACAGGTGTAGATCTATAAAGTCTTAAGTGAAGCTAAGCGTGTCCGAGGCTAGAGGTTACCGGAAGAGGTCATTACCACACCGGAACTGGTGACAAGTGGAGAGGGGCACAAAGTCTTCAGCTAAAATAGGGGAACCTCCAATCGAGGAGCACTCGCATTCAATTGTCTTCACGATAGTTTTTCCTACTCGTCATAATGTTTAATTTATGTGAGAAACAGATCCAAGATTTGATGATAACAAATTGAATTTTGAATAGTCGAAAAAATCACTCCTAGAAATGAATTAATTCATGGAAAAATCCAAAAGTTAGATCACTTTTTTTTTTGGTTGGAACTTTATGTGCAAATATTTTTTTTTCAATATCGGATAAAAGAGTGGAAAAACTTTATAGCTAATTGCCGGATGTTTAATTGGACAGGAAATACGAATTTGTTTTTCGTCATTTTTTTTTTTTTTGGTGAGATTATCAAGTTACAAGAAATTTAAATAAGTTAATCACCCAATGTAATTAAGTTCTTAAGAAATTGTTTGAAGATTTTTATAACGTAATATGTGTTTAATTAAAAGAGGAAAAGAGATCACATTTGATTTTGTAAAAGTAAAACTAAAGAGATCCTTGTTAAGGGGAAGAAAAAGGATTGAAATCTTGGACTTTTTGAGAAGTGAAAGGAATAATCTTGGTTTAAAAAACCTTGCCAGAGATTAACGAAGCTGGAGGGAAAAATAATTTTTTCCTGTGAATTTGGGACAATTTTATGTATGAGGATTTATTGTGTTGCAGAATTTGATTCGTTCTTTATCCCCAGATAAAAAAAATACAAGGATTGGCAATAATGTATAACGGATAAATTATTCAGTACAGACGAAGAAAAAATGAAAATTATAAGTGAAGTCCCCAAAAAGAACGTAGAAACCATTTCTTTATTTATCGATAGATTAGTTCCCAAATAAGATTTCAACCTAAAGATCCATCACCGGGGGTGTTGCATTTTCCCTTCCCAATATTGACTTTTCCAAAAAAAAAAATTCTTAACTTTTGAACCGTGCTAGATACAAATAAAATAGTTATTATCAAAATAAGTGCTGAGGATATTTCCTACAAAAAATGCCCTTTAATAATTTTCTGTATGTGCTTTAGTTAACGTAAAAATGACGGTTGAAAACCCAAAAATTTACATTTTCAATAATCGTGTTACACTACTGTTGATATTTCTGAAAATTATTGATATTGAAGGAAAAATCAGGAGTCAAATGATTTATTTTTAAGTTCCCCACCGTGTTAATATTGGATCTGGGGGTAGTGTTACGTTTGGTAGTTGTTGTTCAATGCTTGTATTCACGATAGTGCTTTTAAAATAAAAAATAATAAAAATTATAGAAGAAATCAATTTATTAACTATCCCGACCTCGTTTTTGATTATTTCTGCAACTCAATGTAACCCGTGGGCTATCAGTGTGATATAAAGCAATATTGGGTACAATACTTTCAGAGCTTGATGTAAGAGGGACTATACAACAGGGGGATAAGGATAATAAAATAAGGAATAATACAACAGGCGTAACACGTATAACTACTGAAATAAGCACTGTCAATGAAAAAGTACCAAAATACGCAATAACACAAAAATTATTCGTGAACTATATTCTCTTATCTAAAAAATTTCAAACTTTACTATATTTTTACTAATTTTTCGTTTCAAATATTGAAGAACTTAACTCTTAATTATGAAGATATCAACTACTTCGTCAAATGATAACTTGTTATCAAAAACTAACTACCGGATGAAATACACTTTCTTAAACATTGGATATTTAACCATAAATTTTGAAATTTAATAGATATCTAGTACTTAATAGTTCGGACCATTAAAATTGAATTTTCCCGGTAAAAAATCGTAATAAAATTTTTGTTTACTTTTCAATGAAAATATTCTAAAAATCTCATGACTCATAGTGATCTCGGCAAGGAATTAAAATTTAACAATTTAATATATTTTGAATTTTCACAAATTTTCACAAATATTACCAAAACAATGACTATATATATTACATAACATTTCAAAAAATAAATAATATAGTGGTAATTATTATATCGTTATTATTATATCGATGGTACTCATGAAGTAAGTGCATTAAGTGTTTATTAAGACTGCAATAAACGAAACAGAAAATTCCCGTAATCCTATATATAAAAATATTGACTTGTTAGTAGTATTGATAACTTTGGGTACCCTTTGAAAAGGAAATTTATTTTCTGGAATTAGGACAGGGTAAAGAAGACAACGAAGACAAGAAGAAAACTAAGATATTTTTCAAATTTTCTCTGAAATTTTCCATCGATCTCTGACTTTTGATAATATTATGATGGAATATGGGATAGTTTGATGAAATGTTTCCATCATATCTGCAAAAAATTTCAAGTCCTTATGGTTATTTTTTTCATTTTTACAGAAAAGAAAAAATGAGGCCTAATTCGAAGGTTTTCACGATACTTGCATTTCTATTTATGATTGTAGTTTCAATTTTTTACGTAGTGTACAGGGTAATATAAATATAAATACGCGATTTTTCCTGCAGATATAATTATTAAAAAACGGGAAGTTTATACAACGATATCATTTAACTATCATTATTCTTTGGTTCCAAAAATAATAAAGAGTTATAAAATGACTGAAATTGTAGAATTAGTTATCATTTTTAAGGATCCATTTCGATTTTCAGCAAAAACTTACACATTTGTCAAGAAATCAAAATTTTCTCAATATATAGTGCGCGGAGAGTTCGTGCGCAATCTGTTCTGAAGCAAAAAAAAACCCTTGCGCTTTTGACATCAATTTTCGATCAAACTATGGCTTTTATGGAAAATTAGTGAAGAACCTTTTTTGTAGGAAACATCCTCAGCTTTTATTTTGATAATAACAGTTTTATTTTTATCTAGCACGGTTCAACAGTTATATTGAAGAATATTTTTTTTTTTTTTGAGAAAATTACTTTTTAGGGGGCGACGCGGCGCTTTCCGGGGGCGGATCTTTTGGTGGAAATTCTGTTTAGAACCTATCTTCTTAATCCAATATCACTGCCGATGTATGGCGATTAAAAAAAAACGGCTGTCACGTGAGGAGTTTCAGGTTTCTCAGAACCTGTTGGATGGTCCTTTTCCAGCAATTACGCTCTTTTGCCTGTCGCGTTGCGGATACGAAACTCGAATCAACGAGCTTTTCCACCACTTCCGTCCAACGGGTTGGCAATCGCCCTCGTTTTTTTCCCCCTTCAGGTTGTTCTTGTACCATTAGCTTTTCCATGGTCTCGTGGCGCGCGATATGTCCGAAAAACCTGAGGATTTATCCATACATCAGTGAAGAGAGTCTATGGACTGGCTTAACTTCGTTCAAGACAGAGATATTAGTTCTTTTAGCCACCCATGGGATTCGTAGCATTCTCTTACAGACCCACATTTCGAAGGCATCAATTCGTCGCCGATCAACTGCACGGATAGTCCACGTTTTCGAAGCGTAGGAGAAAATAGGAAAAATCAGTGTACCAACCAATCTGATTTTAGTAGCTTTTAATATGTTGCGGTCCTTCCATATTTTGGACAGTTGTGTTACGGCAGATCTAGCGATTTCAATGCGTCGTCTAATTTCATGCTCACATGATCCTGATTTATGTATCATCGATCCCAGATAAACAAAGCTATCCACAACCAAGAAAGAGTCTATTCTTTCCGATTGATTTGGATGTTCGGTAGCACGGTCAACGATCATTATTTTGGTCATATTGGCGTTAATTTTTAAACCAAAATCATGGTTCACAACTTCAATCCTTCGAATGAGTTCCAACATCTCCTTCTCATTTAGAGCCTATAGTTTAGAACCTAATCTATTAATTAATAAAAAAAATTGGCTTCTATGTATTCTTTGATGAGTCAGTCCCTATGCTTGAACGACTATATTTATTAGTCTTTCAGAAATATTTTCAACAACAAATACAACTAAATAAATCAATATATTTCTTGAATCTTACAGCCATACTTACAGCCAAGTTTTCCACCAAAAGCTTAAAAAATCAACATTTTCTTGACATTACCACAATGGCTTATTCAAAGTCGAGCTTTTTGTTTGCTGATTAGAAAAGCGGCGGGAAAGTGTTGAAGTTACATGAATTTTTAAAAGTCCATTTTACACTTGAGTTCAAGGGTTGTGTCTGCACGCATGTTGTACACAAAAGTATACACATCAAACAAGAAATAATAAGAAACAGAAATTTAAAACGCGAGCCAAGTGGTTTTCTCTGTCAAATGAAGCTAAACGCAAACAAAACCGACTTAACGTTATGTTTGTAAAACGACGGTAATAACAATAGTAATCGTTCGTTCAGTTCCAACAAAAAGCTACCGCATTATCACGAAATGGATCTCTTTTCGACGCAACTTCTCGACTCCCCTTGCATGTCGATAATTACCCAAATTCAAACTCGAACTTTCCCTCTTTAAATTATCATGTAAATATTCGTTAAGAATATGGTTTAACGTGGATATGTTTATTTAATACTTAAGTCTATAAGTCAAGATGTGAGCTTTTTTAAAGCTTCTAAAGTTTTTTTATATTTCAACAACTTTTGGATGATAAAAATCGAGAAACTTAATTGCAGTTGAACATAGTCATTGGAAACACTTGTCGAAAAAACCACCTGTTTCTACTTATCTCCATTAAAATTAAAAGCTCCAATTTTTTCCTGCTACTTCCTCTTTTAACTTCTTTAATGTCCTTAAATTTAATTCAAATCTTTTCGATAGTTTCTGAGGAAAAGACATAAATAGTTTTCCTTTTTATTTTTTCCAATTTTTTGATACCAAAAATTATTCAGATACCACCTTTGGACTTATACTCTTTTCTTGTACCATGACCTTTAACATTGCAATTTTTTACCAGCAGTTAAACCGCAAACCATACCCATTTTATTACGTTGATTTAAATACGCGGAAGAAACCGCGAGATTTTCAATCTTCTTTACTTTCATAACAGATGCTGCACTCTGACGAATGCGGCCGGAACTTGTAATGAGACTTCCCCTCCCCTCGTGGTCCCAGTGGGACGCTTAGGTTATATTGAACTCGATGGCCACGACGAAGAAGTGGAGGAACATAAAGAAACAGGGGAAAGAGGCCAAGAGCCACTACATCAAACATATATACATAAAGTACAGACATATCTTTAGTGTTGGCTTGCATTCGAATGGATTTCGTATGTATTCAAGACTTTTGTTTTAACTCTTTCTTTATTTAGCGGTTCACCAGGGTGCGGATTGTTGACTTTTTCAAACAGGAAGATGACACACGGCAAATATTGATATGGGGCTTGCGTTTTTCGTTTTCACCGTTTTTAATTTGTAATTCTGGCAAGTGCCTCGAGGCATTTGTATTTATTCAGAGAAAGAAGTAGGAAGAAAAGCTTTGCTTCTTGGGCTTGGCTTGTTAAAGGATCAATTAAGGTCTACTTATAGTTTTTCCAATTCATTTCTGGTTTGAAAGTTGAAAAAAAGCTTTCCACGAATATATCAAATCTCATGAAACTTAGATTGAAATGAGACGGTTGAAAATCGAAAAAAAGCCCAGGTTAATAATTCTTTAATCCTAAAAATCAATCAAAGCTTTTAACTTCAGGATTGTCTGGTCTTAGATTTCCAGAAAATTACCAAATGATTTCTATATTAACGAATGGTCATAAGCGTTCAAACTATTTCTCCTTTTTAGAATCTAATTCTTCTTCTTCCTTTTTTCCTGGATGTTTCCACTCGTCTTTTTAGCTCTTAAAACATGTCTTATGTAAAAGAAATTAATTTTTCTTTTTTACCGTTTCTAATTTGTAATTCTGGCAAGTGCCTAAAGCCTTTTGTATTTATTCAAAGAAAGAAGTGGGTAGAAAAGCTTTACTTCTTGGGTTTGGCTTGTAAACGGATCAATTAAGGTCTATTTATAGTTTTTCCAATCCATGGATTTCTGGTTTGAAAGTTGGAAAAAAGCTTTCCACGAAAATATCAAATTTCATTAAACTTAGATTGAAATGAGAGGGTTGAAAAGTCGAAAAAAATCAATCCTAAAAATAATCCTATAATAATAATCCTAAAAATCAATCAAAGCTTTTAACTTCAGGATTGTTTGGCATTAGATTTCTAGAAAATTACTAAGGGATTTCAATATTGAACAATGGTTTTAAACTTTCAAAGTATTTCTCCTTTTTAGATTCTCATTCTTCTTCTTCCTTTTTTCCTGGATGTTTCTACTCGTCCTTATTAACTTTTGAAACATGTCTTATGTAAAAGAAATTAATTAAAACTATGGCTTAACTAACAATTTTTACGGTTGTAGTAATTTTTTTTCTTCAGCAATCTTTATACATTTTCCATTTCAATAACGGCATTGTGATACCACAAATAATTATTCAATTTGTTTTGAAATTCGCTTTTAATGTCCATCGCGTATTCATCATTGTTTGTCGATGCTTTAAATTAATTCCGAGCCACCGAATTTAAAATAAAACCGTGACACAGCCATATGATTGCGTCATTATCATTACAATTTCTAAATAAAAGCAATCGCTTCTTCGCTTTTTAACTTTTTGTTTGTGAATTCAACGGAAAAAATCGTAACTAATTACACTAATGACTAACTCTACTTTTTCTTCTATACATTAAACATTAGTGGCGGCCCCACTTGAGCTCGTGGGCCTCTTTAATGCCATTAATTTTTTCAAATGTCATTGTTGTTAATTTTAAAGAGCTTGGCGACACAATTTTTCACATTATAGTAAATTAACGATGTACGTAATTGATTTTTGATAAGACGGGCCTCATCTTGAACGGTGCTGTATCATCATCGTTTATGTAATATGGTTATTGATGCTTTGGTCCATAAGTATTCAGCATCTTTTTCTTTAAGCCCCATTTGAGAACACAAATGAGATGCTGCAGGTGTGCACGAGTCTCATATAAGATGAAGCATATGAAAAAAAAACTTACATGCAGAAGTTCAGGAAAAAACCTACCTAACTTGTTTAGCATCTTCACTTTTATTCTTTTGTATTAGTATGGAGAGACCTATGGATATTTTTTTCAATCCAAACATATTTATTTCCATGCAAAAAGTGCTAAAATTACTTAATTTCCACTCAATAGGCCGGCCAATGCTTAAGCGTTTCTGTCCTATCCATGCGTTGAAGTCTCCAATTTCTACTTTTGTATTTAACACTTAAATTCGGCAATTGAAAGCAAAATGATGGATTTGTTGTAAGTAATTTTTAATTTCCGAGTTCCATTCTCCATAAATTAATAATTTTAATTAGACAAAAATCATTTGGTGGAATACAAATGGTACATTTAAATGACTGAAAGTGAAATTTTGCAAGTTCAATAATCAAATGCTTTTGTTGAACGTTTTAATTACTTTCTTTTGTGTTTCAATTGATTTATTGAACTCGATTGTATTTGGTTGATAATTTAATTTTTAGTAATTAGAGTTTTGCAATTGTTTTTTTTTCTAAACTCGCTATACGATGAAAATGGCGCGCGTGATTTTCAATTCACTTTACTATGATTACAAAATGGAGGGAAACGATCCATTGTAGTAAAACAGCCTCAAGTCTTAGAAACTGGTTTTGTTTCGATATCGACTAAAGATTTGATCAGATATTTGGCGCAAAATTTGAAAAATTGGAGAAAATCTTCCGTGAGAATTTCATACTTACTTTGGGTTCGTATTTTGCTTGGAGCTTTTCAATTTTGGCTTCTGTATTTGTGTGGGAATTTTTTCGTCTTTTGTGTTACAATTTTATTTTGAAAACCTGAAAATTATTTATTTTTATGAAAGGCACAATGTGAGATTAGGTCGAGTGACGTATGTGCCGTTTGGGTCAGGTAGATTGGAAGGATTTTGAAAAAAAACACACATCGAATTGGAAAGGAAGAGAAAAGGTAGAAATCGTGACGAAGATGAGTAAACATGGTTGGTCGTGATTGGCTTTTGTGGCATAATCGTACCTTTTTTCGATCCGTTACAAATCTGAGACAATTACTATGCTAGATCTTTTGGTGTATCTTGAAAAAAATATATATATAAGAGAAGAAGAAGTCATGGGAGATCCATGAGGTTTGATTTTGCTTGACAAAGGTTTGTCGCTTTTAAATTTATTCGGTGACTTTTATTCAAAATTAGAAAAATAAATAAAAAGTCAAATTTCCATTTTAGGTCACTAAAGTATTATTATACTTATACTAATAGTTCCTAGAGAAAACAAGGTGGCCATCTACTTTTAAATCTTTGACAATTTAATAATATACAACAAAATTTTAACAATTTATTTCACAGATGAAACCTGATTGTAAATTTAGGTTTTTGTTCTATGAAATAGACTAAAAGATTCAGTAAATATGCCTTTATCCAAGAAAAAGCATCAATTCATTTGTGTATAGCTTTATGTACTTGATTTTTATAAAAGCTCAACGAATATTCCATGTATAATTTACTCAGAGCTTTCGAGTAACAAATAGATTTTATACAAATTGGAAATTTCATTATTGAAATGAAAAAGCTCTTTATGAAATTGTCTTTTGGATAATTGAAGTTTAAACTTTAAAACTTTAAGAAGACTTATTTTTAAATCTTTTATAAAGCTTCACATATATAAATTGGCTATCTTGCCGTGCGTCCGTGCAGAATGAGCTATGCGCATGCGCTCTGTTATCCCCACTTACGCATTCAAAACGTTGGTAATGGTACTCACTCACCAATGTATTTATTTGTGAATACGTATTTCGGATTTTAGGTTTACAATATGTGAAAGCCAAAAAACTTAAAACTCACTTATTAAAACTAAACCGTTTCAGAAATATCTGCTTATCAGAATTTATATGTTTAAGCAGACCCTAAGTTTTTGTTTCTAATAATAAATCAACTTTGTTTTATATTAAACAGTAATAACGTTTCGCTTTTAACGGACTTTGATTGATTATTAAATTTGAAATTTCGATTGTTTATTAAACGTTATCCCTTACAAACTTTGCTACCGTTTTTCACTCTTTTAGGGGAGAAATTTTCAAAAACTCTTTCTTATTATTTATCTGCATCGTATAAGGAAAACACTTTCCAAATTTCATCGACACAAATGTGCACTTATATTTGCAAATACAATGTAAAACAAAAAAAAATTATGACCTTTTTTATGTTAGTTAACATGACTAAAAAGCTATTCGATTTCACACATTTGGACGTTGTACATACAAAATTGTTAGAATTAGATGGAAAGCGTGGAAGTAAATTCGAATATTTTATTTATTTTCAATAACAATAATTGATTTTCAAATTGTTCTAATTACCGAAAAAAAGTTAATACCGAAGATTTTATATTTGAATTGACAGTGAAATATATGGCAAAAAATTGCTACCTCAATGCTTTTCAGCCGAATATATAATTACTCCAGATCACAACCATTGGTTCATAAAAAAATTGATTTTAAAAGTTTGATTGTTGAAAAATGAACCAAAATATAAAATCGCCTATTTGGTATAAGTACTACTTTCATACTAATTTAGTGAAATGACGTTATTTAAAATGTTGTTATTAAAATGATATAAAAAACACTTATATTTTATTTCTTAATATAATTTTAGATAAACTTTTTTTATATTAAGAACACTGATTATTAAATTTCAAATTTCGATTGTTGATTAACTCGACATTATCTCATATTAAACATTTTATTGAGATAAAACCTTTAGTTGCGAATGCAACGGGCATCTACTAGTAAAATATACAACTAAAGGTTTTTTTTTCAAAAGTTTTTCAATTGTAACCTTTACGTATGTCTTACCTATTATTATGTTTACCTATTATTATAATTGACCTAGCTTTTAACAATCGTTAACTATTACAATACATAGTAAATTCATAAAATTTTACTTTCATTTGTAATAAAATGTCATAAAAGCTTTAATAAAACAATTAGTCTGATGCCAACAACAAGACAATTATCGTTTAAAAGATTATTGACCAAAATTGTTCTTGAAAAAATGACTCTAATTTTGCTCAAAAGCATATCAGTGAGTCAAGAACTCGTATAGCTCCCAATTAATTTAATAGCACTCCATATAGCCATATCATAAGTACGTACATTATACACGCGTTGAAATCTCCACAAAATTGGCTGTCATTGGACCTCATTTTTCTTCGTTTCCAACATAATTAAATTGATTTTTTATTTCCTCGATTTCCTTTTTGAAAACCCAACCTTAATGAACGACAACGTTTATCACTCCTCGAAAACAGTAACGCCATCCATTTTAGTATATATCTCGTCTTCCAAATCGAATCACTCGGAGAAAAAAAAATCGTAGGATTATGTCCACTTCCTTTTTTGAATAATTGAAAAGTTAATTTTTGGAAGAGTTCATAGCCCACGTAAATTGGTGGTTCAAAAGCGTGAGCTTTTGAAAAAGCTCCTTTTCGGTTGATACGCTAGATGTAGAGGTCATGTTTTGACGCGGAGGGAAATGGTTGGTTTTACGATTACGTCGTGATAAATTTAATGCTGGATGACGTTTTTTTTTTCATCTTAAAAAAAAATAGAGTCTTGTAATCGTGTCCATGAACCTTATAAGAGACTTCGAGGCCCGGCTTAGGTAGATGTATGTTTTACTTCTTTGTCACATTCGTTTTGATCTAAATAGATTTCCTCTTTCTTCCGCACGTCTTTCCGTATAGGAATAACAACAATATAAATATTGGTGTTCCATCTTCGTTTATGGCCATACAATGTCTGTCTTGCATCCAACATGAAAACAGGTTTAAATCCGCCGGAGGCCAAGACAAGATTTCACTCAATTTACTACAATAATATTGTAGTAAATTCACAGCGGCCATTTTGCCTTTTAAATCGCATTTCCCGCGCAACAAAGCACCTATGATGCGTGAAGATGTGATTTTCGAGAAAAAAAAAACGTTCCGTTTTTCATGTTTTTCTTGTTTTCCATTTCTTTGTTTTTAAAGAAAGAACTTAGATATTTACCTGTTTTTTTTGGGGGAAGGAAAGTTAGTTTAAGATTTTTTTCATTTACATAAGAAGGGTTGTTTAATTTTGGGGTAAATTTGGACATCAATTTTGATGATAATTATGGAGTTTTCATCAATAAACGATTACTTCCCTTCGGTTACGGTCCGGTTGATCCCCTAGTCGAAAACTTGGAAATGTCTGTACTTCGGCGTGGAACCTCTCTTCGGCCCCTTCTGGGCGTCCAAACGATGGCACGAAATGGCCGCCGCTTGGAAGGTTCTCGGCTTTCGCCGATGGAGGCTCTGGTGGTTGCGCACACCTGAAGACCTGGCGAGTACAGGTGAATCCGGTGTTGAAGGTACAGGTTTCAGTCGATTGGTGTGATAGTGACGAATGCGGACGTTTTTTTATTTGTCTTAATTTTTTGGTGTTGTGCAGTGTTTAAAGACCCAATAATTAACTTAGAACTTAACTCCAGTGACGAAAAGCTCTTTTTAATGCAAAACCATGATGGATTACTCGCCGAACTTGAAATGAACAACATGAAAGGAAAAGCGAAAAAATCCCGAGCGCTCTTCCAAATATCCAAGGTAATTCCCAAAATTTATTGCTGATTAAATTTTTGAAATTCGACCTAATTAATTGAGTATAAATTGAGGCCATATAGGGCAATGATATTTTTTAATATGGCCCATGATTTTGGAATTAAGCCCGCTCCAAAACACCATCGTAGGGCATCCAAAAGGAATGCGTTTCGAGGTTCAAATCTAAACCTGTTGTACAACTTTTTTAATATTCAAAATATCAAAGGAAAAGAACATAAATAATGACCCATCCAAGCATATCTTTCTCTAATACCCAAGCTATCGGATTTAAACATAAAAAAAAACCTTCAGTCTTCGGCTCTACCTTCAAAAAAGTTCAAACTGTTAAGGCTTGAAGCGTCTCAAAACCCGTTAGCCACACTCTTCTTAAGTCACGTATTTCTTTCATAAAACAATCAAAGTTTTTTACCTTAGAAATCGACTTCAATTTTCCAACAGTCTGCATAAAATATATAATTTTTTCTTCCGAAAAAAAAGCTTTCCAAAATATTTTCTTGAAACCTTACATCCACCCAATGTTTGACTTAGTTGTGGCTTTATTCTGCATATCAAATTTCAAGGTAATTGTTATTTATAATGTTAAGACTTACAGTAATTGGTTGGAGTAACTTGATAGTAGGAATAATACGAGGCTTCGAGAAAAAATGCGACAAGAATAGTCATTACAAATGCACAATGCTAGGCCATTATTCAATTGTAACGGTGTATTTCTACATTTTCTCGTTGAAGAAATATTAGAAATTATATATTAAATTAATATTCAAATATCAAATGAAGAAATGACTATAAAAACTCTTCGTGTGCCACTGTCCAGCTATTGTCGATGAACTTTGAATTTTATATGATTTTTTTAAAATAATGTTTATAAATTACATTCATTTCACTAAGAAGTAAAACGTAAGAAAAATCGATTGTTAAATATTTGAGATGAGTATTCCCTTCCATCTGAAATTTTCCTAATTTGAGTAGTCCATTCCTATTCCATTAATCTTCTTTTAAACATTGGAAAAAGCATAGATGCATTGAACTTTGTATTAGTCCCTTTCCCGAAATTTATTGCTAAAATTTATGCCATTGTTGAAACAAATTTAAGGGAAAGGATTTTTTGCTGAACTTCTAGCTTTGTATGGATTTATACATACCTTCCCTTGTTCAATTTGAACACTGTATAAAAAAGAGGCTTTTATTGTTAAACTGTCTACAAAAGATACTAAAATTTAGCTTCAATATTTACGAACTTCAATAATTTTTGTTAGACCAAAACGTAGGAAAAATCGATTGTTAAATATTTGAGATAAGTATTCATTTTCATCTGGGCTCCATGGATATAATAGAGGAGGAAAAACAACCCTTTAAAAATTTAAGTTTTCCCTTAAAAATCGTTTCTAAGTATTTGAATTACTCCTTTTAAGTAAAATCCCTACCTAAACTTTTCTACATCCCTTTCTCTTTTCTTCCCAACAATAGGCTTAGTTTCTCATATGGTTGTCCTTTAGAATCAAATCATCTTAGAAGAAATTTTCCTAATTTGAGTAGTCCATTCCTTTTCCATTAATCTTCTTTTAAGCATTGAAAGTAGCATGGATGCATTGAACTACGGAATTGTCCCTTACGGAAAATTTATAGCTAAGATTCAAGCCATTGCAAAATATTTAAAGGAAAAGAATTTTGAACTTCCTACTTTGTATGGATATCCATACAAACTGGATTTGAAAAATTTGAAAAATCAACTGGAGCCTATCGTGCTGGATCACATGGAAATTCCGTGGAGTGCAAAATAAATTACTGTTAAATATTTGGGTATACTTCTGGACTCAAAATTAACCTGGCAAAGCCACATCTCAAGTAAAATCAGATTAGCCAAAATTCGACTCATCTAACTATACCCACTTATCAACAGAAGGTCTCGTCTAAGTATGGAATGTTCAATGATGATATACAAATCAATCATAAGACCACTTTTCACATACTCTTGCGCCATCTGGCTTCCATCTTCAAAGAAAAACCACAATGATCTACAGGTGTTCCCAAAATAGAGTCTTGAGAATCATCACTAAAGCTCCATGGTATGTGAGACACTACCAAATTCATCACGAAATAAACTCTCATACATAAAAGACTTTCTAGTCGAACTCACAAGGAATTTCAGTAGAACTAGGCTGGGGGGAAACTATAAAACATAGAAGGCTGAAGTGAAAACTCCCTCAAAAGCTCCACGAAAAAGTAATTGCTTGACCACAAGGACAAGAACAATCATCAAATAAGAAAATAAAATAGACAGAGGAATGAAGTTCGACTCCTCCAGCTATTTAAACGCCGCTAAAGATCAATTGCCTGTTATCACCTCCATGATATAGCAGCAAATCACTGAACTGGTGCAAATTACATAATAGTCCACAAAAAAAATTGAACACTGTAAATAAAAGAGGCTTTTATTGTTTAAATGTCTGCAAAAGATACTAAAATTTAGCTTCAATATATCTTTATTTTTTTAAGTTTCTCTTAATCTTTTTTTAACTTAAAACTAAAGATAAAAAATTCAATTTTTTGATCAAGACTTGTCAAACTAACTTTCTGGAAAATATTCAATCAAAGATTGACTCAACTGACAAAAATTGGCAATTGATTAGAAACAAAATGACAGTTGAAATCAATGACAACAATCAGTTAGTTGAAAATTGAGACTTTTATTTTTATATCTGTATTACACTAAAATGTAGGTATTTATATTCTTTGTTCTCTGTCTTTGCCACCACACATATATTTGCCTATTATTTTGACATTAAAAGTAAAAATTTTGTTTACAATTGTATCATATTTTAGTTATCATAAACTACCAATATGAGCCATTTTCGGCACTACTGGCATATGCGATGACAGTGGATTAAAAACATTTTTTATTTAGGACCAATAAATATAACTTCTCACTCATATACATAAGAACATTAGCCACGTTTTTAACATTAAAATGCCAAAAAAATGAGTGCCTATGATTTAACGACAAATTACAGAAAACGTAGATAAATTTTTGAAAACCATGTTCAATTTTGTTGAAACAAAAAGTCTTTGGATCATTGAAAAATAAATTCTATAAATAGTATTCTATAAAATATTAAGTATTCTTGTTGGTTTCTTTATGGTTTTAACTCATAGACCCAAAAAGACATTTTACAGAATTTGCCAATTTGCCAAAGATTTAATTTCTGTAATAGTACCTATACCACAACAATCGAAAAAAACAAAATCTTCCAATCAGCTTCGCCAAGTTTTCATCTTATACACGCATTGAAATTTCCGCCAACTCTATCGATAGGCAAATCAACGCTTTTTGATCTTTTTCACCGGATACAACTCAAAACCACTTCAATTCTACAGATTTGTTCTTCGGAATCACGAATTTTGAAATTGCCAATCTCCATTACATGTATTGCATATCAATCCATTCACGAACTCATAAATATGATGAATATCTCCAGAAACATAATTAGTTTTCGCTCTAGTAATTTAAACACATCTTCATTCTCTTTCTAATTATGAATAATTTCCAGCCAACAAACGAACGATTCGAACGCCTCGATCGATTCGATTTTTATTGGTTTTTAACAGAAAAAAAAAAAATGTTTTTTGTATTGAAATTCGAAGGAAGTCAATCGATACACTTGAAAGTTTTTCAAGAAATCAATCGAACCATAACAAAAATCGAAGAGTGAGTTTTCGGATCTGTTGCATAATTCATTTGGTTAAATGACCAAATGTCCAGATTTTCGGACCCACTCGTCCATATTTGGTTACAAATGGCAGATGTTGTCCTTTCGATTCCCAGATTGGTGAGGCGAATGGCATGTGGATGATACAAGGTTCTTGCGACTTTAGTCGCGTGCTCGCCAATCGAGAAAACCTCCCCCTCCCATTATGGATATCTGTTAATTTTTTTTATTTTTTTTTGGGCTTTGAAACGATTAGTTCAGCTTATTAACATGTGCACTTCTTTTTTCACAGGTGTTATGGCATCTGGATATTTTCCGGCGCAGTTTCCGGGATTTATCCGGTCACGCATGCATGGCAGAGTCGTGCATCTTTTGTGCGTTAAAGGTAAGACAATCTCTGACTTATTAGCTCAATTATCTTTTTAATTAACTTGTCGAAGGAAGCGGAAAGTAAAACGAACAAGTATCAGTTGAGATTTGAAAAATTATGCACTTATTAAGTGCAATTTTTATGATGGTAAACTAGCTAATTATATTAGTTTTTAAGATTTGATGAGGAAATTATAATCATTTTATTAAATTTTTTGATATTTTTCATCGTTTTTACAAAACTTTTATTTGAAAAATGAAGTTAAAGACTTAGATCTTCAGTTTTAAGTTAACCGGATCAATCGAATCATTCCACCATTGTTTTTCTAAGTAATTTTCACAGTAAAACCGGCACTACATATATTTCATTTACACTTCACATTACATTTACACTACACTTGTAAATTTTATGAAGTGGAATATAATAATTAAGTTCTGGGCAATAAGGAAAAAGCTTCTTGTGGAATATTATTTATTTTATCGCCAACGTTTCGTCAGTCATTGCTGACTTCTTCAGGGCTCTATAATGAAAATACATAACATTTAAAAAATAGTAACACATTATTGTCAAAATTATAAATAAATAAATTACAATTCATAATCAAAATAAGATTTTTTCGCTGACTTTGAACAGTTATACTGTTTATACAATATATAAAATATATTGCAGTCCAATTTATTAACATAAACTTGAACAGAAGTTCAAACAAAATATTCGTGACGTATTACCCAGATACGTATTTCGATTGCCAAGCAATCTTCATCAGTGGTCATCAAGTAGTTTGGATCACTCCGTAACTGCTTTGTGATAATTCTTGATAATTGATGATTTTGATGACCACTGAGGAAGATTGCTTGGCAATCGAAATACGTATCTGGGCAATACGTCACGAATATTTTGTTTGAACTTCGGTTCAAGTTTATGTTAATAAATTGGACTGCAATATATTTTATGTATTGTATACACAGTACAATTCATAAGTTTTAGTCGATATAAATCTTAGTTAATTTATGTGAAATCAAACCAAAAAATAATCAAATTTTAATAACATTATTTAAATACTGCCCAAATTTAATTTTGATTAGTATTTAAATCCTTATTGTATCTGTATAGTCCTTATTGCCCACAATTTAATTATTATATTTAAAAAGACAAGGACTTAAACAACATGGATTATTCGGGAATATTTTCTAAAGGATTTATCTAAAAATTTAGCTTGAAATTGCTATGTAAAATAAAATTTATTGACGCATAGTTTTACGCCAAATTTGAAACTTAAATTCTGGAATGTTAATTTATTTTTCAAAATAATTTATTTCGACATTTCGACAGCCAGGAATGTTGGTTGAAATTTCGTATGCTATCTACATGTTGTAGAAAAAAATATTCGGTAAAGGGTTTCGAAGAATTCGTTTATGACTAAGACATAAGCGAGTATTTGGTTATGATAAGACTTTTGTTGATAAGAAAAAAATTCAAAATCCACCCCTTTTCTAATAAAAAATATGATTTCTACAGAATTCATGTTTTACTTTTGGTAAATTACAAAACTTATTTTTCGCAGGTATTCATTTTAAATCCGTTACACCATCGTGATGCCTTTCAGGGCCCAAATTTACCATAAATCCTTTTTTCGCGTCCCTATAATTTCTTGGTAATGGTCCATCAAACTTCAACCCAACCACAAAAAAAAATATTTGCCTTAAGGCTTAGCAACAATATGTTAAAAGTTTCATAAAGAAAAAAACTTTTTTTTTTTAAACAATAACCTTGAATTTCTGGCTCGTGCTATCCAAAAGATGCATCCATATCCCAAGAAGACATCCACGCGATTCCAAAACCGGAATCGAGACGACGACCACTTGAGTGTCCACTTTTGTGCAAAATCAATTCTTTTAAATTAACTCCAAAATCGGATACAAAGAAACCAATCTACAATGTTATAATATAATGATCAGTGGAAGGTTCAAACTGGTTCATGTTTGGTTTCTTTGTTTGTATCATTCGATTTGTACGATCATTGTAAATGTTACGAATCAAATCTTAGACTTTAAGATTGTAAATTGTGATTAGATTATTAATAACGGCACTGGTATAAATGGAAATATATATATATATATAGAGTCGACCAATGGGAAGCGAGGACATGGAAAGCACGAATTCAGACATTTCTCTTTTTTTGAGTTGTACAAGACTGATCACTGAAGACCAAAAAAAAAAAAAAACTCTCACTAATATTCTAAGTGCTAAAGATTTAAATGGAGCACAAATATCGAATGACGAAGAAAAAATTCTTCCTACTCACATGGGAGTCGTGATAGTTTTTGCTCTAGTTACGTAAAAGTTTTCGATTAGAAAGCTACAGATTGGCGTAAAGAAATTGATCACATTACAAGACAAAGATTGCAGTTTCAACTGCAATATCATTAGAGGATTGCATTATAATTTTTACCGGATGAAAGCTTTAAGATGTCGCCTGTAACATCCGGTTTTGGCTCGAGACAAAACTCTAAAACTTATTACAGGTAATTGGAAACAAGACAACAAAAAATCCTATCTTCTTCATGCAATTGACATTTTTTTTTATACTATCCGGTTTCAAGTTTTGTACTAGAAAATAGTACAAAAGAATTATTGAAATTTTCAAGTGGCATACAAGACCAGGCACAAGAAGTAAGAAGATTTCGTTTGGCGCCAAAGAACTCCTACAGGTCCGATTAAAAGGGTCTCGAAAATGGGCGGAAGATAATGACTCGGGCATAATATTGTCACAGACGCGGAGGCGGTCTATTTAAAAATCTCCAATGACCACTTGTTCAAATTTATGACTCGATGATTTATGGCGTTTGAATAATGATCTTCTAACCTTTTTCTAATATTCGAAGAATCAGGTAAAGAAGAAATAAATGCTGGCCAATTTTTGAGAGTTGTAAATTATTTTTGTTTTTTTTTGGTGTTCGAGGCCATTGTTTTGGCTCAGAAAAACATTGACTTTGTTTTGAATTAAATGGAAAATAAAACGTGGATAAATATGATTTACGTTTCCCACGAACAATACCCGCATCGGGTGGAAAAATAAAAAATAAAAATGTGTAATAAAGTAACCACAGAACTGAGTTTTAAAACAATGGAAAGTTTGGAGGTTTCGGTTTATGGGTTGTTTAGCATGGGAATTTGAGGTTGAAGTGATAAATTAATAAAAATGAGGAGTTTGAGCTTTTGAAAGTGAAGTTTTTATTGAGCTTTGAGCTTTTAATGTTATAGGTTTCTTTTGATATTTTTGCAATACTAATACTTCAACATCATTTTAAGGAGTGCCTTTTTGTTTTGTACAAAATTTCTAGCTCTTTTTTTATCAGTTCCCTGATTTCCAGAATTTTACGCCCACGAAACACCCTGTAAGTCGAAAGGGTGCTTCTTTAGCTGTATTTAAAAAGCACCTTCTTTGAGTTTCAGGGTGTTTAGTAGACATGGAAATTTTAAATTCAAGGAATTGGCCAAAAAATTCTAGGTATTTTAATTTTTTTCAATATTTGATTAGTTTTTGATTTGGAAAAGATGAAGAAGTTTTTGTAAATATTACTCTGATGAGGAACGGATTAGATTGTCGTTTTTAAACACTCAATTGCCATTTTATGATTAAAGTGGCTTCTTAATTTGTAAAAGATTAAAAAATATTTATCTTTCTCAAATATGAAAATGGTAAGATAAATGCTTGAAGAAATACAAATTCGATAGTGTAGGCTTTTCAGGTTCTACAGGATAACACAAAGTTGCTACCAAAAACTTATTCAATAATTATCAAAGAGCATTATATATTTATTGATGAACCAAATCAGCTTTTAGAAGTAAAATATCGAAAATTTTGAGTTCTACGACTCATAACAATCAAGAGGACCAAATTTAGTAGAATAAGAAACCAAATCCATGTCAGGTAATCGGCAATCGATTAATCTTGGTCTACCAACCAAGTACCTAAAAATTCCCAAGAATTTTAATTCTACAACACGATAATGCAAACTCCTCTATACAAAAGACCCTTGAACAAATTATTAAATTAAGAGTAGATGATATTGCTTTATCCACCAAACTACAATATATTCTAAATGGTAAAATTAAGGGGATTCTTAATGGAAATTTAAGCGGTGTTTCCTGTTGGGGTTCTCCCGTGTAAAGGCCTGTTTTTGAGCATTGTTGGTTTTTTTTTTGAGGATCAATGAAAATGATAGAACTTTGTGATTTTCATCATTGTAAGGATAAGAACTATTAGTTAGGGAAAAATCTAAAGTAGAACGATTTCGGTTCATTAGATTTTCTAAAATACAGTAAAAAAATGGCATTTTAATCTATAGGCTCAAAAGCATAGAATGATTGGGAATCAATTGAAAATTTGGAAAATTGGATATTTGGCAGAGTTTTGAAGATAATTCTACGGTTTATTTGTTATAAAAAAAATATAAATATTCGGATTTTTTTACTTTTAGTTCATTTTACGCGTCTACAGGTGCTAAGTTTACCCTAATAATTGGAAATTTGTCGGTTAAACCGTTCTTGAGATATGATAGGGAAATTCGAAAAGCACCATTTTGAGAAAAACATGTTTAAAATTATAACGACTTCTGTATCTTTATAAGGACTTCATATTTTAAAAAATCCCTTTGCCTTTATATGCATGATATATTATTTAGTTAAAGAAGTAATTTTTCAAAAAAAAAATAATATTGTTAATTCTTCACACGGGAAAATCCTCTTAATAATCTCTCTTAAAATCCCCTTAAGTGATTTTCCTTTGAATAGTCAATTGATTTTTATTGGATCGGTATTAAAAATTTCTCACTAGATATCAAATAGTTGATAATATTAATGGTGCTTTAATTTAATGTTAAAAAATGACATTATTTGTCGGCCACCACAAATTTTGAAATTTTCAAAAAGCTCTCCAAATTCATTGTTAAAATCATTGAAAGTAAAATCTTTTGAAGACAGTAGAATGGTCATTAAAGAAATGTATACATTGAACTCAATGATAATACAGCAAAAGGGAAAAATTAGTCATAAAAAATATTGAGAAATTCAAATAAAAAATTAAAAATTTTTAATACAATTTTACCCCAACTGTTGCACATATGTATCTACTGTAACAAGTTTCTCTCTTTACCCCTTATTGAAATCTATAAGGTTAATGATATTGAAGCTGGTTATATCATTGAATTAAAACTTTTAATTTTTTCAAAATTTGTGCTTTATATAATAATTAAATTGAGGCAATAAGGACGAAGCTTCTTGTGGAATCTTATTTATTTTATCGCCAACGTTTCGTCAGTTATTTCTGACTTCTTCAGGGCTCAAAATTTAAAAATTACTCCACAAATGTCAAAGAAATAAGCTGTAAAATGACCCAACTGGTAGAACAACAGACCAAGAATACAATTTGGTGTTGATAAATAAAAAATTGTTTAAAAAACATTATTGAAAAAACACAAGCACACATGTTATAATAATTTATAATAATATATAATAATCATAAAAAGCTTATTTTTATGACATTTGTGGAGTAATTTTTAAATTTTGAGCCCTGAAGAAGTTAGGAATGACTAACGAAACGTTGGCGATAAAATAAATAATATTCCACAAGAAGTTTCGTCCTTATTGCCCACAATTTAATTATTATATAAAACACAAAATTTTGAAAAAAAGAAAAGTTTTAATTCAATTATATAACCAGCCTCAATATCATTAACCTTATAGATTTCAATAAGTGGTTTATTGCCCTCAATTTAATTATTATATTTAAAAAGACAAGGACTTAAACAACATGGATATTTGTGCTATATGTCGTTTTATAAATATTAAAAACCGACATTCCATTCCGAAGACCGAAAATTATGAAAAAGTTCTCCAAATTCATTATTAATATCAGCGAAAGTAAAACTTTTCGAATACAATAGAATTGTCTTTATAGTAATTTATGTATTGGACACAATGATAATACATCAAAAGAGAAAAATTAATCTTAAAAATATTGAGAGTTTCAATAAAAAAACCTAAAAAAATTTAGCCCCAACTGTTGCACTTTACTAGTTTCTTTCTTTACCACTCATTGAAATCAAATACAATATTATTCAATTTCATAAAATTAACGATAATTTTTATCGAAAAATAAATCAAATCTGCTTTTAAAATGAATTGTTTTCATTTCATTATCTTATTACAATTCATTATCCGAACAAGAACGTAAAATTTTCTCAAAAAGGACACCAAAGCAATTTTCTTTTCTACTCAACTTACCTCATTCCGACTTCTATGCATATAATTAATTTACTGCCATGGCAAAAGTCATAAAAAATCCTAAAAAAACCGGCTTTATAATCCAAAAAGAGCGTAATAAGCTAATTGCAATATAACTCGTTACAATTTCGAAACCTACGACTTGTATCGTACGCCTTAGTTCCATTATGAATCACATGGGTTTTTTTAACAAATTGCCAACAAAAAAAAAATTTTGAAAATTGTTTAATAAAATTGTATTCGAACTGTGTAGGTTTCATTCAGGCTTCTGTGTTGTTTTATTTTTGTATCTCGAATAGTGGGTAGACTAAATCTAATAGGTTCGTTAATAAAATTTAATATTTCCAACCAAATGACTTGGCGATTTAATTCGACCATTTCAGCGATGCCAATCCGCTATTTCCGTTGTTAAATTAATATCGACCAGACACAAAATTGACTCATAAATTTCGAGCAGTTTTATGATTAACTCTATGATTAATGGACTCAAAATCTTAGTGGAATTATTTCTCAATTTCTAATTTTCGCGTGACACTCTTCAAACTGAAGTCCATATACGCTTATTTGGATTATAACGTTCTATTGAAAGAGAGCTGAGCCATAAATGGAGTTAATCTGAACTTTTCCATCAATAAATATTCATTTATTTAATGCCCATGGCTAGTAAGGGAAACGATGTGGTCTTTAAACTTTATTGATTGATAACGAAAAAAGGTAATCAGTTTAATAATAAGTATGACATTTACATGAGTCGCACGCTTTAATTGTATTTGATTGCAAAAACTGGTTTTTTCCATATATCACTAGAATTTTATAATAGGATTTAACTATTATTTTTTTTTTTGGAATCAATACGCGATAAAGAGCTAATAGGCCAATAAAGTTATGGATTTATTACGACAATCTTTTGAAAGATTTACCAGATATAAATCTCTAAATTTCCATGATGAAATTTTGGAGAAAAATTTAAAGTTTTTCTTGCTGGTGGCGTCAATAAAAAGTCTCATAAAAAATTAAGCCAGCCAAATATTTTTTGCTAACCGAACTAAATGTTTTCTTCAATTTTCCATCCATTAAAAGATATTTAACTACTACTTTCGATCCACTTGAAACTAGTAAATTCAAATTAACTTATGCAAAATTAGTTTCCTAAAGTTTCAACTATATATTTTGAAAGTTTGAGATGCCTGGTAGCATTTTTTTTTGCTAATAAAAGTAAATTTAGTCTCTTCGATCATTGAATCTCCATAAGATTACGTTTAAAGTCTTAATATTTTTAAATTTCAATAACTTTTTAAGGACGTAGTGAATCGCTTTATAATTTTCACAGGTGATTTAGCATTAAATAAGAAATATTCTTCTTAATTTTTAGTTATCTAGTAGCATTTTGACACACCTATAACATCTTTAAAACATACTCGATTAGCTAAAACTAGTTAAAGTTTATAAAGAATCAATCTTCTATTGTTGAGAAAAAAATATTTTCTGATTTTTATCAGTTTTTGCGACTTCTTCGCAAATACAAAGATACATCTGGGTACATAAATCTGGAGTCAATTTTTCAATGGTATCGTCCAATGGCTTTTTCTATACTTAAATCTTTTCTATAGATTTCAATCATAAAGTTTTCCTTAAAAACTTATTGAAAATCCATTCAAAATGACACATGAAAAATTTCCTCATTTTCCAGCCTTGTTAACATTGCTTTAGTTTTTAGAAAATTATTCCCTGGATCTGGCTTTAAATTGTAACTATAGTTTGGAAAAACAGTTTTTACCATGGAGCACCGATTATTTGTCGTAGGATCCTTGCTTGAAATCATTGTAGGATTTCAATGTTGGAGTTGGATGCTCAGTATTGGAATGATTAAATTAAAAGCTTAATTTTTACTTATACTTAACAAAATTCGCTTCTATTATAAAGGGCAAAAATTTCGCATAATTTTAAGGGTAAAAAAATGTTTTCTGCGTAGGAAAATGTGAAAAATTGGGTAAATTGTTATTGTCTGTATGACAACTGATCAATGATTTATGTATATCGTCCCAGAAGACCCATAAGCCTATCGTTTTCAAACTCTCATTTGCTCATTAACATTAAAACTTTTTTTCTGCTAAAATATAAATTTTTTTGAATATATGTCTTATGAGATTCAATTTCTTCTTTATTATTATGTCAAAATAATTATTATCTGATGATGACAGTCAAAAGCTGTTGAAACGCGTCGTAATAAAGAAGAAATTGAATCTCATAAGACATATATTATTATCCATTAATTTATTGTGACTCGGAAATAAATAAAAAATATTTATCAATGTTAAAAAATTGATTTTTCCTCACTTGAGTAACATTGTTTATTCGGTATATGCAATAGACTGATTCAAAAAAAATTATGAATTTTTTTTCTTGATTATATCGAAAATATTGTTGGGAATGACAAAAAAAAATCCTGTGAAAGTATAAGCTCTTAATATTAATATTAAGAGGTGCCGCATCGCAAATTTCGATTTTCCATTTAAATAACATGGGAACAATATTCTCTTCCACTTTGGAATTTTATAGCTCACGTTGGTGACGATAATATTTTGGAATGACCAAGGTATATTCTTGTAGAAAATTGAACGATCTACAAAAAAGGTCTTGTACAAATTTTTGATATATTTATTCCTTCAAAAGTTATTCAAGGCGAAAGTTGAACTAAAGAGAAATTTTAATATTTTTTCAATTTTTTGACGCAACCATCAATTTTATGAGAAAATTTTATAAGACATTTTTGGTAGAGCACTTTTTTTTCTATAACTTATCTCAATAAAAGTTTTTGGTATTTTTCACAGGTCCTAAGTTATTTAATTAAAATAAAAAATAATAATTTTTATGTTAAAAGTATAATAATTCAGGGAATATTATTAATTTAAAACAAATAACTTAGAACCTGTGAAATATATCAAAAACTTTTGAGATAAGTTGTAGGAAAAAAAGTGCTCTACAAAAAATCTCCCATAAAATTTTCTCATAAAGTGATGGTTGCGTCAAAAATTTGAAAAAATATTAAAATTTCTCTTTAGTTCAACTTTGACCTCGAATAACGTTTGAAGGAATAAATATATCAAAAATTTGTACAAGACCTTTTTTGTAGATGGTTTAATTTTCTACAAGAATATATCTTGGTCATTTCGAAATATTGTCACCAACGTGAGCTATAAAATTCCAAAGTGCAAAAGAATATTGTTGCCATGTTATTTAAATGAAAATTTCGAAATTTGCGATGTGGCACCTCTTAATATTAAGAGCTTAAACTTTCATAGGATTTTTTTTTGTCATTCCCAACAATATTTTCGATATAATTAAGAAAAAAGAAGGTCATCATTTTTTTTGAATCAGTCTAATATACATTAAATGGTTTCTAGGAAAATTACCAAAATGATAGCAATAAAAATCGTTTCCAGATAATTACTTACGATGCCTACTTATTAACAGCTTTGATTATTAAAAAAAATTAATTCCCAATCCTCAACCAATTTCCAAATTTTAGCTAATAGAAGTCACGTGACTTTAAAAAAAAAAGTCTTATAATCTTTCGATTGTTGTATCAAATTTCCTACCCTTTTTACAATGCATATATTTTTTTCTTGAACTTCTTCTGTTAACTTTTAGGCGGGTTCACTCTTGTCACAACTAATTCCAATTTATTTGAGCTCAAAAAAAAAACCTTTCTGTAATCCCAATTTCAAGAAACATGTCTTCAAAAACGTTCCATTTCCGAATTTCGACCCTCTTATTCTTATGTAAATATCCCCTACATACAACAGGTAGTTGCCGGAGCTTTTGTTTGCACACCTGTATCGTGTCACCCCCGTGTCCCAGGAAAGCTAGTTGAGCACGTTTTCAATGGCCATTTAAAAAATTAACGCCACCGAAGCAACCGATTGGGAGACGTAGAAGAATATTGTTGGTAACATTGGCAAATGTGACTCGTTTCTTTGTTAGGTAGGCACTTGATTATTACCTCATAGGTAAGAGTGTGGAGGTAAGGTAGTGCCTCTGGTCTGGTCAGCCACATCGAGATCGTTCAGTTCTTGAGAGGTGCTTTAGTGAAAGGTATCCAAAGCGGCTACGTGGCCGAAGAACACCAATATGCGCGCCACAATAATCAACCATTAAACCATGATTGTGTTAGTGGTCAAATATCAGTGAATTTTCCGCAGTGAAAATTAGCCCAATCGTTTTTGGATTAAGTGATGAAAATTGTGCCATTTTTGTGCTGATATCAAAATGATTAATAAGTTTCGCTTTCGTAAGAAGTCGCTGGACGAAACTCCTCACAAAAAATCAAATGAAAAAGAAAAGGAATTGCGCGAATGGATTAAACGTGACAAAGTAAGTTGCACTAATTTCCTGGTTAATGTCCGATATAAAAACTCAAATTAGGCTCTTTAGTCTTAACGATTATGGACCCATTAAAGTGCCTATTCAGATTTGGATGCGATAAGAACATGTACGAGTATAGTAAATTCTAATGAATTTCCTGGAAAAAAAGTTTTAGTTGAAATGGAAAGGGGTTATTATACTAGTTGGTTATAACCTGGTTGTGCTCTATGCCCATATATAGGGTTGTTTTATGACTTCAACTGTTTTCATTTTCTCCTTCCTACTTGCTCGTGAGTGGGTGAAGTGCATCTTCGATGCACTTCTTTGTTCCCATCAACAAAAGGATCTCAAAAGCAATCTTAAATATTCAAAGTTGCCAACTTATTTAACTATCCACCGTCGAAATGTGATTTAATCAATTTTTTTTCTTCTCTATAATTATATTTGATACGTATACCTCTCATATTAATTACATAACACCAACTATATAATACACGGGTTTTTATAGATCCGAAAAATTTCCTTTTTGCAATTCAACCCTTTTTTTTGGTTGTTGTTGTTAATTAACATTCAAGGCTAAGATTTTAATTAAGTTTTTCGGAATTAAAGACACTTTAATTAGAATGAACAAAGAGATGAGATTTTCGGAATTCATTAAATTTGAACAATTTTCGTTCGGAGTTTTGTCTCGATTTATAATTGGACAATTATATTTAAATTTCGCGCTAAATTTGTGGGTCTTTATATGGTAATTTTGGGAGATGGTGATGTGGAGAACAAATTTGGAAAAAAAATGGGTTTTTAATATTGGAATTTTCATGTTTTTCAGTCTTTTGTTGTTCAACTGTTCCCATTTTCCCACATAACTATCCTTTTTGTTATATTGTGCTTTTAAATGGGATACTTTTGGAAAATTTGAAAAAAAAGGCGACAATATGGTTTTAAGAATAAACATTGAGCTTTTAGGAAGTTTTAAAACTAAGGTTTTTCCATTTGTTCCCCAGAAAATACCTACAAACCTAGAACTTCCATTGCTGCATCAAAATATGGTCCTAATCCTTTTTTTTTGTCTATTCTTGTCAATTTTCCGGTTCGAACCCTATTACCCGAGGTAATACCCTGATGATTATTTTTAACGATTCTTATAAATACTTTTCCAATTTAGTTGCATTTCTTTCAAGTAAGAAGATAAAATTAAAGTCCCTGATTTTGATTCGGTAATGATTAGGTTTTAGAAAACTTTAAATTTGGTGCTTACTCATTGCATTTATGTACATGTGTATAAAGTTTTCATTAATATTGGGGACTAAAATACTTTAAAATTCCAAAATAAGTTTCAGGAAAATTAATGATTCTAACACTTCAAATTTTACGTTTTTTTAGTTTCAGAAAAATCAACAAATTTATCAAAAAAATTCTAGGAAAATTTGAAAAAAACCATTCAATGGTTATAGCGCAAATTAGCTCATTTTTTCAGTATTTCATACTGCAATTGTCTTTCAATTTTGATTAAGACATTTTGCTTTCATCTATTGGTAACTCTAGTTTTGATAAATTCAGTATATTCTTAAAATTTTAGGATACAATGTTGCAATTTTATTCTGGAATTTCTACAAATGATAAGGAATTTTGGTACTCAATACTTTGACAATCCTAAACATTAAATTTTTTATTTATCCCATACCAAAAACAGTTTAAAAATGTAAGGAATAGAACTGGTTTCACCCTAAACTCAAGTGATTTAGGGGTTGTATATTTAAACACCCAGAAACTAGTAGTTCTCTATTTTCAAGCAAAGTAAAATTTCAAAAGTTTATCTTACAAAATTGCAGACAAGGAGCTTTTAACTTCAATATTAAACTCAATTCCTAGAAAGAAAATTTGTAAATTTTTTTCTTTATTTGGAGCTTTATTGTTTTTCGTAAATTCTGGACCAATTTTTATGCTCTACCCTCTACAATTATGACGGCCATTGATTTATCTATCAGGGAAAAAATTGTGATATAAGAAAAACTGTATGAAATAAAGATCTATTGGGAATTGACCACTTTGGTCAAGACGTTTAGTGGCCCAAAACCTATTAATTTTTGTGTCCTTTTTATAGAAAACTATATGAAGTCGTTAACTATAAATTAAATAAAAATCAAATCAATTTTTTCTATTTGAAATGGCAGTTATCAAATTAAGTCCTAATATAAAGAAGTAGAGTTTACTGTACTATGAATGGTTATGATAGTAAATCACATGAAAATGTAGGAATAATGTTTTTTTACTATACTCAAGTCTGTTGGCTTTTTTTTTACGTTTTATATCAAAAAATTTGTTTAGAAAGAAAGCAAAAATTTTTTTCTACTGTAGAAACTAACCCTTATACTTCGTTAGGCTCTTTTATATGAGAATCACATCACATCACATTACTGCTGGTATTTTCCTTATTTTACCACATTTATTTAAGTAAATGTTCGGTTTTAAGAAATTTTTCTTAGATAATAATTTTCTGATCTGAATTTGATTGAACCCAATAAATAATTGACTTTAAAGGCTATAAAAATAAAATGACACAAATTCAGTATAAACTTATGGGCAATTCTTTGATTGCACACAATACGTAGCCATGTTTTTTAAGCTACGCCTACAAATCACTTCTCAATTTAAATTGAACATAAAATTTAATTTAATACAAATTCTCAGAGAACTAGGATCAAAATAAACAGTTAAAACTTGATTTTTATTTGTGACGTTTTGTCTCCTTTATTGAGCCTTCTTCAGACGTTCATAAACAATTGCTTTATGAACGTCTGAAGAAGGCTCAATAAAGGAGCCAAAACGTCGTGAGTAAAAAAGTTTTAACTGCTGATTTTGATCCTTGTTTTTTGAGAATTTGTATTAAACTGTTATCACCAATGATCTGAAATTTTGCCATTATAAGATTCTATTTTGCTAATTGCTAGTAAATTGATTACCTTTAAACTTTTGGCTTTGGTTTTTTGTTAAACGTCTGCAAGTTTCTCAAGATTTGAACTTGTACACAAAGGGATCATTAACACAATAATATTATTACAATTTTTCTGATAATTTTTCCTCCGTTTCTCACGATGTCTCTGTGTTTTTTCTGTTAATAAATTATTCGCATTGTTTTGAATGAAGAGGAAAAAAAAAATCTCACGTTGAAGAGGCGGAGGAATTAGAGCTATCGTAGACAGACCATGAAATCTGTAAAAGACGGAAATTCAACTTAAAAAAAAAATGATTCATTAAACATTGTTAATTTTGAATGGAACTGCAATGGCTGCAGAGATGCAAAAGTTTTTCAATTTGTGAGGCATGGGCCAACAATTTAAGAAATTTCCGACAGGACTTAAACGCTATTTAAATATCGAGTGATTCACTTGAGTTATTTCCGTTTGAATGTATCTGCAACCGCAAAAGAAGAACGTCCAAAGATGAACCATCTTCGTCTTCTTATCCGCAACGATTCGAGACTCGTCAAACCAGAGTTTACCGTAACTTGACCAAACCAGTGTTACGTTTGTGGCCCAGATTGTAGAATGCAAATTTGGCTCATTGATTCCACTCATTACAAGCGGATTATTTAGACCCACATCTGATTATGGGGTTCCGGTTGAAAATCCCATTTTCCAGGATCTGTTGCAAGAGGCATTTCATCCGAAAATCGTGGTGTTTTGAGGTCACTTCTAGTGACCGTGTCACAAAATCTTGGATTTGGAAAAGTTGCGAATTATTTTGTAGCCTTGGGCACTGTTTAAAATATTTTCTCACCTCTCAATTTAAATGTCCGTTTCTGGGTCAAAAGTCATGCTGATTCGAAAGTAAAATATTTGGTTGAAACTTTGCAAGGCAAATGGTTACGATTTGGATAATCATATTATTCAAATTCACCAAAATATGTTCGACAAAAATCATACGTTCATATGATTTGTGAAAGTTTTAATTCTAGCCGTTTATAATCGCAACTTGAGTAGCCATTTTTTGGTTGCCCAATTAAACAGTAAATTGCCTCAAGCATATTTAGTAACACCTCTTTTTTGCTTGTTTCAGGAGTTATTTTCTCAGTTGCAATTTTCTCAGGAGAGTGCACTGCCGCCGGATGCCCTGCGACGTGCTTTGGCTGAAAGCTTTTTCGACCAGCAGCGCTTTCAGCTGGGCTTTATGGACGATGCCGCCGAATGTTTCGAAAACATGTTGCTACGTATTCATCTGCATATTGCCCATGGCGAGGCGGAGGATATGTGCAATGCCCGACATTGCATTCCCCATCAAAAGTTCGCCATGACTTTGGTGGAGCAAAGCGTTTGTGGAGCATGTGGCGCTACCTCGGAACCTTTGCCTTTTACACAAGTAAGTACACTGTTTTACTATGATTATTTTTTTTTTAAAAAAATGATGTAATAGCCACATTCCTAGGCTCAAAACGATTTTTATTCACTTCATAATTTATTATTATTAAGATTTCACCTTGAGCGCTATTATAACATACGTTCATTAACCAGATTTCCATTAAAGATACTTCGTAGAATAATTATTGGTTTCAATGCATAAAGCTTTCACTTGGATATCCCACTACTATCATAATCAAAAGAAAACACTGCCTCTTTAATTACAATCTAACACTGGAATTCTTAATGTTAACACAGTTGTCTTCAATCATGCATTATCACAAACTATTTAAGGAGTTATATACAGTTAAAAGACCGAAAAAAAGCGAATTTTCCAGAATTTTTTCAGAGAAAACTTTTAAATTTATTGATCTAAAAATTTGTACACATATTATGTTATCTTTGAACTGTATTTTTAGACATAGTGTTAGTAAAAATATTTATTTGGAAAGGAGCTGCAGCTGATCTCCGGGAGCTCCTCTAAAAAAAACGTTTTGCCATGACCACTATATCTCTGAACCAGTGGCGTAGCTAGGTAACCAAGGGCCCTGGAACAAATTAAAAAATGGGGCCCCACTGCTATGTAAACTGATTAGGTTTTATCAAATAAAAATATGAAATATACAAATACTTTAAAAATGCTAAGCTACTTAAGCTCTTTTTTGTGCACTGCAGGGCAGGTAATGAAAATATTAAACAGTAACGACATAATTACAATTGATACTAGGCATAGGTTTGGCTAATAAAACGAAATATAGAAGATTTAAGAGTTTATTATATTAAGGTCGGACCTACCAACTGACTAAATAACAATTATATTTACTTTTTCCTAGCTTTAGTTTTCGCAAAAGTATTAATAACTTCGTTTAAATCCAGGCTTGATGCTGTTTTGTTTTCAATTGCTATTAGCGATAAATATCGGAGTCGAGTTTGGCCCATATTATTTCTTAAATAATTTTTTATTATTTTTAATTTGCTAAATGACCTTTTAGCTGCTGCAGAAGTGACAGGAATTGTAAAGAATAATAACATTGCTGTAAATACTTCCGTTAGGTCGCATTCTAGCACTCCATATTTGCTCATTATTTCCTTAAATAATTGGTGAACTTCCAATTGAATTTCCAAAAGTTCAGTTCGATCAAGATTTTTGGTAAGGATTCGAGGGCCCTCTGAGCTTGAGGATCCTGGGGCACTACCCCGCCTAGCCCCTTAGTAACTACGCCACTGATGTTAACACAGTTGTCTTCAATCATGCATTATCACAAACTATTTAAGTAGTTATATACAGTTAAAAGGCCGAAAAAAAGTGAATTTTCCAGATTTTTTTCAGCGAAAACTTTTAAGTTTATTGATCTAAAAATTTGTATACATATTATGATATCTTTTAACTGTATTTTAAGACTTAGAATTAGTAAAAATATTTATTTGGAAAGGAGCTACAGCTGATCTCCGGGAGCTCCTCAAAAAAAAGATGTTTTGCGATACCCACTATATCTCTGAACTGGATCCTCTGAATTTAAAAAACCAAACAGATTTCGTTAAAGTAGTGTTCAATCTAGTAATTAATCGAAGGAATAAGCAAAATAAAATTATTTGACAATATGGTGGTTTCTCAAAAAAAATAAATAGATTTTTGACCAAAATTTCGGCCTTAAATTGTTTATAAAAAAAAAATATTTATCGGTCAGAAAAAATCTTCGATTAATTACTAAAATATATATTTAAGAAGCTCTTGTTAAAATTTGAGACTAATCGGTTTAGCCGTTTTGGAGTAATGTTGATCACCGACTTTGAAAACACCATTTTGAGAAAAACGCGTTTAAAGTTTGAAAATCACTTTACATTGGATAAAAACGTCTTTTAAAATTTGTGTGTAACTATGAAAATATTCACCGGAATGATATGAAATTTTCTGTATATATTCTTAAATATATGTACATTAAGAAAACAAAGGAAAAAAATTGATTTTTTCAAAATTCTAACTGTATATAACTCCTTAATTTACGTCTTGGACATTTGGGATGTTTATCCAAGGAAATTTTAGCGTGGATAATATACATAAAAGTCTTTTTACGGCTGCTTTTCCTCCAATAATCCTGGATTAAGAGAATAATTTTCTTTCTATTTTTTGTCTTTTAAACCAAATTTTTATCAAACGGCTTCGTTTTCCGGTGTAATTCGTTCATATCACAATCTTACTATTTTAACTATTGCATCTGCAAAAAAATCACGAAGAATTATAATTTACATTTGTAGTGCAATCTACAAAAGTATATTGGACTTAAATTCCCAATTTTTGGAAGTAAAATATGCATTTGCATTGCATTTTTTCTTGAAACTATCTTTCAAAAAGTAACACTAACTCTGATATCTGAACCTCATTTTGGTTTCGAAGAAACTTTGATTGTTTATGGTTCGAATTTTTGTAACTATAGACCAAAAATTTCTCTACTAATTTCTAAAACAAATGCTTTAATTAAAAGGTGACCTCTTTCGTATTCCTCTCGGTGCATTATAAATCTTTGCACAATTCATTCGCTTTGATTTAAATTATTGAAATCATTGGTCGACTTGTAATCTTGTTGTAACGTTATAACTTAAGGAGTGCCGTTTTTTTTTTAAAAATTCATACGAATACATATGTGCAAATTATGCAATTTGCTGGTATACGAAATGATAAATGTTTTGCCTCGGGATATGATATTAAAAACTTCTTGTTGTCCTTCATTTGATCAATGTAATTTTGCATTTACAATTAGATATAAATGCTAATCATAGGTTTGTAATCAATAAATTTATTTTGTGCAGATGGTGCATTACGTATCTGCATCGGCATTGACTGCGCAAGCTCGACAAAGCTCGCTGAACCAAGGTCCCGATGCATTCGGGCAGCTTTTACGAAAAGCTGGAGGAATGGGAGATATTCGCGATTGTCCGGTAAGATATTGAGTCCTTGATCTTTTAATCTTTTCCGGAGTAAAGACTAAGTTTTCATTTTTTTTTCCAGAGTGCCTGCGGTGCTAAAATCCAGATTTGTCGTACATTAATGAATCGACCGGAAATTGTTTCGGTTGGTGTTGTTTGGGACTCGGAACGCCCGAATTTAGATCACATTATGGACGTTTTTGCAACAGTCGGAACATCGCTACGTCTTAGCGATGTTTTCCATAGTGTCGTAGACAATCGATGGGGTGCTACAACAATTCACCAACTCGTTGGAGTGGTCACCTACTACGGAAAACATTATTCAACATTTTTCTTTCACACTAAACTTCGGGTGTGGATCTATTTTGATGATGCCACCGTTCGTGAAATTGGACCACGATGGGATCAAGTCGTGGAAAAATGCCGTCGAGGACGGTACCAACCGTTACTTTTATTATACGCGGTTCCAGGAGGAACTCCGGTCAATACGGAAAATGCCCCAAAAACCGTGACTCCTCTACATACTGAAAGATCGCTGGGCAAAAAACCTCCACTTTCACAACCAATTTTACGACGTTCTATAACGCCCAGCCCCGAAAAACCCAATTCCGCTAATATTCGACGAGCAATAACTCCAAATCCAGACGCTACATTATATAATCAACAACGACCAGTTCGTGCACAAAATGATTACCAAAATTTGGCGGTAATTCAAGATAATATTCATATGAACCAAGCCAACATGAAAAATGGTACGGATGTGGTTGATGGAGATTTACATAAAGAACCAAATTATATCACTCGACGAACAGTTGAAAATGTTATCAATGCACAAAACGCCAAAAAGCATTTGCAGATTCATCGAAGTTTAAGCGCTGGTTCGTCCTCGATCGCATCAGATGGAATCAACATTCCGGATCATTTAAATGTGCCAAGACGTCGAGACTCCGGTAATTGGAGTGGAGATCGAAATAGTGCCTCGTCTTCGTCATCCACTACCATGGAAAACCCATACTTGTATTTGGTAGGCAAAATGCAACATCGTCCTGGAAGTGTTCCAGGAAGTCCGACTAGAATCAAGCCTGGAGAACTATCCAGTGGAAGTAGCGGAGTCTACGATGCTGGATATGATTCCTATTCGTTAAGTTCTACCGATAGTCTTCCGATACAACAAGGCCTTAAACACAATCTCCAATTGGCTCAAATTCCAGAGGTTCACCAAACCCGAACCAACGGAAATGGAGACGATTGTGAACGACTATGTTTGGAAGCCGATCAGCTTCTAGATAAATCCCGACAAACCGAAGATGCCCACGATTTAGAAACTGCCCTGGTTTTGTGCAATGCTGCCGCATCAAAAGCACGTGCCGCCATGGATGCACCATACAATAATCCACATACGATGACATTTGCTCGAATGAAACACAACACGTGCATAATGCGGGCCAGAAGTCTGCATAGACGAATGTTGCAAGAAAAAGGAATGGTCGAAGGCAACAATATGGATATCAGACATACACGAGAAGGAAGCAGTGGAAGTGGACGTCATTCTCGCCAAAATTCACGGGACAAAGGTCAACATTCACGCCAAAACAGTAGGGAGCTTTTGATAACTCCGGCGCCGGTAATCGAAAAAGCGCCAACTCCTACAAAAAATATTGAAATTTATGCAACTTTACCGAAAAAGAAAGGAGTGTTGAAGAGTAAATCTTCCCCAATTAACATAATTGAAGATGAGGAATATATGTTGTATGATCGTCCAGGACGGGAATCTCGTAGTATATTTTCCCGTTCGAAAACCAAAGACGAGGACAAGATGACTCGTGAGAAGCGATCGCGAAGCGAAGACCGAAGTAAAATTTCTCGTGACCTATCGATTGCTCCTGCCGAAAATCTTTCCAACTCCAAGGATACCGTAAAAAATAAAGGTAAAGACGAGAAAGAAGATAAAAAAGACGGTAAAGACAAGTCGGGAAAGAAGCAGCACAAAATACGACGGAAACTTCTGATGGGTGGTTTGATAAAACGTAAAAATCGTAGTATGCCTGATCTAACCGAGGGCAATGTGAAAGATGCCAAAGTTGTCGAACCTGTCACTACTTCCGTTGATGACAGTAGTGTAGGACTCAAAGGGACAGACAAGACAGCTTCAATGTGCGGATATTTGTCGGAGGGGCACCTAGAGTTTGCCGGCTCATCGCCGACCAGTTGCAACACGAACCCGAATCTGGAACGTAGCAAATTGATGCGTAAAAGTTTCCACGGCAGTGCTGGCAAAGTGCTGACCGCCGCCAAAGTACCGCCACCGCCTCCTCTGCGAACAACTTCCCAACTTAGTGGCGCTAAGTTGAACGGTGAAGTCTGCCAGGAAACCAACGACCGAGCGAAATATCCATTTCCCCACACTCAAGACTACTATTATCAAACCAACGAGAAAAATCAGCCTTCCGAAAACTATCAGAACGGCTTCGCCGTTGAACCGCAATCACTACCGTTTATAGGATCGTCGTACAACCGAATTCTGGCATCGAATCAAATCTATGCCAACGGGGGAAATATTTACGGACCTCGAACTCAAATTCCCTACAACAATATGATTGTCACTCAAGCAGATGTTCATCATGAACAGAGTCCTGTTAAAATGGAACCATATAACAATCCCATTGATAGTGGGGTCGATGAAGTCGATTGTGCTCCTCGTACACTCCCAAATCTTGATCTTCCCCCATATCCCAGTCCTTTAAATTCAGTTACGCACTCTCGTCAAGCTAGTGAAGAATTCCCACCTCCTCCACCACCTCTAGATCTCAATTGCATTGAAGATTTCAATCAATCAAATCAAAACTCATACAGCTCTCCCGTGCCAACACCTCCTCCTCAAGCTCCCACCAGCACCTTACTAATGCAACTGCAACAAAAACGACAAGAAATCCTTTCAAACGACAACGAAAAACGAGACCCCACATCAACGTCTGATTCACGGTCATCAAGCGAAACCTGGCTTCGTGAACTTCAAGCCAAACAAGCAGCCCGTCGCTTAAAGAAAACTCAAGAAGAATCCTCAAAACTCAATGGATCGTTAAATGGAAGTTGCCAATCTCTACAAAGCAACGACTCAATTGCCTCAGAGAATGCCAAACTCAAATCTGTTCGAGATTTGGCATCTCGATTTGAACAAATTCAAATTCCCAACGAAACGATTTCTACTGAAAATAAACCAATCAAACGAACACATTCGATCAGTAGTTACAATTCAGTTTCATCATCTCCTGTAACCGTTCAATCGTATGAACCGAAAAATCCAAACCATAAAGAAAATGGAATCAGTCCAGATCAAATCAAAGAAGAGATACGAGAAGTGGAAATGTTAAATGCTGTGGTTCAGCAAACATTCAATTCGTCCAACTTATCGGATCATTCAGTCAATGATTCGGATACTGATTCCAAACGGAATCGTCGTACGAAAAAGAAAAGTGTATCGTTCTGTGATCAGGTTATATTGGTAGCAACTGCTGAAGACCAAGAAGATGATAGTTATATTCCCAATCCAATTCTAGAACGGGTATTGAGGTCTGCTTTTAATAAACCAGAATCTGTTGCAATTCAACAAGAAATTAAGTCCCTTCGTGAAGCAGAAGAGAAGAAATTATCACCTCCTTCGCCGGTTCCAAGTACGGATTCGGTAATGTCATCTCATAGCCAAAATCAAAATTCCGCACCACAACAAAACGGTTATTCAAATCAAAGTTCAGAAAAACCGTATGAACCAACAACGAATCCACAAATTCAACCTCAAATAAATCAGAAACCAGTGGCATCGCAGATGCCATCTGAAGGCCCTCGAATTCCAAACGGAATGAATCACAACTTGCCACCATCACATCCACAGTATCCTGTAGGATCTCAGAATATGGCTAAATACTCCGGAAATCCTATGACCAACGGACATCATCCGCAAATGTATCAGCCAAAATCAAATCCAAATCAAATTGTAGGAAGATCATACCCGGAAAATAATTACCCTCAACAATCACAATCACATCATCCTCAATTTCAAGGACAACGACCAATACACAATCCTGCTCATACAGTTCCCGTATACCAACATCCTCCACCTCCACAAAATCCGAACGGTTCTACAGGTTCATCTTATCAATTACCTCCTCAAACCAATCAAAATCGTTCTCTTAATTCTCAAATACCACAAAATTATAACCATGGAAGTTTGAATCATCCAAATCGACCAAATCAACCTGGTCCCTATTCGGTTTATCAACGAGTTCCACAACACCACGATAATCATCTTCCGTCCAATTCACCTTATCAACGAGTTCCTCCACCTCACGATTCAAATTACGTCCCAAATCATCCCACTCATCCTACAGGAGAATCGTACCAAACCAGACCTCAAAATTCTCCGTATCAACCAGTTCCTCAAAAAGCTGAAAATTCCTATCCTCCATATCAACGAATTCCGCAACCACAAGAAAATAATTCGTATCAACGCCCTCCACAACCGGATTCCTATCAAAGACATCCTCAGTCTCAGGATAATCCTTATCAACGAGTTCCTCAACCTCAAGAAAATGGATCTGTCAATGGTAACAATCCGTACCAACGTGTTCCACATCCTCCAGAAAATATTCCTTCGGGAATCAATCCCTATCAACGTGTTCCCCATCCCCAAGAAAATGTTCATCCCTACCAAAGAGTACCACATTTCAATGAAAATTCTCAACGTCAACCGTATCAACCCTTACCAGAAAATTCACCCTATCAACGCGTGCCTCACCCGCACGATAATCACAATCCCCAAACCAATTCTTATCCACGTCAAAATTTCGATGGTACTAATAACAATCAGTCCTATCAACGAAATCAAGAACCAAATTCATACCGAAATTCCGAAAATTCGCAACTTCCCCAAAACCACTACAACCAATCCAACTACCCATATCAATCAGTTCCAATGAAACAAGACACCATGTACCAAAGGTCGAACAACCCTGATCAAATTCAATCCCCTTACCAATTGATTCCCAACAAAAATAACTTCCCTCCAAATCCAAATTCCAAAGAAATTATTCCCAAAAAATCTGTTCATTTCGAACCTGGAACCAAAGGAGGCACCGAATCTCCCATCCCCAAACAAATGATCCAACAATCACAAAAACCTCCAACCGAAACCACCGTGAAAACTACCCCGTGTAATTTATGTCGAAAGAAACAAGTTCTTCCACCCAATATGTACTGTACGGATTGTGATTTTTATATGTCGAGATTCCGACCAAGACACTAAGAAATTACGGAATATTTTACGTAATAATGTTGATCATTATTTTGTGATTTATTGTTCAAATTAGATGATAAATATTAAGATTTATTCGAATTGTAATATATTTCTATAAAAAATTTACGATAGATCTCATATTTTATTAAAAATTACAGATTATAAAGTTATTAGATTTAATTACTTTGTGTATTTTGTTTTAAAAATACTCTTTGCTAAGTATTGTACTTAAAATAAACAAAATGATGTATTATATATATAAAATATGATAATACTTTATAATTTGTACTAAAGCATAGCAAATTTATGAAAAGATTTTTATAAAAAAATATATATATTAAATTTTATTAATAAAATTAAGAATATAATAAATTTAATAAAAGTTGTCTTTATTTCTGAACATAATTATTTAAACAAGTCAATAATATCATGAAAAGCTCAAAAGAATAGACCAAGCAACATTAAAAGGAAATTAAAAAAATTGTTAATATTTTAAATTTAAAAATTAAGGATCCAAACCGCTAGAAATAAGAAAATCTTTATTTTAAATTCATTAATAGCTAAAAATAAATGCTAAATTATTCACTTTTCACATTTGTGCATCATTTCTAATTATATTTCTTAGTATTTTAATTTGCATTATTGATATGTCAAAGTTGTTAATTGTTATCGTTTATATGCAACCCGGTGAGCATAAAAAACAATATTAAGCCAAGTGAGCTTTTGAGGATTGAGCTTTACGAACATTACCGTATTCAGATGTGGTCAAAAGATGGCGTAAAAAATTAATGCGGTCCAAAGATCATTTGGATTAATATGCTTGCCGAGTTGCAAACAATTTTGACAGGTTGATAATAAAAATTAAATAACTGAATGAAATAATAAAAAATATAATTAGATTAGTTGAACCCACCTGATGTTGTCCTATCAATCTATATATAATGAATGTAAATAAATAAATTGGATTTAAAATTATGTTCTAGGAACATTAAAAATCCTTCCTTTTGAAACTCGCAGCATCCCTTGCTGTACCTATTATAGCTTACCTTCAAGATATACGTTTTTCAATTAGGTTTTGAGAAATATTGCTATAAAAATCATTACATGATCTTAGAAAATGCCGTTTTTTGCGGTTACTGACGCATGAAATAGATAAAAATATTCAGATTAAAATGTTAGTAATGTATTTAAATTTAGTAAGGAGAATTTGAGATACTTATATAACTTTAAGGGTGACCCGAGGAGCTAAGATGCATTTCCGAAATTATCTGCAATATCATTTGGGTTAGTCACCCTTAATTTAAAATATGCTGATTTTTTGATATCTTAAAAAACATAGATATTTACCTTAAGGGTTTAATTAATATCTAATTAGTAGGTACCCATTAATTTATTTTAATGGGCCCTCTTCTGAATGCTACATTTATTACTAATAATTAAACGTAAATATTAAATAGATACTCTTTTTTCTGCAAAAAAAAATAGTTGAACTTGATTAAAAAGTTTCTATCAAATCAAGAAAATTATCTTTATATTAGAACCAAAAATACAACCAGATTATAGTATTGATACATCTATTAAGATTAAACTTGCTTGTGATCTTCTTTGTAATGTTTTTTTTTTTTGGCGAAACATTAAGATGTATATGAAAAGAAAATATTATCGAAATCGATAAACCTGTTCTTGAATGGTACGATAGAATTCAGGTAGTAAATATTTACGTTCAATTTTGTCAACATGTGTTCCATAATGATCAATATTGTGAGTAAAACCGGTTTGATTCCATACTGGTGTGTAATTGAAAATAATTCGGCTTTAATTTCCCTTTTAGCACATTCAAATCTGGCCGCCATTCAAATTTGAATATGAAGCTAACTTCAAAGTGGACAATTTAAATCGGTCGATTAAATTTCATTGGTCAATTCAGTTTGACAGCTCATTTTTAAAAGTTGACACTTTATGTTAGAATTTACTTTATTTAAATAAATTTTATTTTTAACGTTATGATTGATTGAACTGATGACCAGTGTTGCATTTTAACTTCATAAAATCGGAATCGAACCAAATATATGTGAAACAGGTAATATTTATTGCGAAATTATATGGATGCAATGTTTACATGAGGTTATACGTTCTATCTGTCCATTTTGTAGGTATTTTCCTACGTTTTATGAACTAATGAGAGCCAAATAAGATATATATTTAAAAAAACATGCAAAGAAGAATCTAAAGCAATTAGAGGGCAGCAAAATTATTGTAAATATCAAAAGAATAACTTCATCCGCGGGTCTCGACATCATGGGATAAATAGGACCATAAAACTTTGTAATGATATTTCGGATGTCCTTTTTTTATCGCAGGACTAAAACACTTCCACAATACTAATCACGTAAGAGCATTGTTTTATAATTGATTGATAAAATATAGCCTTAGAAGGACTCCTCAAAAACGACCAATTTGAAGTCATATTAAGTGCATGTATTTTTACAACTTTAACTTTCGGTTTTGTTTTACCGAGGAACTACCCGTTAAAGGTGAATTTTTTTTATGCAATTATGTAAGGGATGGTTCAGTCTAAAATAATCTGTTCGATTTCAACGAAAAAAACCATCCCTTAAATTCTTTTTATACACTAGAAAATTATCCTTTTTGAGACTTTGAAACGATATTGCGGGTGTCCTATTGAACATAGAATAAAACTTTTTTTACATTTCGTATCACGCATAGCTCTTATTTTGGAAATCGTTGAAAAAATTTACCCTTTTCAAGAAATACAATCCGTGCTCTGCCTTTTTTACAAATTGTTAAGTATATGCAACCAGTTGTTCTAGTATGAATTTTTGGTTGCGTTATTATTTCCCGTGTATTCAACTAAAAGTAGGTAAGTTTACTTACAGAACACTATACTCGTAATTTGGGAAAACATCACCAAACTATAAGGAAAAACACAAGAAGATAAAACTGCCTCCCACGAGGCAGTATTTGACTGCCCAGCCATGACACAAAGTCTTTCAACTCGCTTGCTTCCCTTGAAAATGAGCTGGAAACCATACAAAGAGCCAGTTGACTATTTGCTGAGATTCGGATCAGAAACAGGCCTGACCTATTGGAATTGAAACTACATTGGGGCGCAATAATCCTTTTAAGACGCAGCTCAGAGGAACTCGCAGGAGAGACCCCCAGAATAAAAGGAAAAAAAACTCAAGTAAGGGCATTGTTTTTTAATCCGTTGATAAGCTAAGTCCTCATAAAGAAAAGAGAAAGCGACCACTTTTAAGGCCAATTTTAGTGAATTCATTTTTACCACCAAATACTCCAAATAAAACCTTCCGTTATATCCTTTTTTTAACTGTTGAAAATAGGCCTTTTTGAAACATTGAAATGGAATTGTGATTGCCCTGTAACCCACAGGAATTAAAATTTTTTACATTATACATCTCTTAAAGGCCTTAATTCATAATCCGTTAAGAAAAATATACCTCATAATGAAAAGTCACCCCCTTGAAGTGACCCATTTTCAGACGATATTAGTCGTATAGATTCTCAATTCCTTAACTTCCTGATTGGGTTTTTTTAGCCTTATATCCCGTAAAAATAAGATATTTTGGCTTAGGAATGTGGAGGACGATTCAACATATAAGAATCAGCAGTATCACAGCGAATAAAACCTTCCTTTATATCCTTTTTTTACTGTTGAAAATTGTCCTTTTTGGCCATTTTGAAACTTTGAAATGGAATTGTGATTGCCCTGTAACCCACCGGAATAAAAAATTTTCACGTTATACATCTCTTAAACGCCTTTATACATAATCCGTTAAGAAAAATACACCTCATAATGAAAAGTCACCCCCTTGAAATGACCCATTTTCAGACGATATTGGTCGTATAGATTCTCAATTCCTTAACTTCCTGATTGGGTTTTTTTTTTCCTTATATCCAGTAAAAATAAGATATTTTGGCTTAGGAATGTGGAGGACGATTCAACATATAAGAATCAGCAGTATCACAGCGAATAAAACCTTCCTTTATATCCTTTTTTTACTGTTGGAAATTGTCCTTTTTATCCATTTTGAAACTTTGAAATGGAATTGTGATTGCCCTGTAACCCACAGGAATTAAAATTTTTTACATTATACATCTCTTAATGGCCTTAATTCATAATCCGTTAAGAAAAATATACCTCATAATGAAAAGTCACCCCCTTGAAATGGCCCATTTTCAGACTAAATTTGTCGTATAGATGTTCAATTCCTTAACTTCCCGGTGGGTTTTTTCAGCCTTCTTTCCCGTAAAAATTAAATATTTTGGCTGAGAAATGTTGAGGTTGACTTAACGTTTTATAATCAGCAGTTTCACAGCGAATAAAATCTTCCTTTATATCCTTTTTTTATTGTTGAAAATTGTTATTTTTGGCCTTTTTGGAACTTTGAAATGGAATTGTGATTGCCCTGTAACCCACAGGAATAAAAAATTTTCACATTATACATCTCTTAAACGCCTTTATTCATAATCCGTTAAGAAAAATATACCTCATAATGAAAAGTCACCCCCTTGAAATGACCCATTTTCAGACGATATTAGTCGTATAGATTCTCAATTCCTTAACTTCCTGATTGGGTTTCTTTAGCCTTATATCCCGTAAAAATAAGATATTTTGGCTTAGGAATGTGGAGGACGATTCAACATATAATAATCAGCAGTTTCACAGCGAATAAAACCTTCCTTTATATCCTTTTTTTACTGTTGAAAATTGTCCTTTTTGGCCATTTTGAAACTTTGAAATGGAATTGTGATTGCCCTGTAACCCACAGGAAAAAAAAAATTCACCATATACATCTCTTAAACGCCTTTATTCATAATCCGTTAAGAAAAATATACCTCATAATGAAAAGTCACCCCCTTGAAATGACCCATTTTCAGACGATATTAGTCGTATAGATTCTCAATTCCTTAACTTCCTGATTGGGTTTTTTTAGCCTTATATCCCGTAAAAATAAGATATTTTGGCTTAGGAATGTGGAGGACGATTCAACATATAAGAATCAGCAGTTTCACAGCGAATAAAACCTTCCTTTATATCCTTTTTTACTGTTGAAAATTGTCCTTTTTGGCCATTTTGAAACTTTGAAATGGAATTGTGATTGCCCTGTAACCCACAGGAATAAAAAATTTTCAAATTACACATCTCTTAAACGCCTTTATTCATAATCCGATAAGAAAAATTTACCTCATAATGAAAAGTCACCCCCTTGAAATGACCCATTTTCAGACGATATTGGTCGTATAGATTCTCAATTCCTTAACTTCCTGATTGGGTTTTTTTTTTCCTTATATCCAGTAAAAATAAGATATTTTGGCTTAGGAATGTGGAGGACGATTCAACATATAAGAATCATCAGTATCACAGCGAATAAAACCTTCCTTTATATCCTTTTTTTACTGTTGGAAATTGTCCTTTTTGGCCATTTTGAAACTTTGAAATGGAATTGTGATTGCCCTGTAACCCACAGGAATTAAAATTTTTCACATTATACATTTCTTAAAGGCCTAAATTCATAATCCGTTAAGAAAAATATACCTCATAATGAAAAGTCACCCCCTTGAAATGACCCATTTTCAGACGATATTAGTCGTATAGATTCTCAATTCCTTAACTTCCTGATTGGGTTTTTTTAGCCTTATTTCCCGTAAAAATAAGATATTTTGGCTTAGGAATGTGGAGGACGATTCAACATATAAGAATCAGCAGTATCACAGCGAATAAAACCTTCCTTTATAACCTTTTTTTACTGTTGAAAATTGTTCTTTTTGGCCATTTTGAAACTTTGAAATGGAATTGTGATTGCCCTGTAACCCACAGGAATAAATTTTTTTCTCATTATACATCTCTTAAAGGCCTTAATTCATAATCCGATAAGAAAAATATACCTCATAATGAAAAGTCACCCCCTTGAAATGACCCATTTTCAGACGATATTGGTCGTATAGATTCTCAATTCCTTAACTTCCTGATTGGGTTTTTTTTTTCCTTATATCCCGTAAAAATAAGATATTTTCGCTTAGGAATGTTGAGGACAATTCAACTTATAATAATCAGCAGTTTCACAGCGAATAAAACCTTCCTTTATATCCTTTTTTACTGTTGAAAATTGTCCTTTTTGGCCATTTTGAAACTTTGAAATGGAATTGTGATTGCCCTGTAACCCACAGGAATAAAAAATTTTCACATTATACATCTCTTAAACGCCTTTATTCATAATCCGATAAGAAAAATTTACCTCATAATGAAAAGTCACCCCCTTGAAATGACCCATTTTCAGACGATATTAGTCGTATAGATTCTCAATTCCTTAACTTCCTGATTGGGTTTCTTTTGCCTTATATCCCGTAAAAATAAGATATTTTGGCTTAGGAATGTGGAGGACGATTCAACATATAATAATCAGCAGTTTCACAGCGAATAATACCTTCCATTATATCCTTTTTTTACTTTTGAAAATTGTCCTTTTTGGCCTTTTTGAAACTTTGAAATGGAATTGTGATTCCCCTGTAACCCACAGGAATAAAAAATTTTCACGTTATACATCTCTTAAACGCCTTTATACATAATCCGTTAAGAAAAATATACCTCATAATGAAAAGTCACCCCCTTGAAATGACCCATTTTCAGACGATATTGGTCGTATAGATTCTCAATTCCTTAACTTCCTAATTGGGTTTTTTTTTTCCTTATATCCAGTAAAAATAAGATATTTTGGCTTAGGAATGTGGACGACGATTCAACATATAAGAATCATCAGTATCACAGCGAATAAAACCTTCCTTTATATCCTTTTTTACTGTTGAAAATTGTCCTTTTTGGCCATTTTGAAACTTTGAAATGGAATTGTGTTTGCCCTGTAACCCACAGGAATAAATTTTTTTCTCATTATACATCTCTTAAAGGCCTTAATTCATAATCCGATAAGAAAAATATACCTCATAATGAAAAGTCACCCCCTTGAAATGACCCATTTTCAGACGATATTGGTCGTATAGATTCTCAATTCCTTAACTTCCTGATTGGGTTTTTTTTTTTCCTTATATCCCGTAAAAATAAGATATTTTCGCTTAGGAATGTTGAGGACAATTCAACTTATAATAATCAGCAGTTTCACAGCGAATAAAACCTTCCTTTATATCCTTTTTTACTGTTGAAAATTGTCCTTTTTGGCCATTTTGAAACTTTGAAATGGAATTGTGATTGCCCTGTAACCCACAGGAATAAAAAATTTTTAAATTATACATCTCTTAAACGCCTTTATTCATAATCCGATAAGAAAAATTTACCTCATAATGAAAAGTCACCCCCTTGAAATGACCCATTTTCAGACGATATTGGTCGTATAGATTCTCAATTCCTTAACTTCCTGATTGGGTTTTTTTTTTCCTTATATCCAGTAAAAATAAGATATTTTGGCTTAGGAATGTGGAGGACGATTCAACATATAAGAATCATCAGTATCACAGCGAATAAAACCTTCCTTTATATCCTTTTTTTACTGTTGGAAATTGTCCTTTTTGGCCATTTTGAAACTTTGAAATGGAATTGTGATTGCCCTGTAACCCATAGGAATAAAAAATTTTCACGTTATACATCTCTTAAACGCCTTTATACATAATCCGTTAAGAAAAATATACCTCATAATGAAAAGTCACCCCCTTGAAATGACCCATTTTCAGACGATATTGGTCGTATAGATTCTCAATTCCTTAACTTCCTGATTGGGTTTTTTTTTTCCTTATATCCAGTAAAAATAAGATATTTTGGCTTAGGAATGTGGAGGACGATTCAACATATAAGAATCATCAGTATCACAGCGAATAAAACCTTCCTTTATATCCTTTTTTTACTGTTGGAAATTGTCCTTTTTGGCCATTTTGAAACTTTGAAATGGAATTGTGATTGCCCTGTAACCCACAGGAATTAAAATTTTTCACATTATACATTTCTTAAAGGCCTAAATTCATAATCCGTTAAGAAAAATATACCTCATAATGAAAAGTCACCCCCTTGAAATGACCCATTTTCCGACGATATTAGTCGTATAGATTCTCAATTCCTTAACTTCCTGATTGGGTTTTTTTAGCCTTATATCCCGTAAAAATAAGATATTTTGGCTTAGGAATGTAGAGGACGATTCAACATATAATAATCAGCAGTTTCACAGCGAATAAAACCTTCCATTATATCCTTTTTTTACTTTTGAAAATTGTCCTTTTTGGCCTTTTTGAAACTTTGAAATGGAATTGTGATTCCCCTGTAACCCACAGGAATAAAAAATTTTCACGTTATACATCTCTTAATCGCCTTTATACATAATCCGTTAAGAAAAATATACCTCATAATGAAAAGTCACCCCCTTGAAATGACCCATTTTCAGACGATATTAGTCGTATAGATTCTCAATTCCTTAACTTCCTGATTGGGTTTTTTTAGCCTTATATCCCGTAAAAATAAGATATTTTGGCTTAGGAATGTGGAGGACGATTCAACATATAAGAATCAGCAGTATCACAGCGAATAAAATCTTCCTTTATATCTCTTTTTTATTGCTGAAAATTGTCCTTTTTGGCTTTTTTGAAACTTTGAAATGGAATTAGTGATTGCCCTGTAACCCACAGGAATGAAATTTTTTCACATTATACATCTCTTAAAGGCCTAAATTCATAATCCGTTAAGAAAAATATACCTCATATTGCAAAGTCACCCCCTTGAAATGACCCATTTTCAGACTAAATTTGTGGTATATATGTTCAATTCCTTAACTTCCCGGTGGGTTTTTTCAGCCCTATATCCCGTAAAAATTAAATATTTTGGCTGAGAAATGTTAAGGATGACTCAACGTTTAATAATCAGCAGTTTCACAGCGAATAAAATATTCCTTTATATCCTTTTTTTATTGTTGAAAATTGTCCTTTTTGACCTTTTTGAAACTTTGAAATTGAATTGTGATTGCCCTGTAACCCACAGGAATGAAATTTTTTCACATTATACATCTCTTAAAGGCCTAAATTCATAATCCGTTAAGAAAAATATACCTCATAATGAAAAGTCACCCCCTTGAAATGACCCATTTTCCGACGATATTAGTCGTATAGATTCTCAATTCCTTAACTTCCTGATTGGGTTTCTTTTGCCTTATATCCCGTAAAAATAAGATATTTTGGCTTAGGAATGTGGAGGACGATTCAACATATAATAATCAGCAGTTTCACAGCGAATAATACCTTCCATTATATCCTTTTTTTACTTTTGAAAATTGTCCTTTTTGGCCTTTTTGAAACTTTGAAATGGAATTGTGATTCCCCTGTAACCCACAGGAATAAAAAATTTTCACGTTATACATCTCTTAAACGCCTTTATACATAATCCGTTAAGAAAAATATACCTCATAATGAAAAGTCACCCCCTTGAAATGACCCATTTTCAGACGATATTGGTCGTATAGATTCTCAATTCCTTAACTTCCTAATTGGGTTTTTTTTTTTCCTTATATCCAGTAAAAATAAGATATTTTGGCTTAGGAATGTGGACGACGATTCAACATATAAGAATCATCAGTATCACAGCGAATAAAACCTTCCTTTATATCCTTTTTTTACTGTTGGAAATTGTCCTTTTTGGCCATTTTGAAACTTTGAAATGGAATTGTGATTGCCCTGTAACCCACAGGAATTAAAATTTGTTACATTATACATCTCTTAAAGGCCTTAATTCATAATCCGTTAAGAAAAATATACCTCATATTGCAAAGTCACCCCCTTGAAATGACCCATTTTCAGACTAAATTTGTGGTATATATGTTCAATTCCTTAACTTCCCGGTGGGTTTTTTCAGCCCTATATCCCGTAAAAATTAAATATTTTGGCTGAGAAATGTTAAGGATGACTCAACGTTTAATAATCAGCAGTTTCACAGCGAATAAAATATTCCTTTATATCCTTTTTTTATTGTTGAAAATTGTCCTTTTTGACCTTTTTGAAACTTTGAAATTGAATTGTGATTGCCCTGTAACCCACAGGAATGAAATTTTTTCACATTATACATCTCTTAAAGGCCTAAATTCATAATCCGTTAAGAAAAATATACCTCATAATGAAAAGTCACCCCCTTGAAATGACCCATTTTCAGACGATATTAGTCGTATAGATTCTCAATTCCTTAACTTCCTGATTGGGTTTCTTTAGCCTTATATCCCGTAAAAATAAGATATTTTGGCTTAGGAATGTGGAGGATGATTCATCATATAAGAATCAGCAGTTTCACAGCGAATAAAACCTTCCTTTATATCCTTGTTTTACTGTTGAAAATTGTCCTTTTTGGCCTTTTTGAAACTTTGAAATGGAATTGTGATTGCCCTGTAACCCACAGGAATAAATTTTTTTCTCATTATACATCTCTTAAAGGCCTAAATTCATAATCCGTTAAGAAAAATATACCTCATAATGAAAAGTCACCCCCTTGAAATGACCCATTTTCAGACGATATTGGTCGTATAGATTATCATTTGCTTAACATCCCGATTGGGTTTTTTTAGCCTTCTATCCCGTAAAAATTAAATATTTTGGCTAAGAAATATTGAGGATGACTCAACGTTTAATAATCAGCAGTTTCACAGCGAATAAAACTATCATTTATATCCTTTTTTTACTGTTGAAAATTTTCCTTTATGGCCTTTTTGAAACTTTGAAATGGAATTGTGATTGCCCTGTAACCCACAGGAATGAAATTTTTTCACATTATACATCTCTTAAAGGCCGAAATTCATAATCCGTTAAGAAAAATATACCTCATAATGAAAAGTCACCCCCTTGAAATGGCCCATTTTCAGACTAAATTTGTCGTATAGATGTTCAATTCCTTAACTTCCCGATTGGGTTTTTTAGCCTTCTATCCCGTAAAAATTAAATATTTTGGCTAAGAAATGTTGAGGATGACTCAACGTTTAATAATCAGCAGTTCCACAGCGAATAAAATCTTCCTTTATATCCTTTTTTTATTGTTGAAAATTGTCCTTTTTGGCCTTTTTGAAACTTTGAAATTGAATTGTGATTGCCCTGTAACCCACAGGAATGAAATTTTTTCACATTAAACATCTCTTAAAGGCCTTTATTCATAATCCGTTAAGAAAAATATACCTCATAATGAAAAGTCACCCCCTTGAAATGGCCCATTTTCAGTCTAAATTTGTCGTATAGATGTTCAATTCCTTAACTTCCCGGTGGGTTTTTTCAGCCTTCTATCCCGTAAAAATTAAATATTTTGGCTAAGAAATGTTGAGGATGACTCAACGTTTAATAATCAGTAGTTTCACAGCGAATAAATTATTCCTTTATATCCTTTTTTTATTGTTGAACATTGTCCTTTTTGGCCTTTTTGAAACTTTGAAATTGAATTGTGATTGCCCTGTAACCCACAGGAATGAAATTTTTTCACATTAAACATCTCTTAAAGGCCTTTATTCATAATCCGTTAAGAAAAATTTACCTCATAATGAAAAGTCACCCCCTTGAAATGGCCCATTTTCAGACTTTTGTCGTATAGATATGTTCAATTCCTTAACATCCCGATTGGGTTTTTTAAGCCTTCTATCCCGTAAAAATTAAATATTTTGGCTAAGAAATGTTAAGGATGACTCAACGTTTAATAATCAGCAGTTTCACAGCGAATAAAATCTTCCTTTATATCCTTTTTTTGTTGTTGAAAATTGTCCTTTTTGGCCTTTTTGAAACTTTGAAATTGAATTGTGATTGCCCTGTAACCCACAGGAATGAAATTTTTTCACATTAAACATCTCTTAATGGCCTTTATTCATAATCCGTTAAGAAAAATATACCTCATAATGAAAAGTCACCCCCTTGAAATGGCCCATTATCAGACGATATTGGTCGTATAGATTATCAATTCCTTAACATCCCGATTGGGTTTTTTTAGCCTTCTATCCCGTAAAAATTTAATATTTTGGCAAAGAAATGATGAGGATGACTCTACGTTTAATAATCAGCAGTTTCACAGCGAATAAAATCTTCCTTTATATCCTTTTTTTATTGTTGAAAATTGTCCTTTTTGGCCTTTTTGAAACTTTGAAATGGAATTGTGATTGACCTTTAACCCACAGGACTAAAATTTTTTCACAATAAACATCTCTTAAAGGCCTTTATTCATAATCTGTTAAGAAATATATCCATCATAATGAAAAGTCACCCCCTTGAAATGTCCCATTATCAGACGATATTGGTCGTATAGATTATCAATCCCTTAACATCCCGATTGGGTTTTTTTAACCTTCTATCCCGTAAAAATTTAATATTTTGGCAAAGAAATGTGGAGGATGACTCAACGTTTAATAATCAGCAGTTTCACAGCGAATAAAATCTTCCTTTATATCCTTTTTTTATTGTTGAAAATTGTCCTTTTTGGCCTTTTTGAAACTTTGAAATGGAATTGTGATTGCCCTGTAACCCACAGGAATGAAATTTTTTCACATTAAACATCTCTTAAAGGCCTTTATTCATAATCCGTTAAGAAAAATATACCTCATAATGAAAAGTCACCCCCTTGAAATGGCCCATTTTCAGACTAAATTTGTCGTATAGATGTTCAATTCCTTAACTTCCCGATTGGGTTTTTTAGCCTTCTATCCCGTAAAAATTAAATATTTTGGCTAAGAAATGTTGAGGATGACTCAACGTTTAATAATCAGCAGTTTCACAGCGAATAAAACCTTCCTTTATATCCTTTTTTTACTGTTGAAAATAGTCCTCTTTGGCCTTTTTAAAAAAACTTTGAAATAGAATTGTGATTGACTTGTAACCCACAGGACTTAAATTTTTTCACATTAAACATCTCTTAAAGGCCTTTATTCATAATCCGTTAAGAAAAATATACCTCATAATGAAAAGTCACCCCCTTGAAATGGCCCATTATCAGACGATATTGGTCGTATAGATTATCAAATCCTTAACATCCCGATTGGGTTTTTTTAGCCTTCTATCCCGTAAAAATTTAATATTTTGGCAAAGAAATGATGAGGATGACTCTACGTTTAATAATCAGCAGTTTCACAGCGAATAAAATCTTCCTTTATATCCTTTTTTTATTGTTGAAAATTGTCCTTTTTGGCCTTTTTGAAACTTTGAAATGGAATTGTGATTGACCTTTAACCCACAGGACTAAAATTTTTTCACAATAAACATCTCTTAAAGGCCTTTATTCATAATCTGTTAAGAAATATATCCATCATAATGAAAAGTCACCCCCTTGAAATGTCCCATTATCAGACGATATTGGTCGTATAGATTATCAATCCCTTAACATCCCGATTGGGTTTTTTTAACCTTCTATCCCGTAAAAATTTAATATTTTGGCAAAGAAATGTTGAGGATTACTCAACGTTTAATAATCAGCAGTTTCACAGCGAATAAAATCTTCCTTTATATCCTTTTTTTATTGTTGAAAATTGTCCTTTTTGGCCTTTTTGAAACTTTGAAATGGAATTGTGATTGCCCTGTAACCCACAGGAATGAAATTTTTTCACATTAAACATCTCTTAAAGGCCTTTATTCATAATCCGTTAAGAAAAATATACCTCATAATGAAAAGTCACCCCCTTGAAATGGCCCATTTTCAGACTAAATTTGTCGTATAGATGTTCAATTCCTTAACTTCCCGATTGGGTTTTTTAGCCTTCTATCCCGTAAAAATTAAATATTTTGGCTAAGAAATGTTGAGGATGACTCAACGTTTAATAATCAGCAGTTTCACAGCGAATAAAATCTTCCTTTATATCCTTTTTTTATTGTTGAAAATTGTCCTTTTTGGCCTTTTTGAAACTTTGAAATGGAATTGTGCTTAACCTGTAACCCACAGGACTAAAATTTTTTCACATTGAACATCTCTTAAAGGCCTTTATTCATAATCCGTTAAGAAAAATATACCTCATAATGAAAAGTCACCCCCTTGAAATGGCCCATTTTCAGACTTTTGTCGTATAGATATGTTCAATTCCTTAACATCCCGATTGGGTTTTTTTTGCCATCTATCCCGTAAAAATTAAATATTTTGGTTAAGAAATGTTGAGGATGACTCATCGTTTAATAATCAGCAGTTTCACAGCGAATAAAATCTTCCTTTATATCCTTTTTTTATTGTTGAAAATTGTCCTTTTTGGCCTTTTTGAAACTTTGAAATGGAATTGTGATTGACCTGTAACCCACAGGACTAAAATTTTTTCACATTAAACATCTCTTAAAGGCCTTTATTCATAATCCGTTAAGAAAAATATACCTCATAATGAAAAGTCACCCTCTTGAAATGGCCCATTTTCAGACTTTTGTCGTATAGATATGTTCAATTCCTTAACATCCCGATTGGGTTTTTTTAGCCTTCTATCCCGTAAAAATTAAATATTTTGGCAAAGAAATGTTGAGGATGACTCAACGTTTAATAATCAGCAGTTTCACAGCGAATAAAATCTTCCTTTATATCCTTTTTTTATTGTTGAAAATTGTTATTTTTGGCCTTTTTGAAACTTTGAAATGGAATTGTGATTGCCCTGTAACCCACAGGATTGAAGTTTTTTCACATTATACATTTCTTAAAGGCCTAAATTCATAATCCGTTAAGGAAAATATTCCTCATAATGCAAAGTCACCCCCTTGAAATGGCCCATTTTCAGACTAAATTTGTGGTATATATGTTCAATTCCTTAACATCCCGGTGGGTTTTTTCAGCCTTCCTTCCCGTAAAAATTAAATATTTTGGCTGAGAAATGTTGAGGATGACTCAACGTTTAATAATCAGCAGTTTCACAGCGAATAAAATATTCCTTTATATCCTTTTTTTATTGTTGAAAATTGTCCTTTTTGGCCTTTTTGAAACTTTGAAATTGAATTGTGATTGCCCTGTAACCCACAGGAATGAAATTTTTTCACATTAAACATCTCTTAAAGGCCTTTATTCATAATCCGTTAAGAAAAATATACCTCATAATGAAAAGTCACCCCCTTGAAATGGCCCATTTTCAGACTAAATTTGTCGTATAGATGTTCAATTCCTTAATTTCCCGATTGGGTTTTTTAGCCTTCTATCCCGTAAAAATTAAATATTTTGGCTAAGAAATGTTGAGGATGACTCAACGTTTAATAATCAGCAGTTTCACAGCGAATTAAATCTTCCTATATATCCTTTTTTTATTGTTGAAAATTGTCCTTTTTGGCCTTTTTGAAACTTTGAAATGGAATTGTGATTGACCTGTAACCCACAGGACTATAATTTTTTTACATTAAACATCTCTTAAAGGCCTTTATTCATAATCCGTTAAGAAATATATACCTCATAATGAAAAGTCACCCCCTTGAAATGGCCCATTTTCAGACTAAATTTGTCGTATAGATGTTCAATTCCTTAACTTCCCGATTGGGTTTTTTAGCCTTCTATCCCGTAAAAATTAAATATTTTGGCTAAGATATGTTAAGGATGGCTCAACGTTTAATAATCAGCAGTTTCACAGCGAATAAAATCTTCCTTTATATCCTTTTTTTATTGTTGAAAATTGTCCTTTTTGGCCTTTTTGAAACTTTGAAATGGAATTGTGATTGACCGGTGACCCACAGGACTAAAAATTTTTCACACTAAACATCTCTTAAAGGCCTTTATTCATAATCCGTTAAGAAAAATATACCTCATAATGAAAAGTCACCCCCTTGAAATGTCCCATTTTCAAACGATATTGGTCGTATAGATTATCAATTCCTTAACGTCCCGATTGGGTTTTTTTAGCCTTCTATCCCGTAAAAATTAAATATTTTGGCTTAGAAATGTTGAGGATGACTCAACGTTTAATAATCAGCAGTTTCACAGCGAATAAAATCTTCCTTTATATCCTTTTTTTATTGTTGAAAATTGTCCTTTTTGGCCTTTTTGAAACTTTGAAATGGAATTGTGATTGCCCTGTAACCCACAGGAATGAAATTTTTTCACATTATACATCTCTTAATGGCCTTAATTCATAATCCGTTAAGAAAAATATACCTCATAATGAAAAGTCACCCCCTTGAAATGTCCCATTTTCAAACGATATTGGTCGTATAGATTATCAATTCCTTAACATCCCGATTGGGTTTTTTTAGCCATCTATCCCGTAAAAATTAAATATTTTGGCTAAGAAATGTTAAGGATGAGTCAACGTTTAATAATCAGCAGTTTCACAGCGAATAAAATCTTCCTTTATATCCTTTTTTTATTGTTGAAAATTGTCCTTTTTGGCCTTTTTGAAACTTTGAAATGGAATTGTGATTGACCTGTAACCCACAGGACTAAAATTTTTTCACATTAAACATCTCTTAAAGGCCTTTATGCATAGTCCGTTAAGAAAAATATACCTCATAATGAAAAGTCACCCCCTTGAAATGGCCCATTTTCAGACTAAATTTGTCGTTTAGATGTTCAATTCCTTAACTTCCCGATTGGGTTTTTTAGCCTTCTATCCCGTAAAAATTAAAAATTTTGGCTAAGAAATGTTGAGGATGACTCAACGTTTAATAATCAGCAGTTTCACAGCGAATAAAATCTTCCTTTATATCCTTTTTTTATTGTTGAAAATTGTCCTTTTTGGCCTTTTTGAAACTTTGAAATGGAATTGTGATTGCCCTGTAACCCACAGGAATGAAATTTTTTCACATTATACATCTCTTAATGGCCTTTATTCATAATCCGTTAAGAAAAATATACCTCATAATGAAAAGTCACCCCCTTGAAATGTCCCATTTTCAGACGATATTGGTCGTATAGATTATCAATTCCTTAACATCCCGATTGGGTTTTTTTAGCCATCTATCCCGTAAAAATTAAATATTTTGGCTAAGAAATGTTAAGGATGATTCAACGTTTAATAATCAGCAGTTTCACAGCGAATAAAATCTTCCTTTATATCCTTTTTTTATTGTTGAAAATTGTCCTTTTTGGCCTTTTTGAAACTTTGAAATGGAATTGTGATTGACTTGTAACCCACAGGACTTAAATTTTTTCACATTAAACATTACTTAAAGGCCTTATTCATAATCCGTTAAGAAAAATATACCTCATAATGAAAAGTCACCCCCTTGAAATGGCCCATTTTCAGACTAAATTTGTCGTATAGATGTTCAATTCCTTAACTTCCCGATTGGGTTTTTTAGCCTTCTATCCCGTAAAAATTAAATATTTTGGCTAAGAAATGTTGAGGATGACTCAACGTTTAATAATCAGCAGTTTCACAGCGAATAAAACCTTCCTTTATATCCTTTTTTTACTGTTGAAAATTGTCCTCTTTGGCCTTTTTGAAACTTTGCAATGGAATTGTGATTGACTTGTAACCCACAGGACTTAAATTTTTTCACATTAAACATCTCTTAAAGGCCTTTATTCATAATCCGTTAAGAAAAATATACCTCATAATGATAAGTCACCCCCTTGAAATGGCCCATTTTCAGACTAAATTTGTCGTATAGATGTTCAATTCCTTAACTTCCCGATTGGGTTTTTTAGCCTTCTATCCCGTAAAAATTAAATATTTTGGCTAAGAAATGTTGAGGATGACTCAACGTTTAATAATCAGCAGTTTCACAGCGAATAAAATCTTCCTTTATATCCTTTTTTTAATGTTGAAAATTGTCCTTTTTGGCCTTTTTGAAACTTTGAAATGGAATTGTGATTGACCTGTGACCCACAGGACTAAAATTTTTTCACATTAAACATCTCTTAAAGGCCTTTATTCATAATCCGTTAAGAAATATATACCTCATAATGAAAAGTCACCCCCTTGAAATGGCCCATTTTCAGACTAAATTTGTCGTATAGATGTTCAATTCCTTAACTTCCCGATTGGGTTTTTTAGCCTTCTATCCCGTAAAAATTAAATATTTTGGCTAAGAAATGTTAAGGATGACTCAACGTTTAATAATCAGCAGTTTCACAGCGAATAAAATCTTCCTTTATATCCTTTTTTTGTTGTTGAAAATTGTCCTTTTTGGCCTTTTTGAAACTTTGAAATGGAATTGTGATTGACCTGTAACCCAAAGGACTAAAATTTTTTCACAATAAACATCTCTTAATGGCCTTTATTCATAATCCGTTAAGAAATATAAACCTCATAATAAAAAGTCACCCCCTTGAAATGGCCCATTTTCAAACTAAATTTGTCGTATAGATGTTCAATTCCTTAACTTCCCGATTGGGTTTTTTAGCCTTCTATCCCGTAAAAATTTAATATTTTGGCTAAGAAATGTTGAGGATGACTCAACGTTTAATAATCAGCAGTTTCACAGCGAATAAAACCTTCCTTTATATCCTTTTTTTACTGTTGAAAATTGTCCTTTTTGGCCTTTTTGAAACTTTGAAATGGAATTGTGATTGCCCTGTAACCCACAGGAATGAAATTTTTTCACATTATACATCTCTTAATGGCCTTAATTCATAATCCGTTAAGAAAAATATACCTCATAATGAAAAGTCACCCCCTTGAAATGTCCCATTTTCAGACGATATTGGTCGTATAGATTATCAATTCCTTAACATCCCGATTGGGTTTTTTTAGCCATCTATCCCGTAAAAATTAAATATTTTGGCTAAGAAATGTTAAGGATGAGTCAACGTTTAATAATCAGCAGTTTCACAGCGAATAAAATCTTCCTTTATATCCTTTTTTTATTGTTGAAAATTGTCCTTTTTGGCCTTTTTGAAACTTTGAAATGGAATTGTGATTGACCTGTAACCCACAGGACTAAAATTTTTTCACATTAAACATCTCTTAAAGGCCTTTATGCATAGTCCGTTAAGAAAAATATACCTCATAATGAAAAGTCACCCCCTTGAAATGGCCCATTTTCAGACTAAATTTGTCGTATAGATGTTCAATTCCTTAACTTCCCGATTGGGTTTTTTAGCCTTCTATCCCGTAAAAATTAAATATTTTGGCTAAGAAATGTTGAGGATGACTCAACGTTTAATAATCAGCAGTTTCACAGCGAATAAAATCTTCCTTTATATCCTTTTTTTATTGTTGAAAATTGTCCTTTTTGGCCTTTTTGAAACTTTGAAATGGAATTGTGATTGCCCTGTAACCCACAGGAATGAAATTTTTTCACATTATACATCTCTTAATGGCCTTTATTCATAATCCGTTAAGAAAAATATACCTCATAATGAAAAGTCACCCCCTTGAAATGTCCCATTTTCAGACGATATTGGTCGTATAGATTATCAATTCCTTAACATCCCGATTGGGTTTTTTTAGCCATCTATCCCGTAAAAATTAAATATTTTGGCTAAGAAATGTTAAGGATGATTCAACGTTTAATAATCAGCAGTTTCACAGCGAATAAAATCTTCCTTTATATCCTTTTTTTATTGTTGAAAATTGTCCTTTTTGGCCTTTTTGAAACTTTGAAATGGAATTGTGATTGACTTGTAACCCACAGGACTTAAATTTTTTCACATTAAACATTACTTAAAGGCCTTATTCATAATCCGTTAAGAAAAATATACCTCATAATGAAAAGTCACCCCCTTGAAATGGCCCATTTTCAGACTAAATTTGTCGTATAGATGTTCAATTCCTTAACTTCCCGATTGGGTTTTTTAGCCTTCTATCCCGTAAAAATTAAATATTTTGGCTAAGAAATGTTGAGGATGACTCAACGTTTAATAATCAGCAGTTTCACAGCGAATAAAACCTTCCTTTATATCCTTTTTTTACTGTTGAAAATAGTCCTCTTTGGCCTTTTTAAAAAAACTTTGAAATAGAATTGTGATTGACTTGTAACCCACAGGACTTAAATTTTTTCACATTAAACATCTCTTAAAGGCCTTTATTCATAATCCGTTAAGAAAAATATACCTCATAATGATAAGTCACCCCCTTGAAATGGCCCATTTTCAGACTAAATTTGTCGTATAGATGTTCAATTCCTTAACTTCCCGAATGGGTTTTTTAGCCTTCTATCGCGTAAAAATTAAATATTTTGGCTAAGAAATGTTGAGGATGACTCAACGTTTAATAATCAGCAGTTTCACAGCGAATAAAATCTTCCTTTATATCCTTTTTTTACTTTTGAAAATTGTCCTTTTTGGCCTTTTTGAAACTTTGAAATGGAATTGTGATTGCCCTGTAACCCACAGGAATTAAAATTTGTTACATTATACATCTCTTAAAGGCCTTAATTCATAATCCGTTAAGAAAAATATACCTCATAATGAAAAGTCACCCCCTTGAAATGACCCATTTTCAGACTAAATTTGTCGTATAGATGTTCAATTCCTTATCTTCCCGATTGGGTTTTTTAGCCTTCTATCCCGTAAAAATTAAATATTTTGGCTAAGAAATGTTAAGGATGACTCAACGTTTAATAATCAGCAGTTTCACAGCGAATAAAATCTTCCTTTATATCCTTTTTTTACTGTTGAAAATTGTCCTCTTTGGCCTTTTTGAAACTTTGAAATGGAATTGTGATTGACTTGTAACCCACAGGACTTAAATTTTTTCACATTAAACATCTCTTAAAGGCCTTTATTCATAATCCGTTAAGAAAAATATACCTCATAATGATAAGTCACCCCCTTGAAATGGCCCATTTTCAGACTAAATTTGTCGTATAGATGTTCAATTCCTTAACTTCCCGATTGGGTTTTTTAGCCTTCTATCCCGTAAAAATTAAATATTTTGGCTAAGAAATGTTGAGGATGACTCAACGTTTAATAATCAGCAGTTTCACAGCGAATAAAATCTTCCTTTATATCCTTTTTTTAATGTTGAAAATTGTCCTTTTTGGCCTTTTTGAAACTTTGAAATGGAATTGTGATTGACCTGTGACCCACAGGACTAAAATTTTTTCACATTAAACATCTCTTAAAGGCCTTTATTCATAATCCGTTAAGAAATATATACCTCATAATGAAAAGTCACCCCCTTGAAATGGCCCATTTTCAGACTAAATTTGTCGTATAGATGTTCAATTCCTTAACTTCCCGATTGGGTTTTTTAGCCTTCTATCCCGTAAAAATTAAATATTTTGGCTAAGAAATGTTAAGGATGACTCAACGTTTAATAATCAGCAGTTTCACAGCGAATAAAATCTTCCTTTATATCCTTTTTTTGTTGTTGAAAATTGTCCTTTTTGGCCTTTTTGAAACTTTGAAATGGAATTGTGATTGACCTGTAACCCAAAGGACTAAAATTTTTTCACATTAAACATCTCTTAATGGCCTTTATTCATAATCCGTTAAGAAATATAAACCTCATAATGAAAAGTCACCCCCTTGAAATGGCCCATTTTCAAACTAAATTTGTCGTATAGATGTTCAATTCCTTAACTTCCCGATTGGGTTTTTTAGCCTTCTATCCCGTAAAAATTTAATATTTTGGCTAAGAAATGTTGAGGATGACTCAACGTTTAATAATCAGCAGTTTCACAGCGAATAAAACCTTCCTTTATATCCTTTTTTTACTGTTGAAAATTGTCCTTTTTGGCCTTTTTGAAACTTTGAAATGGAATTGTGATTGCCCTGTAACCCACAGGAATGAAATTTTTTCACATTAAACATCTCTTAAAGGCTTTTATTTATAATCCGTTAAGAAATATATACCTCATAATGAAAAGTCACCCCCTTGAAATGGCCCATTTTCAGACTAAATTTGTCGTATAGATGTTCAATTCCTTAACTTCCCGATTGGGTTTTTTAGCCATCTATCCCGTAAAAATTAAATATTTTGGCTAAGAAATGTTAAGGATGACTCAACGTTTAATAATCAGCAGTTTCACAGCGAATAAAATCTTCCTTTATATCCTTTTTTTGTTGTTGAAAATTGTCCTTTTTGGCCTTTTTGAAACTTTGAAATGGAATTGTGATTGACCTGTGACCCACAGGACTAAAATTTTTTCACATTAAACATCTCTTAAAGGCCTTTATTCATAATCCGTTAAGAAATATATACCTCATAATGAAAAGTCACCCCCTTGAAATGGCCCATTTTCAGACTAAATTTGTCGTATAGATGTTCAATTCCTTAACTTCCCGATTGGGTTTTTTAGCCTTCTATCCCGTAAAAATTAAATATTTTGGCTAAGAAATGTTGAGGATGACTCAACGTTTAATAATCAGCAGTTTCACAGCGAATAAAACCTTCCTTTATATCCTTTTTTTACTGTTGAAAATTGTCCTCTTTGGCCTTTTTGAAACTTTGAAATGGAATTGTGATTGACTTGTAACCCACAGGACTTAAATTTTTTCACATTAAACATCTCTTAAAGGCCTTTATTCATAATCCGTTAAGAAAAATATACCTCATAATGATAAGTCACCCCCTTGAAATGGCCCATTTTCAGACTAAATTTGTCGTATAGATGTTCAATTCCTTAACTTCCCGATTGGGTTTTTTAGCCTTCTATCCCGTAAAAATTAAATATTTTGGCTAAGAAATGTTGAGGATGACTCAACGTTTAATAATCAGCAGTTTCACAGCGAATAAAATCTTCCTTTATATCCTTTTTTTAATGTTGAAAATTGTCCTTTTTGGCCTTTTTGAAACTTTGAAATGGAATTGTGATTGACCTGTGACCCACAGGACTAAAATTTTTTCACATTAAACATCTCTTAAAGGCCTTTATTCATAATCCGTTAAGAAATATATACCTCATAATGAAAAGTCACCCCCTTGAAATGGCCCATTTTCAGACCGAATTTGTCGTATAGATGTTCAATTCCTTAACTTCCCGATTGGGTTTTTTAGCCTTCTATCCCGTAAAAATTAAATATTTTGGCTAAGAAATGTTAAGGATGACTCAACGTTTAATAATCAGCAGTTTCACAGCGAATAAAATCTTCCTTTATATCCTTTTTTTGTTGTTGAAAATTGTCCTTTTTGGCCTTTTTGAAACTTTGAAATGGAATTGTGATTGACCTGTAACCCAAAGGACTAAAATTTTTTCACATTAAACATCTCTTAATGGCCTTTATTCATAATCCGTTAAGAAATATAAACCTCATAATGAAAAGTCACCCCTTTGAAATGGCCCATTTTCAAACTAAATTTGTCGTATAGATGTTCAATTCCTTAACTTCCCGATTGGGTTTTTTAGCCTTCTATCCCGTAAAAATTTAATATTTTGGCTAAGAAATGTTAAGGATGACTCAACGTTTAATAATCAGCAGTTTCACAGCGAATAAAATCTTCCTTTATATCCTTTTTTTGTTGTTGAAAATTGTCCTTTTTGGCCTTTTTGAAACTTTGAAATGGAATTGTGATTGACCTGTAACCCACAGGACTAAAATTTTTTCACATTAAACATCTCTTAAAGGCCTTTATTCATAATCCGTTAAGAAAAATATACCTCATAATGAAAAGTCACCCCCTTGAAATGGCCCATTTTCAGACTAAATTTGTCGTATAGATGTTCAATTCCTTAACTTCCCGATTGGGTTTTTTAGCCTTCTATCCCGTAAAAATTAAATATTTTGGCTAAGAAATGTTAAGGATGACTCAACGTTTAATAATCAGCAGTTTCACAGCGAATAAAATCTTCCTTTATATCCTTTTTTTGTTGTTGAAAACTGTCCTTTTTGGCCTTTTTGAAACTTTGAAATGGAATTGTGATTGACCTGTAACCCAAAGGACTAAAATTTTTTCACATTAAACATCTCTTAATGGCCTTTATTCATAATCCGTTAAGAAATATAAACCTCATAATGAAAAGTCACCCCCTTGAAATGGCCCATTTTCAGACTAAATTTGTCGTATAGATGTTCAATTCCTTAACTTCCCGATTGGGTTTTTTAGCCTTCTATCCCGTAAAAATTAAATATTTTGGCTAAGAAATGTTAAGGATGACTCAACGTTTAATAATCAGCAGTTTCACAGCGAATAAAATCTTCCTTTATATCCTTTTTTTATTGTTGAAAATTGTCCTTTTTGGCCTTTTTGAAACTTTGAAATGGAATTGTGATTGACCTGTGACCCACAGGACTAAAATTTTTTCACATTAAACATCTCTTAAAGGCCTTTATTCATAATCCGTTAAGAAATATATACCTCATAATGAAAAGTCACCCCCTTGAAATGGCCCATTTTCAGACTAAATTTGTCGTATAGATGTTCAATTCCTTAACTTCCCGATTGGGTTTTTTAGCCTTCTATCCCGTAAAAATTAAATATTTTGGCTAAGAAATGTTAAGGATGACTCAACGTTTAATAATCAGCAGTTTCACAGCGAATAAAATCTTCCTTTATATCCTTTTTTTGTTGTTGAAAATTGTCCTTTTTGGCCTTTTTGAAACTTTGAAATGGAATTGTGATTGACCTGTAACCCAAAGGACTAAAATTTTTTCACATTAAACATCTCTTAATGGCCTTTATTCATAATCCGTTAAGAAATATAAACCTCATAATGAAAAGTCACCCCCTTGAAATGGCCCATTTTCAAACTAAATTTGTCGTATAGATGTTCAATTCCTTAACTTCCCGATTGGGTTTTTTAGCCTTCTATCCCGTAAAAATTAAATATTTTGGCTAAGAAATGTTAAGGATGACTCAACGTTTAATAATCAGCAGTTTCACAGCGAATAAAATCTTCCCTTATATCCTTTTTTTGTTGTTGAAAATTGTCCTTTTTGGCCTTTTTGAAACTTTGAAATGGAATTGTGATTGACCTGTAACCCAAAGGACTAAAATTTTTTCACATTAAACATCTCTTAATGGCCTTTATTCATAATCCGTTAAGAAATATAAACCTCATAATGAAAAGTCACCCCCTTGAAATGGCCCATTTTCAAACTAAATTTGTCGTATAGATGTTCAATTCCTTAACTTCCCGATTGGGTTTTTTAGCCTTCTATCCCGTAAAAATTAAATATTTTGGCTAAGAAATGTTAAGGATGACTCAACGTTTAATAATCAGCAGTTTCACAGCGAATAAAATCTTCCTTTATATCCTTTTTTTGTTGTTGAAAATTGTCCTTTTTGGCCTTTTTGAAACTTTGAAATGGAATTGTGATTGACCTGTAACCCACAGGACTAAAATTTTTTCACATTAAACATCTCTTAAAGGCCTTTATTCTTAATCCGTTAAGAAATATATACCTCATAATGAAAAGTCACCCCCTTGAAATGTCCCATTATCAGACGATATTGGTCGTATAGATTATCAATTCCTTAACATCCCGATTGGGTTTTTTTAGCCTTCTATCCCGTAAAAATTAAATATTTTGGCTAAGAAATGTTAAGGATGACTCAACGTTTAATAATCAGCAGTTTCACAGCGAATAAAATCTTCCTTTATATCCTTTTTTTATTGTTGAAAATTGTCCTTTTTGGCCTTTTTGAAACTTTGAAATGGAATTGTGATTGACCTGTAACCCACAGGTCTAAAATTTTTTCACATTAAACATCTCTTAAAGTCCTTTATTCTTAATCCGTTAAGAAATATATACCTCATAATGAAAAGTCACCCCCTTGAAATGTCCCATTATCAGACGATATTGGTCGTATAGATTATCAATTCCTTAACATCCCGATTGGGTTTTTTTAGCCTTCTATCCCCTAAAAATTAAATATTTTGGCTAAGAAATGTTAAGGATGACTCAACGTTTACTAATCAGCAGTTTCACAGCGAATAAAATCTTCCTTTATATCCTTTTTTTGTTGTTGAAAATTGTCCTTTTTGGCCTTTTTGAAACTTTGAAATGGAATTGTGCTTAACCTGTAACCCACAGGACTAAAATTTTTTCACATTGAACATCTCTTAAAGGCCTTTATTCATAATCCGTTAAGAAAAATATACCTCATAATTATAAGTCACCCCCTTGAAATGGCCCATTTTCAGACTAAATTTGTCGTATAGATGTTCAATTCCTTAACTTCCCGATTGGGTTTTTTAGCCTTCTATCCCGTAAAAATTAAATATTTTGGCTAAGAAATGTTAAGGATGACTCAACGTTTAATAATCAGCAGTTTCACAGCGAATAAAATCTTCCTTTATATCCTTTTTTTATTGTTGAAAATTGTCCTTTTTGGCCTTTTTGAAACTTAGAAATGGAATTGTGATTGACCTGTAACCCACAGGACTAAAATTTTTTCACATTAAACATCTCTTAAAGGCCTTAATTCATAATCCGTTAAGGAAAATATACCTCATAATGAAAAGTCACCCCCTTGAAATGGCCCATTTTCAGACTAAATTTGTCGTATAGATGTTCAATTCCTTAATTTCCCGATTGGGTTTTTTAGCCTTCTATCCCGTAAAAATTAAATATTTTGGCTAAGAAATGTTAAGGATGACTCAACGTTTAATAATCAGCAGTTTCACAGCGAATAAAATCTTCCTTTATATCCTTTTTTTATTGTTGAAAATTGTCCTTTTTGGCCTTTTTGAAACTTTGAAATGGAATTGTGATTGACCTGTAACCCACAGGACTAAAATTTTTTCACATTAAACATCTCTTAAAGGCCTTAATTCATAATCCGTTAAGAAAAATATACCTCATAATGAAAAGTCACCCCCTTGAAATGGCCCATTTTCAGACTAAATTTGTCGTATAGATGTTCAATTCCTTAACTTCCCGATTGGGTTTTTTAGCCTTCTATCCCGTAAAAATAAAATATTTTGGCTAAGAAATGTTAAGGATGACTCAACGTTTAATAATCAGCAGTTTCACAGCGAATAAAATCTTCCTTTGTATCCTTTTTTTATTGTTGAAAATTGTCCTTTTTGGCCTTTTTGAAACTTTGAAATGGAATTGTGATTGACCTGTGACCCACAGGACTAAAATTTTTTCACATTAAACATCTCTTAAAGGCCTTTATTCATAATCCGTTAAGAAAAATATACCTCATAATGATAAGTCACCCCCTTGAAATGGCCCATTTTCAGACTAAATTTGTCGTATAGATGTTCAATTCCTTAACTTCCCGATTGGGTTTTTTAGCCTTCTATCCCGTAAAAATTAAATATTTTGGCTAAGAAATGTTAAGGATGACTCAACGTTTAATAATCAGCAGTTTCACAGCGAATAAAATCTTCCTTTATATCCTTTTTTTATTGTTGAAAATTGTCCTTTTTGGCCTTTTTGAAACTTTGAAATGGAATTGTGATTGACCTGTGACCCACAGGACTAAAAATTTTTCACACTAAACATCTCTTAAAGGCCTTTATTCATAATCCGTTAAGAAAAATATACCTCATAATGAAAAGTCACCCCCTTGAAATGTCCCATTATCAGACGATATTGGTCGTATAGATTATCAATTCCTTAACATCCCGATTGGGTTTTTTAGCCTTCTATCCCGTAAAAATTAAATATTTTGGCTAAGAAATGTTAAGGATGACTCAACGTTTAATAATCAGCAGTTTCACAGCGAATGAAATCTTCCTTTATATCGTTTTTTTATTGTTGAAAATTGTCCTTTTTGGCCTTTTTGAAACTTTGAAATGGAATTGTGATTGACCTGTGACCCACAGGACTAAAATTTTTTCACATTAAACATCTCTTAAAGGCCTTTATTCATAATCCGTTAAGAAATATATACCTCATAATGAAAAGTCACCCCCTTGAAATGGCCCATTTTCAGACTAAATTTGTCGTATAGATGTTCAATTCCTTAACTTCCCGATTGGGTTTTTTAGCCTTCTATCCCGTAAAAATTAAATATTTTGGCTAAGAAATGTTAAGGATGACTCAACGTTTAATAATCAGCAGTTTCACAGCGAATAAAATCTTCCTTTATATCCTTTTTTTGTTGTTGAAAATTGTCCTTTTTGGCCTTTTTGAAACTTTGAAATGGAATTGTGATTGACCTGTAACCCAAAGGACTAAAATTTTTTCACATTAAACATCTCTTAATGGCCTTTATTCATAATCCGTTAAGAAATATAAACCTCATAATGAAAAGTCACCCCCTTGAAATGGCCCATTTTCAAACTAAATTTGTCGTATAGATGTTCAATTCCTTAACTTCCCGATTGGGTTTTTTAGCCTTCTATCCCGTAAAAATTTAATATTTTGGCTAAGAAATGTTAAGGATGACTCAACGTTTAATAATCAGCAGTTTCACAGCGAATAAAATCTTCCTTTATATCCTTTTTTTGTTGTTGAAAACTGTCCTTTTTGGCCTTTTTGAAACTTTGAAATGGAATTGTGATTGACCTGTAACCCAAAGGACTAAAATTTTTTCACATTAAACATCTCTTAATGGCCTTTATTCATAATCCGTTAAGAAATATAAACCTCATAATGAAAAGTCACCCCCTTGAAATGGCCCATTTTCAGACTAAATTTGTCGTATAGATGTTCAATTCCTTAACTTCCCGATTGGGTTTTTTAGCCTTCTATCCCGTAAAAATTAAATATTTTGGCTAAGAAATGTTAAGGATGACTCAACGTTTAATAATCAGCAGTTTCACAGCGAATAAAATCTTCCTTTATATCCTTTTTTTATTGTTGAAAATTGTCCTTTTTGGCCTTTTTGAAACTTTGAAATGGAATTGTGATTGACCTGTGACCCACAGGACTAAAATTTTTTCACATTAAACATCTCTTAAAGGCCTTTATTCATAATCCGTTAAGAAATATATACCTCATAATGAAAAGTCACCCCCTTGAAATGGCCCATTTTCAGACTAAATTTGTCGTATAGATGTTCAATTCCTTAACTTCCCGATTGGGTTTTTTAGCCTTCTATCCCGTTAAAATTAAATATTTTGGCTAAGAAATGTTAAGGATGACTCAACGTTTAATAATCAGCAGTTTCACAGCGAATAAAATCTTCCTTTATATCCTTTTTTTGTTGTTGAAAATTGTCCTTTTTGGCCTTTTTGAAACTTTGAAATGGAATTGTGATTGACCTGTAACCCAAAGGACTAAAATTTTTTCACATTAAACATCTCTTAATGGCCTTTATTCATAATCCGTTAAGAAATATAAACCTCATAATGAAAAGTCACCCCCTTGAAATGGCCCATTTTCAAACTAAATTTGTCGTATAGATGTTCAATTCCTTAACTTCCCGATTGGGTTTTTTAGCCTTCTATCCCGTAAAAATTAAATATTTTGGCTAAGAAATGTTAAGGATGACTCAACGTTTAATAATCAGCAGTTTCACAGCGAATAAAATCTTCCTTTATATCCTTTTTTTGTTGTTGAAAATTGTCCTTTTTGGCCTTTTTGAAACTTTGAAATGGAATTGTGATTGACCTGTAACCCAAAGGACTAAAATTTTTTCACATTAAACATCTCTTAATGGCCTTTATTCATAATCCGTTAAGAAATATAAACCTCATAATGAAAAGTCACCCCCTTGAAATGGCCCATTTTCAAACTAAATTTGTCGTATAGATGTTCAATTCCTTAACTTCCCGATTGGGTTTTTTAGCCTTCTATCCCGTAAAAATTAAATATTTTGGCTAAGAAATGTTAAGGATGACTCAACGTTTAATAATCAGCAGTTTCACAGCGAATAAAATCTTCCTTTATATCCTTTTTTTGTTGTTGAAAATTGTCCTTTTTGGCCTTTTTGAAACTTTGAAATGGAATTGTGATTGACCTGTAACCCACAGGACTAAAATTTTTTCACATTAAACATCTCTTAAAGGCCTTTATTCTTAATCCGTTAAGAAATATATACCTCATAATGAAAAGTCACCCCCTTGAAATGTCCCATTATCAGACGATATTGGTCGTATAGATTATCAATTCCTTAACATCCCGATTGGGTTTTTTTAGCCTTCTATCCCGTAAAAATTAAATATTTTGGCTAAGAAATGTTAAGGATGACTCAACGTTTAATAATCAGCAGTTTCACAGCGAATAAAATCTTCCTTTATATCCTTTTTTTATTGTTGAAAATTGTCCTTTTTGGCCTTTTTGAAACTTTGAAATGGAATTGTGATTGACCTGTAACCCACAGGTCTAAAATTTTTTCACATTAAACATCTCTTAAAGTCCTTTATTCTTAATCCGTTAAGAAATATATACCTCATAATGAAAAGTCACCCCCTTGAAATGTCCCATTATCAGACGATATTGGTCGTATAGATTATCAATTCCTTAACATCCCGATTGGGTTTTTTTAGCCTTCTATCCCCGAAAAATTAAATATTTTGGCTAAGAAATGTTAAGGATGACTCAACGTTTACTAATCAGCAGTTTCACAGCGAATAAAATCTTCCTTTATATCCTTTTTTTGTTGTTGAAAATTGTCCTTTTTGGCCTTTTTGAAACTTTGAAATGGAATTGTGCTTAACCTGTAACCCACAGGACTAAAATTTTTTCACATTGAACATCTCTTAAAGGCCTTTATTCATAATCCGTTAAGAAAAATATACCTCATAATTATAAGTCACCCCCTTGAAATGGCCCATTTTCAGACTAAATTTGTCGTATAGATGTTCAATTCCTTAACTTCCCGATTGGGTTTTTTAGCCTTCTATCCCGTAAAAATTAAATATTTTGGCTAAGAAATGTTAAGGATGACTCAACGTTTGATAATCAGCAGTTTCACAGCGAATAAAATCTTCCTTTATATCCTTTTTTTATTGTTGAAAATTGTCCTTTTTGGCCTTTTTGAAACTTAGAAATGGAATTGTGATTGACCTGTAACCCACAGGACTAAAATTTTTTCACATTAAACATCTCTTAAAGGCCTTAATTCATAATCCGTTAAGGAAAATATACCTCATAATGAAAAGTCACCCCCTTGAAATGGCCCATTTTCAGACTAAATTTGTCGTATAGATGTTCAATTCCTTAATTTCCCGATTGGGTTTTTTAGCCTTCTATCCCGTAAAAATTAAATATTTTGGCTAAGAAATGTTAAGGATGACTCAACGTTTAATAATCAGCAGTTTCACAGCGAATAAAATCTTCCTTTATATCCTTTTTTTATTGTTGAAAATTGTCCTTTTTGGCCTTTTTGAAACTTTGAAATGGAATTGTGATTGACCTGTAACCCACAGGACTAAAATTTTTTCACATTAAACATCTCTTAAAGGCCTTAATTCATAATCCGTTAAGAAAAATATACCTCATAATGAAAAGTCACCCCCTTGAAATGGCCCATTTTCAGACTAAATTTGTCGTATAGATGTTCAATTCCTTAACTTCCCGATTGGGTTTTTTAGCCTTCTATCCCGTAAAAATAAAATATTTTGGCTAAGAAATGTTAAGGATGACTCAACGTTTAATAATCAGCAGTTTCACAGCGAATAAAATCTTCCTTTGTATCCTTTTTTTATTGTTGAAAATTGTCCTTTTTGGCCTTTTTGAAACTTTGAAATGGAATTGTGATTGACCTGTGACCCACAGGACTAAAATTTTTTCACATTAAACATCTCTTAAAGGCCTTTATTCATAATCCGTTAAGAAAAATATACCTCATAATGAAAAGTCACCCCCTTGAAATGTCCCATTATCAGACGATATTGGTCGTATAGATTATCAATTCCTTAACATCCCGATTGGGTTTTTTAGCCTTCTATCCCGTAAAAATTAAATATTTTGGCTAAGAAATGTTAAGGATGACTCAACGTTTAATAATCAGCAGTTTCACAGCGAATAAAATCTTCCTTTATATCCTTTTTTTATTGTTGAAAATTGTCCTTTTTGGCCTTTTTGAAACTTTGAAATGGAATTGTGATTGACCTGTGACCCACAGGACTAAAAATTTTTCACACTTAACATCTCTTAAAGGCCTTTATTCATAATCCGTTAAGAAAAATATACCTCATAATGAAAAGTCACCCCCTTGAAATGTCCCATTATCAGACGATATTGGTCGTATAGATTATCAATTCCTTAACATCCCGATTGGGTTTTTTAGCCTTCTATCCCGTAAAAATTAAATATTTTGGCTAAGAAATGTTAAGGATGACTCAACGTTTAATAATCAGCAGTTTCACAGCGAATGAAATCTTCCTTTATATCGTTTTTTTATTGTTGAAAATTGTCCTTTTTGGCCTTTTTGAAACTTTGAAATGGAATTGTGATTGACCTGTGACCCACAGGACTAAAATTTTTTCACATTAAACATCTCTTAAAGGCCTTTATTCATAATCCGTTAAGAAAAATATACCTCATAATGAAAAGTCACCCCCTTGAAATGTCCCATTTTCAGACTAAATTTGTCGTATAGATGTTCAATTCCTTAACTTCCCGATTGGGTTTTTTAGCCTTCTATCCCATAAAAATTAAATATTTTGGCTAAGAAATGTTAAGGATGACTCAACGTTTAATAATCAGCAGTTTCACAGCGAATAAAATCTTCCTTTATATCCTTTTTTTGTTGTTGAAAATTGTCCTTTTTGGCCTTTTTGAAACTTTGAAATGGAATTGTGATTGACCTGTAACCCAAAGGACTAAAATTTTTTCACATTAAACATCTCTTAATGGCCTTTATTCATAATCCGTTAAGAAATATAAACCTCATAATGAAAAGTCACCCCCTTGAAATGGCCCATTTTCAAACTAAATTTGTCGTATAGATGTTCAATTCCTTAACTTCCCGATTGGGTTTTTTAGCCTTCTATCCCGTAAAAATTAAATATTTTGGCTAAGAAATGTTAAGGATGACTCAACGTTTAATAATCAGCAGTTTCACAGCGAATAAAATCTTCCTTTATATCCTTTTTTTATTGTTGAAAATTGTCCTTTTTGGCCTTTTTGAAACTTTGAAATGGAATTGTGATTGACCTGTAACCCACAGGACTAAAATTTTTTCACATTAAACATCTCTTAAAGGCCTTTATTCTTAATCCGTTAAGAAATATATACCTCATAATGAAAAGTCACCCCCTTGAAATGTCCCATTATCAGACGATATTGGTCGTATAGATTATCAATTCCTTAACATCCCGATTGGGTTTTTTAGCCTTCTATCCCGTAAAAATTAAATATTTTGGCTAAGAAATGTTAAGGATGACTCAACGTTTAATAATCAGCAGTTTCACAGCGAATGAAATCTTCCTTTATATCGTTTTTTTATTGTTGAAAATTGTCCTTTTTGGCCTTTTTGAAACTTTGAAATGGAATTGTGATTGACCTGTGACCCACAGGACTAAAATTTTTTCACATTAAACATCTCTTAAAGGCCTTTATTCATAATCCGTTAAGAAAAATATACCTCATAATGAAAAGTCACCCCCTTGAAATGTCCCATTTTCAGACTAAATTTGTCGTATAGATGTTCAATTCCTTAACTTCCCGATTGGGTTTTTTAGCCTTCTATCCCATAAAAATTAAATATTTTGGCTAAGAAATGTTAAGGATGACTCAACGTTTAATAATCAGCAGTTTCACAGCGAATAAAATCTTCCTTTATATCCTTTTTTTGTTGTTGAAAATTGTCCTTTTTGGCCTTTTTGAAACTTTGAAATGGAATTGTGATTGACCTGTAACCCAAAGGACTAAAATTTTTTCACATTAAACATCTCTTAATGGCCTTTATTCATAATCCGTTAAGAAATATAAACCTCATAATGAAAAGTCACCCCCTTGAAATGGCCCATTTTCAAACTAAATTTGTCGTATAGATGTTCAATTCCTTAACTTCCCGATTGGGTTTTTTAGCCTTCTATCCCGTAAAAATTAAATATTTTGGCTAAGAAATGTTAAGGATGACTCAACGTTTAATAATCAGCAGTTTCACAGCGAATAAAATCTTCCTTTATATCCTTTTTTTATTGTTGAAAATTGTCCTTTTTGGCCTTTTTGAAACTTTGAAATGGAATTGTGATTGACCTGTAACCCACAGGACTAAAATTTTTTCACATTAAACATCTCTTAAAGGCCTTTATTCTTAATCCGTTAAGAAATATATACCTCATAATGAAAAGTCACCCCCTTGAAATGTCCCATTATCAGACGATATTGGTCGTATAGATTATCAATTCCTTAACATCCCGATTGGGTTTTTTTAGCCTTCTATCCCCGAAAAATTAAATATTTTGGCTAAGAAATGTTAAGGATGACTCAACGTTTACTAATCAGCAGTTTCACAGCGAATAAAATCTTCCTTTATATCCTTTTTTTGTTGTTGAAAATTGTCCTTTTTGGCCTTTTTGAAACTTTGAAATGGAATTGTGCTTAACCTGTAACCCACAGGACTAAAATTTTTTCACATTGAACATCTCTTAAAGGCCTTTATTCATAATCCGTTAAGAAAAATATACCTCATAATTATAAGTCACCCCCTTGAAATGGCCCATTTTCAGACTAAATTTGTCGTATAGATGTTCAATTCCTTAACTTCCCGATTGGGTTTTTTAGCCTTCTATCCCGTAAAAATTAAATATTTTGGCTAAGAAATGTTAAGGATGACTCAACGTTTAATAATCAGCAGTTTCACAGCGAATAAAATCTTCCTTTATATCCTTTTTTTATTGTTGAAAATTGTCCTTTTTGGCCTTTTTGAAACTTTGAAATGGAATTGTGATTGACCTGTAACCCAAAGGACTAAAATTTTTTCACATTAAACATCTCTTAATGGCCTTTATTCATAATCCGTTAAGAAATATAAACCTCATAATGAAAAGTCACCCCCTTGAAATGGCCCATTTTCAAACTAAATTTGTCGTATAGATGTTCAATTCCTTAACTTCCCGATTGGGTTTTTTAGCCTTCTATCCCGTAAAAATTAAATATTTTGGCTAAGAAATGTTAAGGATGACTCAACGTTTAATAATCAGCAGTTTCACAGCGAATAAAATCTTCCTTTATATCCTTTTTTTATTGTTGAAAATTGTCCTTTTTGGCCTTTTTGAAACTTTGAAATGGAATTGTGATTGACCTGTAACCCACAGGACTAAAATTTTTTCACATTAAACATCTCTTAAAGGCCTTTATTCTTAATCCGTTAAGAAATATATACCTCATAATGAAAAGTCACCCCCTTGAAATGTCCCATTATCAGACGATATTGGTCGTATAGATTATCAATTCCTTAACATCCCGATTGGGTTTTTTTAGCCTTCTATCCCGTAAAAATTAAGTATTTTGGCTAAGAAATGTTAAGGATGACTCAACGTTTAATAATCAGCAGTTTCACAGCGAATAAAATCTTCCTTTATATCCTTTTTTTATTGTTGAAAATTGTCCTTTTTGGCCTTTTTGAAACTTTGAAATGGAATTGTGATTGACCTGTAACCCACAGGACTAAAATTTTTTCACATTAAACATCTCTTAAAGTCCTTTATTCTTAATCCGTTAAGAAATATATACCTCATAATGAAAAGTCACCCCCTTGAAATGTCCCATTATCAGACGATATTGGTCGTATAGATTATCAATTCCTTAACATCCCGATTGGGTTTTTTTAGCCTTCTATCCCCTAAAAATTAAATATTTTGGCTAAGAAATGTTAAGGATGACTCAACGTTTAATAATCAGCAGTTTCACAGCGAATAAAATCTTCCTTTATATCCTTTTTTTGTTGTTGAAAATTGTCCTTTTTGGCCTTTTTGAAACTTTGAAATGGAATTGTGCTTAACCTGTAACCCACAGGACTAAAATTTTTTCACATTGAACATCTCTTAAAGGCCTTTATTCATAATCCGTTAAGAAAAATATACCTCATAATTATAAGTCACCCCCTTGAAATGGCCCATTTTCAGACTAAATTTGTCGTATAGATGTTCAATTCCTTAACTTCCCGATTGGGTTTTTTAGCCTTCTATCCCGTAAAAATTAAATATTTTGGCTAAGAAATGTTAAGGATGACTCAACGTTTAATAATCAGCAGTTTCACAGCGAATAAAATCTTCCTTTATATCCTTTTTTTATTGTTGAAAATTGTCCTTTTTGGCCTTTTTGAAACTTTGAAATGGAATTGTGATTGACCTGTGACCCACAGGACTAAAATTTTTTCACATTAAACATCTCTTAAAGGCCTTTATTCATAATCCGTTAAGAAAAATATACCTCATAATGATAAGTCACCCCCTTGAAATGGCCCATTTTCAGACTAAATTTGTCGTATAGATGTTCAATTCCTTAACTTCCCGATTGGGTTTTTTAGCCTTCTATCCCGTAAAAATTAAATATTTTGGCTAAGAAATGTTAAGGATGACTCAACGTTTAATAATCAGCAGTTTCACAGCGAATAAAATCTTCCTTTATATCCTTTTTTTATTGTTGAAAATTGTCCTTTTTGGCCTTTTTGAAACTTTGAAATGGAATTGTGATTGACCTGTGACCCACAGGACTAAAATTTTTTCACATTAAACATCTCTTAAAGTCCTTTATTCTTAATCCGTTAAGAAATATATACCTCATAATGAAAAGTCACCCCCTTGAAATGTCCCATTATCAGACGATATTGGTCGTATAGATTATCAATTCCTTAACATCCCGATTGGGTTTTTTAGCCTTCTATCCCGTAAAAATTAAATATTTTGGCTAAGAAATGTTAAGGATGACTCAACGTTTAATAATCAGCAGTTTCACAGCGAATAAAATCTTCCTTTATATCCTTTTTTTATTGTTGAAAATTGTCCTTTTTGGCCTTTTTGAAACTTTGAAATGGAATTGTGATTGACCTGTAACCCACAGGACTAAAATTTTTTCACATTAAACATCTCTTAAAGGCCTTTATTCATAATCCGTTAAGAAAAATATACCTCATAATGAAAAGTCACCCCCTTGAAATGTCCCATTATCAGACGATATTGGTCGTATAGATTATCAATTCCTTAACATCCCGATTGGGTTTTTTTAGCCTTCTATCCCCTAAAAATTAAATATTTTGGCTAAGAAATGTTAAGGATGACTCAACGTTTACTAATCAGCAGTTTCACAGCGAATAAAATCTTCCTTTATATCCTTTTTTTGTTGTTGAAAATTGTCCTTTTTGGCCTTTTTGAAACTTTGAAATGGAATTGTGCTTAACCTGTAACCCACAGGACATAAATTTTTTCACATTGAACATCTCTTAAAGGCCTTTATTCATAATCCGTTAAGAAAAATATACCTCATAATTATAAGTCACCCCCTTGAAATGGCCCATTTTCAGACTAAATTTGTCGTATAGATGTTCAATTCCTTAACTTCCCGATTGGGTTTTTTAGCCTTCTATCCCGTAAAAATTAAATATTTTGGCTAAGAAATGTTAAGGATGACTCAACGTTTAATAATCAGCAGTTTCACAGCGAATAAAATCTTCCTTTATATCCTTTTTTTGTTGTTGAAAATTGTCCTTTTTGGCCTTTTTGAAACTTTGAAATGGAATTGTGATTGACCTGTAACCCACAGGACTAAAATTTTTTCACATTAAACATCTCTTAAAGGCCTTAATTCATAATCCGTTAAGAAAAATATACCTCATAATGAAAAGTCACCCCCTTGAAATGGCCCATTTTCAGACTAAATTTGTCGTATAGATGTTCAATTCCTTAACTTCCCGATTGGGTTTTTTAGCCTTCTATCCCGTAAAAATAAAATATTTTGTCTAAGAAATGTTAAGGATGACTCAACGTTTAATAATCAGCAGTTTCACAGCGAATAAAATCTTCCTTTGTATCCTTTTTTTATTGTTGAAAATTGTCCTTTTTGGCCTTTTTGAAACTTTGAAATGGAATTGTGATTGACCTGTGACCCACAGGACTAAAATTTTTTCACATTAAACATCTCTTAAAGGCCTTTATTCATAATCCGTTAAGAAAAATATACCTCATAATGATAAGTCACCCCCTTGAAATGGCCCATTTTCAGACTAAATTTGTCGTATAGATGTTCAATTCCTTAACTTCCCGATTGGGTTTTTTAGCCTTCTATCCCGTAAAAATTAAATATTTTGGCTAAGAAATGTTAAGGATGACTCAACGTTTAATAATCAGCAGTTTCACAGCGAATAAAATCTTCCTTTATATCCTTTTTTTATTGTTGAAAATTGTCCTTTTTGGCCTTTTTGAAACTTTGAAATGGAATTGTGATTGACCTGTGACCCACAGGACTAAAATTTTTTCACATTAAACATCTCTTAAAGGCCTTTATTCATAATCCGTTAAGAAAAATATACCTCATAATGATAAGTCACCCCCTTGAAATGGCCCATTTTCAGACTAAATTTGTCGTATAGATGTTCAATTCCTTAACTTCCCGATTGGGTTTTTTAGCCTTCTATCCCGTAAAAATTAAATATTTTGGCTAAGAAATGTTAAGGATGACTCAACGTTTAATAATCAGCAGTTTCACAGCGAATGAAATCTTCCTTTATATCGTTTTTTTATTGTTGAAAATTGTCCTTTTTGGCCTTTTTGAAACTTTGAAATGGAATTGTGATTGACCTGTGACCCACAGGACTAAAATTTTTTCACATTAAACATCTCTTAAAGGCCTTTATTCATAATCCGTTAAGAAATATATACCTCATAATGAAAAGTCACCCCCTTGAAATGGCCCATTTTCAGACTAAATTTGTCGTATAGATGTTCAATTCCTTAACTTCCCGATTGGGTTTTTTAGCCTTCTATCCCGTAAAAATTAAATATTTTGGCTAAGAAATGTTAAGGATGACTCAACGTTTAATAATCAGCAGTTTCACAGCGAATAAAATCTTCCTTTATATCCTTTTTTTGTTGTTGAAAATTGTCCTTTTTGGCCTTTTTGAAACTTTGAAATGGAATTGTGATTGACCTGTAACCCAAAGGACTAAAATTTTTTCACATTAAACATCTCTTAATGGCCTTTATTCATAATCCGTTAAGAAATATAAACCTCATAATGAAAAGTCACCCCCTTGAAATGGCCCATTTTCAAACTAAATTTGTCGTATAGATGTTCAATTCCTTAACTTCCCGATTGGGTTTTTTAGCCTTCTATCCCGTAAAAATTAAATATTTTGGCTAAGAAATGTTAAGGATGACTCAACGTTTAATAATCAGCAGTTTCACAGCGAATAAAATCTTCCTTTATATCCTTTTTTTGTTGTTGAAAATTGTCCTTTTTGGCCTTTTTGAAACTTTGAAATGGAATTGTGATTGACCTGTAACCCACAGGACTAAAATTTTTTCACATTAAACATCTCTTAAAGGCCTTTATTCTTAATCCGTTAAGAAATATATACCTCATAATGAAAAGTCACCCCCTTGAAATGTCCCATTATCAGACGATATTGGTCGTATAGATTATCAATTCCTTAACATCCCGATTGGGTTTTTTTAGCCTTCTATCCCGTAAAAATTAAATATTTTGGCTAAGAAATGTTAAGGATGACTCAACGTTTAATAATCAGCAGTTTCACAGCGAATAAAATCTTCCTTTATATCCTTTTTTTATTGTTGAAAATTGTCCTTTTTGGCCTTTTTGAAACTTTGAAATGGAATTGTGATTGACCTGTAACCCACAGGACTAAAATTTTTTCACATTAAACATCTCTTAAAGTCCTTTATTCTTAATCCGTTAAGAAATATATACCTCATAATGAAAAGTCACCCCCTTGAAATGTCCCATTATCAGACGATATTGGTCGTATAGATTATCAATTCCTTAACATCCCGATTGGGTTTTTTTAGCCTTCTATCCCCTAAAAATTAAATATTTTGGCTAAGAAATGTTAAGGATGACTCAACGTTTAATAATCAGCAGTTTCACAGCGAATAAAATCTTCCTTTATATCCTTTTTTTGTTGTTGAAAATTGTCCTTTTTGGCCTTTTTGAAACTTTGAAATGGAATTGTGCTTAACCTGTAACCCACAGGACTAAAATTTTTTCACATTGAACATCTCTTAAAGGCCTTTATTCATAATCCGTTAAGAAAAATATACCTCATAATTATAAGTCACCCCCTTGAAATGGCCCATTTTCAGACTAAATTTGTCGTATAGATGTTCAATTCCTTAACTTCCCGATTGGGTTTTTTAGCCTTCTATCCCGTAAAAATTAAATATTTTGGCTAAGAAATGTTAAGGATGACTCAACGTTTAATAATCAGCAGTTTCACAGCGAATAAAATCTTCCTTTATATCCTTTTTTTGTTGTTGAAAATTGTCCTTTTTGGCCTTTTTGAAACTTTGAAATGGAATTGTGATTGACCTGTAACCCACAGGACTAAAATTTTTTCACATTAAACATCTCTTAAAGGCCTTTATTCATAATCCGTTAAGAAAAATATACCTCATAATGATAAGTCACCCCCTTGAAATGGCCCATTTTCAGACTAAATTTGTCGTATAGATGTTCAATTCCTTAACTTCCCGATTGGGTTTTTTAGCCTTCTATCCCGTTAAAATTAAATATTTTGTTAAAGAAATGTTAAGGATGACTCAACGTTTAATAATCAGCAGTTTCACAGCGAATAAAATCTTCCTTTATATCCTTTTTTTATTGTTGAAAATTGTCCTTTTTGGCCTTTTTGAAACTTTGAAATGGAATTGTGATTGACCTGTAACCCACAGGACTAAAATTTTTTCACATTAAACATCTCTTAAAGGCCTTTATTCATAATCCGTTAAGAAAAATATACCTCATAATGAAAAGTCACCCCCTTGAAATGTCCCATTATCAGACGATATTGGTCGTATAGATTATCAATTCCTTAACATCCCGATTGGGTTTTTTTAGCCTTCTATCCCGTAAAAATTAAATATTTTGGCTAAGAAATGTTAAGGATGACTCAACGTTTAATAATCAGCAGTTTCACAGCGAATAAAATCTTCCTTTATATCCTTTTTTTATTGTTGAAAATTGTCCTTTTTGGCCTTTTTGAAACTTTGAAATGGAATTGTGATTGACCTGTAACCCACAGGACTAAAATTTTTTCACATTAAACATCTCTTAAAGTCCTTTATTCTTAATCCGTTAAGAAATATATACCTCATAATGAAAAGTCACCCCCTTGAAATGGCCCATTTTCAGACTAAATTTGTCGTATAGATGTTCAATTCCTTAACTTCCCGATTGGGTTTTTTAGCCTTCTATCCCGTAAAAATTAAATATTTTGGCTAAGAAATGTTAAGGATGACTCAACGTTTAATAATCAGCAGTTTCACAGCGAATAAAATCTTCCTTTATATCCTTTTTTTATTGTTGAAAATTGTCCTTTTTGGCCTTTTTGAAACTTTGAAATGGAATTGTGATTGACCTGTGACCCACAGGACTAAAATTTTTTCACATTAAACATCTCTTAAAGGCCTTTATTCATAATCCGTTAAGAAATATATACCTCATAATGAAAAGTCACCCCCTTGAAATGGCCCATTTTCAGACTAAATTTGTCGTATAGATGTTCAATTCCTTAACTTCCCGATTGGGTTTTTTAGCCTTCTATCCCGTAAAAATTAAATATTTTGGCTAAGAAATGTTAAGGATGACTCAACGTTTAATAATCAGCAGTTTCACAGCGAATAAAATCTTCCTTTATATCCTTTTTTTGTTGTTGAAAATTGTCCTTTTTGGCCTTTTTGAAACTTTGAAATGGAATTGTGATTGACCTGTAACCCAAAGGACTAAAATTTTTTCACATTAAACATCTCTTAATGGCCTTTATTCATAATCCGTTAAGAAATATAAACCTCATAATGAAAAGTCACCCCCTTGAAATGGCCCATTTTCAAACTAAATTTGTCGTATAGATGTTCAATTCCTTAACTTCCCGATTGGGTTTTTTAGCCTTCTATCCCGTAAAAATTAAATATTTTGGCTAAGAAATGTTAAGGATGACTCAACGTTTAATAATCAGCAGTTTCACAGCGAATAAAATCTTCCTTTATATCCTTTTTTTGTTGTTGAAAATTGTCCTTTTTGGCCTTTTTGAAACTTTGAAATGGAATTGTGATTGACCTGTAACCCACAGGACTAAAATTTTTTCACATTAAACATCTCTTAAAGGCCTTTATTCTTAATCCGTTAAGAAATATATACCTCATAATGAAAAGTCACCCCCTTGAAATGTCCCATTATCAGACGATATTGGTCGTATAGATTATCAATTCCTTAACATCCCGATTGGGTTTTTTTAGCCTTCTATCCCGTAAAAATTAAATATTTTGGCTAAGAAATGTTAAGGATGACTCAACGTTTAATAATCAGCAGTTTCACAGCGAATAAAATCTTCCTTTATATCCTTTTTTTATTGTTGAAAATTGTCCTTTTTGGCCTTTTTGAAACTTTGAAATGGAATTGTGATTGACCTGTAACCCACAGGACTAAAATTTTTTCACATTAAACATCTCTTAAAGTCCTTTATTCTTAATCCGTTAAGAAATATATACCTCATAATGAAAAGTCACCCCCTTGAAATGTCCCATTATCAGACGATATTGGTCGTATAGATTATCAATTCCTTAACATCCCGATTGGGTTTTTTTAGCCTTCTATCCCCTAAAAATTAAATATTTTGGCTAAGAAATGTTAAGGATGACTCAACGTTTAATAATCAGCAGTTTCACAGCGAATAAAATCTTCCTTTATATCCTTTTTTTGTTGTTGAAAATTGTCCTTTTTGGCCTTTTTGAAACTTTGAAATGGAATTGTGCTTAACCTGTAACCCACAGGACTAAAATTTTTTCACATTGAACATCTCTTAAAGGCCTTTATTCATAATCCGTTAAGAAAAATATACCTCATAATTATAAGTCACCCCCTTGAAATGGCCCATTTTCAGACTAAATTTGTCGTATAGATGTTCAATTCCTTAACTTCCCGATTGGGTTTTTTAGCCTTCTATCCCGTAAAAATTAAATATTTTGGCTAAGAAATGTTAAGGATGACTCAACGTTTAATAATCAGCAGTTTCACAGCGAATAAAATCTTCCTTTATATCCTTTTTTTGTTGTTGAAAATTGTCCTTTTTGGCCTTTTTGAAACTTTGAAATGGAATTGTGATTGACCTGTAACCCACAGGACTAAAATTTTTTCACATTAAACATCTCTTAAAGGCCTTTATTCATAATCCGTTAAGAAAAATATACCTCATAATGATAAGTCACCCCCTTGAAATGGCCCATTTTCAGACTAAATTTGTCGTATAGATGTTCAATTCCTTAACTTCCCGATTGGGTTTTTTAGCCTTCTATCCCGTTAAAATTAAATATTTTGTTAAAGAAATGTTAAGGATGACTCAACGTTTAATAATCAGCAGTTTCACAGCGAATAAAATCTTCCTTTATATCCTTTTTTTATTGTTGAAAATTGTCCTTTTTGGCCTTTTTGAAACTTTGAAATGGAATTGTGATTGACCTGTAACCCACAGGACTAAAATTTTTTCACATTAAACATCTCTTAAAGGCCTTTATTCATAATCCGTTAAGAAAAATATACCTCATAATGAAAAGTCACCCCCTTGAAATGTCCCATTATCAGACGATATTGGTCGTATAGATTATCAATTCCTTAACATCCCGATTGGGTTTTTTTTAGCCTTCTATCCCGTAAAAATTAAATATTTTGGCTAAGAAATGTTAAGGATGACTCAACGTTTAATAATCAGCAGTTTCACAGCGAATAAAATCTTCCTTTATATCCTTTTTTTATTGTTGAAAATTGTCCTTTTTGGCCTTTTTGAAACTTTGAAATGGAATTGTGATTGACCTGTAACCCACAGGACTAAAATTTTTTCACATTAAACATCTCTTAAAGTCCTTTATTCTTAATCCGTTAAGAAATATATACCTCATAATGAAAAGTCACCCCCTTGAAATGGCCCATTTTCAGACTAAATTTGTCGTATAGATGTTCAATTCCTTAACTTCCCGATTGGGTTTTTTAGCCTTCTATCCCGTAAAAATTAAATATTTTGGCTAAGAAATGTTAAGGATGACTCAACGTTTAATAATCAGCAGTTTCACAGCGAATAAAATCTTCCTTTATATCCTTTTTTTGTTGTTGAAAATTGTCCTTTTTGGCCTTTTTGAAACTTTGAAATGGAATTGTGATTGACCTGTAACCCACAGGACTAAAATTTTTTCACATTAAACATCTCTTAAAGGCCTTTATTCATAATCCGTTAAGAAAAATATACCTCATAATGAAAAGTCACCCCCTTGAAATGTCCCATTATCAGACGATATTGGTCGTATAGATTATCAATTCCTTAACATCCCGATTGGGTTTTTTTAGCCTTCTATCCCGTAAAAATTAAATATTTTGGCTAAGAAATGTTAAGGATGACTCAACGTTTAATAATCAGCAGTTTCACAGCGAATAAAATCTTCCTTTATATCCTTTTTTTATTGTTGAAAATTGTCCTTTTTGGCCTTTTTGAAACTTTGAAATGGAATTGTGATTGACCTGTAACCCACAGGACTAAAATTTTTTCACATTAAACATCTCTTAAAGGCCTTTATTCATAATCCGTTAAGAAAAATATACCTCATAATGATAAGTCACCCCCTTGAAATGGCCCATTTTCAGACTAAATTTGTCGTATAGATGTTCAATTCCTTAACTTCCCGATTGGGTTTTTTAGCCTTCTATCCCGTTAAAATTAAATATTTTGTTAAAGAAATGTTAAGGATGACTCAACGTTTAATAATCAGCAGTTTCACAGCGAATAAAATCTTCCTTTATATCCTTTTTTTATTGTTGAAAATTGTCCTTTTTGGCCTTTTTGAAACTTTGAAATGGAATTGTGATTGACCTGTAACCCACAGGACTAAAATTTTTTCACATTAAACATCTCTTAAAGGCCTTTATTCATAATCCGTTAAGAAAAATATACCTCATAATGAAAAGTCACCCCCTTGAAATGTCCCATTATCAGACGATATTGGTCGTATAGATTATCAATTCCTTAACATCCCGATTGGGTTTTTTTAGCCTTCTATCCCGTAAAAATTAAATATTTTGGCTAAGAAATGTTAAGGATGACTCAACGTTTAATAATCAGCAGTTTCACAGCGAATAAAATCTTCCTTTATATCCTTTTTTTATTGTTGAAAATTGTCCTTTTTGGCCTTTTTGAAACTTTGAAATGGAATTGTGATTGACCTGTAACCCACAGGACTAAAATTTTTTCACATTAAACATCTCTTAAAGTCCTTTATTCTTAATCCGTTAAGAAATATATACCTCATAATGAAAAGTCACCCCCTTGAAATGTCCCATTATCAGATGATATTGGTCGTATAGATTATCAATTCCTTAACATCCCGATTGGGTTTTTTTAGCCTTCTATCCCCTAAAAATTAAATATTTTGGCTAAGAAATGTTAAGGATGACTCAACGTTTACTAATCAGCAGTTTCACAGCGAATAAAATCTTCCTTTATATCCTTTTTTTGTTGTTGAAAATTGTCCTTTTTGGCCTTTTTGAAACTTTGAAATGGAATTGTGCTTAACCTGTAACCCACAGGACATAAATTTTTTCACATTGAACATCTCTTAAAGGCCTTTATTCATAATCCGTTAAGAAAAATATACCTCATAATTATAAGTCACCCCCTTGAAATGGCCCATTTTCAGACTAAATTTGTCGTATAGATGTTCAATTCCTTAACTTCCCGATTGGGTTTTTTAGCCTTCTATCCCGTAAAAATTAAATATTTTGGCTAAGAAATGTTAAGGATGACTCAACGTTTAATAATCAGCAGTTTCACAGCGAATAAAATCTTCCTTTATATCCTTTTTTTGTTGTTGAAAATTGTCCTTTTTGGCCTTTTTGAAACTTTGAAATGGAATTGTGATTGACCTGTAACCCACAGGACTAAAATTTTTTCACATTAAACATCTCTTAAAGGCCTTTATTCATAATCCGTTAAGAAAAATATACCTCATAATGATAAGTCACCCCCTTGAAATGGCCCATTTTCAGACTAAATTTGTCGTATAGATGTTCAATTCCTTAACTTCCCGATTGGGTTTTTTAGCCTTCTATCCCGTTAAAATTAAATATTTTGGCAAAGAAATGTTAAGGATGACTCAACGTTTAATAATCAGCAGTTTCACAGCGAATAAAATCTTCCTTTATATCCTTTTTTTATTGTTGAAAATTGTCCTTTTTGGCCTTTTTGAAACTTTGAAATGGAATTGTGATTGACCTGTAACCCACAGGACTAAAATTTTTTCACATTAAACATCTCTTAAAGGCCTTTATTCATAATCCGTTAAGAAAAATATACCTCATAATGAAAAGTCACCCCCTTGAAATGTCCCATTATCAGACGATATTGGTCGTATAGATTATCAATTCCTTAACATCCCGATTGGGTTTTTTTAGCCTTCTATCCCGTAAAAATTAAATATTTTGGCTAAGAAATGTTAAGGATGACTCAACGTTTAATAATCAGCAGTTTCACAGCGAATAAAATCTTCCTTTATATCCTTTTTTTATTGTTGAAAATTGTCCTTTTTGGCCTTTTTGAAACTTTGAAATGGAATTGTGATTGACCTGTAACCCACAGGACTAAAATTTTTTCACATTAAACATCTCTTAAAGTCCTTTATTCTTAATCCGTTAAGAAATATATACCTCATAATGAAAAGTCACCCCCTTGAAATGTCCCATTATCAGATGATATTGGTCGTATAGATTATCAATTCCTTAACATCCCGATTGGGTTTTTTTAGCCTTCTATCCCCTAAAAATTAAATATTTTGGCTAAGAAATGTTAAGGATGACTCAACGTTTACTAATCAGCAGTTTCACAGCGAATAAAATCTTCCTTTATATCCTTTTTTTGTTGTTGAAAATTGTCCTTTTTGGCCTTTTTGAAACTTTGAAATGGAATTGTGCTTAACCTGTAACCCACAGGACATAAATTTTTTCACATTGAACATCTCTTAAAGGCCTTTATTCATAATCCGTTAAGAAAAATATACCTCATAATTATAAGTCACCCCCTTGAAATGGCCCATTTTCAGACTAAATTTGTCGTATATATGTTCAATTCCTTAACTTCCCGATTGGGTTTTTTAGCCTTCTATCCCGTAAAAATTAAATATTTTGGCTAAGAAATGTTAAGGATGACTCAACGTTTAATAATCAGCAGTTTCACAGCGAATAAAATCTTCCTTTATATCCTTTTTTTGTTGTTGAAAATTGTCCTTTTTGGCCTTTTTGAAACTTTGAAATGGAATTGTGATTGACCTGTAACCCACAGGACTAAAATTTTTTCACATTAAACATCTCTTAAAGGCCTTTATTCATAATCCGTTAAGAAAAATATACCTCATAATGATAAGTCACCCCCTTGAAATGGCCCATTTTCAGACTAAATTTGTCGTATAGATGTTCAATTCCTTAACTTCCCGATTGGGTTTTTTAGCCTTCTATCCCGTTAAAATTAAATATTTTGGCAAAGAAATGTTAAGGATGACTCAACGTTTAATAATCAGCAGTTTCACAGCGAATAAAATCTTCCTTTATATCCTTTTTTTATTGTTGAAAATTGTCCTTTTTGGCCTTTTTGAAACTTTGAAATGGAATTGTGATTGACCTGTAACCCACAGGACTAAAATTTTTTCACATTAAACATCTCTTAAAGGCCTTTATTCATAATCCGTTAAGAAAAATATACCTCATAATGAAAAGTCACCCCCTTGAAATGGCCCATTTTCAGACTTTTGTCGTATAGATATGTTCAATTCCTTAACATCCCGATTGGGTTTTTTTAGCCATCTATCCCGTAAAAATTAAATATTTTGGCTAAGAAATGTTGAGGATGACTCAACGTTTAATAATCAGCAGTTTCACGGCGAATAAAATCTTCCTTTATATCCTTTTTTTATTGTTGAAAATTGTCCTTTTTGGCCTTTTAGAAACTTTGAAATGGAATTGTGATAGACCTGTAACCCAGAGGACTACAATTTTTTTCACATTAAACATCTCTTAAAGGCCTTTATTCATTATCCGTTAAGATAATATACCTTATAATGAAAAGTCATCCCCTTGAAATGACCCATTTTCAGTCGCAATTTCAGTCAATGCCTTAACTTAGTGTAGTAATTTCCCAAGGATATGGCCTTTAAGTTTAAATCATTCTTATGCAAAACGGTTGAGGATGATTATGTTTATAATTTTCATTTAAATGTAGACGAAAAAATCATCCCTTATATCCGTTTTATGCACCTGAAATTTCTCCTTTTTGAGACTTTAAAACGAAATTGCGGATGTCCTATTGCTCACAGGACAAAATTTTTTTTTACATTACAACTAAATTAAGGGCAAAAATATATATTTAGTTGAATATTTATGCCCTTATAAGGAAAACTCACTCCTCAAAAACGACCAATTTTAAGGATAAATCTTAGTTCATCCATTTTCACCTCCTTAACTTCCAGTTTTAATTTCCCAAGGTCCGGCCATTAAATATAAATTCTTGTGATGCAATTCGATTAGGGGTGATTTAGTTTAAAATTTACTATTTTATTTATACAAATTTCCACCGTTGCATGTTTTGATTAGAACACGAATGAATTTATTACAACAATTAGGTGTGTAAATAGTGTTACAAAGAATTAATTAATGTTTAGTGATAAGGTGGTTTAAGTGACCAACAATCAAGGTACTAAAAAATTCAGGCACTTTACATTAATTTAATATTTCTTAATGATTTTAACAACTGAAAGTTTTGCACAGAAGGAAAATTTTGTACAGTATTACGAGTTAACTTATTTCCGTTGGCAGTTGTGCTTCTGAAGTTTATTCAATTTTTCCGAATTTCCATGTTTTCTATTTCATGTCTTATGTGTGAAAAATCAACAACAGAAAATTCATATTATAATCTTCAAATTATTGGTTTTTTCAAACAATGCTTATTTGTTGACAAATCGTATTGTTTAGTATTTTGAATTAAGACAACGCTAAAATGTGTTACGAATTTTGTTAGAAGCTTAGAGTAAATGCTACTGACTCATAGGTGGCACTCTAAACTTAAGTTGGTTTAATTGACATTACATGTCAAGAGTTCACTCGTTTTAGCATAGATGGAGAGACGGGTCAATTCAGTTTGACAGCTATGTTTTGAAAGTTATTAGATTGTAATTGGCTTTACTATATCCAAATAAATTAAATTTTTTACGTAATTGTTGTTTGCATTCATGGTCAGTGTTGCATTTTAACTTCAATTAGGTACGGGCGCAATTGTCTTATTGGATTTTTCGTTCCACAAGAAGTTGACCGATGACAACAGAGAATTATTCTATCGATTTAACCAATAATATTCAGGAATTTCTCAAGGAATAAAATTTTGACCCTTTTTTAAATTTTGAAATGGAATTGTGAATGTCATGTAAACCACAGAATTTTTTTTTTCATATTATACTTAATATTTAATATTATACTTAAAGGCCCTTATTCATAATTCGTTGAGAAAAATATACCTCATAATGAAAAGTCACCCCCTTGAAATGACCCAATCACAATCGAAATTTGTCGCATAGATTTTCAACTCCTTAACTTTCCGTTTGGTTTTCTCAACCTGATATCCCGTAAAAATATTTTTTTTGCATTAGCAATGTTGAGAAAGATTCATTCAATAATATTTAGCCATTTTTCAGCGTATCAAACCTTCCCTTATATCCTTTTTTATCTGTTGAAATGTCCTTTTTGAAACTTTGAAAAGATATTGCTGAAGTCTTTTTGCTCACCGGACAATTTTTTTTCACATAACATCTCACGTTAAGGCATATTTTTACTTATCTGTTAATAAAATAGGACCTTATATGGAAAAGTCATCCCTCGAATAAGATTAATTTTTACTAATTGTTTAGTTTAGGCAACCTAACTTTCAAATATGAATTTGGGCTGCGGCATTATTTCCCTTGTTTAAAACTTAATGTAATTTGGATGTATGATTGGTGTTATTAATTTATATCAATTTATTTTTACAGATTTAACTTTCCTGAATATTTTGGACAAGGGCAGTTCTGTTGGAGTTGAAGAAAGTATCATGTTTTTGGGATATAAATGTTTAGTAAGTTCTAATGTTTTTGAAAATTATAAATATTGTTCTAAATGAATTTTTCACTATAGAGGAAGCTGACTCAGTCATCAAATTCCCCAAGGATATCTTTTCCACAATTGATATCTACCAAGAAGATCACTAATGGATTGACTACAACAATCTGTGGTGTAAATTGTGTTTCAATAAATCAGTGAATTCGAAGTGATAAAGTGGTTTAAGTGATAAATAGTGAAAATATCTGAAAAATCCAGAAAATTTTATGCAAAAAACTTATACTGTATTGAATTATAAATTTTATTGATACTTATCATTAATAAATTTATTTTAATTGAATTTATTGTTTCAATTCAAAGTCCTGCACCTATCCTTTATATTTCAGAGTTAGAGAATACATCAAAGAGTTAAGTTAATGCAACGATAAGGTAAGTAAGGTAAGTTCAATGTTTTTCGATAGATTATCGAATAATACGATAAAGTCACTATCGAAAAATATCTTAACATCTTGATGTCCATATCTTTTTTTTTTTTATATAAATAAGGATCAAGGACCTACAAATTTTCCAATGTGGTTGGACAACTTTTTCGAACGTAACATGAAGCAGCTATGGTTAAAATATTTTTTGGAAAATCCAATTCCTTCCATCGGAAATTTTTTTTAAGTTTCCATCTTTATAGAAATGTTTATATATGAGTTTCAACGTCATTTACATATATCATCTGATAGCCGAGTCGTCTTGGTCGCCGTTGCTGTTGTCGGAGTCGAGGTCCCTGGTTCGCATCCCGATTGGTCCCGGATTTTTATAATTTCTAATAATTGATTTCTATTCCTTGCCACATATAATATCACTAATTAACATTAATTCTTAATTCCAGACATTGTTTCATCGAAATATTCGATCGATAAGTTTCCAGCCTTTCGGGGTTGAAATTGATCGATCAATCGACCCGTTATATTTTTCATTTTATTTTTGTTCACCTATTTTGTGACGTCACTTAATTTTATGGGGGAATTTTTTTTCGGAAAATTATGGTCGAATTTTCGATTTTCGTCATATGGGATTTAGGGAATCGCTTAATTACGCAGCGGGAACCCTAAAAATCATACCCATAAAAGGATTTTTTTACTTTTAGGGGAAAAATTTTTTGGCCGTAATTCTGAAAAATCCCAAAAGTAGGCCAAATTTGACACTTTTTTCCACTTTTCCCAACTTTAAAGTCATTTGTAGCAAAAACTATCGATCAAATATTAACGATAGTAGGTTCATTCGATAGCGCTTGAATTACTCTATCGATGGTGTAAATTTGGTCACGGAAAACCTTAAGGGGAAAAACTTTTTTTTTCAAGTTCTCAAAAATTTCATTTCGTCGACCAAATGTACGTCGATTTTTTTCAAAAAATTATTTGTCTAATTTTTAGATGAAATTCACACCACAGCTGCATTACGTTACCATCGAAACATAAATGTAGAAAAATCAACTTTTCGATCTCGTTTGTGGTTTTTTCGTTATTTAAAACTCACCTATTGTGCAAGCTAAAGCTATTTAAATACAAATTTGTTTTCTTGAAAAATAGGATAAAGGACCTAAAAATTTTCCTATGTGGTTGTATATCTTTTCCTCTCGTAACATGGAGCACATTTGGTTAAAATTTTTCTGGAAAATTCCAAGGAAATCGATCGATTGTAAAAAAATTTAAGTTAATTAATTCGATATTAAAGTATTATACATTATGCAAGATATTGCTAGTCCAATACAAATTTGTTTTTTTCGAAAAAAAGGATCAAGGTCCTTAAAATGTTGCAATGTTTTTATTCAAATTTTCCAACTTTAACATGGAGCAGCTATGGTTCGAATATGGTCGGGAAATTCTAATTCCTTCGATCGAAAAAATTTTTCAATTTTCCCCAAATCTCATCAGAATTGTTTATATATGAGTTTCAACGTCATTTACATATATCATCTGATAGCCGAGTCGTCTTGGTCGCCGTTGCCGTTGTTCGGAGTTGAGGTCCCTGGTTCGCATCCCGATTGGTCCCGGATTTTTATAATTTCTAATAATTGATTTCTATTCCTTACAGCATATAATATGACTAATTAACATTAATTCTTAATTCCAGGCATTGTTTCATCGAAATATTCGATCGATAAGTTCCAACCTTTCGGGGTTGGAAATGATCGATGACGCAATATATTTTTCATTTTAATTTGGCTCATTGATTTTGTGACGTCATATTTTTGAATAATGGGGGAGAGGACCTCGAATTTTCGAATTTAGCGAAATGGGATTTCGGGAATGGCTTAGTTACGCTGCGGGAAGCCTAAAAATCATTTTTAATTATATAATTTTTCTTTTTTTGGCGAAAATTTTTTGGGCAAAATCCGAAAAAATCTGATAAATAGGCCAAATTTGACACTTTTTTCCACTTTTTCCAAGTTTAACGCTGTTTTTAGCGAAAACTATCGATCGTAGATTAACGATAGTAGGCTCATTCGATAGCGCTTGAATTACTCTTTCGATGGTGTTAATTTGGTCCTGGAAAACCTTAAGGGGAAAAAATTTTTTTTTCAAGTTCTCAAAAATTTCATTTTGTCGACCAAATGTACGTCGATTTCTTCCAAAAAATTATTTGTTGAATTTTTCGATGAAATTCACACCACTGCTGCATTACGTTACCATCGATACATAAATTTAAAAAAAACTAAATTATTCGATGTCGTTAATAGTTTTTTCGACATTTACAATTCACCTATTGTGCAAGCTAAAGCTATTTAAATACAAATTTGTTATTTAAAAAAAGAATAAAGAATCTTTAAGTATCACTATTTTATTGGACCACTATTCCAAACGTCACATAGAATTGCTTTGGTGAAAATATTACCGGAAAATTCCAAGAATCTCTTTTGTCAAATAATACTCACCAGAACGATTTTCATGGAATTTTCCGGAATAATTTTAACCAAAGGTGCTCCATGTTACGATCGGAAAAGATGTAAAACCACATTGGAAAACTTTTAGATCCTTGATTGTTTTTTCCGAAAAAAACAAATTTGTATTTAAATAGCATTAGTTAGAACAATAGGTGAATTTTAAATATCTAAAAAACTATTAAGGACATCGAAAAGTTGATTTTTTTTTACATTTATGCTTCGATGGTAACGTAATGCAGCAGTGGTGTGAATTTCATCGAAAAATTCAACAAATAATTTTTTGGAAGAAATCGACGTGCATTTGGTCGACGAAATGAAATTTCTGAGAACTTGAAAAAAAAAGTTTTTCCCCTTAAGGTTTTCCGGGACCAAATTATCACCATCGATAGAGTAATTCAAGCGCTATCGAATGAGCCTACTATCGTTATCCTACGATCGATAGTTTTTGCCAAAAACGGCGTTAAACTTGGAAAAAGTGGAAAAAAGTGTCAAATTTGGCCTATTTATCAGATTTTTTCGGATTTTGCCCAAAAAATTTTCGCCAAAAAAAGAAAAATTATATAATTAAAAATGATTTTTAGGCTTCCCGCAGGGTAACTAAGCCATTCCCGAAATCCCATTTCACTAAATTCGAAAATTCGAGGTCCTCCCCCCCATTATTCTAAAAAATGACGTCACAAAATCAATGAAACAAAATGAAAAATATATTGCGTCATCGATCGATCGATCATTTGCAACCCCGAAAGGTTGGAACTTATCGATCGAATATTTCGATGATACAATGTCTGGAATTAATTATTAATGTTAATTAGTGATATTATATGCTGTAAGGAATAGAAATCAATTATTAGAAATTATAAAAATCCGGGACCAATCGGGATGCGAACCAGGGACCTCGACTCCGACAACAGCAACGGCGACCAAGACGACTCGGCTATCAGATGATATATGTAAATGACGTTGAAACTCATATATAAACATTTCTATAAAGATGGAAACTTAAAAAAAATTTCCGATGGAAGGAATTGGATTTTCCAAAAAATATTTTAACCATAGCTGCTTCATGTTACGTTCGGAAAAGTTGTCCAACCACATTGGAAAATTTTTAGGTCCTTGATCCTTTTTTTCGAAAAAAACAACATTTGTTGTTTTTTAAAAGAATCTTCAGAAAATTAAAATTTATTTATAAAAAAAAAGATATGGACACCAAAAAGTTAAGATATTTTTCGATAGTGTCTTTATCGTATTATTCGATAATCTATCGAAAAACATTGAACTTGCCTTACTTACCTCATCGTTGCATTAACTTAACTCTTTTATATTTTCTCTAACTCTGAAATATAAAGGATATATAAAGGATAGGTGCAGGACTTTGAATTGAAACAATAAATTCAATTAAAATAAATTTATTAATGATAAGTATCAATAAAATTTATAATTCAATACAGTATAAGATTTTTGCATATTTGCAATAGTTATATAAATATTATGTAATAGTATCAATTGTTATACTATCAAAGAAATAAACAGTAAATAAAATTTTCTGGACTTTTCAGATACTAACACTATTTATCACTTAAACCACTTTATCACTTCGAATTCACTGATTTATTGAAACACAATTTACACCACAGATTGTTGTAGTCAATCCATTAGTGATCTTCTTGGTAGATATCAATTGTGGATAAGATATCCTTGGGGAATTTGATGACTGAGTCAGCTTCCTCTATAGTGAAAAATTCATTTAGAACAATATTTATAATTTTCAAAAACATTAGAACTTACTAAACATTTATATCCCAAAAACATGATACTTTCTTCAACTCCAACAGAACTGCCCTTGTCCAAAATATTCAGGAAAGTTAAATCTGTAAAAATAAATTGATATAAATTAATAACACCAATCATACATCCAAATTACATTAAGTTTTAAACAAGGGAAATAACGCCGCAGCCCAAATTCATACTTGAAAGATGGGTTGCCTACCCTAAACAATTAGTAAAAATTAATCTTTTTCGAGGGATGACTTTTCCATAAAAGGTCCTATTTTATGAACAGATAAGTAAAAATATGCTTTACGTGAGATGTTATGTGAACAAAATTTTGTCCGGTGAGCAAAAAAAACTCCAGCAATATCGTTTCAAAGTTTCAAAAACGACATTTTTCAAATGCGTAAGAAGGATATAAGGGAAGGTTTTATTCGCTAAGAAATTCCTGATTATTATTGGTTAAATCGATAGAATAATTCTCTGTTGTCATCGGTCAACTTCTTCAGGATCGAAAAAACCAATAAGACAATTGCGCCCATACCGCCCATACCTACAATTTTACAATAGATATTTCCAGTTTCAAATTTATTTTGTTCGATTTCGATTTATTGAAGTTAAAATGCAACACTGACCATGAATGCAAACAACAATAACGTAAAAAATTAAATTTATTTGGATATAGTAATGTCAATTATAATCTAATAACGCTAATAACTTTCAAAACAAAGCTGTCAAACTGAATTGACCCGTATCTCCATCTATGCTAAAACGAGTGAACTCTTGACATGTAATGTCAATTAAACCAACTTAAGTTTAGAGTGCCACCTATGAGTCAGTAGCATGTACTCTAAGCTTCCAACAAAATTCGAAACACATTTTAGCATTGTCTTAATTCAAAATAATAAACAATACGATTTGTCAACAAATAAGCATTGTATGAAAAAAGCAATAATTTGAAGATTACATTAAGAATTTCCTATTGTTGATTTTTCACACATAAGACATGAAATAGAAAACATGGAAACTCGTAAAAATTGAATAAAGTTCAGTAGTATACATGCTAACGAAAATAAGTTAACTCGTAAAAGCTGTAAAAATTTTTCCGTCTGTGTAAAAGTTTCAGTTGTAACAATCATAAAAAAATATTAAATTAGTATAACGTGTCTGAATTTTCTAGTACCTTGATTGTTGGTCACTTAAACCACCTTATCACTTAACATTAATTAATTTTTTGTAACACTATTTACACCTCTAATTGTTGTAATAAATTCATTCGTGTTCTAATCAAAAGATAGCAACTGTGGAAATTTATATAAATAAAGTAGTAAATTTTAAACTAAATCACCACTAATCGAATTGCATAAGAATGATTTGTATTTAATTACCAGATCCTTGGGAAATTAAAACGGGAAGTTAAGGAAGTGAAAATGGATGCACTAATATTTATCCTTAAAATTGGTCGTTTTCGAGGGGTGACTTTTCCTTATAAGGACATAATTGATATACGGATTATCAATTGTTGCCCATACGTGAATTGTAATGTGAATTTTTTTTTGTCCTGTGTGCATTAGGACACCCGCAATTTCGATTCAAAGTCTCAAAAAGGACAATTTTCAGGTACATAAAAAAGATATAAGGGACGGTTTTTTTCGTTTAAATTTAATTGAAAATTATAAAATAAATCATCCTCAACGGTATTGCATAGAAATACTTTGTATTCAATGGCCACTTCCTTGGGAAATTAAAACGGGAAGTTAGGGAGGTGAAAATGAGTGCTCAATATATGCCATAAAATTGGTCGTTTTTGAGGGGTGACTTTTCCTTATAAGGACAAAAATGATAAACAGATTATAATTTGTTGCCGTTACGTGAATTGTAAGGTGAAACAGTTTTTGTCCTGAGTGCAATAGGACTCCCGCAATTTCGTTTCAAAGTCTCAAAAAGGACAATTTTCGGGTGCATAAAAAGGTTATAAGGGACGTTTTTTATCGTTAAATTTTAATTGAAAATTATAAAATAAATCATCTTCAACCATATTGCATAAGAATGATTTGTACTTAAAGGCCATATCCTTGGGAAATTAAAACAATAAGTTAAGGCATTGACTGAAATTGCGACTGAAAATGGGTCATTTCAAGGGGGTCATGTTTCATTATGAGGTGTATTTTTCTCAACAGATTATGAATTAAGGCCTTTAAGAGATGAATAATGTGAAAAAATTTTATTCCTGTGGGTTACAGGACAATTACAATCCCATTTCAAAGTTTCAAAATGGCCAAAAAGGACCATTTTCAACAGTAAAAAAAGGATATAAAGAAAGGTTTTATTCGCTGTGGAACTGCTGATTATTATATGTTGAATCGTCCTCAACATTCCTACGCCATAATATTTTATTTTTACGGGATAGAAGGCTGAAAAAACCCACCGGGAAGTTAAGGAATTGAACATCTATGCGACAAATTTCGTCTGAAAATTTGTCATTTCAAGGGGGTGACTTTTCATTATGAGGTGTATTTTTCTCAACGGATTATGAATAAAGGCCTTTAAGAGATGTATAGTGTGAAAAAAATTTATTCCTGTGGGTTACAGGGCAATCACAATTCCATTTCAAAGTTTCAAAAAGGCCAAAAAGGACTATTTTCAACAGTACAAAAAGGATATAAAGGAAAGTTTTATTACCTGTGAATCTGCTGATTATTTAATGTTTAATCATTCTCAACATTCCTAAGGAAAAATTATTTATTTTTACGGGATAGAAGGCTGAAAAAACCCACCGGGAAGTTAAGGAATTGAAAATCTATGCGACAAATTTCGTCTGAAAATTGGTCGTTTTCGAGGGGTGGCTTTTCCTTGTAAGGACATAAATGATAAACAGATTATAAATTGTTACCCTTACGTGAGTTGTAATGTGAAAAAATTATTGTCCTGTGTGCAATAGGACACCCGCAATTACGTTTCAAAGTCTCAAAAAGGACAATTTTCAGATGCATAAAAAAGATACAAGGGATGTTTTTTTTCGTTTTAATTTAATTGAAAATTATAAAATAAATCATAGTCAACCGTATTGCCTAAGATTGATTTGTATTTAATGGCCAGATCCTAGGGAAATTAAATCGGGAAATGAAGGAGGTGAAAATGAATGCACTAAAATTGACCTTAAAATTGGTCGTTTTCGAGGGGTGACTTTTCCTTATAAGGACATAAATGATAAACGGATTATAAATTGTTCCCCTTACGTGAGTGGTCATGTGAAAATTTTTTTCTCCTGTGTGCAATAGGACACCCGCAATTTTGTTTCAAAGTCTCAAAAATGACAATTTTCAGGTGCATAAAAAGGTTATAAGGGATTAATGATTTTTATTTTATGGATACTCTTAATATTTGATGTTTTTATTAAAAACATTTTTTATTATATTAAAAAAAAAATTATTATGTAAATTTGTTACTTATAATATTGTTTATTTAATTTTTTAAATTTATTGAATTATTATGAAAAAAATTATTTTACATGGATTTAAAAAATTTGATGTTTATAATTGAGTACCTGAAGAAGCTGCGAAAGTGGCGAAACGTGGTATAAAAATTTAATAAAAACATCAAGTATTAAAAGTATCCATAAAATAAGAATCATTAATGCATAATAAATTGATAAGAATACCAACAATGTTATAAGGGATGTTTTTTCGTTTAAATTTAATTGTTAATTATAAACTAAATCATTCTTAACCGTCAAAAACAAGTCTTACCTTTCAAAAAGGTAATGGATTATTTAGCCTGTGTTTTTGAGCCTGGTTGATGGATTTTTTGTTCTCAAATTCTCAATATTGTTATGCTGCACTTCTAATGCTTAACATTTATAGATGATTTGATTAAATTTTTCTCCGCATGTTTCTTTTTAAATATTTCATATCCGGATGTTTTTAGTTCGTAAAACGTAGCAAAATATCTACAAAATTTACATAAAGTACCTTAAGTAACCTTATGTAATCATTGCATCTTTACCCACAATTTCATTATAAATATTACCTGTTTCACATTTGGTTGGGTTAATTTCGTATTTATATAGCTTAAATGCTACACTGACTATCAATTTAAAAAATCATAACGTAAAAAAATAAAATTTATTTAGATAAAGTATATTCAAACTTAAAGTAACAACCAGCTATAAGGCGAAAATGTGTACGATTAAAGTGCAAATGGATTCAAATATGCCATAGGTATATGAATTCGAAATCAGTTGTAAATTTGAGTACAATTGAAAACAAATAATAAATACCTCAAACCTGTTCCCAATCGTTGAATGACATGTTTAAACTTGCCATTCTCTCGTACATATTATTATAGTATTTGGCCTTCAAGTGTTTACTATGTAATTATATATCATCAGTTCAAATTGTTTCTTTTAAATATTGTTATTTTAAAGTGATAACTGATGCTCATACTTAAATCATTTAAAATCATAAAAACTTATTTATCGATGTAAAACAATTAAAAGCAAATTTTTAAAGCTAAGAATGGATATTTTGGTGTTTTTAGATATCTTGTATCAGAATCCATGCAATAAAAGATTGTTTTATAAAAAAAATAACGTTTTGAAAGTATTTTTTTCCACTAAGAAAACCTTTAACTAATCATTGTTGATATATGTTTTCTATTAACAAATTATATTCTTCTAATTGTTGCATATACACTAATGTAAAATGGGTTGCATATACATCTACATCCCATATTGGGCTTTAGCCTGTCAAGTGGCCTAGCTATCGAAACATAACCTCCTAGCTTCATAAAATGTAATGATTAAAAAATTCAAAAGTATTTATTTCCGATGGCTTTGGCTAAAACCAACATTAAATTGTCTCTCTATCCACGAATCTTATCAAAATTTCCTCAAAACTTTTCATTCTGCTTCGCATATGGATCCGGAGTTAAAAAACAATTGGTGTCGGAAAATAAGGCCAACAAGGAAAACATGATTGACTTTATATACTGCGTGGAAAATCCTTATAGATGGCACGAAAAAAATATCGAATTGCATCCGCATCATTACAGTGGTCTGAAACATTTCGGTCATCGATTTATTGCCCGATTTCAAGAAAACACCGGAGCCAAAGTGTACTTCAACACCCTAATCGATATCGAGGGTGTTACCATTAAATACGGAGTCATTTCTAGCAAAGATTTAATCACTGATTTATTAGATTGGTGCGATTTATATTTAGCAGGACGTTTACATAAACCGGTCGAAATTATCAAACCAACATCAAATGCCCAACTACAAACCGCTCTGCAACTCAATTTACAATCTGCAGTGCATGCAGCACTTTTAATGTTACCAGAAAATTTTACAGAATATGATTTTTACTACACTATATCAAACATCAGCTATGCAGGAGACTTTAGAATGACTTTCGGAGAAAATAAAAACAAAGTCGAAAATATTGTCAAACCTCAACTGGTCGGATTTCGAAATTTATATCTTCCAATCATTCAGTCGTTAAAAGAGTACGTCTACTTTCCCATCATTGCAGCCACTCAAATTTCTTCAGACACCGAAAGGAGGACTGAACCCCAAGCGAATAATTCCAAAGAAAATTTCTACGTGAATTGCACACAAGATGTAAATCCTCTTGCAAAACTTCATCATTTGAATAAATTACCGAAATGTCCGCAAAAAGGTCTCGTCCGATTTTGGAATAGAGGAAGTTTGCGACAAGACACCGAAGACGTTCTAAGGGCAATTGCTTTCGATCCCGACTGCGGTACTGTTGTGAAAGATTGCATCAACGAAATTGTTTGGAAATCCTCAGTTAAACAAAGTCTGAAAAGCGCAGTGACTGCTGGTATGATGAAAACCCTGGCTTATAGTGGAAAAAAGATTGCTAAAATGGTTAATGTTTAACCGAATTAAAATTGTACAAATTTATAAAAAAATTCAATTTGATTTAAAATCAAAAGAACCTAGTCGGTACTTAATGACTCGTTAATGTATTATACAATAAAGTTTTTTTCTTTTATAATATTACCTTGTTTTTTTGATAGAATATTTCAGTTTAAATTTCTACCGAATAAATTAGTCTTAAGATTGTACAGCTTACATTTTTATGAAACATTTTACTCATACCAAATCGAGTTGAAATTTGTAAAAGTTGTATTGATAATATTGCCCAGATAAGGCTAAAATTACGCTATTTTTGCAGTATTAAAATAGTTATACTAGATACTCAAATTTCTGGAAAAGGAAAAGGGTTAAACTTATTTCGAAGATATTTTTCATTTACGTATAGAAAAAATTGGTTTTTAATCCATAATGCAGTAAATTCAAAGTATCAATTACTTTCAAATCGTTTTAGATTTTACTTAAAATAAAAATTTCTATCACGGAATTGGAATAAATGTTTTTTTTTTCGGTATTAATTTAAATTGATTTTCCTATTGTTTATGTACATATCATAATTCGGAATGGACATCTCGAGAAGAATCTGGAAAAAAGATTAAAACAGTTAAAAAAAACTATTTTAAATATAAATCAAACCTTTTTGTTCTTCAATTTTAATCTCTCCTGACTCAATTTCTTGTTGTAATTTTCTAATTTCATTGTCATAGTCCTTCCATTCGGGAAGAATTCGAACAGCTGCGCTTAATTTTGCCTCTTTGGTTAAAGGATTGTTGCACTAAAAATTTATAGTTATATTTGGTTGGCAAGATTATTATTATATATAGTACCAGATCGATAGTTTTGGCTTTTTTCTTGGATGCATCATCGCACCAGGTCTCACACCAAAGCCATTCTTGTGGCAATGATTTAATGGCAACTTGATGGATCATATTGTTCGGTAAATCTTGATCAAGATTTGATAAACTATTTCTATCTTGACTCAATGCTTGGTATTGGCCTCGCAATCGATCTCCAGCAGCGATTCTTCGGAATCGTTTCAAGTCAACCACATATAGTGCACTGATATGATATTTTCGACCTTGTAAATGATTTCGCCAATATCCTTGCTTCCAAAACCGGAAGCCATCCATTTCTGTACGTGAATCACAGAATGGAGTATAGCCGTACGGAGCCCCATTCAAATCAAATTCTTGCAATTCTCGTATATCTGTTCTGACAACTTGATCGGCATCGACAAAAATAATCTTTTTTACATCTAATGGAAACAGTACGTCGAGGAACAAAATCTTATATCCCCAAATAATACGTTGTTTCTCCGTTTGCTGATGAAGCCACCGCGGCCATTTATACTCGACCAATTCAAACTCAAAGTTATACTTCTTAGCCATGTACGGTAGAAAATCCTATAATTTACCAATAAAAATTAACGACTAATAAAAAAAAACTTAAAATATGTTACCAACCTTCAATTGTGGCGATAGATAGTTTTTCAAAAACCAAAATTTCACCGGAGTTTTTGTATGTTTCAAGACTGACAACATCATTATTCGCAAGAATCTTTCATATAAATGTCCAGAAGCTAACGAGAAAATATTTATTTTGTCCTCGACTTCTTCGTCCGTTCCACCTCCCAACGAACTAAAAACAGTTAAAAAAATAGTAAAATTACATTCTCCACAAAAAATCTCATCACCCAAATGTGAACCAATAATAATCTCTTGAAAAAAAATCAAGTATTTACCATTTTAAAATTCTCATCCAACTGCACAAAAAGAAAAGAGAAAAGAAAAACTTGTGCAAAAAAAAAATAATCAAAATATAAAACTGTACCTAGTTATGGAATTCCATATACCATTGTTGGCCTTATCCTCGCCGAGAAGATCTGCGTTTTTCATATCAGGTTTCTTGGTTACTTTTAGTTTTAGAACGTGTGATCGTAATGAACTTATTAAAACTTTAATATCCTTGGAATCAGCAGGAGTATCACTACCTTCATGTCTAAATAATTTACAATATAAAAATTATACTTTCCAATGAATTTTCATGTTAATTTCACAGTGGCTTCTTTTTCAAAAAATCGTACATACACAATATTGAAATAAAATATTCAGAACACTTAAAAACGCAATAATCTATAGTCGGAAGAAAAATTTAATTATCGTTTTTTTTAAAAAAAAAAACGCCGAAAACTACTATTTAATAGACATTGAACATAGATAGCTATTTCAAAAGCATTCAAAATAAGGTATATAGCATAAACAGTTCGGTATTTGCGGTAAATTTTAAATACAATGTATCGCTAGTTTGGCATATTAGTGTCTATTTTACAAAATAGTTAATAATTTAAATTTATACACAAAAAAAGAGTAGTGCATTATAATAAAACATACTTAGTGTTACTTTTAACATTTGACATTTCACAACAATAGCATATTTTACTCAAAAACGAAACAAAACTAATTTAAGCTAATTTTTGCAAATGCATAAGATTATTCCATAATCTCTCGTGTTATACATTAACAATTTTTAGATTACAATTTAAAATATCAGTAATGTCGTAAAAAAAGTACATATACGCCAAAATGTCATTTGATTTTAAATTTACCGCGAAAACGAAACTGTTTATACTATGTAAGCCAGGTTAATGGTATTCAAATCCATTTCAATAAGGTAATATCTACTTGAATAGTAGTTTTTTTACCCTATTTAATAACAATTATAGATAAAATTTCTTCACCGACACCAAAAAATTAAATATTTAAGCATCCTGATCATTTTGATAACAATTTTTTCAATCTACTCTCTTTTTTAAGAAAAGCCACTGCACTGTAAAATTATCATTTTTATTTCAACCCTTACCCAACAATATCATAAATATCAGCACTGCGGCCTTGACGAAGACGCAAAATCCAAGCTCCAGGATTTGCCTTCAATTGGAAGTAACCTAAGTTTGCCATTACAATAGTATCTACTTGAACTGGATTTGTTTCGGTTCCTAGTGTCATTTGGAGACCCCTTGGCGGTGCTCCGCTTACTGAATCGAAACAATGGCCTTCCAACAGCAAATATTCCAATTCAAATTCACTAAAAAAATATTTTTTTATTTTTATTTACGGCAAACTTAAGGATTTATTATTCGATTTAAAAAAATCAAAAAATTCAAGACGGCATAACAAAACAATTCTTTATCTTCTATATTTTCCCCCAAAACTTCTTCCACCTGATTCGCCAAATTACTTTTAGTTTTTCCTTAGGACTTCTTTAATTTACAGTTTCCCATACATTCTTCATACTTTAAATGAAAAAGGCTAGGAAGTCCCTTAAGGTTGGCGTCTGCTTGATTAGGATCTATTTCGAAAAAAATTTGGGTCGAGGAATTCTGAATAAAACATGATTTACCTATGTACAACAGATTCAACATCATCCAACCGAATATTATCCAGATCATATACCGATCTAACGACATTGACCAACCAATTTTCAGGCACATGTAAATTTTGAGTGAGCAATGGCGAAGTTGGAAGCCCCGAAAATCGAGCTATCGGTCCTGAAGTTTGGCGTCCCTTATCATTAAATTGAATTTCAGATTCGAGCACAAAACGATAGAAACTATAAAGAAAAAAAAGTCCAAATTGATTTCACTTGAATTCAATTTTAACCGTTGACTTATACCTCTTCAATGGCATATCGCTACATTTATCGACACTGTTTAAGAAAACACGAATATTACAATTCAAAACTGATTGTAAAGTGCTCAAAATTGGTCCTAATTTTTGAGCTCCTCGTGATACCGGATCGACAATGGCCGCAATTTCGAACGCTGGTTTGTTGGAATCGGCTGCTGGTAATTTGATGACACTGTACTCATCTTCGTGGAATACGATTTCAAATCGAGATCTAGTTTGCGGTCTCGATACCAACAATGGAATTATTCGAAGCATTTGATTACTGGTAAGAACTAAAAAAAAATATACAAAATTTTGCCTAAGAATTAAAATTGATGAAAATAAAATTACCTTCTCCTTCATCTTTTAATTTGTTTAGAGCTTTTTTTATTTTGTTTCCATAAGAACTTAGAGAATAACGTTCCAATAGCACAAAATCTTCCGAATCAAAAGATTCATCATCCCGTAAAGGCCCTAAAAGGCGTCCATTGGAAAGAATAGCTCGAGTTTTCACCCCCAAATTCAAAACACGTTGACAATAAACCCGCAACATTTTCAAATAAATTTCTTGGGTGTCCAATATAGATTTGATTTCATTCTACAGTAAAAGAATTCGTCAAGATAATAAATGAATAATCTTAAAGTTAATTTCAAATCTCACCGGTAAACTTTCATAAGTAACCGAATCTTTTCTTTCCAAAAGTGATATGACAAAATTGATGGCTTCGTCCGAAGAATAAACATTCAAAGCAGCTAAAACCGCTTTATTTAAAATATTTTGATCTTTTACGCTTTCTTTTTCTACGTTTGGAATAAAAGTCAAACGTGCATCGCTGTTGGCTTTCTGGAATTCAAAACCAAAAAAACAGACTTTAGATTATCTAATTTGAAAAATTGATTAAGTTAAAAGAAATTTACCGTATACTGCAAAGCATTTAAAAGCAATGCTTTTGATTTGGGACAATTTAAATCTCCAACAACCCAATGCGTCAACATATGCCATTGACTAGTCTTTTTGGTTACTTGAAAATATTTCAAATTCTCCACAGCCGTAACAGTTAAATCGCGATTTGATGCTTTCATAAGAAGCGCCGGTTCCAATTTCTCCACCGCTTTTCCCGACATATCAATAAACTGAGACGATTCCTGTGTAAGAACTCTTTGATTTAATCGTGGCATAACATTAGGCCGAGTCATTAAATAGTCGACAGTGTCATGAGAATCGGAAAATTCGCCACGATAGACAGCTTTTTGTAAGACTGGAGTTTGTTGCATAACTTCAGTGAGAACGGCTTCTTCGAAATCTTCGGCATTTAATTGGGTCTGGGCCAACGGAATTCCGTTCAAGAGAGCAGCAGGCGCCGATAGACCGGTTCGTTGAATGAAATCTTTCGATAATGTCCTTCCAAAATCGTAATCAGAATCTTCGCCTAAGATATCCTCGGCGTTAATGTGTGGGAATTTTTTTCTTAGTAAAATCTTTATGTCTTCGACTTCTATGTCACGATCTTCTTTAACTGAAGCATATATCTAAAAATTCGCTTGATAACAATGGATTTTGTTAGCTTTGTTTTCTTACGTCTGTAATAAACGCGAGGCCATCTTCAGGACTTTTTGTTTGAGACACAAAATTGTAGACGCAAAGCATTCCTACACTGGCATCAGTGAGGCCTGTAAGACTTTTTTCGTCCGAAACGGCAAAGACTAATCCAACACGCAGAGGAGCCAAATGTACACAAAAAGATTCTGCTAGTTTTAACAATGGTTTAGCTTCAATTTTTGTTGGATTTATAACTAAAACCTAATCAAAAAAACATTAACATGTTCACAAATTATTTTGTGAAGTTGTTACCAAATTATAAAGATTTTTTCGAACGGTTCGTAGCATTCCAGGGAATGTTGGACGTAGCAATTCCATGAGACTATTTCCCCATCGTTTGTACTTGGCATCAGATTCAAGATCATTCAACCAATTGATAGAAGAATCTCGAATATCGATCGCAAACTCTTGAGTACCACTATTGCCTTCATTCAAATCTAATTCCAGCAAGGCGGACATCAATTCGTTTGAAATGCCAATTGAATGGAGGCCTTGCATAGTGCGTTGCTCTTGCCGAATTACCTCCAACAGCGAAATCATATCGACCACATCCAAATCGAAAAACATTCCATTGATAAACAAGGCTGTATCTGATGGTTGTAAATTCAAATTGGCAATGAATAGATCTTGATTGAACTTGATTTCGTTTTTCAAATTATTATTGACCACGGTATGGACTAAACTTTTTGCTTGCATCGGAAAATTTTGAGCAATTTGCGTAAGAACATGAATCGCTTCTTCTTTTGGAGATGCCATAATACGCTCGGCAGCTTGAAGACTTAGCTCTTGAAATTGCCAGACTTTCAATGGTGCCAATTCGCTGGAAGTTTCCACCAAGTGCTGACGAAACTTTTTCAATTCGGGAAGTTTATCGGGATATAGTCGTCTGAAAAAGTTTCATTGATAATAGCCAAAAAAAATAGGAGTAAAAGTTTCGTATAAATTTGTAGTAGGTATGTAATAGTTTTTTCATGGGGATTTTCAAAGCTACGTTGTATTATTTTAACTAAAATAGTGCAGTATTTGCAATAGGCATACTTTAAAGTGTTAAAATTGAATCCTTCAACTTCTTCATCATCTTCAACTTGAGTTTCTTCTCCCGACCCATCGGATTTTATTTCCGTGTCATCTTGGGCTTTATATTCAGTGGATTTCATCTGAAGTTCCACCCCATAACCAGAAAGTCGTAGTTTTTTATTTGGACGCTCCTAAAATACTAGAGTAGTTATTTGAGTCATAAATAGTTGTTTTTAAATTACTTTAACATGATGTCTTATTATATAATCGACTTTTCCTGAAAAAGCGTGTTGCTTAAGTTCCCTATGAAAACGTCCAAATTCAGGTGTTCCAATTTCTCCGTACAGGATTACTGTTAAAGAATTATTTTCAGAACCTGGGAAATGATGATCTAAATTGAACGTTTCAATACGACCCTCATGTTTCTAAAAGTGAAAAAAGTAATGCATTTTCTTGGGGTTTAAGTATTATTGTATGTTAGGTACTTGTTTTAGAACTGTGTTTAATTCTTCAACCCCACACACTAGTTTCCCACCAACATCGGCAACGACGGGACATGGAAGAAGACCCCGCTCCAGTGCCATTTGTTCAAACATTTCTACTTTCGGGGAATAAATATGAAGAGATAATCCAAGTTTTAACACAGTGATTTCCGATGGGGACAGTAACTTGGAAACCTCAGACATTATTTTATCGTATCTTTCTCGATCATTTTCTACGAAAATATGCTTAATTTATATGAGAATTTAAATAAGAATTAATCGTGTCTACCAATATCAACCAATGCCGTTTCATAGCTACTAACTGCATCGATAAAAGTCCACAACAAATCCACGTTTTCGTCGGCCAAATATTCTGCCACTTCTAAAACTAAAGGCGATGCATCCCATTTGGCATCCAACAACGTAGTTACGGATTTGGATTTCAAATTTTTGGCGCAATAATTCGTCCCCAAACATACTATTAATAATACTAATATCGATTTTAAACTAAACTTTACCATTTTTAATGTTAAATCTGAAAAATAGAAAAGTTTTAGTATGTTTAGTATACATTATAATTCGACAGCACTCACATGTGTTGTACCGTTTTTGTTCTTTAATATATTTCACACATTGTAATTATAAATAAATTAACAATTTCTTGGCTCTTCCAAGATGTTTTGCCGCTATTTTTAACGCAAGTTCGTATTAAAATTATTTTTAATATAACGTCAACATAACCTGACGTCCAAAGTGCCGGATTCCCTTGTCCAATCATAAAATGACAGCATTTGGTATACTTTTCTTCGGCTATTTCCGTACACAATTCGAGTGTAATCGAATATTTGTTACGATTTGATTGGTCAGAATTCAAATTAAAAGGATTTAAAAGGATAATAAAATTTTCCAATTTAAAGATCAATAAAATAATAAAATTGTGTTTTAATTCTTTAACAAATAAATATAATTGTACACTGATAGATAACAAAAGAAAATAAAGAAGTATTTACAGTAAAAAAAAGAAATTAAAACAGCAATTATATTTCACAAGAGCCTAATCCTGTATATCCTATCATTTTTCTTATATTTGTGTGAGGACTTTTTTCTAGATTATCCTGTAAAAAAATGGTGTTAAAAACGAGTTTATTTTATCAACTAATTTCATACAGAATTATAAAATTGTCCGTATGTATTTGAAGTGGTTGAGGCTCTTTCATTATCCACTGTATACATAACATTTCGAGCCCCTTTTTTCGTCAGTAATGGTTTACTTTCCGTGTCTGTTTCCTCTTCACTCGTAGAATTTTTCCACGAATCGCTTATTCCACTATCGGAAACATTTTCAAGACTTGGTCCACAAGAGGATTTAATTGAGAAATAAATAAATACTAAGACAGCCTAAAACATCAACTCTTTAACAGTGAAATCAATTAATTAAACAAAAAGCTTACTAATATTAAAGTCATGAAAGCTTGCACTGTAGCTGTCATAGGAAAATTTGAGCTTTCCAGCAAAAATCCGCCGACCGCAGGACCCAAAACTTCCCCTAATGCATACATGCACGACCAAATGCCTGCTACTAAACTACATGTAGTCAAAGAATCTGGACATCCTCCTTCTCTGAAAAAATAAAACAATTTAAAAAAAAATAAAAATTACTCCAAAATTGATATATACATTGCACTTGTTAAAACTCGTTGAAAAGTCGGAATTAACGTAAGACCAATAGACACTCCAATTATAGATAACCCACCCAAATCCAACCATAATGAGCTAAAATAATTACAGTTAGTAATTGGTTAAAATTGTTGTTTAACTATCAAACCCTTTGATAAAGTATAATAATGGAGACGGACCAAGTAAAAATAAACCCAATGAACAAAATAGAAGACCCCAAACCATCATCGACCAATGGTTATTGCATTTATCTGCCAAATATCCCCAAGCTGGAGACGATAATCCATATAAGCCGGAAAAAAGGAGAAAAATGAGACCAACTTTTTCCGATGTTAAATCATACTAAAAACAAATTTAAATTATACTTTCCCTTAAATAACAATGTTCAATATTAAAGTGTTACCTTTCGCAAATGAGGTTCCAAAGTAGGGTCTAGGAACCCCCAAATATTTGATGTGATGACTACGACTAAACCGGTAACCAACACTGAAGGAACTTTTAATAAATCCAAAATTGATCCTGGTTTTGTTGCAATTTTACAATCTGAAAAATTATAAATGGTCAATATAGTTTTCGAAGATATAACAAAACTTTTAAATTAAGGAGCCAATGATATTTTTAATTAAGTTGTTAAGTTTAATCTTTTGAAATTTCTCATTTCGTTTGAAATTTTGTCCATTAACAATTTACCAATTTTAAACATACCTTCATCGGCTGGTAATAACAACAAATTTACAGGAACTACAATTATTTTTATAATGCCTAAAATGTAAAACGGGAGTCCAAAACCTCCTAGCTGTCTAGAAAAAAAGTAATATTTTAATTTTTAGAGAGCAAAACTAATGGCAAGTATTTCCGTACCGAATAAAGCAAACCTCCAATCGCTGGTCCTGTGCACATTCCCAGTCCAACGAATGTTTCCATAATTCCCTAAAATTATGTTTGATTTAATTCCTTTTGAATGCTTTAATAGTAAAAAATTAATACTTACTAAGACTCCACCAATATTTAAAGGAAAAGTATTGACTACAAATACATAACTAGCGGTAGAATAGGCACTTGATCCTAATGCCTCTATTCCACGAATTATAAAACATAAAGTTTTAAATAGTATTGGTATATCGACGTTTTCTAAAAGTCTACAAAAAAAGTAATTTTAATTTTCATGAACTAATTTAGTAGCACTTTTGAAAAATTCGGCAGATAGTATTACAAAATCTCTTAAATAAACCTTGTAAGTTTTCATTTTTATTCGATGGGCTTACATAAATTATTGCAGTCTGATTATATCTTTTAATTTTGTATTTGCTAATCTCATAACTTAGTAATAATTAATAATTTTGTTATAATTTTTCTTGAATAGCTAAAAGAACTAGAATTTTTTAATATTTATTAAATTGAGAAAACTTAATGATTTTTTTCCTTTGAAGCCATGTAAAAATTATGGCAAAAAGTATGAAAATCATTTTTTCATACATTAGGTAATAAAAGAATATTTTCTCTTGGCCCACAATATTGACTCAACCCTTATTAATATGAATGTGTAATGTAATACTGTTTATACCCACAAAAGTGCTACCCAGGATTATAATATTCAAATTACCCAAAAACAATATTACCCACACCGGCTAAAAGGACTCCCGATAGAAACATACACTTTGCCCCAACTTTCGGTAGCTAAAACCAAAATGAAAATTAACAGAAAAATAATCAGAAATAAAAATAAAAACATACAAGTTTTCCGAAAATTGGCGCCGACACCACCATAACTAAAGCGTAAAAGCTGAACACAAATCCGGTTTCAATACTGGTCATTCCTTTTAGTTCACCTTCTTTGGGGAAAAAAGGAGCCATCAACGACATCGAGCAAAAACTCATAAAATCGACTAGAGCCAGAGATGTTAACGTTAATTTTTGTTGACGAGTGAAATTTGTAATACTGGTGCTTTTCGGGGTTCGATTTCGCAGTAATCGATCTCGAATCCGATGGATTTCCATTGGAGAGTAATCATATTTTTCATTTTCCAAAGCCGCTAATGATTGACTGCGGGCATAAACTCTTTTCGGCGATTTCAAAAAATTGCCTTTACTAGATGCAGATGCGATTGAATTGTTGCTGATTTTCGATGAATTTTCAAGACTGATGATCGGCGACAAGGTATATCGTTCCGATACTAAGTCATACTTTGGATCCATTTTAAAAACCTGAAAACCAAAATTCAAATTAACAAAACTGAAATATTTTCTGTATAAATACTTGGAAAGACACATTGTTGTCAGTGAATTCAATGCTCCCGCATTATGAAGCAGGTGTGGAAAATAAGTTTACAAATCAATACAAAATCGGATTGGCATTAGTGTATGACGACCTATTTTAAAATTACTTTCTAAAGGTTTCTTTCAAAGAAATTATTCCGATAATCCATTACGTATATTTAAAATAAATGGAACTTTCGATTAATTCCACGTGTATTCGAAACTATATGCAAGAATCTATTCAGTAAAATACTGATTATTTAAACAATCAGAGACCAGTTTAACAGGAAATGTTGATGATTAACATTTCTAGTGCTTTGCATTTGGGATAAAACATATATTTTACGATAAGGGTAAATATTTTAATCCAAAAACTTGTCTTTAAATCAGTAGAGTGGACCATACAAAAACTTGAATTTTTCCATAGTTAAAGCATGCATATGATAATTTGTAAAAAAAATAATTATACTTTAAAATTTATTGTCGTCCTTCTTAAACTTATATTTGTCAATCATTTAAGTAATGATAAACTAAATGAACTTTCATTAATCATTTGATTAGCACTAAAATTGTCAATATGTTACATGAAATATAAGTTCATAATTAATAAAAGTTTACCTCTTTAAATTTTTATTTGCAAAATTATTACAAGTTTTAATTTTACAATTGTAAAAAAAAATAATTAAGTAGCAGATTAATTTGAGTTTTTCTTTTAAAAAAAGGATCAATTTAATTTTTCTTTTAAATACTTAAATTGTACGTTTTACAATTTGAATCAAAAAGAATTTAGTTAAATTTTATAGATTGCAACAATAAAATATCATTAAACACATGTTTGTAAAAATTTAAGTCTAATCTCTTGAAATTTTGATCGTAAAACCTTTTGGGGATCTTAAGAAGAGTTGACAAGTATATTCTGATAAGATTTTCAATTAAAAAATTATCTTCAACAGAAGATTAGAAAACTAATAGATTATTTACTAAAACGAGAAACTTGCACAGGAAAACCAAGAACTAACTGAGGCATAGATTTACTTCCCAGTTAAAAAAGGATATTTAGAGGCATTATGAAATCATTTAATTTAAAATGTCTTTATTAACTTTAAATGACTTCTAATGGGTTTTTTGAACATCTAAAATATCTTTTTTAATAGTTTCTTGTCTATTCGTTTTTTAGTATACCTATAACACAAAAATTATTGATCCAAACTGGGAATTGATGTTGAACTTATAAGTAATAGTTACTTTCACGCAAAAAATAAATATTTAAAAAAAGTATTGACTACAACATTATGTACTTTTAACAAAAATATAAAAGATGTGGTATTTTTATAAAAAAAATAAGCCAAACTGTGACCCAAGAACCACTTGGCTCTTTTCGAGATCTCAATCATATTCTCACCCTAAATTTTAGTTTTAATAAATTATGATGATCATTTCAGCCAATTCAATTTTCTTTCAATTAGTATTTCATTGAAATAATTTCCTCGATTTTATCAAACGAAATTGACCCAATTGTTGGGAATGTTCCTTTTGTATTTGTTTTATTTAAAGCTTTTAGAGTTAATTAATCGATTTATTTTTATAAATATAAAGCAAATGCTGTTTAACTTTTTATTTTAATTTTTTCCACATACGCATTTCTTTAATATCAATTGATTTTTATTATCACTGTAATTCATTTTATTGATAACGATTTAAGTGAGATAAATCAATTTCCCATGAATAATTTTAAGCCGAAAATTACTCAATAAAATTGCTTACCTATAGTTGTATTCGATTTTATATATTCTGTGTTTTCCAATTTTTATTTTAAATTTTCAAATATATTATGTACTTTTGGAGTTTAACGCGATGCATTTATACTGCACACATTGTATTTTAGCAAACGTTTTTTATAATATTTGATCCTTCATCACTGAAACCAATTCAAAGTTTGCAACTTTTTTTTTTTAAATATCACTGACCAGTTTTTTTGAAAAAATTTATATTGAATGTATTTGGTTAATACATTCTGTTTAATTTCAACTTATGGATCAACTTGTCCGAACAGATACAACGTTGTTTGTATTCACTTCTCTCGATAAAAACGATCCGAAATATATTTTACATAAATTACAATATCAAGGTGTTTGTCTCTAACATATCGTTCGTTATACATTGGTTGTATGTAATTTAGAAATGTGGAAAAGATATACGAGACGTTCAATTCACTGATAATTTATTGATATGGGAAAATATCAGTTGGGACGCCAAAAGACAAACAATTTTCCACACGATATCTTGTTATAGGTAATATTTTAATAGATCTGAATGTTACGAAACAAGTTTCCCAAAACAAATATAAAATTTTAATGCAAATACTATTCGAAAAAGAAATTTTTAGACTAAAACGGATTTCGTTTGTAAGTAAACATAATTGAAAGATAAACTATTCAAATGAATATTGTTATTTTGGCAACCAAAAACTTATTGTGAGGAAATTATTTTTGGTTTTTCTTATTTTCATCGAATTCTGTGATTTATTCATTCAATTCTATTTTGGTCAAGTTCAAAAATCTTTCATTACGAGTGATTTTAAAGTCAAAGCATTGATCTATAAATAAAGAAATATTTTTTAATCGTTAATATAGGTAGTTTTTAAATAGGGCATCTACCATGAAATATTTTTCTTATAATGAATAAAAATGTGTCTAATTCTCTACAAAAAGCTCTACAAAACTATAATATTTATGTGTAAATTATATCAATTGACCATAAAAAGCTTAAGTAGAAGTATAGTTTACTTGTGTTTATTGCAATGATCATTTTTGTACAAACCACGATTAATAGATCAAAAAATTGAACATCACATTTAAAAAAAAAACGATTTTGGAGAAAATCCAACTTCACGTAAACACTCATTCACAAAATTACATTTTTACTCATTCGGTTATTTCAAAGAATCACAAAAGTACTTACTGAGAAAATTAAACAAATTTATTTTTCATTTTTAATAAAAATAATATGCACTTTTCGTACAAAATATCGATTGTTGCATTGCAGCTATTAGGGTGGTTGATTTGAATAATGCATTGCATATAAATGCTAATAAGATTACAATGTACCATTATATTTCTATTCCTGAGCTTTGTCATTTCTTTACGGAAATTCATAAGTATAGACTACAAATTTCAATCGATAATTTTCACCAAATTTAATTAAATTTAAAAATTGATATACCCAATTCAGTAACGATAATAATTTACCTATTAATAAATTAACATTTATCGCCTTATTTATTGTTTTAAAACTTCGATAATTATAAATTTACATAAAATTATTTTAATATTCACTGTAAACTTTTGATTAGAAGTTAAAAGATATACTTTCATAAGTAGTCGACAATATAAAATACATTATATGCACTTTTTGATTTGTAAATTGTTCAATAAATATTGTATAGCCATGTTTGTAGGTAATTGAATAAATATTTAATAAATTTAATGTAGCTGTAATTAAGATAAGTATCTGATGGAAATTTCTTTTGATAAGCTTTAATGAACTGAACAAATGTTTACAATTTATTGATTATGTTATTACGAAAATGTAGCAGTTGTCTTTAAACTTTATAATTTTTTTATCACAAGGATATACAAGTCCTTCTCGTTGCAATAAAACTTTGGTCACTTTAAACAGGCGGTTATTGTACCCAAAAAGAGAATAAAAATTTAATTAATTTTGTGATCCACAGGTTATAAAATTTAGAATTTATACACAAGTTCTTGTAAAATTTAACTCTCATTGTTCCATGAACATTCATCAAATGACTACAATGAAAATTTCAAACAAACTCATTGTCAATTTCGATTGGCGTCTTGTGTTTATGAATTTCACGAAAAAAATCGTTGATGAAAATTTCTTAATGGGAAAATTCAAAAGTATTTGATGTCCTCGATATGAAATCAAGGTTTAAATTTTGTAATATTTAAGTAGGTATTAATCTCGTTTTGAATCGTATTTTACGTGTTAATATCAGAAAAGAAATCTATATATTTTTTTTTAAATTTATTTATAGAATAATTGTTGAAAATATTATCTTATAATATTTTGTTACGAGGAAAGTTGTTAACTACCTTATTCTATTTGTCAGTTATCTTCTATTTATCAAAGCAATTAGGTACTTAAGTCGTTGGAAAATTTTATCAAGTCGTTGAAATTATTCACGTTTTAAATTAGAGTTGCAATATTTAGGTAAAACACGATTAGTTTGATAAACTTGTAATCATTGTAAAGCTATATGTGTTTCAAGGATTAAAAATAGTTCCATGTACATTGTATCATGTATACTTCAATAGCACAAGATCTCGGAATTTTTAAAAAAAAATCGAAAAAATTTTATAGAGATACCATGAAAATTTAGTTTTAGGCCAATAAAGTTATAAATTTCTTTACTTTTGGACTTTAACATTGAAAGTAATGAAGAAAAGTTGTGAAATTCTTAGCAAGAGATTATAAATATTGACTTAAAAGTTTAAATGCAAACTAAATATTAAAATTATTTATGATAATGGAAAAAATAATTTTACGCCTTTGTCTGAGTAATTGCCAGAATGCGTACCTTACATGCTACAAGTTGGTCCCATCCTAAACACTATTAGTCTAGAATATCATTTTATTTTATTGCGATTGAAAAAAAAACGTTGTTTTCAATTATTTCTCTGTATATTTTTTGTATGTTATAAAAACTTCATGATAAAGAAATATGAAAACTGGGAAGGCAAAGAGGAGATGGATTAACGAGGACGAAAGGACATTTGATACAAAAATAAGATGGGAAAACTTTCTAGACTTCCGAAAATCCTTTCCAATTGTCCCATTAATGTCCAAATAGGATTTTTTTCTGACGTTGTAATTATTAAAAGTGCAGTTGAAAGTGAAATAAATGTTTTTAAAATATATAAACTTTGTTGCACTACAATTTTTCGATAAACTGTTGAAATACTATTAACAAATGTTTAAACGTCGTAAAAAACTAGTCTTAAATTGTATTTATAGATATTAAATTATTTTTCTCTATATTTGTTTTCCAAATTCTCAAAACATGGTCAATTGTGGTGTGATTAAATTAAAAATTACAAAATTTGAACAATTTTAAATATAAATATAAAATTTACCTCCAAATGAATAAAATTGACCCAAAATATTCCATACAGTTTCACCTTTTATCAATGCACTACCGATTATCCTTGAAATATTTGATAAAAATAAACACAAATTTACTTTATTAGCACAATAAAAAGTAGATTATTGCACTCAATCGCCCACAAAGTACTGAATCATTTTTGATTTTAAAACATTCTACTTTTGAAATGAATTTTATCTTAAGTTCTCTTTTAATCATTTATTTATTTTCCAGACTTAATTTTGTCAAATATTGACTCAAGACATAATACACATTCAAATGCAGTTGAGTTATCAAAACGTACAAATACTTTTTAAGAAAGAGGACAAAAAAAATTCATATACCTACGATCTTTTATTTCTTGTTGTACCCAAAACCGGTTTAGTTAAAATAAATAAATTGGCTATTTGAGAACAATAAGATTCGTTTATTTAAAAAATAAAGCCTTAGAAAAACATACAAAACAATAAAAACGCCATATAAAATTCATTTTTACAAAAATTAATAAAAATTAATGATTAAATTTCCTCAAATTCCACAATGATTGAACTTTTACCCACGTTTTCTCCAACTTGGTAATTAACTTTGGCAATTTTTCCCTCTCGGCCTGCCTTCACCACATGTTCCATTTTCATTGCAATTATCACAAAAAGCGGATCTCCACTTTTAACAATTGTTCCCGGGGTTACATTGATTTTTTCAATTAGTCCAGGCATTGGCGAAACGGCAAATTTACCACTAGACGATGCCATATCACTCGCTTCGGTCGATTGGATGAATTTTGGAATTTCTTTTGAAAATTTCCACTGTCCTTCCTGGAAAAAAATGTACAGATAAAACCAATGAAAACCTTAATCATTATTTTATTGATAAATTAATTCTGGCACCTTATCAAATATGTAAATATGGTCCTCAAAGATAACCACATTTGAATTGCATAAATTTCCCGAAAAGTGGCATTTCAGCTCCAATTTATTCGAGTCTTGATTTTCCAATCGTCCTTTCACGTCATACCAGTTAGGGTCATTGTTTATCTGCACTTGAAACTTATCCAAATCCAAATATTTGACTTTAATTTCAATTTTTTCTAAAAATACTCCACAAAATCAATCGAATTCGATTAAATATTTCCAATAGAAATTACCTTCATTGTAAAAGTAATTAAATTTACGAACTAAATTGTGGTTTATCCGGAATCCAGATTCGAGAACAAAAGGATTATTAGCGTTATTTCTTTCAAAAGCTTCATCCATTTGTTTTCGATTACTTAAAAGAATATCAGACAAAGCTAATTGAGCTAATAATGGTTTTGAAGGAGTTCGTTGCAGAAAAAGCGACGATTGATGATCAGGAATGAAAGAGGTATGGACATTTCCTTGTACAAATTCAGGATGACGCGATAAATCCAGTAAAAAATTTGTATTTGTATCTACTCCAGCAATCTGAAAAAAAACATTAACAATAATTGAAAATGAACCAATGGAAAACTTACTAAATCGCAATTGTGCAATTTATAATTTTAATACAAAATTAAGCATCAATAAATCGAAAGGTTTATTAGTCTCGATTTGTCCGTTTAGATTAGTATTAGGCATATAATTTCTGATCGCAAAACACATTTTTAAGTTTCTTTTTCTTAACCGATTTAGATTTTCAACCCAAACATATATTTACATTATATTCCGTTAAACGTGCAGATAATTTTGATAAGGCTTCGGTTCGAGTTTTTCCCCAAACAACTAATTTCGCAATCATTGGATCATAATGAATAGAAACTTCATCGCCTTGCCGAACTCCAGTTTCAATTCGAACGTTTTCGGAGGCTTTTGGTGTCGACAAATGCAGCAGTGGACCTGGACGAGGAAGGAAATTATCGTTTGGATCTTCCGCATAAATTCGAGCCTCAAATGCATGACCGTTAAGATGAATTTGTTCTTGGGTAACAGGAAGTTTTTCACCGGCCGCAACTTTTAACTGCCATTCCACTAAATCAGTACCTAAAGAAAAATATTAATATAAGTTTTGAATTGGCTTTAAAGTTTTTTAAGGGATTCAAAATAGTATACGAACTACTCTTTACGCACTTGTTATCATTTCTGAAATTGGATGTTCTACTTGTAATCTTGTGTTCATTTCCATAAAGTGAAAACTATGAGTAAACCGATCTAAAATAAATTCAACGGTTCCAGCTCCAACGTAATTTACAGCTTTAGCTGCCCGTACTGCCGCAGCTCCTAATTCTGACCGTAATTGAGATGATAATCCTGGCTGAAATATTATTAAAAACGTTAAATTTTATTTTTAATTCAACATTTTTTAACTTTTTTTTTTTTAAACGAATTGTTTAGTTTAAATTTAATCGTAAAATTTTATACCGCTGGAGCTTCTTCTATAATTTTTTGATGTCTTCTTTGTACGGAACAATCTCTTTCAAATAAATGCACAGCATTTCCATGCATATCTGCAAAAACTTGGACTTCCACATGTCGAGGATCGCCAATATATCGTTCTAGTAGAACATTATCATCTCCAAAGGCTTTCATTGATTCATTTTTAGCTGATTCAAGTGCTGCTAAAAATTCTTCTCGAGTTTTTGCAATTCTCATTCCCTAAAATGAAAATATAATTTTGGCACTTTTTTCGATAAATAATGTTTATTTTACTTTTCCTCCACCTCCTCGAACCGCTTTAATCATAATAGGAAAGCCGATTCTATCGGCTTCTTTTTGTAATGTTTCTAAATTTTGATCTTCGCCGTGGTATCCTTCAATAATTGGAACTCCAGCTTTAGACATAATATGTTTTGAAGTACTAGAATTAAGTTTTTTTAGTATTGATAAATAAGAAAATGTTATCAATACCTTTTAATTCCCATATCGCGAATAGCTGATGAAGGAGGACCAACAAAAATTACATTTTCTGCCTGGCAAAGTTCTGCGAATTCTGGTTTTTCTGAAAGAAATCCATAGCCGGGATGAATAGCTTGGCATTTTGCGCTTTTGGCTACTTCAATAATTTTGTCGCTTCTTAGATAGCTTAATTGAGAACTGGCCGGTCCAATGTGGTAGGCTTCGTCAGCCTAGAAGTGAAGAAGAGTTTGAATTTACGCGCGTTTCGCGTAGCGCGTAGTAGTAGTAGGGGGATCCAGAAATGATCTATCGATCAATTTGGCGTTCTGAACGATGTTCAAGGCAGTGTGGATATAATGAGATTCAATGGATTAATGATTTTGATGTTTTTTTTTTCACTTAGAAAATTCGCTTACCATCGAAACATGCATCGAGAATTGATCAGCATCGCTAAAAACTGCGACTGTTTGGATACCCAAACGTTTTGCTGTTTTCATTATTCGACAAGCAATTTCGCCACGATTTGCGATTAATAACTTTTGGATTGGTCTCATTGTAGCCATAGTAGTTACTGACGACATATATCTCGTTAATTGTAGAGTTTCAATACTAAAAATTAGAAAAGAAAAACATTAGATGTACATATTATTAATGTAATTTCATTGATTCGTATGATTTATATCTCTTACATAAATATTTTTGCATCAAAATCTATTATGAATCGTCATATTTACTTTTTGATAACAGACTTATAAATTAATACAGAACACTCACCGATAAAAATTCCTAAAAAATAAACCCATTTAAAATTATTTCAGTAGATCAAAATTCAACAGTAAAAACAGAAAGTTTTGCACTTTAAAATATGGTAATTACAAAAAAATTAAGTGTCGTATCATTTGGACGGCAAATCATTTTGTTGTCTTTACCAAAAAATTGATGTGGATCAAAACAGGCACGGATTCTCTTTAAAATATATCTTCCACGTGTTTCCAACCGGTTTGATTTAATTTAGCCATAATTTAATATAATCAAGGAAATGAATTTCACAATTTAAAGCGAGTTGAGGTCGAAGGTTAACAATTAGTGTTGATAAAAAATTTCTTAAACACGGGTCTGTAGCGTATGATAAAATTGTTATCATTTTGAATTTGATAACATATTGTTTACAACTTTGAACGTTAAAAGCGAACATAATTTTCATGAAAACTTTTCATTTGTTAAGTTAATAGTTAATATTACAATATAAAATAGATACAAAGTTGATTTTACCTGTTACAATTGGATTTCCTGAATAAAAAAAATACTCTTTATTAAATAATCTGAATAATAAATCTATCGCTTTCAGTATAAGTAGCATCTATAATTTCTAAACTTTAGTTTGTAATTTCAAGGGATACTATCAATGTTTATATGGTAATATTAACAATTATACATTTCAAAAGTTATATAAAAGGGTTTATACACATATTATATTAAATTATCTGATATTTGCGTTTCGTCTGCGACCTTTAAAGGGGTTTTCAAAAAAACATGCTTATGACCTGCACTTCGTTTGCGTGGTACACTACTACATAGAATATTAGTTTACCTAAAGAAATTTGACAAATCGCAAGTCGAAATTCTGTCAATATTGTTTAAATATCTATTCAATGTTCAGCATTTTACCTTTTACATTTAAAATATTTAAATATACTTACTTGAAACCGAAATTACATAGACGCAATTTAATTAATTATTAATAGATTTCCCAGCAGTTTTGATTCATGGATTAATAATTAAAAATGTCTAATTTTCGACTGTTACATTTTTTCAAAGTTCGCAATAAAGGTTTTCTGTATAAATAAAATTAAACATTATCTAATAATACAAATTTCTTTAGTTTCAATTTACTTTTTATTGTTCGTACAATTGTTTGATTTACAATTTTTTTCTTTTAAAAAGGCACGTGTTTTTTCAAATTAAAAAAGTTCATATAAAAATCTAATGGAAATGCACATTGGTATAATATTTTACAATTGAAATATACAAATCAATTAACAATTTATTTTAAAGCATTTTTTTTTCAAATTTGCGAAACGGTAGATAACGTAAATTAATGTTTTTTGTTTTAATATAAATATTTCTCTTAATATTTATAATTTTAATAGTTTTAAAAAATGGAAGTATATAGATAAACGAATTTATTATCATTTTTTCTCCTTTTCTCAAACACATTTAGGCATTTTAAATGCAACAGTGGATTTACTTTTTCAACTTAAAATACTGTTTTAACAATATTGAAACGTATTCAGTTGGATATGAAAATAATGGCTTTAACATTTAAGAGCATTTACAAGGAGGGAAAAATTTCATTTTCAGTTAATGTTTAAAAACATCGCAGGGTGGCACAAAAAATCAACATTTTTTTTTTCGATTTTCATACTAAAATATGATAATTAATCATATTTTAAAATTCCAAAAATAATTAGACGTGTTAAACCTTAATTAGATTTGAATGATTTCTACAAATGTTTTTGTGGATCTAATTGTTGGAGAGGAATTTTAAAACTTTTAAAACATGAGAATCGATTAAAAAAAAAGTCGATTTTTTTGCGCCACTCTACACTATCCAAATCTTAAAATTTAATAACTATTATAACAATATTTTAAAATTTAAAATTAATAAAATAAATTATTTCGTTTTTACACACTAAAAAAATATTAACCTACTTATTTCAAAGTCATTCTTGAAACCTTATCAATCAAATTAATCTTTAAGAATTTCTTTCTAAAAGGCACTCTAATACTAAGAAAAAGTTTTTCTTTTCATAAATCGACATTTTAAGAATGATTTTTTCAGACCATCGAATCATAAGATCAATATTCCTGTTTTCTATTCACAATAATTGTACTTATAAAATTAGAAAGGCATTTATAAAAAAATAATAGTAAAATTGAGATTATTAAAAAAGGAAAAATTCGTTAAAACTTAATCAAGTGAAAATAAAACGCTCTAGTAAAAAATTGTGGCTTTCGGATTCAAAACAATTTCTTGATTTGATGGACGATGTCGCCAAGGTTTCGCAAACTTTTCGGGTCGCATCTCCAGGGCGGAATATAATCAATCAAGGAAGAAATAATCCTTATCTTTTAAGTTCAATAACTTTTCTTTTAAATGGCTTTAACCTTTTTATGTTTTCGACCACCATGAACATAAGACGGCTTAAAGAGCATATTTAAATTCGAAGCAAATTACGAAAAGGTTTCAAAACAATGGCAATCGAATACGTCCATCGGATCAATACTTTTTTCAATTTTTGTACTAGAGTTGCAACTTGATTAAGGCCGCTTTGAAAGCCTTAAATCTAAAATTCGTTAAAACTTATTACATTTTTGACGCAATATTTGTACCAATTTGTATGAAATGTGACCATACATTTAAAAAAATATATGATTGTTACTATGGCTAATAGAATGTGAATGGCTTTAGTTATTTTTTACATATAATTTTTAAGTATTTATGCATCAACGCTTCTTCGAACCATCGTTGAATCGAAATTTAACAGGGCAGCCAAACGTAAATAGTTATCGTCGCCAATGGGTGCTTGTCTGAAATCAATTTAATCAATTAAAATTCATCCACTTTTGCTAATTGTGAAAAAAACACATACTTGCTTCCATATTTCGTTTCTCGGGCTTTCGCTCGTAAATACGTTCTGTGTTCATGTTCTAGTTTATAAGTTATGTCTCGTAAATGGGTAATTGTACCAAAAAACGATGCTTTATCCTCAATTGTAGTAGACGATAAAATAACATCTGCTTGACATTGGCATTTAGCAGCCAAAGACTCCAAACGTGATATATGTATAAAAATTAGTGAATGAATTCTTTCTAAATCACGATCTGGGTCTAAAGACATATGATAATTCGGTTCTATCGACGAAACTTGTTGACAACCTGCAGCAAGTTCACTCGTAGCTGCACAACTAAAAACCCAAATTATGTTAAAATCAAAAATTAAATTAGTTGAAAAAAAAAAACGGACAAGACAAGTAATATTTAGAATAGAAATCGTAAAAAATATATAGAGCAAATATTTAAAATTCAATATAATATGTAACACATTTATCCCGATTTGTCCATTTTTTTCCTTTTAAGGTATACGAGGACTCCAAAGACCTACCACATCCAACTTCCGTTAACATAAGCACCAGGATGGTAAAGTTTCAAACGATTTCCATTACTCAAACAAAGTTTCGTTAGCAAATCGACCCATTCTTTTTGCTCAACACAATTTCCAGCTTGGACATACAAATGCCGTTGGCCATGAATAATTTGGAACATGTTTGTCTTTTTAAATGAATCTTCATTCAATCGTTCTACTGCTAAAATATCATCTAGTTGAATACGGCACAACGGATTTTTTCCTACAAAAATCCCTGTGATTGTTAAAAAAAAAAAAATTCCAAAAATTTATTAAGAAAAGCAAACCTTTGGTTTTCGAATAAGTGAGATCATGAGTAGTCAGTCTAAAATATCTCTGTTTAAAATTCTTTCGACCAAAACGTTTTCGTCCTTGGGCTCGTTTTATCATAACTCTATAAAAAGAAAAATCCTTTAAAAAATTCATCTAAGTACAAACAACCACTTACATATCATAAGTCCTTTTAGGTAAGCATTAATTGTTATATGAAATTTCAATTAAGTTAAGTACTGTATTTTGTTAGTGAAAAACTCACCCATCTTTTAGAAGAACAGGAGTTTCGATTGTGTTATGTTTAGGATTGGAACTAGCTGAGATTATTTCTAGAAATTGCCGTAAAGCTTGAATATGGGTATCGGTAGCAAAAGCTTTGTGAACTCGTTCCATATATACTTCTTTGCACTGCTGTTGGGTAACTCGAGCTGAGACTAAATTACCCAACGACTGTATTATTTTGGAAATTAAAGTTAATGTGCGCTTTGTTTGACTATCCTGAAAAAGTAAACAAAAAATTACAATAGAATTCCAATTAAATTTGTAAGGACGTACGATTTGTTCAGTTGTTAAATCGAAAAGTCTTGGTCCCAAAATAGCTGGCGCAAAAAATCTTAAGAAAATAAATCCGGATATAACTGAGTACCGCACTTCTTTGTTGTCGGGGAAAAATTTAATGGCACATTCTTTTAGATCGTGAAATATCTGACACATTATCGCTGGACAGTGTACTGCACTTTGTACGATTGCATTGAACACTTTCGTTACGTATTCGAGTAAATTGTTTAAGTTCGTTTCGACAACGTTGGGATCCTTTACGCGTGTGGGATCGATTTCACATGGTTTGTGCTCGGAAAACACCGACTCCATGGCTGGTTGGAGAGTTGTGTGGAGATAGTGAAGTCCAGCCAATTTCATAGCTTCGTCCATCATTTTCGAAACGAGGGTATTGCCACGAAATATCGTAGTCGGATCGCTAAAATTGAGGATTAAATATTATTACTTTGGCGTATAACACATAGAAGGCAATTTACTTTTAGTCTAATACTCTATTATTTAGGCCAACACAGCCTAATGTGTATAAAGATCATAACATTAAGTTGATTTAAAAAAAATAATTTTGTTTTCATGTTTAATTACCATAGGTTTATACTTACGTTAGTTTAGAAATTTCATAAGTAGCCAGTACGTGGATTATCGAAACAATTTGGTCGTTATGCATAAACAATTTTACTAGAGGTTGAGCTGCTTCCATTTTACTTGCAACAATTTCGCCGAGAATGTAGACAGCACTGGATGTTATTGGCTAATAATCAAAAATAATAAACCAAAATTAAACATTTGAAAAGAAATCAAATAGTTGCAAGGACTTACTTGGACTTTAATACTTTGTAAAAGTAAATTTTTTAAAGGTTCATAGAATTGACTTGAAAAGACATGGTCAGCAGTGTATTGGACTTGAAGTCGTAAAGATCCCAAAGAATTTTCGCAAGAAAGCCTCGTTCCTGATGGTGTGGAACAAGAGGCCTGCCTCAAACCGCCACTTCGTTCTCTGGGACGTCTCGGTTGTAAATAATACCAAGCATCACTAGGAACGAGCTGTTGAATATTACCCCGTAAATCTATTAGTACTTCTCCCAAAAATAAATCGTCACCCCCCATTCCCATATCGTGCCACAGGGCAATACAGACTTCACAAATCTCCCCTTCAGAATTGACCATATAGCCGCTATCATTTGCACTGCCTCCAGATCTCAAGCCTTCCACCACATCAAACAGAAAAATCTCATCGAATTGAGGCTTTGTTGTTTTCTTTTTCACCTTTGTTCGCTTCGTGTGTTGTTTACGGTTTGAATACGTAACGGTAACGACTGCATATGGTTCACAATTGCCATTCTTCAACGTTAAATCTATACACTCAACCACGCGAACACTAATCCGATTTTTTAGTGCATTAGTTTCATTTTTATTCGCCGATGGTTCGAATTTTATTTGTATGTTTGCCTTCCCTTGCACCTCACTATCAGCATCGACTGGACGAATCGCAAACCAATAATCCTTGTTATGGTACTGGCTAAGTTCGTCCCGTTTGATGGCAACCTTCCCCAACACTTTGTCCTGCTTCAGGTGTCGATCCCGGTCGTAGATATAAATCGACAAATATCGAAATCGACGTGGGACTTCAAATTGAAATTCCTCACCGAAAAACGGACTGAAACATTATAATAATGTGAATTAGTTCATCAAGTTTATTGCACTTCCACATTTATAATCATGGGAAAATTCAAACAATTTAAAAAGAAATATGAGAGTTTTTCATTTTTAATATCATCTTCTTGCTACAAATGGAAGTCGTATATGAAATCCAAGCGATGCTTTATGTTATATGTTATTAATGAAATTCGAAATTCATTCACTAAAGTGTTTGAAGTGTTATTACTTGAGAATAATTATGCTGATACACGTTTCAATGATTAATGAATTGTCGGTGATTCGATTAATCAAATGAAGTGTGTCTTTGATTCTAGAATCTACTAAACGCGAATTTGATTTGCAAATAATGGGAATGTATAAGATGATTGACTTGAATTATTCAAATTTTGGTAACTTTATGAAAATAAGCGATCGTTAACGTATAAAAAGTAAACTATTTGCTTCATTATTTCAAATTAAATAGATAAATGCAACTTGAACTGTTTTATCAAATAGATTTTTATCGAAATAAAATTTTCAAAGTATTGGATTGTATTCAGTACTGTACGTATACAATATTTCTATAAATTAAATCGGTTGTGCTCCAGAAACTGTCCCAGAATTGGGCTTCATAATGTTAGTAGTACATATTTTAAAACTTGGAAACTAGCAGACATTATTGATGACTTTAGGCAGTTGAATTTCTAAGACTATCGAAGAATCTAATTTCTAGAAATAAATAACCAGACCAACAGAAAAGATGGGAAATTTAACGATTAACGTGATGTAATATTAGAAGAAATATCATGTATTCATATCCAGGATAAGAACCTTGACTAGATTAGATTAGGCTCCGGAAATTAAACCAGAGTTTGATGTAATTTTTTGAACATTTTTTCCAAATTTAAAGCACTAGCAAACCACAGATCAACTCTAAACTGACCTGGGAGTGAAAAAATGCCCTTAAAAGTCAGGCCACCAAAAAAAATAAATTAAAACCAATGAAAGGGTTGATGTCCTTGCCCGGCAAGGATCTCCAAAAATTATTTATAGGCCCCTAATCTTTCTTGGTCTTACAAGAGTGGCAATGACAAATACCGTCAAAGAATGGGTTTATAAATATTACTTGCATACTACTGAGCAAAAACAAAGTAAAAGGATAATGAAGAAATCATCCCTGAAACAAACTACTGAAATACTTGGTTTTCCAAGAAAGCAGGTCAGAATGGGCCACTGTGGAATAAGAAAACACCTGCATACAATGGGATGTAAATTTTTCTAGACAGAGGATAAAACTACTCTTCAGATTCTCTGGGAATTCGGTGCTTTGAATGAATGGAGATATGAAGAACTGGGGATATAATGCCTTGGAACTGAAATAATCAAAAAATTCAGTCTTAACTAGGTGAATATCAATACAAAGTTAGCCTTAATTTGGCTTCCAAAAATAAAAAGTGGTTTAAATCGCCACCTAAGTAAAAAGCCCGTTAGGATGGTTAAATGAGATTTATGATTGTGATGAGAATTACTGGTATACATATTACGGGAGTAAATACTGCATAAAGGATAACAAGTGACTCAAACAACACAACTAAATGAAAAGGATATCCAGGAAAATTAACGAACAGATATATAGACATCGAAAGTTTGGGAAACCTGGCCATCGTGTATAATAGTAGGAACTTTAAATTTTTGCATCTAAATCTTTCGAATAATGGAGAGCATTTAGAAGAAATTCATACACTAAATTCAAAAACACCATACATAAACTGCAAAATTAAAGTTTTAGTAACTTTTCTTATAATATCTATGTAATTAAATAGAACTGATTTTGTTCCATTTCGAATAGGATATTGAAATTCTATTTAGTATCATATTTATAGGGAAACGAAGTTGTATTCCACAATGTTAGGATGGTCAAATAGCAACCCTGATGAGAATTACTGGTATACATATTACGGGAGTATATACTGCTTCAAGGATAACAAGTGACCCAAACAACACTGCTAAATGAAAAGGATATTCAGGAAAATTAACGAAGAGGTATATAGTCATCGAAAGTTTGGGAATCCTGACCATCGTGTATAAAAGTAGGCTTAATATAGTAGGAACTTTAAATTTTTGCGTTTTAATCTTTCGAATAATGAAGAACGTTTAGAAGAAATTCATAAACTAAGTTCAATTAAAGTTTTAGTAACTTTTTATAATATTTATGTGTTGAATACTTTTTGGGAAATGAAGTTGTATTCCACTAGACTTATAATAAGAATGTGTTAAGAAGATTTAGTGTTGGATCACTTGATATATGTGGAAAACAAAGACTTGATAACTTGAAGAGGTTGAAATGAATTTCGATTTTCATTAAGGACACACATTTCACAAGAAAAATTCACTGTTAATTGATATCACTTGGTGGTTTTGGAAAAATCGGTCGATCTATATGAAGAATATTAATACTTGAGCGTTTTTTCCATGGTGGTTGTCCGGAAAATTTCCTCTTGGTCCAGTGAAACTTTACAGTAGACATCACGTTGTAGGGTTGATCCATGGGTTCGCCTTTGTAAATTTTTTGCTTCACCTAATAACGAAAAAAAATTTCATTCATAAATTTACGCCAAGGATCTATGGAAGAATGTGTATTGTTTTTAGTGTGGGAATTTTTCTATGTGGAGCTATTTGTGTGGGATTTTCAACGATAGTATCGATTTTCAAATGAATTATTTCGATATTTTTGATGTTCGGAATAATTTTTGTGATGTGTAGAAATTAGTTTTTGTCTATCTTAAAAACAGATGTTTGGTTAGGTTTATGGAAATGCCTGTGTGTGTGTGTTTTTTCTATTGCGTTTTATATGTGTGTGGGTTTACTTTATGAATGTGTACATGCTTATGTGTTGGTGTGTGACTTGGAAAACTTACCGATTCTGATTTTCAATCGTTCTTCAATTCGAACTTCTCGATTTTCGTCAGCCATGGCTCCATCACTGATTCGCACAAATAAATTAATATAAAATTTTTGTGGAATAAAAGGTTAACCACTTCCGCACTACGGCTCTATATTTTTTTACACACATATACACATTCAACACACATATACGTATAGTAATGGACTCATCCGTTCCACAGTCGGCTTGTTAATAGTTGAGACTTACGAGAGCATGGGCGACTACGGCCATGACCACTCGAGGGGCTGAAAGGGAGCTGAAGGAGGAATAACTAAATTTCGACCAATGAAAATGTACACAAGATGTCTTCTCTTGGTCTCACTCGACTACATTCTACACAACACATACATCCATACGTTTCTATTCCATTCACCACACATATACGCCAGCGATGTTATTCATAAAATTCCATTTCATTCTGTATTCCATTCGAACTTCCATCCTTTCTTTTCACACCAACATATTTCCGTCGTCTCTCTCTATCAAAACATGAATAAAAAACTTTCACAACACACAACTGACACAACTATTATAAAACCAAACACCCTAAGGCGTTTATATTCTTAAATAAAATGCGCGCTTTACCAATTGCTTTTGAATAAAAATATTAATAACAATTTTATTTATATTATCATAATAATAATTAACAAATGTTTATACCCAAAAATATCTCAAATACTCAGACATTTAATATTAAACATGATGCCAAATCTTTTCCCCAAATAACAAATCTTGATTTCCTACTTGGAAAAAATTATATTGATAATATATCTCTTATCAAGGCTAAGAAAAAAAGAAAAAAAGCACAAATTTTATACCACCTGTATTAGATTTGCCTGATAGATTTTGTAACTAAACAAATATTCCTATTAACTATCTGTTGCTAAATTATTATTTCTTATTATATAGCTCTATTTTTATGTATTACTTATATATTAATATTTCACATTGTTTTTAACATTGATATCATTAATATACACTATGATTATTATTCTTATTGCTATTGTTAATTGTGTATGATTGTTGTTATTGCTATAAGAATTACTATTATTGTTATTGTCGCTATTGATTGTTAAAAATCTTTGTACTTGTACAGCACTAATCTACTGGGACTAGTGCTTACATGTGATTGTTTATGGATTGAATGCACTTATTGCAACCCTACGCAGATTGTGCAATTTATTTGAAAAAAAAAACTATACCATAAGCCCCTCTCTTTATTCGGGTAGTTTTAAACCCCTAAACCAAATCCTTTTGTTTCAATGATCTAATTTTGTAATCAATTTTCTCATACCAATAAAACTGATTTTTCACTAATAATCTCAATTTCAAAAAACAAATGTAATTTACAAGATTTAGTTAAATAAGCAACGACTTCCGCTCCTATATAGGTACAAAATCGCATAAAGACCATACAAACCTTGAACAAAAATTGAACCTTGTAAAAAAAAGAAGATCAGATGTAAGCCAGCAATATTTTTTGGTTGTCTTTCCGGTCCTGTTTATTTTCTTTTTAAATATGAATTTGAAATGTATTTTTACCAAAAAAAAAAAATTGAATATAAAACACACAGTCTATTTTTAGATTCTTCCGTTTTTTTCTGTTCTACGTATTGAAGTGTATTTTCTGACCAGAAACTTGTCATATTGTTAATTGTGGGTCATTTATTATTTATGAATTTAAAGAAAAATTGAGGAAAATTGTATGGAAAATCCCCATAAAAATAATGTTGCATATTTCACATTATTTTAGATATATATATAATTTTAAGCATTCATTTATTAATACCAATGTATCAATCATATAAAATTAATTGTATTTAATATGCAGTTATTAATACACTTTAAGGTTTTTGTTTAGTCATTAAAACGTTTGTTTATAAATCATCATTAATTGTAAATGTTTGTAATTGTTGCCACTTTTATTATTGATAAAAGCAAAAGAACAGTTAAGTTCTCTAGTTTATTGTTAATGTTGAAATTATAATTGTTTTGGTCCTCTGTTTCCGTATGATATCTATTATAACACTTTATTTTAAGAATGAAATTTTCAAGTTATTAAATCATTAAAAGATTATCGAAATAAGTATGAGCAAACAAAGGAAATTGAGTTTTATTGTTTTCATATCACAATGTCACAATCAGCTTTGTAAAAATCATTGATTTTTAAGTCTAAATCATCATTTTGTTGAAAAAATTGATTGTTTTTATGGTTTCTATCAGTTAATGAATAGTTTAAAGTAGTTTAAACAGTTAACTATTGTCTAAATAATCAAAGAATTAAGGAAGGAAATCAAATTTTCGTAGTAGATATTTCTAATATCCTGTTAGATCATAGTTAAGGAAATATCTTTATATGTTCAGTTTGTGTATTAAAGCTTTGCAAGAAACCCAGAAAAAAAATCCTTTATATTTTAATGTTTTTGAGGATTAAACGTGGATTTTTAAAAATCTCAGTTTTGTCTCCAAAGTTATAAAATCGACCTTAACTACAACTTTGAGGACAAAACTATTATTTGCCATGATGTTTGTTCCCCTTAAAACTATAATTTTATCCTCAAGTACATTTTTAAGGAGCTTTGAAGCTCAAACTAGAATTAAGTTTTTATCTTACCTTAGCTTATGCGTTTTGGCAATTGAGCTTCAAAAAGTTAACGACAAGTCAAAGAAGTTAGGGAAGAATGAAATTAATTAAAAAAAAACAATTTTTTTCACATCTTAAAATTATGCAGACCTCTCGTTTTCTAATGTTTTTTTGTTCGCACGGTTCACCATGACGTTTGAAAAGCTTTCACACTAAAGCTTTAAGCATCTTGTGTTCCATTGGTCCTTATTTTAGCGACAGGTGAAAAAGATGCGGTCGACTAGTTCCGTAATTGGATCGAAGTCTTTTTATTCTTCTGTACAGAGTGAATTCCCATAAAATATTTTTTTACATATTTTTTTCACCTCTTTGCAATAATTAAAATGTTTAATACGTTTAGCACTCGTTGGGTTAGTTATGTCCAATAACACCAATAAATAAATATTTAATAAATACATTTCTTTAGATAAAATAAGTTTCGTTTTGAGCCATTAAGCTTTACCTATATAGGCGTTGAAAAATTGAAATTTATGTTGATTTTTTAAAAGAATTTATGATGGCATAATAAAGATTTTAAAAGAAAAACTAATTTTTTTTCCTATTTCTGTTGATTTTTTCTTTTGGGGCAATTTTGTAATGATTTCCAGTTTTGTTAGCCACTTCCCAAATACCCAATATTGTCTCTATTTTTTTATGAATCACTTAAAATTGCTTAAGATATTCGTCTTACCAAACGAAGGCCATTTATTTGTTCTGATAAAAACGGGGAACAGGAAGGGATTGTAGGAGAGATTCGTTGGCACTTGGCATTATTTATTTTTTGTTCTTTCAAGCACATAAAATGTTGTCATATTCAACCAAGAAAAAAAATTGATTGATAGTTTTAATGATCGGAAATAATCGTCTTAACATAACTAATTGGCTTGTGTTACAATCAAATAGAAAACTCCACACTTCCAAAACAAATATTATCAGCTAATATTATTTTCGATTCGATGCATCATCATTTGAGATTTGCTAGAGAATGATTCAAAAGTCATGATGCGTCTAAATGCAAGAAATTATTAACTTGATGATGAGATAAATCTGTTTAACAATTTTGATGATTCTTTCACCAATTCGCAATTCTGTGGGAATATTATTAAGAATGTAATTTTAAATGGAATAATTAAACTTAATGATTTCAAGAATCATTGAATTAGTAAAGATTTAGCCAAAATGTTGGTGTAAAAACCAATGAACAACGACAGTATGGATCTTGAAAATTTGGGAATAGTTTTTAACCAAAATAAGTTCCTCATTTTTGCCTGTTTTGGTTATTTTTAAGATTTGATCGAGCTTTTGATCAACTCTTAGCCACTATGAAAATTCCAGCGTGTCTTTATTGATTTAGTCGCCAAAAATCTGAAAAAATTGGGTTGTTGGGTTGGATCTCGGATCATAAGGTCATATCAGGAAAACGAAAAGGCAGATATTTTTTCCTGCCGAAAGGTGGCGAACTATTTGTTGGTCGAAAGCACAAGCTTTCGAGGCCTAAAGAAAACTAGAGAGTGGTTAAACATAAACTCTTTTAACTTTTAATGTATAAATTTCAAACTTAATGAAAGTTTTGGAATATTTATCGAATTTTATAGAAAGTAATACACTTCGCTATTCTTTTGACAGTAGAACTTTGCTGTAATAGTTTAACCCGGCTGTAGAAAGCTGTAGTGGATAATAATCATAGTTTTGTTTTGATAGTTTTTCGTTTTTGGGAAATTTAACTCTTTAAATTTATAGTGTTAAATTTATGCATTAAAAGAGTGGCTTCTTACTAATCATTGTTCCTCGTAAAGTAGTACCAAGTAGCAAAAACATAGCAAAGAAATGATGAAAGCAGAAAAAGAACAGGAGTCCTCAAAATTTAACTGTTAAAATACTAAACTTATGTAAATCTTAAGCCAAATTGGTGATTATTTTCATAATCGGTTGCCACTCAAAGAAACATCGTCATACTGGAGTATAGTATTGAATTCTTCAATATGCACATTTTTGAAGACAGAGGATCAAATTTTTCTCATATTCTATTGGAATACATCACTGAATGAAGAATTAAAAGACTTCAAACCCAGTACCTACTGAACTAGTCGAATTCTTTTTCATCGATTGCTGAAATTTTATCGACTTCTTGGTTTATAAAAGGTGAAATAGGGAACATAATAAGCTTAAGGTTGCAATGTTGAGGCTTTTCAAATCTCCTCCTGTTGTACTATATAGAAAAAAAGAAAAGATTTGATCAAAATTTTCAACAATACATCTTCCAAATTACCGGAACAAAATTGAATAAATTGCTTTCGATTTATTGTTATAGAAATAGAACCAAATCTTTACAATTTCAGCGATCTGACTTATATTTTAACTTTTATTGAAGGAAAATTATAAAGTGGATGAATTTTTGTTGTTAAGCATTTACCATATATCTTTGATCGGATTTTACATTACAACCAAAGAAAATCGTTGCATTACATTTGTAATAACTAAAAGAAGAAAATTTAGGTTCTTTCAAAATCCGTTAGATGTTTTCTTTTCCAAACTGGCAACGTTATTGACTTATAACTTATAAAATCCTAATGAAGTTGTGATAGATAACGAAACGTCACCAATTTAGAAAATAAAACATCTAACAAATCTTCAAAAACCTGAGGATTTTTCTTTAAGTTAATAAGAAGGTGAGATTTGAGTTTTATCTGGTGATCTATATAGAAAAAAAGAAAAGATTTGATCTATATTTTTGGCAATACGTCTTCCAAATTAGCGGAACAAAATCAAATAAATTACTTTCGATTTACTGTTATAGAAATGGAACGAAATGGAACTGTAAACTATAATGTAACAATATAAAATTTACTTCGTTCTTTTCCGTTTAAAATATCATTAAATGTTGGGTTAAAATTTAAAAAAAAATAGTTTTTCAATGTTTGTTAAAAAATTAATACTTTTTTGGTCTAAAATGAAAATTTATAATTTACATTGGTCTCTTATTGGATCAGAAATCTTTAGAAAACTATATAGTTTTGGATATACATAGATAAAGAACAGGTAATAAATCAGAAAGTTAATTTTTCAACGTGAGAACCCACAAGGGCAATTTAAAAGGAGGAACTTTTGGACTTCAATGATTAAGATATAGAAACAGATTCTAGAAAACTTTTAAGGATTTAGTAATACCTAGATCGAATTTATGTTTTTGAATTTTAGCGATCTGACTTATGTTTTAACTTTTATTGAAGGAAAATTATAAAGTGGATTGAATTTTTGTCGTTAAGCATTTTCATCTTTGATCGGATTTTACATTACAGCCAAAGAAAGCCATTGCGATAACTTAAAGAAGAAAACTAAAGTTCTTTAAAATTCGTTAGATGTTTTTTTTTTTCAAATTGGCGACGTTATTGACTTATAACTTATAGAATCCTGATAAAGTTGCAATAGATAACGAAATGTCACCAATTTAGAATATAAAACATTTAACGGATCTTAAAAAACATGAATTTTCTTCTTTAGTTTAATAAAAAGTTGAGATTTAAGTAGGGTCACCAGTTTTAAATTATAGAAAATCCGGAAAACGTATAACTTAATCCGTAGAGTTGTATTCAATAAAAAACAGTCTTAAAAATTTAGCAAGTATTCTAAATGATAACGTTTACAAACTTTACTGCTTCATTCTATATTCGAAATATAATAAATATATATTTTTGTGACTATAAAATCAATTATTATCGCTTGATAACAGTGGAAAATTTTGCTTTTTATTAACATTGAAAAATGTGAAAAATCGTTTTTGCAAACTGGAGTCAAGAAAAAATTACATTTTTCTGGAGTTTCCGGTTTAAAATCGGGGGAGTTGGTAACCCTGAAAAAATCCGGAGATTATTTTTGTAAATTGGAGTCTGGAGAAAACATTATTTTTCTGGAGTCTCCGGACTAAAACTGGAGAGTTGGTAACCTTAGATTTAAGTTTTATTATCTATTTGCAATAGCATTTACATTTGCGTTGCACTTTTATGTCAATCTCCCTTTCTTTTTTCCCTAGCTTTTCGGATATCTGTGACCATTGTTATCATTTAATAATGGATTAATATTAAACACTATTAAACTCTATTTATGTCCATGAGTCCATGATTTACGAGTTATTCCAATAGGATAGCTCAGAAATTCTTTAATACTTGATTTAGGCATAATCTTATTGAACTACCACTTGTATTCCACTTGTAAGTTTGGGAACCCCAAATCCCCATTTATTAATAATCGCTATTTTTTTCTCTTTTGATAATTAACATCAACTTTAACAACTCAAAGTTGTTGAAAATTTCTCATTGAAAATCAAAAGTATTTGTTTTTCCTTAGATATCGACTTTCAAAATTTGGTTCAACTTGGACCCACAAATCCGTTAATAAAGTATTCATTACAACTATGATTTAAGATAAAAGAAAATGTAGTCTAATTTAATATGGGAATTGAAACAACTGGTTCAATCATAGTTTTAGTGTAAACAGGAAAGAGTTGATAAGGAAATATGTTTTAATTAAGTCAAAATAATTAGGTATTCATTGTTTATTTGATAAAAAAAATACAAATGGAAATAAATTTGGAATGCATATTAACCTTGACCTCACTTATCACCAGCTGCCAATGTAGTCTGAGGACATATGAATGAATATAATTGCGTGATTTTGAATCACTTTAGTGTAAAAATAAAAATTTTGAATTTTTCATGCAAAAAATTAAGGTAATTGTCATATTATTGCATCTAAAGTTTGATTATGAGTTAGTTTCAAATATTTTTATTGTTCTTGTGTGATAATATCATGACAATACTTCTTTTTAACATTCAAATTAGGATTTTTAGAGCTTTAGATATTTTTATCTAAAAGATATAAACCTATATGGTTTATATAATATCTACATTATAAAAAAGTGAAGAAAATTTAGGTATATTTATATAGGTTTTTCATAGACCGAGGAAATTTATATTGTTTAGACCGAAATTGTTGCAGATTTATATTTTTTACTGGTGAAGTTGTTGTAATATGTTAGGGACTTATATATGAGATATTTTATTCACAACAATTACGTATTGGTTTAATAAAATTTATCAAATGATTACATTATTAAATAACTGAAAAAAAAGTATTTCTTTTATTCACAATGATGAACTTTAATGTTGGTTATTGCCGATACAGTTACGTTGATTTCCACGAATTTACTTTATGTTGTCTGTTAGTATAAGGAACTTGTGCCATTTTACAGTAATTCAAACCTAGAAAAATACGTTGTTAGTGTTGTTACATTACTGTTTTTCTTATAGTGTTACAACGAACGATATCTAATAAGATTTATTTGTGGGAAAATTTTTATATTTTTTTTTTCTCGAAACAATCGGAACATAAAAAAAAAATTGTCTGTACGACATTTAAGAAAGTTTCTCTGTTTAAAAATCACTTACAAATTCAAAATATGTAAGCATATTCCGTTTTAGTTTTCTGTTCCAATATAAACATGCATAATCTGTACCGGGCAAGATCATCATAATATCTCCAATTGAACAACGAAACAATGAATGGCAAATTTATGGAAACACAAAGAACACACATTTTTCCTCCGATCCGGATGTTTTTCGAGTTGGTTATAATCGAAAAATTATACAATCGTGAAATTAAACCAAAACGAAAAAGATAGCACCCGAACGACAAACGAATAAAACAAGACAGAGCGACTCGAACAAAAAAAAAATCTTTCATCCATAACAAATTTCTGGGGGCTCCATTAAAATAATAATGATAATATAAATTCAGTGAAATTTCCGGAAAAGAAGAATTTCGGTTCGGCAAAAATCGACGAATTTAACGATAGAAAAGTGCACAAAAAATTGACGGGAAAGACGGGAAGGAAGACGGGAGCCTAAAGATTTACGGACTCCAAATATTCTCATGAAACAATAATGAGCCACGAGTGGAGTCTCCACTGAAAATCTTATGATCATCATACTATTTAACTTTTTTTTTTCATTCATTTTTATGGAAATGACATCGTGGGATCACATAATTAATATTATAACTAAGGTAGATAATAATAATGAAAATAATAACTGTTATTCTTGTTTTTTTTTTCTTTGAAAGAAAATATTTTTCATGGCATGCAACTCGGTTGATTGCACCCACTTGCCCCTCTACTATTAATTTGTTCCTCTCAATGACTCAAATTACTTTAATAAATTAAAAAAATATTAACTTTTTTTTTTGTAATTTATTTACTCAATTAAATAATAATATAATTATCACTGATTAGTTTTTTTAAAAAAAAAACATCAAACAAAAAACGGAATTTCATTCAATAACTTTACCCACAAAATTTGATGGTCCAAAGAATTCACTTGCCATTTGTGGTTTTTAATTATCAATTATTAGGTTTTCCAATTTCCAAATTTGATTCAATAACTTACTAACTTACCAAAGACTTCATTTTCATGGCATAAATATCAATAGGATGATTTTTTTTTATTTATTTTTTTTTTTTGGTCCCATCGTGAAATTTTGTTGGAAATACCAAAAAAAAATTCTCTGAAAGTTTGAGCCCTTAATATTAATTTTAAGTCCTCGGCCAAGACGTGTAAAGATTTCCCATTGAAAATACACGGAACCTCTGATTTTTTATTTTTAAATTTCTATATCTCAGCGGCATTTCATGGGATCGCTTTTACCGAAGATGATTTTTTCTCAGAATTAAACGCTCTACAAAAGTGCCCATTGCGACAAACTCGTAACTCACACTGGTGAGGTAGTACGGGCCACTGAACCTGATTTTTCCATAAAATTCGCGTTTTTTTTGCATTTATCTCGTAAATGACAAGAGCTACGGAAAAATTATAAATAAAAAAACTTGTAGAGAATTTGATTTCCTACAAGAAAGGTCTTGTAGACCAAATCGCTAAGATCAATATTAAACGAGATATTAAGCCTTGAATTGATTTTTCTGTGAATTTTTTGCCGATCATTGATTTAAAGTTTAAATCAATGATCTTTACACGACTTGGTCGAAGACTTCAAATTAATATTAAGGGCTCAAACTTTCAGAGAATTTTTTTTTTGGTATTTCCAACAAAATTTCACGATGGGACCAAAAAAAAAATCATCCTAATATATCAATAATATTTTCAGTTTTCTATTCTACTTTAGGTTAAACAATTTAAACCGGAATTAATATAAATTTTATTATTAGAGGAATTTTACCTATCTTTAGGCCGGCCGGATTTCGAACAATCTTTGAACTAATTGCTTTGGATTTTAATAGAAAATCATAAAAAAATAACAATGGAAGCAGTTTTTAGATTTGATAGGAAAATATTCACATACTTAAGAAATAAAATTCGATGTACGTCCATCTTAATATAGCACTTTACTTAACACAAAATTCTATCACATTTGGCTAATTTTTATTGAAATTTTGTCCGGAAAATTTTTAATTTTTAATCACATTCAATTCACGGAATCAATCTTCTAAGATAAGTGTAAAAACGTAAAAATAGCTTCAAATTAATGTCCGTGTGTGATGTTTGTAGTATTGCATAATCGGTTATAAGTGTCATCAATATTTGCAAAGAATTATAGCGATGATTCAGTATTTAGTCTAGTCAAGTACTTTTTTATATTAATTTTAAAATGTCTTTCACACTTCTGTAAAACTTTAAGTCCGACAATTAGTTAGTATATATTAAATAACTGTAAAAATATGATTACAATTGATTAAGTATCTCAAAAATTACATAATAATTTCTTTACATTTCTATATATTAAGATTTATTATAACTAATATGGTGGAAAACTTAGCCGAGAATTAAATGAAATAAATATTTGCTTTATATTCGAGAACCTTATTGAATTCTTTATTTATTTTTCTTAAATTCGTTAGGCAAAAAAAAAACAAGAATTGAAGAAAACAATAAAACGCCAATACTAAGTAGCATTTACTTAAGTAATAGTATTACCAAATTACATTGTATTAAAGTATCCATGTTGTTTAAGTCCTTGTCTTTTTTAAAAAAATAATAATTACATTGTGGGCGATAAGGACGAAGCTTCTTGTGGAATATTATTTATTTTATCGCCAACGTTTCGTCAGTCATTCCTGACTTCTTCAGGGCTTAAAATTTAAAAATTACTCCACAAATGTCATAAAAATAAGTTGTAAAATGACCCAACTGGTAGAACAACAGACCAAGAATACAAGTTGGGTCATTTTACAGCTTATTTTTATGACATTTGTGGTGTAATTTTTAAATTTTGAGCCTTGAAGAAGTCAGGAATGACTGACGAAACGTTGGCGATAAATAAATAATATTTCACAAGAAGCTTCGTCCTTATTGCACACAATTTAATTATTATACATTTATTGTATGTAAACATATAATAAACAAAACATTTTACTTTTTGCTCAAACGTTTTGCTCAAAAGATGAACATTGTTTAGCATTGTATCCATTTGTCGTCAAAAAGATGGAAAAAATATAAAGTTAATAGGAAAAAATATTATTAACTTAAAAAATCAGTTCATTCTTGAGTCATTCCTGACTTCTTCAGGGGTCAAAATTAAAAATTAAAAATTATTGCCCACAATTTAATTATTATATTGTATTGAAGTTTTGTATTTAATTAAATACCAGATTATTTGGTTGAAATTTGAAAAGTATATTCGGAAACATAATGTGATCGCTTTGGGGAAGACATTTTTGGCCACCAGAGGGCACCTTTGGTCACTTTATTTCTATTGGTGGAATTGGAAAAAGCTCAAAGCTGTTTGCGATTAAAATTATTAGATTGATAATTTATAATGATGTCTGTTATCAAAAGGATGGATTAAATTGGTCGATGATTCATGGCATTTGGGAAAAAACGTTCGGGAGCAAATTATCGAGCGATGAATTTAATTGGAGGGAATGCATTAAATTGCTAGGCTCAAATCCTTGAGTTTATTTAGCACTGCAGAAATTCATTCAGGAAAATCATCAAAAATATCAAGTTGCCGAAAAATGCCGAACAATTCTTGAGAATTCTCAACGTTGATTTTCCACCAATTGGGATGGAATTTTATTAAGATTTTTGTTGATCAGTTTCAAGATCATCAGTACTCTAGCATTTATTACCGAATAAATAATTCAAAAATTTCTAAATTTTAACTTTCAATATAAAATTTTTGAACCATAGTTTCTATAAATTGGCGTTTTTCTGTATGAAGTTTCTATTGAAACTTTGAATTTAAATTTGATATCTTTCCTATTTTTTATATCTAATCGTGAAAAATGACTAGGTATTTCAATATTTGTTGTAGAATTGAATAACACTGTATGTATTGGTATATTTGGAGCTAATTTTGCTGGAAAATAAGAAGAAAGAAATATGGAAAAATCTCTAATTTCAATTGTATTATATAAATATGTTAATTAAAAATGGTAACAAGAGGAAATGATATGAGTTTCTGGATTTTTGAAACTAACTTCTGATGGTGGACTTGATTTTCAAGAAATATGTATTAGGTGATGTAAATAATGTTGCACTTAATAATATGCCATAAAATATTCGCTTTTTGTACATAAAATTAATCGTAAAGTTTGATGAAAGAAAACTACCACTTAGAGCTTCGAAAACTTCGAATTTGTAAGGCCCAATCCTTCAATAATCTTATTATAATTTCAAAATTGTATTGAAGTTTATTCCGATAATGTTCAGTGAATCAATTTCTGGTGTGTAAATATTTGTAATGATAACAATATCCGGTCTAAAAAGCTAGTCCTAAACATTTACTAAAAAAAAGCCGAACAAGCAAAAAAAAAAAAACATTGTTGTTAACTCACAAAAGAAAAGTTTCATTCAAAAAAAAAAACGGTGAGATAAAAATCGGAGGCAAATAAACAACACTAAAAAATTTATCAAGGACAAAAGACTAATTAAATTTGTTAAGTTCGTAAAAAAATCGGTTACGACATGATCATAAACTGGAGGGGAGTATTACTGTTATTAGTTCGATTTTAAATCTCATTGAGGAAATTATGAATGAAACATTCATACAAACGTTTTATCAGGTCAATGTAATAAATTTTTAATTTATATATTTATGGTTGAATGAAAAACAATATGAACAGGCATGGCGGGGAGCAAAAGAAAACTGTTTTCTATTTTCAGTCTTGTGGGTTCTGGTTTCACATAAAAAAATTTCCATTTCTCCTATCTGGTATTTGCATACCGCAAAAATACATATTTGTCTAATTGGTAATGTAGGTAAATGTTCATTGTGTTATTGTACGGATTGTGATATATTTAAACACGTTTTATAACTGTCGATATTATTATATTCGATTAGGACAAGTAATTGAAGCGCAAAAAATCATTCCTTCAATTCATACGAATTGATCTTGGTGGCCTCTTTGATTATAAATCAAATATGAGAAGAGATTTATATTGATTGATGATTTCTCGGCTTGAATTCAAATCACAAAATTGAAATGAATTCTCAAGTGTTACATTTGCCACTACGGAAATACTGAAAAACTTGACATGAATTTGTTCAGCGAGAAATATTTACAATTGTCTTTTTTAAACTTATTGCAACAATTAGAAACGAATCATCCTTGAATATGAAATCACAAGAAACGTGCATTTATTTTAAATTATATCAAAAGTTTTATAGAAACTCTTTAGTGCAGTCGTTTAAGCATATGCATTAGGGTGATTTTTTTTTTGACTTTTTTTGGTCCCATCGTGAAATTTTGTTGGAAATACCAAAAAAAAAAAATTCCCTGAAAGTTTGAGCCCATAATATTAATTTTAAGTCCTCGACCAAGACGTGTAAAGATTTCTCATTGAAAATACACGGAAACTCTGATTTTTTATTTTTAAATTTCTATATCTCAGCAGCGTTTCATGGGATCGCTTTTACCGAAGATGGTTTTTTCTCAGAATTAAACGCTCTACAAAAGTGCCCATTGCGACAAAGTCGTAACTCACACCGGTGAGGTAGTACGGGCCACTGAACCTGATTTTTCCATAAAATTTGCGTTTTTTTTTGCATTTATCTCGTAAATAACAAGAGCTACGGAAAAATTATAAATAAAAAACTTGTAGAGAATTTGATTTCCTACAAAAAAGGTCCTGTAGCCCAAATCGCTAAGATCAATATTAAACGAGATATTAAGTTTATATCAATATATTTTTTTATATCAATTTATAAGTTTAAATCAATGATCGGCAAAAGTTTTACAGAAAAATCAATTCAAGGCTTAATATCTCGTTTAATATTGATCTTAGCGATTTGGTCTACAAGACCTTTTTTGTAGGAAATCAAATTCTCTACAAGTTTTCTATTTATATTTTTTCCGTAGCTCTTGTTATTTACGAGATAAATGCAAAAAAAACGCGAATTTTATGGAAAAATCAGGTTCAGTGGCCCGTACTACCTCACCGGTGTGAGTTACGACTTTACCGCAATGGGCACTTTTGTAGAGCGTTTAATTCTGAGAAAAAAACATCTTCGGTAAAAGCGATCCCATGAAATGCCGCTGAGATATAGAAATTTAAAAATAAAAAATCAGAGTTTCCGAGAAATTTTCAATGAGAAATCTTTACACGTCTTGGTCGAGGACTTAAAATTAATATATAGGGCTCAAACTTTCAGGGATTTTTTTTTTTTGGTATTTTCAACAAAATTTCACGATGGGACCAAAAAAAAAAATCATCCTAATATGCATCTACCAAAAAAGATGCCAATTATTTTATTTAATGTTAAATTATGAATCAAACATGATTTCAACTCAAAAATCTGTCACAAAAAAAAATCCTTTTCCCATTTTAACTTTGAACCGTGGAATGTAATAGATTTGCCTGATAGATTTTGTAACTAAACGAATATTCCTATTAACTACCTGTTGCCAAATTATTATTTCTTATTATACCATATAGCTTTATTTTTTTATATTACTTATATCTTAATGTTTCACATTATTTTTAGCATTGATATTGTTATTATAGACTATTATTATTTTTCTTATTGCTACTGTTGATTGTTTTTATGATTGTTGTTATTGCTATAAAAATTACTATTATTGTTATTGTTGCTACTGATTGTTAAAAATATTTGTCCTTATTCAGCACTAATCTACTGGAACTAGTGCTTACATGTGATTGTCTATGGATTGAATGCATTTATTGCAACCCTACGCAGATTGTGCAATTTTTTTGAAAAAAAAAAAACTTTGGACCATAATAGATCAAAATTATAAGTCACTACTTAAAAGTAAGCTGAGAAAAGTTCCTGAAAATAAAGCTTTTTAACAATTATTCATAAATGTCATAGCTTGACCGGAAATTGGTGTCGAAAGCGCTTGTGTTAATATGCGCAGGATCAGAACGTCCATGAACTCTTTGCGCACTATATATTGCGAAAATTTTGCTATTTTGATAAACTTATGGTAAAAATCAAAATGGATCTTAAAAATTGATGTATTTTATAAAGCTTTTATCATTTGGAACTAAAAAATAATGGACAATATTATATTATTGTTAATTCGGTTATTTAAAATATTTTGACTATTAAAAGAGATATCATATTGTACACTCGGGTCTTTGTATTTTAATTTTTTTTTTGAGACGATTTATATGTAACGTAATAAAATATTACACATCTTCTTTCGGAATAAAAACTTTTAGAAAAGTCTTTCCTAATGCTTAATTACAAACTCAGGAGCATTTTGTTACTTTGTTTATGTTCATTGCATATCCAAAACGATGTCCCAATTAAGAAAATAGAAAATGCGTGTCTGTAAAAAATTATGATGCAATCATTGCATTTATGCCATTCTTATATTTGAAAATCTCAGAATTGCACAAAAGACAAATTAAAGAGAATGAGACGGAAAAATTGTCGGTAAGTACAATAAAGGAAGACGTGGATGAAACATGTGTGTATATGTGTGTTAATAATGTGGGAAATTTAAAGTTTAAAAAAGCATTCTTCCTATTACTATTTTTCTTATTATTTATTATTCTTACTAATACGTATTCTTCCATAAAACGTTGTGGCGTCATTTCCGTTTTACTAACGACGTTTTGGCGACCATTTCTCTCATATGGAAGCTCGTCCAAAATTAATTTTAATCAACATTCTCACACATACTCGGTTTTTTTTTCTTGTTCTTTTTTCTTTCTTCTTCTTCTATATAAGTAGCTACGTAAGACGAATGACTCAAAGAAATGAATGAGTCTAATAAAACAATTAATTCGCCCACGTAATTTCTTCATCAGATACTTAGAACTTGAGTGGCGAAAATATTTTACTATTTGAAAAAAAAATGCGACCGATTTTTTACATAAAACTGCAAAAAGAATTGGATAAATTTGGTTCAAAGTAACCATTAACATAAAATCAATTTTCATATGAATTCATTGTTGGAAAAATTCCTCAATACCATCATTTTTTTGAAAAATTGGTTCACCTATTTCCATCAATTATAAATTTTTACATATTTTTTCATTGTTTAACACACATTTATCACTATTATTTTCATTTGTCCTCTAATATTTATCTTTAAATCCTTCGACTTTGAAAAAAATGTGAGGTGACCCCATATTTTTTCTATTTTGAATAATTATTAAACTAATGTAAATTAAATAAACAAAAAAGATTGTAAAAAGCCTCAAAAATATTAAAAGTTTGTTAGAAAACATTACTAATATGTTTTTATTTTTCCATAATTACCTCCAACCTTGTAAGATTCCCTCACAAATCCACAACTAATTGCAAGTTTTAGGAATGCTTATCGAAGACTAAAGCAATAAAATATTTTCGAAATTGATTTTTGCATATGTATATGGATCTATATCATTCGAATATTTTAATATTGCCAGTTGAAATTTCAAACAAAGGATCGTATTTTATTAAAGAAATATTGATTATTATATTACTGGTTTCTTGATATATAATTTCACTGATAATCTCTAATAGATAAACTAATTTAATTTCTTTTAGTGGACTTGCTCACAAAAATCATTGCCTAAAAAGATTCTTTTTCCTTTCTGAATGTTTACAATGACTTTAAGTGTTTTTTTAGACAAAAATAATGAAAATCCATCTATTAATTTCTTTTATATATTTGCAGTAGGTCAATTTAATATTTATTTTTCTTTCTATTTTGTAAAAATATTGTTTTCTGCTCAATGGTTAGTTGGCATTGTTATACGCTTCAAAATTGATAACAAGTCAGAAAGCATACCTTTATACATAAATAGATATAGTTTGATAAATTTCAAAAGTGTAACATTTTTTGAATCCTTGATAAAAATAGTTTTGCAACGATAACGAATTAACAATAACATTGACGATTGTACACCTGTTTTTTGATAAAGTCTATGAAACTTTAATTTTAATTATTATTTCAGTTAAAACATGTGACTTCTTTATTTTTTTTTAAATAAAACAAAATAGATGATAAAATTCAGATCTCAGCTTTTATTAAATAAGAAGACAATTCAGGTTGTTTAAGATCGGTTTTTTTATTTAATATTTTTTAATATTCAAATTAGCTACGTTTCGTTACGTATCGTAACTTTATCAGGCTTCTTGAATCACAAATAATATAATATTTTCAATTTAAATTCAATAAAAAAGTTACGATACGTAACGAAACGTAGCTAATTTGAATATTAAATAAAAAAACTGATCTTAAACAACCTGAATTGTCTTCTTATTTAATAAAACAAAAAATTAAAAAAAATTCTTATTTTTATAGGTCTCTTGTAAAAAATATACAGTTAAACTTGTTGATTATAAATTAAATTCTTGTATTTATAATTGAGCAAATCCATTGGATGATTGGCATTTTGTAAAGATTCCGAGAAATTAAGAAAAGTAGAGAACAAAATTAGCAAAAGAATATTATTTGGGTAGGATTAGATCATCTGGAAAAAAAAATATTCTAAGGATGAGAATAGGGAATTTGAGAATTCAAATTGTTCGTTGATTAAAAAAATCTACAACTGTTAGTAGAGGTAAATAATTTTTATAAAGCATTCAAAGCTGCTGTAAGCTCTAACAAGTAGGAAAGTTAATCAGAAAGGGCATAAATCAGAGAGCCTAAAAATGATAAGTAAATAGGAATTTGGAAGAACGATAGATTTAGCCATAATACAATGGAGGAAATTTCAATCAAAAGTCTTAATAAGAGATTTGGACATAGAATATGTATAGTAGTTATATGAACCATATTACATACTGATGTCATAAAAAATTTCAAAAGGTAAACACTTAAAAAGTTCCTATTTTACCTAAAGTATTACTAAAGTAAGATTATTTTATAGTAGATACTACCTAAATTTCATTGAATACATGGATGTATAAAGGGTTGCCTAAGGCATATACCTATATATAATAATATATTCTATTAGAACAAAGGGGACTCAATGAAAAGAATATACACAAAGAAAATTAAATTCACTCGTACAGACATTTTAATTACATACAAAATACAAACTAATTCACTAAAATCTAGTTCTTTTATACAAATCAATTCATTTTTTGTAATAATTTTTAAAAACTATACATTTTGATTTATTATGAATAGTTTTTGACATTGTTTTTGTATTGTATTGGACTTCAAAGAATAGTCTTCATTGATTAAGTGTAAATAATTTAAAATCTTAGAATTTGATTCTTTAATTTTAATTTTTGTATTATTTATTGATTAAAATCAAATGAAAAATATGATTTCCCTGATTTACTTATACATTACACAAATTTACAAGTAATTGACTTTATTAGCACCTAATTTTTAATCTTTTCCAATAGTTTGTTACGTTGACAAATATGAGATCTTAATCCTTTCTTAAAACTAATAATTTTTTTCCACTATTAAGTGATGGTAACTTTTTGTTGGCAAATACTTATATGTAATGATATTTATTATTTTACACTCTAAAAGAATTCTATTTAATTTTTTTACTTAAATTTATTTTTCATATATATTTTCTTAGATGCTATCGAAATAATTCTTCAAGAGGAAAATTTTCAAAGGCATCATTGAAAATTTTCGTAAATGCTGTACTGACTAAATCATTTACTAATGGTTTGGTTAAAGCAAATCCTGGTGGCCACGCTGTATTAATTAATACATCGGCAATATTTTCTGAAACAATACATCAATGGTTATTAATTTTGTTAAATATAAAATAAAATTTGTTCCAGTTTTAGGTCCTCAGATTTATAAAGGTAATAAATTTGCTAATATCTCAACTATGTATAAGAAAAAAAAGCTTTTGTTGACAAATATTTGTATGAAAACGTTAAGTTTGAGAAACTATTAAGACTTATTTTTAAGTTAATACAAACCTAAAATTGTTGCACCTCCCAATAAATTTGTAATATGTAATTCCATGTTCCGAACTGTTTGGACATTAACATTGACTTTCAAAGGCGTTCGAGCATTTACATCGTTGGAAATTTTTGATGGTTTCCGAGAAATCGTGGTCGTTTGCACAAAATCAATCAATCGTAAACTCCATTTACCCTTATTGGCTATTTCTCGTCCAAAAATCTTTCCCACAATTTCATAACTGCCCTTCAAATTTTTATCGGGAAAACTTTGCGTATATTGAATCAAATTTTTCGATAAATCCATTCTAAAAAAAGAGTCGTTAAAACATTTATTATATTAAATATTAGAAAAAAATTCTCACTTAAATTTCGTCACTTTAGAAATAGACCATCCAGATTCGGTTACGTTTTTCAATTTTAATTTGTAGTTGAACATTTGTCCTCCGCGACTTTGCAAAACCTCTTCAGCGAAGAATGGATCAAAGGGCGGAATGTTCATTTCCGGCACACCTTAATTGCATAGAATTAAGAGAAAAAAAAAAACGTTGAGATTTGAAATTATTTCAAATGCAAATAAATTTGATGAGGAACTTGTATTTTTTTTTACCTGTTTTGAAAAAAATGCGGACGTCATTGAGAGAATCGATCATACAATTATTAAAATTCGAACTATTCAATTTGCAATCCTTGAAATATTCAGCTAAAAAAAATAAAATTGAGTGTTAGATTTAAATTCAACAAATAATTTACAGAAAAAATCAATTTGAAAATCTATATGTATGTTTTGAGTCTAATGAAGTTTGAAGAGTAATCTTAATATTTTTAGTCTTAAGTTCCATTATGTTTTTGCAAATATCAGTAATAAGTTAAATGGTCTTCAATGACAGATTTCAATACTCAAGGAAGCAGTATCTTAAGACATTTCTATTGGTATACAATATATTACACAACAATATATTAAGAGGTTCTTAATGGTAATGATTTTTTATAATAATCCAACAGAAGTGATCAAAATAAGATTTTTTCGCTGACTTTGAACAGTTATACTGTGTATACAATATATAGAATATATTGCTTTTTTAATTTTTTAATTTTCCGGTTAATAATGATTTCTAAATAGGATGGAAATTTTTTTGAAGTCCTCCTTTAAATAGTTTTTCGATTCTTTAAAGTGTAGTCTATAATATCTATAATCTAAATATTATATCTATAATAAATATCTATAAATTCTATTAATAAATATATAAATCTATATATATATCTATATATAGATTTCTATTAATAAAATCTATTAATTAAATATCTATAATATCTATTAATATAATATAAAATAAATATATATTAATTTAATAAAAGAGTAAAGAGGTTTTCAATGGTAATGATTTTTTATAATAATCCAATAGAAATGATTAAAATAAGATTTTTTCGCTGACTTTGAACAGTTATACTGTGTATACAATATATAGAATATATTGCGGTCCAATTTATGTAGTATAATATATGTAGTTAATATATTAAATTATACTACATAAATTGGACCGCAATATATTCTATATATTGTATACACAGTATAACTGTTCAAAGTCAGCGAAAAAATCTTATTTTGATCACTTCTGTTGGATTATTATAAAAAATCATTACCATTGAAAACCTCTTTACTCTTTTATTAAATTAATATATATTTATTTTATATTATATTAATAGATATTATAGATATTTAATTAATAGATTTTATTAATAGAAATCTATATATAGATATATATATAGATTTATATATTTATTAATAGAATTTATAGATATTTATTATAGATATAATATTTAGATTATAGATATTATAGACTACACTTTAAAGAATCGAAAAACTATTTAAAGGAGGACTTCAAAAAAATTTCCATCCTATTTAGAAATCATTATTAACCGGAAAATTAAAAAATTAAAAAAGAATTAGACATCAATTGAAATAAGTACTGCCAATAATTGGAGAACAATCGCAATTATAAAAAATCATATTTAAATTGAACATTAAATTTTTATAATTTTTCTTAATTTTCTCTTAAATTTCCCTCATTACTTCATTGTAATTTCTTCACATTGGTACTACTTTACAAGTGGAAATTGCAGTTGCATTTGCACAAGAGTAAATATGTACATTCTTACTAAATACTTTAATAGACATGGTTTTTAAAAGGTAGCATGCAATTGAAAACTGGCTTCTTTCTTCAACGATTTTTTTTCCTTTCGTTATTATAAATATTTACTACGGCTCGATGATGTAATGAATTAATTTAATAAAATGAAAAATTAAACGTATTTATTTCATTTGAGTTTTGAAAACATTTGTGTTTTTTTTCCGCCTCGGGGAGGTTGGAGGTGACATGGCCGGTTTTGTAATAAAAATGGAAAATTAATTTTCTTCGTTCATGTAAAAATATTAGCGACGAATTGTTGTCGAGAATAAGGAAGACAAGAGACATTTAATGTTTGTATTGCGTTATTCGGTTGAAATGTTAAGTTTTATGCAGGTGACCCTGTCCCCATTCACCCGAAAACAGTACCGTCTTAAAACTAATGAACCATATCTTTATTTGAAACTTTAATCTTAAGAAATTTTTCTCTAATATGTGGTTAAACTTTACATTGATGATTAAAGATGAAGTTATTGCAACTAAGAATATTATAATCATTAGATAAACTAGAAATATATTATTGAAAAAAAGCATTTATAGGGGCTCAAGTGTACTTTAGCACACCCCAATCTGGCAACGTTGCATTTTCGACTTTGTTTTTAATTCAATTCGCGATTAAATCGGTCCATAATGAAAATTTAGCCACAAAAGAGAGAATTGCACCATATTAGAATTGAATTAACAAAAATATCACGAATTAAATTAAAAACAAAGCCGAAAATGCAACGTTGCCAGATTGTGGGTGTGCTAAAATACACTTGAGCCATTATAGGATTACAGATTAATTTTTATGAGCAAAATAATAGGTTTTTTTTTCGACAATTTGTTACAATTTGGTGACAAGTTGAACTCTTGTTTTGGAATACTCTTTTACAAAGATTAAGGTCAAAAGTTTTAAGATCATTTTGAACCAAGTTTCACCAAGATTTACCAAAAATTAAAGTTAGCATTCGAAATGGCAATCAAGGAGCTTTAATAATAATAATTTTTAATAGCTTTTTTTCGACAATTTGTTATAATTTGGCGACAAGTTGAACTCTTGTTTTGGAATACTTTTTTTCAAAGATTAAGGTTAAAAGTTTTAAGATCATTTTGAACCAAATTTCATCAAGATTTACTAAAAATTAAAGTTACAATCCGAAATGGCAATCAAGGAGCTTAAATAATATAATTTTTTTGTTCCAAATGCTTTTTAAGCTTTCAAATTTATATTTCATCAGCATTTAGTTATCTTTCAATAGTGCAGCAAATTTAATTCTCAGTTGTCATATGCGCCGGTTATTTTGAAAGTGAGTTAAGTCCATTTCAAGAACAATCCCTATAGTGTTATCATTTTTAATCATAGGAACATAAGATACTAAGGAAGAGGGAATAATTGGCATTTTTGTTAAGAACTAAAATGAAATCAGTAATTTCTGAAAATTTAGCAGTTAAATAATTAACATACTTTGTTCTAGTTACAAGAAGAAGAATTAACATATAAATGGACTTACGCCACTTTCAAAATAAACGAGTCATATATTTCTTAATAAAAGCTTTGCATTAGTTGTTTAAACCTATTGGTTTTTTAGTTTTCCATTAATTTCAATAAATATCTTCGAAATTTAAAGACTTTTCAGCATTCATTCTTCTTGAAATACAAAGCTGCAGTGAAGATAAAAAAGTTAAAAATAACTAAAATAAATTAATTTTAATTCGCTAATAGAAAATGCACATATTTGGTTTAAGATTTAATCTTCAGAATTCAACAATAAAATTTAAATATAAAACCAAAACATAAGGCGTTAAGTGTTTGAAACGATATTCAAATTAGTTCTATGTTAAATGGAAAATTTGCATACTTTTTAACGATTTCAAGTTATAACTTTTGATGAATTTATTATGTAAGTGAAAAGGAAATAGTGAATTTATTTAATTCGTATTGATTGATGAAAACATTTTTGTGGCTAAGAAGTTTCGGATTATAAGAAATATGTTTAATTTTTTTTGACTTTTGACTTTCACTTTGGGCTTTGTAGAATTCTCAGCCGGACCTGTTTGATAATCCAAAGAAACTGCAATTTTATATATGTAGAAAGTTCATTGAACGAGGATAGAAAGAGTTTTGTTATGATTATTAAGTAGGTGAGAGATGGTATGATCTCTGATAAGAAAAAAAATGTGTACTTACATAAAATGCAGAAAAATTGAAGTTATAAATTCAAAAATTATAACTTTTGGAATAATTTTAAAACGAAAAATTTCTTAACAGAAAGGAATTTTGGTGTTAAACTTTCGCTTTGTGACATTGAAAGTGAAAATAAAAATGAGAATTTCAAGTTTTCAATCAGAAAATGAGTAATTAACGTAATTTTTTTTCTGCCTTTCATAATGAAACCTACTAAACGTAGAATTATGGGTGAAATTATAATGCATGTGATTGATTTCATTCTAATTTTAATCCCAAAAATTAAGTCGAGGAAAAAAAAAATAAAAGACTTTCACTCACGAAAAATTTGTTAAATTTCAATTAATTTTTTTCGTGTTTTTCAAGCATCACTTACTTTTAATTGATTTTTATTTGGTTTAGATTTGCCGCAATAAAATCAATAAATGGAACAGATATTCGAAAGTGAGATACCTACAACTACATAAGTATTATGTGTTTAATGTGTAAATAAATGCACAATAATGTTTATAACTTCAATTGCAAAACCTCAGAAAATAGCCTGAGGGATGCAAATACTTTAATAACAATTTACTTGAACCAACAATTAAGTTAAATGCGTTTTTTCATTGTTAATATAAAGAGTTAATTCCTTTTAGTTCAATAACCGTTATAAGTTTTTCAAAAGACGATTGTTGCCAAATTTTCAATAATTACAACTCAAAAAAAACTTACTAAAATTAGTGGCTCCATCAACTAATCCAGGCCTTTCGACCAGAAAACATACAAAAATTAAAATGAAAACTTTTCGATGCATTTTCACCAATAAAATCAAAAAAAAAAATGCACTGTTCTGTTCACAATTTCTGAGACACAAGTCAATGAAGATTTACCAACAAATTAATTTTTATGCAGCAAAACTTTTCTTTCTCTTACGACCTTCTTCGGTACAATTGATCGTAAAAATATCAATAACGAATTACTTTTGCCTATTTATTTGAAAGAATCGAATCTCAATTACGTGACATACGACTGAACCATGTGAACAAAATTAGGATTTCAGTAGTACCGGCATTTCTATACAGCAAAAGTTTAGAGGGAGAAATACTGCACAATTTTTGCGGTAACAATCAATAGTGGGGCTGAAATGAAAAGCTTAAATTTGAATTTGGAAAAATTTTCTAATATGTTATTTATATCTAAAGGATGAAATGCGGAAGAAAACTATAAAAGTATTAATAAATTAATAAATACATTTTTTTTTATGTAAATTCACAAATTTAATCCTACAGCAATAAATCATAACAAAATTTCTCCGAAATTGAATTGATTATTTAAATTTTCTTGAGAAAAAAAAATCTTTGAATATCTTTCTTCATTAAAAAGGAAACAGTTTTAGTCAAATGGTTTAAACTCGACTCATAAAAAAAGCATTCTTTATTTCATAATTTCTCGATAATCGTAAAATTTATTTCAAAAAATAGACGACCAAAACGTGGAAACCACTTGGCACATTTTGATAAAATTTGGTGCATTTAAGTTACTATAATATCTTCTGCGCTAAGAACCAAACTAAAATCTTATATATAAAAATCTCGTGTCACGGTGTTTGTAGCCAAATTCCTCCGAAACGGCTGAACCGATTTTCATGAAATTTTCTATGTATATTTGGTAGGCATGGGAATCGGATTAAAAGTATATTTTATACCTCCAGAAGATTATGATGTGCCTCAACATCTTCTGCAAATTTTTACGCCTACTATTATTTACGTCTATGTATTATTTGTAACCATCGATGTCTGTGAATTATTTTGGAAAACGCTCAAAAGCAACGTATAAATTTGACGTTTTTATTTATTTAATTTGGGTTAAAATAATTATATAATTCATATTATGGGAGATTGTTGTAAGCTCTTTAGTAAGTCCACGTCATTTTGGCAATTTATTTTGCATTTCTTATGTATTACAACGCAGTGCGTGCAAAATTGGGTACGATTTATTTTACTTTTACCATTTAAATAACATGGGATTATTTGACTTTTTACTTTTATTTTTTCTCAGAAACAAATAAATCAAAAGATTTAAGATTAAATTATTCTGACGTAAAATTTAACGCTCTACAAAAAAGGTCTCTTATGAATTTTCGATTAAATCACTCCATTAAAAGTTATTCAACATTTAAATTGAATTAATTTGTTTAATTTGTATTTTGTAATTTATTCAACATTTAATTTGTTAACTACAAGTTCTAAGAAATTTCTCACAGATGGCGTCGGGTGAAATAGTAAAAATTCAAATTTTAATTGAACTTTTGTCGATAGTCTCATTAATTAGTATGAAATTCACTTCGTAGGTACAAAATATTGATTAAAGTACGAAAATTTATCCTGGATAAATTGAATTTCACGACTATAGCGAATTCGGATCTTATGTCACCTGTTTTAATTTGCAAAAAATGTTTTTTTGTGTAATTTTCAATTCAAGCCTAAAAATTAACACAATCAATCACTGGTGCTCTAATGATAATAATTTTTATCTTCTCTTCCAATGATTTTATAGTTAAAAAAAGTAAAAATGAGCAAAAAGTTGAAAATATCGCAAGATATATATTAGGCACAAGTTAAATGTTGAATAACTTTTAATGGAGTGATTTAATCGAAAATTAATAAGAGACCTTTTTTTTAGAACGTTAAACTTTACGTCAGAATAATTTAATCTTAAATTTTTTGATCCATTTGTTTCTGAGAAAAAAAATTAAAAGTAAAAAGTCAAATAATCCCATGCTATTTAAATGGTAAAAGTAACATGATTCCGGCACGGTTTAATCAAGAAATTAAGAGCTTAATTGTATTGAATAATTTTTTTTATATCTTAAACTAAAAATTCAGGGGGCGATTGCTGTAAAAAAATCAATTTGGGAAATAACGGACCCCCTTCTTAACAGCAGCTTAATTAATAATAGAATCAACCAAGTTGCATGGCATCAATTCGCCAGTTATCTTATTTTGAATCTGAATACTCATTTTGTTGTACCTAATCAACTTTTTTTGGAGCAATGTGGTTTCAATGGTTATATGCGTTTTTTAAATAAAAATTATTGACAATATTTAATTGACATAATTTAGTTTTCGCAAAAGTATCAATGACTTCGTTTAAATCCAGGCTTATTGCGGTTTTATTTTCAATTGCTATTAGCGATAAATATAGGAGTCGAGTTTGGCCCATATTATTTCTTAAATAATTTTTTTTTATTTTTAATTTGCTAATTGACCTTTTAGCTGCTACAGAAGTGACAGGAATTGTAAAGAATAATAACATTACTGTAAATATTTCCGTTAGGTCGCATTCTAGCACTCCATATTTGCTCATTATTTCCTTACATAATTGGTAAAAATTTCCAGAATTTCCAAAAGTTCAGTTCGACGAGATTTCTGGTAAGGATTCGAGGGCCCCCTGAGCTTGAGGGTCCCGGGGCACTGCCCCGCCTAGCCCCGAGGTAGCTACGCCACTGACTCCATTGAATAGATAAAAGAAATCTGAATAATTGAGATTCAATAATAATTATACAAATTCAGAAATCGGGAAAACGCCATAAAGAATTTTAAATGCTTAATTTACAAAAAACACTATTTTTATTCAGACTATATTTATGAAGGTATTAGTTTTTGATGGTTTCAAAGTTAAAATAAGTGTTAAAATTAAATAAAGTTTTCGAGTTTTGTTGTAAAAGTTCTTTTAATATTAATTTTGAAGCTTAAACAACCAAAGTTTAGTGTAGCTTTTCAAAAATATTTATTCAATACTTTGATTGAGTAAACCATAGTCAATTCAAAATCAACGGCAAATTAGCTTAAAAATGCTTTTACTAATTAAAGAAGTTAAATAAGTATTTAACAAACGAAAGAATTCTGAAATCAAAGCCTAAGCTCATCAAAGGAATACGAAAGCTTTGTTGTTACTGTCTTTAGATCCATTTGTATTCACATTTGAAATTCTGAAATTTTCCACATAATTAAAAATTCATTAAATAATTTTCTTTGTAACTAATATTTTCTTAAACAATTTAAGGTAAATAAATAAAATAAGCTGGACCTCAAGTTTAACCCCTATTATTTACCATTTAAATTATCGCTAAATTTTTATATATAGTAATAACTTCCATAAGATTATAAACGTTTTAAAATTGCATTGAAACTACTTAGATATTAATAATTGTCATTGCAACAAGTTGCAATAACTTGAAATCGATTAGGTAGGTAAATGGAATTTTTGCGAATATTAAGTTTCTGGGATTATTTATTAAATCAATATTTACAATTAATTTATGTAATAGCGATTTATTTTTCCAAGAAAATCATTAAAAATTATAAAATTATTTATAAAATGTTTTGTTTTATTCATAATGCAAATGTGGTGAAGAATATGAAAATATTACAGAAAATTCAACTTTCATTTAATTCTGTTGTTCAGCAAAGATCATATCCTTCTCCAAATTTTGGGATTCGTGTGAATTTAATAGTTTTTTGTAGATCATTGACGTATTTTATTGAGAGCTTTAAGTGTTCTTTTTTCATCTTGAAAGATAGAATATTCATGTTTAAAAATATAAATTGATTTTTCCACTTGCTTAAAGACAGATGCTTAAAGGTGGAATTTTTTCATTATATATTAGATATATAGACCATGATTCATAACTCAATAAGGTAATAGAAATTTTTTTGCTTAAATGTACTCCACCAAATTGCAATCGTTGTAAGTTGACTACAAAAATATATAGTTATGTTTATATGTGATTATTTTACGGATTGAATTTTCTATTGTTTCTAATAGTTCTTAGAGTTTTCGGTAAAGAAAAGCAATATTATGAGAGTGACAGCGTATCATTACTGATTTGGCCGTTGAAAATCAACTAACATTGGATTAATAATTAATCGGGCTAAATAAATAATCGATTAGTTACCGGGTCATAAGAACATACTGGAGATCTAAAAGGCAAATGTACCTCCTCATCAAAGGGCGATGGCCTTATTAGTTGGTCTAGAATCAATATAAAATCAGCGGTAAAAATGATGAGAAATTTTTGACAAAATCGAACTGTAGAAATAATAAATTGATTTTGATCTCAAACCAAGTTGGTTGCAGACAATATAATCGGCCACTGGGGCTTCAGAAAATATCTTTATACTATTGAAGTACTGTTGGATCCTCCAATAAGCAGATTTTGTAGGACAGGGGATTTAACTGCTCCTCATATTATAGTGGAATACAGCACAGTGTATGAAAAAGAAAAAGACTTCAATCCTAGTCCTGAATTAGGTGAAATGCATCTTATTTCCCGGTTATTGAAATTTGTTCAGCACTTTTTCGGCTTTTCGGCTTACAATTAGTGAAATAGGGACCCTGAGAACACAATATGACGAAGGTTGAAGATTTGAGGGTAACTAAATCTCGTCTGAGTGATCCATAAGGAAGAAGAAACGATTTTTTTATTCGTCTTTTCACAAAAAATCTAACAATTAAATTTTGTTTAAACCTTGGTTTTTAGCTTTGTTTGATAAAGCAAAAAATTGCAACAAAATCTTAACTAGTAGAAAAGTTTAACTATTATTATATCAACCTAAAACATTTAATAGTTGAAGGATAATATGGGATTTGTTACTCGAAATTTTATAACTGTATAATAAAGCTTAATACATTTCTCTAGTACCAATTTAATTTTTTAAAGAATAATTAAAAAATCAAAACTATAATTAATAATGTTTTTGGGAACTTGGACTCAAATAATAAGACGTTAAATTTTCAAATCATCTCAACGTTTTGTTGGTATTTATTTCCAACTTCTTCAGGAGAACTAAAACATAATAACAATGCATGTTGTTCAAAGCCAAATTACACAAATAAATTAATTTTCACTGTTCATTATAAAACTAAGATAACAGTGTTAAAAATACATAAGAAGAATAAACCTTACTTAACATTCTCGTTGTAAATACTGGCTCATTATACCGGATCAAAAATTGTATTTTTATTGAATTTAAATTGAAAATATTTTATTTTTGTGAATCAAGAAGCCTGATGAAGTTACTATTAGTAGCGAAACGTAGCTAACTGAATAATAAAAATATTAAATAAAAAAAAGAGATCTTAAATAACCTGAAATATCTTCTTATTTAAAAAAATAAAAGCTGAGATCTGAATTTTATCATCTGTTATCTTAGTTTTATTCTGAACAGCGAAAATTAATTTATTTGTGCAATTTGGCTTTGAACAACATGCATTGTTATTATGTCTTAGTTCCCCTGAAGAAGTTGGAAATAAATACCAACGAAACGTTGAGATGATTTGAAAATTAAACGTCTTATTATTTGAGTCCAAGTTGCCAAGAACATTATTAATTATTTACCACACTATGGATGAGAGCAATCAAAATTATTTTCATTAATAAATATTTTAGAAGCATTTTGGTAGGCAGGAAAATAAACGTTGAATTCTCTTAAGCCATTTTTTTTTTTGGAATCCATACTCTAAAAATATCATTTGAAATTTCAGGGCAAAATTTTCTATTCAAATAATTGGAATTTCTCATTTTCATATCAGATAATTAAGAGAGGATTTTACTATTTAGAAGTTGTGAATGGTTGAATATCATCTTTCCGCATGAATTATGAAATAACAAATCGAAAAATGTCGCAAGACTTCGATTTATAATTTACAAGCAACTATTAGTACTTAAAGAAAAAAAAATTGCCTATACTTTTGAGAACTTAAAGAAGTTTGGCTTATACGGAATATGATGTTCCACTTTACTTCGTAATTAATAGTACTACTAGTAATTAATACGTAATTAATCGTACTATTATTATCTTCGTACTATTAAACAAGTCTACAGAGTTGTAAAAGAAATTAAAAATGCTTCAGAAAATAAATCAAGCTTACGACAAATTCAATCATAACGATTTATTTTGCAAAATATTCTCTATATTATCAATTCAATACCACAAAATTTTTCTTTGCTGGCTTTTTCACCCTTGGTGAAAGGGTGAAAAAGAGGAGTTTTAGAGAGAGAAGAGTGATGAAATCTTAGGAATACTTAAAACAAAATTGGTTTTTTTGATAATTTGGATATTTTGGGGTCAAATTCCAGGAGAATAGGAAATAAATATCTGGTTAAATAGATAGTAGAAATGCAGTGGAAATATAAGTCTCGTTTTCCAATTTTTGAGATTTATAAAGAGAAATAATAGATGGAAAAATTATAAACAAAATCAAGAATCACGAAAATTTGAATAAACAAATCTTTTGGCGAAAATGATAAATCTAACTTGTACTTAAAAGTAATTGACTATTAATGATTGGAACAGAAAGGATCTAATTTTAACGAATGGGACTCCAATAAATTCAAATCCAATAAATACCAAACAATGCCCAGGAAATGAAAGAATTGAATATTAAAACAACTTTAAGGGCTAAAAAAGCCAGCAAAGAAAAATTTTGTGGTATTGAATTGATAATATAGAGAATATTTTGCAAAATAAATCGTTATGATTGAATTTGTCGTAGGCTTGATTTATTTTCTGAAGCATTTTTAATTTCTTTTACAACTTGTTTAATAGTACGAAGATTTGATCAGAATCCATACTGATCTAGAGGGATGATTTTTAGTGTAGTAGTGTGTGGTTACAAAAATGGAATGTAATAGATTTGCCTGATAGATTTTGTAACTAAACAAATATTTCTATTAACTTTTTATTGCCAAATTATTATTTCTTATTTTTATATATTACTTATATATTAATGCTTCACATTATTTTTAGCATTGCTATTGTTATTATAGACTATTATTATTATTCTTATTGCTACTGTTGATTGTTTTTATGATTGTTGTTATTGCTATAAGAATTGCTATTAATGTTATTGTTGCTATAGATTGTTAAAAATCTTTGTACTTATACAGCACTAATCTACTGGGACTAGTGCTTACATGTGATTGTCTATGGATTGAATGCATTTATTGCAACCCTATGCAGATTGTGAAAATTATTTGAAAATAAAAAAAAATAATTTAGGAATAAAAATGATAATTGGTTTTTTCCAAAGAGTAAGATAATAGTTTAGTCGAATGATTGCATTGAGTATATGTAGGATACCTTGGTGACCATTTAATGGTAACGATTTAGGTCCTTACCTTCTTAAGTTGTCAATTTTGAAAGATTTTTTGAAGTTTAGTTCGATTATTTTATTGGTCGTATTGAATATATTTTCATTTTCTTCTATATATGTTGCAGGTGGTGTTCCTTATTTAATTTCCTTAATTTGTGTGTTTTTATTCTGTGCTTTTTTCCATTAATGATTTGAAGCCATTTAAACGTATAGGCAAATATTATTACATTTGAATCTTATACTTGCATACAAATATATACAACAAATCGCAATATTTTTACATTCTTCACAATTATTAAATGTCTGTAGTAATATTTATAATTGAAAACATATTACGTAGCTGTAACAAGGATTTATCAACTCTCCTTTTTACAGAAGTGTACTTTTTGAATTTTCGAGAGCTTTTCGTGGGAAAAGATATATCTTTACTCTCCACGAAAACTCTCGATTTACAAATATTAAAGAAATTATTGTCACAAAAGTATCCGGAACTCAACTTAAAAAATCAAAAACTTTTCATTCTAAATTTAGAAGGAAATCGATTTTAGATTATTTTTTTTCTGTTGTTTTCGATTCCAAGAAGATTCCCTCACTTATTGAAAAGTTTCGTACTTTCCAGATTTTTTTTTGTCATTATTCTACGCAGATATTAAAGCAATAGAAAGATAAACAACATTGTGAAAACATTGTATTTTCTATTCCTCTTGATTTCTTTTCCATTTACAATTGCTTTTCTTTTTCAATATAATAAAACTAGCTAAACCCGGCAGACGTTGTCCTGCCAGCCAATAGTTGTAAAAAGATAAATTGAATTTAGGGAAAAAAGCTTGAAAATTATTAGAATTACCCCCCTTATCAACCCGCAAAATCCCTCGTTGTACCAATTATAACTCACCTTCAATATATACATTAATCAATTACGTTTTGAGTACCTTTACCTCTAAAAATCACTTTACGATCATAACAATGAAGTAATGAAAGTTAACGGCTATTCAATTGACCATTGGAAAAGCCGTTTTTTTGCGATCGCTGATATATTACTGACGCAAGAAAAGATAAAAACTATCATTAAAGCGGATTATATATCGTGACAAAATTTAAGCTAAATGGATGCAAAACTTTTTGAGTTTTTGAAATCTACACAAACCAACATAACAATTCTATATAAGGAGATAAAACATAGATTATTCATTGTGTATTTAAATCAGAGATTGTCAGAGGTGGCCAACCCACGAAATGCATCAGACGTTTATAAAATGTATACATTTTATAATGACCATAGTGGTGAAAATCATTATATTATAAATGTTTACAGTGTATCAAGATTTAGTATGGAGAATTTTAGATATAACTTCAATGGTGGCCCGCGGAGTTATGATGCATTTCCGAAGTGACCCGCAATACAATTTGGGTTGGCCGCTCCTGATTTAAAATATGTTGATTGTTTGATATCTCAAAAAAGAACATTGATTTTTAATTAAAGAGTCCAATTTTATATTCAATTACTGGATGTCCATTTAATTATTTTAATCGGGCTTCTTCTAAATGCAATTTTTATTATTAATAATTTAACGTAAATAGGCAACCTTATTTTCCGAAGGAAAATTAATTGAACTTGATTACAAAGTTTCTATCAAAACAGTAAAGCTGTCTTTAAATTTGAACCGATAGTAAAACCAGAATAAAATATTGGTACAACTATTTAGATTAGACTTGTTTGTGACCTTTATACTTATTTTTGGCGGAACACGCCTAAGATGTACCTGAAAACAAATTATTATCAAAATCAATAAACCTGTTATTGAATCATACGAAAGAATGCAGGTAGGCAGAAATTTACGTTTGAATTATCGACCTTTAATCCATAATGATCAATATTGTGACCGAAACCGACTTAATTCCAAGCTGGTGTGAAATTGCAAATGATTCTCTACCTGTTATCAACGGGTGGTATGAGATAACATAGAATTCGGAAAGAGGTGTTAATGTATTTATAATTGACAACAAATAATGAATACCTCAAACTGGTTTCAAATTCCTGAACGAAATATTTAAACTTGCCAACTCTCATTTTGGCCTTCAAGCTTGTACTATGGTATTTCACATCAACAGTTGAGCATATGCTTGACTTTTTCGTAAATATACAATTTAATAATATTTTAAATGTTTTTACAAACAAACCAAATTTCAAATTTCATTACATGGTTTCATTAAATTCTTTTGTGTATGGTAATAATATTAAATACATTTAAAAATAAAGCGTTTTACCAATTGCCTGGGTTACGCTTGATATGTACTTGATTATGTTATATGCAAATATTTTTTTATCAAATACCAGAGGACGCGGTTAACTTCGTTCCACCTAAAATTAAATTGCAAAAATTGATTGATATCAGTAACATTGCTACATTTTTAATTAATAAATTACTAATAATAACAATAATTATTAACAATTAAATTAAAATACATTGAATTGTACTTATTTAAATCTACACCCTTAAAAACATTAAGCATATTAAAACTCATATGCATATGAAAAATTCTTAAATTCTCACCTATATATGAGTTTAAAGACATACATAGATATTTCTTAACATATTTTTGTATTTGTCTATTTGTGTCCTTCAAAATTGAATTGTTTTTTTGACCAATTTGATCCAAAGATCGCTATTAATCAGGGACTGGAAGCTTACTGGAAATCTTCCTGTTTTTTTTTGTACTTCCTTAAAAATATTTATTTTATGGGCGAAACGACATCATTTGTAAACTACTATTAAGTTTTTGAATATTGGCCAAGGAGTTTTTACAATAACTTCCTATCCCATATTTTAATGAGCGTAATGGATCTAGTGATGGGACCACTTGGGGCAATTTTTCTTTTTCACCAACACAACATAACCCAGTAGATTCACCGCTGTATTTTAACGCCTTACAATATTGGCAAATGATTGTCATTTCCCCAATTGTACCATATTACAATAAATATTAAGAAAAAATATGTAAATACACATAAATTAAATAAATAAAAATGCCAAATTCAAACGGTTGCTAAGCGTTTTTCAAAATAAATCACAGGCATTAATGATTACAAATAGTATATAGGCAATTAGGCGTAAAAAATTTGCTGAAGATGTCGAGGGACATCATAATCTTCTGGAGGTATAAAATATACTTTTTATCCGATTCCCATGCCTACCAAATATACATAGAAAATTTCATGAAAATTGGTCTAGCCGTTCTTGAGTTATAAATAGTGTAACTAACACAACTTTCTTTTATATATATAGATAGATATAATTTTTTTTCTGAGGCTTAGCAAATAAAATTCATAATTATCTAAATATTGATATCAAAAACGTATTTTAATACAAAATAATGTACAAATTAAGTAAAGGCAAAAATTGTAATAATTGCTTTTTCCAATAGGTCACAAAATACCAGTGGCTTCGTTTGACTTTCAATCAATCTTTTCTTAAGAAAAGAAAAGAAATAGGTATTCCAAGAAATTGCGCATTTGGAAGTAAAATTAATATGATAATAAGATGATTAATTTTATAGAAAAAAAATTTAATTTTAGACACGCGTTTGTAATGAATTTTTTTAAAAAATATTTAGTACAAAGGATGTAATGGTTTCAAAACTTAATTAAATATTTATTTATTCATTGAATTAATTTTTTTTTTCGGTAATTAGAACAATAAATTTAAATATTTTGATTTTTTTAAGCAATTTTATAGCTGGAAAAAAAATTTATTTGAATTTCTAATAAATTTTTTTTGGAAAATTTTACAAGGTTCAACATTGTGCTAATGTACACTATGGCAAATGTCATGCAATTTTTGAATAAATTTGTCAAGCTTTTAAGTTTGGTGACTAGTTTCATTTTTTATTTTTCTTTGTTTTTTTGAAACGATGATATTAGAAAATTTTCCATTTGCTATTTTTGTTTTAACATCCTGATTTGGATATATTATTAAAGCAGTGTTTCTCAAACTATCAAATGGAAGTCTAAGCAGTGTTAATTTTTCTTGAAACTTAGACCTTTTTTTGTTGAACACATTTTTGGGTACAAACATGGCACATACCTAAGTGAAAGTTTCCAGAATTCTTTGATTTTGATTGGTTCCTTTTTGGTAGTAATTAATTTTTCATAAAGTTCAAATCTTTTTTTAGATAAAACGTCTTAAGACTTACCGTAAGTATTAGATAAGTCTAGGATATAAATTTTTCGCCGAAATTTAGGTTTTTTGTACTTAAAAAAACTTGTTTAATTTTTTTATAGGATGAAAAAGTTGACCTGAAGTTGTAACTGATATAATAAATCTATTATTTATTTAAAATTTATAATGTTTGGTAATGTTATTTGAAAGACATTAAAGCCTCGTTAATATTTATATAGTTGGTATTTGTATATTTTTCAACGCCAAAGATTGTTTTTTATTTCTAATTTTGGCTTATAACTCTGAAAAGACGAGAACTATAAAAAGCAATGGTAGAAAAAAATGTTTTCCACTGATGAACCAACCTACTGGCCAAATGACAATAAGAAAGTTCCAGATATAATTGACTATTTTTTTATTGCAAAGGGAATATATAAACAATAATTCAGTATAGAATTAAATCTTGGAAACAAGGATTGCAAAATTTTACAACAATCGTAGAGTATATTGAAGAAAACATAGATCTCCAATTGCGACTCAAAACAAATGAAGATATTGAGAAAGCGCTCGAAAAGCTCAATAAAGCATACTGGATGGCAACCCCAATAGAACATAGAAAAAATAAAAATATGCAATACCTAAAAGAAATTACAGAACTAATTGTTGAAAAGAAAGACTGAGGAAAATGTGGCAAGCATACAGGTGTCCACAAAACAAGCATATCTGTAATGTAGCAACAAGAAAAGCTTAACATTAATATTGTAAATATTTTTTAAAGTTTTAAGACTTTAAGTTTTCCTCAAACATACTAAGAACTTCCATGGTTTCCTTCCGCGTTGATTTTAAGGTAAATGAGATATGAGTTTTTTTTGAGGAGCTTAATGAAAAAGCTCCAGATTCGTCAATTTTTTTTCATATTTTCTATTGCCAAAGATATCTTTATTAATTAGTAGACATCGGATTATGTGCATTTGCAAACGCATATAATTACATTTCTATAGCATTATTACATATTTTGGTACTTTTTCCTTGACAATCCGTATTTCAGTAGTTATAAGTGTCAGACGTGTTATATTATTCCATCGACATGTCCCCCTTACGTCAAGCTCTGAAAGTATAGCACCCAATATTGCTTCACATCACCTGTCTAGCCCATGGGTTACATTGAGTAGCAGAAATGATCAAAAATGAGTTCGGAATAGTCAATAAATTGATTTCTCCTACAAAAAAATGTTTTTTTAAAGCACTATCGCAAGTACAAGCATATAAAGAACAACTACGAAACGTAGCACTACCCCCAGATCCAATATTAACACGGTGGGGAACTTAGTGGAAAGCTGAAATGTTTTATACTAAGAATTTCGATGCCATAAAAGAACAAGGTTTATAAATTACACAGGTTGTCCCATTAGAAAAAAAAAGGACGTCATACGAAGAATTTTGAAATTTGAATCAGTCTGAAGATACATACGAATTTCTTCTGGATACGACACGTGGCGCATGAGGCCACCTGTGTATTTTATAAACCTTGATAAAAGAAGTATTGCAATCAATTCATGCAAGCTTTCATTTGAGGTTTGGTTATTTTACTGTAGGCAACATTTAAAGTTTCCAAAATAACCAAATTCTTAAACATGGAACCGTTGATCACCTTCAAACCAACACTATTAAGAAATAGGTCCTTCAAATTTTTTAGCTTATCAAAAATATTCATCTTATCAAATTCTAAGTTTCGATTAATAATTACAAACTATTTAAATTTTAAGGATTATCAAAAATTCCCCTTGGGAATTTTTTGAACTAATTTTCTGAAAGATCTAAATTTTCCAAATTCCGCACATTAGCAAAAGTTTTGGACGATTTCAAAGATTGCAAGCCACAATTGCTGATGTTTAAAGTTTTCAATTTTTCTAGATATCCCAACTGGGTTTCCGAAAGTTCTGCAATTGGATTATAGGAAACGTCCAAGTATTCAATCTTCGATTCCATTGATACATAATTGCTCTCCGATACCAACTGATCCGTTTGGAAAATATTAATTTGGAAAATTATTCTCCAATCAAAAAAAAAAAAAATTGCTCTTATTGCAAGCAACACATTTCAGCGATAAACTCGATGCAATTGAGAAACTAAAAACATTCCTCTATGCAAGTTCATGGAAATATTAGAGAAAATTATAAATTAGTGAATCGCCCTTTTGAGTTAACTAGCCCAATAGATTCGTGGCAAATTAAATGCAGTTTTGTATAAAAATTTCCATCCTGAAAAAGTATAGAAAATTGATGCATTTATCAATGGCACTTCTGAAGAGACCTCCGGAAATTTCGCCATATTTCAAATTCTGTTCGGTAACGTTAGTTGACGAGGAAAGATAATTTTCAGCTTTTCACCATTTTTATCTTTATGGCCTAATTGTGAATCTAAACCATCCAGGTTTTCACTGAAATATACACAGAAAATTTCAGCAAAATAGGTCTGGTGGTTTAAGAGGAGTTCATCCCTATACAGACGTACAGAAGAATTATATATATTACGATAAACGTAATGGGAACTATTGTGGACTATTATGTAATTTTTACCAGTTCAGCAATTTTCCACTATATCATAGTGGTGATAGCAGACAATTGATATTTAGCGGCGTTTTAGTAGCTGGAGGAGTCGAACTTCATTCCTCTGACATTTTTATTTTTTTTATTTGTTGATTGTTCTTGACCTATGGTCAAGCAACTGCTATTTTTTGGAGCTCTTGAAGAAGTTTCCGCTTCAGCCTTTTTTGTTTTATAATTTCCCCCAAGCCTAGTTCTCCTGTACTAGGACAATTTCCCAGGTCGTTAAGGAAATTCCTTGGGAGTTGGTTTAGAAAGTCTTTTATGTATGGGGCGTTTATTTTGGGATGAATTTGGTGGTTTTTCACTTACAATGATGATTCTCAAGATTCTATTTTGGAACACCTGTAGATCATTGTGATTTTTCTTTGAGGATGGTAGCCAAAATGCGCAAGAGTATGTGAAAAGTGGTCTAATGACTGATTTGTATATCATCATTGAACATTCCATACTTAGACGAGACCTTCTGTTGATAATTGGGTATAATTGGATGAGTCGAGGGCTGGATTCTCTGATTTTACTTGAAATAGGGCTTTGCCATGTAAATTTTGAGTCCAGAAGTATGCCCAGAAATTTAACAGGCGTTTTTTTTCTCATTCTATGGAATTTCCATGTGATCCAACACGATAGGTTGGTAGGAGAAACGTCTTTGGGAGAAAATTTTGGTTATGCTTTTTGATGGATTTATAAAAAAATTTCATCTCCTGAACCAGGAAGATAGGTGGTTGATAGACTGTTGGGTTTTCTGATTTTTTGATTGTGCATATTACGCCTTTTTTTAGTGGTCATTTGCATGCATACTTTGGCATTTGGATTGTGCATATAATCCGATATCTATTAATTAGAAATATATTGAGAATTTTGCGCATTGGCAGGAGGAGGAAGATGTTAAAGAGGTATACTATGTACCAATTATAGTGAAGTGTTGTCGCCTTAATCCGAATTAAGGGAATGAAAGAAAATTTATAATTTAAGTAAAAAACAGAAATTACACCAATCAACGACTGAAACTAAATTTAATGTGTTCTGGAAATTAATTATACATTTTAACAGTTATTACTTGGACTTTACCATATTAAAAACCAAAGATATCCCACAACTTATATTATACTTATTTTGTCATTTTCAGTTCGAAAAAAAATCCAAATTTGTGTCACAAATCGTTAAAGTTAACCTTCATCCATTAACTGCTTAAAAGACCATAAGTGATTTTGATTGGAATTCCCATTTTTTCTTGAAATATACATTATCTTCAATTCTGTGGAAAAATAATTCCATATACTTAAAGTTGTAAGCCAAATCAACCAAATCAAGCATTTTTTTTTTCTGGGAAAAACACTTTTTTATTGTCTTGCTAAAAAAAAGATACAACATTTTGCAGTTCGGAAATTTTATTCAAAAATTAAAAAACAAAAATAATTGTTTTTACAAAAAGATTTTCGAAAACCAGTTTTTCATAGCTTAGAATAAGAAAAAATTTAATCAACATTGTACCTGGACTAAAGGAAAGTCAAACTTAAGTGGAATATTAGAATCATATTATCGATTTTTTGTAAAAAAAAAACACTTGAAATATTTATTGAGAAAAATATAGAAGAGATTTTTAAAGAAAAGAGTGATTAAATTGAATTTTCGGACAAATTTTGAAAATCGAGGAAAGTTAAGAAAATTCGTCGTTAAAACAACTTTATTAAAACGTCCTTGGTCAATCGGAGTAATCATTGTTGGCGACTGGAAAATATTTGGTAAACTATGTGATACCTTTCAAATTTGGAAAATTCTAAACTAGTTTTTCCAATCAAAATAAGATTTTTTCGCTGACTTTGAACAGTTATACTGTGTATACAATATATAAGATATATTGCAGTCCAATTTATGTAGTATAATTTAATATAATAATATATAAAAATCATACCACAAACATAAATTTGAACAGAAGTTCAAACAAAAATATTCGTAACAAATTGCCCAGATACGTATTTCGATTGCCAAGCACACTTCCTCAGTGGTTATCAAGTAGTTTGGATCACTCCGTAACTGCTTTGTGATGATCCACAAGAATATATTGCGGTCCAATTTATGTAGAATAATTTCATAGTATATCATAGTATATCATAATATCATAGTATAATCATCACAAAACAGTTACGGAGTGATTCAAACTACTTGATGACCACTGATGAAGATTGCTTGGCAATCGAAATACGTATCTGGGCAATACGTCACGAATATTTTTGTTTGAACTTCTGTTCAAATTATGTTTGTGGTATGATTTTTATATATTATTATATTAAATTATACTATATAAATTGGACTGCAATATATCTTATATATTGTACACATAGTTTTTCCAAATTTTCCAGAACTGTATAAATATTTTTAATAGGTAAAATCTGGCAATCTTTTGACTCAAATTGGTTTAAGTATATATCTTTAAATGTTCGTTTATGGATTTTTTTTTGATTTCTCGGAAAATTCAACTCGATTAATAAGGTAGTCAACTATGCTAGATCATTTTCTTTTGGCTATTTTTCAGGCTTTTGGGGAGTTAAATAAAATGTCTGTCGGTTTTTCATTGCCGAAATTTTTTTTCCTAGGACCTATTTTGAGGGAGTTTTCGTGTTGATGAACTTCCAAGATTGGAAAATATTTAGCTCGTTTTTAGTTTATAATTTCGTCGCACGAATAACATAAATAAATAATTTATCAAAAAAATGTAAATAAATTTATGGAGGTTTTTAATATATACCGACGTCAGCAACTTAATCTTTGATTATTCAAAATCTTTTGCTCTTCATATTTTTTTTTAATCTATAAAACTTCCAATTCTTCAAATTCTTTGAAGGTTGATTTAAAGAATGTTAATAATAATAATTAATTTCCACAATGATTTGAATAATTTTTGATTAATCATTGCAAATAAATTACATACAAAATAAAGTTTTTTTTTCGTGTTAATTTGATGGAAATCCTTTTTGTGCGTAATAATTGAAACCCAGAAATGACCATTAAGTCGGATTTTTCTTGACGTAAAATTCTGCCACCACTCGTGGGCGCCAAAGAATGGGAGTCATTAAAGGCTTTTAAAAGAGTACGGAGTTTGGAGTGAAAGTGGTAGATAAACCGATCAAGTCATTCGCAAATAGATCGTGAGCTATTCGTCTTCGAAATTTTCTATTCCTTGATCGACTTATCTGTTAGATAAATAGTGAGAAAATTGCATAAATATTTCAAGAATTATTGCACGAGAAAAAAATGGAGTTTAAGTCATTGTTATTACTTTCAATTATCGCTGTTACATTAGTGCAATCGACGTTAGCCGATAAAGATATTCGTGAGTATTTTTGTCATTTTCTTATGTTTTCGACAAAATTTTCTTCTAAGTAATATTAGTACTAAGATAGTAATACTTTCACAAAACAATTTTCCTTCTCCTGAAGTAATTTGAGAAAAATTTGCTCAGGAAAATTAATTTTCTTAGAAACCAATTGAGTTCAGAAAAGCAAGAAAAACCAATATTATAAGAATTGAAATTTTCTTTCAAAGTATGTTCTTTTAAAGACTTTTTTATTGAAGTACTATTCAATTAAATTATAAAATTTCCATTATGATCAATGATTAATTATAAAAGCAGGAAAAAGTGCAATATTGTTGCAATACGAGGAAACTTTGATTTCATAAATGCTTGCCATAAAAAAACGGTGTTTTTACAAAACTTGATTGATACTCTTGCATTGTTTGAACTTCCCTTTTTTAAATTGTATTTATTTACAAATAAAAATAAATATTCAACTTCAAGGAAAAAATATTGACATTATTTTTTGAATTAATAACAATTTTCTTATTTGGTTCTTGATTAAAAGTTTAATTGTCTGAAAACCCGGAAAAAAATATATTTAATTATGCACAAATTTTCAGGCAAGGATATTTTTTGACTTTTGAAATTTAACAATCGTCAAAATTACATTGATTGTTGAAGGTTGAATTCATCTTTTCGGATTAAGAACAAACCGAATAATTATAATAATAATAATATAAATTTTTATCATCAGTTTTATGAAAAAAATAAACTTGAATTTTTTGAAATTTATTAAGTTTTTTGTGTTCCTTTCAACCATGATGCCTCTGTCTAGCCATGACATTAATCAGAAATTTTATATTAAAATGCACAACCGGTACAAAATATACAATAAAATTCGATTATGAAATTAATGAATAAAAATCAGGAGGATTTATTGCATCAACAAAACTTTTTTTATTAAAAAAAAAAACAAATTTATTACTTTTTACTTAAGAAGTTTGTCTTTTAAAATGTCAACGTTTCGTCTTTTTTTAAACTTGTTGAAAAATTTTATAAAGATCAAAATTTTTTTTGTTCTGGAAAAAAAATGTTTTTTCCACTATTTTTTTATTAACTTAAAGACAAATATTACTTGAGTTGATAAATTTAAAATATTACATGTAAAGGCTCTTTACACTTGTTACTTGGTTGCATTTTCTTCAAGAAAAGAGGACACAAATGTGTTTTTAATTGAAGAATTGAATTTATAGTTATAAAGACATTGATAAGGTTATAGTTAGGAATTCAATTCAAAGTCAATTAACAAAAGAACTTGACCCAAAATATTTTGGAAAAGATTCCAGAAGTCATGCAGTAATTCACTATAAAAAAGGTATTTGAAAGTAATGTTTTCGTAATCGTAACATGGAATTAAAAAAAAAAAAAAAAATTAACTTTTAATTAATAATACATCCATCCTAAATATCATCAATCTTTTATATTTAAGGTGCAAATTTTAAAATACTAAATTAGTAAAAATCAATTGATTACTAAGCCAAATGTCTGAAAGTCATATTTTGGACATCATTTAAGATTTTTTTATTTTTTTTAAATACGAAGACAATTCAAGTTGTTTAAGATCAGTTTTTTTATTTAACATTTTTACTACTCAATTAGCTACGTTTCGTTACGTATCGTAACTTCATCAGGCTTCTTGATTCTCAAAAATAAAATATTTTATTTTTGTCTGATGAAGTTACGATACGTAACGAAACGTAGCTAGTTGAATAGTAAAAATATTAAATAAAATAACCGATCTTAAACAACCTGAATTGTCTTCTTATTTAAAAAAAATAAAAGCTGAGATCTGAATTTTATCATATATTTTTTTAATTGTTTAGTAATTATTGTAACAATAGGAATAGAAATTCAATAGAACAACTTTAGGCAATTGTTGTAGGGAAGGCAATATTACCCACCCTTAAACTATTAATTTTTGCCAGGGTTTTTCTTGGACAGAGAAGTCTTGCATTATTGTGTTGCTTAATAAAAATTTTCTGTTGACAATTTTTGGGTACTTGATTGGTCGATTAAGATTGATTAAGAATATTTGATAAGTCTTCAAATGTTTATTATGAATTTGGTACCAATTTCCTCTCTAAATATCTTATTTCATCAATTTCTTGTCATTTTTCGATGGTACAAGTGAGGCAACCAAACATTTCCGTATTAATCTTATAAAAACTTTTTTGACTTTAATGAAAATCTAATCTCTTGGAAAAATATTAAAATAAGTTTTTGGTAGCAACTTTGTGTTACCTTGTTAAATCAAAAATAATACCCTATATAAGCTACAAATAAATTAAATTAACAAATAAATGAATTCTAGTAAAACATAATTTACATAAAGGAGCATAACCCTTATTATTTTCGTGGTTGTAAATCTCTGGAAATATAAAAAAATATTTTTTAAATTATTTTATTTTTAATATTGACTTATATGATAATTACCTTTGAGAATTGGAATTGTTCTAAAAGGAAAAGAAAAACATCGAAAGTGCAATATTTATAAAAACTAAAGAAAAATAAAACAATAATCATCACAGTGGTAATTATATATAATTGAAATATTTTGAGTATCAAATAATTGTTTTTAACACCTAGCAGGACAAAAAATTGTTTATTCTTTAAAATGTTAAGAAATTATTTTAATCATAAAATGCATTTAGCACGATTGGAAAGTACATATAAGTCGACTAATAGGAATTGAATATCTAGAGATTCAAAAAAGACATTCCCAGTCCTCCAAAAAAATTAAGAATTTAATTATTATTGTCAGTATTATTATTTAAATTGTGGGCAATAAGGACGAAGTTTCTTGTGGAATCATATTTATTTTTTCGCCAACGTTTCGTCAGTTATTCCTGACTTCTTTTGGGCTCAAAATTAAAAATTACTCTACAAATGTCATAAAAAAACTACCAGTTGTTCTACCAATTGGGTCATTTTACAGCTTATTTTTATGACATGTGTGGAGTAATTTTTAATTTTGAGCCCTGAAGAAGTCAGGAATGACTGACGAAACGTTGGCGAAAAAATAATTAAGATTCCACAAGAAGCTTCGTCCTTATTGCCCACAATTTAATTATTATATTTTTAAAAAAAAAGGAAGACAAGGACTTAAACAACATGGTTATTTTAATTACTTATTTTTAATTCCAGCATACATTCTATAGAGATGCAAAGTATCTGTACATAGCACTAGAATATTACATTACAATTGCATATATTTAAAACAGAGTAATAATATAATCAGTAATAATTAAAGCTCATAAAACAATTTTTCCTGAGCAATGTAAACGAATTTATTTAAATTTTACCACTTAATAAATTTGTCATATTTGCACTTATGTATATTATTTGGTTCAGCTGATTATAATATATACAAAAGACAGGAATATTGAGAAATATTTTTTGAATTTCCACATAGAGCAGACGATAAAATTCTTTATTTTACGTTTTATTGCACATTTCTTATCTCAAATATTTACTATCAATCAGAAAATGATTGACAGAAGATGATTTTAATGTCTTTAATATTTTTATATAAATTTATGGGTAGACAAGTGAGCAAAGAAAGGATTTTTAAAAAATCATATTTTTAAAGATGCACAATTGCAAAATTTCCACCATTTCATCAGCTAATTGCTGATTATCAGTTGTATGTATTATAATCAAATTTTCAATATTTGCCTTGATATCAAAGAATCTACTTTAAATTTGATTTTTTTTTTATTAAGCCAACAATTTGTTTTTTTGACTACTAAATTTGTACTGATTTCCGCCAAAGAAATTCCCATTTACAATTGAAGTCATTACTAAAATTGGGACATACTTTCCATCTAGATTAAAGTGTTTTTATTTGGTAATGTTTTATCAACTTGTTTATGACTTTATTAGACTAATATTGAAATGTGATTGATTTCAACTATGTGTTAAATAATTTCATTAGATCAACCTTTAGTTTTACCTGTTGAAATTTCGCTAATTGACCTGTAAAATCTATTGAAATTCCTTTCAATTACAATCAGACGTATTAGAGAATTTTTTTAAGGTTGTATTGTTAGAAATCACTTTAAGTGTTAACAAAAGTACAAAAAATTTCCTTTCAAATTTTTTTCTTAGTTAAATTATTTTTGGTGTAATTATTTTATTGAATAAAAAAAAACTTTACATCAATCAATCACACTAACAAATTACTCAAGAAATCAATAAATTTTTTTCCGTTCAATTTTAATTTAGTAAAAAAAAAAACGAAAGATTTATTTGTGTGTTTCAATGGACAATTATTCTAATGAGATTTCAATATTTATTTTTAAAGTGAACATGTCAAGGTTTGCGTTTGTGCAATTGCTTGAAGTAAAAAAAAAAATTTTGTAACTCTGCATTTACTTTTTAATGACGGACAGTTGGTCATCTTCCTCCTAATAAATTATGCCCACAGCAAAACCTTGCCAGACAATTTCTACCAGCTAAAATTTTCCTCCTCTCATATTCATTTCACGCATTCTTTGTTGCATAAATTGGTCAAAGACCGGCAATATTTTGACGAGTAATGAGGACATTTTATAATTTTATATTTTTCTCTACAATATTTATGCCTTTTACCATAGATCAATAACTAAGTCAATTGCTGGAAAGTTTTTCAAAATTCATTCATTTTTCGTGTTTTTTTTTTCCTGATTCAGTTACTCAATTCTTCTGCAACAAAATTGATACCAAATATAAGACAAATTATGTAAGTTACAATTATGATAATTAACCGCAGAAGGTGATGTAATTTATCGATGAAAAAATGTATAAATAAACTTCGTTTCTCTTTACGAAAAAAAAATGTTATAAAATATTTGAATTTTATTAGGAATATTTCTTCCTTCATTCACTTTATTGTACAAAAAAATATTTTAAGGTAATCCTAATATTATAAAACTCAGCATTCATTAGTAACGCAACTTTCTCTTCCAAAGATTTTCCCATTTTTAATACAAAGGTATTGTTGGCACTTGTCATAAAAAAAATATATTTTGTCGTCTTGAGGAAATCAAGAATAAATGCATTCATGCTACGTTGATCATTTGATATTCAAAGAAATGAGCTTGAAATCATCAAAAGTTGATTTCAGTGTTGCAATTTATTGTTAGGCATTCATAGAGTCTCTTCAGACAACAGGCATATAGTAATTATTGTTTAGAAAGTCATTAGTCTATATCAGCATTGTTAATCATCAGTGATATAATATTAAATTGCTAATATTTTTCTTATAGTTTGCCGTTTACTGTTCTATCACATTGCCGTTTTAATCGATAGCAAATGGCTCATATAAGCAAAAATCAATTAAATAATCATTAAAAGTTTCGAAGTATTTATAGCACAAAAATTTCCTTCAATAACGGAAAATTTACGATTTTTCTTTCAAATTTTAAACAACTAAAGCAATAACATTTTGATATTTAAAGAACGAAATTTAAATAGCATAAATCTCCTTTTTTAAGATTTATATTTGTTCGAAGCAAAACTCTAAATGTAAGCCCATTAGGGCAACAAAAATGTTTGAGAATCGTAACACTAGATGGTGTTGTTCCAGGTCTTAGTTTCCCAATGAATGCCCAAATGAAGTGGTCCAAAAATAACTGAAATGGTTGCTCGACCATTTAAAAAAAAAATATTTTTTGTGTGCTATCACCCCAACATGTTGTTAGTTCAATTTCATCATTAATATAATTTTATTGTTTTTAGTTTTCCAGTGGTGGCCATATTAGGTTTACTGGGCGCAGACATTTTTGCACTTTTAAGGGTTTGCGGAAACTTGATTATCTCAGGCCCTATTTGTCCTATCAAAATGAAACAAAAAGCAGTGTGTTCATGAAAATATAAGCTATAAAGTTTTAACAAGACGTTTTCACCTAAATGTAATTCTAAAGGGTGAAATTTCAGCCTAAATTTTTAGCTATCATTTGTAAAAACTCCAATTTTCACGGAAAGATTGTGAAGGAAGGGAAACAGTTTACACGTTAAAACTTTTTTTACAAATAATTAGGTATTAGTTGTATTCAAATACAAAATTTGAGGTCTGAGACTTTAAGTCTTTTTGAAATAAAAAATAACAAAATTTGGAAATTTTCAAAATTTGCAATTTTCTGAGCTCAATATCTCTGGTGGGGGACCAGATAAAAATCTGAAATATCACGTCATTATAGTACTGGATGATAGTATTATGCACCTAAATTTGGAGTTTGAGATTTGACTAGGAGCAGAGGTATTACAAGCACAAAATGTCAAAATAATGCATACCTCAGTAGGTGAATATAATGTATTTAACCATTTAATATGTGACATATACTTGGCAAAAAGGGCATTTTACACAAAACAACATATACTCTGGTCTAACTGTTATTCATATCTTAAATTTAAAACATATACTTCTTTCTGAAAGCTAATAATGTATGTACGTACTTATAGTCATCAACTAATCTCTCTGCTGATCTCTCAGCTCTTTGTCGAGCAAAGTTTGAAAATTTCCAAATTTTGTTATTTTTTTTTTTAAAAACGCTAAAAGTCTCAGACTTCAAATTTTGTTTTTGAATACTACAAGTACCTAATTGTTGGTAAAAAAAGTTTTAACGTGTAAGCTCTTTTCCTTCCTTCACAATCTTTCCGTGAAAATTGGAGTTTTACAAATGAGAACTAAAAATTTAGGCTGAAATTTCGGCCCCTTAGAATTACATTTAAGTGAAAACGTCTTATTAGAACTTTATAGCTTATATTTTCATGAACTCCCTGCTTTTTGTTTTATTTTGATAGGACAAATAATGTTTGAGATAATCAAGTTTCCGCAAATCCTTAAAAGTGCGAAAATGTTTGCGCCCTGTAATACTAATATGGCCACCACCGGAAAACTAAACACAATAAAATTAAAATAATGATGAGTTTGAACTACCAACATGTTGGGGTGACAGCAAAAAAAAAAACAGAATTAAAAAAAAGAATCAAGCGACCAGTGCTGGACCGACTGAATTGGACTGACCCCCTAACTCTTCTTCCCTCTTTTCAAACATTCTAGATTATAATTTTTTTATAAATTTTTGGATATTGTGAATTAGGGGTTGTTAAATTTTCAAAAATATTTTTCATGAGTTCCAGAAAACTAAGAATTTCTGGTGATTTTTTGAAAACTAGAGGTTGGCCTCAAAATATTCGAATGTTTGCAAAATGATGAGCTTTTTCTGGGATCACCTGTAGAGTTAATCTTCAGAAAAATATTAGGGAAGCAATGGGACTTATTTAAGTTTATTCCTATTTCAAAGAAGAAAAAAATTAGCAAATATGTCAGTTGAATTGGATTGTTTGTTTAAGCTCAACGTATATAGCCTTTTAGTGATTCAAAAGACCAATTGGTCCAAGTGGTAACAATAAATCTCTTCTTGGATCAATGTGGAACCTATTTCCCATCAAAAACCTTTGCCATACTCCTAAAGATCGTAGCGACATGCCTAAAAAACCTTCAAAGGTATAAACGGTACCATTATCTTCCTAAAAAAATTATAATATACAAACAAAATATAACGAATTTCCATACAATTCTGAAGTCATTGATGATCCAGCATTTACAAAAGAAACGCAATTTGAAGCTTGTTGAAAATTTACAAGGGCAGATTTTATGACGCAAGAATAAAATTTGATCGAACAATCAATACTTTAATTAGCAAAATAATGAGTTATTTCAGTGGTCCATTAAATCATAGTAAAAAAATCAATTACTTTACTTTACTTCCATATTGCTTTTAAGTCTAGGTCGTACAATTAATGGGTTTTGATACATATTTATATAATACTTTTTGGCAATAATAAACCAATGATTTGAACATTTGAAGGAAATCAATTGGCATAATTAGGCTCGAGTGTAATTTATTTTTTACACATTTTTTTTCCAATCTTAATCGCTTACTTTTATAGCCTTGAAACCACAAAAAAAAAATGCTATCTTTTTTACTATTGCGGTTAACGATTTTTTTTACGAATTAACGAAAAAAAATGAGATTCAAGGTTTAATAATTTTTTTTGCGCTTTTTTTTTAGCACCTTATGTTCGTCAGTGTTACGACAACGATCCCAAAATAAACGACTGCTTCATTAAATCATTGTATCATTTGCGACCATATTTGGCCAATGGAATTCCAGAAATCGAGGTTCCTACAGTAGAACCGTTCCAAATTGATGAACTCTCCCTGTCGCTGACCACTGGACCAAATGGATACAAAATTACGTTGAGGGATATGGATATTTATGGAGCCAGTAACTTTTCGATTCGTAATTTAAAGTAATAATTGTCAAATCGTTTTATTTTTTAATTGAAATTTTTGTCGAAATTAAGGTTGAAGTTTTGGATCGAAATAATCTTCCGAATTTTTGGTGTCTCTCAAAAGGAATCCCAAAAGCTTTTCAAAACCTTCAGTGGCTATAAGTTCAGTAACCAAAAGAATTTTAAAGAATAAATATGCATTTTCTTAGCACTATCTACATGATGTTACAGAAAGTACTTTTATTCTATTGGCTTAATTATAGGAGCAGTCCCGAGGGACTAAACCTATGATATTTTTCTAATCCTGAAATCGGTCAGGGAAATCTTTACGGTTAAGTTATAAGGAAAATCGTTAGACTTTTCTAGAAACTTTTTGCAGTGTTATTGAACCTTTTTCTGGTTTTGTTTACATAATATGGAGTACCTATTTATTATTTATCGGAGTATTTTTAACTAGAATCTCTGGAGAATTTTAATCGTAAGAATTAGATGCAGAACCTCAGAATTGGGTACTTAAGATCCAGATAGTCTTCAGTATAACATTGAATTGAGTATTTTCTATACTATGGTCTTTTTTGGTACTTTTTTTCAATAGTTTTGCTGTGATATGAGGCCATACCTGGGCGATTTCCTGGAACGTAAAAGTTTGGATAGTCGTCTATACTTTATTTGGAGTAGTAAATCGAAAAGGCGTTCCATTTAATATCTTATTTCTAATAATTAATATTAAGTGTAAAATAGACTGATTCAAAAAAAATATGATTTTTTTTCTTAATTATATCGAAATTGTTGGGAATGACAAAAAAAAATCCTGTGAAAGTTTAAGCTCTTAATATTAATATTAAGAGGTGCCGCATCGCAAATTTCGATTTTCCATTTAAATAACATGGCACAATATTCTCTTGCACTTTGGAATTTTATAGCTCACGTTGGTGACAATATTTCGAAATGACCAAGGTATATTCTTGTAGAAAATTGAACGATCTACAAAAAAGATCTCTTACAAGTTTTTAATATATTTATTCCTTCAAAAGTTATTCGAGGTCAAAGTTGAACTAAAGAGAAATTTTAATATTTTTTCAATTTTTTGACGCAACCATCAATTTTATGAGAAAAATTTATAGGACATTTTTTGCACTGCACTTTTTTTCTATAACTTATCTTTATAAAAGTTTTTGATATTTTTCACAGGTCCTAAGTTATTTAAGTAAAATAAAACAAAAAATTTTTATGTCAAAAATATAATAATTCAGGGAATTTTCAGTTTAATGCAAATAACTTAGGACCTGTGAAAAATATCAAAAACTTTTATGAGATAAGTTATAGGAAAAAAAAAGTGCTCTTCAAAAAATGTCCTATAAAATTTTCTCATAAAATTGATGGTTGCGTCAAAAAATTGAAAAAATATTACAATTTCTCTTTAGTTCAACTTTGACCTCGAATAACTTTTGAAGGAATATATATATCAAAAACTTGGTTAGAAACTTTTTTTGTAGATCGTTCAATTTTCTACAAGAATATACCTTGGTTATTCCGAAATATTGTCACCAACGTGAGCTATAAAATTTCAAAGTGCAAGAGAATATTGTTCCCATGTTATATAAATGGAAAATCGAAATTTGCGATGCGCCACCTCTTAATATTTAATATTAAGAGCTTAAACTTTCACAGGATTTTTTTTTGTCATTTTCAACAATATTTTCGATATAATTAAGAAAAAAAATTAATCAGTTTTTTTGAATCAGTCTAGTATACAATATAACATTTTGAAGATGTGTGGCAATGATATAAGATTTAAATAAATGATTTAAGGATTGAAGCTTTTACGCAATACTATCTCGTAAATCACCGAAAAAAGCTCAACAAATTAAATCGTAGGGAGTATTTATAAAAATGGAAATATGAATATGAAGACTGCTAAAATATTTTGATAATTTCATCCAAAATTTGTCATCAATAAATCATTAATTTCTTAAAGTAGAACAAATTCTTTTAAATTGAAATTCGGTTCAAATTAAGAAAATACTTTATCTTTTTTAAAATCATTTTAATAACTATTATTTTTTGTATGTCTTATAAAAATTGCGATTGAATTTTTTATTGAAAATTACGTTTTGTATTGTTTTTTTTTTCATTTCTAATTGTTCTTTTATGATTCTATAGTCTAATATTTTTTTATTATATTTAGTTTGTAATAGTATTACTGATCTTCTATTCTACTTCTCATATCTTTTGGGACTTCGTATCTATCATTATTTATATTTTATTTAAAGCCATAATTTTTGACCAATATTTAATCTTCTAAAAGTTTTAAATGGTTCTTCAAAAGACCCAATAAAAACTCCCATTCTAAACTCCCAAATTCCCCAAATTTGAAAAATTTAATAGATGCTTGATATTTTATAGCCATTGAATTTAAATTGCATCCCTTTGAATACAGAATTTGCCTCTTTAAATAATTTGATGTTGATAAGGAAATTGATAAGTTAAACAGTTTAAATCATAAAATTTAGTACCAAAACTTTAACTTTTTTCCACTAAATTGAATCTTTGGTAAACGGGGAAGACTATTGTTAGTCCCCAACTATTAAATTTTGAGTTAAAGAAAAGCAAATTGATCAAACGATATTTATATTTCAATATTTGTATTCCAATAAATCATTTGTACCCCTTATTTAAAAACTAATCTCAATATAATTTTTTTTTTCTAGATTGAGTGAAAATGGAAAACCATTCGAAACCCTAATCCAAATTCCACAATTGAAAATCAACGCTCATTACTCCAGCAGTGGTGTTCTGATTATTCTTCCAGCCAGTGGCAATGGAACATTCAAAGCAACTTTCGGTAATTTCCATCAAAATTCGCCCACATTTTCTGAACTAATTTTATTTCTATTTTCCAGATGACGTCAGAGCCTTAATCAAAGGTCACGTTAGCACCAGCGTTAAAGATGGTCAAACATACATGCACGTGGATGATTTGAAAATGGAACTTGGCATTAAAGATGTCAAAATGGGGGTTTATAAAATTTTCAAAAATAATCAAATTTTAAGTATGCACCATTTGCATTGTTTTTTTTTAATTAATAAGGGTGAAATATATTTATTTTTTATTCTTTTTTTTAGCGCAAGCAATTAATTTGTTCTTACGTGAAAATGGGGATGAAGTTATCAAGGCAATGATGCCACAGCTGCGCGAAAAATTGACAGGCATTTTTAAGAATATTTTCAATCGACTTCTCAAGCACATTCCTGTGGAACTAATTGTGGTTTCGTCGTCGAAAAATAACAGTGCATAGAATCAGGGTATTATTTTGTCATAAGAAAAACCAAGTTTTGTAACTGAAGAACTATTATTGTGAAAGCAAACGTAGTATTAGCTAAACGGACTGTAGACATATTTAATTATTGTTTGAAAGATACGAATAAAGTTATTTTATTATTTAAAATCAATGTTATTTAATTTAAAATTTATAAATCATTTTTAAATAATAGGAAAATTGATATTTGAAGGTAGTTTTGTAAGGACGTTTTTAATTTTTTTTTTTTTGAAGCAATAAAGCTACAAATCTAGTATTTAATCTATAGAAATTTTACAATTTCTTCATCAACTAAATTTTATTTTATTTTAATAACATAAAAAAATATCCTAAAACAACTTTAAATGCGTTTTTCTCGAAATCAACTTTTTAAAACTGGGAGACAAAATTTCTCAGAAACTATCCGACGGATTTACTTGAAACTGGAAAGTGTTATAGTTCAACACGTCTTCTTGGTATTGAACCTCTGAAATTTGACAAACATTCCCCTCTCAAAGTGGGAGAGGGGGAAAAGTCCAAAAAAGGGTCGTTTTTTTAAACTTTTTTTTCAAAGTCGCGCCATTTTGTGAATTTTCAACCTTTTCGGATTTTCGAGGTTCAGTACCAAGAAGACGTACTACCAAAACTTACATTCTTTGGAAAATCATGATCCGAGATCCGGTTTCCGAGAAAACTTGTCTCCCGTTTGCCTCTTCATTTTTGAGGACCCTTTTTCAAAGCGCTGTAAAAGGGGGAGGGGGACATATTGGGGCAAATAAAAAAAAATAGTTCAAAACTTCAACTTTTACATGCCGAAGACCGTTTTTTAATATCTCTTAAAAAATGGCAGCAGTTTTAAAAAAGTCTTTTTTTTTTACTTTCTGACGGTGATCTACCCTTAAAAGCATTTAAAACAAGCTTTTGTTGAAAAATACACAAAATGAATATTTATCAAAGAAAAACAAAACCCAGATATAAAAATTAGGTGCAGAATCGAAACAGTGTGCAAAATTTTTTTGAAAATGTAACCATTGACAACTTAAACGCAAAATTTCGTCCTAGGAATGATCAAATGTCTAACATTGCTAAATATTTAATTATTTCCGAGTCACGATTAATAAATTAAGGAATAATAATATATGTACTATGACTCCATATTTATGACATCCATAGAAAATCATTTCACCCAAGAAACCAAAAAATGGTAGCTTACAACAGTCTAGTGTACAGAGCGGTCAAATTGCTTCTTAGCACCAAAGTTGGTAAAGAATAATTTAAGATAATTACAATTATCGAAATTATAGAATACAATTATAAAATACTACAGCTCAATCGTAGACAAAATAATATCGCAATTTACTAAAAAATCCATTCTTCCAACTCCACCAAAAGAAATAAAATATATAAAACCCAACTTCAATAATTTATTTAGTTTAACAATCGCCAACTTCCTGAAAAAATAACTACAATATCGCATTTTCAACAAATAACAATAAGATGAAAATTCTTAAGCCATTGGAGAACAACCAAATTACAACGAAAATAAAACCGGAATATATAAAATTAAATGTGGTTCCTGTGAAAAATTCTACATTGGCCAAATTGGTAGATCTTTCGGAACAAGATATAAGGAACATAAAGATATACAGAAGGTACAAGAATCATGTCATTGGTTTAAATCTATAAAGTTTAAGTAACAAATTCACTGATTGGTCGAATTAAGGATTGAGTTTTGAACGGTGTGTTATGATTGGCCCATGCATCCTGCGCCATTCAAATACCTACAGTGCATTTGTACAAAGTAAACTTAGTATTTCTCGTTTAAAGTGATTTTTAAGTACAGAACATTTGGAACGATATTTCTTTCGATTTATAACTCATATATCGCAAAGAAAACGATTGTTATTTAAATAATTTTTCTTTAACTCTTAATTTTAATCCGGAATTAATATTTTTAAATTTAAAATTTACTTTTGAGAATAAAGATCGTTGATTTTGTAAGGGTTATTTTTGTTCACAAAATTGATACCATTGATCTTAATAAAAATCCGTAAACTGAGAACCATAAAAAAATTTTCTTATCAAATTTTGGGAACTTATTTTCTTATTCTAATTTTGATCATTATCGCGATCAACAATCATTGGTCATATTGTTTTTAAAGCGAAATTTTGATTTACGATTTGAAGTCTTCGAATGAAGGCCAGTAACTCTCTTCCACTGTTCGTATTTATGATTGTATCGTCAACGAATCGAGGGTTGGAAAATCGCTTTCCACCAATTTTAATTCCAATATTTTACTCCTCCAAAGTGAGTTCCAGTATAATCTCTCCTACAACAACTTCAAATTTCTCCAAACATCTTTATGACGAAAATCATCAGTGCTTAAATTTCGAAACAAATTTTAAGCCACTACATATTTGCAAGAAAGGATCACATATGAACATCCTGGAAGAATATGAAATATACAAAGCCCACAAACTAGATCCAAATAATATCCTTAACGACAAATTATATAAGTCAAACAACCTATATGAAATTTGTTTACAACTGACAAAATAATCATTACCTGATGATGACAGCCAAAAACTGTTGAAATAAGCCGTAATAAAGAAGAAATTGAGTCATAGGAAATATATTATTATTTAATAATTGATCAAATGTCATTTTAGTCTGTGGTGTCCAGATGCTAAGACCTGGATTCTTAAAATTGCAATGATCAATTGTCTGGAGACATTAGAGATTAAAAATGTTTTTTTTAAATAATGAAATGTTTATGCAAGTAGCGTAATAAATAGGCGTGCACATACATAAGAAACACTTTAATGTTTTCTAATTCATTTTCTTATTACTTAAATCATATCGATTCATATGTTCTTTAACTGTCGATTTTTTATTTCTTGAAATTTTTATTCAGAATTTTGTTAAAGAAGTATTCACTTCAAAAACAATATTACGGCATACATCATAATCAAAGTTAACATTTCGGTAAAGAATGTTTTTTTATAATTTTCTAATATAGCATACCATTTTTCTAGACTTAAGAAATTCATATTCCAACAGAAAAATAGATGAGAATATAAAAAAAAAATAGTTTTATAATTGTGCTAAAATTGTATCATAAAAAACGTTATTTGCTTAAGGATCTTATAAATCGATAGAGCTTTTAATTTTTTATCCCAAATGCTATCACTAGACCTCAAAATATATTTAAAATTTAAATGAAATTTTTATTTCTGATCTTTACAAATTTTGATTCTTTTCAATTGAGTTAGGAATCAGAAACTTTCTCAATCTTATTATTTCATTCATAACTTCAAATACTCCAAATATCGTTTTAATATCTTTTGGGATTATAGTCACCATACTCAAATATTCACCATGCTTATACACCTAGGGCCTTTTGAAGAAAATTCTCAATACACTTCAGGGAATAAAATTTCTTGATCCCCAGATACATTGAGAATGTTAATAATCCAAATATTCTTAGTTATTGATCACAAACTACTCCAGTAATATCATTGGATTCATTTTGAGGGTTTGTCAAATAAGATGAAGATTTAATTGTTGTCCCCCACAAAATATGCGTTTTCGGGTCTACAAATGTTACAATTTTTTTAATAGAGTAAAAAGTCAACCTTTATTTAAATACTTTTAGAAATCAAGTGCAAAAAACCGCATCTGTCTATCAAAAATCCTTTTTAAATTTTTGAGTCTTAACAAATTTAAATTCAAGTTAGGTATAAGGAACAAAAAAGTTTATTTTCAATTTTTTTGTGCTATTGAAAGTCTATTGGAATTTTAACTTATTTTTTTCAGTAAACTATAAATATAAATCTTTATTTTTTCAGGGAATTTCCCTTAAAAATTGTTCAAATTTATCAAGCTGGAACATTTAGCGAAGACAATATTTCAATATTTTGACTTTTTGTTACTTATATTTATTTTACTACCTGATCAGCATTTTTAAATATATAGAGCTCATATCTCCAGAAAATAATGATGAGACCACTAAACTTCTATTTAAAATTCCATCGATAAAAGCATAAAGAATCCTCATTGTCGTTAGATTTTTCGATTATATATTCCATCATAAACGCATATTACAATTTATACATATACTTTGTCAGGACCGACACTGATAGAATTTTAAAAAATCAGATTTTTTACATCCGTCAGCCATCCATTATATGGACGAGTGAAAAGTGGGAAAATTTTAGAGAAAGACGATGGAATATGTGTGGTTTGATTAAATAAAAGAGAGCGTTTTTTATGTGTCCCTACCATCAAAGAAGAAATTAAAGAAAGGAAAGAAGAAATTGTTACTTCTTCGTATAGTTGATGTCACGGTCAAGCCGCTAAGACAACTCGAGGTCAGTTTGTGTCTAGTGGCTGTGTATGATGTTATTGGGTTTGTGGTCAATGTCCTCCAATTCTTCAATCTCTTCAGCAAAGACAATGATTTTCCAAAGGATATTATATCAATTACTAATTGTAGTTTTCATCTCCTGCATTACACCAACGTTTTCACAACAACGTAAGTTCATCGCTTTTTTTTTCAATAAATCTGGAAAATTCAAAGAGATACCAACAATTTTCATCCAAATTGTTGCCTCTAATTTTTTAAATAAATAAATGATATCTTTTGTGCCAAATTCCGTACAAAAACGTGTATTTATTCCACTTTAATCAATATTGAAAAAAAATATTTCAAGTAACGGTATTTTTGAATGTATTTGGTATCAACGGAAATGACGGTGGACTTTGAATTGTGTTACAAGGCTAAATAAACAATGGCACATTAACAAAGATATTTGACCTAAACTATTTTTGAGTAATGGATCCAGAAAAATGTAGCACTAAAGAAGTTGAGTAGTAGTTAAGTTCAAGTTTTAAACTATAAATTATCAACTGTAGGAACTTTTAGGAATGTGTTCCTTAGGATGATTCAAAAAAAATCAAAAAAATATTTTTTTTCTTGCAAACAGACTGAAAAGTTTTGTTTTGACATAAAAAGACACCAGTTAAAATTTCAGCTCATAATATTAATATTATGGTTGTCCTCATCGCATTTTTTTATTTCCCATAAGAATAACATGGGAAAAAATATTTTTACTTCTTCTGATTTTTATACCGTTCAAACGACTATTTAAATAATAAATCTGTTCTATGATCTTTATAAAGAATTAAAAGTTCTACAAAAAAGGACTAATAACATTTTTTGATTAGTCCATGTGTTCAAAAGTTATTCAAGATCAAAGTTCAATTCTCTAAAAATTTGTACGAATTTTGTATATTATACCAAAACTGTTGGTTTCAGTGTTAAAATAGGGGTCAAATTTTTTATCAAACATGAATTTAATTTGTGAGAGATATCAACAAATGATTTTTTTTATTTAATTTTTATGATTAATTTTTTTTGATCAAAATATTTAAAGAATTGAACTTTGATCATGAATAACTTTTGAACACATGGACTTATCAAAAAATGTTATCAGTCCTTTTTTGTAGAGCGTTTAATTTTCTATAAAGATTATAGAAGAGATTTATTATTTAAATAGTCGTTTGAACGGTATAAAAATCAGAAGAAGTAAAAATAACTTTTCCTATGTTATTCTTATGGGAAAAAAAAATGCGATGTGGACAACCTTAATATTATTATTAAGAGCTGAAATTTTAACTGGTGTCTTTTTACATCAAAACAAAACTTTTCAGCCTGTTTGCAAGAATTTTTTTTTTAATTTTTTGTTGGATCACCCTAAGGAACACATTCTTTAAAGTTCCTACAGTTGATATTTTATTATATTTTCTTCCTCTAACTCTGAATTATTCTGATAATCAATGATTGAATTTAATACAAATATTCTATTCGAAAAGTAGCTTAAGTATATTTCAATTTTCCGAATAATATCTTCATTTTTCTACTATGAAAACAAACTTTTATAATTGGCATAAACGACAAATTATTAAATCAATTATTTGTGGAAAAATAATAAATGAAACATACTCATTTTTACATGGTTTTCGCATAAAAGCAAAGGACTTAGACTGTTTTCAAAATAAACGACTCAAAGCATTAATCATATGCTTTTTAAGTGAGAAGATTTTCGTGCACAAATTATACAGTTCTTAATTATAATTGGTACAATTGTAGTTGCTCTATCAAAAATTTGTTTTCATATTGAAATTTTCCGAAGTTTTGTTAACAGAAAGAGTTTATAAGTATTCGAATTCGTTAGTAAATTATTCGATTAAGAATTTTTAGAAGTTAAAGTAGATGAAAAATTTTTGGAAAAAGAAGTTGATATGTTCAATGAACCATGCCAGTAAATCATTTAAAGTACCTATATTTAAAATTTTCAAAGAATTTTCCTTTTTGGAATAGAAAAAAAAAATACGTTTAAGTCGAATACTGTTTAGAATTTTGTAAAAATAAAAAAAAAGACATTTACAAAAGCGAAAGTTTCCAAGTGAAATTGTGACGAATGGCATAGTTTTGTGACGCTACCATTTGAAAATTGTATAATAAATCGATAAAATGTGTTTAAAATTTCAAGCTATCGATCGTCAGAAAATTGATGATCATTTCACTTTTTATCACCTTCATAAATAATCGAGCCGTTAAAGCCAATGTTAAAGACACCGAATCTCGTCAACAATGTTTTCAGTTGACTTGAGAAAATTTCCCGAATCAAGACCAAAAGTAAATTGTTTGTTTTGGAGAAAGTGACGAAAAAAAAACCTTAACTATTCCATTCATTTTGTTGCAGCGTATTTTATTCGACAGTGTTACAAAGATGATCCAAATATCAACGATTGTTTGCGAGATAGTGGCAATTTTTTGGCCGAACATTTTCGCCGGGGTATTCCGGAATTGGGGTTCACGGAAGTGGAGCCGATTATTATCGACGAGATAAGTATAGCGTTGGGAAATGGACCGGATGGATATCGAGCCACTTTTCAAAATATTGAAGCCTATGGAGTCAGTAATTTGACTGTAACTAATGTCCGGTAAGTTAAAAATGCTTAAAATTTTCAGTAAAATTTTGCGGACTTAGAATATTTGAAAGTTCCAACAATGGTTCTTAGTTCATAACAATATGAAATGGTTATTTTCAACCCACAAATTCTAAATTTAAGAATTTTAATTGCATTGTCCATTTTTAAAGATAAGAGCTTTAAAAGCTCCGAAAAAGTGTCATGTTTTCTAAAAAAAAAAATACCTTCCAACATACCTTATAACTTTTTTAAATAAGAAGACAATTCAGGTTGTTTAAGATCGGTTTTTTATTTAATATTTTAACTATTCAATTAGCTACGTTTCGTTACGTATTGTAACTTCATCAGGCTTCTTGATTCCAAAAAATAAAATATTTTCAATCTTAAACAACCTGAATTGTCTTCTTATTTAAAAAAATAAAAGCTGAGATCTGAATTTTATCATAAGCCAATTGATTTAAAATTTTAGTACAATTTAGTAAAAAATCAGTGGCGTAGCTACCTAGGGGCTAGGCGGGGCAGTACCCCGGGGTCCTCAAGCTCAGAGGTCCCTCGAATCCTTACCAGAAATCTCGATCGAACTGAACTTTTGGAAATTCAGTTAAAAGTTTATTTTATCATCTATACCTTATAACATTCGAAAATCTTGTTCTTTATCAAGTTATGAGGAAAATTCCTTTTGGATGAAAATTCCAATGTTCTTTTGGCGATCAATGAAATGAATTTTTAACACAGAAATACATTTCTTCAGTCGTTTGATTCCAAATGAAAACAAATTTTTGGTGGAAAATAATGGAAAATTAATTAATTTATTGGTTCCAGATCTGATTTGAATACATATCAAATACAAATCACTCTGTATATTCCACACATCAGAGCTCGGGCCAACTACAAATCCAGTGGGGTCTTAATTTTAGTGAAGGCCTCCGGAGCTGGAGACTACTGGGGCGAATATGGTAATGAATTTTCTTTGAAAAAAAATCGCTAAAGTAGAATTCACTTAATACAAATGTTTTATTTTTTCAATCAATTCTTAGATGGCGTCAAAGTAAAAATTTACTTCAAGGCTCAGCCCCATAACATTCAAGGTGAAACCTACTTAAGTTTGGAACAATTGAAAATGGATTTTAGTGTTAAGGACATCCGAATGGGGGTTGAAAACGTCCACGATGGAAATACAGTTTTACGTATGATTTATAAAAAAAAAAAAATTGAGAATATTTTTTTTAAACTTAATTTGTATTTACAGAGGCGGCTTTAAATTTGTTCATCAATAGCAACGCTCAAGATTTGCTTAAGGAAATGAAACCAGATTTGAAACGGAAGTTGATGGCGATTTTATCAAATTTCTTGCAAAATCTTTTCGCTTATATTCCATACGATAATTGGATAGCATAAATGTCAAACTTTATTTAAGATTTATGGGTCAATATATGTATTTAAAGTAATTTTAGTAAATTTTTTATTAAAAACAAAAACTTTTTTTTTCTTATATAATTAAAAAGGTCACGAAATTTTCGGTCAAGGATTCAAGTTCCACGTGTCGAATTTTCAATGATACAATGTCGTGTGGAGAATCCAAAAATTAATTTCACCTGGTCGTGAATGTAAAGTAATACGTTGAACCTATAATACAAGAGTTTTAGAGAAGAAAATAATTCTTTTCAGTAATATTTTCCTTTAACTAAATCTTTGATTTGTAGTTTAGCAACTATACCATACCTCAAACAAATTTGGAAACTAAATAAAAATTAAATTTTGACAAATATAAAATTACGAGAAATATTACATTATCGTTTTATAATACTTAATCAATGTAATGTTTATTTTGTTGAACAATCTATGCATACAAAGTATAGTTTTGCCTTTTTTAAAATTTTATTTCCCAGGGCTCAAATCCATTTAGAGGATCGTAATTTGAATTGATTTTTGGCGAAGAAATCAAAACACTTGGTTTACCACTTGATGGGTGTTCAAATAAAAAAATATTTTTATATATTTTCCTAGCAATTTACTGAAATAATTTTCCAGAAAGAAATTGTTAAAATTTATTTTTTTCATTTAAAAAATCTTAAAATTTGCTTCGTAAAAATCAATAGCAACAATATTTGTATATTATGGATTCGATAGTAAAAACGAAACTTTATTAATGTAGGTATGGCTCTATGTGTTTACCATTTTGGTCGAAGAATATTAGTTTTATGGATTAAAGAATTAATTATATTATCAAAGAATTAAAATGAAATTTGGAGTTAAAGTTTTTTTAACAAATCGATGTACAATGGTGCAAAAAACACCGAAAAATATTTAGAAGTTGCGCATTATTTTTACAACAGGGGAATTAAAAAAAATATAGTACATTTCCCTGATCAAATCAGGAAATATCCAAAATCTAGTTAAGAAAATCGATGGGGGAAAACTTCAAGCTTACGCCTTATAGTTTCCCCAAAGAACTATGCAAGTTGGATGACCGAAGTTGGAAACCGAAGTTGGATGGCCATTTGAGAAAAATAAGAGGAATTCCTAATATATCCACTAGTTTGGATTTCAGCAATTAATTTTCAACCCTTAATAAAGCAATAGATTAGGAGTAAGATAGTAATAGGATTTTTTTCATCATGTGATACCATTTTTAAAAAAAACTCTACATATTTTTTTAATGAAAGCAAGTAATTAAATAATAAATTATGAAGCTTTTTTTTTCCTTTTCTTGAACAACCATTTTATGGTCATCTCTATATTGCTTTTGAGACAAGATTTCTTAGTTTTTTGCATGAAAATACCAAAGACAATGCACAGCATAAACTCGATTTTTATCGCAAATTATTGAAATGCATTGGTGAGAAAAACCTTCACCATAAATCGAGGTAACTCCTTAGAGTGCATTTTATTATACCTGCTAATTGCCGCCATCATTTTTGATTCAATCGATTGTTTAAATATTAATCAATTATTTTAAAGTGGTAATTAATATTATAAAAAAGTGTTTAACATTTTATTGTTCTTGGTCGTTCACGTCTCATGTTTATCCCCTTCCAACAATTGATTTAATTACATATTGTTCTAAGTTTAATTTTTCCAATTTTGCTAATCGTAACTTTTATTTTTATATTTTATTGACAGAGGCTTGGAGATGTTTTCAATTTACAAACTATTTTTAGAACTTTACCGGATATAATAATGATTGAGAATAATTTAATAATGGTTTAACGATTCAATGTTTGTATCAGTAATCGTAAATTTTGATTCTGAATTGAAAGATTTGAGCTGTATCATTTTATATAAGTTAAGGAATTCTTTAATAAGAGAAAATCAAGTTCAAAATAAATGATAATATAGATGGAAAATCTCTTCCGAGAAAATCAATAAAGAGCCTAGAGCTATAAGCATTGGGGCTAAAGGCACCTTAAAAAATATTTTAATGATAGTACTAAAATCCTGAGGATTTTAATTTTCTATCTTAATTAGTTGTGAAAAAAAAAGTGATGAACAAAAATATATATTTTTTTCTTAGGATTTACCTAACCAATTGATTTAAAATTTTAGTACAATTTAGGAAAAATCAGTGGCGTAGCTACCTAGGGGCTAGGCGGGGTAGTGCCCCGGGGCTCTCGAAAAATCGAATAGCTTTTTTGTCATGTTAACTAACATAAAGAAGGTCATTTTTTTTTTTTCGTTTTACATTGTATTTTCAAATATATGTGCACATTTGTGTCGATGAAATTTGGAAAGTGTTTTCCATATACGATGCGGATATATATTAAGAAAGGGTTTTTGAAAATTTCTCCCCTAAAAGAGTGAAAAACGGTAGCAAAGTTTGTAAGGGATAACGTTTAATAAGCAATTGAAATTTCAAATTTAATAATCAATCAAAGTCCGTTAAAAACGAAACGTTATAACTGCTTAATATAAAACAAAGTTGAATTATTATTACAAACAAAAACTTAGGATCTGCTGAAAAATTTAAACTCTGATAGATATATCTGAAAATGGTTAAGTTAAGTTTATAAGAGAGAATTATGCTTTTTGGCTTTCACATATTGTAAACCTGAAAATCCGAAATACGTATTCATAAATAAATACATTAGTGAGTGAGTACCCCTACCAACGTTTTGAATGCGTAAGTGGGTATAACAGAGCGCATGCGTATAGCCTATTCTACACGAACGCAGGCCTAGATAGTCAATTTATATATAAGACTGTTTAATATTTTTATTACCTACCCTGCAGTGCACAAAAAGGAGCTTAAGTAGCTTAGCATTTTTAAAGTATTTGTATATTTTATATTTTTATTTGATAAAACCTAATCAGTTTACATAGCAGTGGGGCCCCATTTTTTAATTTGCCCCAGGGCCCTTGGTTACCTAGCTACGCCACTGGGAAAAATAATGCCTTTTTTAAACGAAAACTATTTCAGGTTTACTAATAATCATTTCATACTGTCTTTTCTATAATTTTTCAGAAATATTTTATCACTTCTATTACTTAGGTTAATATAAGTTCTGGGAAATAAGCTAATGAATATAGAATATAAAAACCGAAAAATACTTAGAAATCATGGAAATATTTGACAAATATTAAAGATATCTTATAAATATCTCTTCAGGGCCAATTCACCCCATTAATGGCTAGCCCTAGGTCTTAAAATCAATTAAATTTGCAACAAACTATTCCTAAAAATTTCAATTGATAGAATCGAAACCATACACCAGTACTATTGAAATTATATCTTAGACTTTATTGGCTTCTCATAAGACGAAATTAATCGATCTAGATCAAATAAAGTTAAGATAAGTCAAGCCATGCATATTAGCCAATGCAATTGCATGAAATATCTGAGATTATATATGATCTTTATAACAAAACTGCTTTTTATTTTGTTTTTTGTTGTTATTCAAAGCTTACAATACAATTGATACAATGATTTACTAAAACATGTTGTTATCATCAAAATATTTATAATTTCTTGAAAACTATTAAATTAAGCTTTTTGAGTGTACCACAAAAAGTTATTTAAATTTGTTGTGTTAATGAGTGTTTTTTTTTTTGTATTAGGATACTTTAATTGCATATTTCTTTATTTACTGCAGCAAAACCAACCATGAAATAACATATATTTTCGTTTGAATATAATGAATTTAAGAATCAAGAAAAATAAGTTAATTTTATTTAATTTTTACTCTATAGAAGTAACTTTATAGACAATTTATTTAAAAATGCGATTAAATCTTTTGAACATATGTATACTTGTATTGTATATACTAAAAAAAATATTCCAATTGATTTTTCCAAATGTACAAATTAAATACTGGCATTTAAATAAATACTATTTTTCGATGATACCCTGAAATATACGCAGTAAATACATAATTATGTAGGTTCTTTAAGCCGAATATAATTTCTGAGAAAATCATTTACTCTAAATATATCAACACTAGGTGTATTATTAGAGTTATTATTATTTTTTTTATAAAGTTGGGTTTTCCAGGATGAGGTTAGTTGAACCGCAACACGGCAGCCTCAGGGCTTATAAAAGTTAGCTTGTGTAAATTATATGTCGCTCATTGTTCACTCGATTAAATAAGATGACTAAAAAATTTTTTTTTCATTAAAATTGGAATAATTTTTTACAGTATACAAGCAAAAAACGTTTGACCCTGTACTAATGTGAAGTTTCTTTAACATGTTGATATCACAAATAAGATGGCTAATCATGGTCCCTTGGTAATTAACTTTTTTAAATTTTTGCACTGAACATCCAATTAATTGATAATTTAGTTCCAAAATATATGAAAAAAATTTATGACTTTTTTTCTATAGTCCCATTGAGAGATTAAGCGTGGAAATGGCTTCTATTTTTTTTCCTCTTTATAGTACTCTTTATTATTTTTGAAGATTTACATGTTAAAAAATAAGTATATTAAACTTAAAAAAAAATTTTTAAGGCAGTACCAAAACTATTCATGGTTAAAAATTTTTTTTCAAAAAAAAAAATATTGTAATTTCATTGATTTTATAAAGCTATATAGTTGATGATAAAACTCAGATCTCAGCTTTGTATTGAATTAAAGAAGAAAACTTATTTTTTTTCCACTTATTTTGCACAATCTGCCTCTTGGCAATAATTTTAATTAAAAGAAGAAAACTAAATTAAATTAATTTATTTTTTTTTTAAATAAAACGATAATTCAGGTTGTTTAAGATCGGTTTTTTTATTTAATATTTATTTATTGAATTTAAATTGAAAATATTTTATTTTTGTGAATCAAGAAGCCTGATGAAGTTAATATACGTAACGAAACGTAGCTAATTGAATAATAAAAATATTAAATAAAAAAACCGATCTTAAACAACGTGAATTGTTTTCTTATTTAAAAAAATAAAAGCTGAAATCTGAATTTTAACATCTATTAAATTAAATGTTTTTGGCTTCCAAGGTATTTTTATTAACTAATTTTAATATTCACTTTATTATTTGTTTGAATACCTTCTTTAAATCGTTTAAAATTAGTATTTAACTATTGACAGATTGTATAATATTATAATGTTGTGATTTATGTTTGACACATTTTCTAATTAATTTAATTTGGAAGACTCTTGATGAAGTTGCAATAAGTAACGAAACGTAATGAATTTTCAAAATGAAACATCTCATGGATCTTAAAAAAACCTGACATTTCTTTTTTAAGCTATATAAATGTTAATTTTTTTTGAAAAGGTAATATCAACCCCTAACTAATATTAATATCCAATCAATTTATAATTTAGTTCCAATATATATAAAAAAAACTTAACTAATTTTTTCTATAGTCCCATTGCAATTAAGTGTGGAAATGGCTTTTATTTTTTTCCCCCTTTATACTAATTCCCCCTTTGTACTCTTTAATATTTTTTAAGACTTACATGATATAAATAAGTATATAAAACTTTTTTTAAAGCAGTACCAAAATCATTTCATAGTTAAAATTTTTTTTTTCAGAAAAATATTGTAATTTCATTGATTTTATATGGCTAGTTGATGATAAACTTAGATCTCAGCTGTGTATTAAATTAAAGAAGAAAACTAAATTAAATTAAATGTTTTTCAAATTATTTTCACTAACTAATTTTAATATATACTTTATTATTTGTTTGAATAACATCTTCTTTAAATTGTTTAAAATTATTATTTAACTATAAACAGATTGTATAATATTATAATGTTGTGATTTATGTTTGACGCATTTTCTAATTAATTTAAACAATTAATTTAGTTTGGAAGACACCTGATAAAGTTGCAAAAAGTAACGAAACGTAATAAATTAGGAAAATTAAACATTTAATGGATTTTAAAAAAATCTAACTTTTCTTCTTTAAGCTATATAATTGTTAACTTTTTATGAAAAATGTAATATCAACCCCTAAATAAAATTAAAATTTTAGATTAAGAAAATCTTGTGATAATGATCAAAGAGTTAATATATATAATAAATCCAACCCATTTATTCTAAATATGAACCGTTTATTTTGAAAGTGAGTTAAGTCCATGTCAAGAACAATCTCTATAGTGTTATCATTTTTAACCAAAGGAACATAAGATACTGTGGAGGAGGGAATAATTGGCGTTTTTGTTAAAAACAGTAATTTCTGAAAACTTAGCAGTTAAATAATTAACATTCTTTGTTCTAGTTACAAGAAGAAGAATCACCATATAGACCGTCCTTGAAATGGACTTACACCACTTTCAAAATAAACGAGTCATATATCTTAGATATTAGGTGAAAAGTCACAAGTTTTCTCTATCCATCCTGCGAATAAAATCACTATTTAGACTAGGGTGTTTTTTTTTTGGGACTATTTTTATTTTTTTTGCTCCCATGCCGAAATTTTGTTGGAAATACTTCAAAAAAAATTCCCTGAAAGTTTGAGCTCTTAATATTAATATTAAGTACTCGCTCACAGCGTGTGAATATTTTCCATTTAAAATACACGTAAACTTTGATTTCTTTTTTAAATTTTTATAGCTCAGCGGCATTTTATGGTATCACCTCGCTCAAAGTCGCGATTTTTTTACAATTGTATGCTCTACAAAAAAGCCTATTTTTAATAAGGAATAAAAAATCAAAATTTTCTTAAATTTTACTCAATAATCCGTAAAAATTTTATAGTAAGATAAATTCAAGGCTCAATATCTCGAGAAATATCGATCTTAGCAATTTAGTTGTATGAAACTTTTTTGTAGGAAATTAAATTTTCTATAAATTTGACATTTACATATTTTCTGTAGGTCTTGTAATTCATGAGTTACTGAGAGAAAAACGAGAAATCTATGAAAAATCTAGGTTTAGTGACCCGTACTACCTCGCCCGTGTAAATTACGATTTTGCCGCAATAGGCACTTTTGTAGAGCATACAATTATTTAAAAAATCCCGATTTTGAGCGAAGCGATACCATAAAATGACGCTGAGCTATAAAAATTTAAAAAAAAGTAAAGTTTACGTGTATTTGCAATGGAAAATATTCACACGCTGTGAGCGAGTACTTAATATTAATATCAAGAGCTCAAACTTTCAGGGAATTTTTTTTGAAGTATTTCCAACAAAATTTCGGCATGGGAGCAAAAAAACCAAAAATAGTCCAAAAAAAAAAAAAACACCCTAATTTAGACATGAAAACATCGACCCTAAGTTTTCAACTTTTGGTGCCTATTTTAAAAGATACTTTATCATGATTCATCTTGAAATATTTTTAAAGAAAACATATTGCATAACTCTTTGGAGTATGATAAGTTCTAGCTGGTCTTTCAACGCATTATTTTTAAATTAATATCTTCCAACAACAATCACTTCTTCCGGCAAATTAAATGGTAATTCAATAAGAAAATCGTTTCCTAGACATTTGTGGCGATTTTATTTTTCTAATTGTAAAAATAATTGGTTAATATTATAGTGATTTCAGCTGGAAAATAATAGAGGAATTAAATTGGTTTTAATCCTTTTACGAATCTTTAATTCTACGGTTCCAAATATTTCTGGGTTCTGCGTAGAATTGTCTTTTTTTTCTCAGACAATATTGTATATGTTTGGCGTTATGTAAGAGCAGATAAAGTGGCATTGGAAGAAAATTAATTTTTGATTCAGGGATCTATTATCATCAAAGCATTGGCGGTTGAAGATACAGAAGCAAAATTATCATTGTTATCGACGTCATCGTTGTTTTCTTCTCCCACTAAGATGTTTTATGAGTTTTTGAAATGCTTGATAGATGCAAATACCAATAAATATTTTCATAGGATACCAGGGTTATATCTGTTCAGTGGGGGAAGGATACTTAAATATAAATTTCATACTAACTTTTTCATTATTAATTGGATATTAAGAACGTTATCACTAAATTTTTTTTCTAAGAAAATTCTTGGGAAAAATGATCGCAAAATTTGTTATTTTTTGCACGGTATTAACAGTGGTTTGTGTGGCTCGGGAAATTCGTAAGTTTTAATATTGCCTGATTTACAAAATTTTTATAATTTTTTTTTTGGTGTAGCTGACTTTTTGCACGTGTGCAAATTCAATGATCCAAATATTGAAGCTTGTTTTGCCGAATCGGCCATGGCTTTGCGGCCATTGTTGGCCAAAGGTATAAAGCCCAAGAAAATAAATTGAAAATTATAATTTTTAAACAACGTTTCCAGGAGTTCCTGAGTACAATCTGCCCAGTTTAGAGCCGTTAATAATGGAAGAATTAATTGCATCGGAAAATAGTGCCGGTCTTAAGATAACCGCCACAAACGTGAAGGCCTACGGAGCCAGTGATTATTATGTTTCAAAATTAAAGTAAGTGTTAATATTGATTCATAACATTTTTTCTTTCATTAGATAAAACGTACGAAATTCCTGAAATTCTTTCGAAATTTTTTTTGTTCTGTTAACAATTACCATTTAGCATTGTTGATTTCAGGTCAATTTTTACATTTTAACTAATAATTAACTTATTGATAAGTCGCATTAATATTCAAAACATGAATACAAAATTCTTCAACCTTAACGTTTCCTCTCTCTTCGCCCCCCGTTTAAAGCAATTAAATGAAACAATGTATTTATCGATCATCTTTGCTAGTATATTGTAGCAAAATTTAGCGTGCTCAATGTCTTTTAAAACAGAGCTTCTCAAACTTGTGTTCTTTGCAACCGAAAATATCTTAAAGAGTTTCGACGAATAGAAAATGAGGATAAAGTCCTCATTGATGCTCAAATATTTTTTATTTTTTGATATTTTCGGTTGCAAAGAAAACAAGTTTGAGAAGCTCTGTTTTGTAAATTTAATAAGCAACAAAAATCACTGTTTTTATCTAAGGAATAAAATTTAATTTTTAGAATAACCTTGCAGCTCAAAAATCAGTAGCAATTTCAATTTTTTTTTCTAACTTTTTTAGCTGTAATATGGATTAAACATGACCTAATTTGGCCTTTTTTTCGTAAAAATTTCTATAAGTTTATGTTCTAAATCTCATCCATGAGAGTTTATCATTTGGATATTTCTGAGAAGCTTGGATATGAAATAATTTTGTAATAATAACATTCCAAATTTTTCGGTTCTTCGTTGATATGTTTTTCAACTCTCTAAAAAATATTGCAAGTTTCCAACTGCCAAAGTTATACTTTGAACAGTTATACTGTGTATATAATATAAAGAATATTTTGCGGTCCAATTTATGTAGTGTAATTTAATAAAATAATATATAAAAATCATACCATAAACATAAATTTGAACAGAAGTTCAAACAAAATATTTGTGGCGTATTGCCCAGATACGTATTTCGATTGCCAAGCAATCTTCCTCAGTGGTCATCAAGTAGTTTGGATCACTCCATAACTGCTTTGTGATGATTAAATTATACTACATAAATGTAATATACAATTGATTCATACCCAAGTTCCCTAGGAATATACACCTGAAAATTCTATAAACCTCTTATTTTAGATTTGATTAAATTTTCATATATATTCTTTTAATTTTGTGCTAAATTTTTTCAAAAAATTCTTCACTCAAAAATTGTTTTGACCATAGCTTATCTCTTTATTTGGAGTTAGAGGGATTGCTCTTCTGAGCTTTGAAAGCTCTTCTTTTAAACAAAATATGTTTTATTACAATCCCAAAAAAATATATTTTGTAAATTGAAAATTGGAGTCGATTTTGACCAACTCAATCTTACAACTACGGGAAAAATTGTCTCTAAATTTTCCAAGAAAGTTTTTTTTTTGACTTCTATATTTACAACAATCGAATACTATGTAAAATGTTCATCTAGTCCAAATTTTAAAAACAGAAAATATTGAAATTAGTAAATGAATTATAATCCGTGGAATTGTTTTGTTTTTTGTGGAATCAAACCTCAAAAGTAAGCCAAAACTTATTTCCTAATTTAAGGTCAATTATTTTAAAATTTTGGCTCCAAATTGAGCTCTGGTTTTGAATAAAATAAACCTAATATTTTTGGGTTCCAAAAAAAAAAATCATGGTTTTATTGTGCTGTATTCAACAATTTAACATCGATTTAAAAAGAGTTGTAACCCAATATAAATTTTGATGATTTCAACTCCAATTCCTCCAAAATCTTTTACTTTAAAGATGCAACTATTAGCTACTCAAAAACTTAATAATACATCAAAATATTGATTTTACAATTATGGAGAAAATTGTCTCTAAATTTTCCAAGAAATATTTTTTTTTTGACTTCTATATTTACAACAATCGAATACTATGTAAATTTTCCATCTAATCCAAATTTTAAAAAACAGAAAGTACTGAAATTAGTAAATGAATTATAATCCGTGAAATTGTTTTGTTATTTGTGGAAGCAAAGCTCAAAAGTAAGCTAAAACAAGCCAAAACTTATCTCCTAATTTAAGGTCAATTATTTTAAAATTTTGACTCCAAATCATGCTCTGGTTTGGACCAGAAAAACCTTATATTTTTGGGTTCCAAAAGAAAAAAAATCATGGTTTTATTGTGCTGTATTTAACAATTCAGCATCAATTTAAAAAGAGTTGTAACCCAATATAAATTTTGATGATTTCAACTCCAATTCCTCTAAAATCTTTGACTTTAAAGATGCAACTTTTAGCTACTCAATAACTTAATAATACATCAAAATATTGATGAATTTCTAGATAGTTTTTGGTTTGAAAAATTCCATATAAAGTAATAAACTAAGGAACTTTTGGAATAAAAAATTTGGTGAAAGTTAATATGAAATGTTTATTTTAAAACTTTATTATTTGTGATAGTAAAATAAAGTTTCAAATCATAATGATTATAGTTGAGGATTTATTTTCAAATTTTGATCGAAAACATTCCAAAGAATTCAATATGTTTTCATAAATGTTTCTTTGACTCAATAAGTTTTAAATGCTGCATAAATGATAAATTTTAAAGATCTTTTATTAAGATCGTTATTTTTATTGAATTTTGATTAAATTTTTTAAAATGTTTGCTTATTTTGTGGTCCATAGTTTGGGAACCATTGTCGTTTATTTTCATGCAATGCAGTTTTGAGAATTTTTTAAAACGAAGAAAGTCTGCGACGCAATAGGTATTATTAAGTTATAAAAATCATGAACTTGAAAAAGTTGTATTATTATCGTTTTTAATGATACCGACATGATCAGGAAGGGTGCACATAAGTTGAACGTATAATATAATTATCAAATATATGATATTTAGTCAATAATCATTTGTGAGTTAAATTGTCATTTTACTTGTATCTAATTTCATGAAATTTATGTTATTAGTGCATGGAATGAAAATATAAATGAGAAAATTTACAATGCGACATGCCACGTGTATGTTTTGATATTAATTATGTTGAAGTCGTTTTGTACTCCTATATTATTAGTGATGATATAGGTATTGGAAATTGACTTGCAAAAATTGCATCTTGGAAAATTTTTTGGTATTTATCAGAATTTTCTTGGAAGGAAATTTCAGAGTGATGATAATTATCTAAAAGAGGATTTTTCTTCAAGTAATAATGAAATTCCGAAACAGAAAATTACATTTTATTAGGTGTAATATTTCCTAAAGCATTTGGAAAAGGACCTGACAGTATTACCGCGAAAGCTCAAAGTCAAACGCAATTATTATTTAGTTTTGCCAATTTTATTTTCCATTTGCAAGACTTTACACTATCATTAATTTAAAGTTTTTAATCCAAAAATTATTGTTATGTCTGAATTGTTTGTAATCCAAAAAACGGGTTATTTCCTTTAAATTTTTTTTATAAAGATCCTAAAAAAATCATAATTGCGTTGGATTTTGAGCTTTCGCAGTAATGCTTTGAGGTTCTTTTCCAAATGCTTTAGAAAATATTACACCTAATAAAATATTATTTTCTGTTTTGGAATTAAATTATGACTTTAAGAAAAACATCTTTTAGATAATTGTCATCACTCTGAAATTTCCTTCCAAGAAAATTCTCATAAATACCAAAAAAAATTCCATTTATATAATATAAAGCAATCATTCGTACAATATTTTTTCCTAATCAATGCAAAATAGCGATCGTCATAACGATTTATTAGCTAAACAAACCCAAAGAAAAAGACCCAGAAAATAATAAACCAATAAGTATGCTGATAATATTTTTAAAAATCTTTAAATAATTCTTACTTCCACACCTTTTCCAATAAACTAATAAAAACCAACAAAAATATTAAAGGATTTTTAAGGGATTTAGGTACCATCAATAAATGGCAACCTTTAATGACCCTTGAGAAGTGCCAAACGAATTTTATAGTATGTCCAAATCGGCGAAAAGTGGAAAAATTTTAGCAAAAAAAAATATTTTCAATTTAATCCTTAGCGTTTTATTCCTGATCGTACAAATTTTTAATAAGTCACCGACAAAAACCTTAGTTAGAAATGAGGGAAGTTATAAATTATTTATTCAGAACTGTGAAGACTTCTTAAAGCTTTTCAAGCTTTAATGAGATATAATGCAACATCCACCATATTATCTGATTTAGGCATCTTTAAAATTTTTTTAAATTATGATTTTTTAGGATCTTTATAAAAAAATTTTTAATGAAAACAACCCGAATGTGAATTACCAACAATTCAGACGTAAAAACAATTTTTGGAGTGAAAGATTTAAATTAATGATAGTGTAAAGTCTTGCCAATGGAAAATAAAATTGACAAAACTGAAGAATCAATTGCACTTATTTGGATTAAATTGAAAAAAATACCAAGAAGCAGTCGAATAAAATGACAATTACAAAAAAAAAATGCATTTTTATTTTTTAATCATAAAAGTATATAAAATCCACTCTTTTTTTTTCGAAATATTTGCTAATTTTTAATAGAATAAACACCGAGTCGTAAAGTACAAAAATCAAAAGCTCGAGAATACAAATTGATGATTAAATGTAGTTAATTCGTATTAACGCCTTAAGCTATAAGGACCTCAGAAAAATAGTTTTTGGGATCCAAATTGTATATAAAATTTAATATTTTTTCAAATTTGAATAAGAAAAATTTCCCCAGTTCCAATTCAAGAGATTTAAATTGAACTTAATAGCATAAAAGTCCAAAATTTCCTATAATTTAACATTGTCAATTCCCATGTCGGATAAATGCTTTATTTTTCAAAATATATTGATTGACATTGTTGGTATTCTTATCCATGGTTTTATTATGCATTAATGATTCTTATTTTCTGGATAGTTTAATATTTGATGTTTTTATTAAATTTTTTGTTCTACGTTTCGCCACTTTCACAGCTTCTTCAGGTACTACAGACAGTAACAATATTACATAATTAATACAATAAATACACTTAATAAAATACCTCAATTACAAACATCAAATTTTATTAAGTGTATTTATTGTATTCATTATGTAATATTGTTACTGTGTGTTTGTAGTACCTGAAGAACCTGCGAAAGTGGCGAAACGTAGTACAAAAAATTTAATAAGAACATCAAATATTAAAAAGTATCCAGAAAATAAGAATCATTAATGCATATATTGATTGAATTAACTTTAAAATGCATCTAATATTTGTAGTCTGGGTAAAAAAATTAATTTTTATAGTAAAAAAATATTTTATAGTTCATTTTCTGAGGCATGTTTTGAGCTAAATATACCATAACACAGAAAAAATTCAGTTGGTTTGGTTCTTGGCTAATATTTTACGATTTTTCTTTTGTCTTAAACTATTTATTTAATGAAAGAATCGAAAAAAGATTAAGTTTTGCAATTATGATATTTATATTTTCCTCAGTTTTAATACTAAATAGCAATATTTGCATATTGAAATAATATCATCTTTTTAAGTCCATTTTGTCTTTAACTTTTTTGGATAAACCCAAGTCGATGAACTTGAATCAATGCTTGGGGATGAAAACAAAATTAAAGAAATTGCATAATTCATTTCAAGAATGATTTAATTATTATTTTATAGGCATTAATGTTAGTTTTTCCATCAAACTCTTCAACGAACGGTAGAGTAATTCTAAGTTCAAATATATTTGAGCAAATAAGGTTGAAAGAAAAATATATATTCCTGGATTAAGCTTTGACTTTTCTTAAACATCTTTCCAAAAATCAGCTAGCAGTCTTAAATTTAAAGTTTGTAAATCGGCTTGGAGCTTTTTAAGCTTTTTATGATTCATATTTCTGTAATCTGTTGGAATATTAAGTAGAAACTAAAAGAAAATATTTTGCAAATTATATTATTTTAAAATTTGTACTTTTGTAACGATTTGTATCATAACTTTGGAACAAACTTCAACGTAATGTATACATTTCTGCCTATATGTGGGCAAATATTATATGATATTTTTTCATTTGCAATTTACGGCTTTCAAGTTAGTAGAATGGGTATAATTGGGCATGGAATAGAAACAAGACGGATATTTTTTCCTCATAGGAAAGATTTTTGGTCGGATGGCTTAACGGGTTCACAAACTCACGATATCCTGATGTCCAAAAGTCTTGCAAAGTAAGAAAATTCTTAAATTCTACCACTTGTAGTTGATGAACAACTTAATGTTCTTTATACTATATTTGGTAGGCAGAATAATTGAAGTTTTTTCGAAAACAAGAACATTAAGAAAATATAAATGATCAAAAATGATCGTGAAAGAAGTAAAAAAAAATCCAATGGGATCAGGAATATCAAATAATGCAATTAAAACATTCCAAAGAAATAAAAGGATTGGTGTTTGAAAATATTGAATGAAAATTGAAATCTTGGTAATATTGTGACTAATTTATTAAGATCAATTCCAAATATGTGCTAGAAAACAATAAACTTTTGGATCTATTTTTTTTAATATTCTGGAAAAAATGATGCGTTAATTACGTTTCTGGGGATGTACTTTTGCTCTGTACTTCAGTCTAAAATTCACCACGTGAAAGTTCCTTGAAAGTTAATAGATTTCTTTGATTTCAAAATGGCAAAATTTTTTTTCCGTTTGGCTAAACTATCCGCAAGTTTAAGCGTTAAGTTGGACGTTATTTACGTAAAGCAATTCACGTTAAGTGACTGAAGCTATAAGTAAATCTTTTTTATTAGTACTATGTTACATTTTATTGATTATTCGATATGATTCCACCAAAAATTCGACTTATATCTTCCCACAATTACCGTTTTTTTTTTTTTTTTTTTAATTTAATATCCTAAGACTTTTGAAAACCCAGTTAACTTAAAAATTTTTAAGCAAGTCTTGGGATTTAATTAATAATGTCAAATCATAGAAAATATTGATGGCTATTTTGGGATATAAATTGGATAATTTTTTTGAGAATTCGAGGAAAACTTAGACAGAAATATATTATATTGCAGGGGAAATACGTTGAAGAGGATGGTATTAATTTTATGGTATAAAATAAGGCCATTTCACAATATTTTCATTTTAAATTACCCTAGATTTTGCCAGATCATTATATAATCAAATAAGATGTTTTCGCTGACTTTAAATAGTTACACTGTTTATACAATATATAGAATATATTGTGGTCAAACATGTTTGAACTTCTGTTCTAATTTATGTTTATGATATGATTTTTATATATTATTATGTTAAATTATACTGCATAAATTGGACCTCAATATATTCTATATATTGTATAAAGTAGGGTGATTTTTTTTTACTTTCTTTTTTTTTTGGTCCCATCGTGAAATTTTGTTGGAAATACCAAAAAAATAATTCCCTGAAAGTTTGAGCCCTTAATATTAATTTTAAGTCCTCGACCAAGACGTGTAAAGATTTCCCATTTAAAATACACGGAAACTGTGATTTTTTATTTTTAAATTTCTATATCTCAGCAGCGTTTCATGGGATCGGTTTTACCGAAGATGTTTTTTCTCAGAATTAAACGCTCTACAAAAGTGCCCATTGCAACAAAGTCGTAACTCACACCGGTGAGGTAGTACGGGCCACTGAACCTGATTTTTCCATAAAATTTGCGTTTTTTTTTGCATTTATCTCGTAAATAACAAGAGCTACGGAAAAATTATAAATAAAAAACTTGTAGAGAATTTGATTTCCTACAAAAAAGTTCCTGTAGACCAAATCGCGAAGATCAATATTAAACAAGATATTAAGCCTTGAATTTTATGGAAAAATCAGGTTCAGTGGCCCGTACTACCTCACCGGTGTGAGTTACGACTTTATCGCAATGGGCACTTTTGTAGAACGTTTAATTCTGAGAAAAAACCATCTTCGGTAAAAGCGATTCCATGAAATGCCGCTGAAATATAGAAATTTCAAAATAAAAAATCAGAGAGTTTCCGTGTATTTTCAATGGGAAATCTTTACACGTCGTGGTCGAGGACTTAAAATTAATATTAAGGGCTCAAACTTGCAGAGAATTTTTTTTTTTGGTATTTCCAACAAAATTTCACGATGGGACCAAAAAAAGTTAAAAAAAATCACCATAGTATAAACAGACTATTATAGTTGGCAGACCATTTCCTTTTTTATATCCAAAAAAAAAGTTTATAAAAATATTAAGCAACAATTTTCTTAAACTTTTAGTATTGACAAAACCCGTACTCGTTATGACGTCGACGTAGATCTTCCTCATCTATACATCGAAGCCCAATATGGAGTTGATGGTCGACTTCTTCTAATTCCCATCAAAGGCAATGGTCCAATGCGCGGGAACTTCAGTAAGTTTAACTTATTAACCTAAAATCAAAAATTTTCTTCAATAAAAAAATAAAATAAACTACCCGTTTTCCAGCCAATTGCAAAGGTCACGTTATTATCCATGGACAACTCTTCGACAACGATGGCGAAACACATCTCCGTTTCACCTCCCTGTCCCTCCGAATCAAAATCGGAAACGGAAATGTTCGACTTGACAATCTATTCGGCGGAGAAAAAGTCCTCGGCGATGTCGTCAACGGTGCCATCAACTCCAACTTTGATGCTTTCGTCAAAGAATTGTTACCGGTTATCGAAAAAGCTTTAGCTAGAGTCTTTTTGGACATTGGAAACAACATTGTTTCTCCATTTACGTTTAAACAACTCTTTCCTGTAGATTAAATTTGTAAAAAAAATAATGTTTTTTTTTTCAATAAATTTATTATAAAATAAAAACAATTTGGTCTTTAATTTTTATTGGTAACATATTGAAATATATAAAAATTGAATTTATTTGGAAATTAAATAGATCAATTCAGAGGAAAAAGTTCATCAAATGAGAATGTTTTGACTACATTGTTGGCAATGTTGAGGAAGATATCTTCGATCGTTTCTTGGAAGATTGGTTTTAAGACTTTGATGAACTCTTTACGGTTTTCGTTGAGGGCTTGATTGGTGGCCTTTCCCAAAACTGGATCTCCCCCGAATAAATTTCCCAATTCTACTGTATAGTCGTCAATGGTTAAGTCGAAATGGAAACGTTTGAAATGTAATCGGGTGACACCTTTATCGTCGATTAATTCGCCTCGTAAGACGTATTTACTGGTGGTGTTGTAGGTGGTAAGTTTGATTGGCCCTCTACCTTTAATTGGTAGTACTAAAATTTTGATATCCACATCGTAAATGGCATCAAAATCAATTTTAGGGATTTTAATGGTTCCAGTGTATTTTTGTTTGTCTAAATCGATTCTAAAAGAAGAAGTTTAAAGATAATTGGATGTTAGTTTCAGAGAATTTGATAAAATTTTACTTTAGATCAATAATCTTGAAACTATTGGCTCCATAGGCTGTTATATTGGTACCAACTGCCTTAAAGTTGGCTGATTCAGTTCCAGTTGAAATCGTCACTTTTGGAATAAACAATGGTTCGATTCCTGGAACGTTTAACTCTGGAATTCCCGATCCAAGTTTATTTTGAATCACTTCCACACTATTCTTGACACATGTATCCAATTCGGGATCGTTCCGCTTACAAACATGAATATATTCGGCTAAAATGATTCAAATTAGTAGATGGAGGGGAATTTCAAATGTTAATAGTTTTGTCCAAATGACATCCCACTTATAATTGGCGGCCGTACGATAAAATCGTAATTGATTTTACAGTCCGAAAAATTTCCAAAAATTACACAAGAGAAAGTTCCAGATGGAAAAATTATTGTATGAAAAAATGAGTACTTACGTAGTTTTGCTGAGATTAAATTCAACGTGATTAGGCAAATAAATCCAGAAAATATTAAGCTTTTCATTTTGGAACGATTTGAATTTATAGCGGAAATATTCCAATGGGAAAATTGTTGAGTTTTGTTAAAGATTACTAGTGTGTTCTAATCGGAAATTTCAAGCCGAATAGGAATTAAATCCTGCCTCGGCTTTATATAGGTCTAATAGTTTCTTATAGAGACATTTAATTTATTTTTTCAACTATGTTGCGTTCTTGTATCCATGTATCGTCCCCCTTCTCCCATTCACGTTTGATTAGACAATGATATGGAAAAACGTGCATTCTTTGAAAGCGCATCTTGTTTAATGGTAAATGCCAATAATTAATCGATGGTGATTTGAGGAGTCCATGTGAAAATATGGTCAGAGTAATTTGAGAAGTAAAATCATCCTTGAGGACGGAAAAAATAATTAGTATAATTGTGCGTATCGATGCGGAAATGCTCAATTGCACTATTTTTAAATTATAATTTCTTTCAATTTTCCAAACGATTAGTCGGTTTGTCAACAAAATTTCTTCTTGAAAGTGTAAAGATGAGAAAAATTTAAATTGTCTAATAAAAATTAATCAAAACTATAAAGTATAACAACTAATCGGAAAATTCATTAAAAATTAAATAAAAATCAATTAAATCCTTGTATTATCACATAAATTTCTTTGCAAAACTATCTTAATCGATTTTTTGAGTAATTTAATTTTTTTCATTACTTTTGAGATATGAAAATGGAGTATCCAGGCGGAAAAAAGCAATATTTTTAACATCTTCTCATTTTGACTTTTTATTGAAGCCAAAAAGTTGCTAAAGAACCCGAGACATTTGCAACGTATACGGAGAAGGGGTCAGGCTAGTTTTCAGCACGGGGAAGGACTTGACTTTCTAGGAAGATCGTTTTATTATGGCTAAGAATATAAGGAAAGTGTTGTATTGCTTACTAGTTGTAAATACTTAGGTCACGAGTTAGTCCAAATAAAGTGGTCCAAAAACAAATAAAATGGTTGCTCGACCATTTTAAAAAAAATATTTTTTTGTTTGCTATAACCCCATAATGTTGGTAGTTCAAATTCATCATTAATTTTAATTTTATCGTTTTTAGTTTTCCAGTGGTGGTCGTATTAGTTTTAGTGGGCGCAGACATTTTTGCACTTTTAATGGTTTGCGGAAACTTGATTATCTCAGACCCTATTTGTCCTATCAAAATTAAACTACAAGCAGTGGGTTCATGTAAATACAAACTATAACGTTGTATTAAGACGTTTTCACCTAAATGTAATTCTAAGGGGTGAAATTTTAGCCTAAATTTTTAGCTCTCATTTGTAAAAACTCAAATTTTCACGGAAAGATTGTGAAGGAAGGGAAAGAGTCTACACGTTAAAACTTTTTTACACACAATTAGGTACTAGTTGTATTCAAAAACAAAAATGGAAGTCTGAGAATTTAAGTCTTTTTAAAATAAAAAATAACAAAATTTGGAAATTTTCAAAATTTGCAATTTTCTGAGCTCAATATCTTTGGTGGAGGACCAAATAAAAATCTGAAATATCACCACTTTATAGTACTGTATGATAGTATTATGCACCTAAAATTTGGAGTTTGAGATTTGACTAGGGGCAGAGGTATTGCAAGCACAAAAAGTCAAAATAATAGTAGGTGAAAATAATGTATTTAACTATTTAATGTGACATTTACTTGGCAAAAAGGGCATTTAACACAAAACAACATATACTCTGGGCTAACTGTTATTCATATCTTAAATTTAAAACATATACTTCTTCCTGAAAGCTAATAACGTAAGTAAGTACCGTTAAAGTTTGTTTAAGAGTTTGTTTCTTCAAAAGTTTACAGCAGTACACTTTGGCAACATTTAGCTTTCAGGAAGAAGTATATGTTTTAAATTTAACATATGAATAACAGTTAGCCCAGAGAATATCTTGTTATGTGTAAAATGCCCTTTTTGCCAAGTATATGTCACATATTAAATGGTTAAATACATTACATTCACCTACTGAAGTATGCATTATTTTGACATTTTGTGCTTGCAATACTTCTGCTCCTAGTCAAATCTCAAACTCCAAATTTTAGGCGCATAATACTATCATACAGTACTATAATGAAGTGATATTTCAGATTTTTATCTGGTCCCCCACCAGAGATATTGAGCTCAGAAAATTGCAAATTTTGAAAATATCCAAATTTTGTTATTTTTTATTTTAAAAAGGCTTAAAGTCTCAGACTTCAAATTTTGTATTTGAATAGAATTATTACCTAATAGTTTGTAAAAAAAGTTTTAACGTGTAGACTCTTTCCCTTGCTTCATAATCTTTCCGTGAAATTTGGAGTTTTTACAAATGAGAGCTAAAAATTTAGGCTGAAATTTCACCCCTTAGAATTAAATTTAGATGAAAACGTCTTGCTACAACTTTATAGCTTATATTTTCATAAACACACTGTTTTTAGTTTCATTTTGATAGAACAAATAGGGCCTGAGATAATCAAGTTTCCGCAAACCCTTAAAAGTGCGAAAATGTCTGCGCCTAGTAAAACTAATATGACCACCATTGGAAAACTAAACACAATAAAATTAAAATAATGATGAATTTGAACTACCAACATGTTGTGGTGATAGCAAAAAAAAATCAGAATTAAAAAAAAAAATTCTAGCGACTAGTGCTGAACCGACTGAATTGGACTGACCCTTACATATATTTCGGGTGTTTGAATTATCAAAATTTTGCCATCTCTTTTTATTTTTCATAATTTTTTGGACTAAAACTTTCCACAACTAATCGGAGAATTCATTAAAAAATAAAGAAAAAATCAATTTAAATTTTTTAATTCAATTAAATCCTTGTATTAGTACTAAAATTTCTTTACAAAACTATCTTAATCGTTTTTTTAAGTAATTTAATTTTTTATTACTTTTGAGGTAAGAAAATGGAGTATCCAGGAAGTAATAAGATATAATTTTGACATCTTCTCATTTTTGGCTTTTCATTGTAGCCAAAAAGTTGCTAAAAGGGGTGAAGGGGTCAGGCTAGTCTTCAGCAAGGGGAAGGACTTGGCTTTCTAGGAAGATTGTTTTATTATGGCTAAGAATATGAAGAAAGTGCTGTATTAATTACTAGTCCAAACTACTTAAGTCACATATTTTTAAGTCGTTTGAATTATTTAAAATTTCCTTCTCAATTTATTTTTTTGCACAAGCAAAAACGTGGGTACTGGAAATTGGGGTAGAATTTTTATCAGAAAATTAATTTTTCTATGATATTTTTTTTTCATTTCACCAAATCTGCAGTAACTTTATTATTCAGTTAGAACAATTTTACTTACTTTTTAACCATTTTCGAAAAGAATTATTAGATATCGAGAAATTGGCTTTGGAAAACTGATTTCCAAAAGATTTTTTTAATCGCTAAAGAAATATATTCTTTTCAATTAAAATAAACTTTTTTTTTCGATCGTAACATGAACTAGGAAGAACCTTCCTGCTATCCATAGTTAATTCAAATGGATATAAGTACATATCATGTAAACTATCATCATCAATTCTCTGAAAAAAAATAAAAATTCCATTTAACAGCGATTAAATATTAATAATCTTAATCCAATTAACATGCAAGTGTTTGCTGAATATTCATGCAATTCGTTTAATTGAAATGGGCAAGTATATGCGATTCGTACAATTTTATTGCTGAATAGATCATTTTTTGCAAGATCTACTTACATACAATTTCATTCTAATTAGTGAATTAAAAATAAATTGAAATTTTTTTTCCAATCTCACATTAATATGAACATTGGCTCACTATATAATAGCATAAAATTTTCCGTCAAATGTACTGTGAAAAAGAATAGTAAATTTTCATTGATTGATATCTTCGGATAGGAAATTGCGTTAGGTAATACTATAAAAAAAAAGATGAATTATTCAAGTATGGTTTTTGATTAATTTCCGATGGTTATAAGTGTTATAGTTGCAATAAAAATTCTTTTTTTTTTAAAGCAATCTTGATGATCTAAAATGGATATTTATGTAATTGTAATAAACGCGAGATTTTTTTCAAGTAAAAGTATATGAAAGATGAGAAAAAGATGTTATTTTTTGATTTGAGAATTAATTTCCTGTTGCTCTAAATTAAATTGCTTCAATCAACAAAGTTTTATTGCAATAGTTTTACGTATGATTGGATTGGAATATTGCATTAAGTAATCAGTTTATGAGGGCTTCTTGCATTGGTGGAAGCAAAACGTATAAGTTGGAAATAAAGAAAATTCATTTTAGAAAGGTTTCCAAATTTAAAATTTTATTTATATGTACAAAGGGTTTTCGCTTAAGAGTGGGAAAAGATATTTAGATGAAATTTTGTGTATTTAAATGGAATTTGGTGATTTGAATATGCAAAAAGACCTAATTGTAGGAGTTGGAAGAATTTGATCTTAATCCAAGATGAAACATTTAAAAAAAAAAACCATTTCCATTGTATGGTATTCTGAAAAAATATTTGAATTTAAGGTAATTATTGATATGTCATGAATCATATAGTATTCATTCAGGGCTAGGGAATCTTTCAAAATGCAATTAATGACAACAAAATTGCTATGCATCTGTTGCTGATGTTACAAAGTATTATAATAAGAATGATGTAATTTTTAATAATTTGAAAATTTCCTATGATTTCCAAGAAAAAAAAATCATGAAGAACAGTTGCCGTTAGTAACTGTCTTATATAGTTGCATTGAAAGTTTTCCATAGCCATAAATTGGACTTAAATTTTACATTGTTGCACAATTAACTATTGCAGTCTTTGTTAAACTCAATAATAGATGAATGGCTTATTGTTTTAATAGTGTAAGTAAAAGTTTAATTCTTATTTAATTTGGGTTATTTTTTTTATTAATTTTGATATTTAATTTCATTGACAAAAAAGGATTTTTATTTTCTACAATTGCTTAAGCAATTAAAAAGAAATTTGAGAAATTTTGGAGGTATTTACAGGTTCAAGTTCAAGTTAAAATCTTTAGCACTTAATCACTATAAAGAGATGGTTTTTCCCAAAAATCTCCCATTCTCTTAAAATAAATTTTGTTGAAGTATTTATTTTGATTTTTTGTAGAATGGGGAAACTAAAATTTTGAACTTACAATAAAGTGCTTATTGCATTTTAATAATAATTTTTTCTTTATTTACAGGGTGAGTATACTAAAAAGTATGCTTTCTTTAGGGTTGATATTGTTGACTGAAATGGAAAACCAGGAAAATATATTCTTCCTTTTAAATCTCTCTTTATTTATCTTCGTTCACTGAGGAAAGATTTCCTTGAATTATTTTTAAGAAAAATGATAATAGATGATAAAATTCAAATCTCAGCTTTTATTTAAACAGAAGACAATTCAGGTTTGTTAAGATCGATTTTTTATTTATTATTTTTCAATATTCAAACTAGCTACGTTTCGTTACGTTTCATAACTTCATCAGACTTTTTGAATCACAGAAAAAATAATATTTTCAATTTAAATTCATTAAATTCAAAACGAAACGTAGCTAATTTGAATATTAAAAAATATTAAATAGTTGTCTTCTTATTTAAAAATGATAATAATTAAAAAAAAGTGTAGAAAAATGGAAGATGATCAAATGCCTGTAGAAATAGGACCAGGAACAATCATCACGTTAATAAAAGTCATTAAAGATATTTATTTTGCAAGAAATTTTTTACATTTTATGGAAAACTTTTAGGAAAAATTTAATAAAAATGGTTAAATAAGTCCACAAAAGTACATGAGTTTCATTGATTGACTGAAGAAAAATATTTGATTGAATAAATTGGAAGAAATTGATGGATTTCCTTCAAAGAATTGGAATCAATTGGAGAGACCAACGATTAATCGCCAACTTATATCCATAAAACAAAAAGTTGAGATTTTATAATACGTGAAAACACCAAATTTACATACAATAAAAAGACAAAAGTTAGTCAAACATGGTGTCTACCAATTTTTTGTGTAATATTTATCAGGAATGAGGCCCAGAAAATATACAAAGGCTGCAATGAATAGCCGAGTCGAATCATTTATCTTAAACTATTCGCGAAAATCGAAGAGAACTAAAAATGATTTGATTGTCTTTGGAAAATTTTGGGTTATATTTGGTCTGTGTATACAATATATAGAATATACTGCGGTCCAATTTATGCAGTATAATTTAATATAATAATATATAAAAGTCATACCATAAACATAAATTTGAACAGAAGTTCAAACAAAAATATTCATGCAGTTACGGAGTGATCCAAACTACTTGATGACCACTGAGGAAGATTGCTTGGCAATCGAAATACGTATCTGGGCAATACGTCACGAATATTTTGTTTGAACTTCTGTTCAAATTTATGTTTATGGTATGGTTTTTATATATTATTATATTAAAGTATATTATATAAATTGGACCGCAATATATTCTATATATTGTATACTCAGTGAAAAAATCTTATTTTGATTATATTTGGTCAATTTGGATATTATTGAAGGGACCAAATTAGTAAAAAAAAGGAGGAATTGGAATATTTGATCTTTTCAAAAGAGGGATGGACAAATTTGATTTGAAGAGTTTTATTAGGGATTATGCAAAGCTTGGGGAATGGCTTAACCACACGGGAAATTGGACCTAATGTTTGGTAGAAAAGAAAAAAAAATATATCTTATCCATAAATTTTATTAAAATATTTTTATATAACATGCGACAAGGAGAAAATTCACAATCCTCTTTGAAGTTGGAAGTTCAAAAGCTTTGAGATCTAACCTCTGAAAAAGAAGACAAAGTTTCAATGTAATTTCTTTTCGTTGAAATTTTAAATTTTTTCTTTAGAAAATTGGAAATTTTTCTCTTCCTCTTCTTAAATAAGATATCCCTTTTTTTAGAAATAAAATAAATATTGAAAAGGTAGAAAAAAACAAAAATAAGATTAACAAGTTAAAAAAATTTGATTAACATTTGCATTTCTACACAAAGGAGTAGGGAGGAATAATAACTTTAGTTTCTTTAGATTTAGTTTTAGATTTAAGAGTTGCTATAAATTTTGTTAGAGATATATTTATATGTGATTCAAAAATTATAAATAAAAATGATACAAAAAAAAAAAAACATTTGCATAGCTTACAACTGTGGCGAAAAGAGAGTAGAGGCTAAAATAAATATTTATGGGAACCAAAAAGCTTATTTGGATTCTTAAAGCACAATTTCATAAAAGAAAAATAGTTAAGAATTGCATTCGTAGTAATCAAATTTTTCCAAGTCAGCATTGCATTTATAATACTACAATTCCAAGCAATAAGTTCATTGTACTAATGCATTAATGCAGAAAAGATTTGCAAATTTTATTTTATGGAAGACTATTGCAACAAACCAAATAACTATAGTAATTAGAGTAGCGTTTTTTAATTCCATTGCACTAGTTTTCCTTCAAACCGTCACCGCTTATGTAAAGGTTAAACAAGGTTTTTGAACTGAAAATTAATAAGTTTTTCCGCTTGTTCACGCATTGAAATCTCCACACATTTTCTAAATGTTCACTCAATGTTTCGTATTTTCGTAATAAAGAAAACAAAGGCATATCGATTTACGATAACATTCTAGGTCAATTTTATTGATTTAATTATTGAATTTTCCCCTGGCCAGGCATTTTGGATCGGCTCCCTTCTATAATCAATAATACACAGATATGTGGCCGGTTCGACCAATTAAAATCAAGTTGGATTTGCAATCAGTTGTAATTGTGTACTGTGCCATATTATTCGAGTATGCGACAACTAAAACGATAAAAACGTGATTATGAAATTTTATTGCAAGTAAAGTAAAGCCAGGTAAGTGCCTATGTGAAAAATCCAAATGAGAACATTGTAAACGAAATGGATTTGTATATGCATTACATGCCGTACAAGTGTTTGAGATTACGGTTATAGTATGTGAAGAGAGAACGCAATATTCAATGATATTTTCAGTTCAATGATTTACAAATCTTTGCCGCAATTATATATTATTGAGTGTAGAAATGAAAATTTTTGTGCCCCCCGTTCGGTGCTTTTTCTTTCTTTCCTTTTTCTTTTCCAATTCATTCATGGCGAAATTCGTCCCTCACACGTATAAATTTGAAAAGAGGCGATTTTTGATTTCCAGTTTGTCGAAAGTATCGGCCACCTGAACCCAAAAGTGGTTCCCAAAACTTTGCTCTAAATATTTACTTCAAATTCATTGATTGGTACTTGAAAGTGCAATGAAATTTAAAAAATGCAGTTTTAATTGTATTTACTCTTTTTGAAAGTGAAATTTAAAATGTTGTTTATTACGAAAATGAATTTTGTGTTTATATTTTTTATAATTTTACTTTTGAATTTCACGTTTATTGATGGAAAATTACGTAAGTTTTATAATTACCCGTGAAAAGCTTTTGTTTTTTCTTAAAAGTCCTGCAAATAACTAATATCTTTGTTCCAATAACAAAGAAGTTTTTGAAGTTTTTTTAAACTTCAAAAGAAGTAAAAAAAAAATCTCATTTAATATGAAAATAAAATAATTCTTAACACAAGTAGTTTGGATCACTCCGTAATTGCTTTGTGATGGTTCACAAGACTATATTGCGGTCCAATTTATGTAGTTTAATTTAATATATAGTAATAATATATAAAAATCAGACCCTAAACATAAATTTGAACAAAAATATTTGTGGCGTATTGCCCAGATACGTATTTCGATTGCCAAGCAATCTTCCTCAGTGGTTATAAAAATCATCAACAATCAAGAATCATCACAAAGCAGTTACGGAGTGATCCAAACTACTTGATGACTACTGAAAAAGATTGCTTGGCAATCAAAATACGTATCTGGGCAATACGTCACGAATATTTTTGTTTGAACTTCTGTTCAAATTTATGTTTATGGTATGATTTTTATATATTATTATATTAAATTATACCACATAAATTGGACCGCAATATATTCTATATATTGTATACACAGTATAACTGTTCAAAGTCAGCGAAAAATTTTTATTTTGATTATATTTGGTCATTTTGGATATTATTGAAGGGACCAAACTACTAAGAAAAAGGAGGAATTGGAATATTTGATGTTTTCAAAAGAGGAATGGACAAATTTGATTTGAAGAGTCTTTGTTTTAGTTTTAAGGTCATTTGACCCATTTTTATGACAAAAACCTGTTGATTTCTGTGCAGAAATATACTTTTATAAGAAATAAAGTAGAGTGCGATAAAACCGATCCAGAAATGATAAAGTTTGCTTTAAACCGATGTATTTTATAAATATTTCACTAATACTAAATATTCAAAGTGTTTTTATTTAGTGCATGGTTTATTCTTAGAGTTACATTAATTTGGATTAAAAATATCTTCTGAAACTTATGAAACTTATTCTTAATAAATTACAAACAGTGGTGGTACCTACTTGTTAAAAAATTATTAAATTTTATTTCCCCATATTATGGGGCCAAAGTGGTATTGTTAATTTTTAAGAAAGTTTTCGAACCATTGTTGCAGTTTCCTTAAGCCCAGATCATGCAATTAATGCACTGGATCTACGCTTTTTTATTAAGTGTAATAGTGAAAATTGCATTTACTAATGCAATCCTATCAAAATTATTATAATTTTCTTTCGAAGAAGAATTAGGAGCTTTTCTTTTGTTGCTCTTTCTTACAGTTGGTACAATGCCAAGGTTTATAAATTACACAGGTTGCCCCATTAGAAAAAAAAATATGACGTCATACGAAGAATTTTGAAATTTCAATCAGTTTGAAAAAATGTACGAATTTCTTCTGGATACATCACGTAGCGCATGAGGCCACCTGTGTATTTTATAAACCTTGGGTACAATGCAATGTATATTCGAATAATTAAGTACAGATTTACCCCATTGCACTTTATAAAAAAGCATTTTTTTTTTAATCTTAATGGTTGCAAAACCATGGAAGTCCAGTTTCTGTAAATTAAATCCTTTCTTCAATTGCATTTTGTACCTTCAGCGGGATTTTTCTTTTCCTTAAGGAGTTTCAGCTTTATTCTTTTTATACTTTCGGGATTATCCTTCGTGGCAATTATGTAAAGAATCTTGTTAAAGAAGTTCTCATTTAATTGGAAGACTAAAAATTTCTTTGAAGCCAAATGTTTCCAACTAATTAATCTCATCTTCTTTTGTTGCACAATTTGCATTTAGTGGTGCGATTAGTGCATTTATGCAATTATATTTTAATGAAAGTTTTAGCCTCAGTAAATTAATCCTTACTAGCAATTTGGTACTCAAAATTTACCAAGTAAATCAGTGGTAATTCTACCTTTGAAGTCTTTTTTGGCTTCCCTATTGCCCAGAAGATTTAAGGCATAATTTCTCGAATCTTAATCCTGTCTTTCCAGGTATTTTTCGCTGAACTTTTATATCTTTAGTTTTCCCGTTTGCGTTCCCACATCCTTATGTATTTTTTTGTTGTTAACATGATGATTTTCCGCAACGTTTTTGGAAGTTCTGGAGTATTTCTGTTAGAAATGGAATCAGTTCCCCACATTTGGATTCTATGTCTATACCGGTTTCAACAAAATTTTGTAAATCAGGATTTTAGTTTCCCTGGAAAGAATAAATCCTTTTAAAATTCCTATTGATGTGCATTTTTGTGATCTAGCTTTATTTAACCCAAATAAGACCAATATCCAAGATGATCCAACAATTTTATCGTATTTTTTGGGGCAATATCAAATCATTGATTACTACAGGGAAACATGTTTACTTTTGCGGGAAAAAATGAAAAAAATAAAGTAGTAATCTTGCATGCTGATTAACAGGTATAGACTCTAAAAATTTTGTACCCATTGGTTTTCAAAAGTTGAATTTTTAAATTTTCTTTTATTGCTCAAATAAAAGTTTTGACAACGTTTGCTAAGACGATTTTATTATTAATTAATTGCATACATTTATCCTTTTGGGAATAATTTTATTTCTTTACCAATTATTCTTCTGAGTCTGCTGTTTTTAAATGTCGAAGATTGGTGACTCAATTAGCCAGAGATCTCTCAATAATTAGCTCATAATTTATTTCTTCATCGAAGAAGTTATAAACATTCTTTAAAACTCTTCATGTTTTTAATTCTTCATAAAACTTTTCAAAAAAAAAATCGTTGATTATTTGTTCTACAATAGTCATAGACAATATACTGATCTCAAATTTAAAAGCTCTTCATTTCTAAAGCTTACCTTTGACCATAAAAAAAATAGCTCATTTGCCTTATTTAATTTTCAAAAGAAATGCAATGATAGAAGTTTAAAAAAAAATAACCATAAGGAAATTTTGATTTTAAAATTTTAAGCGGAGTATATAAAAACGTGTCGAGCCGATGATCCTAAGGTGAACCAATGCATTCGGAACTCAATCGAAGAACTGCGTCCAAAACTCCAAGAAGGCATTCCTGAGCTCAATGTTCCTGCCGTCGAACCAATGCTGATTCCCCGCATTTCCATGTCAAGAGGTCCAAAAAATGCCAACATCGCTGCAGAAATAACCAACCTACAAGTTTGGGGACCCAGCAATTTTATTATCACCGACCTAAGGTTGGTAGTATCGGCAATAAATATACTCTCAAGCATTAATAGTTGCATTCTATTTTAGTTCCGACATTAAAAATAATCGTTTTGATTTTAAAATTTTACTCCCCAAATTACACTTCGAAGGCCAATACGAAATGGATATGCGGATCCTACTAGTAAATTTGCATGGTCAAGGTGACATTTACGGGAATTTTTGTAAGTTGAAGTAACATTTTACGAAGGAAAATTTCACAGTTTTCCATTGTGTGTTCTAGCAAATTATAAATGTAATGTAACAATGAAAGGACATAAAATCAAAAAGGACAATGCCGAATATTTGGAGTTTGATCGTTTACGGTTGAAGTTAAGTGTGGGACATGCAAAATTGAACTTGACAAATTTATTCAACGGTGACCCATTGTTGGGTGCCGCTTCAAATCGATTGATTAATGACCATTCCAAGGCTTTTATTGAGGAAATTGCTCCGGTTTTGGAACGTGCAATTGCTGATTTATTTACCAATATTGCCAATAGAATAACTCTTCAATTTACGTATAACGAACTTTTTCCGTGACGTTAGTAAATTATTGGCAACATACGAACGGATTTTAGACATTCAAATTTATGGAAATTTGTAAATTTGGTTTTCGTCTATGCTTATTTTTTTTATGTCGTTTGTATAAATTTTTGTTTGATACAATAAAATGAAATTCCTCGCCTTGTTTCCTTCTTCCATTTAAAAAGAATTAATTAAAGGAAAAACACAGAACGTTTTATTTGATTACACATTGTTTTATTTGACGCCTTATTTGTCTAGGTATGAGTAAATTTTTAAAGGGGAAAACTTGATTATGATTAAAGGAAATTTTTTGAGATTAATTGATTAAATTATGGTAAAATTGAATCATCTAAATTTTATATGTCTTGCCCACAAACGTTGATTTAAAAGGCCAAACGTTGCAATACTTTTTTGGAAATTTTTCTATGGAATTGATTATAAATATTTTGATATCAGTGAATACATTAATAATTCACAAGATATAAGAGATTATTCTTCAGGCATTATGCTTAATATTGAAGTCCATTTTTCGTAGATTTTACTTCATGTTTTCATAATTCAACCCCTACAATTCTTTTTATATAATCTACCCATTTTAAATTCGTAAATGGTTTCAAGTCAGAAGAAATAATATTATTTAATTTTTAGCAAGACAGTGAACTTAAAGAATGTAAATCCATATACTAATAATTAGTTCAGCGACGTTTTGCTCCTTTATTTGAACTTCATCAGGCTTCTAATAAGTATTTGTATTAATATGATTTTCTTAGAAGCCTGATGAAGGTCAAATAAAAAACCGAAACGTTGCAGAATTAATTATTATTATATGAATTTACATCCTTTAAGTTCACTTTCCTCCTAAAAATTAAATAATATTATGTAAAGTATGGACACAACAACTGTGTTGTCAGAAGAAATCTTTTTTAGGAAAATGCTTTACAATTATTCGTTGAACAGTGGATGTAAAAGTGAAATTCCTTTTAAGTCTTAGATTTGCTCGTGGGAATTTGTAAAATGAGGATTTTTTAAATTTTATTCCACCGATCGGAGTGGAAAATGTTTCGTTCCAATTTTAAAAACAAGAATTGAATCAAAAGGACCCAAACTAATGTAAGTTAAAAAAAAAGTGGCTCCAATATTTGAGTCGATCTTTTTATTTAAATTTTCGATCTTACCTAATTCTATTCATAAAACAACAGACACAAATGTTGCTCTAGAATTGCAGTGGTACTAATCTTAAAGTCTAAATTACTTAAAAGAAAATTACCAGACAACATATTCTTATGTGTCACTAAAAACCCTATTTTCTTAATATTTTACTATATCATTGACTTAATAATTAATTAATTAATACTAAACTATTTTATCACAATTCAAATGGTATCTTTTACAAATCTCTACAAACGATTTCCCATCGATGGGGAAAAATTTTTGAAAAATTCAAATTTTACTTTTGTTGGCTAATCGGTAAAGGGTACTGCAAAAAATATGACTGATTTAAAAAATATGATGAATTTTTTCTAAATTATATCGAAAATATTGTTGGGAATGACAAAAAAAAAATCCTGTGAAAGTTTAAGCTCTTAATATTAATATTAAGACACAAATTTATTACAAATTAATTATTTAATTACAAATTTCGATTTTCCATTTAAATAACATGGGAACAATATTCTCTTGTACTTTAGACTTTTATAGCTCACGTTGGTGACAATATTTCGGAATCACTAAGGTATACTCTTGTAGAAAATTGAACGATCTACAAAAAAGGTTTCTATCCAAGTTTTTGATAAATTTATTCCTTCAAAAGTTATTCGAGGTCAAAGTTGAACTAAAGAGAAATTTTAATATTTTTTCAATTTTTTGACGCAACCATCAATTTTATGAGAAAATTTTATAAGACATTTTTTGTAGTGCACTTTTTTTCCTATAACTGATCTTTATAAAAGTTTTTGATATTTTTCACAGGTCCTAAGATATTTACATTAAATGGAAAATATTCGTAATTTTATTGTTTTTAATTAATAATATTCCCTGAATTATTATATTTTTAACATAAAAATATTTTTTTTAAATTTAATTAAATAACTTAGGACCTGTCAAAATATCGAAAATTTTAGAGCACTTTTTGTTCTATAACTAATCTCTATAAAAGTTTTTGATATTTTTCACAGGTCCTAAGTTATTTAATTAAAATAAAAAAATAATTTTTATGTTAAAAATATAATAATTAAGGGAATTTTCAGTTTAATGCAAATAACTTGGGACGGTTAAAAAATATCAAAAACTTTTATAAAAATAAGTTATAGGAAAAAAAGTACTCTACAAAAAATGTCCAATATAGTTTTCTCATAAAATTGATGGTTGCGTCAAAAAATTGAAAAAATATTAAAATTTCTCTTTAGTTCAACTTTGACCTCGAATAACTTTTGAAGGAAAAAATGTATCAAATACTTGTACGAGACCTTTTTTGTAGATCGTTAAATTTTCTACAATAATATACCTTGGTCACACCGAAATATTGTCACCAACGTGAGCTATAAAATTCCAAAGTGCAAAAGAATATTGTTCCCATGTTATTTAAATGGAAAATCGAAATTTGCGATGCAGCACCTCTTAATATTAATATTAAGAGCTTAAACTTTCACAGGATTTTTTTTGTCATTCCCATCAATATTTTCGATATAATTAAGAAAAAAAAATATTTTTTTTGAATCAGTCTAGTGTACTGTATATAGATTATAGGTATTAATGCTTCGATCAACGGTCTTTTCTTTTTAATTAGACCAAGTTTGACTTTTCATTTTCAATTATGAATCTAAACCATCCAATATTCTACTTAAATATTCTTATAAAATTTCAGCAAAATTAGTCCAGCGGTTTAGGAGTAGTTCAGTGACAAGCACATGGACAGGAAAACTTGATATATTTTAAAGATATGAAAAAAAGTTAGACCAAAATCTTTCAAGTATTTAAGAAAACAAGGAATTTATTTATGCTTTTGTTGTTGACGGATTTGATACATTTATTTTTCGCTGGAATTCAATGAATCAATGTTTGATTAATTAGAATAACAATTTAGTGAGTTAATCAAAATGATTTACGTGATAACAATAATTAGTAATCAGGTATCACTTATAAGGATTATAAAAATTTCCAATGTTTTCCAATTGTCATCTCAAGGCTAATTGCATCTTTCAGCAAATTTCTTTTCCTTTGTCTAAAAGATTTCTCCGAAATCCAATTTTGGTAAGTGTCCACTTGAAAAAATCTTAAATCCCCAAAAAAAAAAATCCTTGTCAATTTTGAATTCTTTTTTTAAAATTTGTTCCTTTTGTTTTTCAATGTTTGCAGTGTTCTAATCGCATATGACTAATTGTCTCAGTAAATTTATTTGTCTGTTGTTGCACTTGGAATTAATGCAATTTGTGTAATAACCTCCATTCTTAATTGATTTATTAATGGCTTTTTGAATAATTCAAAAGAAAAACTATAAAAACATACGGAATATGTCATTATCCTAACATTCTCTATCGTAACGAGATCAGAGGACAAAGTGATAAAAATGAAACGTTTAACTTTCGCTTTGGCAATTTTTGCAATTTCGCAAGTGTCCGCCCGAAAATTACGTAAGTTTTGAAAAAAAAATCAAAGTTTTTCTTGTGCAAATATTATTTTTTTGATTTTTAGCGGAATATATTTCGGTGTGTAAAGTAAACGATCCCGATTTAAATAAATGTTTACGGGAATCAATCGAAAGTTCCAAGGGCCATTTGGATAAGGGAATTCCAAAATTGCATATTCCAAGTTTAGAACCGTTGGTTATTTCAGAATTGGCAATTGATCGGCAATTAGACACAGCAAAAATCAATGCTAAACTTAGTCAAATCAAAATTCGTGGAGGAAGCAATTTTGAAATTAAAGATCTCAAGTTTGATTAATTTGTTAATTTAATCTTCGATTTTTCGATTAATTTATTAAATTTTTTAGTGTTGATGTCGCCAATAAACATGGTAAAATTGTTATGAAAATCCCAAAAGCTGATGTGACTGCCGATTATGATGTTAAAGGGAATGTTTTGACCGTTCCTTTGAATGGTAAAGGAACCATGGAAGGAACTTTCTGTAAGAAATTGACACTTAAAAAATTTATTTATTCGAAGTGAAATATTTTAACTTTTAGCTGATATTATTTCCACGATTACGGTTGATGTGGACAGTGTAGAAAATAAAGGGAAACACTATTTGAAAATTAAAAAATTGACGACCAAAAATAAAGTAGGAAAAGGTCATATGAAGTTGGTGGATCACAACAAAGACAATCAAGCAAGTGGTAAGTTTTTCTCAAAAAATTTTTTTTATTTTCCTTGAAAAATAAAAAATATTTTCAGCTGATTCTGTTATGACATTCTTCAACAAAAACAATCAACAAACATTCGACATTTTGGGACCAATCGTGGATGATACCACCTCCGAAGTGCTATCGGCAATTATTCAACAAGCCTTAGACGTAATTCCTGTCGAAGAAATTGTATCATAATTTCAATAAAATATATTTTTCACATTGATTATTTTCATTATATTCTTCTCACAAAATCCCTCAAACCAAGGAAAAATATTGCAAGTCTCTATGCAGATTGCCTTAACCCACAAATTCTTCGTCAGATTCAATTGATTACTGGCTTTTCCTGAAATCCAAAAATGGTCCTTCGTTTCCTCTATATAATATTACATTTCTGCAAAAAAGAAATCATTAAGCCACAAAGATTGAACAAGAAACAAGTTTCTATTTAAAAGAAAACCCATAAAAAGATTAGTTTTTTTTTTTAAGAAAAAAATGCAGTGCAATTATTTAATTTTCCTCGTTTTTGTTCAGTTGTTAATAGTTTTGAGTTACGCCCGAAATTTACGTAAGTATATCCAAGTGATTTTTGTTGGTTTTTGGTGTCAATCTTCTATGGATTTTTACAGCTTCATATATTCCGATTTGTAAGCGATCCAATGTGCATTTGGATGAATGCATTTTAAATGCAACGAAAACAGTGCGGCCATATTTGGCAAATGGGATTCCTGAATTGGGGGTGCCGAGAATTGAACCGATGTCAATTGCTATGATTAAATTGGAACAGGGAACTCCAAATGTTAATTATAAGGCCTCATTATCAAACATCGAAATTTATGGACTTAGCAATTATAAATTTACGGAAATTAAAACAGATTTGAAACGAATGAAAATTCGGGGTCGAGTACAAATTGATAATGTTACATTGATCTGCGATTATGTGATAATGGGTCGTACTTATACGATTCCGATTCGAGGAAATGGGGTTTTAGTTTCGGGATTTCGTAAGTTTTACTTAAAATAAGAAGACAATTTAGGTTATTTAAGGTCGTTTTTTTTTTATTTAATATTTTTACTATTCAATGAGCTACGTTTCGTTACGTATTGTAACTTCATCAGGCTTCATGATTTACAAAAAATATAATATAATTACTAGGGTGTCCGTTATTTCCCAAATTGATTTTTTTACAGCGATCGCCCCCTGAATTTTTAGTTTAAGATATAAAAAAATTATCCGATACAATTAAGCTCTTAATTTCTTGATTAAACCATGCCGGAATCATTTTACTTTTAGCATTTAAGTAACATGGGATTATTTGACTTTTTACTTTTAATTCTTTTTCTCAGAAACAAATGAATATAAAGATTTAAAATTAAATTATTCTGGCGTAAAATTTAAAGCTCTACAAAAAAGATCTTTTATGAATTTTCGATTAAATCACTCCAATAAAAGTTATTCAACATTTCACTTGTGCCTAATATAAATCTTGCAATATTTTCAACTTTTTGCTCATTTTTACTTTTTGTAAGTATAAAATCATTGGAAGAGAAGATAAAAATTATTATCATTAGAGCGCCAGTGATTATTTGTGTTGATTTTATGGCTTGAATTGAAAATTAAACTAAAAAATCAATTTTTGACAATTAAAACAGGTGACATAAGATTCGAATTCGCTATAATTGTGAAATTCAATTTATCCAAGATAAATTTTCGTACTTTAACCAATATTTTGTACCTACGAAGTGAATATCATACTAATTAATGAGACTATCGACAAAAGTTCAATTAATATTCGAATTTTTACCATTTCACCTGACGCCATCTATGAGAAATTACTTAGAACTTCTAGTCAACATCATTTTTATTGAGCCTATAGTCGATTGATTTGTCGTTAAAAAGTTAAATGTTGAATACCTTTTAATGAAGAGATTAAATCGAAAATTTATAAGAGACCTTTTTTGTAGAGCGTTAAATTTTACGTCAGAATAATTTAACTGTAAATCTTTTTATTCATTTGTTTCTGAGAAAACAAATTAAAAGTAAAAAGGCAAATAATCTCATGTTATTTAAATGGTAAAAGTAACATGATTCCGGTACGGTTTAATCAAGAAATTAAGAGCTTAATTGTATTGGATAGTTTTTTTGTGCCTTAAACTTAAAAATCAGGGGGCGATCGCTGTAAAAAAATCAATTTGGGAAATAACGTACACCCTAAGAAATATATTATATTTTTTTTGAATCAAGAAGCCTGATGAAGTTATGATACGTTACGAAACGTAGCTAATTGAATAGTAAAAATATTAAATAAAAAAAATGATCTTAAATAATCTGAACTGTCTTCGTAATTAAAAAATAGAAGCTGAGATCTGAATTTTATCATTTATTTTACTTAAAATTTAATAGAAAGTAATGAATAGAAAAGCAACTTTAAAAGGATACTTTTAATAGTAATTTAAGGTTTTTATCTGTTAATAATCCTGTAAGGGTTTATTTGGAAATTTTTAGTTGATGTCAAAGGAAAAATTGACATGGAAGGAATGATGGTGAGCCGCAATGGATCCGAGTATTATCATAATCAAGACACGAAAGTGAAACTACAAATCGGAATGGCTCGAGCCGAGTTCGATAATTTATTTGATGGAGATGAAACCTTAAGTAAAAGTTTTCTTCATGCAACCGTTTTCTTCTACTGAAACCCATTAATTTTTTTTAGTTAAGGTAACCAATGAATTTTTAAACATGAACGCCAAAGAAATAATCGCCGAAGTTCAACCAGCCATCGAAACTGTAATCGCCATGATTGTGGACGATACCGTCAACAAGGTGTTCCAGTCGAAATCTTTCGACCATCTTCTACCAGTTTAACTTTAACGTTTCAATGAAAAATTGTATTTGCTAAGATATTTCTTAATAAAAATATTTATTTTTTCGAAAGTGCACTTGTCAGCCATTTTGTTGCAACAATAATGTAATAATGCAATCGTGACACTATTGCATTTGTTGGATAAAACCAATCACTGGCATAGATAAGAAAAATGACCCGATTTCCAAAAAAAAAAAAATTCTACTTAGTCTATTGTAGGTCATTTCCAAATGGAAATGTCATCAAAAAAAATTGGCCACTTTCATAACAATGTCACAGAAAGAGCTGATTCATATTGTTATTTTTGAACGGCGTTTTTTTTTTTTCACAAGACTCATCAAAATTTGTCCCATACAAAAGTGATAAATTGAATGATTGCCATGAATACGTTAGTTGATCACAAAACTCACTTCAAAACAGACCAAAAAAAAAAAAGGGTAGATCGTGAAAATGCTACCCCAAAAACTATTGTTGGTGGGCTCGCTTTTGATTTGCGGAATCAGTGTCCAAGGAAAGCCTGGAAAAAAAACACAACTTCGTAAGTTTTAATCTCAAATTTCCCAAAAAAAAATCCAATTTTATTCCCATTTTTTCCAGCGTCATTCTTAAAAATTTGCCATCGAAGCGATCCGAAATTAAATGACTGTGTCAAAGGCAGCGTTGATGCCATCAAACCATTGTTGAAGACAGGCATTCCCGAGTTCAGTATTCCCAGTTGTGAACCCCTGGAAATTCCAGAAATCGTTTTGGATCAGGGAACCGGAGCTGTTAGTGTTCGTTCTGTTTACAATGACATTCAAGTGTATGGACCATCTGAATTTTCTCTTCGATCCGTAAAGTAAGTAGCTTTTTTCTTGCTTCTTTGACATTTATGCACAATTTGTGCAACTTGCATTACTCATCGATGCAACAGGGTCAGCGGGTGAAGTCTTTTCTTGGCCTTATTTCAGCGAAAAATTATTATATGTCTTCAGTGAAAAGTTTGACGCTAATTTAAACATTGTGTAAACGATGATGAAGTGTGGGTTGCTTCATTGTTGATATATAAACAATATTTATTGAAATCTTTCAATGATTTCTTACACTGGTTTGTTTGGTTTTGCGAAATTGAAAGACTTCTTATTGCCAATATTGATTGCCTTGCAAATATTAGAAACAATGGATGATTTTTTTAAAATTTTTCTTGGTGTTTTTAAGTGCGTCGAATTCTAAATATGAATAAAATCATCTTCATTTTTAGAAAAAAAAAATCAAGTCAAATATATTATCAAATTTATGTTGTTTAAGTCCTTGTCTTTTAAAATATAATAATTAACTTTGATTCAAAAATTTTGGGAAATGATTGGTAAACTTTCAAAGTAGAAGACCCAAATTATTAAAAGCTAAAAGACCTTTTAAAAAATAATATACAAGCTTTCCTTTTTCATACAATTGAAATTTAGAATCGCTTCTTGGCCTCCAAATTTGGGGATAACATTTGATAATATAATAATTAAATTGTGGGCAATAAGGACGAAGCTTTTTGTGAAATATTATTACTTTATCGCCAACGTTTCGTCAGTCATTCCTGACTTCTTCTGAGCTCTATAATGAAAATACATAACATTTAAAAAGTAGCAACACATTATTGTAAAAATTATAAATAAATAAATTACAATTCATAAGTTTTAGTCGATATAAATCTTAGTTAATTAATGTGAAATCTAACCAAGAAATAATTAATTTTCAATAACATTATTTAAATACTAACTAAAATTAAAAATTACTCCACAAATGTCATACAAATAAGCTGTAAAATGACCCAACTGTACTTGGACCCAACTGGTTTGTTATTCTACCAGTTGGGTCATTTTACAGCTTATTTTTATGACATTTCTGGACTAATTTTTAATTTTAGTTAGTATTTAAATAATGTCATTGAAATTTAATTATTGAGAAGTCAGGAATGACTGACGAAATGTTGTCGATAAAATAAATAATATTCCACAAGAAGCTTCGTTCTTATTGCCCACAATTTAATTATTATATTATCAAATGTTATCCCCAAATTTGGAGGCCAAGAAGCGATTCTGAATTTCAATTGTATGGAAAAGGAAAGCTCGTATATTATTTTTTAAAAGTATTTTAAAATTTTAATACTTTAGATCTTCTACTTTGAAAGATTACCAATCATTTCCCAAAATTTTTGAATCAAAGTCGGAAGAGCACAATCTTTTAATGGAAAACTATTTGCCAACATTTTCTTATTTTTTTTTTCGACAGAATTGATATGGACAATGAATGATTTTTTTTTAATTTTTTCGATCGTTTTTGCTTGGTGTTTTCAAAAGCATAGAATTCCAAATATGAGTACAATCATTTTCATTTTTGAAAAAAAAATCAAAACAAATATTTTATCAAATATTATCCCCATATTTGGAGGCCAAGAAGCGATTCTGAATTTCAATTGAAAGGAAAAGGAAACCTTGTGTCTTCTACTTTAAAAGTTCACCTATCATTTCCCTAAATTTTTGAATCAAAATCGGAGGAGTACAATCTTTGTACTCTGGAAAACTATTTGCCAACATTTTCTTTTTCTTATTTTTTTCTGCAGAATTGGTTTGGACAATGGATGATTTTTTTTTAATTTTTCTCGATCGTAGTTGCTTGGTGTTTTCAAGAGCTTAGAATTCCAAATATTAATAAAATTATCTTCATTTTTGAAAAAAAAAATCAAGTCAAATAATGATCTAATATTATCCCCATATTTGGAGGCCAAGAAGCTTTTCTAAATTTCAATTGTATGGAAAAGGAAAGCTGGTATATTATTTTTTAAAAGTATTTTAAAATTTTAATACTTTAGATCTTCTACTTTGAAAGTTTACCAATCATTTCCCTAAATTTTTGAATCAAAATCAGAAGAGCACAATCTTTGTATGGAAAACTATTTGCCAACATTTTCTTTTTTTTTCTTCTTCAGAATTGATTTGGACAATGGATGATTTTTTTTAAATTTTTCTCAATCGTTTTTGTTTGGGATTTCAAGAGGATAGAATTCCTAGTTTGCATAAAATTATCTTCATTTTTGAAAAAAAAATCAACTCAAATATCTTATCAAATATTATCCCCAAAATTGGAGGCCAAGAAGGTATTCTGAAATTCAATTGTATGGAAAAGGAAAGCTCATATATTATTTTTTTAAAAGGTCTTTAAGTGTTTAATAATTTGGGTCTTCTACTTTGAAAATTTATCAATTATTTCCCTAAATTTTGGAGTTAAAATCAGAGGAGTACAATCTTTGTACTTTGAAAAACTATTTGCCAACATTTTCTTATTTTTTTCTGCAGAATTGATTTGGACAATGGATGATTTTTTCTTAATTTGTCTCGATCGTTTTTGCTTGGTGTTTTCAAGAGCATAGAATTCCAAATATGAATAAAATCATTTTCATTTTTGAAAAAAAAATCAAGTCAAATATATTATCAAATATTATCCCCATAGTTGGAGGCCAAGAAGCTGACGTTCTGAATTTCAATTGAATGGAAAAGGAAAGCTCGTATATTATTTTTTAAAAGTACTTTAAACTTTTAACAATTTGGATCTTCTACTTTGAAAGTTTACCAATCATTTCCCATATTTTTGAATCAAAACCTGAAGAGCACAATCTTTGTATGGAAAACTATTTGCCAACATTTTCTTATTTTTTTCTGCAGATTTGATTTGGACAATGGATGTTTTTTTTTTTAATTTTTTTCGATCGTTTTTGCTTGGTGTTTGCAAGAGCATAGAATTCCAAATATGAGTACAATCATTTTCATTTTTGAAAATCAAGACAAATATTTTATCAAATATTATCCCCATACTTGGAGGCCAAGAAGCTGATATTCTGAATTTCAACTGTATGGAAAAAGAAAGTTCGTTTATTATTTTTTAAAAGTTCTTTAAGCTTTTAATAATTTGGGTCTTCTACTTTGAAAGTTTACCAATCATTTCCCGTATTTTTGAATCAAAATCGTGAAGCACAAAAGTTTCTTTAATGCCAATAATCTTCGTTTGAAAAACTATTGGAAACTTATTATTATTTTTTTTTTTAGAATTGACTTGGATAAACAACGTGTCAAGATTAAGCTCTTCATTCCGGAACTCTACATGACCAGCAAATACAACATGGAAGGCCGAATTCTAATGTTACCAATCTCCGGTTCGGGCATGAGTTATGGCAACTATAGCAACATTGAAGCAACCGTAACGATGCAAGGCGAAGAAATCGAAAAAAACGGCGAAACATACCTAAACGTTAAAGACTTCTTCGTCGACTTTAACATCGGCCATGCTTCCGTCAAACTCGACAACCTGTTCAACGGCGATCAAGAATTGGGCGATGCCATGAATTTGTTCTTAAACGACAACTGGCGTAACGTGGCCAACGAAATTAAACCAGTCCTCGAAGACACGATCGCATCAATCTTCAAGAAATTCTCGAATAAAATCTACCACAAATATCCGATCCACGAACTGTTGCCCCCTTAAGATTGAAATGAAAAAATGCATTTTTTTTCCTTGGTAGTATTAAGTTGTTTTTATATTTTGTTCATATGATATATAATTTATAACCAATAGAAAGCGAATTAAAGAGAAATTAAAATAAGAATAACCAATTGTTGGAGGTAATTATTTTTTCTTAATTTGAAAAAAAAAATATAGAAATAGCCTATTGAAGTAGAAACTGGGGAAAAAAATTTGGTGAAAAATACTTTCGAATTTTCTTAATTGCCGATAAAAACTTTAGGAAAGTATTGAACGTTTTCGGACTAATTGGACTAATAAAAATTGATTTGTGTATACCAGAAAAAAAAATCAATATGTTCTTGTTGAAAAGATTTTCGGCTGTTTGTTTAACATATGAATAATAGTATGGGTTAATGAAGAACAAAAGTGGTATCAGATGAAAGTTTAAATCTCGTTTCGATTATTAAAATGATTTGGTATGAATTGTGTGATGGCATGGATGGCTGTTCTTCCGTTTGCGGGATGAGGGGTGTGGTGGGGGTGGCATTCTCTGGGAGAAATACTTTCACTAGGGAAAAACTTGTTATGAGATGGAGGTATGGTGACGTCACAAATCGCTATCTTCATGCATTTTGTGTAATAGGTATAATCGTAGGACGGTTATGTTGTTGTTGTATGTACATAAGTATATATCTATATTTTTATTGCCACTAATGGCTAGCCGGAGATTTGTGCGGTGAGAAATCGAAAAAACGAAATCGAAATTGTTTTCACTGTACCATAGCAATTCGAAAATATCGACGGTAACATTTAGTTGCAAAAGAAACGGCGTCTGTGCTAGTTCAAGGTTTTGGTCACAATTTTTTTTCTTTTCACTCATTTCTTCAATCGGTGAATGTATCGAATTGATTTGATTTTTTCTCAGTAATTTTTGTTAATTTGTGATCCAATTTTTTTTACTACAAAAGAAAAAATGATTTTAAGACAAATTTTACTTGAATTTTTGCTGGTTTTCTTAACAATATCGGCCACAGTTGAAGGTCGTAAAAGACTCAACAATACAGCACCTCTGATAAAAGAAAAACGTAAGTATTCTTCTGATTTTTGCAATTTATTTATAGAAATTTTTGAGAAAATTTGATCTTCTTTACATTCCAAATAAAAAAATTTAAGAAATTTTCTTTTGGATTGATTTGTTGCCACTTCGATTAGCGATTAATTGTTGTTGATCCAATCGTGGATAATTATGCAATCGCATTAACGTATAAATGTGTGAGTAGAAAATTATTATCATTTTTTCTTTCTACTCTCTTACCTTGTAACTTTCTCTACACAAACATAAAATTGAACAGAAAGCGAAAGAGATTTGAAAAAAAATCAACTTCGTCAACACTTGAGGGCTGATATTTACCAAGTGCTTCAAAAAAAAAAAAACTTACGAGTTTTAGTAAGAAACTTTGGGATATTTTTTTTCAAAACTCTAAAGTGTTAAAGAAGTACAAGCCAATTTTACCAGAAGCGATTTCAAAGAAGAAAATTAGTCATTTTTCCTTTGATATCGTGGAATCCAATGAACCCTCTTTGGACTACCTTCTCGTAATTTTCGGTACATTTTGCCTAATAAATCTAGATTACCAAAAATAATATTAGAAATCTTCAAATTAACAACCCAGAACAGTGGTTCCTAAATCTGATTGGGCTCTAATCTTTCTAACAAAAATTTTCTATCTTGGGATTCACCTTTAAACTACCTTAGAGAAAAAAAAGTATCAAAATTGGTAAGGCTATTGGAAGGATCAAATTTATCACTTCCTATTTCTTATGTATTTCTTATACAGTGGCAAATCTCCTATTAAGGCTCACTAAATATTCACTGATCCATTGTTTGGGAAATACTGATCCAGAACATTATAATACGCAATAGTATTCCACAAAGTTTTGCTAAATTAATATTTTATTGAAACTTTTAATTCATTGATCAAAATTTTATTGCAATTAAGAAGCTATAAATAAAAATCAAAATTTAAACTTTCAGAGCTTTATATGCCACGATAGTGTTGTTTTTTATACTATAGCTTTTTGGTAAAAGTATACAACTATTGTGAAAAAATATTTAAAATAACGATAGCTAATATAAAGACACTTTTACTATTGCATTCAGCATGATTATGTGGTTCTATTGAATAGATTTAATAGAAAGAACATTCAGAGATTTCGATTATTTTATAACTATTATTATACTTCCCCACTTGAAAATGTCATGAGCTACCACTGGTGCCAAACCTTCTTCCAATATCTCCGAAATAAAGACCAAATTTTTTCTCAATAAATCAAGAACTGATAATATTTTTACTTATGGGATAGTTAACTAAAATACAATTGAAAAAAAAAGTTTCTTTTTTGCATAACTATTGATGGTTTTTACTTGGGATGGTTGCATTTTCAAGAATATGTCGTTATAAAAATATAATAAGAGTTTAGACTATAAAAATATTCTTCGGATATATTCTTTGGAATTTTTATTAATTAGAAGAATGATTGGTTTATAAACTTCATAACTTTCTGTCAAATCTTTTGAAAATCTACAAGTTCCTTTTATTGTAGTGATAAATGTACATCTTGTCTTTAAAAATCTTTAAAGTTTTGACCAAAAATTTTATGATATCAGCCAGAAACATTAAAAATTTTAACATATACTTAGTTGAAAATTTTCTTTATTAACGGCCAAAATACTACATTTAGATAAATCTTGGACAAGAAGAGGTTGAATTAGGAAAATCAAGGATAAAGCCATAAGGGTATACTAGAAAACGAAAAGGCTGATATCCTTACCGATGAAGGAGCGGCAATTCCAATCATTGGTCCAGAACCAGTATTTCAATCAAATAGTGGCTTTATACTAATCATTGTTCCCAATAGAGATCTTTAAGGTCCATTAAGGGTCTAGATTTAGAATATTAATAGAAATCCCATTTCTTTGTCTCGACTCCCGAATGAAACTTTTTCTCAGAACTATTACACTACGGCAATGTACAAAACTACTACGAAATTAAAATTTGTTCAATTGCACGAAACCCAGTTCCTCCATAATTAAGTACAACCATTGTGTATCTATACCCTTATTATTAAAATATCTGAATTTCAACTATATAATTAAACTTTTTTCTATTAGTTTACTGTAAGATTCGAACCCACGTCTTTTTAATTAGGAGCATTATAATGCCAGACACGTAACCCATTACGCTATTAACATCAACTATAAGTATTATATAAATAAACAATTATATTTCAAAAAGCCTATTTTTTAGACTTTAAATTGAATTTACTGTGCTTTTTATCAGTTCAACTAAAAATATTTCTACAGATTATTTTCTAACTTTTAATTACCTTTCCAATGATATATAACTCATCTGTCTAGTTTACAAATTTCTGTTTTCTACCCAAGGAAATACCTTTTTTTATTATTTTTTTGGAATGATAAGTAGCCTATAGTCTGTGGGAAAGTGTGTTGTATCTTAATACCAAATTTCATTAAATTCAGTTGTTCCTTTCTCTAGTAAAATTGGGACACACAGACAGACAGACAAAAATTTTAAAAATGCTAAATTTGGAATAAGGACCTCTTGAAACAAATATTTACCCTAAAATTGGGTTCAAAATCGAAATGTACAGACATTTATATATTAGTACAGATGTAAAAGGGATCCAGGAAACATAATAAGCCTAAGGTTTTCAAATCTCGTTCTATTGAATCGTATGAAGAAAAAATTATAAATATTCCTTTTTAAGAAAAATTATTGAATCAAGTGGAACCGAATGTCTAACATTAGCCAACAAAAATTAATCGTTAAACGATTTAAATTCGTTTGATAAAACCTAAAACCATTAATTTTAAATTTTTGTATATTTTATAAGGAAGACATAATATACAATAATGAGATGAATTACAGTCGAAGTTGAATAAATTGGCATCAATAATAGCTATAGTCAATTAAAACATAATTTCGTAAATATTTTTGCAACAAAATACAATTGTCCTTTCTTTGATTTTATAATCATCCTCAGGTTAATTTTCTGTCTAACGATAAGTTATGCTTTCTAGTATTTCTGTAATTGTTTGTCAATTAATGCTAATTTTACATTATACTATTAGGCAAATTTAAGGTAATTAAGCATTGTATACATTTTATGTATTACAACTTTCTTTATTGTCTTTATGCTTGAAAATATTATTAATTACAATTGGCTGCCAATTATGCACACAGTGAAATTGTCATATTTGGCATTCATTGCAATTTTGAGGATTTAAATATTGTTAATATTCATCCATTGATTTTTAATTGTTTCAACGGTAAAATACAAACTAATAGTTATAAAATGGAAATTAATATTTCATTTTAAATTATATGTTAAAAGTAATATTTTTAGAATAAAATTTTAATCTTTTATTCATAGATATCTGTAGATTTTTTTTATCCATAAGGATACAATTTAAGAATGAAAAATTCTGTTTATTTTAGTAAGACAATGAATTTCTTTTTAATTTTTCTTAAAATAGCCGAATATATACATTTACGAAAAAATCAAAATTTCAGGAAATCGCTCATTAAGATTGGTGCCTTTAATACTGAAATTATTTTTTTTTAATTTTTGTATTGCGTAGGTTTTATTTAATTTTTTTAAGGCGCAGTGCTTAAGCATTTTCGAAAAATCCGGGCCGTAGGCCCTTTATTACAAAAATATCTAATTACCAAAGGTTAGTTGGTTAAGAGATAATAATTCGATACATTGTAGCAATATATCGACAATTTCTGATAATAATTTATCATTAAGTATTAGTAATATATGTACCAATAAATTAACCAATAGATTAACCAATAGATTAATAGATTAACCAATAAATTAGTGAAGCAGTTTAGTAAAAAAATATTTTAAATGGGATGGAAATCTGACAAGCAAAAATTGGGACATTAGCTGATAATGTAGTATTTTAATCAAAAATCATCTTCGTAATGAATTCTCCTCGTGAAGCAATCATATTGTTGCCAAAAAATAATGTATTCCTCAAAATATAATTTTGGGCCGAAAAACCAAAGAAAATTGTCCCAATTTTTTACGATTAAGTTTTGAAAATAAGAAGAAATACATTTTATTATTTGGACAGTACTTTTTCTAGGAAAAAAATAACTTTTAATCGTTTTAATTCATGTGAATTCTTCAGAGATTAAGGATTGAAGAAGTTTTATTAATCATTTTTTGATTGCACTACTAATGGATAATAATATATATAAGTCTTTGAGATTATATTATATATATATATATATATATATATATATATATATATATATATATATATATATATATATTATATTATATTATATATATTTATATATATTATTATCCATTAATTGATTGTGATTCGGAAGTAATAAAATACTTATCAATGCACTACTAAATCTTCTAAATCCGATATTTCTTAATATTAACTTTGAAAATAGTCAAGGTAAGTTAGTAATTTTAATCTTGAATGTTGAATTTTCAAAATTAACGAATCAAACTCTCAAATTATCATAAATAATACTTTTTTCTAACCTTTAGAATGAAAATATTTTCAATAACTTTCCACAAAAATTACTGTCAAAAAAAAAACTTTGGCTCAAGTGTACTTTAGCACACCCACAATCTGGCAATGTTGCATTTTCGACTTTGTTTTTAATTTAATTTGCGATTAAATCGGTCCATAAAGAAAATTTAGCCACAAAAAATAGAATTATACCATATTAGAATTGAATAAACAAAAATATCGCGAATTTAATTAAAAACAAAGTCGAAAATGCAACGCTGCCAGATTGTGGGTGTGCTAAAGTACACATGAGCCAAAACTTTTTGATTTGATGTTTTGGATGTAGGAAAAACATCAACCTTTATTGACCATTAGATCGGTTTCTTAAAATTTGGAGTGCCACTGGAATAAGTTATTTCTAACGTCCATATTCTGGCTTCTTTAAAACACATTTTCTCAATCAATTTCGAAAAAAATTAGTCCCCTTTCTCACTCAAAAACTGGCCAAATATGCTGAAAAGCAGATATTCGATTATCCATTCAATCGTAATGCTTTTCTTGAATATACAAAAAGTTTAATTTGATCAAAGATAAAGTTATTAATAAGGAAAAAAATTATTATAAAGATATAGGCTACCATTAGAACCGTAAGAGCATTAGAAAAGTAAAACATTATGAACCATCATTACAGCAAAATACTGGAATTGTAGTCCAGATACTCTGGCAATAAAGGTAACGAGCAGGACGACATGTCTTTTATGGTTCCAGAACCAGTTATCGGAATGAATAAATAAAATTCTATAATACTTATTCAAGAAGTAAATTCCCAAAGGATGGGATAAAGAACCGTCTGAAAAATATATTAAAGGACTTCTGAACTTAGAAAGAAAGGATATTAAAGTGCTAGTGGGTCGACTAATGGGTCACTACAATTTGAAAAAAAATCTTCAAATCTGAACTATTGGAACTAGAACCAAAACTAGGACACAAAAGTCCTTTTAGAACGTAGTGTGAAGAAACTTTAAGAAAAGGCCCCCAGAATAATGGAGTAGAAGACGGGGATTATAAATCATATAAACTTTTAAAGCATAATACAGTGTATTTAAAAAAAAAATGATCATTTAACCTAACAATATGATCGAAATCATTTAAGTGCCATATTTCTCTTTAAACAACAATACTTTTTCCGTAGGGTTCCTAGCCTACATTAGTCTGACTTTATAAAAATAGAAAATATTTACATTCTTCTGACCATCGTTATGAGGGAACAATGGTGGTAAAAATCTTAACAACTATATACAAGAAAAAAAAAGAACCAAGACATAAAATCTAAAACTATATGGCTTGATAAAAATTGTTTAACCTTCTTAAAATTACAAGAAAACATTAATGTGCCCTCTTTTTAGTCTCTTGTGGGGGGGAGGTTCATTTAGTGTTCCCAAGGCCAACTTGTTTGGGTGTTCTTCCACCCTTTTTCATATCGAATTGTGAGTTCCTTAATGAATTGAATGACATCCTCAACGTTTAGGTCCCGCTGAATGATGTCATTCCTGATATATCGACCAGCTCCAAGAAATGACCGAAGGATTTTACTTTGGCATCTTCTGATCATTTCAATGTTGCTGGGCTTTACCACGTTCCAGAGTTGGACCCCATATGCCCATGTGGGTCTGAGCACTGCCTTGTACAGCATTACCTTGGATGACAGACTTAACGAAGACTTTTTGCCTGTCATCCAGGCGATCCTACGGTGCAGTGCTGTAGTCTGAGCAACCTTTTTGTTAATGTGGGTTTTACAGTTGAGGCCTAGATATTTTAGACCATATTAAAGACCAAAGATTTGATGTTGCATTATTTCTATTACTTATATCCAAAAATAGTTTTTGATTTGAGTCTACAATAGTTTTTCTTTGCTGGACAAAGAATTTTCTTCTCACAAAACGTTTTACGTCAATTCAGGCAGTTTACTGCATTTTTTAAGCAGGTGGTTTGGTAAATTCAACAGGTTTTACTGTGCAAAATCAAGGCAATATTGATACACTTTAAGACCTTCTCTTAATTTAGTGTTAACACGCGTTTTCCAATTTTAATTTATTCACGGAAATTTTTTTTTCTTAACTTGTTATTGCGTACTATTATGAAGATATATTTTTTTACATCTAGCAAATGAAAAATGCAAACATTGTCTGCAAAACAAATTTCCAATGATCTCATCTCATGGCCTAATTGTATAACAATTCGATTTACCTAATCCACTACGTTAAAGTTTGTTTTTTTTTACTTTTCTTATAAAACTCGCAAAGAAAAGAGAAAATTTTGCAGAAAATATTTCATTTTTATATGCAGCAAAATATTCATGAAGTTTCCACTTTTCCAACGTGTCTCTTCCTATGACGACCGGAAATCATTTCTAATGTTTAACGTCACGCAAACGTTATTGTTGTTAATTAGCGTTAGGTGAGACGGACAATTTCACAATAATTATATTATCCTTACTTTATATATATAAATATTTGTTTAAAACCGACACAAATTACAAATTTCTTCGATTTGCATTTTATAATATACAGTGGAGAAAATTTCCCTTTCTAATCATTATTTCATAATTAAATTAGAGAGAAAAGAAAAGCAGTGGTTGAAAGATGATGGAAAAATTAAAATTTTCTTTTTTTTTCTATTTTTTGTAGCTGAATGGCTTTTGACATGCAACCGAACCGATCCAAAGCTGAATGAATGTTTGCTTCACTTATTCGAGGCGATGTTTCCGCATTTGGCTATTGGTAAGTGCACTTTAATTGCAGTTGGTCTATGGGAATAATTATTTGATTTTTTTTTTTGTAGGAATTCCGGAAATTAATGTACCACAATTTGAGCCACTGCGGCTACGACGTGTGGGGGTTAGCAAAGGTGCAGGCGCCGTTACTTTAAGTGGAAGCCTTTTTAATCTTCTAGTTCGTGGACCTTCTAAAGCTGTTCCGACTTATTCCGAGTGAGCTTTTCACAGCTTTTCTGACTTGAATTATTTTGGTTTTTGATTTATTTTATAATTAGAAGAATGAATGGTTAAGTCTTCGATGAGAAAATCGCCTTTAGTAAAGCTTTTACTCAGTGTTCTTAAGGGTGGATCACCGTCAGAACGTAAAAAAAAAGTGACTTTTTTAAAACTGCTGCCATTTTTTTTTAGAAATATTAAAAAAACGGTTTTCAGCATGTAAAAGTTGAAGTTTTGAACTATTTGTTTTTATTTGCCCCGATATGTCTCCCCCCTCCCCATTTTACAGCGCTTTGAAAAAGGGTCCTCAAAACTGAGGAGGCAAACGGGAGACAAGTTTTCTCGGAAACCGGAAGTCGGATCATGATTTTCCAAATATGTAGGTTTTGGTAATGCGTCTTCTTGGTACTGAACCTCAAAAATCTGAAAAAATTTGAAAATTCACAAAATGGCGCGACTTTGAAAAAAAAGTTAAAAAAAACAACCTTTTTTTGGACCTTTCCCCCTCTCCCATTTTGAGGGGGGGGGGGAGTTTTGGCCAATTTCAGAGGTTCAGTACCAAGAAGACGTGTTGAACTATAACACTCTCCAGTTTCAAGTCAATCCGTCGGATAGTTTCTGAGAAATCTTGTCTCCCAGTTTTAAAAAGTAGATTTCGAGAAAAACGCATTTAAAGTTTTTTTAAGATATTTTTTTATGTTATAATCAATTTATTCAATTTTTATCAGTGAAAATACTTTAGTCAGCTATTCCAATCTATTCTTGAATGTTATAAGAAGACATTTATGGAAAAAAAAATCGAAATTTTTTTTTCTGATGGTGATCCACCCTTAAGACTTTTGATACTTTTGTACTCCTTATTTAACTATTGGGACACTAATATTTCAGCCAAAAGAAAATGTGGGAATTGTTATTTTTAAGTGAATAACTACTAGGGGAGACCGGGTACAAAAGTAACAATTTGTACTTCTACCTTGATTTCTGGCTGGGTGTTATTATTGCCATTAAATGAATACAACCACATATAAATTTAGTTTATATTCTTCACAATAGTAACTTGATTTATTAAATTATGATGTGTTTTATATGAATAACATAGAGTTAAAAAAAAGTTGTCAGTTGTGGGTCGTTGTGGGTCGAAAGTAAGTAGACTTCTAAGGGTTGTTAATGAAAACAATAGTACAAGGTAAATCAACAAATTACTTATTTAAAGACTTTATATAAATGACTAGCTGATCCCCGCGACTTCGTTTGCGTAACGTTGGTATTGATTGTTTTCTTTTTAGGTTTGCTCCTTGTAGAGGTAGTATATGGAATTTTTTATTTTTCTTATTTCTTTTATGAAAAACATAATCATACTTAAAAACACTATTTTGTCGAATTTATAAAATATTTATAAATATCTAAAAAGAGTATGTCTATTGCGTATAGCTACGGTAGGTTTACCTACCGTGGACCAAATAATCCGTAAATCAATCAGCATCTATACATAAATAAAGTCGGTCTTAATTATGACGAAAAAAAGTCGAAACTTATCAAAATACTCGCGTTAAAATAATAGAAGTTAAGGGTCTAGATTTTGAATATTAGTAGGAATCTCTATTAGCATCGCTATTAACATCAACTATTTGTCTTATATATATAAAAGTTTATATTTCAAAGAGGCAATTTTTTAAACTTTAAATTGAATTTACTGTACTTTTTATCAATTCAACTAAAAATATTTTTACAGATTATTTTCTAACTTTTAATTACCTTTCCAATGATATATAACTCACTTGTCTAAAGTAAAAATTTCTGTTTTCATCCGTAGGGAATACCTTTTCTTAATATTTTTTTTGGAATAAGAAGTAGCCTATAGTATGTGGAAAATTGTGTTGTATCTTAATACCAAATTTCATTAAATTCGGTTGATCCGTTCTTTAGTTAAATCGGGACACACAGACAGACAGACATACAAAAATTTTAAAAATGTTAATTTTGGAATAAGGGCCTCTTGAAACAAATATTTATCCTAAAATTGGGTTTAAAATTGAAATGTTCAGACAGACGTAAGAATTTTATAAATTTATATTTTATGGAAATGAATCAATAGAATGCCGCGACAACGCATAAGAACTACTGCATGAAGAACTACCAACACGGAAATGTATCGAAAACCATTCTATTGAAGTAGATATTCATAAAAATATGATGTTAATAATAAAATCATTACGAGGACAAAACTAACATATTACTTTGGTACCCTAGGGGGTAATGTTACTTTTGTACCCATTCTCATTTTTAATAAAACTTGTAATATAACCTTAAAACGGAAAGTGCTTGACAAAAATGAATTTAAACAATGTACAATTTATCTAATCAATAATAGATATGCAAATATTTGGATTGCTATAATTATTTTACGACTATGTAAACAATAAATAATAAATTAATTACGTCCTATTATATAACCTAACAATGCACTGCGCATGCGTCGACTTAATGCGATTGAGGGGGGTGCTTTAGGCTATCACTTGATGGCAGCAAAACAATGTTCGTCTATTGGATAAACCTAGAAAGCATTTGTTACTTTCGACCCGCCGTTACTTTTGTACCCAGTCTCCCCTACTTGTCGTAGTGCAACTCTTGTTAACCTGTTCTTGTGCTTTGAAAATTACTATGCACTTTTGGAAACACTTTTTTAAGTAATTTTTTGTTCATTATTGGTTAACAATAAATACACTTTAGGAAGAATCCTATTCCCATGGGGTTGCTTTTGTAACTATTATACTATATATTATACTATTATACTATATATTAACTATTATACTATTATAACTTTTATATTATGTACTTATTATTACGCCCGAGCCGCATGCGGCTCCTTAAACTAAAATAGTTTAAACTTTTGACTGAGAAATTGCTTATTTTTGGCCAAAAATAATGCTTTAGCTAAGAGATTTAGTTAATATAGCAAACGAAACCATTCATTTTTCCAAGTCCATGAAATCTTTGCGAAAAACTATCTAAATTCGTTACAATATTTGGTTGCGAAAATTTTCTCAATTTTCACGGCATTTTTATTTTAGTCTTCGCTTGGCTGAGAACAAATTCAATTTTGGCATCGACCTGCCCATTTTGGACATTGATTCCCAGTACAATCTAGTGGGAAAAATTCTTGTACTGCCACTGGTCGGAAACGGGCCTTGTAAACTAATCTTAAAAAATGTCCGCACCGCCATTACGACCAACTTTGAATTTATCGAGGAACAAGGCAGAGAGTTGATGTATATCAAAAACATGAAGGTCAACTTTAAAGTCGGAAGTATGAATATCAAATTGGACAATCTCTTCAATGGAAATAAAGTTTTGGGTGAGAAAATACCAAACGTGTTTTTTGGCATAGAATGTCGTTGTTTTTGGGTCTTTCAGGTGCTACGGTGAATAATTTCCTGAACATGCACGGGCTGGAGGTGATCGGGGAATTGAGCGACAGTATTGGCGATAGTTTGGCTGCGGTGTTTATTGATTTGATGAATCAAATCTTCCTGAAATTGCCCACAGATTTATGGCTAGTTGAGGGCAATAAGGAGTCAATGGATTCCGTTAAAGTCGAAAAAGAAGAAGGAGAAGAATAACTCAAAATTTTCTTGTATTAATTAATAGAATAGTTGCCTCGAAATGCTAAGAATTTTGAGTTATTATTTAATTTTAACAATTATTGTACAATATTTTTAAAGTTGAGGATTTTTTGACAAAAAATGTTTCCTTTAAGTGTTTGTTTTTTTTTCTTGTGATACTTACAATAAATATTGTTTTCTCAATCCAGACTTTTATTTTTTTCATCTAATACCTCAAAATTATAAAATTATAAAAATAGTAATAATACGAAAAATACTATCATATTATAAAAATAGGCAGCATTTCAAGTACCTGGGCAAAAATTGTCGACAAATATTAAACATAATTCACATCTTCAAATTTAAAAATCAAATTTCAACGATTTAATTTCGATAGATTTTATATAAAGCTTACGATAAGAACCAGTTTTATTTAAAAAAAATGAATATTTAAAAGGTTTTGCTGCTTGATATGTTAGATTGGTTAATTGATGGCTAATTGAATTAATAAATTCGTATTTTCGTTAAGGTTACTTGACTTTTATGGCTTTTATATGTTTCTTTTTTTCATACTTTTATGCAACCACAAATGCTACAATGCAAATTTTAAACTAACTAGTTCTCTAATACATTGTTTCCTAACCTGTGGTCCGCGGACCCCTGGGGGTCCGCCAGCCTATGTTTGGGGTTCCGCGGTCCCATTTGAAAAAGTTTATTTTTTAATTTAATGATGGATTACTAAAATATAATATTGTCCGAAAATTGCACTTTTTTTCACTCAAGGGTCCTTGGCATTATGGTTGATTTCCTTGGAGGTCCGCGGCTGAAAAAGGTTAGGAACCGCTGCTCTAATACAGTAACCGTTGCTTTTGAAAATTGCTTTCAAAAATTATTTAATTTGGAAAATATATTTAGATTTCTTCAACAGGAAAACGTATTATTCTGGAGATGGTTCATCATGTTTATAACCCTATAGGTACTTAAATTATTTAAAATGGAAACATAAATTATTCACAAAGTCTCAAATGATGATTTACTACTGGGTAGTAAGATTAAGGAACTACCAATGAAAGGCTTACGGATAATCCGTTTTATTTTTAATATCATTTTGAGACTAGACTATAACTTAGTATAATCAAAATAAGATTTTTTCGCTGGCTTTGAACAGTTTTACTGTGTATACAATATATAGGATATAGTGCGGTCCAATTTATGTAGTATAATTTAATATATTAGTATATAAAAATCATACTATAAACATAAATTTGAACAGAAGTTCAAACAAAAATATTCATGACGTATTGTCCAGATACGTATTTCGATTGCCAAGCAATCTTCTTCAGTGGTCATCAAGTAGTTTGGATCACTCCGTAACTGCTTTGTGATGGTTCACGTAGTAACGGCAGTTACGGAGTGATCCAAACTACTACCAAAATGCCAAACTACAAGGAAGATTGCTTGACAATCGAAATACGTATCTGGGCAATACGTCACGAATATTTTTGTTTGAACTTCTGTTCAAATTTATGTGTATGGTATGATTTTTATATATTATTTTATTCAATTATACTACATAAATTGGACCGCAATACATTCCATATATCGTATACACAGTTTTACTTAGTAGTTAAGAAGAAGACAAAAGTGATCATGGTATCAAAACCAGGAAAGAATTTCACGATAATTGAATTTTATAAACCGATATGTCGGCTGCCTATTTTTTCCAAGCTTTATATAGATGTGGCTTTACAAAGCATTTTATAGATTTTATAAGACTTCAAAGACTTTATTTTTGTCATATAAAAAAGTACTACTCGACCCTTAAACTATTTTAAAATTTTACATCAATCGGGTTTGATAATTCTGCGAAAAAAAAAATGCTTTCGAATTTTTACATATTAATATTTTTCATAAAAAAAATAATAGATGAGATCTGAATTTTCCAGTATTTCCTTCGTATTTTATTATTGCGAATACGTTTCTTTAGTGTCATCAAAATTTATTTTCGGGGAGCCAATTTTCTTTGCTTATACTAGGGATTACAATCTAGCAAAGTGGAATTCCGCAATCTAGCGAGATCTAGCTCAATTTTAGGCTCTATGGGATCCCGCAGGATCCCGCTGTTACGTAGTCAATCCAACAAAAATCCCGTGGGATCGGAGACAGTACGGGATTGCAATCCCTAACATATACCCCTGAATGCTAAGTTCATTCGAAAATATACCAATATTACAGCTTATTTTTATGACATTTGTGGAGTAATTTTTAAATTTTGAGACCTGAAGAAGTCAGGAATAACTGACGAAACGTTGGCGATAAAATAAATATGACTCCACAAGAAGCTTCGTCCTTATTGCCTGCAATTTAATTATTAAATTTAAAAAGACAATGACTGAAACAACAAGAATTTATTTTTATATTTTGCTATACGTGCTAAGCTCTCCGACTACATATAAATGAAGAATTAAACTTAATTTTTTTGAATTATCAAAATTTTACTTTCAAATCTCTGAATAATTTATGTTTATCTAATCTTTTGTACAAACTGATATTATGCAAATTGGCAACGAATAAAGATGCATTAAAAAACATACCAATTTTTGTAACATATAATATAATAAATTCAAAAAGTAATCAAAGGTTTACAATTAACAAATATTTAGGTTGTTTTTTACATATAATTGACGTTAAGTAATATTTATGGTAGTACTCAATTATTGGCTAGAATAAATATTGTGGTTACTTATTCATAAATTTATATAAAATCTACTTATACTAATTACAAATTTAAAATCCTTGATGGTAATTAATTATTTATTTAAAAATTTATTTTGTAATAATTTTTTCTTTAGAATTTTTATGAGAAATATGCAACAAGTACGAGTTGGTAAGTGTCGACCAGAAAATTAGAAAGGAAAAAATCAATGGAAAATAATTTTACTTTTTTTTCCAATCTTTAAATATAATTTACTAAACTAAAATTAGTATTATTTTTACATCAAAAAAGCATTAACTATTCGTTTGATTAAAGATTTTACGGATTTTTTATTTTTCAATAACAGGACAAAGGTTTTAAGGACAAAGTACTACTGTTTTTTCTACTTTTGGATGATTTGGTCGTTTGTGGTCATATTTCCACGAAATGTTTATTTTAAAATGGCAAACAATGAAGAGTTTCAAGGTTGGTTAAAGAACATAATTAGCAAGAGCTTAAATTTTAATAAATAAAAAAGCTTTTGAGTCATAGTAAAAACATTGTATTTAATTAGTGTTAAACAATTTAATTGTTTAAATTTTGGTCAATTTTATTGACAAAGTTTTGGCCAAAAATCCTTGGGATTATACTTTAATGATTTGGAATTATTTTTAACATATTTTCATAGTTATTTTTATGTTTTAATATTCATCCTTTTTTCAATTGAAAACTATCTTCTTTAAAAATCACGAAGAGCTTTTAACCAGTAACTAAGTATTTGGTGCTTAATTTTTTAATTGCTTTTAATAAATGCCAAACAATTTAATGTTTTAAATTTCGACTAAATTATTACCCTACTTCCTGGAAAAAAGCAAAAAACATCCTTATCCCTAAACCCGGAAAAGAACTATCTAAAATTAACTCATGCAGACCCATCAGCCTGTTACCAATCCTTTCCAAAATTTTTGAAAAACTCTTATTGGAACATTTGAATGCGGATATTACTAGACTAAAAATCATTCCTCAACATCAATATGGATTCAGATCAAACCACAGTACAATTGAACAAGTCCACAGAGTTGTAAACGAAATTTAAAATGCTTTAGAAAATAAATCAATCTGTACGGGAATTTTCCTCGACGTATCTCAATCTTTCAACAAAGCCAACCATAATGGTTTACTCTACAAAATATACTCCTTACTACCAATCCAATACCACAAAATTCTAAACAGCTACATCACCAGTAGAACATTCCAGGTTCAATTTGGTAAGGAGTTCAGTTCGTCGCGAACCATAAAACCAGGAGTACCACAAAGCAGTGTTCTGAGCCCACTATTATACTTAATTTTTACAAGTGATCTTCCAACAAACGTTCAAATTACAACCACCACATTTGCAGATGATACAGCTCTACTTTACTCCAAGAAAGATCCTAAGATATTCCAACGTCATCTACAGGAACATGTAAATGGCATAACTAAATGGTGTGACATTTGGGGAATTTAACTCAATGATGAAAAATCAATCCAAGTTACGTTTACCCTAAGAAAAATCATAAGTTCAAGGATCAGAACCAACGACAAATCCATACCACAAAGCAGCTCGGTCAAATATCTGGGAATGCATCTTGACCAAAAATTAACCTGGCGTGAACACATCTCGAAGAAAAAGGAACAAATTAACATAATATCTGAAAAACTATCCTGGATCATTGGAAAAAAATCAAAATTAAAATTAGAAACTAAAATCATTGTATACAAATCTATCATAAAACCTATATGGACGTACGGAGTTCAACTTTGGGGTTCCGCTAAAAATTCAAATTTACAAATTATAGACCGCTGCCAATCGAAAATTGTTAGAGCCATCACTGGTGCTCCTAAGTACGTGCGAAATTCTATAATACTTAGAGATACCGACACTGAAACAGTCAAAGAAGTCACTTTGAAAATTAGTAAAACCTACAAGAAAAGACTGGACTCACACCTGAATTAATCAGCCAGGAAGATCTTAAAAGCCAAAAGTTTCACGAGACTCAAGCAAAATGATCCACTTAACCTAATGGAGTAAATACAAAACCTATAGTTGAGGCCAAAAACCTTCCACATCCAATTCTACACAAAGGTATAGGGAGGAATAATTACTTTAGTTTCTTTAGATTTAGTTTTAGACATTTTGTTAGAGATATATTTATATCTGATTCAAAAATAATAAATATAAATGATAACAAAAAAAAATGGCTTGAATATTACCTCCAAAGATTGTAAAGTTTGCCATCCTTTAACTAACAAAAATGCAAAAAAGAAATTCTTTATGCAAATCTTATAGTGTAACATAGTAGTTCTTAACCACTGGCAAAACTGTTACATCAAATTAGAAGATAATTGGTCAACAAAAATTTTATGTGGGTGAAATTATGCTGATATTAGAAGGGTAGAAGATATTGGATCGGAATGGATAATAATTCTAAAAAAAAATTATACATAAATTTTATGAAAATGCATGTTGTTTAAGTCCTTATCTTTTTAAATATAATAATTAAATTGTGGGCAATAAGGACGAAGCTTCTTGTGGCATATTATTTATTTTATCGCCAACGTTTCGTCAGTTATTCTTGACTTCTTCAGGGCTCAAAATTTAAAAATTACTCCACAAATGTCATATAAAATAAAATTTGTAATTTTAAGCCCTGAAAAAATCAGAAATGACTGACGAAACGTTGTCGATAAAATAAATAATATTCCACTTGAAGCTTCGTCCTTATTGCCCACAATTTAATTATTATATTTATGAAAATCGTTTTTCATTTAATGCAAATAGTTTCCGTACAACCTATTATTCGGTGTTAGATCAGTGGTTCTTAACCTTGTCGAAGTACTGACCCCTTTAACTAACAAAAATGCAAAAAAAGAAAATCATTATACAATTCTTATAATTTAACACAGTGGTTCTTAACTTGGGTTCAATGAGTCTTGCACTTCTTAAAAAATATTTTCTTAAAGAATATTTGGAAATAAAAATAATAATATTTATTTTTTTTTCCATAACTAGAATAATTTCAGGATCATAATTTTTTTTTCTTTGGTGACAAAAAACGGACTCAGGTGATTTTTGATCTCCTAATTTGCCGTTTAATAATTACTTTAATTTCTTTTAATTTAGTTTTAGCCTTAATAGTTGTAATAAATTTTGTTAGAGATATATTTATATTAAATATAATTTATATTAAATTTGGTTGATTTTATCGACAAAGCTTAGGCCTAAAATTCTTGGAAAAACACTTTAATGATCAGGAAATATTTTTAACTTATTTTCATAGTTATTTTCATAGCTAGATTCGGAAGAGATTTCCTACTAAATGTTGATCTTTATTTTAATTTAAAACGATCTGTTTTAAAAATTGAGAAGATCTTTTAATCAGTAACTAAATGTTTGATGTTTATTATATTATATTTATTTAATGCATTAAAGAAATTGAAGATTTTTTTATACTAAGTACGAAGTGTAATATTTTTTATTAGCACTGCACTATTACCCTTTAATGTTGGTTTTTAGAGTAAAACTGAACAACTTTGATGTATTATAATGTTCTGCATTTTTCCATGGTAAGTTTTCACACTTATGGAGTGTAACTTCTGAAAAAAAAGGAAATTATCCAAAGGTATAGAAAGTATAAAATCCTTTCATAACTTCCTGTACTGTTTTTTTATTACTTTTGAAGATTTCCAGGAAAATTATTCAGGTTTCTCAAATCAGGTAAAGAGGCGCAATAGTTTCTTAAGGACGCAGCATAAGGAATCTTTCGAGAAAATCTTCCGGAACTACAATGAATCAGAAGGAGAAATTCATCACTAAATTTCAAAAAAAAAAAAAATTATGGTCAAATTAGTTTACCTGATAATGCAATAGTTTCCTATGCTGATGACACAGCGGTGCTGTGTGCGGCTAAATATTGGGATGAAGTTAGAGACCTAATATCCAATTGGCTTAAGAGATTAGACCTCTGGCTCAAAAGTAATCAATTGTCTCTAAATATAGATAAATCTACCTTCATTACTTTTGGTAGTTATAAAGATAGTATTCCAGCTAACTTTAGTCTTTATATAAATGATAAAAAGCTAAACAAAATAGATAACTGCAAATATCTGGGACTATACTTTGATTGTAATATGAAATGGTCTAAAAATATAATCGAATTAAATCTTTGAGAAAATCTTCCGGAACTACGATGAATCATAAGAAGATATTCATCATTAAATCTCAATAAAAAATTATGGTCATATTGGTGATATTTATAATTATTTGTTGATTTTAAAAAATGGAGAAAAAAATCTTAAGATTTCTTTACTTTAAACTATCTCTCGATTAAAGATCCATAAAAGCTTTAAAGTTTTATTCTTCTTATAAAAATTGTCTTTTTTTTAAACCACTAACTCAATTGTTTTTTTATGTAGTGCAATAGTGCAAATATAAAATAGTTACAACAAATACTTAATTTTTATCCTATTACTTGGTAATAGTTAAAAAATCATTAAAAAAAAAGAATGAAGAATCTTATAGGAAATTAATAAAAAAAAAATAGAGAAATTCACAAGTTTTGCTCACTTTATCGTACCAGGCCTATGTCTTCGTCAACCCCGACTAACCACCAATAATAATTGTTCAGGTGAAGAAGTCTACCTGTTAATTACTTACCCATATTAATTAATCTTAGACACGTACACTTTAATTTCCATATTTAATTTTTTTTTCAAGACTATAAATCATTCGATCTACAAATAAATTTAGTACCAAATTTGAAAAGGTTTTTTTATCTGTACATTTTTTTTTTTTGAATATTCATTCTAACCTTTTGGATAATAAAATTTAAATAGAAAAACGCAGAAAAAATAGCGACATTTTTCTAGTTCACCTTGATTTAGCCCCTAATCAAAAACTTATGCTAATTTTTAACGACCTAACGACATTTTTTTCTCCTCGAAGGCAATGACTTACGTACTTACAAACCCTTGCAGGAAAAAAAAATGTTGAGGTCATTTTATTTTAATTTTTCTGAAACGGAAATTCGGAAATAAATTTGACAGATCTTTAAGACTAATTTAAAAAACGACTTAATGCTTTTGTGGATCATTTTAAAAGTTGATTTTTTTTTTAATATACGTTAATAACCTTGTCAGAAATATGCAAATTTTTTTTTTGACGAAATAAATAATTGTTTTCAGGCATGAATTTCTATTGATTTCCGATTGGTGGTGGCCTCAATTGTTGGGTACAAGTCGATTTCCCTTTTTCGAAAATCCCCGCGATTCTTTGGCTATTAATCAAACAATTATTACATTAATGTCTGCAATAATGAAGTTATGTTACATCCATCACTAATAAAATGGTCGGCACTTACATGAAATACAAGTGGGGCAAGTTGCCCCCTTATGTAACCGGTCACCTACTTTCAAATCTCCAAATCAAAAATTACATTTTCAAATTTGCCCAATTTACAGATTCATATTTAATTGTTTTATTACAGTTCTAAGAAATTTGAAATTCAAACAAGTTGGGCTAACAATTGAAATAACTATGTTTCTTCATCTCTTATAAATTATTGAGTTATGTAATTTGTTGTAGATTATTGGGGCAAAATTAACTTAATTTCTTCCTAGCATTGTTTTTCGCGTTATTTTTTTTTCCTACACGGTGTATGAGTGCTGGAAACATTGACATTAATGGTCTTATTTCCAAATCAGCCCACACCCCTCCTCTTGAAAAAAATTTCAATATATTTTCAGAATGGTTACTTTATAAAACTGAGCAGCCGCCTGGAGAGGTTTTTACTTTCACTGTTTCATTCTGTTGAGTATCTTTTTGATCTGTGTTATATTGATCTTCGTATGTGTTTGTGGTTTGATAATCGATGGTGTAATCGAAGAGAAGGAAATTAGCGATCGGGAAGTTTGGGATTCTAATTTGGCGCTGATTAAAGTTAGCGGATTTTCTCAAATTTTTTCTAATCGATTTTCGTGATTTTTTTACACGTGGATCCACACGTGTTATATAAATTTAAAAAAAAATCATTCGAAGTAAAAATTTAAAATTTAAACTGTGAAAAACTTTGACTATTTTAACCAAAAATGGAAAGAGTGAATTTTGTGATATTTTTAGCCTTTTTCCTTGCATCCCTTGTGCAAGCGATAGAATTCCAAACTCGTAAGTATTTCTCCTTTAAAATTATCAATTTAACTTGCATTAAAAATCAGTGGTTTGAAACTTTGGTTTATGATATCAACCAACGATTTTTGTTAATAAAAAATCAAAATCTTAACGATTTAAAAGTCTTTAGTGAAGATCCATTAAGACTAACGAAAAAAATTAAATTAGTGCCCGAAAAATTTGGCACTTTTACGGTTTCGAAAATGAAGGAAATAATTTGAAAAATTCAAATTGAGTTAAACGGGAAATGAATTTAAAGAGGAATTAAAAAAATGCTGAGGTTAATAAAGTGTTGTTCCACTTCTGTAATTTCCCTGTTTACATAATTAGCACAAAGTAAATCCAAAATATTTACTATTTTTTTTCCAAATAGTCTATTTATCTTGCAAAAAAATCGTTAAAAATCATTTAATGAAATCTCTTCTTATTGTTGTTGAAAAATAATCATTTTTAAGATCAAATAAATTTAAAATTATTCATATTTCCAGAGAGTATGGAATTATACATAATATTTCCTCTAAAATATTAGAGGATTTATTACCAGAAGCACCAAAAATTTTGTCAAATTTTTAATACAAATATTGATAAAATTTTCTAAAATATGAGGACGTTTTTGTTGCAATGCTTTATCGGAATTTAGAGACTAATACCTTCACTCCTTATAAAATTTTAATATAAAAGTTTCCTTAAAGGAAGGCTTAAATCTTCCTTCATATATCTGTGCAGGCATTACTACCCTCTAAGAAAAATCAAACCCCTGTCAATGAGAAGGAAGATATAACTTCCATTTGTAACGTTTACGTAATACAACATTTTTAAAGCAAAATATCGAACATTTTAGAAAATAGATGATAAAATTCAGATCTCAGCTTTTATTTTTTTAAATACGACGACAATTCAGATTGTTTAAGATCGGTGTTTTTATTTAATATTTTTATTATTCAATTAGCTACGTTTCGTTACGTATCGTAACTTCATCAAGCTTCTATAAAAAATTAAAATAATTACAAAATATGTCAATCATGCCTAAATTTCAAAACTATAATAATATACATATAATATAGATAATATAAAATATTTGTAATTAAATAATAATAACTAACTCAACATTTCAAAATATGACAATTTTTTTAAGAGATATTATTATAAATAATTAAATATATAATAATAAAATTAATTAATAAAATACCTTGATTCACAAAAATAAAATATTTTCAATTTAAATTCAATAAATTAATAAAAATTAAAAAATTACACACTCTACCCATACACATTACATTAGGGTGTCCGTTATTTCCCAAATTGATTTTTTTACAGCGATCGCCTCCTGAATTTTTAGTTTAAGATATAAAAAAAAAATCAATACAATTAAGCTCTTAATTTCCTGATTAAACTGTGCCGGAATCAAGTTATTTTTACCATTTAAATAACATGGGATTATTTTACTTTTTACTTTTAATTTTTTTTCTCAGAAACAAATGAATTAACAGATTTAAAGTCAAATTATTCTAACGTAAAATTTAACGCTCTACACTAAAAGTCTCTTATAAAGTTTCGATTAAATCACTCCAATAAAAGTTATTCAACATTTAACTTGTGCCTAATATAAATCTTACAATATTTTCAACTTTTTGCTCGAAGTTTAACAAATGGTGCATTTAACAAAATATCTACATTAAATTAACAAGGCCTTAAAAACAGAATTTACGTCTAGTACTCCTTCTTTTACTCTTTTTAATCCTTTTTCTTCTGAGGGCTAAAATTATGTCAGTGGAAACCAATTAGGAAAGAATGAACTCTTAGAAAAAAAATTTATCAGAAAAAAATTATTACAGTTCGTTAATCATTCTATATAGTCTTTAGTTATGCAAAAAAATCTTTCGTATTTGGGTAAAAATTTAGTATTAAATATTAGTATAAAATACATTATATCCTTAAAAATGTAACGATCGTAAAATGAAGACTTTGCACTACTACTGATCAAATTAAATTTTTTTCGCTGACTTTGAACAGTTATGCTGTGTATACAATATATAGAATATATTGCGGTCCAATTTATGTAGTATACTTTAATATAATAATATATAAAAATCATACCAGAAACATAGATTTGAACAGAAGTTCAAACAAAAATATTCGTGACTATTGCCCAGATATGTATTTCGATTGCCAAGCAATCTTCCTCAGTGGTCACCAAGTAGTTTGGATCACTTCATAATTGCTGGAAATCATCACAAACAGTTATGGAGTGATCCATACTACTTGATGACCACTGAGGAAGATTGCTTGGCAATCGAAATACGTATCTGGGCAATACGTCACGAATATTTTTGTTTGAATTTCTGTTCAAATTTATGTTTATGGTATGATTTTTATATATTATTATATTAAATTATACTACATAAATTGGACCGCAATATATCTTATATATTGTATACACAGCACTTCTACTGTGTTTAATTTTGAGTCATTTGTATAATACTTATTTGGAAGTATTAAGCTTCAATTTTTTAATAACTGTACAGTTCCGGATTTTATTTTCTGCAATTAAACTTTGATTTTCATCGTTTTTCGTCGTATGAAAAAAATATAAGTAGAAACAAGAATTCAGCTATAATGATTAGAACTTCACAAATCATTGATAAAATTGCACATTATGTGCAGTTCTCAGAACAATTTATTTTTTGTGATGCATTCTGAAGGATTTTTTTTCTTCGTCTTAGATTTCGGTATAAATAATTAACTGATCAATGAAACTTTGAACCGAAATTGGTCGAAAATAGTATAATAGATTTAATTGTCTGATATATCCTTTTTGAAATAGATTTACTTCACTTTCATTTTCAACGGTTTATTTGTGGAAAAAATTAATCGGAGAGATAAAGAAATCATTGTACTTGTATGTAAGTGATTCCAAATTTGAATTTAATAATTTTTTTCTTAAAATCAGTTTCAAACTTAAAAATATATATTGATGAAAATTTATAATAGAAAAATTAAAATATTTAGCCTTTTTTTTCTTATAATTCTACAGAAATATTTTTTTCTTAAGAATATAAATTTACCACTTAGCCACTAGTAGTATAGCGATTAAGGAGTTGATTCCTGGCATTTTCATTCTTAGTTGATGCTAAGGCCCTAACATTGTTTTAGAAGATGAATATTTATTTTTCTTTTTTTGGTAAATATGTTGTTAAGACTACGAATTTAATAGTCATCTTTATGGATCATCATTTGATAAAATCTTCGGCAGATTTTAGTCTTTGGATTCCAAAATATCATGAAAAGCATTCGAAAATAAAAAGTAAATCAACAAATTTGTTAAATTTTAACTTTTGGATACTCCAATTTATCCTATAAAATAAATAATTTTAAAGACAATTAATTTTTTTTTCTATTGATCCATATGTTACTTGAACTTTGGGTTTGACCAATTATATTTTAAAGTGGAAAACAAAGTCTTTACTTTCATTTGAAAAGCAAACACTTCAAAGTGGTTTTAAAACCTTGAAAACACTGTAGAATTCCAGCTGTTCTATTTTAATTTTCATCAAGTAAAGAATTTCCAATTGATCAAAAATATTGAGTCTTCTTTTACCAAAATAGTTTATATAAATCTTCAGATGTCAATATTGAATTTTGGACATTAAATGTCCAAATAAAATTAATTCTTGTTTCTGTAGAAAAAGAAATGTGCTTTTTAGTTCCCCAAAAAAATTTTAGGCCACAAATTTTGAAAATATTTCCATGAAAGTTTGGTTTAGTTGGATGATCCAGTTTACCGTAGTTTCGTACTTTCTTCAACTGATTTTGGGGTTTAAAAGTACCATAAAGTACTTCGAAAGGTATTTTGTTTACTTTGAGATCAATGTTTGTATAGTTCTCGATTAATTTTAGTTGATTTTTTTTAAGACTATCTTAATTTCTGCCAATTTAATAAATCAAAAAGTAAACTTAATTTCACAGGGTTTTTTGAGCTTTGAAAAATGAATTTTGATCATTTGCCTACGTAAGGATTCTTGAACTTTGATTTACCAAAAGTATCAATCAAAAAAAAAATGATTATATTAGGATTTATTTCATTTAATCAATCCCTGGTAAATCATTATTTTCAAACAAATTAACATGAATTTGAATGAATTCTTTATCATTGATTTCTATAAGAAATCTTTTGTATTTGTCTTTTAATTTCTAGAATTAATCACAATCTATAAATCTCAGAAACTATTGCAAGAGTTGGGAAAGATTTTCAATTTAATTTTGCTACCCAATTTATTTGACGAAGTCAACAATTAACTGAAGAAAATTTTTTAGTTGAACTGTAAAACTCACACTAATTCTTGGGATAGATTACTACTTCTTCTTCCAGTAGAGTAATTTGGCAGCCAAAAAGTACCATTATTAAATATACAATTGATTATAAAAAAAACTAAAATTTGCCAAGACTATACTAAAAAATAACTTATGTTTTCCAAGGCTATTATCCAATTTCCTTATATGAAATTTACTATCAAATAACTACCAAACTTCCGTTGATGAAATTGACATAAAAAAAAATTACATGAAATATTCATTCGTTGACCAATAGGTGCGATTTTTCAAATTTCACATTTACCTCATATCAACAATATTTACATTATTTTTCAAATAAAATCAAGAATTGCATCAACACCATTTTAAATGCATACCAACCAATACCGGTTCCTCTTTCTTTCTGTATTTCAAAACTAGTTCTAATTACGGACCTGTTACATAAAAAAAAAAAACATTTTATCAAATGCAACACAAACCGGTTCAACTATGATTTCAGTTTGGGAAAATTTTGAAACCGTTTTTTTTTTCATTTCCAAAAAGGGGCTAACATTGTGCTAACATAAGTATGGAACACAAATTATAAGGATGTAAAATTTCTTTTTTTTCTCTTCTCAGTCTCGTGTCGACTCTCTTAATGATATAAGTGAAAAAAATAATATTTGTTAAATAATTTCCGCAATATTGACCGAAAAAAAAAATATTAAATATACAGAAATCGATCGTTTACTCATTCGAAAGTGAGACATGTAACAGATCTATGTTACGTCATTGCCGGAATCTCATTATAATAATTAAAGAAAGAATCTAACGTGCAATGTGGAACTGGAAGAGGTAACGAGAACTGTTTTTTTGGAGAAATGATTTTAGATGAATTTTGAAAAATTTTCTTAGTGAAAAAGATTTTTTTTCCAAATTCTTACAACTAAAAGAGTTATAAATTAAAATACTTTGGTCAAATTCCAACTTAATTCGTTCATTTTGTGTAAATTCCAATGAATTTTCCGGAAAACACAATGGTTTTTCATAAAATATTGATACTCTATCAATTTCAACCAATTTAAGCAAATCAAAAGTGCAAAGCTTTCTTGTTAAAAGAATATAATTAATTATGATTTTTAAGACCGGAAAATTTAGAAAATTCAGCTAAATCTGTCGTCCAAAGTCATATCGAGTAACTAATCAAAATTTTCCGTTTTTTCCGAATTACTCGATAGAAATCACTAAATGTACCAATTATATTCTAATCGCCGGGAAATTGAGAAAAATGGTTTACTCTGGTAGCAAAAATTTTTTTTACAACAGGTGTTATAAGTTTTAAGATATTTTAGAGCTTATTTTCTCAAGAAAAATCCTCGAGACTTGAACTTAGGTTTTGAACTTTAAATTTTAATATTTGAGAGATCAAATATTGAATTCTTCTTATTATGTTGTTAATCTGATTCCAGAAACCCAAAAAGTTAAACATTGATAAGTATCCATGTTGTTTAAGTCCTTGTCTTTTTTAAATATAATAATTAAATTGTGGGCAAAAAGGACGAAGCTTCTTGTGGAATATTATTTATTTTATCGCCAACGTTTCGTCAGTCATTGTTGATTTCTTCAGGGCTCTATAATGAAAATAGATAACATTTAAAAAATAGCAACACATTATTGTCAAAACTATAAATAAGTAATGTGTCTTTATTTTCTAAATGTTATGTATTTTCATTATAGAGCCCTGAAGAAGTCAGCAATGACTGACGAAACGTTGGCGATAAAATAAATAATATTCCACAAGAAGCTTCGTTCTTATTGCCCACAATTTAATTATTATATTTAAAAAACACAAGGACTTAAACAACATGGATACTTATCAATGTTTAACTTTTTGGGTTTCTGGAATCAGATTAACAACATAATAAGAAGAATTCAATATTTGATCTCTCAAATATTAAAATTTAAAGTTCAAAACCTAAGTTCAAATCTCGAGGATTTTTCTTGAGAAAATAAGCTCTAAAATATCTTAAAACTTATAACACCTGTTGTAAATAAAATTTTTGCTACCGAAGTAAACCATTTTTCTCAATTTTCCGGCGATTAGAAAATAATTGGTACATTTAGTGGTTTCTATCGAGTTATATGGAAAAAATCCGAAATTTTGATTGGTTACTCGATTTGAATTTTGACGAAAATTTTAAAAGATTTTTTTTTATATTGATAAGTATTTTATTTCCTGATGATTTGTTTAGACCTGATGATGACAGCCAAAAACTGTTGAATGGCGTCGTAATTAAGAAGAATTTGAGTCATAGGACATATATTATTATTAGGGTGATTTTTTTTTGGTCCCATCGTGAAATTTTGTTGGAAATACCAAAAAAAAAAAAAATCTCTGAAAGTTTGAGCCCTTAATATTAATTTTAAGTCCTCGACCAAGACGAGTAAAAATTTCCCATTGAAAATACACGGAAACTCTGATTTTTTATTTTTAAATTTCTATATCTCAGCGGCATTTCATGGGATCGCTTTTACCGAAGATGGTTTTTTCTCAGAATTAAACGCTCTACAAAAGTGTCCATTGCGACAAAGTCGTAACTCACACCGGTGAGGTAGTACGGGCCACTGAACCTGATTTTTCCATAAAACTCAAGGCTTAATATCTCGTTTAATATTGATCTTCGCGATTTGGTCTACAGGAACATTTTTGTAGGAAATCAAATTCTCAACAAGTTATTCATTTATAATTTTTCCGTAGCTCTTGTTATTTACGAGATAAATGCAAAAAAAAACGCGAATTTCATGGAAAAATCAGGTTCAGTGGCCCGTACTACCTCACCGGTGTGAGTTACGACTTTGTCGCTATGGGCACTTTTGTAGAGCGTTTAATTCTGAGAAAAAACCATGTTCGGTAAAAGCGATCCCATGAAATGCCGCTGATATATAGAAATTTAAAAATAAAAAATCAGAGTTTCCGTGTATTTTCAATGGGAAATTTTTACTCGTCTTGGTCGAGGACTTAAAATTAATATTAAGGGCTCAAACTTTCAAAGAATTTTTTTTTTTAGTATTTCCAACAAAATTTCACGATGGGTCCAAAAAAAGTCAAAAAAAGACCAAAAATCACCCTAATTATTATCCATTAATTCCATTTTTCCTCGAAAATGAAATCAGCAAAAATTTGGTTCCCTTTCTTCGATTCATTTTATATTAATATTTTCTTGGTGCAAACTTTATCTCAATATAGTTTGAAAATTGGGGAACAAACTTATGATTTGATCATTTTTTAAAGTGATTCTAATTATTCTCTAGGTCCTAGACTTAGGTATAAACTACCTTTATTTTTTCGCAATTACTTTCCACTATTAAATTAAATTTCCGTTTTTACTAAGGAACCCTTTTGAACCGAAATTGATGCAACAAATTAAAATTAGTAGAATTTTATTATAGAAATCGAATTTTATGTAGAAGAGTTATTATTTTTGGAAAAAAAAACGTGAGGAAACTGAACATTAATTATAAGACTATTAAAATTGAATAAGAGGATTAAATGCAACGATTACGTAAACCCAAAAGAAGACTTAATAATTTCATTGAACTTCGCTTTCGTAATTTTTCATTTAAATCATTTTAATCTCATCATTTATTCAACCATAATTACTCCGTTAATATTGTCGCCTCTAAAGAGAAACGTTACATACATATAACTTGAACATTTGGTCTTTCAATTAAGGTAATTACAAATGTGATGGATTAATGCGAAAATAATGTGGGGAAAGTATGAAAAAATATTCAAATCTAAACTGTGAAAATCCCTCATAGTTCTATACACTGTCTAGTTGTGTTGTTTTGTGGCACCAATGTAATTAAAGGTTAAAATAATGATATTAATGATAATAAAAGCCGAAACTTTCACTTATTATTCAATAACAATAAATATAAGAGTGCCAAGTGGAGATTCGAATCTCTTTGTTGGAGTACTTCAAGCGTATGCACTCAATACGGAATTGAGTTGTCACAGTGATGATATTAACGTATAATGATACCAAATAAACGTTGGCTGTTCAACTTGAAAATTTTTGTTCTCGACAATAATTGAGAACATTTCTCGTGTTTTCTCTTTCTTTTTGTTCGCAATGGACAAATGCCTTGCATTATGCAATTTGAACAAAGAAGAGGTAATCAACGACGACATTCTTGCATCACAATGAAAACATTATCGATTCGCTTGGACTAGGTAAGGCGAACAATTACGTAACAATACAGAGAAAAAACGCTCTCTCTTTCCCACATTTATTTTCATTGCTATATATCTTCTTGTTCTAATCTGACTATTGAAACAGGTGTTTATAATTTAATAAGTACAAAAACTTTTTTTTTTTTAAAGCCAGCAAAAATCGGTTCCGTAAAGCAACCGAGGATATCAATGTTGGTAAACATGTCGCTACCTTTGGGATTTAAAATTTTTTCTTGAATTTAATTAGGGGTTTTTCCGGAAAATATTTTCATTTAGATTTTTCCGCCATATGGTTTACCAGGACGAGGATTAGAGAAACCTATGTTAAATATGTTGCTTGGGTCCCTACTTTCTTCTACTTTAAGCCAAGCAAATTACAATAACTGGCCAACCCTGGGTTGGCCTTGGGTTCATACTTTATTCTATTGTAAGCCAAGCAAATTTCAATAACTAACCAACCCTGGCTATTCGACTAGTTCAGTACTGGAATCGAAAACCCCAAGCTCTAAAGATATAACCCTACTGATAAAAACTTACCCCGAAATATGCCTAAACTAGAAAAAGTTTAACTTTTTACTATAACTTTTCTTCCTATTGACTTCTGTAGAAATCCTGTATATTTTATGTAGTTCTCATAGGGCTTACCAGGACAAATTTTAGAGAAACCTAGGTTAAATATGTTCCTTGGGTCCCTACTTTATTCTATTGTAACCCAAACAAGTTTCAATAACAGGCCAATTCTGGCTATTCGACTAGGTCAATACTGGAATCGAAAACTTCAAGTTCTACAGATAAGCCAACTGATAAAAACCTACTCCGAAATACGCATAAACTAAAAAAGTTTAACTTTTTAGTATAACTTTCCTCCCTATAGACTACTGTATAAATCCTGTGTTTTATGTAGTTCCCATTCAGCTTACCACGACAAATTTTAGAGAAACCTAGGTTAAATATGTTCCATGGATCCCTATTTTCTTCTATTGTAAGCCAAGCAAATTTCAATAACTAACCAACCCTGGCAATTCAACTAGTTCAATACTGGAATCGAAAACCCCAAGCTCTAGAGATATAAGCCAACTGATAAAAATCTACCCCGAAAAATGCATAAACTAGAAAAAGTTTAACTTTTAAGAATAACTTTTCTCTCTATAGACTACTGTATAACTCCTGTATATTTTGCGTAGTTCCCATACGGCTTACCAGTACAAGTTTTAGGGAAACTTAGGCTAAATTTGTTCCTTGGATCCCTACTTTCTTTTATTGTAACCCAAGCAAATTACAATAACTAACCAACCCTGGCTATTTGACTAGTTCAGTACTGGAATCGAAAACCCCAAGCTCTACAGATATAAGCCTACTATAAAAACCTATCGCAATAATGCATAAACTAGAAAAAGTTTAACTTTTAAGAATAACTTTCCTCCATATAAACTACTGTATAAATCCTGTATATTTTATATAATTCCCATATGGCTTACCAGGACAAATTTTAGAGAAACCTAAGCTAAATGTGTTCCTTGAGTTCCTATTTTATTCTATTGTAAGCCAAGCAAATTTCAATAACTGACCAACCCTGGCTATTCGATTAGTTCAGTAATGGAATTGAAAATCCTAAGCTCTACAGTTAAAAGCTTACTAATAAAAACCTACCCCGAAAAATGCATAAACTAGAAAAAGTTTAACTTTTAAGAATAAATTTTCTCTATATAGACTACTGTATAAATCCTGTATATTTTGCGTAGTTCCCATACGGCTAACCAGAACAAGTTTTAGGGAAAGTTAGGCTAAATGTGTTCCTTGGGTCCCTACTTTATTCTATTGTAACCCAAACAAATTTCAATAACTGGCCAACCCTATTCGACTAGTTCAGCACTAGAATCGAAAACCCCAAGCTCTACAGATAAGCCAACTGATAAAAACCTACCCCGAAAAATGCTTACACTTGAAAAAAATTAAATTTTGTAGTGCAACTTTCCTCCCTATAGACTTCTGTAGAAATCCTATATATTTTCAGTAGTTCTCGCATGTGATTGACCAATTTTCTTGAAAATTTCGATCATTAAATTGAAAATTGATCAATTCAAATTTCTCAATTTGAATATTTTCGTATTCCAATCATATGTTTAAAAAATTGCACCAATATTCAATTGAACTGACGTCAATATAACTACATTGAAACATGTGTAATTGCCTATTAGATACGTGTGTTTAATTTACGCTTAAAGGCAATAATTTTCCCTATTTTAATAATACTTTGAAGGTATACCTTACTAGATAGTAAAAGTAATATTTAATGGTAGTACAGTGTACTTTAATTTCAATGTACAATGCTAAACATTTTTTTTTATTTCCATTCGTATTGCACCATAGCATTGAAATAAAAAAAAAAACAAACAGTGATAACATGAAAATATCTACGTGAAAAATTTTATAAATTATCTTTTGATTCCAATTGGAAATTAACTTGACTATCTTGAATTCTCTAATTTAGTGTACCAAATATTAAGCTGACGAAGTTACAGGTATTTTTTAGACTTTATAATAATTTTCATTATCACAAAAATAACCTGAAGTTATTACCACATAGCACTTTATCAATGAGGTATTAACAAACCTCATATTATTTCGTAAAACCAACCAAACATTCAAATAATTTTATACAAATTAACCGTTAGTAGAATTATGCAATTCTTTTGAATTTCCTTTAGGATTACTATTGAGTCATAGTTAAAAACGATTATTTAACAAGAAGTATTTGGTGGTAATTTTTTATCGAGTAATTCTAATAGAAAATGAGAGTGGCCAACAATTTATGGTTTCCCGTTTTTTATGTGGCATTATAAATAATCGCTTCTTGTAATGGTAACTATTTGATTGTTTTTATGTAAATTGTTGCACAATTTGGTTGAAAATTTTCAATGTTTTTTAATCGATAAGAAAATAGTATTATGGTGAGAAAAAATTGATCTTTTGATCTAAATAATTTATATTTTGGAAGCAAAAAAAAAAGGTTAATATTAATAAGCCTTGAGAGTCCGAAAATAATGGCTACATCTATGGGTCTTCTGTGAATATATAAAGTCATCAAAACAATAGAAATTTATACAATTTTTCAAATTTTCCATTACCGAAATTTTTTTCTACCCAACAAATTATTCTAAATTCTTCTTTAAGCTTCCCATTTCAGCTCAACTCCATAGAAAAAAGAAGAGTTTAGAATAATTTTTTGGGTAGAAAAAGATTTCGGTAAAAGAAAATTTGAAAAATTGTATAAATTTCTATTGTTTGTATGACTTTATATATTCACAGAATTTTCTATAGAATTGAGCTTTTTTTTGGAAATAATTTTCTTGTATTTTCTGTAGAGAAATATAATTCTTTATGTGCCCTGAGCTTGGTAAGCACATAATTCATTTCTTTTAGATCGAATGTTACCAAAGAAAAATTGTCTAAATATGTTGCTGAAATCTTAACAATTAGAAAACCACCTAAGTTCAGTATAATATTTCCAACTTTCAAACATTGTTAATTAATCCATGGTTGAATACTTGAACTTTAAATTTTTTAAGCGATACAATGAAGGATAATTATATTCTTCAATATACCCGGTGAATAAAACCGAAGATTCAGTTGTTACTGAATATAATATTAACTACAAATTATTTTTTTTCGGATGAATAGACTTTACTATATCAAAGAAAAATAAAGTAAACTCAATTTTGACTTTTCAACGAGCTATTCAACTGACCAAAAAAATTTTCAAGTTCGAATTTTGCAAAATTTTCTTTTATCAACCGATAAAAAATCGTTCATAGGGGCTCGTGAAAGAGTTCCATGATTCCTGTTAATGGTTTGGGACAAAATAGTTTAGTATTAGTACTTACGAAAAATCAATTATTTAGTTATTGATAAAGTATTAGGTCAATTGAAAATTCCCCAGTCTGACACACAAATGGCGGTGCTAGTATAAAATCCATATAATTTTTAGTTAGGACCAATCTTTAAATGATACGTGCCAAAATTTGACAACAGTCCGATCATTAGTTTGTGAAATATTGCGTTGTGAGTGTAGCTACTTTTGTTATTTGAAAAAGATGGAAAAAAAGAACTTCATGTGCTGCTAAAATATTGCTTTTTGAAGGGAAAACATACAGTTGAAGCATAATCTTGGCTTGATGAAGAATTTCCGGGGTCTGCACCAAGAAAATCAACCATCATTGATTGGTATGCTAAGTTTAAACGTGGTGAAATGAGCACCGAAGACGGCAAACGCAGTGGACACCCAAAAGATGCTGTCACCGACGAAAACATCAAAAAAATTCACAAAATAATTTTGAATGACCGTAAAGTGAAGTTGACCGCGATAGCAGATATTGTGAAGATCTCATCTGAATGTATACATCATATCATTCACGAATATTTGTCCATGAGAAAGCTGTTTGTAAAATGGGTACCGCGCGAGCTCACAATCGATCAAAATCAACAACGTGTTAATGATTCTGAGCAGTATTTGAAGCTTTTTAAGCGCCATAAACCTGAATTTTTGCATCGATATGTAACAATGGATAGAACATAGCTCCATCATTTCACTCTGGAGTCCAATCGACAGTCAGCTGAGTGGACTGCACACGATGAACCAAATCCAAAGCAAGAAAAAACACAACAGTCAGCTGGCAAGATTATGGCATCAGTATTCTGGGATGCGGAAGTTATAATATTCATTGATTACCTCCAAAAGAGCCAGACCATCAACAGCAATTATTATACAGCGTTATTGGATCATTTAAAAAAAATGGCTTCATTTGAAGAAGAAAAAACTACTGTTTCATCAAGATAATGCACCGTGTCACAAATCAATGAAAACAATGGCAAAATTGCATGAATTGGACTTCAAATTGCTTCCGCATCCACCATATTCCCCAGATCTTTTCCCCAGCGACTTTTTCCTTGTCTCAGACCTCAAAAGAATGTTCGCTGGAAATAAATTTAGCGCCAATGAAGAAGTAGTCCCCGAAACTGAGGCCTATTTTGAAGCAAAAGACAAATCGTACTACTAAAATGGTAGCAAAAAGTTGGAAGATCGCTATAATCGCTGTATCGCCCTCGAAGGCAACTATGTTGAATAATAAAATCGAATTTTGCCAAAAAAATGTGTTTTACTATGGTAGACCGGGGAGTTTTCTATTGGTCTGTTAAGATATTAACAAAATAAGATTTTAAGAAATATATCAAGACAATTCCATATATTTACCAATATTTTTCTATCGTTTGTAGAAATCAACTTTTCCTATAATAAATTTTAGAATATCAATAAGTAAAATAACAAATTTTGTGTTTTTGAGGATTCAAAAAAAGTTTATCACACTTTTCGACCAAAACAGTTATTCCAAATTACAATAACAAAACTCGAATTGTCCCATACTAAAGATTTATAATCTTATTTAGATTAGATTTTATGTCTTTAAATAATAAAGAATAACTAAAATCAATTACTACTTTATATTAGTTAATGTTAGCGATATTTATAAATCTAGCTGGTTATATAGAAGTTAATCTATGAAAAATATTAATTTAGTTAATACAAAATAATTCAATTGATTTATTTGGTCACTTTAATTCCTATCTTAATTATAATTTTGGAATGCAAATTGTCTAACTCTAAAAAAGTTTCTTAGTTCAAACTATTTTCATCATATTTTCAACAATATTACTTTTATTATTATTAATTGCATCATTTATGAATTAATGAAACTAATTTTCTCTCCTGAAAAGTTTACAACAATCGAGTTAAACTGTTTACTAATTAGAACGTCGATATGTAAAAACAAAGTATTTAATTAATCATTTTTATATTAAATCTTTTAACACTAACAAGAAAATTTTTTTTTCAAACGATCCAACTATAATCGCAATTTGAAGCAAGATCCAAGGAATTTGTTACTAAAAATTTAAAAAAATATTTCCTTAGCTGGAAAATGAGGAAAATTTTTTTCATTGTTAAAAAAACTTATGTTATTGTGTATGAATTTATTCTAAATTTTTAAGCAAAATTTTATTTTCGTAATCAATGAAATTGTTTTTAAAATTATGACAAAAATATATTTAATAATTTTTCGATTGATCAACAATGTTGACTAAAACAAAGAATATAGAAAAAGCTTTAGGACGATAACAATGCTATCATTAATATTTGAACTTTTTTTTTAAATAGTACTTATATTAGTACTAAAATGATACTTCTATACTCCAAATTTTATCTTCCTATATTTTTTTATTTGGGAAGATATAAGAAATATTATATTTGATATCTCAAATTATATTTGAGAAAATATAAATCAGAAAATATATTTTTCTCAACAATGTGTGAACCAATTTGACTAAAATTTGGACATATTACGAAAGTATTTAAGCTTTACTCAATAAATAAAAGCTTAAAACTTTATTTTAACTATTTGATGCAATTGATTATCCTACTTTTTTGCTTAGATATCTTCGTGTAAAATGATTTTTAAAGGATAAATTAACATAGTTTTTCTTTTCAAAATTTTCCAAGAGTATTAAAATATACCAGGCCTCACTAAATTCCAAATATTGTAAGTGGTTTTAATCATTAAATTTAATGATTTTGTTGCTTTTTAAATTAAATATTTTGTAGACTTGATCAAATTAAGCTCAAAATTGACTGCAACATTATATTTTGATGTTAGCTAAAAAAATTTTTATGACATTTACATTACTTTTCGGTCTGTTTTTGTAATTGTCTTTTAAAATATTTAATAATCGTTGTACTCTTTCTACCTTGTGCTATTTCCATTCTTAAATCTTTGCATTAAATATGAGAAAAGCTTCACAAAATGAACAGCAAAGATTTTTTTTAATTTAACCTCTCAAATTTGCAATCTAGGCTCAAACCATAAACGTACTTAATCTAAAATATTACATTAATTAATTGACTTTTCCTTATGAATGAAAAAAAAATTTCTTAGTACCTTAGTACCTACTTATCCTTATTTTTTTTTTTTGGTTTCAGCTGAATATATTTTGCCATGTAACAAAACTGATCCTAATTTAGATGCGTGCATATTGCAATCATTTAACCACCTGCGACCGTACTTGATTCGAGGTATTCCAGAATTAAATGTTCCTAGTATTGAACCATTGGTTGTGCCCAGATTGGTGATGGAAAATAATGCCGGTGCTGTACGAGTTCGGGCCTTATTTGTCAACACAACCGTCGTTGGTCCCAGCAACTATTCCCTAAACAGCGTCAGGTAATACCTTTCGGAAAAATCAAATATTTTCACTGCGAATAGTATACAAAGTTTAATTCTCATTTTCCATTTTTGTAGTGCTGATATTGAAAACTGGAAAATTCAATTGGGAATTACGATTCCGCGGGTGGAAATGCGTGGAAAGTATGAAGTGATTGGACAAGTTTTATTGTTTCCAGTTCGGTCTCAAGGAGATTTCTGGGCCGCTTTTGGTTTGTATAACAACTAAATTTGTTAATCGAATTCGGTTTTGTAATACAAAAAAATAAATACTGAAAAAATAGAATTATTAGTCGGAAAGTAATTTTGGTTTTCGTTTGGGAAAATAAAAGAATATTTTCTTATAGTGTAAAATTAAATATCATTTTGAATTATTATCCATTCTGGTCCAATATCTTCTGCCATCTTTCTGACAGTAGCAGAATTTCATACTCATTAAATGTTTATTCTATAATGGCAAAAGACAGCCAGATCATTTTTAATATATCAAAGCTATTGATAATCAAAAGCTTTTGAAGCTTTAATGAGATGTAACGCCTCACCTACCATATTCCTTAAATCCGGTACCTTCGGATTTTTATTGACTCCGATCATTACATAAATTTTATTAGCATGGAATTGCACTACTAAAATTCAATCAAATATTTATGCAGTATAAGAAAATCATTTATTATTTTCCCCCCAGAAAAAAGAAATAAATTACTTTCCGAACAACGGTAGTGTATTAGAATGAAAATTAAGGAATTTGGAAAAGTCTCAAGAGTTAAATTAAGAAGTAAATCAATTCGATTTAAACTAACTTTATAAAAAAAATATATATTGTGCAGTAGACTGACAAAAAAATTATGTTTTTTTTTTCTTAATTATATAGCAAATATTGTTGGGAATGACAAAAAAACAATCCTGTGAAAGTTTAAGCTCTTAATATTAAGTATTAAGAGGTGCCCCACCGCAAATTTCGATTTTCCATTTGAAATAACATGGGAACAATATTCTCTTGCACTTTGGAATTTTATAGCTCACGTTGGTGACAATATTTCGAAATGACCAAGGTATATTCTTGTCGAAAATTGAACGATCTACAATAAAGGTCTTTAAGGTTTTGATGTATTTATTCCTTCAAAAGTTATTCAATCTCAAAGTTGAATTTTTTGTTCAATCAAAGTTGAACTAATGAGAATTTTTTTTTTCAATTTTTTGACGCAACCATCAATTTTATCAGAAAATTTTTTAGGACATTTAATGTAGAGCACTTTTTCTTCTATAACTTATCTCTATAAAAGTTTTTGATATTTTGCACAGGTCCTAAGTTATTTGCATTAAACTGAAAATTCCCTGAATTATTATATTTTAGACATAATTTTTTTTTATTTTCATTAAATAACCCTGTAAAAAATATCAAAAACTTTTATAGGGATAAGTTATAGGAAAAACAGTGCTCTACAAAAAATGTCTATTAAAATTTTCTCATAAAATTGATGGTTGCGTCAAAAAATTGAAAAAATATTAAAATTTCTCTTTAGTTCAACTTTGACCTCGAATAACTTTTGAAGAAATAAATATATCAAAAACTTGTTTGGAGACCTTTTTTGTAGATCGTTTAATTTTCTACAAGAATATACCTTGGTCATTCCGAAATATTGTCACCAACTCAAGCTATAAAATTCTAAAGTGCAAGAGAATATTGTTCCCATGTTATTTAAATGGAAAATTTAAATTTGCAATGCGGTACCTCTTAATATTAATATTAAGAGCTTAAACTTTCACAGGTTTTTTTTGTCATTCCCAACAATATTTGCTATATAATTAAGAAAAAAAATTCATCATTTTTTTTGAATCAGTCTACAGTACACCCTTTATCGATTAGCCAACAAAAGTTTAAAGTTTGAATTTTCCAAAAAATTTTCCCCATCGATGGGAAATCGTTTGTAGAGATTTGTAAAAGAAACCATTTGAATATTAAGAGCTTAAACTTTCACAGGATTTTTTTTTGTCATACTCAAAAATATTTTCGATATAATTAAGGAAAAAAATCATCAATTTTTTTTGAATCAGTGTATTGTGCAGTTCTGTGGAAAAATGAAGATAAAGCTAGAACAATTATACAAGTTTTGGAGTTTTAAAAATGTCATGAAAAACTCCTTCAATCCTCTATTACCAATTTGCTTCTGAAGGATAACGCAAATAATGTTTTTTTATGTTATTTTTTTTTAATTTTTCTTCCTTTTACCTAATACAAGAATCAAAGAATAAATATCTTCAAAAACGAAGTTCAAAATCGATGAATTAAGTAACAAAATATTTAGGTTAACTGTTTTATCAAAAAGTCTTTATTATTGTGCTTTTGAGTTTTTGATTTTCAACCAATATGACTTCAATTTATTATTCAAATTATTTATTTTTTGACCAATCAACTTTCACCGACTGCAACCACTGCATCCCATTATATTCGACCAAAATTTTCATAAGATAAACTAACAAAACTTATGCCTAGGTGACATTTCTGGAGTGGCTCTCATCACCGGTAAAATCGTTCAAAACAAAGAGGGAATTCGTTTCATGAAAATCGATAAAATAAACATTGACTTCAAACTTCAAAAGTCCAAATTCAAGATCCGCGACACAATGAACTACAACAACGTCATCGGTATTTCCATTGAAAAAATGAAAAAAAAAAATGATATAAGTAATTTTAATTCTTGAATTTTCAATTTACAGGACAAGCGATGAACCAATTTTTGAACACAAACGCCAACGAAATTATCGAGGAAATGAAACCGGCAGCATCGACAAGTATAGCTCGACACTTCAAACAATTGTTAAATGGAGCTTTCCTTAAAATACCACTTGAAATTTGGTTGCACGGAGCTTAAACTAATTAAGGATTTACGTATTTTTAATTTTTCTAAATTTATTTTTGGATATTTGGCTTGAAAATTTCGCGTACAAATTTTATGAAAGTGTATACCTATTATTATTATTTATGTAAGAAGATTGTTTATTTGAGTTTTAAATATATTATTAAAGAAATACCAAGACAATGTTATTATTTCTTAGATCAATTTAAAAAAAAATTTCTATGGAAAGTAACTACTAAAGAATTGTGGTAAAATGTTTTTAGTAGACTGGGCCAAAAAAATCAACTATTTTTTTTTGAAAAGTATATCGAAAATATTGTTCAAGGAAACAAAAAAAAATATGCGTAAAGTTTGAACCCTTAATATAAATATTTAGAAGTCTATCATCATTAATTTCATTTTTTTATTTGTGCTTTCATTTTTGCATTAATGCTGTCAAACTGTCAAGGTAAAAAAATTCTTCTGCACATATTATTATAGAAAATTAAATTCCCTACAAAATAGGTTTCTTTAAAAATTTTTGTCAGACAGGCCGTTTCCGAATAATCAAGCTTCAGACATTGATATAATTTTTAGATTTATCTTCTTTATTTTGGAATTTTGTAACTAACGAACAAATAAATATATAGAAATGGACAATATAGATTCTTAAAGGAAATTTAAAATTCTACAAAAATAGTCTCTTAACGTTTTTACAAAAAATTACTTTTTCAAAAGTTATTCACAATTAAAGTTGCATGAAATATTTTTTTTTTCGTTTTTGAACCAATTTTGAAAAAATGATTTTATGTAGAAACGTTAAGAAATTATTTTTTTAGAGCAATAAATTTCCTTTTAGAATCTATATTGTTCATTTCTATATATGTATTTGTTCGTTAGTAACAAAATTCCAAAATAAAGAAGATAAATCTAAAAATTATATCAATGTCTGAAGCTTGATTATTCGGAAACGGCGTGTCTGGCAAAAAATTTTAAAGAAACGTTTTTTGTAGGGAATTTAATTTTCTATAAATATATGTGCAGATGAATTTTTTTATCTTGATGGTTTGACAGCATTGACGCAAAAATGAAAGCACAAATAAAAAATTGAAATTAATGATGATAGACTTCTAAATATTAATATTAAGGGTTCAAACTTTCCCGATATTTTTTTTTTTTGTATCCTTTAACAATATTTTTGATAGACTTTTCAAAAAAAAAATAGGAAATTTTTTTGGGCTAGTCTAATTTTTAAGGATATAAAATTGTTATGGAATCAGGACAATTTTATTGTCAGATATCAAATAAAGGCGTTATAATAATTTCTTCTTGTGGAGCAATGCTAAGGGACATAAAGACAGTGGAAGACTAAAAATAAATCTTATTATCCTTCAATATTTTATGCATTTACAATCCAAGTCACTATAAAGCTCCAGTGAAATTCATTGTATATTGATTGGGTGTTAAAAAATCAGTCATTAAAAATTTAAATTTTGTATCCCATAATTTGAATATTTGTTCCAAAAACTATTGTTAAGGGATGGAAAAAATTTGTATCAAATTCTTAAAAAAAAATTGATAAATTTATAAAAGTTTAAATCATTTTATAAGCAAAATAATGATCGATAACATTATCCGAGGGCGTCAAGTGGTCGCAGTTTTGAATTTTGACCTCTTCACAAACTAAAATGTCAAATCAAATGATGAGACATTAACATTTTTCTGCCTTTCATTGACAATAATTATCTGATTTACTATTTTATTTACTACACTCATTATTTTCGATTTTTATTTCCCTTTTTTTTTGTAACAATGACAGCAACGAGCGGCGGCCCCTATCTTCATGAACGAAAAAAACGACCAAAAAATCATTCATAAAAAAAAATCTCAAAAAATTAAAACGTCCACGACTGAAAGGTCAGTTTTGTTGTTGTTTTGGATTATATTATTGCAAAGTATCATTTGATTTATGTAATTAGTATTTTATATTTTGGGCAGAAAAAGAACACGTAATGAACTCAGTGGGATAGAAAGAAAATGAAAAGTGTTCGAAATTATCACCATTCAGTCCAGTTCGGTTATCAATGTGGATTTTTATCGAACCTTTAACCCCGGACTGTCATTTTTTTCAATTTCAAATGGTATGGTAATGGTGCAGGGGCCCAATGTGAGCAGAAGTTTCGGGGTGAACGTTTCGTATCATTTAACACAGCAATTTTTAGCACTGAAGTTACTGGCAAAAATTTTCTAGTGTTACGTGTGAAATTTGTGAAAAATGCTGGGAAAAATTCGAAAAAAATATCTTTAACGAAAATATAAAAAAAAAACTACAATTTTCTTGTTAGCATAATTAAATTATCAACGAAATTTACTTATTGGTAAAATGGCAAGTTTTACTAAAAGACAATGGATGACAATTATAGTGGTTAGTGTAATTGACTTTTTCAATGCAATTTGTGTATCATTGCAAGCGCCATTCTACCCTCAAGAAGTAAGTACATAAAATCCATTTACTTATTCTAATTTATCCTTAACTAACTTTTCCCAAAATCAATTCAAAAATGATCGATTTTTAGTCAAAGATTTTAATTAAGTTCTGAAACCCCAAATGAATTTTGGATTTTTTTTTAATCCAAAGAGATGATAAAATTTAGTTCTCAGCTTTTATTAAATAAGAAGACAATTCAGGTTGTTTAAGATCGGTTTTTTTTTAATTTAATATTTTTACTATTCAATTAGCACGTTTCGTTACGTATTGTAACTTCATCAGGCTTCTTGAATCACAAAAAATATAATATTTTCAATTTAAATTCAATATATAAATTTATTTTTTGAATTTATATTGAAAATATTATATTATTGTTTCAACCTGAATTGCCTTCTTATTTAATCTAAATGTTTAAGTTTTCATGACGAAAGCCTTAATCACCAGAAAAAAATACCTTTAGGACTTATTAACCAAAAAAAAAAAAAAAAAAAAAATTAAAACTTTAAAAACTCATTTTTTTATTTGAAGAAAAATATCTTTTAGATTTGACAAAGGTCATACTGCATTTTTTTTTTCTCTTTAAATAATCAGTTTGTTAAATTTAAATTCATAAGTTTTAATGATAATTACCCTATAATAGATTCATTAATTTATTTTTTAAAACTTATCATTCAATTAATGTTTAGTCTAATTTTTCTATTACAAAAACTTAATTAATCCCTAGAGATTTCAATGCTATAACAATCAAACTTATTTCCCATCAAAACTAACCTAAATTAATTATCGTTATATTTTATTTTTTTTTCAAAAATTCAAACTACAGTTATCAAGTTCAAATCTCTACGCATCAGAATCTCGTGTTAAAGTCCAACTTTTACAACACACACCAATAATAGGGGGTGGAGTGTACAATAAAATAAAGGCGAAAAATAAAAATTTTAACAGATAATAATAGATTTATGAAGACATTAATCTTCTATTTATAGATAAGTGCCTAGTGTGCTAAATCTTGGACAATAATCCCAATCTGTGGTGTGGTTCAAAGATCACAATTTCTCTTTTTAATATTTATAAATTTTTTTTTATTCCATACTGTTTATGTTTACAGGCAGAAAAAAAGGGGTGCACGGCCACTGAATATGGACTGGTTTTTGGGGTGTTCGAATTGGTCGTGTTTTTGGTCAGCCCCCTGTATGGACAGCATTTGAATAAGTTGGGCCCGAAATTTATGTTTAATTGCGGTATTTTCACGACGGGGATTTGTGCCATTTTGTTTGGGTAAGTTATTAAGTTGGCATCTTTAAAATTGTTTAGGTATCAATGTGTTATTGTTATATATATTAGGGGTTGTTTGCATTGGAATTAGATTGAAGATAAGCCAGTAAAAATCATTTGTACGAAAATAGATTTTTTGAAAAACAATTCCCAATCCAAAATTCATTTAGCTCAAAAAAGTTTGTACTAATTCAATAAATTTATGATGGATTTTTTCACAGGATTAAAATTTCCTATATAGTCTTTGAGTTGCAATCTGATATTTTTATTTTTATTTGATATTCTTAAGAATTAAATTATTTAAATGCTTTAAAAAGTTGTCCATAAAATTATCCAAAATTTTGGTCTCTTGCAATATTTGGATGCAATTAGTCGTTAAAAAAAGAAACCAAGACCAAATGCAAGCCAGAATTTTAAAATTTCAATTTGATATGTCTTTAAGAAATTAAATTGTGAAAAGATTTTTGATTATTTTTAATTTGGTTTAAACTTTAAAGCAAAAACATCACTTTAGTTAAAATAAGATTTTTTCGCTGACTTTGAACAGTTATCCTGTGTATACAATATATAAAATATATTGCAGTCCAATTTATGTAGTATAATTTAACATAATAGTATACAATAGTATACTATAATAGTATAGTATATAAAAATCATACCACCAACATAAATTTGAACAGAAGTTCAAACAAAAATATTCGTGACGTATTGCCCAGATACGTATTTCGATTGCCAAGCAATCTTCATCAGTGGCCATCAAGTAGTTTGGATCACTCCGTAACTGCTTTGTGATGATTCATCACAAATTGGACCGCAATATATTCTATATATTGTATACACAGTAAACTGGAATGTTCTATGTTGCAAATGTAAAATTAATTCATATTAATTGATATAAAATATTGTGGTCAAATTTATGTAGTATAATTTAATCATCACAAAGCAGTTACGGAGTGATCCAAACTACTTGATGACCACTGAAGAAGATTGCTTGGCAATCGAAATACGTATCTGGGTATTACGTCACGAATATTTTTGATTGAACTTCTGTTCAAATTTATGTTGGTGGTATGATTTTTATATATTATTATATTAAGTTTATATATTATTATATTAAATTTGTTTGTTATTATGTTGAATTATACTACATAAATTGGACTGCAATATATTTTATATATTGTATACACATCACTTTAGTTTGTTATAATATTTGTTAACAACTCGAAAAATTATTAGAAAATACTGAATAAATTGCGTAAATTATAATGTGTGTGATGTTTGTAATCAGTACACCAAAAGTAAAAGTATTTTTTAAGAATATTAATTCGTCATTTTAGAATTTGCTTAGTATACAAAGTATTGAGTAAAAGTTATTCTATTGATATAATAATAGCAAATCCAAATCATACAAAAACAAATTATAGTGGAACCAAAGAAAAAGAACAGGAAATAAAGAAAAAAATAAACTTTAATAAATGAATAATACAAAAATTAAATTAAATCAATGATATGGTACCTAGTTTCAATCAGTACCGGTCACCATTCTGACTTATTTTATAATATTTCTCACTTACTCTTTTTTGGCAGTCATTCCTATTAATCCTTAGGCCATGTCTTTTTCAATCTTCTTTGTATCAATTGATAAAATATGTAATTCTTCAGTTTATTTTTGTGTTCATCTTATCTTTTCTTATGTTTTATGCATTACTTCTTGACATTTTGGCCATCATTTAATGTTTGGTCACTAATATACCAAGATGTCATTGCTATGGATCGTAAGATTTTCGATTGTGATCTTTGAATGATGTTGATATTTGATACTTTATCGCATCTCCAACGTTCCAGACCATATGTTCAAATTGGCTATATTATGGTTTTTTAAACTTTAAATTGGTTTCTATTGAAAGATTAGATCCTCTTCTTAGAAAACCATAATATTTTCTTTGATTTTGGCATCGATTTTTTCTACTTTGTGGGGTTTCCATGTACGTTTTTTGTTCTATGAAAAGCCCAAATATTTTACGTTATCCTTTTGTACAATATGGATATTATAAATATGAATTCCGGGTGCTATTTTTTTTGTGATGAAAGTATTTTGGGTTGGCTTTTGACGATTGACTTTCATTTTCCAAATGGCAAAGTTTTTGGATAAATTTGAAGCCAAACATGATGAAAAATTAAACAAAACTAGCAAGCATAAATATTGGTAATAAAATAACATAATTTTAATAACATTGTTAAGGAATAGATGATAAAATTCAGATCTCAGCATCTTATTTTTTTAAATAAGAAGACAATTCAGGTTATTTAAGGTCGTTTTTTTACGTTTCGTTACGTATCGCAACTTCATGAGGTTTCTATAAAAAATTAAAATAATTACAAAATATGTCAATCATACATAACCGATCTTAAATAACCTGAATTGTCTTTTTATTGTTAAGGAATCCATTGTTTTTCAAAATAGTGAATCTTTTGAATGATCAATAAGATTTACAATCTTTTTGCATTATTAGCAGAAAATCATAGATCTTACAACAGAATTTGCATGCATAAATAGTTTGTAGTATTTTAACTAGAAATCAATATTCAAAATCCTTTTACATACTCGAAAAATAGATATCAAATTTTTACCAAGTTTTTACCAAAACTGCATTTATTTCCCTGGGTGAATCACCGTCAGAAAAAAAAATCGTTTATAACATTCAAGAATAACGTGTTAAAAGGATTTGTCGATATTCGAAATATTTCGAGTTATAGACCTATATATACATACATACATAAAAATTGAATAAATTGATAATAACATAAAAAAATATCTTAAAAAAACTTTAAATACGTTTTTCTCGAAATCAACTTTTTAAAACTGGGAGACAAGATTTCTCAGAAACTATCCAACGGATTGACTTGAAACTGGAGAGTGTTATAGTTCAATACGTCTTCTTGGTACTGAACCTCTAAAATTGGCTAAACCTCACCCCCTCAACGTGGGAGAGGGAGAAAGGTCCAAAAAAAGGTCGTTTTTTTAACTTTTTTTTCAAAGTCGTACCATTTTGTGAATTTTCAACTTTTTTCGGATTTTCGAGGTTCAGTACCAAGAAGACCCATTACCAAAATCTAAATTCTTTGGAAAATCATGATCCGACTTCCGGTTTCCGAGAAAACTTGTCTCCCGTTTGCCTCCTCATTTTTGAGGACCCTTTTTCAAAGCGCTGTAAAAGGGGGACGGGGGATATATCGGGGCAAATAAAAAAAATAGTACAAAACTTCAACTTTTACATGCCGAAGACCGTTTTTTAATATCGTTAAAAAATGGCAACAGTTTTATAAAAGTCATTTTTTTTTACGTTCAGACGGTGATCCACCCTTAATAAAAGACATTTAGAGGCATTTTGAAACCACTACATTTAAAATACCTATATTAACTTAAAAAGCGACTTCTAATAAGTTTCTTGAACATTTAAATTTCTTTTAAATGCCTTTTTGCAACAGGGTTTACCAATAATTCGAATTGGAGATCAAAGTGTATATTTTGTTTTATAGTGATAGATTTTTTTTTGGGGTAAAACTTTGTCAACTAATTTAAATTTTAAATATCATTTTTCAGGTTTTTTTTTTCGTTTCACCCCTATGGGTTTGGTAAAATCATTTTTCATGTCTCCTCGTCCTGTACTTGATTATCTGTTTTTGGTAATGAGTACCAAGTTTGCTTCCTCTGCTATGTTTGCCTTTCCTGTTTCCTCTTCAATTATAAGTAGTTTTAGGTCTCCAATTCTTCTAGCCTTATGACCTAAGTACTGCAAAAATCCCTGGTTTATTCTACTTAAGACTATTATTTATATTATGTCTTGAAAAACAGATTTAGTATTTCTTTTTTCCGTCCATAAGATTATTAGATATATCGTCTATATAAAATTGTACATACCCATAGTTTCAAAGTTTCAATCTTTTACTTATCGCTTTTCTTAGGGGCCAAGTTTCTTCTTCTTGCTAGATTTACTTTAATATATTTTTTTTTCGGATTGATGTACTTTTCCATATTGATCTTAGTTTCGTCGTCTTTATGGTATTCTGGCTATTGCTATATGTCTTATATAAATTGATTCCCTGTATTTTCCAATATTAGTGTCTAGGGTTCATTGGCTATTACTAACAAAACTAGAATTTCTATTTCTTACAGGTCATCAAAATGGAATTCTAGTCTAGAGGCCCGAATTTCGAGCGTTTTTTGATAATTTATAAAAAAGAAGCATTTGATTTTTTTACTATATATTTTTGTATCATTTGTTTATTGATGCTTGAAGAATATACAAAATAAATTTCAAAAAAAAATAAAAAAAATTCGTGGAGTTATGCATCCTAGAAGTAGAGGCGGAAAAAAAAGGGCCGTGTCCTGGTTGTCATGCTTTCAACCCCTGTAGTCATTTGAAAAATAAAAAAAGACTGAATTCTTAATCTGTATGAATGCAGCTATCTTCCAAATCAGCGAATTAAAAAACAAAAATTTTTTTCCATAAAATGGCGGCTACTCAAAAACTAAGTCGATTTTTTCACTGATTTTTTGACTTTATCAAATTTTTTAAAAATATTAGGAATTTTTTTTTTTTATTTTTTGCTGATTCCAAAGATAAACAAATGTTTAAGAAATATTCTTGCCAAATTTCAAAGTGAATCGGCTGGTTAGAACTTGAAATATCTTGACAACCGTATCGAAAAAAGTAGCTTCGAAAAAAACGCGTTTAAAGTTCCAGTCGTACACTCAACTGATTTGCTTGCCATGTCACTAAAACGGCTATAACTACGAAAATAATTCGAATTTGAAAAAATCCTTTTAGGGAGACATTTTTACATATCCAAGCTATCGAATAATGAAAAGAAAGTTTTTCGAATTTTTAGACTAGAATACCTCCTTAATAAACAAATGGATCAACAATTTCTATAGTTAAAACCTGCCAAATATAATCCATGATTATCACTTAATTGTTGGAAGAATTTTTAAATCATTGGTATGAAATAATCTTGAAACTTTATACGTTAACATAGTGAAAAATATTTTCACAAAAAAGGACAAGTATTTGGGAAAATTAAAACTTAAAGAGCTTTTAATATGATACAATTTTCTGTTTAAATTCATAAGGCAAAAATTTTTTTTTCGCAAATACAAAATGATTCATTTTTGCATTGATAATTGAAACGTGACTTATGATATGATTCCCCATTTGCTTGTAGATGCATATTTAAAAACCAATTTCAGTTGACATATGTATTACCATCACGTTTTTATTCACTAATATTTTTCTTTCAAAATGGATGGATTTTTTTTAATTTTTTACAAAATATGCAAAGTTAAAAATCTTAAATTTTTTTACTGAAAATATCAAATACGTTAAAAAAATTCCACTATTTGCTTTGTATGAGATATTAAAACAAATTGAACAGATATCGTTTCTTTAAACAAATATTCGAATTTATTCTTCACACAAAAACTAAAATTCTTTTACGCATTTCATTCAATATCTGTGTCGTTGAAAATTTTCATGAGCCAAAAAAAAAAATATTACGCAGAAATAATAAGATTAAACTTATTTTCGTTAAACATGCAAATTGTAATTCTAATAAAACAGGTCACGACCTCAAATTGTCTTTGATTACTATTCGCAATAAATCAAAAAACAATTTTTTTTTGTTTTAATTTTTTTTCTTTTAATTAATTACAGACTCTTAGATAAGATCGAAGGTCACTATCCGTTTATAGTTTTAAGTTTCATAATTCGTATCACAGAAGCGTTGGGTAACGCATCCTTTCTAACGGCAAGCTTTGCCATAATTGCCAAAGAGTTTCCCGATAATGTAGCAACGGCATTCGTAAGTATTGTGATGTTTTTCCATTTAAATTTTCCGTAAATTCATGAGGGAATGCTTTTAGGCGTCGTTGGAAACATTTTTTGGACTGGGTCTCATAATTGGGCCTACAGTTGGAGGAGCACTATACCAAGTTGGAGGATATACAACTCCGTTTGCTGTAATGGGTTCCACTCTTTTTGTTACGGCAATTATGATTGGGTTTATTTTACCGGAACATGACCCAACTGAAGACCAGGAAAAAGGACGTAAGTACCAATCTATGATTTAATATCCAATATGCACATTTTTTTTCATATCATTTTAGTCGATAAAAGACATTATTAAAGTAAGGAATTCCAATTTTTAGTTCTGAAAAATATATATGTTGGAGAAAGAAAAAAGTTTAAATATCTACTATAATATTTTATTGTTTGTTCGCATTGAATAGGCTCCGAAACTACTTGACCGATTTGAAAAATTCTTTCACTGTTGAGAAACTACATTATCTCCGTTTAACATAGGCTATATTAAATTTTCAGTTTATTAAATGTGTCTTTTTAAAGTCGACAAAATAGTGTTTTCAAGTATGATTATGTTTTTCGTAAAAGAAATAAGAGAAATAAACATTTTCATATACCAGTACAAATAGCAAATCTGAAAAGAAAATATAATCTACCCCTACGTTACGCAGATGAAGTCGCGGGGATCAGCTATATTGTATATACATACGAAAAATTAAAGTATATACTCAATTGGTGATATGAAATAACATAGTTAAAACTAGAAGGCCAAAATGAAAGAATGGCAGATATAAATATATCGTTTAAGTAATCTGAACCAGTTTGAGACATTTATTATTTGTTGTCAATAATAAATACATTAACACCTTTTTTCGATTTCATAAATTACACCTTTGAATCTGCATTTCGCTTATTACTATATTATTTATTATCGCAAGTTGAGAGCAGGTAAAATTCTTTTCAATTTCACACCTATTTGGAATTTATTCTGTTTTACTCACAATAATGGTCATTATGAAGCAAAGATCAAAAAAATTGTACTTTAATATTTGTCTACCTGAATTCTACCGTATGATTGAAGAACAGGTTAATTGATTTCAATAATATTATGTTTTCCAGAACATATTAGTGTTTCCCCCCAAAAAAAGTATAATGAAATTCACAGACAAATCTAATCTAAATAGTAGTACCAATATTTTATTCTGATTTCACTTTTGGTTCCAATCTGAAGACAGCTTTACTGATTTGATAGAAACTTTGTAATCAAGTTCAACTAATTTTTCTTCAGAAGAAAAGGTTGCCTATTTACGATTAATTATTAATAATAAATGTAGCATTTAGAAGAAGACCGATTAAAATAAATAAACGGATACCCATTAATTGGAAATAAATTGGATTTTTTTATTAAAAATCTATGTTCCCCTTTAAGATATCGAAAAATTTGCATACTTGAAATCAGGGGTGGCCTATACATATGATATTGCGGGCCACTTCGGAAATGCATCGTAACTCCGGGAGCCTCTTTTGAAGTTATATCTCAAATTTTCCATTCTAAATTTAGATACACTATAATCATTTTAATATTTCGGTTTTCACCAATTTGGTCATTATAAAAGGTATACATTTTATGAAAGCCTGATGCATATCGTGAGCTGAAAAAATTGTCAAAGATGCTTTTTGTGGTCCTTTTTGTGGTTGGCTAACTTTAACAACCTCTGATTTAAATAAACAATGAATAATCTATCTTTTATCTACATATATAAAATTGTGGTGTTGGTTTATGTAGATCTTAAAAACTCAAAAAAAATATCATTGATTTAGCTCAAATTTTGTCATGATATACAATCCGCTTTAAAGATTGTTTTTATCTTTTTCTTGCATCGAAAACATACCTGTGATCGCAAGAAAATGGCTTTTTCAATGGTCAATACAATATCCGCTAATTTTCAATACTGCATTGCTATGATAATGCAGTGATTTTTAAAGGTAGAGCAAATTTTCTGTAAACGTAATTGATAAACGTATATCTTGAAAGTAAGTTATAATTGGTACAGTGAGGGATACTACGGGTTGATACGGGAGGTGATTCTAATAATTCATAAGCTTTTTTTTGCTAAATTCAATTTATTTATTTACAACCATAGGCTGGCAGACATCGTCTGCCGGGTTCAGCTAGTTAATGAATACATGAGAATCTCAATGCTTATAAGTCTTCTGTGACGGTAAATTCCATTTATTGAAACCGAGATATAAACAAAACATTAAATGTTATCATATAAATTAAATTTACATATTTTTTCACCATTTCAGCTAAGAAAAACATTTTTCTGTTCTACAAATTACTTTGATTTCATTATGGAATAAGGGCTAATTTAATTTAGTGTATGTAAAACAAAGCTTTTCATTAATCATTTTAACACCAAGTCTTTTAATAGAAGTAAGAAAATCTGTTTTTTTTTAATTTTAATTTAATGAAAGATCGTGTGAATAATTTTCTAAAGATTTAAAAAAATGTTTACTAGGCTGGAAAATGAGGATTTTTTTTTCTATTTTTTTATAAAACATGTGCCCTTGTGTCGATATTTATACTAAATTTTTACTTTTCGTAAACTGGAGCCCGGAGAAAACATAGTTTTGTCTGGATTCTCTGAGCTGAAACTGGAAAGTTGGTAATCCTAATAAAAATTGAGATTTACAATGTTGATTTGCTGGAATTTTTGGAATAACTATTAAACCGGAATTCATCGCAACAGTACCGTACCCGAAATTAACAGTATATAACAGTTACTATTCAGTTGTGCTATATTTATCAAATTTTTACTTCGTGCCCAGAGTTTCCGAGTCAAAATACCTACGATGGCGACCCTAAAATGAATCCTTTAAATCAAATATTCAAAACTTTTAAATATTTTATAGCTAATGTCCTTGTCGAGCCTTACAAGCTCTTGTTTTCTTTTTGGGTTCTTTTTTTTGAAGAATATATAATTTCATTCGCATTTATTTGTTAGCTGATAATTAATTAATCGATTATTCACTCCCTAAAAAACCACATATTTATGTAAGATTACAGTTTAATAAATGATAAAATTCAGATCTCAGTTTTTTTTTTTTAAAAAAAGAAGACAATTCAGATTGGTTTTTTTATTTAATATTTTTAATATTCAATTAGCTAAGTTAGCTAAGTTAGCGAAGTTACGATTAGTAACGAAACGTAGCTAATTGAATAATAAAAATATTTAATAAGAAATTAAAAAAAAAAGATCTTAAATAACCTGAATTTTCTTCTTATTTAAAAAAATTGTAATTAAATAATAACAAGTAACTCAAAATTTCAAAATATTTTATAGATGTTTTTTATAGAAGTCTGATGAAGTTGCGATACGTAACGAAACGTAGCTAATTGACTTATTGTCTAATATCAAAAAGCTTGCAAAAAGCTACCCAAATATCCTTTGGGGTCGATTAATGTTTTATATTCTTTAAATTTTGTTTTTTCTCAAAACATTATTACTTTTTTTTTCTCTTTGTTTTAGCATCCGTTTTAAAAGTATTACGAATACCAGGCGTCGCATTAGCGTCGCTTAGTATAATTGCTACAAGTATGTCCATTGGATTTTTACAAGCAACCCTAGAGCCACATTTACGACCGTTTGACCTATCCCCAGTCGTATTGGGTCTTATGTTTGTCATAAACGGTGGAGTTTATGCGATAACAGCCCCCGTATGGGGTTGGTTTTGCGATAAACGAATCCTTCCAAAAGTAGCCACCGTATTCGGTTGCATCCTTATTTCTGCAGGCTTTGCTTTAGTCGGACCAGCTCCTTTTGTCTACTCAGATACGTAAGTGTAAAAATATTTTTATATTTCAATGAAAAATATTTTTTTTTTGTGTAGGATTCTTTGGCTAACGATTCTTGGACTAATTTTACATGGACTCGGAATGTCGGCACAATTGGTGGCCTCGTTTACCGACGCTTTACGGACAAGTGTGTAAGTTGTAAAAATTAAATCATAAAAGTTTATTATTTTTACAAGTAAAAATAAAAAAAAATCTTTATTATTCAGAGCTTTTGGTTTACCCAACAATCTGGAAACTTTTGGTCTAATTTCGGGTCTATGGACGAGCGCTTTCGCGTTAGGAGCTTTCATTGGACCATCTGTTAGTGGAATATTGTACGACAGTATTGGATTCCGAAATGCATCAATGTTTATTTTTTCACTTCACCTGATAGTGGTAAGAAAATAAACCATCCCTCCTATGATTTAAATGCAAACTTTTAAAACTGCAGTTTTAAATAAAATTGGATAATTTATTCTTGAAAACATTCGCAAAATATTATACCACAGTTTGAGGAGTCTTACTAACAACTATTTGAGTTATAGTGTAGGCAATCATTGGTACAGTATTGAGCAACAGTGAATTGTATTCTTTCAGGGAATTATTGTTTCCATATTCCTGATTTGCAGTCGAAAGAAAGTAGGATATATGGAAATTCCGTCTGGCAATACTGAAGATATAAAACAATCAAACAATGACGTCACTGGAAGTTTAGCATCAAATTCTTTGACTTATTCACATAAAAGGTTAGTAACTAAAGCAAATTTTAACACCAATGCTTTTGGTCAACTAAAGACTCGGTAATAACGAATTTCAAGGAAGAATTAAAAAAAATACCAATTATTTTAACTGAAATCGTTATACCCGAGTTTGGCTAAATTTGGGTCATTACAAATTAACTACTTATGGTGTGGGCGGCCAAATTTCACGGCCTTAAGGCGGCAAAATTTCACAAAAAATATTCATGGCTATTTTTTTTCGCCTTCTTTTGAAACTTCTACAAATTTTAAATTCATTGAGTTTGGATATGAAATACCTACTTCTAGTGGATTTGGGTTCGACCCCCACATTCACTGGAAAATTTTATTTTTCAAATTATGGTTCGTAGAACTTAATAGAAATTATAATTATCAAGAAAAAGAAATGATGGTAAATTGGCGTTTACTTTGGGCGACAGAAATCTAAGCTTTGTTATTTAATTTAACAATTTTATTTCATATTTTTATGTTATTCTACTAAAATCATAATCAAAAACCATTGTAGCTTAAAAATTCTGGTTAAATTTTGGGGCATGTAATTTGAGGAAATGACTGGAAACTATAGCTGGAAATAAATTAACAAGTATCCATGTTGTTTAAGTCCTTGTCTTTTTAAATATAATAATTAAATTGTGGGCAATAAGGACGAAGCTTCTTGTGGAATATTATTGATTTTATCACCAACGTTTCGTCATTGCTGACTTCTTCAAGGCTCTATCATGAAAATACATAACATTTAAAAAATAGCTACACATTATTTATTTATTTATTATTTTGACAATAATGTGTTGCTATTTTTTAAATGTTATATATTTTCATGATAGAGCCCCTGAAGAAGTCAGGAATGACTGACGAAACGTTGGCGATAAAATAAATAATATTCCACAAGAAACTTCGTTTTTATTGCCCACAATTTAATTATTATAAATTAACAAGTTTCTTATGAAAACATTAGGGTGGGTCAAAACAATCGATTATTTTTTTTTACAAGTGACGCGGAAAAATGGGTTGCTATACACCTTAAAAAAATCTCACCAAGTATAAGCTCTTAATTTTAATAGGAAAATCCTCCGCATCGCAGTTTGGTATTTTTTTCTCAGTCCAATAGAAAAAAAATCATACCTCATCATTTATCGATTGTACAGAAAAATGTTCTGAAAGATTTTTTTAGGAAATTTAATGCTCTACAAAAAAGGTATTCTGTATTTTTTCCGTAAGCCTCCCCATTTGAAAGATATTAAGGATTTAATTTTGATTATTTTAAGACAAATTTCATTTTTGTTTATGAATTTTATAACTCGACAATAAATGACTCTTATACAATGCGCAATACAATTTTTTTTGTTGGAAATTAACTGCTCTATAAAAATGGTTTCGTATGTTTTGGCGATTAAATTAACCCTTCAAAAGATATTCATCATCAAACTTAAAAATCGTTAACAAAAAACGAAGAGCAATTTTGATTTTTATTGCAAGTTGTCAAAGAGCATTGAAAAAATTAAAATTAAAAAAATTAAAAATTGAAAATTGAAATAAAAAACTTTTTTATAACTAATTGGACATTGTTTTTCTCTAATACTGAAATATATCATAATATATGTATAATGAACACTTTACTTTTTTTATTAAGAAATATTTAACTACGCGATAAATAATGTACAATTTATTTTTTTTAAATGGAGACAAATATACTTAAGTATAAAAAAAAACTTGAAAAATATTTTGAAGTTTCTCAGTTGATAAAAACTAAAATTCGTGTAAATTTTCTCAAAAATTATAAATTAAATTGAAATTTTTCGAATATCTCATCAAAAACTTTTAAAACCCTTACACATGAAAGTTTGATGAATATCTTTTGAAGGGTTAATTTAATCGCCAAAACATAAGAAACCATTTTTATAGAGCAGTTAATTTTCAACAAAAATTTGTATTGCGCATTGTATAAGAGTCATTTATTGTCGAGTTATAAAATTCATAAACAAAAATGAAATTTGTCTTAAAATAATCAAAATTAAATCCTTAAAATCTTTCAAATGGTGAGGCTTACGGAAAAAATATAGAATACCTTTTTTGTAGAGCATTAAATTTCCTAAGAAATTCTTTCAGAACATTTTTCTGTACAATCGATAAATGATGAGGTATGAATTTTTTTCTATTGGACTGAGAAAAAAATACAAAACTGCGATGCGGAGGATCTTCCTATTTAAATTAAGAGCTCATACTTGGTGAGAATTTTTTTAAGGTGTCTAGCAACCCATTTTTCCGTGTCACTTGTAAAAAAAAATAATCTATATTTTTGACCTACCCTAATGTTTCCATAGGAAACATTCATTTTTTTCTGATCCCCATTTTTTGTGACAAAATAACAAAATGCATGTCTTAAAACTAAATCAAAAAGTAAATAGTAGAGTTCAAGTGCATTTAAATTGCATGCAATTAATTTTAAATATGAATTCATATTTTTATGTGCGAAAAAACCAATCAATCAAAATGCAATTACAATAGAAACAATCGTTTTTTTTCTTAATATTGCGTAAAATTTAATTAATCTACTGATTAATTGGTTCAAGATTTATTTCCAAATTATCACCCACATTTCAAAAAATCATTTTTTTTCCACTTATTTGGCCACGTGCATGGTGATTTGGGATTTTGCTTTTTCGTTATAGATTCTCCAACTCGGCTGCTTTTGCATTTCTAACGAACGATCGACTGCTTTGGGACATTTAATTAATATGAAACAATTTAAAATTCAATTTTAATGGAAATCATTGTTTGAAATTAGTGTAAGAAGTGTTGGAAACGGAATTTCGATTGAACAAAGTCGTCCAGCGGCCATGAACAGTTTAATTGCGTGCAACAGTTTCAAATCCCGTGCCTGGCCGCGCCGGAATAGTGCGGGGGGCGGAAGTTTACGGGCCAGCCAAGGAATGGGCCAGGATTCCTACGGGAACAGTTACGGTACTTTGGAATTTCGGAACCAACGTCGACCAACACTAGAAACTATTACGTAGAAAATGCACGTTGTATTTAGGCTAATTATGATCAAAACAATAGATTTTAATGGAAACTATTTATAAGTTTTTAAAATGCAATAAATTTAAAATGTAAAACATTATTTAATTAAAAATATTTATAGATTTTTTATTGACTTTATATATATTTGATCTGTAGATGCATAAGTTATGGGTTTTTATTGTTCCACTAATCAACATCCGGTTTCCGGATTCATCGGCTAACAAAAGTCGAAACGGAATTATTCATCGCCATTGTCTATTATTTCAACAAACAAATCATACTATTGGCGGGGGATTGTGAAAAATTATTTGGATATTTTTTTTTTGTGTGGAAAAAAAATTTAATTTCTGAAACGCACATTGGAAATTTTTTCACACTTGTCTATAGTAAATCATTGAAAATTTAATTTTGAACTAGAAATATTGAAACAACAATGGGTCATGAAAGTATTGAGATGTTCTCATTTTTAATTTCGTATATATATAATGTGTAATAAATTTTAAAAATGACGCATTGGGAACTGAATTTAGTTTGATCGAGCTCTTATTTTTTGGAATGTAGAACAGAAGCTCCACCTTCGGTGCTATGGAAAGTTTTTATGCTTTTTCTTAAATTTTTCGACTAAAAGAGTTAATAGTTTGAAAGAATAACATAAATTTCGATAGTTTTCTATTGTAAAGTTGATATTTTTAAGATGATGACCATTTTAGGTCAAACCAATGAAAAAGAAATAATCTTATCCTAGACTGGGCCGAACAAACCGATTATTTTTTTGAAAAGTATTGTTCAAGGTGACCAAAATAAATATCGGGAAGGTTTGAGCCTTTAATATAAATATTAAAATGTCTATATTCTTTAATTACGATTTTTTATTTGTGCTTTCATTTTTTCGTCAATGCTGTCAAACTATCACGGTAAAAAAATTTATCTGCACATATATCTGCACAAATTAAATTCCCTACAGAAAACGTCTTTTTAAAAATTTTCGTCAGACACACCGTTTCCGAATAATCAAGCTTTAGACATTGATAAAATTTTTAGATTTATCTTCTTTATTTTGGAATTTTTTAACTAACGAACAAATAAATATATAGTAATGAACAATATAGATTCTTAAATAGAATTTAATGTTCTACAAAAAAGGTCTCTTAACGTTTTTACATAACATCATTTTTTCAAAAGTTATTCACAATTAAAGTTGAGGGAAAAATTAAATTATTGTTTCTTTCGTTTTTGAACGAAATTTTTCACTCAGTGGGACAAATTTATATTTTACATCATCGAAAATTATTAATAACAAGTTTTGAAATAGTTATTTTATGTAAAAATGTTAAGATACCTTTTTTGTAGAGCATTAAATTTCCTTCAAGAATCTATATTGGTAATTTCTATATATTAATTTGTTCGTTAGTTACAAAATTCCAAAATAAAAAAGATAAATCCAAAATTTATATTTATGTTTAAAGCTTGATTATTGGGGAACGGCGTATCTGGCGAAATTTTTCAAAGAAACGTTTTTTGTAGGGAATTTAATTTTCTATTAATATATGTGCAGATTATTTTTTTTATCTTGATAGTTTGACAGCATTGATGCAAAAATGAAAGCACAAATAAAAAATCGAAATTAAAGATGATAGACCTCTTAATATTAATATTTTGGGCTCAAACTTTCCCCATAATTTTTTTTTGTTACCTTGAACAATATTTTCGATATACTTTTCAAAAAAAAAAAAAATAATCGATTTTTTTTGCCCAGTTTAGGATAAGATCATTTCTTTTTCTTTGGTTTGACCTAAAATAGTTATCATCTTAAAAAACATCAACTTTACAAGATATAAAGAACTTTCGCAATTTATTTTTTATCTTTCAAACTATTAATTCAGCATTGACGCAAAAATAAAAGCACAAATAAGAAATCAAAATTAAAGATGATAGACCTCTAAATATTAATATTAAGGGCTCAAACCTTCCGGATATTTTTTTTTTGTCACCTTGAACAATATTTTCGATATACTTTACAAAAAAAAAATAGTTTATTTTTTTGGTCTAGTCTATCTTATCCTTTATCTATTTCAACCCTTAAGCTTTGGGGTAAAATTTTCAAGAAATCTAATCCTACAACAGAAATTTGAAACCCGAAACATTTCACCTTCTTTACACGGGAAGATTATTAGTAAAATTGTTGTCCATGCAAGGGTTAATCGATTAAAAAATTAGAATTTGATTTGGTTAAAAATCAAAAACCTATGAAAGCTTTTTTTAAATTTTATTATTTATTGAAAAGCTCAAAAATTATATTCATTGATGAAAAACCATTTTGGTCAAATGATTGCCAAAACAGGGGATAAAATACCCCAATCTATCAACTCAATTTTGCATCATATTTAAAATTTTTTAAGCTTCTATCCTGAAAATAGCTATTTTAACTTCTTTTCAATCTTTAATCCTTGCATTATCTCTGGATGGTTAACGTTCCTGTTGAAAAAATGCATTTAGAGGCATTTCGAAATCATTGCATTTAAAATGTCTTTAATAACTTTAAACGACTTCTAATAGGTTTTTTTGAACATTTTAAATGCCTTTATGGTTAATCCTTATGGTTCTCCTCAAAAATAACTTTGTTATATTATCTTCCTCTTCTATTAAATTTCATCGTACTATAATTTTGTTTCATTTTTTACCATTTTCAATGACTTTTGTTTTGATCTAATTTTACATGTTATGAGTACAAAATATTTGGGGAAAACGTGGTCTAGGTCTATAAAAGAAGGAAAATGCAATACATTTAAATAAATTTGAATAAATTAAGGCAAATTAAATGAAGAATACAAAAATTATCTGGTGAATTCAAATACTTATAAAAATGATGTCAATTTTAGAATATAAAGGAGTAGTCATCTTTTCCTATGTTTTCCTTGACCATTTATGCACCTATTTTTGCATCTTTATCAATAAATGATAAAATTCAGATCACAGCTTTTATTTTTTTAAATATGAAGACAATTTAGGTTGTTTAAGATCATTTTTTTTTTATTAAATATTTTTACTATTCAATTAGCTACGTTTCGTTACGTATCATAACTTCATCAGGCTTCTTGATTCACAAAAATATTTTTTTTTATTTAATTTAGAAACATAATCCTACAACAAAAACTTGAAACTTGAAATCCGAAACATTTCACCCTTTTACACGGGAAGATTATTAGTAAAATTATTTTCCATGCTAATTAAATTAATTTCTTTATATATGAGAAAAAATTAATGTAAATCGAATCAGAAGTACCTAAGTTATTAACGATTAAACGGAGAGAAATACATAAATTTTTCAACAAATAAAGATGTTTACCAGTAATTGTAAATGAGAAGATCTCTTCAATAACTTAAGTTAACAAGTTTAGATTGAAAGTATTTTGCATACGGCAAATTTCTTAACATCAATTACTCTGCAAACATAAATTGCATATTAGCCATAATAGATTTGCGTACTTTCTAATCAACGTATTGTTAGTAAAAATTAATTAGCACTAAAATTATGATATTTACTTAGAACTCTATATCATTACTCAATAGCTCGGCTAACTAAAAGGAAAACGAGATATTATAAATTGAAGAAACCAAAAATACTTTCATTTATGTTAATTGGATCTTTTCGGTTTTGAACCCTAAGCTATGTATGTTAAACTTCAAGGGAATTATTATTATTTTTATGTAATTACTGTCTACGTTTAGAGACTCGTAGGATTTCTGTTGAAGGTTTTTTTACCTTTTTTATTTGAGGTTTTCAATTTTTTTTTTTTTACAAAATGGACAGTGGCTTCTGAGTCATTTCGTTTTAGATGCTTGTTATTACAAGCGTAAACCGATAATTTACGTTTAAAAATAAATTTAAAAGATTTTTTTTTTATACCGTAAAGATGCTGAAGAGATGTGAATGAGTACTTGTTTGAAAACAATATTTATTGTAAAATAAATTTTTTGATTTATATTGTACTTCATTACTGGTGCAACCCGCATTTAACGTTCATACATTTATGACGTTATCTGCATTCGTTTTGTAATTACAGTAAAAAAAAAAAACACCTACTAGTTTCACCTGAACTACCTGTGGAAGCAAAAATTAATTTAAAACCTAATATTTTTTCTCAGAACTTTACACAAAAATATTTATCTAACTAAATTCCTATAGCAAAACCGGAGATAATTAAACAATAAGAAAATTGCGTAGTCCTTTTCACGAAATTATTTCCTCCATCACAAATATATTCTCAAGTACAAGGCTAAAAATAAAAATGTAAATGTGAAATATTAAAATTTTTTAAAGCCTCAAATAATTGCGTGTTAATTTATGCGTAAATGGATTGAGCAAACACCAGAAATATATTAATTATGTGGTAAAAATAATCTGAGTATTTGGACATAGATTTGTTTAAAATACAAGTACGTGATATTAATTACCAAACTTATATTTGAAACGGCATATTTTGAATATTCAAGCAAGGAAATGAGCTGAATGTTTGGCAATAGTTTCAACAAACATTTAATGACGATTTTCTTTGTCAAAAGCCAAGAGAAAATTATTTTTAATAAAAGTTTTCATCATATTTGTGTCATAAGAATTGCAAATGGAAATTCTATATTACGTTCCATTAAGGGGTATTTCTGATTAGCACAGAAGAAGTTACCTTATTTTTAAATTTATAATTAGGAAGAAAAAATAAGAACCTTACTATTTTCTGGTCGATTATCTGTCGTTAGTATTCCAGAAGACCAAAAAAAGTCATACGATCTTCTGATAAGTATTCGGTTTGCCCAATAGTCTGAGAAACGTTTGGATAAAGATAAGGATTTTTAGGTTCCTAATTACTACTAGATAATTAATATTTTATTTAATATAATTCCCTTTATTAACTATACATTTTTGTTATCATTTGGACAATTTGTGGGTACCATGCCAAAAAATTGTTCATCTTGTAAGCAAAATTTATCATCAAGTCATTTTTATAGATCTTCTTGAGATTTGAGAAGCTACTTAGCAAAAGCGAAACCTATCGACGAAAATAAGAAATAATTTGAAAAAACGAAGTCTAGGAAATAAACCGCAACGAAATTATTTCCTAATGGAATGCCTTAATCATATCATTCACTCGTTTTTCTGTGTAGCCAGGGGAATTACAATGCTAACATATAAGATCACTTTGCATTTTCTATTTTGATATTCTGGCCATTTTTCGCGTTAAAGTTTGATTGAAATTTACTATCGCAAATCGTATTTCCAAACTAAATGTCTCAATCATATCCTTCACTCGTTTTTCTGTGTATCCAGGGGAATTACAATGCTAACATATAAGCTCGCTTTGCATTTCTTATTTTGATATTCTGGCCAATTTTCGCGCTAAATTTTGATTGAAATTTACTATCGCAAATCGTATTTCCAATTAAATGTCTCAATCACATCCTTCACTCGTTTTTCTGTGTAGCCAGGGGAATTACAATGCTAACATATAAGATCACTTTGCATTTCCTATTTTGATATTCTGGCCATTTTTCGCGCTAAAGTTTGATTGAAATTTACTATCGCAAATCGTATTTTCAAATTGAATGTTTCAATCATATCCTTCACTCGTTTTTCTATGTGACCAGGGGAATCACTATGCAGCAAAATATCTTTATATTGCTTATGTTGATATTTTAGACGCTTTTTCAACTAAATCTTGGTTTAAATCTACTATCTAAAGTTGTGATGGTTTTTTTGGACTAACATTCTCATCGACGAACTTTACATTTTGGTGTATAAAAACCCCTTCAAATACTAAGATTTCCAAAGAGTATGCTTAACGTAAATTTTATCAACCATTCGATACGATTTTGCAGCCGTTAATCTTTAAATGGTAATAGAAAATCAATGCAGTCCCCAAATTGAACTTTTATCCCGAATCGTCCTCGAAGTCATAGAAAATTTACATGTTAACGAACTGGAAATATTTGTCAAATATTAAAATAATAAAATCGTCTCAATGGCAAGGTTTAGTAGACCCTCTATTGGCCACCATTACCACTTATTGCCAAGTTCCGGTTTCATAATAACACACCTAATATCTCTAATTCAGGTATATCTTTTAACAGAATTTGAAATTTCCCAACTATAGACGTACTGAGTCAACTGCATTCAGGAAATGCAGGGAAGAGAAAACTGGCTTCCATTTACCATTTAGCTGTTCAATTATGGCTTAAATCCGTTTAAGCTGTTCTGGTTCTCTAGAACTTAAACTAAAAAATATACCTAAAGATCCAATTGGTGTCTGCGAAGATTTATCTCAGCAGATCTCACCAATTGGATCTAGAAACAATGCTGAGGTACCATAGTTCTTTTAGGATATAGCGCAGAGAAACTCCAGGAAAACACCTCCAAAACGATGAAAAAGAAACACTAAAGGTTTTTCTACGTCTTCAGAAACAATAATCTATAAATTGTGGTACTAATTCCAGCTCCAGTTTTGGTTCAATTGAAAGTTAACTTGGTGGCATTGAATCTTAATTAAATGGATGAAATTTTCAAAAATATTTTCCAAGTATTCACTATTATCTACACCAAAGAAAAATCAATTGATATAAAATTTAAAATGAGTAATCTCAGCATCAAATGATCGTCAATATAAATTTATAATTCAATAATCGTTCGATAAGAAATTAACCTAGAATCTGTAAATACCGTTTGCGTCTCTGCATGTGAAATGTGTCTATATCTTTTCATAATCTCTAGAGAATTATTTATTGACAAATTAAAAAATTAGTTTCCATGATTTTCCTCTTTTGATCTTTTCATTCTCAATTCCTTGTAAGCCTAGAAAAAAATTGATCATTAAAAAATCAGTGAATAGAATTGTTAAGCCAATCAAAAAAGCAATATTTAATAGATCTTTTTAATGTTAACTTTTCCTCTAAATTTAATTTCTTAAATTCCTTATTTTCGTAATATATTTTATTTAAATTGGCCTCAAGGTAAGTACGGTCCTGGATATAATCCAATTGTGGTTTTAGTTAAAAACCTTTTCACTATTTATTGATTGTAAATTAATTAAAAAGTAAAATAATACTCTATTACTTTTTCATTGTTAAAATGCAATTATATTTGCAGTAAAAAAAATTGTGTTTGATTTATAAAATTGCGCAATTGAAAATGCATTTCCAAAGTGCCGGATTAGTTTGTGCAAAAAACAATGAAAATTTCAAGGTAAATAAAAAAAACATGAATTTATTGTTAAAATCTTCAATCAGTGATTAACTATGTATCAATTGTAAGGAAGTACTTGTTCACTATTTTATGGTAAACAAGATTCGCAATAAATTCCCTTAACTCAAGGCCAACAATGCCCATAAACACATAAAACACATTAAGAATAAATTAAGTAAACAAACGTACCACATAATTAGAAAATTTCCTCCAAATCCCATAAGCAATCATCGACAAATTAAAGAGGATTAGTATGAAAGAATAATAATATAATATATGCAAATGTGACCCGAGAAAGTTTTCGTCGATATCGGTACAAATAGGAGCTGATAACAGACGTTGATAAATTTTGCCGAAATAGAGAAGTTAATAGTTTTTCTTCTATACACCAAATGACCATCGATTGGAATGTGTAAAATGAAATTATTATTTTCTTTCATCTCCATAAATGCAATGTTGATAATGACCATGTCTGAAAAAAAGCAAAGCATAAAGCAGGTTTTTGGACTTTCTATTGGGTTTTTTTACACACATCGCACACATCTTCAATAAGTAGGGAATTAGGTTGGCTAAACGGCTAGAATTTGATTCGGTAGCTTTTGAAAAAAAAATATATATGCTAGACTGATTCAACAAAATTGAAGACTTTTTTTTCTTAATTATATCGAAAATATTGTTGGGAATGACAAAAAAAATCCTGTGAAAGTTTAAGCTCTTAATATTAATACTAACAGGTACTGCATCGTAAATTTCGATTTTCCTTTTAAATAACATGGGAACAATATTCTCTTGTACTTTGGGATTTTATAGCTCACGTCGGTGACAATATTTCGGAATGATTAAGATGTATTCTTGTAGAAAATTAAACGATCTACAAAAAAAGTCTCGTACAAGTTTTTGATATATTTATTCCTTCAAAAGTTATTCCAGGTCAAAGTTGAATTAAAGAGAAATTTTAATATTTTTTCAATTTTTTGACACAACTATCAATTTTATGAGAAAATTTTATAGGACATTTTTTGTAGAGCACTTTTTTTTCCTATAACTTATCTCTTTAAAAGTTTTTGATTTTTTTCACAGGTCCTAAGTTATTTAATAAAAATAAAAAAATATTTTTTATGTTAAAAATATAGTACTTCAGGGAATTTTCAGTTTAATGCAAATAGCTTAGGACTTGACAAAAAGATCAAAAACTTTTATAGAGATAAATTATAGAAGAAGAAGTGCTCTACAAAAAATGTACTATAAAATTTTCTCATAAAATTGAGGTTACGTCAAAAAAATTGAAAAAAAAATCTCTTTAGTTCAACTTTGACCTTGAATAACTTTTGAAGGACCAAAATACATCAAAAACTTGGTTAGAGACCTTTTTTTTAGATCGTTCAATTTTCTACAAGTTATAGGAAAAAAAATGCTCTACAAAAAATTTCCTATAAAATTTTCTCATAAAATTGATGGTTGCGCAAAAAATTAAAAAAATATTAAAATTTCTCTTTAGGTCAACTTTGATCTCGAATAACTTTTGAACTAATAAATACATAGCGACCATCAATTTTCTCATAAGAGAAAATTTTATAGAACATTTTTTGTAGAGCACTTTTTTTTTCTTTAACTTATCTCTATAAAAGATTTTGACATTTTTCACAGGTCCTAAGTTATTTGCATTAAACTGAAAATTCCCTGAATTATTATATTTTTAACATAAAAATATTTTTTTTATTTTAATTAAATAACTTAGGATCTGTGAAAAATATGATATCAAAAACTTTTATAAAGATTAGTTATAGAAGAAAAACTGCTCTACAAAAAATGACCTATAAAATTTTCTCATAAAATTGATGGTTGCGTCAAAAAATTAAAAAAATATAAAAATTTCTCTTTAGTTCAACTTTGACCTCGAATAACTTTTGAAGGAATAAATATATCAAAAACTTGGTTAGAGACCTTTTTTGTTGATCGTTTAATTTTCTACAAGAATATACCTTGATCATCCCGAAATATTATCACCAACGTGAGCCATAAAATTCCAAAGTGCCAAAGAATATTGTTCTCATGTTATTTAAATGGAAAATCGAAATTTGCGATGGGCACCTCTTAATATTAATAATAAAAGCTTAAACTTTCACAGGATTTTTTTTGTCATTCCCAACAATATTTTCGATATAATTAAGAAAAAAAAAACATCATTTTTTTTGAATCAGTCTAATATATACAGTAAAATACATTTACAGTTCTTCTCCCACTATTGCATAAGTCATTAGCCATTTTTTTTCGTGTTCATCTTTTGCGATTAGTTTTGAAACTTTAATGGTGAATTTCATTAGTAATTCATAATGACCAAAAATTTAATACGCAACAATCACGGGCATCAAATAAGTGTTGGGTTCGACTTGTAAAAACTATAATTTTTCGATTGGCACGTGCAAAAATTTATTATTTTTTTGTTCTTTTCGAACGACTTTAATGTGACGATCACAAAATGGCGTTGGTTGTAAAGAAAATTATGTTTGTGTTATTATTATTAAATGTTAAACATTCTTCTTCTCGTTCATTTTCAGAGTCTATTGGTACTTATTCTGTTTATGGACTGAAAGAGTTTAGAGTTTAGGTCAATGGCTCTGGCGTAATGACCTCTTCGGCACTAACATACCTAGATGGGGCCGTGTGCCCTCTGCAACAGCAACAATTTCATTGAAATTCAATAGTGACAACCATAATTTCATTTATTGTTATGGTTATTGTAAATTTTTTTCCCGTCGTTTGTTGTTTTCATACGCAACAAAGAGGTTTTTGTATCCGAAAACGTTTTAAATGTGAAAAGACGTCATAACAATCGGAACTGAAGGAACTATGAGCTAATAAATTGTCACATATTACTTGGACTTTTCCCTTTTTAAAATAAGCAAAAATATGTTTACAAATAAATTTCTTAAACAAAATAGTATGGACTTAGAAGCACGTATTGGAAGGAATCGAATAAATAATTGTTCTTAAACTAATTTGAAAAAGGTTTAAATTTTTTCCTCTTTCCACCAAAACTCGGATGATTACTACAAAGAATGCATAAACTTATCGATTGAAACTCCCCAGAATCTAGAATGATCTCTTGAAGTACCTACTTCAAACGGCAGTTTCTCCAGGAGCTTCAAAATCATAATATATTTCGTAACAATTTATCTGAAATTTTCAGGAAAATTAGTCGCGATAACACTTGGGAACGAAAATTCTTTATAAATCAATAGTAAAATTACTCAGGAATCTAATTATGCTTTAGATCTCCTATAAATATTCATAAAATTATGTTAATACTGAAAATTAAATTACTTCTTTTTCAAATTGAACGATTTTCCTAACGAAAAAACATTTTGTAAATGAGTCAATGTGCTTGAAAAAATCGAGACTAATTTCCCATTTAACATTGATAAGTATTTTATTTATTTCCGAGTCACAATAATTAATGGATAATAATAATATATATAATAATAATAATAAAGAAAAATTTGAGTCTCATAAGACATATTATTATCCATTATTCCCATTTCTTATCTAGAGAAAAGCTAAGATATATTCTTCCCGAATATATACAAAAATCAAGTTCTTAAATGTTTAAATAACAACTTTAATGGTATAGAACTCTAATAAGTTTAATTAACTTTAACATATCACTGAAAACCTAACAAAATTTATGAACACTCTAAAAAAACAGGCAAAATAGCAACCCCTAAGGACACCAAAATCAATTTGCCAATAGAAATGAGTTCTGAAAGTAAGGCAAACTAGTAATAATTCACTAGATAATAAAGCCAGGGACCAATTAATAAGCAATGCTAAAACGAAAGTAAGGAAACTCCAGAAAAGATTTTAAAAAGATTTGATAATTTAAAATGGAAACCATTGATGGGTGCCAGGATAAAATCTAAACTTATCGAGTCCAATTCTACCATTAGAAAAAATTCAATGCCAATTAAATGGCCAAGAAATGATCAAGAAAAAGCTGATCTATTTGCAAACTAATTGGAAGTCCATACCTACTCCAAATGATAATGTAACTAATCCGAAGATATTGGACTTTATAAATGGACCAGAGTCACCACTATGAATTCGCCATTCTCCACTCTTAAAGCCAAAAAAAATGAACTACAATAGTTCAACGTAAAAAAAGCACTTGGAATAGATCAAATATGCACCAAAATGCAAAAAATGCTCCTAGGTAAACAGAACAATTATATAGATCCATTATCTACTTATTTAATGCATAATGAGACTCAAAATAAACCCAGTTTTCTAAAAGCCACTGAAGTAATCCCAATTCAAAAACAAGGACAGGATTAAAATCTCCAAGGATTCAAGCCATTTTTACCGCCAGGAAATTGGCTCATAGTTATATGAAGTAATGGATTGCTAATAAATTTAAAAAATAATTGATATGATCTTCTAAACTACCCATCATCTTTCTTTATTTAGTTAAGTAGAAGTTAGTAAAAATTGCATACGAACGAATAAACTTACTGATTTTTTTCAGGAAAGTATTATTATGCTTATGTTTTATAATATTATCAACAATTAACTTCTTAGAAGGAAAAAAAAAATAATTAGCTCACCAAAATGCTAAAAAAGCTTCTACGTAAAGCAATACTATAGATCCATTACTTATTTAATGCTCTAATGAGACTCTAATATATGCCCAGTTCACTAAAAGCCACCAAAGGATCCAAATCACCAAGGATCCAAGCCAATTTTACCGCCAGAAAATTGGCTCATAGTTATAAGAAGTAAAAGATTGCTTGTAACTTTAAAAAAAAATCTCTATGGTCTCCTAAACTACTCGTCATCCTTCTTAATTTATTTTAGTAGCAGGTAGCAAAAATCGCATACAAAAGAATAAACTTACCGAATTTTTTTCAAGAAAGTGCTTTTATGCTTATGTCTAACAATATTATCAACAAATTGGTTGTGTCCATAATTTTATTTATTTTTAGTAGGATAGTGGACATGAAAGGATGTAGATCCATATACTAATTATTAATTTAGGGACACTTTTCGGTCTTTTATTAGACCTTCATCAGGCTTCTAAATATGAATAAAAGATCTACTAAAAGGTCTATTAAAAGGTCCAATAAAAGACCGAAACGTGTCGCTAAATTAATAATTAGTATATGGATCTACATCCTTTCATGTCCACTATCCTACTATAAATAAATAATATTATCAACATTAACTTCTTAGAAGGAAAAAAAATTAGCTAAATTTTAACAGGACCTTAGCATGTTGATTTACCAATCAATAAAAGATGTTTTTACTGTTGGAAAAACTAAAATTATCAAATGCCGTGCTTACAAAGAACGAAAGTGTTTAGAAATTATGGAAAATATGGCAAGGATTCTTGGCGAGGATTAGCTTTATTTAGAACAAATTATACCGTAAAAAAATTAAAATTATCGGTGAAAAACTTCTGTACTAGTACCAGAAAAAATGCATTTATTGCATCCATTGGAAGAATGGTTTTATTGGAGGGAATTGTAAGAAACTAATGGACATCTTTTGACTAAAGTTGAGGCCGTCTTGGGTGGCAATTGTGGTAATGACAAGAAGAACTAGACCAGGCATAATTTGAGAGAAAAAAGTCTCATTTAAAATGTGTTTGTAGAAAGAAAACTGGAAAAACTCAAGAAAATATGAAGAGTACGAAAGAATTGGAGTTTTTGTTGAAAAGATAAATAAACTGCTCCAATCTACAGGACAGTCAAGGGCAGACATTCTTGGAGAAAGATCTCAACAAGATGATCAAAAAAATGGAAAGAAAATTGAATTAAATTGAGAAATGAAATTTTAATATATCACTGTTGAATTCTTCTCTTTAGCATTGCTTATTTCTGGCAAAATAATTTTAAATTATTTAAAAACCACTTCTGGTTACTGAATCAATTCCCAATGACTGGCTGGAGAATTTGAACACAATGTCATAGTAACCGAAGCCTTATAAATTACACAGACAGAGGTTGCCCCATTAGAAAAAAAATGTGACGTCATACGAAGAATTTTGAAATTTGAATCAGTCTGAAGATATGTACGAATTTCTTCTAGATACGTCATGTGGCGCATGAGACCACCTGTGTATTTTATAAACCTTGATAGTAACGAACGCGTTTGGTTCAGGTCCTTTAATGCCCAAACATAATCCCATTGCCAAACTATAAAATTGCCAAATTGGTTTATTCCTCTTTTTAGGAAATCCAGGATTTCAATCCGTCTTCGTTCAAGGGTCTTTCAGCTTCCAGAAGATTACAATTTAGACCTGGATTAAATGGAAATATTTTTTTTCTTATTTAAGTAGGTGATTTGTTTTGATTGTTGTTTATTCCTGGCAAAATAATTTTGAATTATTTTAAAACCACTTCTGGTTACCGAAACAATTTCCAATGACTGGCTGGAGAATTTGAACACATTGTCATTGTAACCAACGCTTTTGGTTCAGGTGCTTTAACCCCCAAACATAATTCCATTGCCAAATTATAAATTGGACAAGGTTTATAAATTAGATTGCTTTATTCCTCTTTTTAGGAAATCCAGGATTTTAATCCGTCTTCTTTCAAGGGTCTTTCAGCTTCCAGAGGATTACAATTTAGACCTGGATTAAGTGAAACTATTTTTTTTTCTTATTTTAGTAGGTGATTTGTCTTCATCGTTGTTTATTCCTGGCAAAAATTTATTTTATTTTAAAATAATTATAATTATTTTAAAACCACTTCTGGTTACCCAATCAATTCTCAATGACTGGCTGGAGAATTTGAATACATTGTCATAGTAACCAACCAGCCAAATTATAAATGGGACAAGGTTTATAAATCAAATTGGTTTATTCCTCTTTTTAGGAAATCCAGGATTTTAATCTGTCTTCTTTCAAGGGTCTTTCAGCTTCCAGAGGATTAAAATTTAGACCTGGATTAAGTGCAACTATTTGTTTTCTTATTTTAGTAGGTGATTTGTCTTCATCGTTGTTTATTCCTGGCAAAAATTTATTTTATTTTAAAATAATTATAATTATTTTAAAACTACTTCTAGTTACCGAAACAATTCCCAATGACTGGCTGTAGAATTTGAACACATTGTCATAGCGACTAACGCTTTTGGTTCAAGTGCTTTAACCCCCAAACATAATCCCATTGCCAAATTATAAATTGGACAAGGTTTATAAATGAGATTCGTTTATTCCTCTTTTTAAGAAATCCAGGAATTTAATCCATTTTCTTTCAAGGGTCTTTCAACTTCCAGAAGATTACAATTTAGACCAGGATTAAATGGAAATATTTTTTTTTCTTATCTAAGTAGGTGATTTGTCTTCATCGTTATTTATCCTGGCAAAAATTTATTTTATTTTAAAATAATTATAATTATTTTAAAACCACTTCTGGTTACCCAATCAATTCTCAATGACTGGCTGGAGAATTTGAATACATTGTCATAGTAACCAACGCTTTTGGTTCAAGTGCTTTAATCCCCAAACATAATTCCATTGCCAAATTATAAATTGGACAAGATATATAAATTAGATTGCTTTATTCCTCTTTTTAGGAAATCCAGGATTTCAATCCGTCTTCTTTCAAGGGTCTTTCAGTTTCCATGGGATTAAATTTAGATCTGGATTAAACAAAAATATTTTTTTTCCTTTTTTCAGTAGGTGATTTATTTGTTTATGTTCAAGGTTTATAAATAAAATTGGATAATTCCGCTTTTTAGGAAATCCAGGATTTTAATCCGTCTTCTTTCAAGGGTCTTTCAGCTTCCAGAGGATTAAAATTTAGACCAGGATTAAATGGAGATATTCTTTTTCTAGTTATTTAAGTAGGTGATTTGTTTGTTTGTGTTTTCCAAGAAACCATGAAATTTTATGAAATAGCACATTAAAATTTTTGTTAATTTTATTTGTTTTAAGCCAAAGAAAAACATCCACCCTCTAACTGAAAACCGGTTTCCGTTTCATACGTGTATAATATTATGTCAGTAATATTCTTGGCTCGTTGGGATTTCTGTAGGTTTTTTTTTTTATTGTTTTTTCCTCGGACACAAGATACGGTGTGTTTTGCAAATTTATGCTGACTGGTATATGGCATGGGGGCGGATATTATACGTTCATAAGAAAAATGGAAGTGTGTGACTCATATTATGATATTGTTAGCCGAGAAAGACAGAGACGTTTATCGCTATGGGGCAGCCTAGCAATTTGAGTCCAAGTCGAAATTCACTAGACCAGAAATATATGTATGTAAAACGAATAACCATAACGTGAATCAGAACGAGATGGACGAAAATTAATATGATAATCGTAAAATCTAACGACAGTAACGACGGGCTGGTCTCGAATGATTTGACCTTTCGGTGAAGATTTTTATGCGGAGGCCTCGAAATGAAACGTATATTAACTTCCATAATCTGGGTAATTATTTCGTTTTTTTTTTATGTTCTTATGAGACAATACATTTAAATTCATAGGAATTAGTGCCTAGAATGTGAGTGTTGTGAAATAGTTTTTGCTACAATAAAAATTCCAGAAATTCTTTCCGTCTTTGCAATGTTGCGAACTCCAACAATAATATAGAGTTTGTTAAAATTCTCATTAAGCAATTTGCCATTTTAATGACATTTGTTTAAAATTAACTCTAGATTCAAGATAAATTAGGCAAGATACTCGTACTGTTGCTGATACTTGAGGTAAATTAAAAGAAAAAGATCTCAAATTGGATATTGCTGAAAGGTAACCGGAAAGATCTAAGAAAATAGAACACCAGCTGGAATTCTAAACTTGTAAAATAGAGAAATAAATCAGGAAATCTAATAACGCTAATTCAAACAGGTGGCACTGAAATTAAAAGTACAACCACGCGGGATTTTCTCGATTGACTTGTATACACGAATATTATTTTCTTTAGATTGTGTTTTAAAGTGTTGATTTTCATTCGATAGTTCTTGAATGGCTAAAAACTATTCAAACTTATCAAGTATTAGCCTACAAATGATTAATTTCGGATTTTTTTCCAAGTTTTCCGGAAAATTCAATTCGTATACATTAGGGTATTCCTTAATAGAGGTGATTTTTTTAGCTCCCAGGAACTCAAATTCTTCCAAATTGATAAAAAAAAAATCCCTGAAAATTTGAGCTCTTAATACTAACTTTAAAATAGTCCGCTTTCCAACTTAAGTTTCTTATGGAAATAATGTGGGAAAAATTAAATTTTTTCTTAAGAATTCCATAATTCAGCCACAAATAAATCGTAAGTTACTAATCACGCCATGTTTAATGTAAATTAAACGCTCTACAAAAAAGAGCTCTTATGATTTTTCGCTAAATCTATTGACTTATATTTTCATTGACCATTAATTAACATTTTTTACAGCATTCTTTAAGCAATAACTCTTAAGCCAATAGATTTAGCGAAAAATCATAAGAGCTCTTTTTTGTAGAGCGTTAAATTTACAATAAACATGACGTGATTAGGTAGGATTACCAATTTTAAATTACAGAAAATCTGGAGATCGTATCACTAAATCCGGAGAGTTGCATTCAATATGAAAGTAGATTTAAAAATTTTTTATGAACTTAAGCCAATAGATAAGCCAATAACTCTTAAGCCAATAGATTTAGCGAAAAATCATAAGAGCTCTTTTTTGTAGAGCGTTAAATTTACAATAAACTTGACGTGATTATCAGGGTTACCAACTTTAAATTACTGAAAAACCGGAGATCGTATCACTAAATCTGGAGAGTTGCATTCAATATGAAAGTAGATTTAAAAAAAATTATGAACTAAGCGAGTATTCATAATCATAACGTTCATAAGCCTTACTAGTTAGTTCTATATTGCAAATATAACAAATATACATTTTTTGTTACTATAGAATGTTATCGCTGGAGGGTAGTGAAGAAACTTGTATTTTTGTTAAATCGAAAAACGTGGAGATTAATTTTTGTTAACTGGAGTTCAGAGAAATTTTATTTTTTCTGGAAACTCCGAGCTAAAACTGGAAAGTTGGTTATCCTAAGTTATATACATTTTGTTGCGACAGAAAAATAGCACTGTAATTTTTCATAAAAGTAAAAAAATCCGGAGATTATTTTTGTAATCTGGAGTCTGAAGAAAACATTATTTTTCTGGAGTCTCCAGACTAAAACTGGAGAGTCGGTAACCTTAGTGATTAGTTACTTTCGATTTATTTGTCACTGAGTTATGGAATTCTTAAGAAAAAATTAAATTATTCCCACGTTATTTCCATAAGAAACTTAAGTTGGAAAGCGGACTATCTTAATGATAATATTAAGAGCTCAAATTTTCAGGGATTATTTTTTTAGCAATTTGGAAGCATTTGAGCTCCTGAAAGCAATTAAATTCGAAAACACCCCAATTAAGGATCGCCCTAGTATACATACTGCAAAATCTCATGCTATAATCATGATTTTCTTTGTTTCAAGCTAATTTCTGTTATTTAGAAAACTTCTTAAGTTTGAAAAAATGTTTTACTTAGAAAATTATTTTAAGCAATGAATAAGAGTTCATTAGAGTTTTCTTAGTGACCGTTTGATTTTTCGGGAACTAGAAATTAAGGAAAAGAATTTTAAGTTGTTATTTGGAAGCTTTAAATGCCCCTGACATTTTTTTAAAGTCAACGAATATTTCGGAAGAAATAAAGAGTTTTATTCCAAATTAAATGCAAAAGCATTCAATCATCCCCTAAATTTTCACCCTTAAAAGACAATTTGAAGTTTCTATTTAAAATAAGATTAACTTTAATCTAAATCTTATTCAATAAATAAAACCACCCATATCTGATTTATCTGTGAAAATTTTTGCTTAGTTTCTAATTAAGAACAATTCGTACTTTTTCACCGGTTAAAAAAATATTTGGTGTCTCTGGAAACAATTTTTTTTCATATTAAGCAAAATATCGATACAAATTAATCCACACCCTCTAATTTAAACCCTTTTCCAAATATGATGTCATTTAATTTTTGGTTCCTTTACATGGGAAATCTTTTCTGAAATCATCTTTTATAAATTCTTAATTGTACATTAACAATCAATATAAAATAAGCTTCTGATGGAAGGTTTTTGATATGTAGTGATGATCTCATTGGCGTATCCTATGGCTTCGTTTAGTGTGCATTACATGGGACGTATGCACAATTGTGCACTTATTAAACGAAGCTTTAGGATATGCCAACGTGAACATCACTACATATCAAAAACTTTCCATCAGTAGCTTATTTTGTACTGATTGTTAATGTACAGATAAAAATTTATAAAAGATAATTATTACCTGATGATGACAGTCAAAAACTGTTAAAACGCGTCGTAGTAAAGCAGAAATTGAGTCTCATAAGGCATATATTATTATCCATTTATAAAAGATAGTTTCAGAAGAGATTTCCCATGTAAAATGCACTCTGGCATTGTTAGATTGTGGACTGTTTTTGTAGAAATCCAAACTGCTGGTTGGAAATTTGCACAATTGTTAAAAGGAGTTTCTGTAGCAAGAGCTTTTACAACGACTTTGGAAATGGTGGGAAAGGGACTTATTGGTCGAAATGAGGAGACAGCGTTTGAATTTTTTCTTAGCTTTATGATTAAATTATTTTGGGAATTTAGAGTTGTTGGTACCAAAAGTGCAGTCCAAATGTTGCAATGTTTGATAGAGGAGTTTCATAAATGCATTGTGTAGGAGTTCTTTAAATATTTAAATAGATGTTTGAACAATTTCGGATGTATTTCTTTTATTTTGCTATTGGGTTAAATTTTGAAGGATATGGAAAAGAAAAATGTTGGGTTTTGGTAGTTGTTTTACGTAGCTTCATTAATAATGTGCATTACTGCATTGTTGGACTGTGGAATGTTTTTGTTGAAACCCAAACTGGTAGTTGGGCATTTGCACAACTGTTGGAAGAAGTTTCTGTAGCAGCAGGAGCTTTTACAAAAAACAGTATTTGGATTTTTTTCCTAGCTTTATGATTAAATTATTTCGGGAATTTAGAGCTTTTGGGGCCAATAGTGCAGTTTAAATATAGCATTAATTTGATAGAAGAATTTCATAAATGTATTGTGTGGAAAATCTTTTAATATTTAAGTTGTTATTCGATCTATTTCCGGTGTGTTTCTTTTATTTAATTTTTGAAGAATTTGGGAAAGGGAAATGTGGGAATTTGGTAGTAGTTTTACGTAGTTAATATTATGCATTACTCCATTTTAGAAATCCGAACTGGTGGTTGGGAATTTGCATAACTGTTGGAAGAAGTTTCTGTAGCAGAAACTTTTTAATGACTTTGGAAAAGGTGGAAAAATTATTTTTGGTTGGTATTAGGAGTTTTGAAATAAATTTTTTTCGGCAATTTAGAGCTTTTGGAGCTAGCAATGCAATCTAGCGTTAGCATAAGATTAAAATTATTTCGGAAATTTTAAACTATTGGGACCAATAGTGGAACCAAATTATTGCATTGGCTTAATAGAGGAGTTTCATAAATGCATTTTCAGGGAGTTCTTTTAACATTTCAGTAGTTAACGATCAATAACGAGTGTCTTTTTGTTGTTTAAATTTTGGATTAAATTTTGAAGAATTTGGGAAAGAAAAATTTTGGATTTTGATAGTTGGCTTACGTAATTTCCTTACTAGTGTGGATTACTCCATTGTTGGATTGTGGAATATTTTGGTTGAAATCCAAACTGGTAGTAGAGAATTTGCACAACTGTTGGAAGAAGGTTCTGTAGAGGAGCTTTTCAACCACTTTGGAAAAGATGGGAAAGAAACTTTTTGATCGATATTAGGAGTTTTAGATTAAAATTATTTTGGTAATTTTGAGTTATCGGAGCCAGTAATGTATTCTAAATTGATCAAATAAAGGAGATTCATAAATGCATTGTTTGTGAGTTCTTTTAACATTTAAGTAGTTCTTCGATCAAAACCGGGTCTCTTTTTTATTGTTTAATTTTTGGATTAGATTTTTTAAGGATTTAGAAAAGAAAAATTGTTGGTTTTGCTAAGACCATTTAGGAAATACTTTCGAAAGGAACCTTAAGAATAAATCTGGCTTTTCTTGATCATTCCATTCCTAAAAATTCAGAACTAAATGGCCTATGATAAGCAAACTAGGCTAAGTCGGACTCCTGATACTTGAACCCAATTTGGATTAGATGATTAAAGTAATAGTTTCTTCATCAAAAACTGTACATTTTCAACTTTTATTAGGCGTTTTATTTAACATAGCTCAATTTTTTGTTAGTATTCCATAGTTCTATTCAATAGCTGAGAAATTTAGAAGTATATAATTGGTCATTTTAGACGATCCTCCACCATCTCGATGGCAAAAACCATAATTTTATTTTTTCTCATGCTTTATGATTTACGTTCGTTTTTAATATCCTGGGAAAGGATATAAAAATTTGATTGATTTGTGGCCACATCTTCAAGGTCCTTCTGCCCATTATCGGTTTCTTCACGCAATTCTTTAACAAAATAAAAGAAAAAAAATCAATTTAACAAATTGAGATTGCCATGCAGAAAACTAGGCCAACAAAAAATTTCACCTGCCATCGTATTAAAATAATTTATATTTACTCAGTCCCCAACACATTGGCAGACGCTGCATACATTCACAGAAGCATAACTTAGCATTCATCTTTATCTTGAATTCCAAGAATATTTTTTTCTTCATCTCATGTGAATGACGCGGCCACTAAATAAACGAAGAATATTACTTATGCATAAATGACTCACAACGAACCACAATAAAGCGTTGATGATGCATTCACAATTCCATCGAAAATCCCTTTCCTTAAATCGAAAAAAAAACACTTTTAAGTTATCAAGAAGGTAGAAAGTAATTTTTCGTTCATTCTTTTTAGTTCGAATTTGAGAAAAATTTTGTCTGAAACCTTCTTCGAGAGTGCCTTGGCCCACCGGTTTGCCGTAGGGCATCGATCATCAGACGTTCAAAATCGGCCGTGATCTTGAACAGAAGTGGAGGACCAGGCAAGAAGCCAATACAGAATTTATTACAAATTTTTATTCATGAAAAATTCGGCTGACCCTCATTTTTTTTTCAAATGCTCTGTGGGAGAACGGGCAGAAGGAGAACAGATCATTGGTCTCTGTATTAAACGTTGTCGTTAAATCGACTCTTATCGCTGCCGGGTATATCAGTTAAGATGATATGTGGTCTTCGATATTTTCGTGAATTCTTCGAAACATCAAACGACAGAACTCTCAGGACTCACACGTAAACCTTGCGACAGTTGGCAGGAGAAAGTACTAGATATTCGAACAAATTAATTTATTTAAAATGTAATTATAATATTATCATCGTTCATTAACCATATGCTTTAAGACTTTGATGACAATCAAAACCATTAAAAATTGTATTTAACATTTCAATAACGTTTATTAAAAGAAATAAAAAAAAAATTTTTTTGAATCGGTGCCAAACTGTCAAAGTTTCAAATATACTTTGACAATAATTAAACCGACTAAACTAAAGAAATTGTATTGATGGTTTTCCATTCAATTCTAAATTTAAAGTTTTTTAGATCATTCCTTAAAAAAATTCCTTAATTTCCATAAAAGGCCCCATTTATTTTGAAAGTGGCGTAAGTCCATTTCAAGAACGGTCTATATGGTGATTCTTCTTCTTGTAACTAGAACAAAGTATGTTAATTATTTAACTGCTAAGTTTTCAGAAATTACTGATTTCATTTTAGTTGTTAACAAAAACGCCAATTATTTCCTCCTCCTTAGTATCTTATGTTCCTATGGTTAAAAATGATAACACTATAGGGATTGTTCTTGAAATGGACTTAACTCACTTTCAAAATAAACGGTTCAAATAATTGAAAATCAAAACATTAAAAATTATTTTTTAAAGTATTGTAAGCTATAGTAACTTTAAATTGAGAATAATGAAAACTGAAAACATGCAAATCGACAATTTTAAAATAAATCAATAAAATCAATAAATTCTTCCGATTTCATTCAATATTGGTAATCTGAAGACTTGAACTGAACCCTATCGTAATGTATACACTATGACGGAGGTTCTCAATATTTTTAGGATTCACTTTCAAAATAAACGGAGCATATAATAATCCTTAATATTATTATGATATTATAAATTGAGTCGGTGTCAAGCTATCAAACTTTCGAAGCAATTATTTAAAGTATAAAGTCATGACTATTGAAAATTGACTTACAATTCCTTGCAATTGATATGCAAAACCTAGTATGGTTTAAAATTGTTCATGGTGAGCTTTAAAAGTAAATATCAGTGAGTTGGATCAAAATTCAAATTTTGAATCTTATGCGAGTGTGTATTTCTATTAAAATGAACTTAAAAAATTTTAAAGAAATAGAAAATAAAATTAAATAAAAAGATAAATCTGAAAGTATTAGAGAAAATTAGTTACACATTGTTGATATTTGTTCATACTTAAGAAAGCGTAAATTTGACAATTTTGAAAATTCACGGTTCCTACTATTTCGTGTGGGTTATATCTACAAAAATAAGAAAAGATATTAATACCCAAACAGTTTGGATTCAGACCCAGGCATTCCACAACAATGCACCTTTACAGAATATGTGACCATATAACTGAAGCTTTTAAATTTAACGCTTTTTGATTGGTTTCTTACGAAAAGATTTAAGTGGTTATAAATAGTAGGGACAAAAACTTATTGAATAAATAATACTGAAGATTAGACTGATTCAAAAAAAAAAAATGATGAATTTTTTTCTTAATTATATCGAAAATATTGTTGGGAATGACAAAAAAAATCCTGTGAAAGTTTAAGCTCAAAGTTGAACTAAAGAGAAATTTGAATACTTTTTCAATTTTTTGACGCAACCATCAATTTTAGGAGAAAATTTTATAAGACATTTTTTGTAGAGCACTTTTTTTCTATAACTTATCTCTATAAAAGGTTTTGATATTTTTCACAGCTCCTAAGTTATTCAATTAAAATAAAAAAAAATATTTGTTAAAAATATAATAATTCATGGAATTTTCAGTTTAATACAAATAACTTAGGACCTGTGAAAAATATCAAAAGCTTTTATAAAAATAAGTTATAGGAAAAAAAGTGCTCTACAAAAAATGTCCTATAAAATTTTCTCATAAAATTGATGGTCGCTATATATTTATTACTTCAAAAGTTATTCGAGATCAAAGTTGAACTAAAGAGAAATTTTCATATTTTTTCAATTTTTTGACGTAACCATCAATTTTATGAGAAAATGTTATAGGACATTTTTTGTAGAGCACTTTTTTTCCTATAACTTATTTATATAAAAGTTTTTGATATTTTTCACAGGTCCTAAGTTATTTGTATTAAACTGAAAATTCCATGAATTATTATATTTTTAACAAATATTTTTTTTTATTTTAATTGAATAACTTAGGAGCTATAAAAAATATCAAAAACTTTTATTGAGATAAGTCATAGAAAAAAAAATGCTCTACAAAAAATTTCCTTTAAAATTTTCTCATAAAATTAATGGTTGCGTCAAAAAATTGAAAAAATATTAAAATCTCTCTTTAGTTCAACTTTGATCTCGAATAACTTTTGAAAGAAAAAATATATCAAAAACTTGTAAGAGACCTTTTTGTAGATCGTTTAATTTTCTACAAGAATATATCTTGGTTATTCCGAAATATTGTCACCAACGTGAGCTATAAAATTCCAAAGTGCAAGAGAATATTGTTCCCATGTTATTTAAATGGAAAATCGAAATTTGCAATGCGGCACCACTTAATATTAATATTAAGAGCTAAAACTATCACAGGATTTTTTTTTGTCATTCTCCACAATATTTTCGATATAATTAAGAAACAAAATTCATAATTTTTTTTGAATCAGTCTAGTATATATATTATAAGAGCAATAAAATTTATTTTATTATCTGCAAAAATGTATTTTTTTTTTTTGATTTTAATTAAAAAAATAATTTCCCTTTATCAAATTATCCTTGTCTTGTCAGTAATTTTGTGTCAAATGGATCCAAAATATGGCGGTCGATTAACTGACAAGGTAGAGCCGAAAGCCCCCCTAGTAATTCCCAGCCGCTTTTGTGGCCATGTTGTAGGTATATATTATTGAAAAGCCGCACAAATCCATAGAAATATTCACCCACACACGTATCCACCAATACGTGTATGAAAGTAAATACAATCAACAGGTGAACTCGCGTTATTCTCACTACTACCTGTTTAGAGAGTGGTTTTGGCCTCAGTTCTGAAACGAGCGTTGAAGTCTCCATTCACGTTAGGCTTTTGCCTCGAAAATTTCCTAACAATTGAACGACTCTTGGAAAATCGATCCCGAATATTGGGAAAATTCGAACGTATTAACGCGATTGGATGTGCCACAGGATTAAGGGGTAGTTGTGTGCTTAATTGGAAAATTTCAGTGTACTGGGTGCTTTTTTTTTGATGCAAAACTCCATTGGCTTATTATGAACATAAAACGTGCTTGATTATCAAAGAATTTTGGAGGAAATTCCGGTTTTTGGATTTTTGATTTTTTCGTCGTTTAGTGGTAAGTTTATAACATTTACATAATTAAATCTAAGCAAAAACATTAAAAAAAAAACGAGGAAACATTAGGTGAGAAACTTTTTATCTTCAGGTAATTAAAAAAAAAATCGTTAAACAATGTGTTACCATTCACAAACTGCTCACCAGTCTTACAAAACCTAAAATTAAGTAATGAGAATTTTAAAAATTTTCACTTGGAAATTACAATCCAATTAATTAACCGTTAAGCATAAATTTTCTTGAATTTTCCCCTCAAGCTTTGAGTGGCAACGCCACCATTTCTTTATCATAAGATTAATCATAAATCACTGCAACCTCATCGGTTTTTTTTCCCCTCAACATATTAATTCAGCTTTCTAATTGAAAGGTCGTGGGCTTAAGATTTGTGCACGGCCTCTTGACTTAATTGGATTTAATTTTCTCTCCTTATCCACAACAATTGGCAGCAAAAATCAATTTCTAAAAAAAAAAAAAATTGAGAAAAAAATCATTGATAACCACTCGAAAAGAGATCATTCAACTTTAATTTTCTAATCTCTGAGCACTTGCCACTTATCAATTTACATGTTCTTGTTAAATTTTTCATTTTTCTTGTTTGACCGATAATTGAGGGGATACTATTTTTTTCCCAGGGGACTTACATTTGTTTCTCAACCTAATTTACATGGGGTTTGCTTCTTTTTATGAGATGAAAATTTCTTGAAATATTGACTTTGGATTTCTAAAGGCAATTAATCAAAATTGATGACTTATTAATTAAAAATATATCCAAAGATTTGATTTTTTGATAGGGGGTGACATCGACCCCATTAGGAACCATCTGCAGCAAAAACTTCAAACATAATTTAGAAAGACCCGAATCCTTGCGAATTGGAGCTTTTCTTATTGATTTGAAGTCAAAAAGCTCAATCAGAATTAAAAATTTTTAAAATTGTAGACCAAATATGATAACTCATTATGGGGTAGGTTTTTGAACCTAAAACAAAAGGTAGATGGTTTTTTATTATGGTTCTTGTTATAGGTTCTAAAATGCCTTAGAAATTAAGCTCATGAATTAAATTTGAGAACAATTTTCTAAGATGTTTAAAACATAAATTAAAGAGCTTTTGGTTTAAAATTTAAAAGCAAAACTTCTACTACTATCCTCTCCAAAAAAAAAATCTCAAATTTTTCTAAATTCTTTACCGAACTGCCCACTTAAACATTTCCATATAACATGTGAACTATTATTAAAATATTTCTTTAATTGGGCCCATAAGATCATGAAATAGTTTGCTTTTATTTCTCAATTAATTCTAATGAGACACAAAACGAAATCATGAAATCTATGCAGGTCTTCCATTATAAAGCTTTTATTATGTAAGAAGTGTGTTGAGAAAAAAAAAACCACTACAAACGGCAAATGTAAAAAAAAATATTTTCAGTGGTGGTAAAGTTGTCTTTTCAAGATCTTAATTCTTGGTGCTGAAAATAAAGAGGGTTAAGGCCGGATATCCGATGGATAGAGCAAAACCACCTGTTCTAAGAGATCCGACAGGAGTTTCTATAAAATTCATTGTTGACCTCCAAAAAAATAAACATTATTTTTTTTAGTGAAAAAAATAGTTTGTTTGTTATATTTTTAATAATAAAAAAATAATAATATTAGTTATTATTTAAGAATGGATTTATTTTTCTTAATTGGAAATGATTATTGAAAATTTAATTCATTGCAAACAACTGTTGTAGCGATACAAATGAGTGATTTTACATAATTCTTTTAATTATATAATTTACCGCATTTGTAATAAAAAACGATGATATTTCGTATAGAGTTATGTTGCTAATTTATATTAAAAGAATAATGGATGGACAGAATTTTTATTTTTTAAGGTTTCAAGGATTTGTATCAATATTTTATAGGGTGATTTTCTTAAAACTATCCCTTTACCATCGATTTAGAAAATCATAATGCAAAAATTAAATTTCTTAACAAGGATTCCTGGTTAAAACAATAATGTTTCTAGTTCATATTTTCGAACATTAATGGAAAATTTTTTTATAAATTTTCATAAAAAATTTACTCAATTTCTTAACAATCTTTTTAATAAATTTTTGAAAAAAAATCTAGGAAAATCATTCTTTAGGCATGATTTAAAAACGATGAAATATTTTGAAGAATAACAAATTTTAGGACAGATGATAAAATTCCGATCTCAGCTTTTATTAAATAAGAAGACCCTTCCAGTTGTTTAAGATTGTTTTTTTTTTATTTAATATTTTTAATATTCAATTAGCTACGTTTCGTTACGTATCGTAACTTCATCAGGCTTCGTAATTCACACAAAATATAATATTTTCAATTTACATTCAATAAATAAAATTTTATAAATATTGTCTTCTGAATTGACATCTGAATTGTCTTCTTATTTAAATTTTAGGACTATAGATTATGGGGGAAAATACATTTAATATGAAGAAAGAGAGGAAATTGATAATCAGGTCCGTAGCCATTAAAAAGCTCTCTAGAACCACCTGTGTATGAACTTAAGGATTTATTTGAGTACCTGCTAAGATTTCCCTCAGAAAAAATTTGATCAATCTGAATTAAAAATAATGGTTCTTGTGTACTTTAGCACACCCTAAGTCTGGCAATGTCGCTTTTTTTTACTTTGTTTTTAATTTGATTCGCGATAAAATAGGTCCCTAATGAAAATTTAGCCACAAAAGAGAGAATTATACCATATTAAAATTGAATAATCAAAAATATGGCGATTTAAATTAAAGACAAAGTCGAAATTGCGACATTGCCAGATTATGGGTGTGCTAAAGTACTTTGAGCCAAAATAATACCGTAACATAATTGTCCTTCTAAAAAGCTGGGCATAGCAAAGGGCAAAAAAGGTCCCCAAAAGCCAAAAGCCCACTTAAAAGTTTAAAAACAAATCAAGTACAAAACCTATATAAAAATTTTGCCTTTGTTTTCTTCACATACTTTCAATTCAATTGGTGCGTGTCTTGAAATTTTTTTTTCCGGATGATTTGGAAAATGATAACTGTATTACTATTACCTAATTTTACAAAATTCAATTAGATACACGCAAACCACAACAACGAAAAATAAATGATAATTGATTCGGCTCATCATTTTCAAATTTTCCTCACAAATTTCCACACTTCTTGCACTTCACTTGTTTGACCACAAATTAAGTTTTTAATCTCCAAAGGTGGTATTCTCTTTATTCAAAATAGGCATGTGGATCATAGATAGTATGATCATAGATATGTGAATCATAGATGTAGCCTGATGGCAACTACGAAATTTGGTCAAAAAAATGTTTTTTTGTCAGCCCAATTTTATTTATAATCTGTAAATACATTACAATTAGTAAATTTTTAAGTAAAATTATCCATTTCTTCAAAATTAGTTTGTAGATCTTTATATGAAATTTCAGTATTAACGTTTGGATGTAATTCCCCTGTCAACGTTTACCTTCTTCCTAACAAGAAAATCATCGATTTTTGGTTAGTTTCAGTTGATTTAAATAATTAAATCTTAATAAGTTTAACTTTTTCATCTAAAAAGAAGTAAAATATTTTTTACTACTGTCAAAAACATTGCATTTCTAGTAACTTTTGGCAAACTTTTCATTTACAAAATTAGCAGTATAGCTTATCTTTTCATTGGTCCGACCATATCCAAATAATTAGGGCAAAAACTTTATCTGCATCCAAATTCAATTGAAAAGAATCGCGAGATACTTTCCACATTCACTTGAATCTTTTAATATATGAAAACCATATCCAAATTAGATCAAATAAGTTGCGCATTATTAAATTGAAGTAATTCAAATTGACCTCATAGGCGTAGACACCTGAAGTATAACCTCCCATTCGTTAATTTCTACTGACCTCGTTAGTGTTTTTGAAAAAGTGACTTATGAGCCAATTTTTCATAAAAATCAGACTTCAAAAAAAAAATGAATTTAGGTCGATTTATCACCGATAAGATAAATCGATCGTTATCGTTTTTATTTTTGGAAAAAACATGTCCTTGCCTTCACGTCCTATGACACTCCAATTGAGGCTGATTGGAGGAAAAAATTCCCTGGGTCAACTGTAGGTTGAAGAGATTATTATAAATTATAAAATTATAAAAAAACTTCCACCGTTAATATGATTCTAGCCTGTTTTTTTTTCTTCTTCTGTTCAATGCAAATACGACAATTCCAAATAGACTTTTATTGATTAGTGAAAGCAAGGACGCAGTTGAAGAAACCAACAATGTTTATTAATAGGCAATTCTTGTACGGTAAAAATGGCCGGAGTGCATCATCATCATCATCGAGTTGGGATGCAGCCGGACCAGGAGAAAATCGTTGAAACTTTTTATGTACATAAATAATTTGTAATGACCAATCAATTATTTATTTCATTTATGGTGCTTGTTAGCACTCTTTTTTTTTTTGATTTGTTAGGAACTTAATGAGTGACAGAAGAATGGGAACTTTCATTCTTTGTAACAATTTCAACCTTGCAATAGCTAAGAACCTATTTTTTAACGTGTTAATCACTAGGAATGCAATGCATGGCATGCCCGGGTTTGTGTTCTTACGTCACGTTGAAGTCTCCAGGACTTAAGTCGAATTATTTCATTTATCCTTCAAAGATTAATATCAATGTTGTTCACTATAGTACATAATGATAGATAAGACTTTTTCTTATAATTAAAATAGTTTTTGTAACAATAACTTTTACCCGCGACTTCATATGAGTGGTATATTATCAAGATTTTTTTTCTATAAAAACCTAATAAATTGAAAAGTTAAAGCAAAAATTCTTTAAATATTCTGAAAATATATTTACAAGAAATGTTCGGCATTTCCTTTTCACAGTTTAAATGTTTGTAAAAAAATCAATCGAAAGGATATTTATTAAAACTAATTTGGGAAAGGGTCTAGCAAGATTTATAAAATACACAGGTGGCCTCATGGTGGCTTCGTGATGGATACGTGACGTATCCAGAAGAAATTTGTACATATCTTCAGACTGACCAATTTCAAAATTCTTCGTATGACGTCATTTTTTTTTTCTAATGGAGCAACCTGTGTAATTTACAAACCTTGAGGGTCTAGCAGGATCTACATGGTGAGTTGGCCCCCAAATAGGAACCTATGTCGAAACTTACGTTAAAATATCGGCTTGATATACAAACACATTTTATATACTTTTCGCGACCAAATTCCTCTTTGACCTTGAGATATGGGCAAAAATGTCCCCCCGCATGGCTATTTTTCAAAGTTATATACCTCAAAAACTAATTAAGCTAGACAAGTGAAACCAATGCGAGGCTTTAGATTATTTTACAGAGTATATCATATATTTTTTTGAAATTATTTGAAAAAAAAAAAATATACAAAAAAAATCCAAAAACCAAATGAAATAATTTTTTTTTATGTGTTCTCTGAAAATGACAACCACGAAAAAAATATATTTTATGTTTCTACATAAGCACTATAACTCATAAAAATTGCGTGAAAAAATAGTTGGTGGAACACCTTGAAAAAAAATGAAATGTGATTTACGTCTAATAGTTTACCTAGGTTTTATTTTTTTTTCGAAGTGTTGCACCAACTTTTTTTTCACAAAACTTCAATAAAAAATAGGCCACATAAAGGAGCAAAACATATATTATTTTCATAATTGTAAGTCTAAGGAAACATAAAGAAATTATTAGTTTCTTGGTTTTTCTATATTTACTCTTAAGATGATTACTTTCAAGATCAAAATAATTGATCCCAAAGGAAAAAAAACACAACTAGTGTCCAAATTTTTATTAAAATAAGAATAACAAAAAACTATCGTCACTGTTATAGTTTATTACAACTGGAATACTATGCGATTCCAATTAATTCTGAGTACATATTGATGGCATCTGAATTACGTGGTTTTTTTCGTTTAGCTTAGGAAATTATTCACTGGATATTCCTTAGACTTACAATTATGAAAATATTATATTTGGTTTTCTCCTATATGTGGCCTATTTTTTATTGAAATTTTGTGAAAAAAAAGTCGGTGCAACACTTCGAAAAAAAATAAAACCGAGGTATATCAGTAGGCGTAAATCTCATTTTATTTTTCTTCAAGGTGTTGCACCAACTATTTATTCACGCAATTTTTATGAGTTATAGTACTCATTAAGAAGCATAAAATATATTTTTTTCGTGATTGTCATTTTCAGAGAACACATATAAAAAAATTATTTAATTTGTTTTTTAAATTTTTTTTGTATAATTTTTTTTTCTAAAAATTTCAAAAAAACATATGATATACTCTGTAAAATAATCTACAGGCTCGTGTTGGTTTCATTTCCCTAGCTAAATTAGTTTTTGAGATATAATAATTCAAATTCAGATTTCAATAATTCAATAATTCAAAATTTAATTTTTCACCAACTATTGTACAATTTTTATTAAAATAAGAATGAAAAAAAATGTCGTCACTATTATAATTAAAATGATTTTTGTAATAATAACTTCTACCCGCGACTTCATATGCGTGGTATATTATTAAGTATTTTTTTTTATTTAAAGAAACCTTATAAATTGAAAAGTTAAAGCAAAAATTCTTTAAATATTATGAAAATATATTTACAAGAAATGTTTGGCATTTCCTTTTTACAGTTTAAATGTTTGTCTGTAAAGAAAAATCAATGGAAAGGATGTTTATTAAAATTTATTTGGGAAATTTCAAACATAGTTACATGGAGAAAAAAATATTTTATTCTGTTGTATTGAGATGAAATTCTTTGCCAATAAATACCTAAGTAAAGAAATGTTTCGAATAAACTTATCAATTCAATCAAATGTTGAAAATCGCACATAAATTCTTTAACAAACATTGTTTTGATAATGATTGCATTCAATTGCAATCGTAGGCTTTTTATCAACGTTTTATGGCAAATAATATTTCAATTGAATGAAAAAAAAAAAACAACTTCGATTAGGAATAATAAATTCGTGACTCAATTTTTTTCTTTGAAATTAACGAAATCGTGAAAGTGATTTTCGAAAGTTGCAAACACGTCTAATCATTTCCAATTGACAGTTTGCGATGATTGACAACATTTATTTGTTGTATTAATAGCGCCCCAATGATAATAGTAATTAAAGTTGGATGATAAAACCGGCTGTGTAATTATTTCTTGGGACAAAAAACTATTAATTTTCCTCATTTAGGTTTCGAGTACAATGTGGCCTCTTGTACGTGTGTATGTTGGAGGGATTATGAAACAAGAAAATTACAAATTAATTCTTATTGAAAGAGAAAAAAATGGTGTAACAATAATATTGTAATTACAATTATTAAAAATGTATTTAAATTGCAAATTTTTTCATTTTAATATTTATGAAAATTGTTATAATCAACAAAGTTAAACAACTGGAAAATTGGCTTTTTTCAATTATTATAATTGTACAAGTTAATATTAATGTTGTGGGCACTGAGCCGTTGAAAATGAAAACGAAATAAGTCCATACAAGCTACAGAATATTCTTCCGAATATTGAAATAAAACTAAAGTTAAAGGTTCCTTATAATTTTTTTGTAATAACAAACCAAATTTATGAAATGTGTACCGAAAAATTTCTAACCATTTATGGTCTAATAATTTATGACAAATACTTAAAATATTTAATTTCCATAAAAGGATAACATTTAAAGATTTTTAAAACGTTTTGTAAACATTTCCTATATTTGGTCTTCTCCAGTGATCCTTTTTTTTCTTAATTCTTTTATTATATCCAATTATTATTTATCATCTTATACTTAATCCAATTATTTTTTCATTATTACATCACTGCACTCATCTTTCCCTTATAAACCTTCCCAATTATAATTCTGACTTTTCGTTAGGTATCCCAACTACTATAATATTTTTTCCTCTTTTCTATAAGTTTTCTTATTCTAGATTTTATGTCGTATTCCATATTGAATACAAAATTCTTTTAACTACTTCCCTGATAAAACATTTTTCATAAACCTTTTCCAGATCCTTGCATTAATCCAGAAAGAAATGTAGGTACTTATACTTTTCCTACCCCATGTAATTATTTCTACAGGTGATTAAAAATTGCAATTTTCTTTTCATCAATTCTTCCAATGCTGACAAACCTTTATAAAATTCGTTTGTTACTTTCAACCCTGACCACCAAAAGCGCCCATTTTACAACCCTTGCTTTCCTACTCTTAATAACTTAACTCTTTATACAAAATTTATTTCTTCCAATTTGTTTTTCTTATTTTTTTTTTCTATCAATTGAGTTCTAAAAATTTCTTACTATATATCTGAACCAAAATTTCATCTTCAATAACCTCCATTAACTCTTCTGTGGCTTCAAAAGTATTTCAAATACTCCATTGAATTAACCCATTTTAGGTAGAAGAAAAATTATGCAACAATTTGTACTATTATCCCTGACAACCCATATTTCTGTTAATACGAGGATTGTAAACATTAGTCGAACAAATGCTATGATAATTAGGGTACCGTAACTACCCTGACCATCACAAAAGGCTCTATTTCGAAAAGGGTAATTTATGAACCGTAGCTTAATTTTTTTTCCTATGCCAATTTTAATGAAACCCTTCATTTTATTCGTTCATATAATAAAGAAGAGAATCTTTGAACTACCTAGACTTGTGAATCATCACAAAGCAGTTACGGAGTGATCCAAACTACTTGATGACCACTAATGAAGATTGCTTGGCAATCGAAATACGTATCTGGGCAATACGTCACAAATATTTTTATTTTTGAACTTCTGTTCAAATTTATGTTTGTGGTATGATTTTTATATATTATTATATTAAATTATACTATAAATTGGACTGCAATATATCTTATATATTGTATACACAGTATAACTGTTCAAAGTCAGCGAAAAAATCTTATTTTGATTACTTAGACTTGGTTTCAGAAGGAAATATTTGTTCTCCTGGCCATCCATGGAGTCCGTAGAATTCTCCTTCAAATCCAAATTTCTGAGGCATCAATTCGTACAATAGGTCTAGGAAAATATATACAAAAAAAAACCATTAAAATTAAAAATTTATCAAATTATTCGTCATATTTAGTATAATTTATAATTTTTTTATAAGAAAAATTTGTAATGATGCACATTAGACTGATAAATTACCCCAAATGGGGTAAAAATGTTTTTTTTTTGGGTAATAAGGAATTCAATAAACAATGTTAACTTAAAATTCATATTGGTTATTTTTTTTTTCAGAATGGGGGGGGTATTATTGATTTACGCAAAAATACTTTGGGGTAATGGTTTAAAAAAGTTCCCCGATCGCTGATATATGGTGACTTCTGAAGCATTTTTTTTAATTTTTTTAATTACTTCATCAGACTAATGTTTGTACTGGGCTTAAAATAAAATAAAATAAAATGGCTTAATCGTTACCTAGTTCTCGAATTAACTAAAAACGAAAACTAATTTTTGTGATTTTTTATATAAGATATCATTAGCCAAATATAGCATGCTTTACAAATTGAACAACAAAATTAAAACTGCTATTAAAAGTGGAATATTTTTTATTATTTCAAATAAATCATTTATTGTTTTAAATTTATGTACTGATCAATTAAATTCTAATTCAAAACTAAACTCACAGTATTTGATTGAAATTAAAATCAATAAATAATATATATTCGATAGACAAGGCCGGTTATTTCGAACAAAGTATCAAAATCCCATTAAAAAAATATATAATTGGCGGTTTTTTTTTTTTTTTTATAAGCGTAATCAGATTTTCGGACACACATTTCAATTGGCAACCTTCATAAATCTTTGCAACAAAGATAATGCTTGAAAAATAATAATTTTTTCACGTACATTGATGAATTTTGTATACTCAAAATTCATCTCTGATCATTTCCGTGAAAAATCCATTGCAAGAAGTGTTGGACTCGTGTTTCAAGGTCCATCCTGCTCGAATTTTTAAAAAGGTGATTACCACATTCGTAAAACGAGAACTTTCGTTGCGATTATTAATTTTATTGTCACTTATACGCTTTGCGATCGAATCAGGTCAAGGAGTCTAATAGTTTCGATTTTCGATTGAATAAATCTTCCGATGGGTTTTCGAAAGGAAAATTTCTCGATTTTTCAATTGAGGAAATGTTAAATTAATGTTATTAGAACACAAGAAAAAATGATAGATATGTGAAGATTTCTTTTTCCTTCGTCGGTGAATTTAAATTCAAAGAGCAGAAAATGTTTGTTAATGATGACTTTTACTCAAATTTCGACAACTGTTACAATTGCACTCGATTTCAATTTTTGAGTGTTTTTCGTTTTGTTTTACAAAATGAGTAGAATGCCATTTAGAAAGGGAATCTTTTATCTCGGCTGTGGCCTCGTTTAAACGGTCCAATTTTTTTTGAAAGAGGACTCATTTTCGAGATTAATTCAACGTCCATTTGTGGATGAAAAACTTCATTGTTAGATAGCACTTGACCAATAATTGTTCACCGAAAATAGATATATTATTTTCAATATTTAATTTTCATGGGAATCGGTGTAGTACATGTGACCAATCGATTGAAAAATTCAATCGTATAAATTCCGAAAAACAGGAAATTTTCATTTTTGATATGGTCTATAAATCAAGTATAATTTTTTTTGATTTCCCTCACATTGTTACGTAATATTGCGGTAGTTTTATGAAGAAATTGAATGCATTTTTTTTAAAAAGTAATAAATTTTTTTTTCAATTATATGAAAAATTTAATGAAAATTTCTAAATGAATCATAAAAATAAAATAATCTAAAAACTATAAATTTTTCTGTTAAAAATAATTGAAAGTTATAAAATATATAATAAAAATTTTGCAGAATATAAATATGTAAAAATTACTTTATACAGCCAAACAGATACCAGTTATTTTGTTTTGCAGTCCTCATTTATATATTGGCAATTTTTTAGTTTGGAACTACTATCTGGCGTATAATAATGTGCTTTAGACTGATTCAAAAAAAATTATTAATATTTTTTCAATTTTTTGAGGCAACCATCAATTTAATGAGAAAATTTTAAAGGACATTTTTTGTAGAGCACTTTTTTTCTATAACTTATCTTTGTAAAAGTTTTTTATATTTTTCACAGGTCCTAAGTTATTTGCAATAAACTGAAAATTCCCTGATCTATTATATTTTTAACATAAATTTTTATTTTTTATTTTAAATAAATAACTTATGACCTGTGAAAAATATCAAAAGTTTTCATAGAGATAAGTTATAGAAAACGGTCTCTGTTTAGAACTACAGAACCATGATTTGTTTAAAATTTTTCCAGAAAATCAAAGTTTAATGTCTGGTTCTCTTATAAGTTCCGAATGTTCCAGGAAAAACCAATATCAAGGGTTGCCAAACTATTTATTAGATTCTGAAGAACTGAGGGGTTATCTATACATTATGTCAGGTAGACTGATTAAAAAAAAATGATTATTTTTTTTTCTTAATTATATCGGAAATATTGTTGGGAATGACAAAAAAAAAATCCTGTGAAAATTTAAGCTCTTAATATTGCTATTAAGAGGTGCCGCATCGCAAATTTCGATTTTCCATTTAAATAACATGGCAACAATATTCTCTTGCACTTTGGAATTTTATAGCTCACGTTGGTGATTATGTATATTATGTGGTATATATTCTTGTAGAAAATTGAACGATCTACAAAAAAGGTTTCATACAAGATTTTGATACATTAATTCCTTCAAAAGTTATTCGAGATCAAAGTTGAACTAAAGAGAAATTTAAATATTTTTGCAATGTTTTGACGCAACCATCAATTTTATGAGAAAACTTTATAGGACATTTTTTGTAGAGCACTTTTTTTCCTATAACTTATCTATATAAAAGTTTTTGATATTTTTCCCTGGTCCCAAGTTATTTGCATTAAACGAAAAGGTTTTCTTCACAAATCTCTATGAACGATTTTTCATCGATTGGCAAAAAAAAAATCCAGAAATTTCACACTTTAAATTTTTGTTGGCTAGTCGATATAAGGTGACTTCTAAAGCATTTCTTTTAATTTTTTGAGTTAATTTATCAGACTAATCATTGTTTGGGTTCAAAAAAAAACTAGTTCGATTATTTGTCGTTTTAAACAAGCAATATCGTTACATAGTTCTCGAATTAACTAAAAACGAAAACTAATTTTTGTAAATTTTTTATATAAGATATCATTAGCCAAATATAGCATGTTTTAAAAATTGAACAACAAAATTAAAACTGCTACTAAAAGTGGAATATTTTTTATTATTTCAAATAAATCATTTATTGTTTTAAATTCACACTTTAAAATTTTATTGCCTAATCTGTATAGGGTTCAGAAGTCACGGGTAAAACTTTTCGTTTTCTCTTTACTATTAACTCAAATCCGAAAAATACAGGAAAATAGCTTTTCTATACAAAGTTGCAGGCAAAAGTAAGCGATTAATAATTCCACATAGACATTGATACGTTAATTTAAAACACTAAACCCCGATATGTACCATACTTTTTCATATAACAATTACGTTCATATATGGTAATCGCCAATGCGGAAATTTGCATCACATAATAAATTAGTCATAATAAAAAGAAAGATGATTGACAAGAAAGTGTGTGCTTTTCATCGAAGAAAAGGAAAAAGAATAAAATTTAATATTCCATTTCCGTTTCATTTGAGATGATCAGCGTAATTGTGACTTCCTTCTCAATAGCGCGAAGTTTTGTCTGCAAATTCCTCACCATTTTCCTCATCTTTTCGATTATATATTGCAACAATTACTTTGTCTTTCACAGAAAATTACAATTGATCATTAAAATGTATGATCCAGATATTGCTTTTTTTTTTGCTGCAATTACGTTATGTCATCGATGAATTCGATTGATTGAGGAAATTTTTAACTTTTGGTGCATCAATTTTAAATCAAATTTCTGGCGCTAAAGTGTTATGAAATGGTTTCAATTTTAATGAGAAACTTACGTGACCACAACATTTTAATTAAATTCAATATGAAATGCAAGCGTACGCTTTGAATTGAAAACGAGTTTTCTGTTAGATCAATTTCGATGGTAGGTAAATGCATAAAATGCAATCGAGAGAATTATGCAATTGCTATTTGAAATGCATTTGCTTTTACCGTTAAATCATAAATCAGATGAGGAATTTGGGCTTTGGGTTTTGCTTTATTTAAATAGATAACATTTTTAATTATTTTTTTAAATAAGAAGGCAATTCAGGTTGTTTGAGATCGCTTTTTTTATTTAATATTTTTACTATTCAATTAGCTACGTTTCGTTACGTATCGTAACTTCATCGGGCTTCTTGATTCACAAAAATATAAAAAAAAATTATTATATTAGGAGTACAAATAAGTTTCCACCGTTTTTTAACACAAATTAAATATTTATTATAGAAGAACGGTAATATAAATTTATTTAAAATATTGCCCATCACTTGCAACCACTTTTTCCCATCTCTCAGGCAGCATTCGAATCCCACGTCTGAAGAACTCCTTGTCTTTTGAGGCTATCCACGAATCAACCCAATTTTTGGTATCCTCATAAGATGTGAACCGCTGCGCCGTCAGAGCATGTGCCATGGACCGGAACAGGTGATAATCGGACGGTGCAATGTCTGGGGAATACGGCGGGTGGGGTAACACTTCCCAATCAAGTGTTTCCAAGTACTTTTTCACGGGAGCCGCAACATGTGGACGAGCATTGTCATGCAGAAGAATAATTTTTTCGTGTCTAGAATAGCCGAGAATAGTCTAGAATAGAATAGAGACTGCTTGCTGAGTGACTTCTAATGTTAGAGCAAGTTCTTTTTGTGTTTGAGATGAATCTTCCTCCAATAATTCCTCCAATTCTGCATCCTCGTAAATTTTTGGCCTTCCACTGCGATCTTTGTCTTCTACGTCGAAATCACCGTTTTTAAACTTTTGAAACCACCCTCGACACGTTCTCCCACTCAAAGCACCCTCACCATATGCTTCTACGATCAATTGATGCGCCTCAGCAGCAGATTTCTTTAAATTAAAGAAGTAAACTAATATTTCCCGCAAATGACGCTTACTTGGCTCAAATTTTGACATTTTCAACTTATAAAAATTATATTTTACCAATATAAAATCAATAATATTAATAGGTTATGTTGTTCTTGAATGTCCAAACTATTTTTTAAGCCGGTTATCATCTGCGAAAGCTAACCGAAACTCCGTGTCGCACCATCTACAATAAAATGGCGGAAACTTATTTGTACACCTAATATTTTTGTGAATCAAGAACCCTGATGAAGTTACGATACGTTACGAAACGTTACGAATTATTTAAAAAAATAAAAGCTGAAATCTGAATTTTATCATCTATTTTTAATTATTTTTTCTTTCGAATTAATGAAAATTAAAATATGTGACTAACAATTCACACGGATGTCCCAACAATGTGTGAAATATAATATCATTGCATAAGATTGTTTAGAGCAAAGAAAACAATATAATATAAATTATATTACAAATTTAAATGTTACAAAATTAAAAAAAACATTGCGGTTTATTATAAAAGATCTGTGAACTTATGAGTGTAAGTTATATTTTTTTTTAGTCATTAACGAATATGATAGTTATAGAAATGTCATTTGTGAGAGGAAATAACGAACAGATACCGTTACTCGTTGGCACTGAAATTCACTGCGAAAAAAACACCGAAGGAAAATAATTTCCTTTTCAATTTTTATATATATATATATGTATAAAATAATTAAATGAAAAAATTACACTTTTTCAGTTCAGGGTTTTGATTTCAATGTTAACTACATAGTTTTAAATATCATTTTATCGTTGTTGGTTGTTTTTTTTATTGACACCTTTCAACGATTATTGAGTAACTGTAAATAGATTTATTTACTTATTTATTTTTAGATTTTAATTTCATCATTTTTTTAAGCGTTTTAAGTTGCGAAAGAATTTTTCAATTTTACAGCTAAAGTGGTTTGAGTTAATGGGTTTTATTCGAAGAGATTTGAACTGAGGAAATCGAAATACATTTCCTTAGATATTATTTTGTGCAACAATAAGTGGAATCTATCCCTGATAATAAATGGTTTCTTCCCTAAATTTTCGATTAAAATGAAAAAAAAACTAGGATTTTTGAGTTTTGGATTATCAAGCTTAGAATTATGTGCTAATGAAGTTCGGACTTTCAACAAAAGATAGAAGATTTTGGTCAAATAATTTGCTATCCTTTGGCAATATGATTTCCGTAGATCAATTATAACAATACAATTTTAAAATTAAACTCTTTATGTTCATTTTATGAGAAAAATACTTCTTGAAGGATCTTTAGGACAACCTTAATCTTTACAATCATCAATTGAATGAAAATTAAGAATCAATTGAAATTTAAATTCCCATAATGAACTGGCATTGACTTGAAATTGGTCCATTGTGTCAGATTTCTATATCTTAAGATGCAATTATGCATTTTTTAAAAAGATAAAAATTTCTATTATACTCCTTAATAGACAATATAAAATTGTTCAACCATTTGTTATTGTAAAATTCACGCTCAAAAATATGATAAAAGCTTTGAAAGCTCTTTAGTACCAATATTCATGGAAAAAAAATAAATAATATTGCGGGAGTTTAAGGGGTTGTTTAATAATTGAGACATGGTTGAAATTAGGTATTTTTTATCTTCTTTCTTAAAGGAGAAGGTAAAATATCTACCCTTTAATATATATTTATTATTGATTCCCCAATCCCGTAGTTTATCTTCTACTTGTTGTAGTCCCAAGAATTTTTGAGAATCTTTTATTTTTCAATAATTTACACTTTGTTATTTAATCTTTGCAACGTTTCGCAGTTTATTACTGCTTTTTTAAGCGATTATTAATAACAGTAATATGTACAAAGAATTAATTATACATTTTACTTTTATTTACAATCGCTTGAAAAGGCAGTAATAAACTGCGAAACGTTGCAAAGATTAAATAACAAAGTGTAAATTATTCAAAAATAAAAGATGAAGTGGAATCTATCCCTCATAATAAATTATTTCATCCCTAAATTTTCGATTATAATGAAAAAAAAAACTAGGATTTTTGAATTTTGGATAATTATGCTCTGAATTATGTGCCAATGAAGTTCGGACTTTCAACAAAAGATAGAAGATTTTGGTCAAAAAATACTTTGCTATCCTTTTGCAAGTGATTTCCGTAGATCAATGATAACAATACAATTTTAAAATTGAACTCTTTATGTTCATTTTATGAGAAAAATACTAGAGGTTGTTTAATAATTAAGAGTGGTTGAAATTAGGGGTTTTTTATCTGCTTCCTTAAAGGAGAAGGTAAAATATCAACCTTTTAATATATATTTATTATTGATTCCCCGATCCTGTAGTTTATCTTCTACTTGTTGTAGTCCCAAGAATTTTTGAGAATCTTTTATTTTTCAATAATTTACACTTTGTTATTTAATCTTTGCAACGTTTTGCAGTTTATTACTGCCTTTTCAAGCGATTCTAAATAAAAGTAAAATGTATAGAGAATATAATAATTAAATTGTGGGCAATAAGGACAAAGCTTCTTGTGGAATATTATTTATTTTATCGCCAACGTTTCGTCAGTCATTCCTGACTTCTTCAGGGCTCAAAATTTAATAACTACTCCACAAATGTCATAAAACACAAACACACATGGTATAATAATAATAATCAATGAAGAAGTCAGAAATGATTGACAAAACGTTGGCGATAAAATAAATAATATTCCACAAGAAGCTTCGTCCTTATTGCCCACAATTTAATTATAATATTTAAAAAGACAAGGACTTAAACAACATGGATGTATAAAGAATTTTATAAGTAACAGTAAAATGTAGAAAAAATTCTTTATACATGTTACTGTTATTAATAATCGCTTGAAAAAGCTGTAATAAACTGCAAAACGTTGCGCTAAAATAACAAAGTGTAAACTATTCAAAAATAAAAGATCCTCAAAAATTTTCTTGAAATTTTCTTTTCAATATTATTTATTTTATCGCCAACGTTTCGTCAGTAATTTCTTCATTTTTCAGGGCTCAAAATTAAAAAAAATAATCCACAAATGTCATAAAAATAAGCTGTATTTTATGTATTTTATTTATCAATACCAAATTGTATTCTTGTTCTACCTGATGGGTTATTTTACAGCTTATTTTTATGACAATTGTGGATTAATTTTTAAATTTTGAGCTCTGAAGAAGTCAGGAATGACTGACGAAACGTTGGCCATAAAATAAATAATATTCCACAAGAAACTTCGTCCTTATTGCCCACAATTTAATTATTATATTTAATTTACAATCCAAGAACTGTAATAGTTGTAAGAAAAAAATGTAAAGAATTTGCTTATAAACAAAAGGATTAAAACTAAAAAAAAACCGGTGAGAATAAAAAATCGAAATACACTTTTCAATTGTACTTTCTAATATCGATTTACGTCAGTGTAGGTTTCCCGCTGAATTTTTCAAACGCCAATTCAGCCTTTAGTGTTTCTTCGTTACTAACAAATTGTTGTAATTAATTATTTCTTAATAATTAAAATTATTTTTGATCACATTTTTTCCATTCACCCAAATCGAAAGTAACCATATCTAAAAAGTATGTTAATATTTCACCGTAAAAATTCTCTCATAAATTTATAAACCATTCAAATGTTAAAGGTGACGAATTTTTGTAACCATTGAATTTTTGTTGAAAAGTGATAGAATTGAGGAAAAAATTCGTTGAATTTTCCGTGTTTTATTGGCGTTAATAACCACGTTAAACCTATTTAGTGTTGGTGAGTTATTTCAATTCTTTTTTTTTTTCGTTTTTCACTGGCATGATTGCATTAATTGCGGTTTTCTCACCTTTTAAACCAATACAATATGTGTCTAAATCAATTTCATGATACTTTGGTCTTTGTAATCTTTTTTTGTACCTTTTTTTTTAAAATACACTTTTAAATTTGTCGCACACGCTTGGCGAAAGTTACGGTTGTTTCTTTTGTACTTTGTTCAGTGTTTTATCTTGCAATTTACATACTATACACTTACAAGCTATTACGTAAATGGTTTGAGTATATGTTTTGACCAAGTTAGTGTTAATATTTTTATTTCATTTTAATTGATACAAATTCGAGTGAATAATCCGTGAAAGTGAAAAAAAGTAGTTCGCATTTAACGCCTACCGATTCGCGAAAAAAAAAAACAACATAAAAGTAAAATTTAACATTTGTATGTCGCGTCGTAAGTGCCGTAATTGAAACCAAAAGTGGGCTATAATAAATGAATTGGCTTCAAGAATCAGCCATTTTTCTATCAAATTCAATTGAAATTATAACACTTTGATAAATGGCTTGTAATCAATTCAGTAATGGTTTTTGTTTGGCATTGTTATAACTTTTTTATGTTGGTGGGAAATTTAAATAAAAAAATGGCTAAAACAAAGTGACAATTTAAAGTAATGACTTCTTTTGGTTGTTTATATGAATGCCATGTGACAAATTTGGAGAAAGAACAATTTTTTGCAGATAGATCCAGATTTGGAAGAGATATATTTATGGTTTCTTGACCATAATATGTGAAATGATTGGTTTCTCACGAAAAGATTTAAGTGGCTATGATTAGTGGCGACAAAAACTTATTGAATAAATAAATACTAAAGATTAGACTGATTCAAAAAAATGATGATTTTTTTTTCGTAACTGCATCGAAAACATTGTTGGGAATGACATAAAAAATCCTGTGAAAGTTTAAGCTCTTAATATTCATATTACGAGGAGCTGCATCGCGAATTTCGATTTTCCATTTAAATAACATGGGAACAATATTCTCTTGCACTTTGGAATTTTATAGCTCACGTTGGTGAAAATATCTCGGAATGACCCAGGTAAATTCTTGTAGAAAATTGAACGATCTACAAAAAAGGTCTCTAATCAAATTTTTGATATATTAATTCCTTCAAAAGTTATTCGAGGTCAAATTTGAACTAAACAAAAATTTTAATATTTTTTGAATTTTTTGACGCAACCATCAATTTTATTTGAAAATTTCATAGGACATTTTTTGTAGAGCACTGTTTTTCCTATAACTTATCTCAATAAAAGTTTTTGAAATTTTTTACAGGTTCTAAGTAATAAAAAAAAATTTTTTTTATGTTAAATATAATAATTCAGGGAATAATATTAATTTAAAACAATAAAATTACTAATATTTTCAGTTTACTGCAATTAACTTAGAACTTGTGAAAAATATCAAAAGCTTTTATCGAGAAAAGTTATAGAAAAAAAAATACTCTACAAAAAATGTCCTATAAAATTTTCTCATAAAATTGATGGTTACGTCAAAAAATTGAAAAAATATTAAAATTTCTCTTTAGTTCAACTTTGACCTCGAATAACTTTTGAAGGAATAAATATATCAAAAACTTGGTTAGAATCCTTTTTTGTAGAAAAACCTTTTTTGTGGAAAACCACGACTTTAGATTTGAAGTAATTTGTGATTAAGGGAGGTGGTTTTTTTGGTGAGTGATTTTACCAAGGAAGTAATTCCCCTGCTCTTCTGCTAACGATGAATTCTCGTAAAAAGTATATGTAAATTTCCAAAGACAACAAAATTAAAAGATACATATTCAACATCAAAAAAAACACCTTAGATCAAATAACCGCAAAAATGCTTAAAAAATGTTCCACATAGAGCGATTTTTAAGATCCTCTACTAATTCAATGCAAAAATGGCACCCAACCAATAAAAAATAAAAGAAATTATGTAAATACGTGGATTAATGACGGAATAATCGATGATATAATTGTAAAAAGCAAATGAAAAGTACTTCATGTTTCACATACATTTAAGGCCAACAAAATATATTTCCTCATTTTTGAGTCATACCAGAAAACGTACTGTATCTTTATTAAGCAATTTAATATGAGTTGCGGCCATAAATATTATCCGATGGAATTTAAAACGCATTCTTCTTTATTAATTTCATATAGGTGCGGTAAGTACTCAATGTTTTATTTGAAATTAATTTATTTCCAGACTGCATAGAAATTATCCTTAAATACGAGTCGTATCGATTTAAAAATCATGGAAGATGAAAACACTTATAAATATTTAAATTCTGAGCAAAAATTCAAATGATTGAAATATTAATGAAATGAAATAAATAAAGCTTTTGCAATCGTGAGTTTATATAAGTGAAAAATAGTTTTGTTCTTTTCCATTAAGTTAAGCAATTGCCACATAGACACCAAATGGCACGTGGCACAGTAAACCAGTAAGCTTATCGATTGAGAAAACCAGAAAAATAAATATTTATCACTTGGGCGTCTAGAAATATATGTATAATACGTATAAACGGGAAAGGAAAGCAGAAATATTTCCAGTTTTATTTTTATCATTCTTGTTCTGGTGCATTTAAATTAGCAATTTGAGGTGAAAAAGAAACCGCACAGTAAACGTCCTTGTGTCTCCAAGAATCACAAATTACCATTTGGTGAATTGTTAATTAGTCTGTCAAGCGGAGAAATTTTTTCAATTCAAAAACGATTTTTGGAAGAAATATTTTCGTTGGTGGATTTTGGGACGAATTTGCCATTTCGGAGAAGTGTGGTGATTTCAATGCCGTTGCTGATTGGTAACTTTCATCGTTTTGTGATGGGATTTGAGCATTGATTTTTGAGAAAATTAAGATTTCTATAAAGGTGAACTTTTATCAATTTTATAAATCACCTTGAAAATATATCATTTTCGTTAAATAATCTTCAGTAGACTGGTTCAAAAAAAATGATGATTTTTTTTTCTTAATTATATCGAAAATATTATTGGGAATGACAAAAAAAAATCCTGTGAAAGTTTAAGCTCTTAATATTAAGAGGTGCCGCATCGCACATTTCGATTTTCCATTTAAATAACATGGGAACAATATTCTCTTGCACTTTGGAATTTTATAGCTCACGTTGTTTTGTTTATGAATTTTATAACTCGACAATAAATGACTCTTATACAATGCGCAATACAAATTTTTGTTGGAAATTAACTGCTCTATAAAAATAGTTTGTTATGTTTTGGCGATTAAATTAACCCTTCAAAAGATATCCATCATTAAACTTTCATGTGTACGGGTTTTAAAAATTTTTGATGAGATCTTCGAAAAATTTCAATTTAATTTATAACTTTTGAGAAAATTTACACGAATTTAAGTTTTTATCAATTGAGAAACTTCAAAATATTTTTAAAGTTTTTTTTATGCTTAAGTTTATTTGTTCACAATATAAACGCTAGTTCACAATTCAAACGGAAGAAATAAAATACAAAACAAAAATTCTCTAGAGGAGAAATAAAGGAGAGGAAATAGAGGCCTAATAAAGTACCTTAAAGGTTCTATTCCCTTATCAAATATCCATGAACCAATACCTCTTTTATTTGGTAACTATTTCTTTTCAATTTCCTACATTTACCTTACTATATCACTTGTAATTCAATGAATTGAAACCCCAAATTTCTTCGAAATTGATAAAGTAATTCATCAAATTTTAGAGAAACATAAAATGATGATTTTTTCCCCACAAATTAACAATTTAAATGTACCGGGAAACCATTTGTTATCGTTGTAATTTCAATTGAAAATTCCAATTAAACGACAACAAAAAAAAGATTAACATTTTTTACATATTTTATATAAAATTTTATCATTCTTAGAATTGATGTGCTATACGCATCTTTAGGTGTGAAGTCATATAAATTTAAAAACAATCAATTTTGGCATATTAGTCTGTAGTTATTCTGAATTTTTGTAGTTCACTTTTAGCACTTGTAGCTGATGTAGCTCCTTTAAGTTCTATCAAAATAAACCATTAAAATTTGTACAAATAGTGGAAACATTTTGTAGTTCTTTCCCAAAAGGATTTTTAGTCTTCAAGGTATGTTTTTTATTGATTTTTTCCCCAAATTATAATCTCAGTCAATGAAGTCAACTTATTTTATTTTAACCAATATTTGTGCCAAAATTTTCGTTAAAATTGGTATTAAAACGTAATTGGGAGAAAACGGAGTTTAAATTTTTGGTCTTTGGTCTGCCTTATGCCCTAATATCAAAATAAACCAATCAAATTTGTACAAATAGAGGAAACATTTTGTAGTTCTTTCCCAAAAGGATTTTTAGTCTTCAAGGTATGTTTTTTATTAATTTTTTCCCCAAATTATAATCTCAGTCAATGAAGTCAACTTATTTTATTTTAACCAATATTTGTGCCAAAATTTTCGTTAAAATTGGTATTAAAACGTAATTGGGAGAAAACGGAGTTTAAATTTTTGGTCTTTGGTCTGCCTTATGCCCTAATATCAAAATAAACCAATAAAATTTATACAAATAGAGGAAACATTTTGTAGTTCTTTCCCAAAAGGATTTTTAGTCTTCAAGGCATGTTTTTTATTGATTTTCCTCCAAAATTATAATCTCAGTAAATGAAGTCAACTTATTTTATTTTAACTAATATTTGTACCAAAATTTTCGTTAAAATTGGCATTAAAACGTAATCGGAAGAAAACGGAGTTTAAATTTTTGGTCTTTGATCTGCCTTCTGCCCTAAATCTTCCTTGCTGGAAGGAAAGAGATTTACATTGGATTCTGTGGAAATAAAACTTTAAAATTCCGAAAAAAACCGAATATTTTAACTTTGTTAACATTGGATTCTGTAGAAATAAAACTTTAAAATTCCGATATTTTAACTTTGTTAAATGATGATATAGTTTGCAATAGAAGTGAAATATTTTCTGCATCAAATTTATATAAATGGACGAAAAAATCAATTTTCTTTTTGTTGATTTTACGACATTATGCAAAAATATTATAATTACTAATAGTTAATTTAAAATGTCTCATTAACTTAGTTTTAAGAAAACGTTTTAAAAAATTTACAATTACTTTAATTTTCGTCAAATTTTATATCACCTCAATACTTTGTCCGTAAATTATATTACTCAGATAATTAAATGTTTGGTGCGATTATTTCTTATAAAATGAATAAAGCATTTAACTTTATAATTGGACAATTTCAATTAGATTGGTTTTACCTATCAAATAAACTTCCTACTGTTTTCTCACTCCGTAAAATTCTTTGACGTTATTATCGATTAGAATGGAAATAATTTAATTAATTTTTAAATATATTTATAAATAAATCAACGCAAACGTTTTATGAAAGGAAAACGGCCAGAAACACACGTTGCAAGAATGCCAGAGCAGAAATTCTTTTCCAATGACTAACAATAATCTATCGGAATATAAAATTGTTACCAAAAGCATTCCGACCCCTTCACTCCCACACCCCAACAGCCTCAACCTACCTATTACAAAATTTCCAATCTAAATATCACAACCGATTTGGAAGGCTACACGAAAAATTGTCGAATTTAAAAGTTAATAACCGAAATTAAAATGTAAAAGTATTTGGTTTCATTTATGAGGACGAATTGATTAAGTGCTTTTTTTTTGGGTAATTTCCTTGAAATTTTCACACATTTTTTGGGTCCCAAAAAAAATTATGTTTCTTTTTTTGTTTTGTTTCGGCTCTAACCACTCCTTTAGCAGTCTCGACGTATTTTATCACTTAATGCATTCCTAACACTGTTGCAAATATATGCAAATCAATGTTGCATTCTCTTCAACGACCACTTGTTTACATATTATGCAGACTAGAATTTTATAGTGTTTTGTGTCAACATGTGCAAAAAAGGACATATTTTCGCTTTCGTTTGTCTTTTCTTTGTTCTTGAAACCAGGAGCGTTCCAGCCCCCCCCCCCTCCCCCGTGAAAAGAAAAGTATCATTTCAATAATATATACTTTTGCCTTTTTCTATACTATTTCTAAATTTTCTCTCCCTAAAATTCAGTAGAAGCTAAGTTCTAATACCTCTTTATGATTTTAAAGCCAGATGAATTGGAAAGGGGTTGTTTGCACATAAGAAATAAGGAATAATCCATGTATTACGTCATTAATTTTTAGGCAATTTGACCCTACACCCTCTCCTGTTTCTTTTATGACCCCTGACAATTTAGACTGATTCAAAATAAATAATGATTTTTTTTTCTTAATTATATCGAAAATATTGTTGGGAATGACAAAAAAAAATCCTGTGAAAGTTTAAGCTCTTAATATTAGTATTAAGAGGTGCCGCATCGCAAATTTCGATTTTCCATTTAAATAACATGGGAACAATATTCTTTTCCATTTTGGAATTTTATAGTTCACGTTGGTGACAATATTTCGAAATGACCAAGGTATATTCTTGTAGAAAATTGAACGATCTACAAAAAATATGTCTTACAAATTTTTGATATATTTATTTCTTCAAAGTTATTCCAGGTCAAAGTTGAACTAAAGAGAAATTTTAATAATTTTTCATTTTTTTGACGCGACTATCAATTTTGTGAGAAAATTGTATAGAACATTTTTTGTAGAGCTTTTTTTTTTAACTTTTTTCTATAACAGTTTTTGATATTTTTCACAGGTCCTAAGATATTTAATTAAAATATAGAAAATAACTTTTATGATGAAAATATAACAATTAAGGGATTTTTCGGCTTAATGCAAATAACTTAGAACCTGTGAAAAATATCAAAAACTTTTATAGAGAAAAGTAATAAGAAAAAAAATGCTCTACAAAAAACGTCCTATACAATTTTCTCATAAAATTAATGGTTCTTGTAGAGGATTGAACGATGTACAAAATAGGTTTCTTACAAGTTTTTGATATATTTATTCCTTCAAAAGTTATTCGTGGTCAAAGTTGAACTAAACAGAAATTTTAATATTTTTTCAATTTTTTGACGCAACCATCAATTTTATGAGAAAATTTTATAGGGCATTTTTTGTAGAGCACTTTTTTTCCTATAACTTATCTCTATAAAAGTTTTGATATTTTTCACAGGTCGTAAGTTATTTAGTTAAAAAAAAATTATGTTAAAAATATAATAATTCAGGGAATTTTTAGTTTAATGCAAATAACTTAGGACCTGTGAAAAATATCAACAACTTTTTTAGAGATAAGTTATAGAAAAAATATTGATCTACAAAAAATGTGCTATAAAATTTTCTTCTAAAATTGATGGTTGCGTCAAAAAATTGAAAAAAGATTAAAATTTCTCTTTAGTTCAACTTGGACCTCGAATAACTTTTGAAGGAATAAATATATCAAAAATTTGGTTAGAAATCTTTTTTGTAAATCGTTCAATTTTCAACAAGAATATACTTTAGTTATTTCGAAATATTGTCACCAACGTGAGCTATAAAATTCCAGAGTCTAAGAGAATATTGTTCCCATGTTATTTAAATGGAAAATCGAAATTTGCGATGCGGCACCTTTTAATATTAATATTAAGAGCTTAAACTTTCACAGGATTTTTTTGTCATTCCCAACAATTTCGATATAATTAAGAAAAAAAAATCATCATTTTTTTTGAATCAGTCTATCTGACATAATATATAGATAACCTCTCAGTCCTTCAGAATCTAATAAATAGTTTGGTGACCCTTGATATTGGTTTTTCCTGGAACATTCGGAACTTATAAGAGAACCAGGAAAGATTTTTAAAAAAATATGGTTCTGTGGTTCTAAACAGAGACCGTAAAGTTTTGAATTTTTCCTTTTCTTCGTTTGAAGATTCGTTTTAAGTAAATTCTTTCGACAAGTTAATATTGTTAATTATCTAGTAGCTGATGGTTTCAGGGTTCAGAAAAATTAAACGGAAGTCTAATGATCAGCTGTTGGCACGAAAGAACTACTTTACATAACTCGCGATCGAAACTCTTTTGTTAATGCCAATAATTCAATTAAAAAACGGTTGAAAGTCAGTTGAATGAATTTGAAATAATTGAAACAAAAGTCTATATGGAGAACCAGTTTCTGACTTAATTAGATTAAGAACCGTAATAAATTAATATGTATATAGCTTTGATAAATAATTTCCAACCCACAATTTTTACAAAACTAGACTTCCAACCATAAAATGCTGTTATATTGTAAGAAAATGTCAAAGTAGGCGTTGGACAAAATCAACTCCTACTTGTGACGTAATCCAAGGCCTTCTACAAGAACTGTTAAAAATCTAATCGGATGCAGACGTTATAAACGGCGTTTTTTAGGGCAAATTTTTATGAATAATCAAATCGCGTTACCGACCATTATCCATTGTGAAATGTAATGATGTAAAATTTCAAGTCTTTTATCGATTTATTTGTTGAATCTGATTGGGTCACATTTCACGTAAATGTTATGTAAAAACTTTTCGTCATCATCATCATCATCCTCGTGGTGACCCACAAATGCATTTGCATGGCATTTGACCATTGCTCAGATGTATAGAATTGGTGCAAATCTCAAGACCATCGGAGGAAACGATAAAATTATTTTTCTATAAGACAATAAAAAAAGATGTAATCGAATCCGGGCATATATTTAAGAGAGAAAGTTTGTATTTCGATGACATCATTTACCGCTTCAACGTCACGCCAAAGATGACCACTTAATTACTTGATTAAGCACCGGAAAACCAACGATAAACGCAAACAATCCAAAGAAAAACGCCACAAAACATTTTCCATCTTTTTTCTTTTAATTACACGGCAAAATTGATTATAGCCTCAAAAACAAAAGAATCGCTGGCGGGAAAAAAGTTCATTGCCAACTCGAGCCAAAGGAAAATGATAATTTAACCATTCAAATTTAAACGAATCGTTGACCTGGCGTTTTTTTATTTTTTTTTTATTTTTTTTCAAATTATAAATTCAATCTCGATTAAGACTTACCTATACATCAACGGTGAGCGAATGATGAAAAATTTAGATGAGTTATTGTGTCGCGTCATTGAAAAAATCAGATCAGACCAACTTTGGGTAGACTTGTTTGCCATCGTTGATCACTTGACCCAAAAGTCCAAGAAAAAATTTCCAAGAAAAACAGCGATTTCAAGATGAATGACTAATTTGAATTTTCATATTGTCATTGGCAGGATCGTGCTGCGACAGAGGGGGGCTCCTGAATTCTAATCAAAGTTTAGTGCATCATTTCAAATGACTTGATTTGTCGATAAATTTAAACACCTGGTACAAATTTGATTGAGTAAACGTTGCTTTTGACTATCATCTTTGACATAAACATCCCCCCCCCCTAATACAAGTTATTGAATTAAAAAAGATACATTCTATAGGAAATTCAATAGTTTCTAGTTGCTTTCCCAAATTTTTTGGCAATTCAAGTTCGAAATTCCGAACTTTTGATGTCTGACGACATGTTTAGTTTCCCGCGTGGTTGAACTCTTCCTTTCAACGTTATCAATCCTTGGCGATGTTTTTTTTAACTAGAACAACTCGTTCCTTTGTTTTCTTCCTATTTTCATAGAAATTTCCAATTTTCCTTCTAAAACATCATGTTTTTATCCTTTCCCTCTGAAAATATATCCTTTCCTTATTGTCATTGGCAGGATCGAGCTGCGAAAGAGGGGAGCTCCTGAGTTCAAATCAAAGTTTAGTGCATCATTTTAAATGACTAGATTTGTCGATAAATTTAAACACCTGGTACAAATTCGATCGAGTAAACGTTGATTTTGACTATCATCTTTGACATAAACATCCCCCCCCCTTTAATAGAAGTTATTGAATTTCAAAAATTACACTCTATTGAAAAGCAACAGTTTCTGGTCATTTTTCCGAATTTTCTGGTAGTTCACGATCGAAATTCTTAATCTTTTATACCTGACGACATGTTTAGGTTCCCGCGTGGTTGAACTCTTCCGTTCAACGTTATCAACCCTTGAAAATGTTTTTTTTAAACCAGAACAACTCGTTCCTTCGTATTCTTCCTTTTTTCATAGAAATTTCCAATTTTCCCTCTAAAACATTAAGTTTTTATCCTTCCCTTCTGAAAACATATCCTTCCCCATTGATTTTTCTTCTTGCCACCGCAAAACAACTCATTCTCGAGCTTAAATTTAAAGTTACCAACCAGAAAAATTGCCCTGATTTACCTAAATCAAAAAACTTCTTCCAAATATTTTTAATCAAAATAATAAAATGTTTTTTTTGAAATGATTGAAATAATCTTCTGAATATCTTTCAATTGAAAAATAGGCCCTAGTGATAAGAGTTGAGAGGATAATCAAAACACAAAAATTGACGACATTTCCAATGTTACTAATGATTAATGAAGACTGATGACTAATGGCATTATAAACTTTTCCAATGGATAAATATAAACTTAACTTTAGCACTTTCATTAATAATGATAAAATTGGAACCTTTGAACTTTCTTAAGAGTCTTGTTTCAACCAATCATCGTTAGAATCATGGATAATTTTTGTTTTGTTTAAATATGTTCTATTGTAAATCGATACGTATTACGTATTAAATCAGCTAGTCCTGGATCTTTCAACGTTGGAATAAGTGGGGCTACGCCCCACAAAAGGATAGTTTTTTTGTGAAAAGAAGGATCATGGAAAATCCGTTTTTGATTATCATGATTAAAAAGCAATTCGATTTCGCTCATTTGGACGTTTTACATACAAAATTGTTGGAAACAGGTGGAAAGCGTGGAAGTAAATTCGAATATTTTATTTATCTTCAATAACAATAATTGGTTATCAAATTGTTCTAAATACCGAAGAAAAGTTGGTTTGGAAGAATTTATTTTTTGATTGATAGTGAAATATATGACAAAAAATTGCTCCCTTAATGTTAAATAATTGCTCCAGGTCACAATCATTGGTTCAAAAAAAATAGATTTTAAAAAGTTTGATTTTTGAAAAACAAACAAAAATTAAAAACTGCCTCTTTGGTATTTGGTGTAAGTACCTACTACATAAACTTTCATACTAATTAAGTGAAATGACGTTATTTAAAATGCTGTTATTAAAATGATATAACAAAAACAGAAACTAATTATTAATTAATTACTTATTTATTAATTACACTTTTTAAATTCAAAATTTCGATTCTTGATTGTTCAATTGCAACAATACTTTATTTTGCTAAAATAAAAGTAGCTTAAATTACTCCTTATTACATCTGCTACCTGCCAATAAAAGTTCCGTCAAAATCGATCAAGCCGTTTTAGAGATTAGCCGGAACAAACAGATAGACAGACAAAAATTAAAAAAAAATGTTATTTTGGAGTATGTAGCGTTTATATTAATTGGGGTGATTTTTTTTTTTTACTTTTTTTTTTGGTCCCATCGTGATATTTTGTTGGAAATACCAAAAAAAAAAATCTCTAAAAGTTTGAGCCCTTAATATTAATTTTAAGTCCTCGACCAAGACGTGTAAAGATTTCCCATTGAAAATACACGGAAACTCTCAAAACTCTCGGTTTTTCTCAGAATTAAACGCTCTACAAAAGTGCCCAGTGCGACAAAGTCGTAACTCACACCGGTGAGGTAGTACGGGCCACTGAGCCTGATTTTTCCATAAAATTCAAGGCTTAATATCTCGTTTAATATTGATCTTCGCGATTTGGTCTACAAGAACTTTTTTGTAGGAAATCAAATTCTCTACAAGTTTTTTATTTATAATTTTTCCGTAGCTCTTGTTATTTACAAGATAAATGCAAAAAAAACGCGAATTTTATGGAAAAATCAGGTTCAGTGGCCCGTACTACCTCACCGGTGTGAGTTACGACTTTGTCGCAATGGGCACTTTTGTAGAGCGTTTAATTCTGAGAAAAAACCATCTTCGGTAAAAGCGATCCCATGAAATGCCGCTGAGATATAGAAATTTAAAAATAAAAAATCAGAGTTTCCGTGTATTTTCAATGGGAAATCTTTACACGTCTTGGTCGAGGACTTAAAATTAATATTAAGGGCTCAAACTTTCAGAGAATTTTTTTTTTGGTATTTCCAACAAAATATCACGATGGGACCAAAAAAAGTCAAAAAAAAAATCACCTTTATACTCATATATGCATGTAGTAAAAATCGGTTATTTCATCATTACAGACACTCCAATTTTATTTATATGTATATAGATTACAGAAGCGAAAAACCATAGTTGATTCATTGGTGTTCATTATATTCAATGTAGATCTATTGTTTGGATCTAGTGATAACATATAATAGGAAATCATCCCCTCGAGGCACAATCGATTTATGAAAAGAACAAAAAGGCATTCCTAATTTGATTCTTATAATTAATTTGGTCCGTAGCCTATTATTTTAAAATTTCTCATCCCATCAAAAATAATTTAGCCCTAACAAAAAAAAAATACTGGTTTTACACGTCTCGAACATGTATCTCAAATAAGGCTTTTTATTTATATCGTACAGGCATTTTAATATCCACTTTCCAAATTGTTCGAATACGTCTGAAAAAGTGAAGTGGTTTAACCCCGTTTAATATAATATATATATTATATATATGGTGTTTTTTTTTCTTTATCTCTTCATTTGAATTTGGAGTACGAGCTTCCCATTGATGATGTGTGGCTATAGCAATAAAATGGCGTGAAACTTTAAATGTATAAAATATATCGTATTGGATTTTATTAAACTATACAATGTAGGTGCATTGAAACTTGCATGGCAAGTTTTCTCAAATCAAATGTAGACCAATCGAAAAAGCCATACCATCACCCGTTCGAAAGTGGTCATCATCAATTTCTCTATTTTTGCATTCGATGAACGTAAGTCTGGAAAGTGAGAGAAAAAAAAATTGGACTCCAGATCACTTAATTATATCGTTTTAATTAAAGTTCAATTAAATTGATCACTTTTTTATCGATATTTTTCTTGAAAAACTATAAGTTTTCTTTGGATTTTCTGAGGTTTCATTGGGCTAAAAGTAAAAGTAAATGATCTTCAAAAAATGGGCAAATAAATGAGCAAATCAAACTTTGGGCATTTTGCACTAATTTCACTTTTTCGTATCAATCAATTTAATGATTTTCAAGAACCAATTTGTCATTAGAATGTTTCAATCATTTGCTGTTTTCGATTTGATTTAATTAATTTTTCGTTTTGAGGCTTTCAGCCAATTACTGTAATGAAACAGTAATGACAATGCAAACAATTTCGATTTCTAATGTCTTTTTTTTTCTCTCAAAAATCTCCTCTCATAAAAAACCACCTTTTATAATTTATCTTAATGAATTTTTAATTGAATTTTTACATTTGAAACATATAATTTAATTGTAGTCTATTTATAAAATGATATTAACTTTTTCACTGTTAATTTTCGTCAACCACCACAACAGTCGACGTCTTCGGCTTTTGTATTAATAAAATTAACCACAGGTAATTATCAAGAATTAAGTATGAACCAAATGAAAATGCCATTAAGTGTTTCGAGAAAAAAACCAAGGACGAGGATTTAATGACACCTGAAAGTATAAAAAAGTTCTCATAGAAATCATGATGAATTGCTGGAAATAAAAAAAATTGGTTTTCATGCTACATTTTAACAAATTTTCATAATACAATAGAGTTGATGATTGTGGAAAACTTTAACAATTAAACTGCCGATTGAATGTTGTTTACAAAGTTCTAAATTGAAACAAATATTGATTATCGGTCGATTTTTGTTCGAAATTGCAATAAAATAAAATTTATATTGAAACTATCATCCATAGTTGTCATATGATTTTTTTAGAATATCAGGAATTTGGACAATTCCGCAAAAGGAATTGATAATCTGCGTTTATAGCCATTCTGTCCAAAATTCCTGATATTCTAAAAAAAATCAGTAAAATCAAATTTTTAAAATGCTATTTTTGATTTGTTGATATATCTACTAATTTTATCTTTCCTTCTTTTTCCTTTATCTTTCCTAAGTTGAGCTACAAGCAAAAGAAAAGTATTGCTAATTACACCCAAAATGAACAAACTACCTTAACAATTTTCAATTTTACGAAAAACTTTATCAATCCCTAATCTTTATTCTGGGTTCGAAACTAAAACTATCTCATTTATTTGTTGATTTAAAGAAGCAGTATCGAAATCTAGTTCTCGGTTTATTTCACTATTAAAATCCTCAATTCTTTGTGGGCAGTTCATCATCCCAAAATCCGAAAAATCTTTTCCAATTGTTATCCTTAATCTTCAACTTTTGTTGGGATATCATTGTGAATTAAATTATTGTGTAAAGCATTCGAATTATGTTCTTGAAATCAATATAAAATATTATTTATCATATCATTTTCTTCCTTTTTCTTCAACTGTTGAGAGCTTAAAAGCTCACATGTCATTATTATTATTATTATTATAGAGAAAAGCTCTCCCCTTTTGGACGCTAATCTAAATTGAGCAATCTCTTCCAAAGTTGCCCAATGATTGTCATTCACTAATAATACTTTCGAGGGTACCAAATGCCTGTCAAAATATCAAAAATTCAAGATTATTGAGCTTTTTTAGATCTCTGAAAGTGATTGGTCCTCACACATGATAAAAAAGTTTTCTTAAATAAAAACATTCCATAATACTAACATGAATCCTGTAAACTCATCCTAAAGTATCAGCAGATGTGAAAGATCTTTTATCTGCCATATCATTTTTAGTACTTCTCCTACAATTTCTGAGGGCTAGAAAACTCACATGTTGTTTTTAAGAAAGCAAAAAGCTCTTCCAGCTTGGGCGTTGATTTATTTAATGCTGCTTCTCCTATAGTTACAAACCAATGATTGTCATGCCTTAATAATTCCTTCGCTTTTTATGGTTCTCAAAATGTTGAAAATTCCTGAATATTGAGCTTTTTGAGATCTCTGTAAAAGAGTCGCCTGCACATATACCAAGAAAACAATTCCAAATAAAAGTATTCCGTATTACCAACATTGACTTTATAAAATAAACCTAAGCCAATTCCAGATTGGATAGCAGGCCAATTTTGAACTGGAGTTCCTTGAATTTGGTGTTTTCATATACTTCTTCTACGATTTCTGAGGGTTAGAAAGCTCACATGTCGTTTTTAAGAAAGCAAAAAGTTCTTCCAGCTTGGATGTTGATTTACACTATGCAGCCTATTCTAGAGTTACATCCCAATGATTTTCATGCTTTAATAACTATTTGACTTTTTATAATTCTCAAAATGTTGAAAATTCCTCATTTTTGAGCTTTTTTAGATCTCTACAAAAGAATCGTTTACACATATGTCGTACAAAAAATCTCAAATAAAAACATTTCGAATTACTAACATGGAGTTTGTAAAATTAACTCAGGGCAATTCCAGATTTTACAGCAGGTCAATTCTGAACTGAGGTTCCTTGAATTTGGTGTTTTCATATACTTCTTCTACGATTTCTGAGGGTTAGAAAGCTCACATGTCGTTTTTAAAAAAGCGAAAAGCTTTTTCTGCTTGGTTGTTGATTTACACTATGCAGCCTTTCCTAAAGTTACATCCCAATGATTTTCATGCTTTAATAACTCTTTGGCTTCTTATGGTTCTCAAAATGTCGAAAATTCCTGATTATTGAGCTTTTTGAGATCTCTACAAAATAGTGGCCATTCATATGTCGTAATAACAATCTCAAATAAAAACATTTCGTATTACTAATATAGACCTTTTTAAAATAAACCTCTGGCAATTCCAAATTTGATAGCAGGCCAATTCTGAACTACAGTTCCTTGAATTTGGTGTTCCCATATCTCTTTTTGTTGTGTCCCCTCGATACCAATATACAGAGGAATACTTGCGAATTCATCTCTTATACAGAGATCAAAAAAATTGATGAGTATTCTTAAAAATTATTTACAGTAAAATAAAATGTTCCCCCTTTTCTATGTACCGGTTAAAGCTTGGTCGCTACCCTTATACATTTGCAGATATATTAGAAAACACGTATTAAACGTTAAGCCTTGATATTTATATAGGAGTTAATCATTTTTGGGCAAAGTAAGTGAATAAATCCCCCAACTATTATCTAAACCATTGTTTCCGAATCTGTGGTCAGCGGACCCCTGGGGGTCCGCGGTCCCATTTGAAAAAGTTTGATTTTTGCTTTTTAATTCAATGTTTGTAATAATATTGTCCGAAAATTGCACCCTTTTTTCACTCAAAAGGCTAAGAAAAAGGTTACGAAGCGCTGATCAAAACTAAGACAATAATTTTAGAGTTTCACTGATGCCGGAAAAAATTATCATGTACATCTCTCTGATAAATATAGTACGCATAAATTGATTTTTTTGGACTTCCATACGTACTTTCATCCCCTATTTCACCCTTAGGTTGATCAAAACTTAAAAAATGTTTGAACCAATGTTTGTGTAATACTTATCAAGTGCTTAATTATCAAGTTCCATTATTTTACCAAAAAAAATATTGAAAAGCTCCCATACAAACTTTCATTCCTTATTTCAACCATTCAAAACTTTTTTTCGCCACAAAAAGTAAGTCTTTATACTTTTCCAAGGTCCTATCAATCTATGAAACCAAATTCATTAAAAATCGGTTACAGAACAAAGTTACTTTCGCATGGATAATATTTAGTAGGGATTAACTAAATTTAATTAATATTTATTTTTATTAAGATATGTTTAAAGACTATTTTCTTGTACGTTTAATTGCAGATTTTTTTACTATTTTCCATTAATTGTTTTATTTTTTGTCTTCTGCAAATCAAAAGAGTTATACCAAGGATGAATTTAGAAGATAGCTTTTAGAAAATGCATTATTTTATCAAAGGAAGTTTTACTTAAGGGACCTAGAATTTTGGAATTGAAAACTCAAACATCTTCCTGATTGACACTGTATTGAATAAATGCTGAAATAATTTTTAATTTCATCATTTTCGACAAAAAGTACTCAATGAATAAAACTTCTATTAACTCCATTCATTGTAAAACTCGTTATTTTTTTTAATCTTTTCCAGTATTTAAATCGTTGAACACTTGGTCTTTATGTTTGTAAACTTCATATAAAAAAAACTTGATTTTTAATAAAACATTTTAACTATGTAAAGTATACCTACTTACAAGACTAACCTTGACTTTAAGAAAAGGAAAAAAAAACGATTAAAAAAAAACCTCTAGCGGAAAAAATTACTTTCGATCTTATTTGAACAATTGGTGGCCACAAATAACTCATTACAGTTTTAAATGATACCACAGATTGAGTTTACGATGAAAATTGATTTACGAAAAGTTTCCGTTACATATGTTATGCAACTGCATTGCAAAGTGGGAAAATACTGGAATGAATATTACGTTATATGATCTAATCGCATTTGGTATTTTTAAAAGGTCTTAAACGAAACGTTCGTGATCCATGATCATAAAGAAATCTTCATCGATCTTTCACATAATGCTTCGCGGATCACGGATGAACCGCAGCATCCACACGACCACAACTTCAGTCATTAAAACCTAGAAAAATTACCTACAAAATGTAATTAATTCACTTGAAAAATATAAAAAAAGACATAATGCTTCATCTTCCATGATTTTGTCAGACGAAAAAATGCAGCCAAGAAGAGTTGTTGACCTTCGTTTTGCAAGATATTAAAAATGTTCACATTGGAAATTCGGTTCAAAGCCGGGGACTCACCAGTCAAACCTCGGCCCCAACCTCTCATCTTCCTTTGCAAACAAAACTAGAAATTCAATAAATAAATAATGAAAAAAAAAACGCGGATGTTTGCCATCCAAAAACCCATTTTATCGCCCATTAAAAATACTCAAAGATTAAATGTTTAGATTTTGAATATTCTAACATTCATTATTACCTAGATATAAAAGACGAAACAATTGCGGCACGGATGACTCAGGCTCTTTGATTAAAATTCTTAGAACCGTTGGATTAACTTCTTTTCTTCTTCTTCTTTTCCAGGCAATGGATGGTGAGGCCAATACCTATGATACGACAGACCATTCATCAACCCATCCAGAACCTAAATCGAATTTATTTTATCACAAAAACGAAGTTACTCTCTCAATAAATGACGAGACCAATGTGAAGAAATCACGTCCAGAATCGAAATACGATCACTACACATCAACGGCCAACATAACTGTTAATGCAGACGAAATGGCATCAACTCCTGTCAATGGTTACCAAAGCGATAAAATCGCTAAATCCCTAGAATATCATAGTAACTTAGAAAAATTGAACAATTCTTATTGTAATAGTACCCAAAACTTACATAAAACCACTCCGAATAGCCATCGTAAGCTATCCAGTGGAATCGACAATCCAACGTTTTCGAAAGATGAAGATACAAGCAAAGATGAACAAAACACAACAGTATCGTTGGGCTTATCGTCGCCCACAAAGACTTCCGGCCAAAACGGAAGTGCACCGACTAGTCCTAGTTCGAACGAAACGACCGAGGCTGTGAATTTGGAACTGGTCAACATGAAACCCAATGAAGTTCGAAGCAAAGAAAAGGATAAAATGAACGGCTACTCGGAAAACGGAGCCGCCCTTAACAGTATACCGGTGAAAAAGGAGACCGAAGTCGACATGGGTGATCCCTACGACGAATATTTCGTCCCCGTCAATGAACACAAAAAATATATGAGGTAAACCATTAGCGTTATTCCCGTTAAAACCCAATTGATTTCCATTATTGTGAGGGCAGTGTCACGTTTGCGAACACCACTAGTCCTGCAGGAGTCAACTGCGATGGCCACTCACTAACACCTCCGGTTCGTGGTGTCTTGGGCTATCAAGAATGGATGGAAGTTTCTCGGTAAAATTGCATCCAAACACATGCGCTCATTGTAATGTTTTGGGTCACTTGGGTTTTGACTAACGCTAGAAACCACGCTTGCATTCTAACATTTGTTGCAATAATCTCAAATTATTTCAGAGGTGAAAAGTTGTACGTTACGAAAGACAAACGGGCTCCAAAGAAATCGAAGAACTGTTTTTGTTGGACTGTTTGTGGTGTGGTGGTCTTAGCCATTATTTTACTAGGAATTCTAGCAGGAAGTAAGGCAAAAAATTACAAAAAAAAATATTTCCCTACTAATTTTAACTAATTTTAGCTGGAATTTTGTTTCCCAATGATGCCAAACCAGTAACCGAAGATAGTGTAAGTTCGCGACAATTTGGTAATGGAGTTAAAACGGCTGGAATTGGTGGTAATACAATAAAAAGTGATCCAACGACAAAAACGAGTGAATCAACAACTGAACGCCAAGAACTTTATACTCCTGGACTTCCTGTTTCAACAGTAGGTCCTTTACCAACCACGGATACTTCAATGTTACATGGTATTTTAAAAGCATTGATAAAAATTAAAAAAAATAGACAAAACTATAATTTTTCTTTCCAGTTCCTCGAGTATTAGAAGGTCAAATTATTTTCGATGACATGGAATTCAAACCAGAACTAAACAACCCTAACAGTTCCGAATACAAATCATTAGCTGCAACAGTTGAAGAAGATCTTAAAAATGCATTGTTTGATTTCCAAACGTTGAACTATGGTGCCGCTGATATTGAAGTTAAAGTCATGAATTTTATGTAAGAAATTTGAAATTAAAATGATAATATTTCTAAACTAATATCCACTACTTTTCTAGGCCTGGTAGTGTAGTAGTACGTTATCGTGTGGGATGGGTTTTCAAGGAAGGAATAAGAAACCCCCCGAATCCCATTTCTATTCCAATGATGAAGCAAAGATTAGAACGTCATCTATCCCGAAACAATGGTTACTTATCCAACCATCATATCCCTATGGAGACAATACTAAGCGAAAACATTATCGATATGTGTCAAATTGAATCCAATGGTTGTAGCCACGATTGCATCTTTGATTACAAAACAATGGATTTCGAATGTGTTTGCCCTGAAGGATTTTATTTGCACAACCAAAAAACTTGTATGCAAGGAGATGCAAACCACAATCACCACGACCATCACGATCATGATGTACCCATCGAAGCCGATTACAATGAACCCAAATCCGAACCTGAACCAGCCTCTGAACCAGAACCCAAATCCGAACCCGAACCAGCCTCTGAACCTGAACCCAAATCCGAACCCGAACCAGCCTCTGAACCTGAACCAAAATCTGAACCAGAGCCTAAATCAGAACCAGAACCAACTTCTGAACATGAACCTAAATCTGAACCAGAGCCTAAATCTGAACCAGAACCAACTTCTGAACATGAACCTAAATCTGAACCAGAACCTGCGTCTGAACCTGAACCTAAATCTGAACCAGAACCAACTTCTGAACCTGAACCCAAGTCTGAACCGGAACCAGCGTCCGAACCAGAACCAAAATCTGAGCCCGAACCCGCTTCAGAGCCTGAACCAAAATCTGAACCAGGGCCCACCTCTGAACCAGAACCAAAATCCGATCATGAACAAAAGAGTAACCTACAATCAGTTTCTCAATCCGAGCCAAAATCAGAACCAGAGCCCACTTCCGAGCCGGAACCAAAATCCGAACCAGAACCTGCTTCCGAACCTGAACCCAAAACCGAACCAGAACCAAAATCTGAACCTGTTGCTGTTTCTGAGCCAGAACCAAAACCTACCACCACTCTAGAACCAAAATCTGAACCCGAACCTAAGTCTGAGCCAGAACCCTCCTCTGAGCCAGAACCAACCTCTGAACCCGAGCCAAAATCTGAACCGGAACCAACTTCAAAACCTGAAACAGACTCAAATCATCATTCAATATTAGTCGTGCATACCACTGAATCTCAACCAGAACCGGAACCTAAAACTGAGCCCGAACCCTCTGCTGAACCGGAGCCGTCCGCCGAACCAGAACCGAAATCAGAACCAGAACCGAAATCAGAACCAGAACCAAAATCAGAACCAGAACCGAAATCTGAGCCAGAGTCTAAAACTGAAGCAGTGCCTTCCACCGAACCTGAACCCAAATCAGAACCAAAACCAACAAATGAATCAGAAAAATCTTCTGATTTGGAATCGGATCTCATTTCTATGAGAGCGGATAAAGAAGATACATCAACCGAAATTCATATGATGACTGAATCAAATGTTGGAGTTCGTTATGGTCCTTATCCCTCGTCTGAAATAACAGCCGATGAAGATGACTTCAAAGTGATTGCATTACCGAAGAAAAAATCAGACAAAGAACTAAAACTAAATCCATCCGAGATGGAATCTTCTACGACTATTGAAATGATTGACGAGAAAATGGAAACATCGTCTGAATCTTCTACTGAAAGTATGGCACATATTATTCATGAGCTTCACAAAATTATTGATAACAATAAAACCAATTCCGCACTGGAAACTGCCTTAAATATTGATCAAGAACATCCCAACTCATTAGATATGTCTCCATTTTTACCGGATATTGAAAATGATACGTATGTGAATACACTTCATACTGATACAGAAATCAACTCTGAAATGCTCAATTCAACGACTTCAGAAAAGCCAAAACAACCGCGATTAGATGACGATGAACAACATAAAATGAATCCTCAAGATTTCGATGCACATTCTGGAGTTTTAACGAAAAATAAGACGGTGGTATTGATACCACTCGATGAAGAAGATGATGCTAGAGAAACGCCAGATGATGAGCTATTGAATAATCGTCCAATACCGGTGAAAGTGATTGATGGGCGACATGGCTTATCGGAAGAAGACGAAGTTGATAAGGAAAATGAAGATCATGTGGTCATTCATCCTACAACAATGGATTCAATAATTTTGATTGAAACCGAAAATGAACCCACTACCATAAGAGCAGAAGAAATTGAAACTGTTACTCATACTGTGTTTGTGGATGATAACGTTGAGGTCACAACTATAGAAAATGAAACCGAAAAGCCTGAAGATATAACGGAAAGAATGAATGAGGAAGATGTTACCAAAAAGAGTGAAATTGAGGAAGTTCCACCCGTTATCCCGTTGAAACATAAACCTGAAGAAATTGATTTAGCGTATGAAAACAATGAAAATTCAGATTTCAACGATATTGATGGGGAAGACAAAGAAAAATTCAAACCTACAAATGACGATAAAGCTCATCTCGATAAAATTCGAGGCCAGGAAAAGTTCAATACTTTAGCTAAAGAATCAACTACACCTGTAACGATTTCCGAAATTTCAATTTCTGAAGCCTCAAATCAAACTTCCACTTCGGAAATCCCGCAAGATTCAATCACCGTCGAAGGATTTTCAAAATGTGCAGCCGGACAATTCCAGTGTGCCGCCGGAACGGCGGTCAAAGACGGAAGTTACTGTATTCACCAAAGTGATCGATGCGATTCTGTCCAAGATTGTTCTGATGGATCGGACGAAGTTGGGTGTGTAGAAGCGAAATGTCCAAGCAATTTCCAATGTTCCAGTGGACAATGTCTGAAACGACATTTGGTTTGTAACGGGATCGTTGATTGTAATGACGGAAGTGATGAAGTTAATTGCGGTACTATACAATGGAAATCACTTGGAATAAAAAAAATTAATGTACAACTTTATTTTCAGAACAATGGCAATGTAGTTTTGACGAATTTGAGTGTCCAGCGAATAAAGAAGCGACAAAACGTTGTATTCCTGATGTAAAACGATGTGATGGTCGATCGGATTGTTCAGGGGGAGAAGATGAACGACTTTGTCATCCAGAAAATGATTCAGAATGTGAAAATAGTGAATTTTTCTGTCGGGAACAGTCCACGTGTGTTCCTGCTTCGTGGAGGTGTGACGGCGAAAATGATTGTTTAGGAGGTGATGATGAAAAACTTTGTGGTAAGTAGATATTTTTTCAACCGTTTGTTAGATATTATTTTATTAAACAGTCTAACTATTAGATAATGAGAATAATTAAAGAAATCTCTATTAAATCAGTGGCGTAACTACCTAGGGGTTAGGCGGGGCAGTGCCCCAGGGCCCTGAAGCTCAGGGGCCCCTCGAATCCTTACCAGAAATCTCGATCGAACTGAACTTTTAGAAATTTAGTTGGAAGTTCACCAATTATGTAAGGAAATAATGAGCAAATATGGAGTGCTAGATTGCGACCTAACGGAAGTATTTACAGCAATGTTATTATTCTTTACAATTCCTGTCACTTCTGCAGCAGTTAAAAGATCATTTAGCAAATGAAAAATAATTAAAAATTATTTAAGAAATAATATGGGCCAAATTTGACTCCGATATTTATCGCTAATAGCAATTGAAAACAAAATCGCATCAAACCTGGATTTAAACGAAATCATTGATACTTTTATAAAAACTAAAGCTAGGAAAAAATTGTAAATATAATTGTTATTTAGTCAGTTGGTAGGTCCGACCTTTATAACATAAACCCTTGAATCTTCTTTATTTCGTTTTATTAGCCAAACCTATACCTAGTATCAATTGAAATTTATGTTGTTACTGTTTAATATTTTTATTACCTGCCCTGCAGTGCACAAAAATGGGCTTAAGTAGCTTAGAATTTTTAAAGTATTTGTATATTTTTTTTGATTTGCCCCAAGGCCCTTGGTTACCTAGTTACGCCACTGCATAAAACTGTAAATATTTACAAAAAATTATGCAACTTTTCTTTCCAGAATGTGGAATTGAACAATTCAAATGCAATTCGGGTGGATGCATTGAAAAAGCTCAACGCTGTGATGGAATTGAACAATGTCCGGATTTGTCAGACGAATGGAATTGCATTAAAATCGAATTGGCGGAAAGTATAAGCAACGATTCGCAAGCTTTAATCACAAGAAAACCATTGTTGAAAATTTCCAACGATGACAATTTGTTCTACGAAGTATGTTCTGAAAATTGGAACTCCAAACTATCGAATGATATTTGTGAAAAGCTGGGATATTCAAAGAGTACACACTTTGAATTTATTGCAATGACTGATGAAGAAAAAACCAAGAAAATTTTCAAGCTTGATTTGAATAAAACCGAGAGTGAAAAATTGCTAGAAAAATTCGTTTTGGGTGATGAATGTCGCAGTGCTTCTTATGTATCGATTACGTGCCAGGAATTTAGTAAGTTTATGATCTTTGTTGTTTTTTTTTGCAGTATTATTTATTTATTTTTTTGTTGTTAAGATTGTGGAGTACATTCTATGACCGAATCGGAACGTACTGCTCGAATTATTGGAGGAAATGGAGCAACCCAAAATCAATGGCCCAGTGTAGGCCTCTTGTATAATACTCGATATCATACACAATGCACCGCAAGCTTATTGACCCCTCGATGGATTATAAGCAGTTATGGTTGTGTTCAAGACATCAAAGATTCCCAAATCGGAAAATTCAACAAAAACGACTGGAAATTTTATGCAGGCGGAACTTATTTCGATATCATGGAAAAGAAACCCGATACTCAAGTTGTTAATGTGAAAAACTTAATTGCCCATCCACAGGTATTAATGGCTTTCTTCTGCCCTTTAAAGTTTACTCAATTAATCAATTTTTCAGGCTAAATTCAAGCAACTGTTTTATGAAAATGATGCAATCTTAGTCGAACTAGTAAATCCTATAGAATTAAGTAATGAAATTAGTGCCATTTGTTTATCAAAATCAGAACTTAATACACGACAATTGTGCGTAACGGCAGGATGGGGTGTAGCAAAACCTGGAGGTAATTCATTTAAGATGCATAAATAATGGAAATTTTAATAAAAAAATTAATTTCAGAGCCAAATCTTCAGCAATATTTACACTATTTGCCGGTTCCTACCATGGATGTTTCTGAATGTAATTCAACTAAACATTACAATGGTCATATAGGCCTTAATAGTATATGTGCAGGATACACCGATACGGAAAAGTCACCTTGTTATGTAAGCTTTAATTTCTTTTCGCTAAAGTCATAATAAATTACAAAAAAAAATATTTATTTTAGAATGACGAAGGTGCCCCCTTAATGTGTCTGTCAGAATCGACTGACACGTGGGAACTCGAAGGATTATTAAGCTACCATGGAAATTGTGGCAAAAACCACCATCCAGCCCTATTTTCGTCCACGTATAGCAAATCAGTTCGGGACTGGATTCAAAATACAATTGGAGCCGAAGCGACAATTGCCAAAAAAAATGACTTTAACGTAAAATAAGTACTTAAACCACAAAATAGACTGATGAAACTAGAATCTGTCCTAGATCGAATTGTGCCTTAAAAACCCATGTGTATAAATTTGCAAAAATCAGGATAATGCTATACATTTTAACTGTAAATAATTTATATTTAATATTTTTTTTTTTAATTTTAACTATTTCAATAAGTTACTGTTAACTATAAATGTTAATGTCTCTGAAAAAAAAAGTTAAAAATTCCAAAGATTATTTTTGAAATTTTCTTTGCTTTTCACAAAAAAAAAAATAGTTTAAAACTTTATCAATGTATATATGTATAAATAATCAAATTTAGTGTTTTTAACTAAAAAACAACCTGCGGCAAAGCGACTTAATTGACATATATTCTATTGCAATTTTTTTTTTAAATAAAATTTTAAGGTAATTATATAATTATACATATTTCAAAATATGAAGTTGATTGTGTTATTTTATGATTTGGATTGATTAAAAATCGATTTTTTTGTTTTGGTTTTTCTCTATAACTAGCAGTGTTAAAGAATATAAAGAAATGTATATTAAATTTTTTTGTAGGATTAGACAGTATTGTGTTTATTCAATATAGAAATTTAGAAAAATAAATGAAAACTATTTACCAATATGAATAAAGTTTTTATATTTACAACTCTTTGTGTTTTGAATTTATAATTTTCTGTATTTGAATCTCGTTTAGCACGTCAAGGCCATTTCGTGGGAATTATTTTTTTGTGGACACGTTTTGAAATACCACCTGCTGGGTCCTTAATATATGTCGATCCATTATGCAGGATTATAACAACATTTTTTTTATAAATCTTTGTATATTTTGGTTTAAAATGATCCTTACAGTAGGGACTTCAGTCGTATCAAGAAATTTTCAATTTTTTTGGGCAATTAAATAAACATTTCTACGGGTTAAGACTACTGATCATTGTGCAAGATTACAACTTCATTCGTAATGAATTTTAGGGTCTTTGTTTCAATTGATTTACTTGGTTAATTAAGTCGTTTGCATTAAATATTTTTTTTGGTACTTTTTTCCTGTAAAGATAACTGAAGATCTACTTATTTTGAAAACATTAGCTTATTTTGTATAAATCAAAAAGCTCAAGATCATTTAAACCGAAATTTATCACTAAAAGGTCAGTCCAATTCAATCGGTCCAGCACTGGTCGCTTGACTATTTTTTTTTAACTCTGATTTTTTTTGTTGCTATCACCCCAACATGTTGATAGTTCAAATTGATCATTATTTTAATTTTATTGTTTTTAGTTTTCCGTTGATGGCCATATTAGTTTTACTAGGCGCAGACATTTTCGCACTTTTAAGGGTTTGCGGAAACTTGATTATCTCAGGCCCTATTTGTCCTATCAAAATGAAACTAAAAGCAGTGTGTTTATAAAAATAAAAGCTAAAAGGTTATAGCAAAACGTTTTTACCTAAATGTAATTCTAAGGGGTTAAATTTCAGCCTAAATTTTTAGCTCTCATTAGTAATAACTCCAATTTTCACGGAAAGATTGTGAAGGAAGGGAAAGAGTCTACACGTTAAAACTTTTTTTACAAGCAATTAGATACTAGTTGTATTCAAATACAAAATTTGAGGTCTGACACTGTAAGCCTTTTTAAAATAAAAAAATACAAAATTTGGAAATTTCCAAATTTTGTATTTTTTTGGACTTTATTTGGACTGACCCTAAATAATTGTTTAAAATCTCATATTCTTATATGTTCATTACAAGGAAATTTTTTTCCATTTTATAGTTTTTATGTATATTTTGTACTATGAAGTGATCTAAGTTTGAGAGAAGCTTTTCGATTTAAGTTTTTGTAAAGCATTAATGAACAACTTAGTGCATAAAGTTTTAATCGAATCAATGGAGATATTCTTGATTTCCCGACCCAAAAATATAAAAATTACAATGCTAATTCGTAAAGAAAGCTTATGGGAATTCTTTTAAAATGAAATGCTGTGAAAATCAATCAAAAACTTACATAAATAGAATTAAAAGAAACGGATATTTCGTTGTGCTTACAACATTTTATTTAACAAGAATAAATATAAAGGTTTTTTAGTAATACCGTTTTATTGACTTTTCACTTTTAATAATTTTTCTCAATTTGAAAGTTCATATAAAAAGAAATTTTACAATTTTCAAGACCAATACATAAGTAGGTATAATTATTGAGTATACAAAAAAATATATTTTTCTTTCAACAAAAAAAAAACCAAACCAAAAGATATTTTTCTTATGATTTTATTTTGATCACTTAAAGCTCGCTTTTTTATGTTGTAAGGTAAAAGTGGTTGATTTACACTGCGTGATTTTCTTTTATTATTATTTATCCTTCAGTCAGGATTGTTACTAAATTCTTTGCTGGGTAAATATAAATGCATTTAAAAGCCTGTTTTAGTATTTAGATTTATTTTTTCTTATGCCAAAATTTATGAGTTTTTTTTTCTTAGAAAATAGTATGCATGTAATTATTAATATAGTGATGTTGGCAAAAACGATGAAAGTTTAACATTGATGGATTTAATTTTTTTTAACATTTCTAGTTATTAGAAACTCACACATACTAATTTTTCTAACGATTCATTAATTATTTTAATAAGTTACTATTTACTATTTATTAATTGGAGAATAAGTAGTTATGTCATTAGTATTTATTGATCAACTCATTTCACTTTTGAGGATTTATCATTTGTTCGTCTAATTTGTAAAACTATTTGACTAATTGATTTTTTTTTTTCAATAATTTCGGTTAGAAGATTTTTTTATTATTCTTCTTTCTATAATCACATTTATTTAATACCTATTAGGATCTAAATTGTACCATTTTCTTCTAGATTTCTTTTTATCCTACACACATTTTTATTACTTAAGTAACTTTTCAGTTATTTTTTTTAGAGAGCAAAATATTTATATAAGTTACTTCTTTAAAATTATCTTTTCAATTTAAAAAATTTAAACTCTTTTCGAATGGAATGCTCTAATCACAATTTTTTTCTTATAATCTTTTCTCTAATTCTCTTTGAGAAACGTAAAAATATTAAACAACTTAAAAAGACATTCAAATCAAAACATAACTTTTTCTTTAATCTATAAATTTTCACAGCACTGTATATTTTAACGCTAACATACAACCAGCGGCGAGAAGGCATGCGACAGGTACTGTTATCAGCCAGGCTGAAATTATGTTCCTGAAAAATATAAAGGTTTTATAGCGAAAAAATTATATATATTTTATATAAAATTACCGAAATAATTTCCAGTCGACAGCGTTTTTTGAAGTAGCAGCAAAACCCACAAACACAACCGAACCAACTTTGCAATGGGTTGTTGATATCGGAAGTCCAATTTTGCTAGCTAGCAAAACAGTAAACGCAGCACCCAATTCAATTGCAAAACCACTGAAAAAGAATAAATTCGAAAAATCAAAGCTGAACTTTCCTTTCGAAAAAATGAACCATTAAAAAGCAATTTTATGTTTCCAAATTTTACAGAGCTTATTGTTCCAAAATTGAATATTCTTATTTGCCAAACTAAAAGAAAATTGACCTAGTGAAATGTAAAAGCTTTGTTCAAAGTATCAAAGAAAATAGCCTTTAAAAAAAGGAATTCATTGCGTCAGCCAGAAGAACTATTGTGTATACAATATATAAAATATATTGCGGTCCAATTTATGTAATATATAAAAATCATACCATAAACATAAATTTGAACTGAAGGTCAAACAAAAATATTCGTGACGTATTGCCCAGATACGTATTTCGATTGCCAAGCAATCTTCCTCAGTGGTCATCAAGTAGTTTTGATCACTCCGTAACGGCTTTGTGATGATTCACAAAATAATCACGGATTGACCTCAATTTATAAATCGTGCCTTTCTCTTTTATGCGATGTGGTTATTGGGGGGGAGGTGTTCCCAAATTTCCTTCATTTCACCGAATCCTTCGTAAACAACCCGAAAAGTGCCGAATTTAGAAATGGTCCATTTTCCCAGTTTATTACCTTTCCCTTTCCCTTTTCCAGTTTTAGAAGTCCAGCTTCTGCAAATGTATGCCCTGTTTCCAGTGCATGTTCTGCCACACATAATTTTTCCACTCTTGCATATTTTATGTTTGCCAGATGTTCCTTATACCTAACCCCTATTTGTCTTCTAGTCTGACCGACGTAGCTTTTATCACAGCCCGTGCAAAGGATTTCATAAATTCCTGATTTTTGTATGTCCGGAATTTTATCTTTAGAACCGTTGAAAAATCCACCCAACTTTTTGGTTGTATATCCAGCCTTTATTCCAAACTGTTTCCATATCCTTTCGATTTTTTGGGAAATCCCTGGATAATAATTTAAAACAGACCAACGGTCTTCTGGTCCTGGAGGTTGATAACCACTGAGGAAGATTGCTTGGCAATCGAAATACGTATCTGGGCAATACGTCACGAATATTTTTGTTTGAACTTCTGTTCAAATTTATGTTTATGGTATGATTTTTATATATTATTATTTTAAATTATATTACATAAATTGGACTGCAATATAATCTATATATTGTATACACAGTATAACTGTCAGCGAAAAAATCTTATTTTGTTCAGAAGAACTATATTATCGTAGTACTTATGATATATTCGACAATTGTCTTCAATGAAATTAAAGGTACACTATTCTATCAATACTAATCCTAGTAGCTAATTGTAGTCCTAAAAATAAGTTTCATACTTTTCTGGAGTTATTTTCGTCAAATCTTCTCCCACCGTCTTAATGACTCGACGGCCCAATATCCAAAGACCAGCAGAGATTCCAGCACCACCAAAAAGTAACAAGAAAATCGGAGTTTCCGATTCCTGTTTCACCGTTCCTTCGGAATAAATTAACCAAATCGCAATAGCTGGACCAATTGCATTACTAAACATAATAAGAATCTATTAGTATGATGAAAATTATTACGTTCCAATTGAATACCTGACATCATTTCCACCGTGAGCAAAACTTCCAAATGTTGCAGTCAAAATTTGTAGAAAACTAAACAGTTTAGCAGCGACAAGCTTTTCTTGTTCCTTGATTCGTTCCTGATCACTGGTTGGGATTTCAAGAGTGGTGGCGCCGTTTTGGGTGTTTAAGCGCATTGCTGGAGTACTCGTGTTGGGTGTTATAAGTGGATTTAATGTCGCAGTGCTATCTACAATCCTTAACTTATCCTTGTTGGGGTGCACAGAAATAATGCCACCACCCTCAGTCGTTTTGAAATCGTAATCATTTCCATGATCAGTCGGAGCGTTTGATTTGTAAATGTATGATTTTTTGGCTTTTTTTGTGAGAGGCAACATTTCAGCTGATTCTTCAACACCAGCACCCTGACGATCCTCGCTGATTTGAGACAAACGGTTGTCGTGTTTGGAAGGACTAACATTTGGCGAATTTTCTAAAAATTTCATCAAATTATTATTTCAGGAATCAGTACAATCCACTGATCAACTACAAAATTGATTATATACCATTTTCATCAAATTTGTGAAATTGGCAAGTAATAGATGAAAATTTGTGAAGTGATATTGTAGCAACTAAGTTTTTAGATCAAAATTAAGAATTATTTTTAACAGAAGGTATAATTTTATCATCACTTAAACAATTACCTACTAAGACTTGTATAAACTTTTAAAGAAGTTAATTTTTAGCCAAAGATGACGACAAAGTTAATGAGTAAAATTAGGGTGATTCAAAAAAAAAAAAAATTTTTTTCTTGCAAACAGGCTGAAAAGTTTTTTTTTTGACGTAAAAATACACCGGTTAAAATTTCAGCTCTTAATATTAATATTAAGATTGTCCACATCGATTTTTTTTATTTGCCTTGAGAATAACATGGAAAAAGTTATTTTTACGTGTTCTGATTTTTATACCGATCAAACCACTATTTAAATAATAAATCTCTTCTATGATCTTTATAGAGAATTAAACGCTCTACAAAAAAGGACTGATAACAACGCGAAAAAATCGTCTTTATCGACGGGAAATTTAAATGAAAACATTTTATTTTCGCCATTTGTATTTGAAATTATAATTAATTTTGAGAGTGACTGAAGAAAAAATACTGAAATTTTTAAGCGGAAATTCAGGAACGTAATTCTTAAAACGAGTATTCGAGGAAAAACTAAAATCGAGAAGATTTCTTATATTAAAATCAATATAGTATTTTGATGATAATTATTTTTTAAATCAAATTCGGCAAAATAAATCTTTAAAAGGATGTAAATTGTAAAATTTAATAAAAAAAATCAATTGTTGACATCTCTCACAAATCAAATTTATGTTTGATAAAAAATTTGACCTCTATTTTAACACTGAAACCAACAGTTTTGGTATAATATATCTAATTCGATCAAATTTTTAAAAAAATGAACTTTGATCTTGAATAACTTTTGAACACATGGACTAATCAAAAAATGTTATCAGTCCTTTTTTGTAGAGCATTCATTTTTTTATAAATATCATAGAAGAAATTTATTATTTAAATAGTCCTTTGAACGGTATAAAAATCAGAAGAAGTAAAAATAACTTTTCTCATGTTATTCTTAAGGCAAATAAAAAAATTCGATGTGGACAACCTTAATATTAATATTAAGAGCTGAAATTTTAACTGGTGTCTTTTTACGTCAAAACAAAGCTTTTCAGTCTGTTTGCAAGAAAAAGTAAAAGATTTTTTTTTTTTTTGAATCACCTAGTATAAATAGCATTGCATAAAACTCGATTTTTCGTATTTTTGAGTCCATACCTGAAGATTCTCCGATTGAGAAATTGACCTGTGGCATTTCTTGTTCCATAGTTTTTTTGATTCTCTTCTTTTGCCACGGCACCAATAATAACTGAACACAAATCATTACTAAAACTCCGCAACTCAAACTGATTACAGCCGCCATCCATACAGGAATATGATCCATATAGAGTAATTTCGGGCCGTTGTGAACAATGGAGAAAATATTCACGATCGCTGTGAATCCATAGAAGAACGGAAGGCTCATTAAAGCCGGCTTAATTGGCCGCGGCTTCGACAAAATGATCACATCGATAATTTTATAAATAACAATAGACATGAATCCACTTAATACTGGCGACAAAAACCATGAAAGCACTGAAAACCAATGAAATTATTTGGGGAAATTTTTACGAAATTATATGGCATACCAATGGTAAAAATAGGCGTCCATTTTAGTCCTTTGAAACCACGTGCAGCCAAACTAAATCCAATTGTTGCTCCAACAATGCTGTGCGTACCAGAAATGGGCATTTTGAGAAATGTTGCAACCAAAAGCCAGATGGCACTGGCGGCCAACGCCGAAACGCAACCAAGCATCAACTCCAATTCTGCTCCATCGTAAAGATTAACATCCAAAATTCCTTTGCGCATCGTATCTGAAACCTTGTATCCTAAAAAGCAATAAATTAATAACATTTTTCATCGATAAATTATATATTTTACCGATTAAAATAGCGCCGGCTATTTCGAAAATTGTTGCCAACGTGCATGCTTGAGCTATAGTTAAAACTTTGGCGCCGACACTGGTTCCGAAAGAGTTGGCAATATCGTTGGCCCCAATCCCAAAGGCCAAAATAAATGCGATAATAAAAGCGATGACAATTAGCCATACTAAATTCGGTGAATATGGCTCAATCATTGTGATGCTGGTTTGATTGAAGACCTTGAGGAATTGATGGTGCGGATTTTCCCTCTAGAATTTGATCTTGATGTGAGCTTTACAACGGGGGCGTTGTGCTATTTCATTTTTGCGACGGAATTCTGTAAAAATTAATTATTGTTTGATTGAGTTTTTCACTTATTTTTTTTTGAATTTAAAACTTTTCAATTATTGATTGATACCAATTGAATCACGATTTTGGAATATGTTATTTTAAATTTGCATTGGTTTTAACCAGGACTTGAATGCATAGTCAAGGTTATAACAATTAGATGATTCGTCTGATCTGTACATGAAAATTGACACTAAAGGAAAATTATCATATCAATTTCATTGTTCGAAAAATAATTGTCGAGCAACAATGAAAACTTATTACATTTTAAAAAAAATCAAAAGTTAATTTAATTTTGAAAAAAGAAAATGTATACAATTATACACGTGATTTATACATTTTACACAATCACAGTTTAAATGAGAACATTCACAATTGCAAGTGCACTTTGCATTTTTCCGACAATTGAAAATTAAACATTGAATAAGTGAAATAACAGCAAAAAGCTGAATTTGCAGTAATTTCATTTATTATTGTTATTCAAATGGAATTTAATAAAAGAAAAGAAAATATTTGAATAAAATAAAATTATTTACGTTTTTCTATCGATTTGCATGAGATTTGTGGTAGTATTTCCTCATTTTTTGGCTTTAACCAGGAAAGAACGCATTTCCACACGAAAATGGAGTGTTTTTTGTTTTATCGAAATTTTCACGCGAGATTATATATGAAATACGAGGTATCGTTATAGCTCAACGAAAATGACAGTGTGTCAAGGTTATTTAAAGTAGCTCTCCGGTTTTTCGCAACGTGCGAAGTATATGTATACAGTTAGGGGATGATGTATTAGTGCGAGAAAACCGTTAGTTAGAATCCAACCATTGAACAATGGGAAAATTTCAAAAAAATCACAAAAATCCAATTGGAAATTTAGAAAATATTTTAATTATCGTCCGTACGAGTCGATAATTTTCACTACATTAAAACAGATAGAACAAAATCGAGGAAACCGAATAACCCCTCACAATACAATGCGAATGTATTGGTGGACATTATTGATTTTTTAAATTCAGCGCTTGAAACCAAACACGTGGTGCACTACCTATAGATAAGCGTGCACTTAATGGGGGGTATCGAATAAGCGGTGATTTCATGCAAAATTCACAGCAATTCAACAATAAAATCAATTCATATCATGCCTGATTGTTCCCGTGGATATTTCCGGTGGATCTCGAGGTCGAATCAGTGATTGTCGTCACTTTTTTCCAACACTCCCACGGTTAAGATCAAACGTTTCGGCCGAGATACTCGCCGATGCCATACTCAAACATTTTCACAAACTTATAGAGCCGTTTGTAACCCGATACAACCCCTAATTCGGGTACTAGAACGCAATCCAGACGCCTGGATTTAAGGGGGCGCCGATAGGGAAGTAACAGGAATACGGAAACAACAGGTCGGCAACTTTCGATTGAAAAAAAAAATCGTTATGAAAATTAATTTCTGTTGAAAAATATATTTTCACATAATTTTAAATCAATAATGAAGTATTTTTTTCATAATAAGGGTAATTATTACAAATAATTTAAAAAACTGTAATGTTGGTTGCATATATTCAGATCGCTTTAGCAGAGAAACAAACCATTGGGAAATTGTGTAACTTCTGTAAGTTCTGTAATATCGTCTTTAATCATTGTGAATTGCACAGCTGATTCAGCGACAAGTGGAAATTGGAAAACTCACAAAAATCTTCAAAATTTAACTATTTATACATTTTAAGGTAATTTTTAGACAAAACATTAAAAATTTTAATATATTTCTTTTCATTTTTATGTAGTAAAAGTTATAATTTGCTTATTTTTTTAAATAGGAATTGAAATTTTATTTCGAGGTTGTTATCCTTATGCCTTAAAATCGAAAGGACTGTTGTAGTCTTTAATTAATATTTGGAAAAACTAGAGAAATATTACTAACAAATTTGAATTTTTTTGCATGTTTTTAGTTCTTAGAAATAAAAAATAACCATAAATTTTCCTGGAAAATAACCTAATTTTAATAATTTCATTAAAAAAATGTACAAATAGAAGACTAATCCACGCTAATAATTCGGAAAAAAAACATTTTTTTTCTGCTTTTAGAACATAGATTTGTAGTTTTTGAGTGTGTTTTTTTTTTTCTAGAGTAAAAAGTAAAATGAATTCCATTGATATATTGGAATCCCAAGTAGCCGAACTAGAAACCAAAGTCTTCGGCAAACCCAAACCACAAACTTTTGATTATGACCTCAGCAAAACAGTGGTAGATGGTTTACTGCACATCAACACCCTAATATCTTCAGCCTTAACTGGCCGGGAGGCTATTGCGTCCACCATGAATCGACTACCCGAATTGAACAAATGTTTGGATCCAAACTATGAAGATAACATTTTGAGCACCGAAGCCAAAATGGAATACGTTTTTGCCATGCAACCCGAAATCACTGAAATTGCAAATCAATTGAAAGAACTGGCAAAAATGATTCAATTTTGGATTCGAATGCAATTCAAAATGTGCCCACGTTTACGCCAAAATTGGAGAAATTATCGGCGGTGCATTTGGATTTAAAGCAGGAAAACGATGTATTGGCAGTTGATATTAATGAGGCTGTTAGGAAATATAATGATATTATTGTTTCAATTACGCATACGTTTAGTTTAATGGAATCTTTGGTGACTGATGTTGAAATATCGAGGCTACCGAAAAAAAATATTGATTAGATTTATAAATTAATTATATGTACTAACTAAAACAAATATATTTATTAACTTTTGCAATTTTTTTTGGTATTATTTCGACTTGAATAATAAATAAGATTCGAATCCTTTCTTTTTTCTTGGGTACCATTAATTTTTTTCCAGGAAAAGAGGAAAACCCTTTTTTTCAGAGTTATACCGCCATGGTTTTCCACTTCCATGTAAGTATGATAGGAGATATACAGCATTTGCAGTAGCGTCCCACTGGGAGTGAATTTTATTAAGATAAGCAATAAAAATTACATAAAATTTTATTTTATTTAACACAGCGATTATTCTCGGATAATTTTTGCGAACCCTTAAATTATTACTATTGACTTAGATACTGGACTAAAAAGAACTTTTCTTCTTAGATTCTCTGGATGCACTACTAGACATTCTTGGCAATACTCTAACTATCTTTCGTTAATACAAATTTTAACGTTTTACTCCTATAAATTAAAATCATTTATTTCTTCAGTCAGGTTTATATATTTATTAATTTTTTGCAATGTTTTTTTTTTAAATTATTTTCAGAAGATTTCGACTTGAATAATAGATAAAATTCAAATCCTTTCTTTTTCTTGGATGTTTCCATTTTCCATCTTTCATATCCAATCATTTTTTTTGCTTTTCAATCATGAGTACCGATAAACATTTTTCCAGAGAATGAGGAAAACCGTTTTTTTCAGAGTTATACTGCCATGGTTTTCCACTTCCATGTAATTATTATAGGAGATATACAGGATTTGCAGTAGCGTCCCACTGGGAGTGAATTTTATTAAGGTAAACAATGAAAATGTACATTTCATTTGATTTTACGTAACACCTAGCGACTATTCTCGGATAATTTTTGCAAATGCTTTAATGATTATTATTGACTTAGAAACTGGAATAAAAAGAACTCTTCTTCTTAGATCCTCTGGATGCACTACTAAACAATCTTGGCAAAACTCTTGAACTATCTTCGGTCAATAGAAATTTTAACGTTTTACTCCTCGAATAAGTTAAAATCATTTGCTTCTTCAGCCGGGTTTAATTATCCAAAACATATCCATTTAGTTATTTTTAAATTCCGTGTTTCCAAAACATATTTTTGCAAATCTTTTAATGATTACTATTGACTTAGAAACTGGAATAAATAGAACTCTTCTTAGATCCTCTTAATACAGGGATTAATACATTGTATTAATACAGGGATTAATACAATGTTGTGGTTTTCTTTTCTAAGGGTTCGGAGGCTTGGTAGACGCAGTCTTGCGAATTATTTTCAATTTTCATTTGTCAATTGGCAAGTAACGGGCATCAGAATAAATCAATGTTAATCAAGAAAAAAATGGATTTACTACAAATGTATATATCGCAACAATTATTTAATACATTGCATATGCAAATGTTGGCTGCAGAAAATGGGGTTTATTACTAAACATTTACTACTAAACATTCTTGGCAAAACTCTTGAACTATCTTTCGTCAATATAAATTTCAATGTTTTACTCTTCGTATAAATTAAAATCATTTATTTCTTTAACCGGGTTTAACTATCCAAAATATATCCATTTAGTTATTTTTAAATTCCGTGTTTCCAAAACATATTTTTGCAAATCTTTTAATGATTACTATTGACTTAGAAACTGGAATAAAAAGAACTCTTTTTAGATCCTCTGGATGCGCCACTAAACATTCTTTGCAATACTCTTTAACTATCTTTCGTCAATACAAATTTTAACGATTTACTCCACGAATAAATTAAAATCATTTGTTTCTTCAGTCGGGTTTCATTATCCAAAACATATCCATTTAGTTATTTATAAATTCCGTAATTCTAAAACATATTTTTGCAAATCTTTTAATGTTTATTATTGACTTAGAAACTGGAATAAAAAGAACTCATCTTAGACTTAGACCCTCTGGATGCACTACTAAACAATTGGCAAAACTCTTGAACTGTTTTCGTCAATACAAATTTTAACGATTTACCCCTCGTATAAATTAAAATCATTTGTTTCTTCAGCCGGGTTTAACTATCCAAACATACCCATTTAGTTATTTTTAAATTTCTTAATTCCATAACATCAATATTTCCTGAATGTTCAGTATTTATTCGACAGATATATAACCATTTCGATAATCTCTTTATTAGTTTCATGAATCCAATTTGATCCAACATCTTCTAAATCTTCTTTTCTATTTTTTTGTTCAAAATGGTAGTTTAATACTGGTTTCAACTTCAGGACAATAGTTTTTTCATCGAAAAAAGCTGAACTCTGTTACTGGAAGGTAAATTTAAAGGATGAATTACTCAAAATAATAATTATCTTCCAATGCTTTTCTAAAGCTTTCATTTTGCTATATTTCTGGAATCAATACTGGCAAATCTTAGAATCGAAAGTTTTAGGAGTAACTTAAACTTTCGAACTTAAGATGTTAGAAGTTTTATTTCTTTTTTTTTTTGGATTTAAGTAGTTCAATACTGGTTTCAACTTCAGGACAATAGTTTTTTCATCGAAAAAAGGCTGAACACTGTTACTGGAAGGTAAATTTAAAGGATGAATTACTCAAAATAATAATCAGATTGATCATCTTCCAATGCTTTTGTAAAGCTCTAATTTTTTTATATTTTTTGAATCAATACTGGCAAATCTTAGAAACGAAAGTTTTGGGAGTAACTGAAACTTTCGAACTTAAGATGTTAGAAGTTTTATGTCTTTTTCTTTGGATTTAAAAGGGAATGCAAATGGAAGGTCTTTTCAGTAAGTAGAGTTGCATAAGCAAAGTATAAATCGTTCAGTAAGTGAAGCCAAAATAAGTCAATAGCCTTTGTAGTAAAAGCGCGTCGTCCCCACCACAAAAAATGTCAGTTTTCCCGGACTTGGATTGGTCGAAATAACAATTACCCCTACTCTTCGGAATTAAATTAACAATCAAAGGAGCTAGATTTTTAATAAGTGGAATATAACCATGTTGTTATTTTGGAGGCAAATGCTAAAACGTTTTGTAGTATCGTGAGCGTCGAGATTTGTTTCGAACGGATTGATCCATCGATCTCCTAGTGTATTATTGAAAATGTGATTTCGCCAAATGAACAATTGTGATGTTGTGAGGTATTTAAATTGATTTGAAAATGGTATGGATTTTGTGATTTTTGGCGCGTTTTTCCTCGATCCCATTTTGTTCGATGGGTTGGGGTTTAGTGCATGTGCATTTTATTTCGATATCATGACTAGATCCACCACTCATCCAATAATTTGGGAAAATTCACGGTTAATTTTTTCTCATTTTTCCTTTTTTTTTTTTTTAATTAGTTGCATTTCGTATTGTCGCTGTTATCATTGAACGTTATCAGCAAAATGCTTGTATTTAAACTTATTGCAAAATTTGCTGATACGATTTCAAATAATCATCAATATGAAACAATCGTCATCATCCCACATTTGCGAACGGAAATGGAGACATTTTTATCAATGTAATAAAATCTATATATATGTAACGTTTACAAAACAAAAAAAAAAAAAGATTAAAAAATGCAACGAAAGAACGGCAGAAGTTCCGAGAAACCCGAGCAAAAAAACCGCCATTGCTGTTTCTTTGTTTGAGTTCGCAAGCGTCTGCGGCCATTTCGTATCCATTGCAAAACCGTTAGGGTCTTGGCGGGATTATTTAAATTTTTAAAAGTTCCAGCTTGAAAACGAGAAAAAAATCGATTCTTTTGCCATTGACATACCCCATAATTACCTCAATCAGTATGGAATTGTTTCTGTAATCCAATTTTCTCAAGCAATAGCACTCAAATTATTGGTTCGTGATATTTTATAAAAATATTTTTTTTTACGTTTTGTAATGGCTATTCGGTGTAACCGAATCGAACAAGGAAAGTATTCTTTTGGTAGTTGGTGGGAAAGAAGGCGAGATGTTCAAGGTTATACCATCATGCACGCTATTCAAAAAACTAAATGAAGAAAAAAGATTGTACTTTTCTGTTTGTGAAGAAACCTTTATAAGATAAGATAAAGAAAGAATATTTTAACGAAAGATAGTGAGGAAATTTTTTTTCGATCATGAAATCATTATATTTTTCTTGTCAGTTTTCTTTTCGGGTGCTTCTATTATTTTTTTTTTTTGGTCTAAAATTTGAAGAAAGAATTCTTTCAGCTAAAACTAATCAAACTGTTTCGTGGAATTTAATCTTTGTGGCCTTCATGGGGGAGGGCAACGCTCGTCTGAAAGATCTCATTTTTTTTTGTATTCTCATTTGAAAAAAAAACTAATTTTCTTGTAGAACCACGTTTGCTGTTTCTTTTTCTTCTTACATAGGTAGAAATAATTACGGGAACGGAAACAAAATTATCTTTTTTCCCGCATAAACTTCGCTAATTTCCGGTGTCTTTTTTTGTACAAGTTTCTTGGTCTTCGCTTTGGCGAAACTTGAATTTCCAGTTTGTGATGCCCAACTGAAAAAGGCACAATACTGCCTATTGAATTCGAGGGTTTGTTTCGTCCTTGGATTCTTCAAACTCACCGGGGCTTTTCTAAAAAAAAAAAAAACTTGTTAGCGTCCAACCCCTAAATTCCGTTTTCGGTCGTTTCAAGAAACGGTCGGGCAGGTACTCAAGGATGAAATTTTTGGTCCATGATTCTGTGAAGTATGCTTCAACTTGTTGTGAAGAGAAATATTCTCTGGGGGGTTTTGTACAAATATTTCTTTTACAAACCAACCCTACCGTATGCGACCCTCGTTTTCAACCATCGTTATCTTGAAACGAGCATTCATCCGAAGCCTGTACTGAAGAATTGAAGAAACGACCTTTGCATGTGTCTGTACAAGAAAAGTGGCGTCTTTATTCTTCAGGTAACTGGCGATTCCCACCTGCCTTTTGCTTCACCCTGCCCCTGACTTCTTCTTTCATACCCAAATTTTTCATCTTTCTTTGTTCGTTTCAACAGATCTTAATGGAAATATCTTGTTTTAGTACAGTCTTCCACGTCCGTTTAGTCTTAAGATCGTGTGGGGTACAGTCATGTCCATTGGAAACCTCGCACCTGAAAATGAACTTGAACTGAAGAGACAATGCGGTGGAGGATCATTAGTTTTTTTTTTCGGTTCTTCAGAACTTTTTTCTCACAAAGAAACAGTCTTGGTAATTAGAGCAAAGCTTGCTGAGGGGAAATTATAACAAGAACAATAGATAATTTAAAACACATTTAAATTTTAGTTTTTATTTATAACTCATCAACATTTCTTCTTCTCGAAAAAGGGAACTGAATTTAAAGGGATTTTTGCACAGAAAATACAAACAGGAAGTTGATTATACTTATCTGCAGATTAAATCAAATAAAGAAGAACACGTACAAAGAAAATACTTCTCAAGTCAAAAACCAAATACCTTTTTCTTTTAAAATTTGCCAGAATTTATAGCGAAAATGATACTGTATCATTAAATCATTGAACCTTAATCCTAATTTCCAAGTTTCCAACAAAAATTACATGTAATTCCAAGGACTTGTATTCGATTAGAGTTGTTGATGATTCATTTTTATTGAACTTATTTTTTGTTGATACTTTTTCATGAATCATTTCATATGTTCTAATTGATCCGAGAAGAAGTTATTTTGATTTTAATTAGAATTTAATTAATTAATTATCTTCTATCAATGAAACCATGAATTCCATATCGGATTAATATTGTTTTATCTACAACTAATTTTTAAATATCAACAGTTTTAACTAATCAAAGTTTTGCTTTATAAATTTTAAATTTCCAAAAACCATTGAAATTTGTGTAAAATTTGTTTGAGAATTTAACGTGGGTTTTTCTACAACGAATTTATAAAATATTGATAAAATTTATGTTTCTTTTAACACAAATTTTTATCAAAATAAGATTTTTTCGCTGACTTTGAACAGTTATACTGTGTATATAATATATTCTATATATTGTATACACAAATGTTTATATTTTTGTAATAATGATAATTTCATTTTAGCTTTCTTTTTAGATGGAAGATTGGTAACAAATTATCGACATTTGCCTACGATTTATGAACTCAAGTGAAATGTATTCACATGAAAGGGTACTGGAAGTAATTTTCGAAATCATAGCCAAAACAGCACCAAAATCCATTTCATAGTTGAGAAGAACTTAGCAGAAATACAAGTAGTGTTGAACCGAACCCCTCAGGTTCGATTGAACCCAAGTTAAGAACCATTGCTCCATATGTCCAGCAGTTAGGAAAATCTGGAAAATTAGAGAATTTTATTTGGTCTGTTATCAATTTTTTGGCTCAACTACTGTGTGTACTTTAGCACACCCACAATCTGGCAACGTTACATTTTCGACTTTGTTTTTAATTTAATTTAATTTAATTCGCTATTAAATCGATCCATAATGAAAATTTAGCCACAAAAGAGAGAATTATACCATATTAGAATTGAATTAACAAAAATATCGCGATTTAAATTAAAAACAAAGTCGAAAATGTAACGTTGCCAGATTGTGGGTGTGCTAAAGTACACTTGAGCCAATTTTTTTTTCATAACTTGATTAGTATTTTTATTGGAAAAGGTGTAGGCGTCTAGAATAGATCAGGAACCCTAAAATTGATAATCTGAAATTCTGAAAATCCTTAAATCCTATAGGATTTAAGGGAATTTCTTTTAGTGTTCGACTCTTTTTAGTTAATAGACTTAGAATATTTACTTGACATTCCCATAGAATTTTAAATTTGACAAAATCTGCATATTGGAGGGTTCAACAATATCCTAAAAGCATGAAGATGCTCATTAGGCCACAGTTATCGGTAATGAGACTTGTTATCAATCTGGTTTGAAATCGTTTCAAATTTAGTATTTCAGCAGGTAGAATTTGAGATGGATTTCTCCAAGGTTCACAAATTACACAGGTTGCCCCATTAGAAAAAAAAAATATGACGTCATACGAAGAATTTTGAAATTTGAATCAGTCTGAAGAAATGTACGGATTTCTTCTGGATACATCACGTAGTGCATGAGGCTACCTGTGTATTTTATAAACCTTGGGATTTCTCAACATTTCTCAACTCTTATGGTTCGGTACCCATCCCAATGTTACTTGATTTTTGGTGGCCAAATTCGTTCAACATTAGTTGATTTTTTGCTTAGAATGTGACCAAACTTATAAATTTTCTTCCCATCGCCATAATATCGAGCTATTCATTTACTTTTCTCGATAATTCAGTTTCATATTTCAACAATCTCTGAATTTTCATTTTCTTGTTTCCCATTGAAACCATGCTTCTGATCTATGAAATTCGATGCTCTTAACAGCAATTACTTCCCAAAGTTTTAATATCCGTTGAGAGATTCACGTTAATTTTCTTTCGATAACATTGTAAGTGTCCACTTTCCTATAGCAATTTCTGCTTGTTAATTCGAAATTCTACAAAAACCACTAAGTAATTAAATGTTGTTAAGAATAACTGAATCAGAAATTATGCATTAGGGTGTCCGTTATTTCCCAAATTGATTTTTTTACAGCGATCGCCCCCTGAATTTTTAGTTTAAGATATAAAAAAAATTATCCAATACAATTAAGCTCTTAATTTCTTGATTAAACCGTGTCGGAATCATGTTACTTTTACCATTTAATTAACATGGGATTATTTGACTTTTTACTTTTAATTTTTTTCTCAGAAACAAATGGATGAAAAGATTTAAGGTTAAATTATTCTGACGTAAAATTTAACGCTCTACAAAAAAGGTCTCTTATAAATTTTCGATTAAATCACTCAATTAAACGTTATTCAACATTATTTCAACAAATTAATTCAAGTTAAATGTTGAATAACTTTTAATGGAGTGATTTAATCGAAAATTCATACGAGACCTTTTTTGTAGAGCGTTAAATTTTACGTCAGAATATTTTGATTTTAAATCTTTTGATCTATTTGTTTCTGAGAAAAAAAACTTAAAAGTAAAAAGTCAAATAATTCCATTTTATTTAAATAGTAAAAGTAACATGATTCCAGCACGGTTTAATCAAGAAATTAAGAGCTTAATTGTATTGGATAATCTTTTTTATATCTTAAACTAAAAATTCAGGGGGCGATCGCTGTAAAAAAATCAATTTGGGAAATAACGGACACCCTATTATGCATCCACTTTCCGCCTGATTTTTCATATATTGGCTTACAATATTCTAACTGTATATTTTAGCAGTATACTCTTTATATTTTAGCTATATGTCCAATGGTTAGGGAAATATGGAAAGCCGGGTCATTTTATTTTGTTTCAAGAAAAACCAAGTACTTTATCAAAAAAATCTTCATATGTGATTAGTATTTAGATTGGAAACGTACATAAGAGTTACAAGTTGAAGTTTATGGAAAGAAAACGGAAAAAGTTTTTCGTTAAACTATTCATAGAATTCGAAAGAAATATTTCGATATTCTTCAGGGTTTGATTTACAATTGTAATCATCGTCCTACGATTGGTTTATTATGGCTAGTCGAGTGGTTGCCCTACAAAAATGAAGAGTTTCTCATAATTATTTCATTCACCTCTATTGCCTTACAAAATTACTTTATTTCTAATTAGTTCAAGTAAAAGATGTAAATTATTAGTGTTTAATACATCTCTTTAATGTTTCCAACTTATGAACATACATTAAAAATATTAAACAGCCAAACCTATAATTTTTTGAACGAATTAATTAAGCCACTCATTTCTATACTCATACTCTTTTTTACTATATCTACCAATAAGTTATTATATTATTAAAATGGCACACCCTTTATGACAATAATATTATAATTTCATACGGGTACCGTCTTTGCATTAAAATCCGATTTGCGTTGATTATTACTTTCAATTATTTCCAAGTACATCCCTTGATGAGCTCCCCTGTCCTAGTTTTATTAACCAAAGTATTTTTTTTTTTTTTGGTTCTCAGGCGCCTAATTCACTTTCTCTGTATAATTCAATAGTCGCGTGTCCCTCATGCAATGTTACATTTAATTAAAATCATTTATCAGAAAAAAATCACACCGAAGACTTGAAATACTGCAATGATAGTCCCCGAATTGATATACCGAGGGGTTGCCTATGCCATGTTTGGTTTAATTATGAGGGTTGGAAATTAACATGAAGTCTCGGTAAGGTATGCATTTGATCAAATTATCTTTTGAAAAAAAAAATGTTTCTGAAAGAAGAAAATCGTTCTTTGGTTCGATGATTACGGTGTATTTTTTTACGTACGAGACGGTGGAAAGTTAATTTACGTCCTATTATGCTGTTTAAATAACTATGGTTGAAGTTCTGAAGGTTTTTTTTCGATTAAAGTTGATTTGTTACGCCCCAAACTCGATTAATCGAATTCACTGTAATTTCTGTATTCGAATTGTAGTCGAAAAAATTGAGTTTTTTTCTTCGTGCTTCTTGCAGGTATTGTTCTCGTTACTGTTGAATCTTTTTAATGGTTTCATTATTTATTTTTACCCCGAACCCAAAAACTTAACAACCACATCATTTTTTGTTTCCCTCTTTAGTTCGTTCCACCTAAGAATTAGGGGATGAAAGTTGTTTTTTTCTGTTCAAGAATGTAACATATCCATACACTAGACTGATTCAAAAAAAAAATGATGATTTTTTTTTCTTATTTATATCGAAAATATTGTTGGGAATGACAAAAAAAAATCCTGTGAAAGTTTAATATCTTAATATTAATATTAAGAGGTGACACATCGCAAATTTCGATTTTCCATTTAAATAACATGGAAACAATATTCTCTTGCACTTTGGAATTTTATAACTCACGTTGGTGACAATATTTCGAAATGATTGAGGTATACTCTTGTAGAAAATTGAACGATCTACAAAAAAAGTCTCACATAAGTTTTTGATATATTTATCCCTTCAAAAGTTATTCGAGGTCAAAGTTGAACTAAAGAGAAATTTTAATATCTTTTCAATTTTTTGAAGCAACCATCTAGTTTATGAGAAAATTTTATAGGACATTTTTGTAGAGCACTTTTTATCTTATAACTTATCTTTATAAAAGTTTTTGATATTTTTCACAGATCCTAAGTTATTTGCATTAAACTGATATTTCCTTGAAGTATTATAATTTTAATACAATTTTTTTTTATATTTTAATTAAATAACTTAGGACTTCTGAAAAATTTCAAAAAATTTTATAGAGATAAGTTATTGGAAAAAAAGTGCTCTACATAAAATGTCCTATTTATTTCATACAAGTTTTTGTTATATTTATTCCTTCTAAAGTAATTCGAGATCAAAGTTGAACTAAAAAGAAATTTTAATATTTCTTCAAATTTTTTGACGCAACCATCAATGTTATGAGAAAATCATATAGAACATTTATTGTAGAGCACTTTTCTTTATAACTCTACGAAAGTTTTTGATATTTTTCACAGGTTCTAAGTTATTTGCATTAAACTGGAATTTCCCTGAATTATTATATTTTTAACATAATTTTTTTTATATTTTAAGTAAATAGCTTAGGCCTGTAAAAAATATCAAAAATTTTTATAGAGATAAGTTATAGAAAAAAAAAGTGCTCTACAAAAAATGTTCTATAAAATTTTCTCATAAAATTGATGGTTGCGTCAAAAAATTGAAAAAATATTAAAATTTCTCTTTAGTTCAACTTTGATCACGAATAACTTTTGAAGGAATAAATATATCAAAAACTTGGTTAGATACCTTTTTTGTAGATCGTTTAATTTTCTACAAGAATATACCTTGGTCATTCCGAAATATTGTCACCAACGTGAGCTATAAAATTCCAAAGTGCAAGAGAAATATTGTTCCCATGTTATATAAATGGAAAATCGAAATTTGCGATGTGGGATCTCTTAATTTTAATTTTAAGAGCTTAAACTTTCACAGGATTTTTTTTGTTATTCCCAACAATATTTTCGATATAATTAAGGAAAAAAAATCATCATTTTTTTTGAATTAGTCTAATAGACACTATTAAAAAAATGATGAGTTTTTGAATTTGAATTCATATTACAGACTTATACCCTGGAGTTCCGACCTAGGTAAATTCCTTTCAATTTAAACTATTTTTAATCATTTGGTCAATAAATTTTTCTGCTTATCCTATATATGAGACTATCTGACATTTAAACACGGGCAATTAATCATGCAATACTTCTGCATTAATTAATTTCAAGTTGCGGTTTTCAACGATTTAAATTTCCAATACACAAATAGTTACTAAAAGTAATATGACTTTATTTAAAGAAAAAAATAATAATTATAAGATCTGTACTTAAAAGTCACTTTAAACGAGAAATGCTAAGCTTACTTTGTACAAATCAAGGCACTGTAGACGTTTGAATGGCGCAGGATGCATGGGCCAATCATAACACACCGTACAAAACTCAACTTTTAATTCGACCAATCGGTGAATTCGTTGCTAAATTTTTATAGATTTTAACCAATGACATGATTCTTTAGGGTATATTCCTTATTTTTCATATGTAGTGGTTTAAAATTTCTTTCGAAATTTAAGTATTGATGACTTTCGTCATAAAAAAGTTTTATAAAATTTGAAGTTGCTGTTGAAGTAGCTTCTTTTCCTTATATCTTGTTCCAAAAGATCTACCAGTTTGACCAAAATAGAATTTTTTACAGGAACCACATTTAATTTTATATATTTTAGCTCTCCAATATAAATATAACAAAAAGTAATATGATTTTATTTAAAGAAAAAAAATAATAATTATAAGATCGCATGATTAACTATCCATCCATGTTTAAAAGGTTGCACTTTTAACTGTTCTAATGACTTTTCTTACCCTTAAATAAGCATCTCTAAACTTAATAAATTCCTCAAAACTTTCCTAATACCAAATTTTAACCTAATTATTTTGATTTTTTTTCGGAGAATTATACCATAAAAGGTGAACTAGGAAATAGTTTGCTTAAACAACGTACATATAGTTAAAGTTGATAACAAATTTGGAAAATAAATTGTGCATTAAAAAAAAACATCAACCTCTTCATATATTAAGAAGTTCAAATAATTTATGGTTTTCGTTAAACATGATTTTCCGTATATAGGAAGGAAGATTTCGAAATTAATTGATTTAAAATTGTCTTTATTCTTTTATAATCTTTCAATAAATTAATTTGAATTGAGAAGTTATAGTCAATTTTGTGGGCGAAGTAGTGAAAATGGTAGAACATGGTGAGAAAATAATTTATTTTTAGAATTTTTTTAATTTTGCTTAGGTCAATGCTTTCAAACATCTATTAATTCTTAATATGGTGTTTTTTTTTTGCCATTTACTTTGTGTACTTCCATTTATCTTCTAACAGAAATAAAGAATGATTTTTGTCAAGTATTTGAACCATATGAAGGAAGAAATTTCAACCATTGCAAATAATTATTTTTCAGGGTTAAGGTACTATTCTCCAAGTCAAGGCTAAAAATACGCAGATTTTCAATATTTTTTTCCCGATATCTGTAAAGTATATCGAATTGATTTTTTTCGAATATTGTTTATTAACATATTAAAACACACGAATATATTTTTTTATTTCTTTTTTTCACTTTTATAGAGGACCCTACAATGGATTGAAAAGAAATTGACGATCTAAATAGAGCCCCACTTTTCTAGGGAACCACTTGACCGATTTTGATAAAATTTAACGCAGCTATTAATGATATCACCTTTTACGTATTAAATGGGGAAAACTAAAAATTTTAGAATAATTGAAAATGGCGCAAGTGTTTAAAAGAAATAAAGAAAAATGACTTATGCTTTCGTCGTTCATTTCCTCCTTCCTCATCTAGAAAAGGTTTAATCTTCAAAATACTCATTCAATTCTTAAAACATGACGTAATTAGTAAATAAATCAAATTTCATCAAAATCGGTTTAGTATATTTTTCGAAAAGAGCTATTCCGAAAAAAAAGAGCTTAAAGCTTTTTTTAACAACATCTTATTATTTTTGTAAGGAGTCATAAAGACAATGGTATTCTTATTATTTCGAATTTTTTAGAAAAATTTTCAGGAGTTGTTTTTTAAATTATAAGGACCATAAAAAAAATAAGAAATCAATTTTAGAGTGATTTTTTTTTTATTTTCATAGAAAACGCCACTACAGAGTTCAAAAAAGATTATAAAAACGAGGAATCACTTTTGTTGAGAACCACTGGATGGATTTTGATAAAATTTTATTTATATTACTATAGATAGCATTTTATAAACACTATATAAAGAAAATAGAAAATTTTATGATCGTTTTAAAATTACAACGGTTTAAAAATAGGAAGGAAAATTAATAATTTTTTCATCTATCGTTCTTTCCTCCCTTTTCAAGAAAATGTTTTATCTTGAAATTACAACTTTAATTTTCTAAATATGTTATTAACAATAAAATGGAAAAATTTCATCAAAATTAATTCAGTAGTTCCTCAAAAAGTTCACTCAAAAAATTCCCTTAAAATTTTTTTTTATATCTTCCTATATTTTTCTATAACTTTCTAATTTTTTCGAATTTTTCAAAATAATTTTCGGAAGCTATTCTTGGAGTTGAAAGAAACAGAAATAGTTCAAAAAATTAATCATTTTCAGGGTGGAGTTTTATGGAATGGGAATTTTCTTTAGGGGGTTACAATATTAAAACAGCTTTCTTCTTTGTTGGTTAGTTAACCAAAATTACAGTTAAACCAAACAATTTTATAGGAACCCTTAAAACCTTTAAGACTATGTATACAATATATAGAATATATTGTGGTCTAATTTATGTAGTATAATTTATTATTATAATATATAAAAATCATACCATAAACATAAATTCAAACAAAAATATTCGTGACTTATTGCCCAGATACGTATTTCGATTGCCAAGCAATCTTCCTCAGTCGTAACTGCTTTGTGATGATTCACTTGTGAATTCAAATCAGTTACGGAGTGATCCAAACTACTTGAGAAGATTGCTTGGCAATCGAAATACGTGTCTGGGCAATACGTCACGAATATTTTTGTTTGAACTTCTGTTCAAATTTATGTTGATGATATGATTTTTATATATTATTATACTAAATTAAACTACATAAATTGGACGGCAATATATTCTATATATTGTATACACAGTATAACTGTTCAAAGTCAGCGAAAAAAATTTATTTTGACTTTAAGACTAATTATGTAAACGATAAATTAATAAAAATTCTAAATTAATAAAAATTCCAAATTAAAAAAAAATACATCTTTTGCTCCTAATTTCTACCGAATTGCTTCGCCCAAATTTCTGAATCATAACTTCATGTAAACTGCTTTAGTTTGTAAACTTTTCCATAAATATATTTCCAATTCATTTCTTCATCCAAAAACATTATAAACATCAAATAATTTTTGAGTTTCATTTAATATATTTTGAAAATTGGGGTTCAGAATAGTATTTAACTTTTAATTTAATCCTGTAAATTATTTTTTTTTCAAGTTATGGCGTTTTAAAAAGCTACAAATCACCTTTCTTTTTCTTTTATATATAAATACATTTTTTTAAAGGAATTTTTCTTTACTATGAAAAAACAATTTTTATTATGTAAAGGATATATCAGGATGTGGTAGATCAAATAAATTAGCAGTGTTTTACTTCATTTATTTCAATTACAACGTTTCGTTGGTGTTATTCCAACTTCATCAGGCAACATGTAAATTATAGGAATAACACCGAAACATTGCAATTGAAATAAATGAAGTAAAACATTACTAATTTATTTGGTCAACCACATCCTGATATTTCCTTCACATTATACACCAATTTAGACTTGAAAGAATGAAAATTTTTAGTACCTCACGAAAACTATACTCTAATTTCTAACTTCTACACTAACTTCTAACTTCTAACACTAACTTCTAATTTTCTTTTGAAAATCATAGATTCTATAATATACAAGCTTTAATGTATAAGAAAAGTTGTAATTTTAATATCAATATCAGTTTATATTTCTCCACTTTCAGCTGGTTAATAAATCCTGTTTTAAAGCAATTTTTGTTGAAATTATTTTCTTAGCACTTTACACCGTTTTCCGTTTTTCCAGAAGCCTAATGGTAACATAAAAATCGACTAAGAAGTGGTTAAGAAAAGTCAATTATCTTGTTTACCGATTTTATTGTTCTGACGTTTTTCTCCATTGCCTTTTATTTTTAGATTACTAATCAATCTTCAACGTCAAGTTGAATCGTAGACTTTGAGTAGAATTTTTGGGAGGTCCAAAGACACGAACGTCTTATTTGGCATTTTTTTCAATGCCAGAAGGTCAAAATTGTCTGGATCTAGAACTGTGGGCTTATGAACTCAACGCTGAAACAACAACCAAATAAATCCGAGCATAAAAATAAACATCAACTTTATATTGCCAACGTCAGCGAATTTCGTAAGAGAGATGCTGTTGTAAGTGTTTAAAATCCGACAATAGAAAATAACTTTTTTGATTATTTGTACGATGAATTGTTGTATCTTGAGGTGAAAGAATAAATAATTGTGTGTTTTTTTTTTTGATTTCCATGAATAATTTACATAGATTTTTAAAAATATGTTTAAAACACGAACAGGAAAAAGGGGGGAAATCGACCGGGTACTATTCTACTGTTGTCGATTCGGTTCAGAAGATTCGCATCTCTGCAATTAAAAGGCAACCGTCCGTCGCTCTAATGTGGGAACGACGATGAAGAACTCTCCTCAAGACCACATTGAGTGTAACCTCAGCCGAAGAAAACAATAACGACGCCATAGAGTGTATGAGTTCCAGAAATTTCAGGTAATCGGATCCCAAAGTTCCACGAAAATGATGAAAAGAGTTCCAAAATAGACGTGGGTCGGTGCTTATGCAATTAACAGGTAGGTATTATGGTTTGACCAGAAAAAAAAACACCCTGATTTTTACTTTGAGAAAAAAGTCAAGGGCGGCTACGGTCACTGACTTTACTATTGTAATTTTTTACGCTCATGTGAGAGGGAAACCATGGTAAAATTTTTTCACCATCAATAACATTGTTCTTTTGTTTCAAATAAAACACGATCGGGGGAGGCATTTATGTTGTTTGTGAACTTATTTTTTTCACCAAAAAAAAAAAAAAAACAACCCTCGCCAATAAAAAAAGTCAAGAATCAAGAATCGAAACTGTGGTAATATTCAAAATTGAAAAATAAATCAAGTGAAAGTCGCCATTTTGAAAGAATGGTTCGGTTCATTTTAATAGTGTGGGTGAACAGGTTTTCCTCATCACCATTTTTTACCTTTTCGATTCGTTACAACGTTTATCCACCCCACTCCACCTGAATTCGTTTTGAACCGCTTTGTTTTGATTTCATATTGATTTTTTTCAACGGTTTTTTTTTTTTTTTTGGTTGGGTATTCAAAAACGGTGTTATTTTCGCACTATAGAGCTTTTCGTCCAATTTGCTTTGTCTTCACAAACTAAACCAGTTTACGATTTTATTTCGGTCCCAATGTGGATACTTTCATTTAGCCTTGAATCACTAATTGACCCATAAGTCATTGCAAAAATTGATCGAAACTTACCAACTTCCTGTTGCGAATAACTTGACAAAAAAAAAAGTTTTCAAATCATTGTTTTCTCCAAATAATTCTCGTTAGACTAGTAGGAAAACGTCTTGGTGGGGATTTTATAGATTAATAAATCTATTTTTTTTTTTTATAATGGGGAATAAAAATTTACGTTCAATGACCAATAAAGGAATATATTGACCCGAATTTGTTGAGTTTTACGATGAAATAGAATTCAAATGAAAGAGCCAATGGAAATTGATTGAAGATAATAACTTTTTTTTTCGGCCAATGGAACTTGAGACGTGGAATTTTCAATGTTTTCGCTGTGATTCGTGAGATGGTAGTGCCGTGATACAAAGACTTGAGAAATTGAAGCAAAAATTTAATGGTTAAAAAGTCTGCGAACATTTGACGTTGGTTATGGTCAATATTTCAAACGATATTTGCAGAAATTAATGGTGAAAACTTCAAAAAAAATTCATTTGCATTGAATGTGTAATAAAAGTTTTTCAAACGGAAAATAATCAAAATTTTATGATAGTCAAATCTTTACACATTTGTACATATTTCTGGCGAAATTATATCGTTTTTAGATATGGATATTAAAGATAAAAAATTTTCAAACAGGGAAAATTATTTTCCAAATCTTAGAAATTATATCAAATAATAAATAAAATTTTAATTGGAGTTGTGATAAAGATTTGCGTAAGAAAAAAAAAGATTTGTTTTTCAAATCACGAATGAAACCAACAATCGACCTACTAGAAGAATATAAAAGAAAACGGGAAGAGAATTCCAGAGAAACGAGTATAAGCAGGATAACTTTTGGGAAAAATGTATGCAATTAAATACAAAAAGAGAATACCAAAGTAAAATATTAGATTATTCAATTTTTAGCAGGAAAGTGGGCTTAAGGGATATAAATCCATATACTAATACTGTGTATACAATATATAGGATATATTGCGGTCCAATTTATGTACTATAATTTAATATAATTATATATAAAAATCATACCATTAACATAAACTCGACCAGAAGTTCAAACAAAAATATTCGTGACGTATTGCCCAGATACGTATTTCGATTGCCAGAAATTTCACGGATTTCACAGAAAATCACGAATGTGAGAAAAACTTATGTTTATGGCATGATTATTATATGTAATTATAATAAATTATACTACATAAATTGGACCGCAATATATTCTATATATTGTATCCATAGTCTTAATAGTTTTAAGGGTTCCTATAAAATTGTTTGGATAAACTGTAATTTCGGTTGTCTTACCAACAAAGAAGAAAACTTTATTAATATTGTAACCCCTAAAGAAAATTCCTATTCCGTATAACTCCACCCTAAAATGATTTATTTTTTGAACTACTTCTGTTCCTTATAACTCCAAGAATAGCTTCCGAAATTTATATTGAGAAATTCGAAAAAATAAGATAGTTATAGAAAAATATAGAAAGATATAAAAAAAATTAAGGGTTTTTTTTTTGGGTGATTTTTTTTAGGAACTACTGAACTAATTTTGATGAAATTTTTCCATTTTATTGTTAATAAAATATTTAGAAAATTAAAGTTGCAATCTCAAGATAAAGCCTTTTATTGAAAAGGGAGGAAAGAACGAAAGACGAAAAAATGATTAATTTTTCCTCCTATTTTGAAACCGTTGATACTTTAAAACGATCACAGAATTTTCTATTTCCTTTATGCAGTGTTTACAAGATGCTATCGTTAGTAAAATGAATTAAATTTTATCAAAATCCATCCAGTGGTTCCCAAAAATAGTGATCTCCCGTTTATATTATTTTTTTTGAATTCTGTAGTGGCGTTTTTTATGAAAGTAAAAAAAATCTCTCTAAAATTGATTTCTTTGTTGTTTTTATGTTCTTTGTAACTTAACAAACAACTCTTGAAAATTATTCTGAAAAATTCGAAATAATAAGAATACTGTTGTCTTTATGACTCCCTACCAAAATAATAAGATGTTGTTAAAAAAAGCTTTAAGCTCGTTTTTTTCGGAATAGCTTTTTACGAAAGATATACTGAACTGATTTTGATGTATTTTGATTTACAATATTAATACAGCTTTCTTTTTTGTTGGTAAGTTAACCAAAATTACAGTTAAACCAAACAATTTTATAGGAACCCTTAAAACCTTTAAGACTATGGATACAATATATAGAATATATTGCAGTCCAATTTATGTAGTATAGTTTAAGATAATAATATATAAAAATCATACCATAAGCATAAACTTGACCAGAAGTTCAAACAAAAATATTCGTGACCTATTACCCAGATACGTATTTAGATTGCCAAGCATTTTTCCTCAGTGGTCATCAAGTAGTTTGGATCACTCCGTAACTGCTTTGTGATGATTCACATTAAATAGATAACCAACAAGTTTAGGTGAGCAAACTGATAAATACAGTATCGGTTTGTTGAATATTCCACTGTACCTCAAAAACTAGAGCTTAAAGGTCATAAAGGTCATTTTTTTTCGCATTTTGTGTGTAAAAATACATAAATATATTTAGCCCAAAAATTTTCACTGTTGAATACTTTCCATTTTTCATTACATCAACTATTAAATTATACTATATAAATTGGACCGCAATATATTCTATATATTGTATACACAGTATAATTGTTCAAAGTCAGCGAAAAAATCGTATTTTCATATACTAATAATTAATTCAGCTGAATTAATTATTAATCTATGGATTTACATCTTTTAAGTTCACTTTCCTGCTAAATATTGAATAATATTATGTAAAATATGGACACAACAAATTTAGCGATAAAATACTAGAGTTCGAAATTTCTCTGCCGTTATCAATTTTTTTTTAATAACTAGGGATTTCCTGAATGAGTTAAGTTATACCTCAACATTGCATCCCCGGAGTAAATTATGTTTCCTGGGTCCCTACTTCACCACTAGTTAAGACTAAGTAGCTGGGAGAACTTTAGTAACTCAATTCTTCATTTATCTATTCATTTAAAATATCGCCTTCCCACAGGACAGGAAGGAATTACATGTCTGTATCTTGGATTACCCATTTAAAATCCCATTGTATGAAGATGCTTTCTTAGTTTACAGTGGCCGGTAATTAGATCATTAGGAATATCCCTGATTTGTTTTCTTGAAATTTTATAGGACATTTTTTGTAGAGCACTTTTTTCCTGTAACTTACCTCTATAAAAGTTTTTGATATTTTTCACAGGTCTTAAGTTATTTGAATTAAACTGAAAATATTCGTAAGTTTATTGTTTTAAATTGATAATAATCCCTGAATTATTATATTTTTAACGTATTTCTTTTATTTTAATTAAATAACTTAGGATCTGTAAAAAATATCAAAAAATTTTATAGAGATAAGTTATAGGAAAAAAAGTGTTCTACAAAAAATGTCCTATAAAATTTTCTCATAAAATTGATGGTTGCGTCAAAAAATTGGAAAAATATTATAATTTTTCTTTAGTTCAACTTTGATCTCGAATAACTTTTGAAGGAATAAATATATCAAAAACTTGGTTAGAGACCTTTTTTGTAGATCGTTCAATTTTCTACAAGAATATACCTTGGTCATTCCGAAATATTGTCACCAACGTAAGCTATAAAATTCCAAAGTGCAAGTGAATATTGTTGCCAGGTTATTTAAATGGAAAATCGAAATTTGCGATGCGACACCTCTTAATATTAATAATAAAAGCTTAAACTTTCACAGGATTTTTTTTTGTCATTCCCAACAATATTTTCGATATAATTAAGAAAAAAAAATTGATAATTTTTTTTGAATCAGCCTACCTGACATAATATATAGATACCCCTCAGTCCTTCAGAATCTAATAAATAGTTTGGTAACCCTTGATATTGGTTTTTCCTGGAACATTCGGAACTTATTAGACAACCAGGCATTAAACTTTGATTTTCTGGAAAATTTTAAAAAAATCATGGTTCTGTAGTTCTAAACAGAGACCGTATTCTATAACTTATCTCTATGAAAATTTTTGATATTTTTCACAGGTCCTAAGTTATTTAATTAAAAAAAAAAAAAAATTATGTTAAAAATATAATAATTCAGGGAACTTTCAGTTTAATGCAAATAACTTAGGACCTGTGAAAAATATCGAAAACTTTTATAGAGATAAGTTATAGAAAAAAAAGTGCTCTACAAAAAATGTCCTATAAATTTTTTTCATAAAATTGATGGTTGCGTCAAAAAATTGAAAAAAATATTAAAATTTCTCTTTAGTTCAACTTTGACCTCGAATAACTTTTGAAGGAATAAACACATCAAAAACTTGTAGCAGATCTTTTTTGTAGATCTTTCAATTTTCTACAAGAATATACCTTGGTCATTCCGAAATATTGTCACCAACGTGAGCTATAAAATTCCAAAGTGGAAGAGAATATTGTTCCCATGTTGTTTAAATGGAAAATCGAAATTTGCGATGTGGCACCTGTTAATATTAATATTAAGAGCTTAAACTTTCACAGGATTTTTTTTTGTCATTCCCAACCATATTTTTGGTATAATTAAGAAAAAAAAATTCATCATTTTTTTTTGAATCAGTCTAATATATATTACATGTAGAATTTTATCATTGGATTTGTAATTTGTCGGATTACAAGGTACTCTTTCGTAAAAAAATCCAGATTATAGGGGGTCTTAGGCAATACTCTATAATCCGATAAATTCGCTAATTCGACTCTGTCCTGCAAACTGTTTGTCGGATTACCGGGGGTCCACTGTATATAAGTTTTTTGAGGGGAAAAAACACAAATGGAAGTACCTACATATGATACAACTTGTATTTTTTTCAGTTCAATCCCATCAGCTGGTAATTGGTAATCAGGGATAGTGCGAAAAGTTGTGGTTTTTGGAAAATTGTTCTTTTCGGTGGTAGATTACAACTGTGTTGTTTTTCAATACGTTGGGGCGACAACGGTGAAGAAACACAATGTTTTCGAGTGGGACAAGTGTTAAGGATAAAATCGAGGAAAGAAAGACATTTCCTCCGTGGTAACATGAAGACAATTAAGTAGCGCAAGACGACGAAGATGGTGTTTGTTGTAAGCATGTAATTGTCTTGTATTTTCTCTATTTCCTCCGGTTGAAATAAATGAGTTGTACATTTGTTGGTATATAAACCGAAAGGTATTTACGATGGTGGAAGACATCAGCAGAAGGCGCTGCTTGTTGATGTGTAACGTCCGGCAAGGCTGAAGAGAGCGCGCACGTCCATCCGACCATCGATGTTGCTGTTTTATTATATATATATATATATATATATATATATATATATATATATATATATATATATATAAATTTTAACTTGTTCAACGGTCACAAAAGAATGTGGTAAAGCAACCTTGTGTGGCTGATCAAAATCAGCCCCTCAACACCCCTTTTGGGCCCCTATTCCCCTACTTTTTCAATACGAATTACTATGTGCCAGCAATTTTACCATTTTTGTTGAAAAAAAGACATTAACAATTTGCATCGCTTAGTTGCTCTGTGAAAATATTTCCCACAATCCCTCGTCATTTCAATGTTTCAACAGAAAAAAAATCGTTTTTTTTCTTTCTTTTTATAATTAGATAATCAAAATATGATTCAACATTCTTCGGGTTTTAATTCACACTTTTCTATACACACCAAAATTAAAATGGTCAAGATAAACAATGAGCTGTTAAAAAGAATTTGAATTTTGCATAAAAAATCATTTCCTTTCAAATATTGCCACTCTTCAAAATAAGAAGTCTTTAGGATACTTAGCTAAAAGAGCTAAAAGTATAAGAGATGAAGAAACAAATAAAATCTTTTAGATTTACAATTATTACTTTACGAAGACATTTATGCGGAAGTTACTAAGACGGAAATTTGCAAAAAAACAAATATTTTTGCTTCTTAGTTTATCTTTTTTTTCATAAGCTTAAAAAAACCGAGTTTGCCAAGCTTACTATCTTACAGCTTTTGTAAATGAGTGTACAGTTTGAAATACAGATGGCAGCAAAACCGAGAATTGACTTTGATGCTAATTGGGTTGCATAACTGTGAAACTTTTTGGGGCACCGGGTTCTAGGTTGACCAATTCCCTCTTTCAAATTGCCTTTAACCAATTTTGAGCATTGAAAATTAAAATGATCAATTAATTTATCACCCAAAATTAATTTTCCACCCTTACTGGAATGTTCAAAACAAAATTAATTCCATTGGGGGTTTAAAAATGCGAATTAATTTACCGACGAAAACAATTGAAAATAATCAAGCACAACTATGAAAAATGATTTTTTTTGCCAAAAATAGTCAACAAATTTTAAAGAAAAGAGCGATAAAATAAATTTTCAAGCTTCAATTGATTTTCCTAACAAAAGAACTCTTTTTTTTAAGAACATTTTCTTAAAAGATTAATTGTTTAAATGTTTGGAAGAAATTCTGTCTTATATCCTTTTTTTAAATTTAGAGACTTTTTAACTGTAGAAATGAGTTAGTGGTTAGCCATCCTTTTTATAAAAGCCAAAAAATTTTCCCCAAAAATCAAGTAAATAAGTGTACTTTTGCATTAGCTGTTTTGGCCAATAAATTTTAAAAAGAAAAGGTAACCCTTCTAACATGCCAAATCGATAAATGCTTAACATAACTTTTCCAAGGAAATTTCTTTTTGTTTTTCAAAATATTATTACAAAATTAGCTTATACTTAATACTTAACAATTGATAGATTTAGCATAAATTTGAAACAAAGTTGTAATTTATTAAGGATTATTTGTATAATAACTAGAACTCCATCTATTATGCAATTTATGAACTTACTACAAATTTGATTATTCCCTATTTTCAAAACTTTTAAAGTTTCATTATCTTACCAGATTCTCTTCTAAAACTACTAGAACATAATTAAGAAAAAAACAATTTTCCTAAATTTTTCTTCGCACTTTTCGATGATGACAAAGAAAATACAATGCTATTACTTTATAGTTTAAGGTTTAGTAACTGAGAAAATTTTGGCTGTTAATTCTCTAGAACGAGACAAGGAAAACCACATAGGAAAATGAAAAATTGTGGAAAAGCTGTTTAGAGTGTTTGTTGTGGGTAGAAAGAGATTAGATTTCGAAAGATATATTAAATTTTTTCTTATAATACAAATGTTGCACCTGTTATCGTGGCTGAAAAGCGTTCTTCTTTGGTTCGAAATTGTTCGCGACAATTAGGTATTTTTTGAAATCGTAGTGGATTTATACGCTAAGATTTCATTTTATGTAAAAGATGGGTCTCATAAGCAAATTTTTTTAAATATTTTATATTAAATATTTTAAATTGTGTCGTTAGTGATAAATTTCGCACTTTTGTTCCACAGGTGGCACTGCAAACTTACGTTGGTTCGAATGTAAACCAATGTTAAGAGTTCACACTTTCTTACATAGGTGACGCAATAAAATTTAAAAACCTGATGAAAAAATTTGCTATTATACCTAATATTATAAATTTTCACTGTTAAATGAATAATGGTTTTTAATAAAAGAATTTTTTTCGACTTCAAAAGACAAAAGTAAAAAATTTAGAAACAACTTAATGAAGAGAGCCGCAAATCAAAGATGATAGAAAACCTCAACTTTAAAAAATATTTCCAACCGAAGATTTATTTATAATTCCTTCCATCATCTCACCTACCTGTTCTGGAAGACGACGATGTGACGAACCATTGAAGCTGGAAGTCTCCTTTTTGTTGGCTACTTTTTTCGCAATAATAAAAAAAAAATCTTCATCATAATATAATTTTGATATGTACTCCTTTCCTCACCACCCTAGAGGTAAAGTACTAGGCGCGTTTTTTTTAAAGTGGTATCCCCTTTAGGCCTAATCCACAAATACGAAAACTATTTAGACCACAAAGGCCAGAATATTTAAAAAAAAAATAAACAAAAATCAATCTTTGTGATTGGTATCAGTGGAGAGTCATAATAGTTTACGTAAAAAAATTACAATCAAAATCTAAATTCATTAAACAAAGGTAAAACAAAAACATAAACCAAACAAACAAGAATTAAATAGCAATTTGAACAATGAATAGTCAATTAGACATTTCACCCAACAATTGTTTCAAAAAAGAAAAAATGAAATTGTAAAAGAAACAACAAACTTGTCAGCCTAAGGACCAAGAAATATATTTCCTTTTAGCATCAAAAGAATGTTGCAAAACAAAGAGAAAAATTAATTAGAGAAGAAAAAAAGAAAATGAAACAATTTGGGATTTTTGTCATCTATGACTATGCAAATGTATCAAATTGCTAAAAAAAAAAACAATACATAAAATATCCTAAATCCTTAGCCCTAAAGTTCCTTCTTATTGGACGGAAAATTTTACAATTTTTATAAAAAAATTTGAAAGAAAAAAACAGTATTAACCTAGCGCTAATTTAACAGCAATATAACTATCAAATGTCAATGGTGAAAAGAAAATTTTACACTATATATCCTATTTGACCAAGTATTAATATTCATGAAAAAAAGACCTATCATATTAATGAATTGAATAAAAAAAAAAATAGCAATTTGAACAATGAATAGTCAATTAGACATTTCACCCAACGATTGTTTCACAATGAAAAAATGAAAATGAAAATAAAACAACAAACTTATCAGCTTAAGGACCAAGAAATATATTTCCTTTTAGCGTTAAAAGAATGTTGCAAAACAAAGAGAAAAATTAATTAGAAAAGAAAAAAAGAAAATGAAACAATTTGGGATTTTTGTCATCTATGACTATGCAAATGTATCAAATTGCTATAAAAAAAAAACAATAAAAAAAATATCCTAAATCCTAAACACTTAAGTACCTATCATATTAGACAATCATTGTAACGAATTTAAAAAAATATAGCAATTTGGACAATGAATAGTTAATAAAACATTTCACCCAACAATTGTTTCAAAAATGAAAAAATGAAATTGAAAAAAAAACAACAAACTTATCAGCATAAGGACCAAGAAATATATTTCCTTTTAGCATCAAAAGAATGTTGCAAAACAAAGAGAAAAATTAATTAGAGAAGAAAAAAAGAAAATGAAACAATGTGGGATGTTTGTCATCTATGACTATGCAAATGTATCAAATTGCTATAAAAAAAATTAACATATCCTAAATACTATCCACAAAATTTCCTATCTTATTGAATGGAAAATTATTCAATTTTATAAAAAAAATTAAAAAAAAAAACAGTATTAACCTAGCGCTAATTTAACAGCAATATAACTATCAAATGTCAATGGTGAAAAAAATATTTAACACTATATATCCTATATGACCAAATATTAACATTCATGAAAAAAAGACCTATCATTTTAATGAATTTAATAAAAAAAAATAAATAAATAGCGATTTGAACAATGAATAGTCAATTAGACATTTCACCCAACAATTGTTTCAAAGATGAAAAAATTAAATTGAAGAAAAACAACAAACTTGTCAGCCTAAGGACCAAGAAATATATTTCCTTTTAGCGTCAAAAGAATGTTGCAAAACAAAGAGAAAAATTAATTAGAAAAGAAAAAAAGAAAATGAAACAATTTTGGATTTTTGTCATCTATTACTATGCAAATGTATCAAATCGCTATAAAAAAGTAATTTAACATATCCTAAATCCTTAACACTAAAGTTCCTATCATTATTGAAAGATTGATCATTCAATTTTATCAAATTCATAATTTTAAAGAAAAAAATTGCATTCCCCTGAATCTCACCCCCTTGACATTTGTAGCAAATTCATTATCTACCATGGTGACGTTCGTTTGAAATTTTGAAAATATGGAACCATATTGAAAATTATAGAAAATTTTCGCTTACCCCAACATATAGAATATTATGAATCGATCGCAGAGTAATCCAATTATCACTTTGTTTTACACATTGTTATTTAAATCACTTTTCACGTTAATTTATTTTTCGACAATTGCAACAATCAGGCCTGATTTTTAAAAATTTTAACGGACCGAAAATCACCCTTTGAAATCTTAAAGCACACTGAGTGAAAGGTAAGGGTAGGTAATAGTTCGTTTTCTGGCCTATCGGGGATGTGTGTGGCGCCACAAGTACTCTGATTGCGTTCTTGCGAATTTAATTTTAATTTTATTTAAAGTAAATAATCAAAATTGAAATTTGTAATATTTTCGTTTATAATTATGGCTAAGCTTTTTGAAATTTTCTTTTCGACTACAATCATTGTAATAGGGCAATGATAAATATTTGGGGTAAGTAGTTCGAAAAAAAATAAATTTAAGGAATATTTTTTGCTATAACAATAGGACTAAAATTTATTTAAAAGCTGGAATAAATTATTTTCAACAAAAAATGTAAAACATAATTTTCTTCTTGTCGTCTATTTCTTTTTTTTTCCATTTCTTCTTGAAGTTCTTTCGGACTACTAAGTACTAATACCGTAACAGTGGTATGATGATTAAGTTATCATGATTAAGTTATCATGATTAAGTTTTTTTTTTTTTTTTTTTTTGTTATCATTTCTATTTATAATTTTTGAATCAGATATAAATATATCTCTAACAAAATTTATAACAACTCTTAAGTCTAAAACTAAATCTAAAGAAACTACAGTAATTATTCCTCCTTACACCTTTGAGTAGAATTGGATGTGGAAGGTGGGTCCATCATTGGCCTCGACTATTGGTTTCGAATGTACTCCATTAAGTTCAGTGGATCATTTCGCTTGAGTCTCGTGAAACGTTTGGCTTTTAAGATCTTCCTGGCTGATTGATTCCGGTGTGAGTTCAGTTTTTTCTTGTAGGTTTTACTAATTTTCAAAATGACTTCTTTGACTGTTTCAGTGTCGGTATCTCCAAGTATTATAGAATTTTGCACGTACTTAGGAGCGCCAGTGATGTCTCTAACAATTTTCAATTGGCAGCGGTCTATAAATTGTAAATTTGAATTTTTAGCGGAACCCCAAAGTTGAACTTCGTACGTCCATGTAGGTTTTATGATAGATTTATATATAATGATTTTTGTTTCTAATTTTAATTTTGATTTTTTTCCAATGAGCCAGTATAGTTTTTTAAATATTATATTCATTTGTTCCTTTTTCTTTGAGATGTGTTCACGCCAGATTAATTTTTGGTCAAGATGCATTCCCAAATATTTGACCGAGCTGCTTTGTGGTATGGATTTGTCGTTGATTCTGATCCTTGGACTTATGATTTTTCTTAGGGTAAACGTGATTTGAATTGATTTTTCAACATTGAGTTTAATTCCTCATTGGTCACACAATTTAGTTATGCCATTTACATGTTCCTGTAGGTGACGTTGGATTATCTTAGGATCTTTGTTGGAGTAAAGTAGAGCTGTATCATCTGCAAATGTGGTGGTTGTAATTTGATCGTTTGTTGGAAGATCGCTTGTGAAAATTAAGTTTAAAAGTGGTCCCAGAACACTGTCTTGTGATACTCCTGCTTTTATGGTTCGCGACGAACTGAACTCCCTACTAAATTGAACCTGGAATGTTCTACTGGTAATGTAGCTGTTTAGAATTTTGTGGTATTGGATTGGTAGTAAGGATTATATTTTGTAGAGTAAACCATTATGGTTGACTTAGTCGAAAGCTTGAGATACATCGAGGAAAATTCCCGTACCGATTGATTTATTTTCTAAAGCATTTTTAATTTCGTTTACAACTCTGTGGACTTGTTCAATTGTACTGTGGTTAGATCTGAATCCATATTGATGTTGAGGGATGATTTTTAGTCTAGTAATATCCGCATTCAAATGTTCCAATAAGAGTTTTTCATAAATTTTGGAAAGGATTGGTAACAGGCTGATGGGTCTGTATGAGTTAATTTTAGATAGATCTTTTCCGGGTTTAGGGATAAGGATGATTTTTGCTTTTTTCCAGGAAGTAGGGTAATAATTTAGTCGAACGATTGCGTTGAGTATGTGATTAAGTTTAACATGATTATTTATTTAAGATTACCATGATAAAGTTTTTACAATACGATAACAATGATATAATGTCATAAAAGTTATATTGAGTCAAATTGATATTACACAATATTTTGCATTGATTTCTTTGCTTTTTCTCATCACCTATGTAGATAGTGTCAATGAAATTTTAATAACCCTGGTATTTTACTAAGCGCTATGAATTTTTTGGCCAATTTCTTACCATTTTGAATTTACGAGAATTTTATATTGGAAAATAAAATTTTTAATACATTCTGGAATTCAATGCAACATAACGAAATTTACCCTAAGTTCACGTTCAAGTATAACATGTACTTTCCATGTTGCCTAATACTAAACGCATTTCGGCGTCGTATAATTCTAAATTTTAAATGCTTTGAATTCTAAAAATCAATAATAAGTAAATCATATTTGAAAACTATTAAAAGAACTTCCCAAAAAAGGAGTTTTGTGTCTGCTGTATATATTTAATGCCACTCTGCGGCTTATAGTGGCCTCGATCATTTAAAACAGCCGAAATAATAATGGTGCCCAAATCAGGCAAAAATCCCAATAAAGTCTCCTCATACAGGTCTATTAGCCTCTTATCCACCATTTCTAAACTATTAGAAAGGCTAATCCTATCTCTAACACATGAAATATCCGAAAAAGCCCCTAGTCACCAATTTGGTTTTAGATGCCGGCATTCCACTATCCAACAATGCCACAGAGTGGTCAAGGAAATAAATAAAAAAAAATTGCCACTCAGTATTTATAGACATAAGCCAGCCGTTCGACAGGGTTGGCACGACAGCCTGCTTTTCAAAATAAAGAAGTGTATCCCTCACTTCTGGAAACTATTCTGATCGTATCTTCAGGATCGATTTTTTAATACAAGAATAGGCCATGAGTGCTCTAACTCCTTTCCGATTAAATCGGGAGTACCTCAAGATAGTGTTTTAGGGCCCCTACTATATTTATTATATACCTCGGATCTGCCTACCACAGATAACACCTGACGGGGACATTCGCGGACGATACGGTGATTATGGCTACTCACGAGGACGCCGTAATTGCCTCTCAGTACCTTCAGCACCATTTAAACCTACTGGGCACTTGGGCTGAAAAATGGAAAATCACTATCAATAAGTCCAAATCAGTTCAAGTGACCTTCACTCTCAGGAAAGGATCGGGCCCCACGGTCAATCTGGACTCAACTGAGATCCCATTGTCCGGCACCGTCAAATACCTTGGTGTTCATTTGAATAGTAGGCTGACCTGGAAATCTCACATCATCCAAAAACGAAAATACATCAACAAGAGGTTCAAACAGTTATACTGGCTGTTGGGTAGGGGCTCTAAACTTCCCCTTGAGGATAAACTTCTTATATACACAGCAGTAATAGTGCCAATCTGGTCGTACGGTATTGAGCTGTGGGGCTCTGCCAGCAAGTCAAGCATTAAATTAATCGAGGCTATCCAATCAAAAATCCTGAGACAGTTGGCAGATGGTCCATGGTATGTCACAAATGAGACTCTCCGAAGAGACTTACACATCTCATCAGCCACCGGCTACATTACCGAACGTACCACCAATCATTTTGGAAAGTTGAGTCAACACTCAAATCCCCTGATTCCGCCACTTTTGGAGCACCAAAATGAAAGAAGGCTAAAATGAAAAGTGCCTAGTGATCAAGTAAAGGCATAGAGAAATTCCTCCACTGGGAATGATCTCCATCACGTCAGTTCCGGTCATCAAATCGGATAATAGGACGTAGATCCTGATGGTCGAAAAAATATTTGAAATAATCAATTCTTCGAGAAAAGAAAAAAATGGTGCACGTTGAAAAGTGTCCATATTTTTCGACAATTTTTCCGATTTATGAAATATGGAATATGGTTCAAATATTTGCTAGAAATTCCAATTATTTCGATCGAAAAAATTTTAAAGTCTCGATTGATTAAGAAATGTTTAAATATATGAGTTTAACCGGCATTTAACGGCATTAAAAGTAACAGCGATCGAATCCCGAATACCGTTAATGTTTTTTTTTTTATTTTTTAACAATGCATTTCTAATATCTATGTATTCCTTACAGCATATAAAATCATTTTCGATCATTAATATCTATTCTTCGCTAAGATTCAGCCGAAATATTCGACCATCACTTTCAACCTTTCGAGGTTGAAAACGAATTGAATTTGGATTTTTCCGTTAATATTTTCACCCAAGATGTCACATATGGAAAAGTTTTGTCGAATAATACAATGATATTTTATGATCTTTGATCCTTTTTTAAACAAAACAAAAAAAACTTTAACGATATCGAAAAGTTGACTTGTTATTTGATAAAGTTTTCAATTGTTACGATGTGCAGCTATGAAGTGAATTTCACTGGAAAATTCAAGAAAATCGATTTTAAAAAAGTTTTTCTCCTTTAGATTTTCCGGGAGTTTCTTTACATCAATCGATAGAGGAATTCAAGCGCAATCGAATAAACTAACAAAATGACGTTAAAACTCATATATTAACAATTCTTTGAGATTTGTAGTAAATTGAAGAATTTTTTGTTCAAAATAATTTGAATTTTTTAAAAAAATCTAAATACTACTGTAGAAGGATCAAATCGATCGATCTATCGAAAAACATTGAACCTTTTTGTGCCTTTAATCGTTTTTTTCGATATTAACGATTCTCATATAAAGTAGTACCAGGTATTATAGTCAATAATTGTTTTATCAAAAGCAACAATGAAAAACATGGAAACGATAGAATTTTGATTTTCTTATTATTTTCCGAATGTAATTGAGCATCATAATGATCGGATAATTTATCGAAAAACATAATACCTACCGAACTTACTACTTATTATTGTATTATTATAAATATTTTATCAACTTCAACTGTAAAAAAAGCTCTGAAATATAAAATTAAAGAGGATGGGTGGGGTAAATGGAATTGAAACAATGTATTCTATTAAAATTAATTTATTGATATTACAATAAGAACGTCCTGCATATTAATAAAAGTTTATATAATAAAAATAAGTTTTTTTTCTTTCCGCTGAATTTGAACAGTTATACTGTGTATACAATATATAGAATATATTGTGGTCCAATTTATGTAATATAATTTAATATAATAATAAACAAAAATCATACCATAAACATAAATTTGAACAGATGTTCAAACAAAAATATTCGTGTCATCACAAAGTAGTTACGGAGTGATCTAAACTACTTGATGACCACTGATGAAGATTGCTTGGCAATCGAAATACGTATCTGGGCAATACGTCACGCATATTTTTTTTTGAACTTCTGTTCAAATTTATGTTTATGGTATGATTTTTGTATATTATTATATTAAATTAAACTACATAAATTGGGCCGCAATATATTATATTTATTGTATACAAAAGTTAATATAATTTTTGTTTAAGTATCCATTGTTACAATCATATAGTAAAATAAAGCATAATTAAGAGCTTTTGACTATGTTTCTTTCATTTTTTGTACTAGTTTGCAGAATTGTCTAAAATGGTTAATCTGGTCTAGTAAGTGTTCTATAAAAATGGTGCATTCTCCTAGTGATGACTTTTGAATTCACAATTAGTCGACGTCCCGTGCTGAAAACTCTGATTTTTAAGTTAATGTGGTTTGAATATTTGCAAAGAATTCATTGATTTTCCAATAGATGTCACCAATCTGTACTTTTCTTTTTATGAATTGTTAAGTCTGTGATTAAATCATTGAATATAATTGCGATTGGGGACAATAAATCTCAATAAATTATAATTTTTTTTCCAGGTACCAAATTTTAATGGATTTCCAATTACTTTAAAATTAATTCACTAAATTATAACTCAATTTAAACTAATTACTATAATCATTATTTTTTGTTAAGTATTTGCAATCTTTCCATTGATAATACAAATAAAATAAAAAATCGTTGGTTTTTTATTTATTTATATTTAAAAGCTCTAAGTGCAACAATTTAACAATGCAACGATTTAACAAAATCTAGAATTATTATCCCTTTAATGATAAATTAAGTGCTTTAAAATTTTATTGTTTATAATCCACTGATAAAACATTTACAAATGAAAACCAAAAGAAAAACTTAGTGCAATAATCGGCCAATAAACCACTATGCAATATGCATCTTTGAACATAAAAACATAATTCCCATTTAATCCACTGTGGATAATTATCAAACTATAAATACGCCTGAATACTACAATTTGAATAATTGATTGTCTTTTTAATAAACATGAAATATGCTCCGTGCATTTGTCATAGTTTTATGCGATAATTTGTTTTAACTGTATTTGCATTTTGTATGCATATCAACAAATGGCACAATAAATAAATGTGGTTGTTAAAAATTCATTAGAGATTTTTATTGAGCCGTAATAATTCAAAGATATTAGGATAAGCGTAAATCAAAACTTATTATGTGCAGTAAATTTATGTTAAGTAAATAGTAGTTGGGAAAATAAACGTAATATTCTGATTTATTTGTGGGAATAAATATGGATTTATAACAATAGATTTACACTAAGTAATATCAATGAACTTTTGAACTTTTAAAAACTTTAGTTCTTTAATTTCTTTTTCCAATTTATTAAAAAAAAAAAATCTTAATTTTAATAGCATTTTGAAGAAATTAAATCTTCCACAAAAATACATGTTATACTGGAGTAGATGATCCAATATCTATTAAAGTTATCCAATCATTTAAAAATGGGAAAAATTATATCATTATTTGTAATTACTGTTTTAAGTGGACAAATATTAATTTAGCTAATCAAAATTTCTAATGCTAAAAATTGGAAATTTTTTAGAGAAAAAAATAATTATTTAATAATTTATGGAAAATCTATTTAATTAGTAAATGTTAAACTACAAAAATACTGCAATTAAATAAGAAAATTAGGTAAAACTTCTAGAATATTTAAACTTATCATATACCGAATCTCTACTATGAAAATCATCCTCGTCTTCTTTTAGTAATAGATGAAGAAAATATTAAATTAAAATCGAAATTTGAAAAAGAACACCGAAGCGATAAGCCGGAAAAATTTATGCCTCAAAAGTAAAAACCATCTTCAATTTTCAACTTACTATTATCTTTAATCAAAAAAGTATTATATTCAATATTTTTCATAGATTAGAAGTAGATTAATCAGCAAAAAATCATGTATTACCAAAATATGGTCTCTCTGATTGTCTTTTCAAGGCCAGTAAAAAAGCATCCCTCAACAAAGACTAGTAGTAATCCGCAAGAATTGCTACATTCCTACAGCTCTAAAATCTTTGCTTCATAAAAGGTATATTCTGATGAAATCTTTCATCAATAAAAGCTCCGCCATTTTGAAGAAAGAAATGTATAAGAGGGCGAAAAAAATGGACTTTTTGAAGACATGTTAAATCAAAGTTGCTGGTAATTTTCCAGTAGTGTTTTCACTGATAAAATATATTATCTCACTTTTCCCTGAAAATCCATAGACGACCTCTTTAAAGGCTTTAAAGTCACTCTTTTTTCCGCTGGAAAATTAGTAATTTTCCTTGTTTTTCAAACCCAATGTCCGTTACAAAGATTTTCTCTTAACTTTTACTTCTCTTAGTTGATGAAATTTGCCTTTTATATGTACTTAAAAGTCAGATCTCAATTCAAAGCTTTGGCAAAATTTTTAGTTTTTCAAAGTTATGAGTTCAAGAGCAATTAAAAAACAGGAAAAATGTAATAATTTTTACAAGGACAAGATAAAATTAGAAGTAATATTGGCAAAGAATATGTTTTTACAATAATTGGATAAGTAACCAACAAGTTTAGGTGACCAAACTGATAAATACTGACCAAACTGATACAGTATAGGTTTGTTGAATATTCCATTGTATCTCAAAAACAAGAGCTTAAAGGTCTTAATAAAGGTCATTCTTTCCCTATTTAGTATGGAAAAATACATAAAAAAAGGCTACTACTAAGCCTATAAAATTTTCCCTGTTGTACACTTTCCATTCTTCATTACATCAATAGACATCAACTATCGAAACTTTGACAGATTTGATCAAAATTAAATCGTCTTTTCATGACAGTTTTAAGGTCAATTATTTCCATAATAAATAAACTTAATGGTCAAAAATAAAGGAAAAAACAATGATTAAAAATGATTTACCACCGTAAAATTAAATTTCAGGGCATTACCCCTGTTTTACAATAACTATGGATCTTTAAATTTAATGTTTCGAAATTTAAACTTAAAACACTAACAATGTTCTCAAGGTTGAAACATCACTACATTACATGTTATTAATACATTTAATTTTTATAAAATTTATAAAGACTTAATGTGTCGTTTATTTATTCAAATTGAAATTCAATATTAGCTTATGTCATTAGAATATCTTGTTGAATTTCTCCAATTAAACAGATAAATATTTCAAAATATTTTTGCTTAAATTTTTTGCCGTAGAAAATTTCAAAAGGAAATTAGTAATATTTTTACGCCAAATGACGCACTATGTATCGTATCTTTGTAAACCATTATCAATTGATATGCTTAATTTTAATGACATGAAGTTGTATTAATTGAAAAACCAAATTATTTTTTTTTCGTATCAAAAGTGGCTCGGTTTTTTTTTTTTGATATTCAAATGTATTTTCAAGAACAGTTTACGAACTTTGGGAAAATTTTCTTTACTGACGAGGCCAATCAAAATAATGATTACTGGGCAGAGAAAAATCCCAAACAAAACCCCTAAGGACGACTTCGTCGTCCAAAAGGAATGGAATTCGTTTTCCAAAAGAATCATTGGTTCTAATTTTCATAAATATCAAGAAAAATTAGCATTTATTATAAGATTGCTTTTGACTCCATAGTTGTAGAAATTTAATGCTTTAATTCCAAGATTCATTAAGATGCAGCTATTTATCCCCATGTCTGAAATATGTTTTACAGTTCTAGCTTTGTATTCTTTATTTTACCTACTAAAATTGTTCCTCTTAATCCATTTTTGTATTGGCAATTTGTATCATTATAAAGCAGATACGGTCAACCTTTTTGAGTTTAAGAGCACATTTTAGGATGTCAATCGAGTGGAGGGCAATATTTGTGAGGACAAATTCAACGTTGAAAATTTGCTACTAAGGCGGTTCTCCCGTATAATAAGTCTAAAAAATCGATTTCTTTTTGCACAAATTGCTTCTTTCACGTGTCTAAAATGTGGTGGTAAAAAGATTTTTTTTTAATTTATAAAGTCTTAGGGTTGAAGGCTATTGCCATATAGCGATGTAGGCAATTCAATACCAAAAATTTTCTCAAGTTATCACAACCTATAGTCATCTAAAATGATACAAAAAACTCAACAGCAAAAAAGTATCTAGAGTAGACAAAAAAAGCTCCGAAATGCTAAAAAAGCTTTCATATAAAACGACACTTATAAAATGCGATTTGTAAAAGCTGGATATAATGGAGTAATTGGGTGTCTGTTAAGACCAAATTTAAAAGTAAATATAAATTTAACATAAACCAAATTTTTTTTTTAGAAAATATGAACCCTGTAGTAATTAGATATAAATTTATCTTCGGACATTTGCCATAAAGAGATGTCGTAGTTTGATGTCGATGCGCTTGCTTTCGAAAATCCTGCTTTAAATTTTTTTTTTTTAATTTGACCTAATTTTTTTTCCTTTTATAACTGAAATTCGTTAAAAAGATGTTTATTATATCGAGGTTTTACTCTGCAGAGACTTATTGGCCCAATTTTTCAAAATTCGTCCATGTAATAATGATTCAAAAGCCAGGAAAAGGCTCAAATCTCATAACATCCTATCGTCATATAAATCTTCTCCCAATTCTTAACCATTAATGTGGATTAAGACATGGTCACTCTACAATCCAGCAATGTCAAAGGCTAGTCAATGCAATAAATGAAAGTATGAAACATAAAAAATTCTGGCATTCAATTTTCTTAGACATTGCCAACCATTGAATAAAGTGTGGTATGGTGCCTTTTTATGCAAGATAAGGAAAATTTTACCTATAAAATACAAATTGCTGAAATTTAAAATATCGACAACTAAGTATCCGAGTCAATGAAAGAACATCAAATAATCAAAAAATAAGAGTAGACATCCTTCAGGAAAGTGTACTCGACTCTATTCTTTATCTATTGTATACCGCCAATTTGGCAATGACTACTGATATTGAAACAAGAACCTTTGCAGATGATATAGCCATAATGGCTAGAAGTAAGAATCCCAGAATTGCAGTAGCTAATCATCAACATAATCTCAGTTTGAAAGAAATCCGAACGACAAAGTTGAGGATTAAATTAACTAAAAAATAAACTGTTTTCGTTAATTTCCCCCTTTGAAAGGGTAACTGTTCAACAATTTATTCAAAAAGCATGACTATTCTAGAATCAGGGGCAGCGAAATATCTAGGAATATCTAGGACTTCACCTTGGCAAAAGGTTAATCTGGAGAATCCATATTGCGAAGAAAAGGCCCCAAAGTATGCAAAATTCGAATGATTGGTAGAGGGTCAAAATTTTCAATAGAAAACAAAATCTTCTTATACAAAGTTGCTATAATTCCCATATGGTTCTATAAATTGGAACTCTGGACTTAAGCTAATATATCTTTTATTATTTACGATGCTTTGGAGAGCTTAATCTAAAATTTTACAAGCAATTGCAGATGTACCGTAGTAACAAATGAAACTTTTCACCGGGTCAAAAAATAAGGACCATTCAGAGTTTTATGAATTGGAAAAAGAATGATATATTTTATACAGAACTACGTGGTAAAGTGAAGGATTAAATTAAACGAAATAAAAGCATATCCAGAAAAGCTAAACTTTTTTAGAATTTGAATCAATGAAATATTTGGAACTTCATCTTCATAAAAGGTAGACCTAAGGCATTCATATTGTTAAGAAAAGATTACAAATTTGCAAAAATTTAATCTATTGTATTGGCTCATGGATGGTGGGTCAAAATTGGCAATGGAAAATCAAATTCTTTTATACAAGGTCGTATTAATGATAATATAGTCCTACGGATTGGAGATTTGGGCTTTTGCTACTGATTTATCAATTGCGATACTATAGCTAGCTCAATCTAAAAACCTAAGAATAATTATAGATGCATTGTAGTATGTAACAATCAAAACTTTTCAGCTGAATTTAAAAATAAGGATCATCCAAAAAAAATTCCTGTGAAAGATTTGGGGTCAAAAATGACTTAAAAGGAAAACACCAAATAAATTAATAAAACTATAATAGGAAAATTCTTCATTAAGTCATTCATACCGCCAAAAAGTTGACTAATAGTTGCTAATATAGTAACAGAATGCTTATGAAATTAAAAAGTTATCCCAAACAAAAATATTATTTCAGACTCCAGAAAATTTGACCAAATGCAAAATTTTCAACTGAATGGATTACGGTTTCTTTCCGCATTTTTTGCCAAAAAACTTATGAATACAATTTAAAGGTTAATTGTAGAATAAACGTTTTCATTTTATCCCATTTAGTTTTAATACATTAAATATTTCATAACATAAACTTTCCAAAACAAAGTCATTGTTCAACAACTAATTTCATATACAACTGTTTTCTATTAAAGTTAGCAAAACTTACCATTAATAGAAATGCTTCTGAACTAAACTACGTTTAAATATCATCCACCATAACCAAATCAAATCGAAAAAAACCTCATCAAATATTTCGCGAGCCAAATGATTCCGAAAATATGTAGTCAAGATAATCGCTAACCATTTACCATACGATTTACATTCGTGGAAAATTGGAAAATTTTCAATTTTTTGATTAAATTCAAATGAATGCTATTCGCAATTTGTATTCGGGTGAAATGTATCTTATGTTCTGGTTAATATGTTTATTTTTATTTTCAAATTTGCACATATTATGAGCAGTTTATATTTCAAAGGGTTCTCTTTATATATAGAATATGTGCAACTTGAAATGAATTTATATAATTCAATATATATATATATATATATATATATATATATATATATATATATATATATATATATATATTGCTGTAATATTAGCAAACAGCATATGTATATTTCTCTTTGTATAACTATATAAACAATCAAAATTTAACTTCAATGAATCTGTAAGCTTTCAAGGCTTCGTAATTAGTTTGCCATATAATAAATGATGGGAAATATTTACATTTATATTGAAAACAGAAATTATATATTAAAAAGTTTTACATTCTAACAAAAATTATATATTTCAAAATTTTATTTGTTTGAAGTTTAAAACATGCACAAGTTAATAATATGGCTTGTAAATTCATTGTTTAATAAATATTCCATCGCAAATTACTAATATTTAGCCATTTACTTATACTAACAAGCAACTTAAAAAAAATAAAACACAATAATTTGATTTTATATTCTCTTAAAAGGAAACATTGATTTAAGTGCCAATTTTGTGGTGTTTTATTGTTTTACGGTTTTGTACATCGTTACCCTCGACTTCTTCCGCATAAAAAATCAACAATATTACTAATATTGTGAAAATATTTTTTACTAGAAGATATAAACTTAGTGTGAATATAAAAAAAGATAATTTAAATAATTTTATTTGCTCTAAAAGTGTGATAAAACTTTTTTAATAAAAACATAAATGTTAGTACTGTTTTTTTTTCTTTCCAGACGAAAGAAGTTTGCTGAGCAGACGGGAAGATAAAAGGATGTGGGGAATGAGGCATATTTGCTCGGATACGTGTGGAACTATATGATTCAGTTGGCAACAAAATACTATGGAAATTAGTCCTGAATTACTAGACTGAACTAAATTCGGAGATAATAACAAACGACGCGTACCTACCTACCAAAGCCGAAACTTCAACTAGAACCCGAAAACTTCACTTCTTCCGTCCTCCAACTAAAACGACAGAAAATTCGATCTATTCAAATAAATTCATTGCTAGAAAAGATTTAAATGAATCAAATAACACGATTACTGAATAATAATTCTTGCAAGTCATTTGGTGAAAAATAAATATAATTTCTTTGGTGTGTTTTTCTGAAAAATTCAAGTAATGAGGTCATACGCATATTCAATTTTAATTTTATCTCATTTAAAATACGGAAATAAACCGATGTGATAATTTGACTACTTGCTCTTATCTCAACGAAAATGACAAGCAAAATAATTGTATCAACTAAACTATTTAGACTAGTAAATCATTGAGGAAATAAATTTTATCTTTCATACTAGCTGATCCCCGCGACTTCGTCTGCGTAACGTAGGTGTAGATTATATTTTCTTTTTAAATTTGCTATTTGTAGTGGCATATGAAAATTATTATTTTTCTTATTTCTTTTACGAAAAACATAATCATACCTGAAAACACTATTTTGTCGTCTTTAAAAAGACACATTTAATAAACTGTTACTTAGAATAAAATAGTTGTATATAATGATCAATTAATTTTCAAAAAATATTTATAAATATCTAAAAAGAGTATGGTCTATTCCGTATACCTACAGTAGGTATACCTACCGTGAACCAAATAATCCATAAATCAATCAGTATCTACTTAAAAAAAATCGTCAAGTTCAATAGTCAGGCATAATTATGACTTAAAACAGTCAAAAGTTATCAAAAAACTCGCCTAGATATTCAGAATATTAGTAGAAATCCCATTTCATTGTCTCAAATTTTACACTACTGAAATGTACAAAACTACGGTGAAATTAAAATTTGTTCAATTGCACGAAACCCAGTTCCTCCATAATTAAGTATAATCATTGTGTATCTATGCACTTATTATTAAAATATCTGAATTTTAACTATATAATTAAACCATTTTCTTTTAGTTCGCCGAATTTCTCGCTACTTGCTACTCGATATTCGCTCACTTATGTATTTATTTGTGATAACATATTTCGGATTTTCAGGTTTACAATATGTAAAAGCCAAAAAACTTAATGCTCATTTATGAACTTGACTTTTTTTAGATAAATCTATCAGAGTTTAAATTTTTAAGTAGATCCAACGTTTTTGTTTCTAAAAATAAACCAACATTGTTTTATTTTAAGTGATAAAACGTTTCGTCTATAACGAACATACTTTGATAATTAAATTTGAAATTTCGATTGTTTATTAGACGTTATGCCGTACAAACTTCGTCACCATTTTTCATTCTTTTAGGGGAGGAATTATCAAAAAACCCTTTCTTATTATATATGTCCATCTTATAAGAAAAACATTTTCCAAATTTCATCGACACAAATATGCATTTATATTGGACAATAAAATGTTAAACGAAAAAATTGGATACGAAATTCGATTTCGCACATTTGGACTTTGTACAATCAAAATTGTTGGGAATAGGTAGAAAGCGTGGAAGTAAATTCGAATATTTTATTTATTTTTATTAACAATAATTAATTTTCAAATTGTTCTAAATACCGAAGAGAAGTTAGTTTGGAAGATTTTAAATTTTGATTGATAATGAAATATATGACAAAAAATTGCTCCCTTAATGTTTCTCAGCAGAATAAATAATTGCTCCAGGTCACAATCATTGGTTGATATAAATTAGATTTTAAAAAGTTTGATTGTTGAAAAAGAAACAACAATTAAAAATCGCTTTTTGAGAATAAGTAATACATAAGTATTAAACTTTCATACTAATATAATGAAATAACGTTATTTAAAACGTTATTATTCAGAAATTGTATTGTATCTTAATTGCAAATTTAATTAAATTCGGTTGTTCCGTTCTTTAGTTAAATCGGGACACACAGACAGATAGACAGACAAAAATTTAAAAAATGTTAAATTTGGAATAAAGGCCTCTTGAAACAAATATTTACTCTAAAATTGGGTTCAAACCGAAATGTACTGACAGACGTAAGAATTTTATATTATCTTTCATATATAAAAATTGTCTTCTTTCAAGGCCTCAATCGTGGTTGCTTCAAAAACAATTTTCCGGCGAAAAAAATAGTTTTTTCAAAAAAAATTTTATTACTGACCAAGCAACAATACATTTACAAGGACAATAGAGTATATCGTTGCACTTTTATCGAGCATTTTAGGACGTTTAAAATGAATGTATGGAATGTGCGGTCATTTTCTCAAGTTATTTTCCAGACGATTTATCGTGAATCGATTCACGCGACATATTCCCAGTATATAGCCACTATAAAATGTTTCATTAAAAATAGCCGAGATGTGTGATAATTTATCACTTTGAAGACGAATAAAATTTTCCGTTAAAGCTTTTTGCAAAATGTTGAATTTTTTGAATCTAAAAGATTACTTTTCCGCTGCATAAACAACATTTTTCCAAGTCAACTATATAAAAAACGCATAAAAATCACTCGGAAAAATGCAGCAAATTCTCATGTTTTCAAGTCAATGACTTCATATCTTAGATATTCAGCAGTAAATAAATAAAAATTCACAATTATCGTTTAAATTTCAAGTTTATTTTATTATCTTAAGAATGTTTCAAAAATAAATTGATTTTTTTGATAAATCAAAAAATACTCTTATTCGTGAAAAGCTTTTTACCACAGAAGTAAAAAGCTCCCATACATCCTTTACTTTGTCATGAAGTTTAGGTTTTGGTTATCAAAATATCCGCTAAAAATCGATGAAAACAAAAATATTTTCTCTAAGAAATCTTAAGTATGCGTTTGCTAAAGTCTAATCCATGTAGAAAAATTTTTTCTTCAAATGATCTAAAAAGGCAGAAGTATATTTGTAAAACGCAGCTTTTTTCTCTTAACTATGTCACATTATTAGTATTAGGTTTCTTAATCTTCCGAGAAAATATCCTCGCGAAAATATCCCAATATAAAAAATCTCCGCACAATATACCCACGACTAAAATATCACTAAAGCAAAATATTTTCGACACTGGATCTTTCGATTATTAATTATTAACTTTTTGCACCCTGGTTATCCAGGAAAAAAGGTTTCAAATTAAATCGTTCTCTTCATTATTAATTACTTTTCCTTTACAATTTTTTTTTAATTATTTTCACAAAAAATTATGCACAAGAGGTCCAGGGGCAAAGGAGATTAAGGGGTTGGGGATTAAGCCTTCCTATTTCAAACAAAAATATTTTAAACATTTATTAAAAAGAAGTCAGTTAAAAAAAAAAGTATTCTTAAAACTTTTTTTGTGTTCTTAAATCTGTTAGTATCATCACGCAATATTTTGTACATCATCCCCTTGTTTCAGTTTACTAAATATAATTTTTTCGTATTTTTAAAAATGTTAGATATTGGTTAGAAAAATTAAACTTTCTTTTGTAATTCAGTTTTTCAGCCCTTACGTACTTAGTTTTTTTTTAAAGTAATTATTCATCGCCTTAGCCATCAACATTTATTTTATAAATTTTCTAAGTAACATTAAAATATTTATACTTCATTTAGCAATTACTTTAGAAAAAAAACTAAGTACGTAAGGCTGAAAAACTGAATTACAAAAAAATGTTTAATTTTTCTAACCATTATCTAACATTTTTAAAAATACGAAAAAATTATATTTAGTAAACTGAGACAAGGGGATGATGTACAAAAAATTACGTGATGGTACTAAAAGATTTTTGCACACAAAAAAATATTTAAAGATTACTTCTTTTTTTTAACTATTGTCTAATATTTTTAAAAATAAAAAAAAAATTGTATTTTGTAGAATGATGGTAGAGGATTATACAGAAAAAAAACTAAGGTGTACCAAACGAGTTTGGCATAAAAAAAAATTTTTGAAAAAATAAATCATATTTTCAACAAGGATCGATCGATTTGATTCATGAACGAATTTTTCTCGGACTACTACTTAATAATATCTTGAAACTCATAAGTACTTTTTTCGGTATTATCGAACAGTTTCGGAGAATATTGAATTTGAAAATTTTTTTTTATTTTTTACACAATAACGCATCATATTTCAGAGTTGAAATTTTTCTGAGATGTTGTCCATACTGTAAGGTATTTTCAGAAAAAAAATTAGCCCGATTGCAATGGGGGCTTTTAGACCATCTTATCTGGCAAAAGCCTTTATCCAAAAAAAGTTGATATCTATCTAATTTTGTTAAAAATTTGAGTTTTAAAAAAAATCTTCCTTTGACTTTCCTTTACTATTTTATTCTATTGGAATTAAATTCTATTATTTTGTTTCTATAAGAACCTATCGATAGTATGGGCAAAATAAGTAAAATAAAATGTTTTTTTGGCAAAATTTACAAATTTTCACATTTTTAATTTACAAATTAAAAAATACTTGACAAAACTAAATGCTCATTCCAACCATCTCGCAATAAACTTATTGGACAACAGTAAGATGATAAGAAGGTTACAAAAATGGAATGTAATAAATTTGCCTGATAGATTTTGTAACTAAACAAATATTCCTATTAACTATTTATTGCAAAATTATTATTTCTTATTATATAGCTTTCTATACATATATATATATATTTATTAGGGTGATTTTTTTTTTACTTTTTTTGGTCCCATCGTGAAATTTTGTTGGAAATACCAAAAAAAAATTCTCTGAAAGTTTGAGCCCTTAATATTGATTTTAAGTTCTCGACCAAGACGTGTAAAAATTTCCCATTGAAAATACACGGAAACTCTGATTTTTTTATTTTTAAATTTCTATATCTCAGCGGCATTTCAAGGGATCGCTTTTACCGAAGATGGTTTTTTCTCAGAATTAAACGCTCTACAAAAGTGCCCATTGCGACAAAGTCGTAACTCACACCGGTGAGGTAGTACGGGCCACTGAATCTGATTTTTCCATAAAATTCAAGGCTTAATATCTCGTTTAATATTGATCATCGCGATTTGGTCTACAGAAACTTTTTTGTAGGAAATCAAATTCTCTACAAGTTTTTAATTTATAATTTTTCCGTAGCTCTTGTTATTTACGAGATAAATGCAAAAAAAACGCGAATTTTATGGAAAAATCAGGTTCAGTGGCCCGTACTACCTCACCGGTGTGAGTTACGACTTTGTCGCAATGGGTACTTTTGTAGAGTGTTTAATTCTGAGAAAAAACCATCTTCGGTAAAAGCGATCCCATGAAATGCCGGTGAGATATAGAAATTTAAAAATTAAAAATAATCAGAGTTTCCGTGTATTTTCAATGGGAAATCTTTACACGTCTTGGTCGAGGACTTAAAATTAATATTAAGGGCTCAAACTTTCAGGGATTTTTTTTTTTGGTATTTCCAACAAAATTTCACGATGGGACCAAAAAAAGTCAAAAAAAGTAAAAAAAAATCACCCTAATATATATACCAATGTTTCACATTATTATCAGCATTGATATTGTTATAATAGACTATTATTATTATTCTTACTCCTACTGTTAATTGTTTTTGTGATTGTTGTTATGGCTATAAGAATAACTATTATTGTTATTGTTGTTATTGATTGTTAAAAATCTTTGTACTTATACAGCTTTTCTGTAATTTACCAAATAGTAGAATTGAATCTACTAGTATGTGAAAGAATTTTACTTAGATTTTTTGTATTATATAAAATTTTAAAAATGTGGGGAAAAGTGGTTCAAGAAACTTTACTATAGTTCCATAAATTAAATTAAAAACTGCGCATTTAAATGAACCTTTGTACAATAAAATACGTATACCTTTCAAATTATAGACCTTTGATTTTTTTATAAACCAAAAAGAGGCGAAATAATTATTGCAATATTCAACCACATGGAAAGTTTGTCATGGTTTTTCATAGTATAGAATTATAAATTAGTCTCAGAAATGATCATTATACAATATATAACTTTTTGCTATAAAAAATGCAATTTTTCTAGTTTGCAATATTTTATTCACTTTGTACACCAGAGTAAAAAGGTAATATTACTTCGATGAAATAAAAATGAAGTTGGGAGTGAAGTTGGGCGGGAAAATAGAGTGGTTAAAAGGAGAAAATTGATAATCTTGCCCAGAGGTGTAACACACCGATAATTAACAATAGATTACAAGGGTAGTAAATCGGAAATAATGTTGCTTGGATGGATAATCAAAGGGACGAGAGATTGGTCTGTGCAGGCAGGGTTGAACAAAATGTGCGCCTCGCGGCGCTAAGGCGTCACCGGAAGGAAACGTCGCTTCGAACAGATGAACCGGATGTACACACATTCGAATCCTAAGTGTTTATTTATTGATAAAAGCGCGCGTGATTGACATTAACATTAACATCCCTAATTCATCTTCGAGTTTCACGCGAAATAATTACTGCCACTTCGGTAAAATGTGCCACCCTTTAGGTACCACTTGATTCAGTCGACAATACATTGATTAAATTATATAAAAAATTAACGATTAATAATTGTACAATTGATTAAATCATTATCTTTGTCTGCGAACTAAGTCAATAATTGATAATCATAGAAAATTATAACTATGAAATTCAAGAAAAAAAATGCTTTGTAATTAAATTTAGAAAAAAATTCAATTTTTCTAGGCGAATCTTACGTTTTACTCGGCTCATTTAATATGAACAGATAATACGTATGGAGAGATTTGTCCCCGAGACATGCAATCCACTCGTATTTATTTTTTTTTTATTTATGGTGGAGTAATTTCCAATCCTATGATTACCCGCACCAATTTTCGTGAGCAAAGTTAGGTGAAATTATCCACGAGTTTTGGTGGAGAGTGAAGAGGGATTTATTGTTGAAAGTATTGGTTTTCAGCAGTGATATTTAATCAGCGGCCCGTGGGCCGCATGACTAAGAAATTTTCTATAAATCCATTGTTTATTCATACGTAATTTTCTTGTGTCAATTAAAGGAAAAATTGTTGGTATTGAAAGGAATTCAAGGATAAGTTTCAATGAAACAAATTTTCATCACTTGAAATGGTATTTCTAAATTACATTATAGTAACAATAAAGAAAATATTAGCGCATATTGTCTATAGAAAAAATTATAATTTTTATGAAGAAAAAAATTTTTAAACGGAAAACTATTGAACGCTGATATAGTTGAGGGTATAATTAATATTATTTAAAAGGTTTATAACGTTTAATGTACTAAAAATAATAATTATTTACATTAAGTTTCATTAAAAAAATCAAACTATTAAAAAGTTTTTTTTTTCATCTATATATTTTCCATTTAATTAAAAAACTATACAATACAACGCTATTTTTGGACTCAAATATTTTTTCGCTTAATGTAAGGTTGAGAAAATTAACTTTTTCCAAATACAGGTAAACTCATTAACGATGATGCGCCGTATTTCCCGATAAGTTTACCGGCTAGAAAGGAAAATTTACTTCGGAAAAATTTTAAGGTAAAATATTTGAATTTCCAAGACTGATATTGCCAGAATGTAGGAATAAACAATTCGCATTTTTTTTTGTTTTTTCGATCAAAAGTCTTCAATATCAATCAAAACTCAGTCCAAAACTTTGACCAATGCCAAATTAATTTTTTGGTGAGCAATAATGTAGTTTTTCCGTATCTAAGTTTCCAATATTTGCTTAGTCTTAGGCCAAAAAAATTGATACAAATTTTGAAATAAAAATCTAAAATCTTTATCTTTGACCTGAAGTTTCACACCTGTAGATTTACTAGTTATATTGATCAAAATTTTCCAATGATTGCTTAGAATTTGTAATAACTTAGGAGGAAAAAAAGGTTTAGTATCGCTAGTTTAGATATTTCAAGGTTGTCTTAACTAAAAAATTGAAAAATTTATCAAGACATTTTTCTTGAAAAACTAATTTTATATTATAAAATATAATTTTATAGATCACATTGGTGAAAATTTTTTGGAATAACCAATATATATTCTTGTAGAAAATTAAACGATCTACAAAAAAGGTCTCGAACAAGTTTTTGATATATTTATTCCTTCAAAAGTTATTCAAGGACAAAGTTGAACTAAAAAGAAATTTTAATATTTTAAAGAAAAAAGTTTTTTTCAATTTTTTGACGCAACCATCAAATTTATGAAAAAAATTTATAGGACATTTTTTGCTGAGCACCTTTTTTCTTAAAACTTATCTCCATAAAAGTTTTTGAAATTTTTACACAGGTTCGAAGTTATTTAATTAAAATACAAAAAAAAAATATGTTAAAAATATAATAATTCAGGGAAATTCCAGTTTAATGCAAATAACTTACGACCTGTGAAAAATATCGAAAACTTTTATGTAGATAAGTTATAGAAAAAAAAGTACTCTACAAAATATGTCATTTAAAATTTTCTCATAAAATTGATGGTTGCGTCAAAAAATTGAAAAAATATTAAAATTTCTGTTTAGTTCAACTTTGACCTCGAATAACTTTTGAAGGAATAAATATATCAAAAACTTGTCGAAGACCTTTTTTGTAGATCGTTCAATTTTCTACAAGAATATACCTTGGTCATTCCGAAATATTGTCACCGACGTGAGCTATAAAATTCCAAAATACAAGAGAATATTGTTCCCATGTTATTTAAATGGAAAATCGAAATTTGCTATGAAGCACCTCTTAATATTAATATTAAGAGCTTAAACTTTCACAAGATTTTTTTTGTCATTCCCAACAATATTTTCGATATAATTAAGAAAAAAAAATCATAATTTTTTTTTGATTCAGTCTATTATAAACGGTTAAAATTTTCTTTAGTTTTTTGCTTAAAAAATATGGGAAACAATTTTGAAAAAAAAATCTAAAATCTTTATCTTTGACCTCAAGTTTGAAATGAATTCCAAACTTTAATCCATACATCACAATTTCTTGATTTCTTAAAAAAAATGTTTTTTTTTTAAGTTAACAATTGGCAATCATTTATTAGTAGAAAACACCTGTAGAGTTACTAGTTATATTGATCAAATTTTTCCAATAATTGTTTAGAATTCGTAATAACCTAGGAGGAAAAAAAGGTTTAGTATCGCTAGTTTAGATATTTCAAGGTTGTCTTAACTAGATAATTGAAACATTTATCAAGACATTTTTCTCGAAGAACAAATTTTATATTATATATAGAACAATAAACGGTTGATGAATCAAGAAAAAGAGAAACATTTGTGCTTTTTCTTTTTATAGCAAAAAAAAAAATCGTAAACAAGCTGACCTCTAATTATTAAATTTTTCTTGGTTTAAATATTGTAATTATTTAGCTCATTACTATGTGCGGTATTGAATTAATTTATCTGATGTACATATACAGATGTTACAAGTGACTATTTTCAAGTTTAAAGTTACCAGCCTGTGTTTAAAAAGTAATAATTTTTTCATAATATCGTGATCGATGTTTTTTCCCATTATATAAAGAAGTTAATGAGAGGAGTTAGACATCATTCAATGGCCAGCATTGGTTCAGTGATACCCGCGAATATATCATTCGAGTCGTTGGTGTTTGGCGAGAGAATGGACGAGGAAATCATTTTCAAAGGACCACAGTTGCCCGATTTGGGCGGATGTGACGGAAATCTCGGTCAATTTTTGTTGAATCGCATGCGTGAAAATCGGGAAAAATTGGCGCAAATCGATCCAGTTAGTGGTAAACAACATACGTACGAGGAATTGATCCAATATTCAATTCAAGTGGCCCGGAAATTGGAAGATAAAGGCCTCAAATCGGGGGATATCATATCAATATGTGCTCGAAATCATTTGGATATTTTCATCCCGTTTTTGGGGGCGATGTATCAAGGCATCACCGTATTACCATTGCATCCTGATTACACAAAATGTAAAATTTTCTGCTGAAAATCAATTTGGGATTTATATATCTGTTTTTAGCTGAAATTCATCATATTTTGAATTTGACCCAACCGAAATTGATCTTTTGTGATGGAGGCGATTGTTATGAAATGATTGAGGAAGTTTGTGAAAGTTTTCAATGTGAAAAAATTGTTTTTGGAGAGGAATTCGATGGGTTGATTTCGTTGGAAAATGAGGACTTTGATTTTGATTCTTTTCATTCGGTTTTCGTCGATATTTACACGGCGAAAGTGTTGATTTTATGTTCGAGTGGATCTACCGGAAATATCAAGGGAATTCCAATTACTCATCGAGTGCTTTATCATTCCGTCTCTAGTTTAGAGTAAGTAGAAGTTAACAACAATGTGGATTGAAAAAATCAATATACATTTGTATTGTTATGTGAACATTTTTGCGGTTGGTAGTTATTCAAATCGTGATTTCTTTGAATGATCTGATAATTTATCTATTAGTTTAAAAACTACACCGTAATTTCTTCTTGTAATAATGAGACTTTATCGGTTTTTTGTTATTAGATTATCAAATTAAAAATTCAATTGAATTGTCTACAAATTCCTGTGAATGGGTCTAGCCATCTAGCCATGGGTCTAGCTAAATATCGGCTTGATAAACAAATACATTTTATATACTTTTCGCGACCAAATTCCTCTTGGACCTGGAGATATGGGTAAAAATGTCCCCCTGCAGGACTATTTTTCAAAGTTATATATCTCAAAAACTAATTAAGCTAGAGAAGTGAAACCAACGCGAGGCTTTAGATTATTTTACAAAGTATATCATATATTTTTTTGAAATTTTTAGAAAAAAAAAGTATACAAAAAAAATCCAAAAAACAAATGAAATAATTTTTTTTATGTGTTCTTGGAAAATGACAATCACGAAAAAAATATATTTTATGCTTCTACGTGAGCACTATGGCTCATAAAAATTGCGTGAAATAATAATTGGTGCAACACCTTGAAAAAAAATAAAATGTGATTCACGCCTAATAGTATACCTCGGTTTTATTTTTTTTCGAAGTGTTGCACCAATTTTTTTTTTTCACAAAACTTCAATTAATAATAGACCACATATAGGAGTAAAACATATATTATTTTCATAATTTTAAGTCTAAGGAAACATAAAAAAAAATTATTAGTTTTTTTTGTTTTTCTATATTTACTCTTAAGATGATTACTTTCAAGATCAAAATAATTGATCCCAGAAGAAAAAAACAACTAGTGTTCAATTTTTATTAAAATACGAATAAAAAAAAATTATCACCACTGTTATAATTTATTACAACTGGAATACTATACGTCTACAATTATATCTGCGTACATATTGACGGCATTTGAATTACTTGGTTTTCTTCGTTTAGCTTAGGATATTATTCACTGGCTCATACCAAAATTTTTACAGGTTCTACCAAAAGTGGGCGAAAAAATGAACTATTAAATAATATTTTAAACCAATGTCAAAAATAAGTACCTTTAATCATCAGGGTAGAAATAAAATCAAGACATATATATAAATAGCGAAAACAGTTGTATATACAATGATTATATTTCAAATGTTAAAGATTGCAACAGTATTTCCCGTTATTCCTGTGATTCTCCAATAGAAACTTTACAGTGGGATATTATTCTCATGCAACAGCTTTTATTTGTTATTTTTCATATGAACAATTATTATTCAGAATACTGCATCCTACGAGATACTAACCAAATTATTTTAGGTTCATAATATTCCAATTGTAATAAATTATAGCAGTGAAGATATTTTTTTTTATTCATATTTTAATAAAAATTGAACACTAGTTGTTTTTTTTTTCTGTTGGGAACAATTATTTTGATCTTGAAAGTAATCATCTCAAGAGTAAATATAAAAAAACAAAAAAAGTAATATTTTTTTTATATTTCCTTAGACTTAAAATTATGAAAATAATATATGTTTTGCCCCTATATGTGGCCTATTTTTTATTGAAGTTTTGTGAAAAAAAAGTTGGTAGAACACTTCGAAAAAAAATAAAACCGAGGTATACTATTAGGAGTAAATCACATTTATTTTTTTTTCAAAGTGTTGCACCAGTTTTTTTTCCACGCAATTTTTATGAGTTATAGTGCTCATGTAGAAGCATAAAATATATTTTTTTCGTGATTGTCATTTTTAGAGAACACATAAATAAAATATTTCATTTGTTTCAAAAAAATATATGATATACTCTATGAAATAATCTAAAGCCTCGCGTTCGGTTCACTTTTCTAGCTTAATTAGTTTTTGAGATATGTAACTTTGAAAAATAGCCATGCGGGGGGACATTTTTGCCCATATCTCCAGGTCAAAGAGGAATTTGGTCGCGAAAAGTATATAAAATGTGTTTGTATATCAAGCCGATATTTTAAGATAAGTTTCGACATAGGTTCCTATTTGGGGGCCAACTCGCCATGTGGATCCTGCTAGACCCTTTTTGCAAAAATCTTTTCTGGAAAAGTTGATTTTTGTATACCAAAAACTTTGTGTACCTTATTCTATCGTATTTCTTTGTCGGTTCAAAAATTTTTTTTTTCTTTTTAGCACAGCTACTTTTAATTTCGAACGAGTCCTTTTCTTTTCGCCACTGTCCTGGCTAAGTGCTCCATTAACGTTACTATCGACCATTATAGTCGGTGGATGCAGAATTATTACTAAATATCAAGCCGACCAAGTATTACCGTTACTGGAGCGATATAAAATCACGTATTATTTTACGGGTCACACTGCATTGTTGCAAGTAGTCCGAGCAAAAAATATAAAAAATTTCGATCTTTCATACTTGAATTCCATATTGATTGGCGGCAGCAATTGTTCGGAAGAAGTCCTCAAAGAATTACGAAACATTTTCCATCCCATCCCCATTGTCAATGCGTATGCATCGACGGAATCAACGGCCGTGGTTGCCAAGTATGAATTCCCCACCGATTTAGAATGGGTGAAATCAAAACCGGGTTCCCTAGGAAAAATCCAAGCGGGAATTGAGATAAAGGTAACATTTTTAATACAAACTAAACAAATATTGAGAATAAAAATTGAATTTTTTTTGCCACAGGTTGTAGATCCCGAAACGAAGCGTTGTTTAAACGTGCTGGAAAAAGGAGAGTTGTACATTCGGATACCTTACGCCCCCCGGGAGTATTATCGAAATCCCGAGGCGTCGGCGTCAGCGTTTGATAAAGACGGTTGGTTTCATTCGGGGGATATAGGCTATGTTGATTCAGATAATTGTCTTTATTTCGTTGGCAGAAATCGAGAATTGATCAAATACCAGGGCTGGAGTGTACGATATGACTTTTCAAGATTAAATTTTTATTGATTTTATTGGGGAAATTAATTATTTTGTAGATTCAACCGGTTATGATTGAGACGATTTTGTTGAAGCATCCCGATGTGAAAGCCGTAGTTGTAATGGGATTGGAGGATAATGAGCTTGGGGAGCTTCCCATGGCTTTTGTCGTTAAAAAAGAAAATGCTTCGGTTACGGAAGAAGCTTTAATTGAGTTTGTTGCAGGTGAGACTTTAATAAATCTTAATTTACCTGAAGAACCTAGGCAAAAAAAAATTGAACACATTTGCCAAAAATTTTTTCAAGCTTAACGTTGTAAAATTAAAATAAAATCAAAGTTCTAATATTTGATACACTAGCTGATCCCCGCGACTTCGTCTGCGTAACGTATTTTATTTTTCTTATTTCTTTTACGAAAAATATAATCATACAAAAAAACATTTCACACTCTTGAAAAAGACACATTTAATAAACGGTTGCTTAAAATAAAATATTTGTATGTAATGATCAATTAGTTCTCAAAAATATTTACAAATATCTAAAAATTACCTAAAAAACCGTATACCTACGGTAGGTATACCTACCGTGAACTAAATAATCCGTAAATCAATCAGCATCTATACATAAATAAAAAATATCGCCAAGTTCAATAAATTCGGGTCTTAATTATGACTAAAAAAAGTCGAAAGTTATCAAAATACTCACGTCAAAATAACCTCATCTCACTGTTTCGATTCCCGAATGAACCTTTTTCCAAAAACTATTACACTATTGCACTGTACAACACAACCGCGAAATTGAAATTTGTACAATTGCACAAAACCCAGTTTTTCCATACTCATGTATAACCATTATGTATCTATAAACTTATTATTAAAATATCTGATTTTCAATTATATAATTAAACCATATTGGATAGTCCAGAGTTCACCATACACGATTTGGCGTATGTCTTTTGCTCTGGAAGAGGATTTTAAATTTCTTTTATCATTATGATGATATGCTTATTTATAATTTATCATTATGATGATTTCTGGCTGGAATTGCGATTTTTTTTCGTGATCCCTTTAACGCACTTGAAAATAAAATATATTGTCCCCCCCAAGAAAAAAATCCTGAATCCACCCTTGTCTGTTAGGGTAGGAATTTTTAAAAAAAATCACATGCCTACTTCCCATAAGGAATACACCGATTATTAAAATTTCATCAGTCAGAGGGCATATATAGATACAGGATTTTATGTATTCACGGTTTTAAAAACTTATTTATTTAAGTTTTATTACTATTATTATTATAACTATAACATTTTTTTTCGTTAATATTTCCTTACTGAGCAACCTTAAGGATCTATTTATAAAAATTTTATAAAAAAAAAAGTTTACTGTCAGATTATTATCTATAAAAAAATTTATATTTCAAAAAGGCAATTTTTCGTATTTTAAATTAAATTACTGTGCTTTTTATTAGTGCAACTAAAAATATTAATACAGATCATTTTTTAATTTTTAAATACCTTTCCAATGATATATAATTCGCCTATCTAAAGTAAAATTTATTTTTCATCCCTCAGTTTTTACGTAGGGGGTATATTCCCTTATTATTTTTATGAAATGATAAGTAGCCTAACGTGTGTGGGTAATTGTGTTGTATGTTAATATAAAGTTTCATTAAATTCGGTTGTTTTGTTCTTTAGTTAAATCACCAGCGCACGTGATGTAAGAAAGTTTTTTAGTAATTTTTTCACACACTATTAGAGTTGTAGTATAGATTACTAATTTTTTTGAAAATTAAATATATCCTATTTTCATCGGAAACAGTGTAGCTTCCCAACAGTGAAAGAATTTTTCAAATCGGTCAAGTAGTTTTGGAGACTATTCAAAGCAAACAAATAATCAAATCTTTCCTCTTTATAATAATAGATAGATAGACAATAGACTATCGAATAGTGTTTGGAAAATTTTGATTTCTTGCTCAAAAAATGCAATGAACTATTATACTATACAAGAAAAGTGATGATTTTGCTAAGATAACTATTTGAAAATTAATTTTAAATACAAAAATATATAAATTGTATTATACTATACATCTAGTCTCGTTCAATACGATTACAAGTGCTACAGATGCCAGTGTTGGTTTCCTCCTCTATATTTCTTAATTGTTAATGATCCTAAATTGGATGATTTAATAAATTGTTTTTATTTTTGATTATAACAGAAAAAAGTCCCTCAAAAAATAAGTGTTTATATTCAATAAGTTTCACACCATAAATTTTTGCGTAAACACCAAAAACTTGTTATTTTTAACATAATCTTGCATTTAAAATTTAATTATATATTACTTTCTTCTCCTAAATTAAGTGTATTTAACTTAACACCAAATTGTTCTTAATATTTTTATTGCGTGTGTGCCAGAAATAAATTCCTTACATAATAAGTTGAAGAAATGATTAAATCTTTAAACATATTTTAAAAGAATTTTCATAAAAATTATACAATTTTTAGGTTCTGTCGTCGATCATTTACGACTTCGTGGTGGAGTACGTTTTGTGGATTCAATTCCATATGCACCGAATGGAAAAGTCCGTCGAGGAGTTCTTTCCCAAATGCTAAAAAGCTAAAACTTTTCGTAGATTTTCATGGAAAACAATGATTTTAAAGAACCGTTTAAACATTCTTTGTTATAATTAATGGAGAAAAAAATTGTAAAAAGCTCCTAGTTGATAATTATTAATCACATTTATAGTACTAAACATGAAATATCTGTAAATCTGTTTTTAAAACGACAATGATTCTATTGATTATGTAACTATAAATACGTTTAAACTATACACCAGACAAGAATATGATTACCAGTTCAAAAGAATGCACAAAAATTTTATAATATATAAGTCTGAATAGCAAATTGTGTAGGGGAAAACAGGGTAACATGAGATAGAACTAAATCAACTGCATAAAAACGGAAGCACCAAAGAGCTAATTTTCCAATTTTTTTTTTAATTCTTATGCATTATTACGAATGCCATCTATGATTTGTTGTACCAAATTATAACTAAAAAAAAATGATGTGCAGTATTTTTAGTTTTATAGTAAAGAAGTATATTTTTATGTGGATAAAGTTTAGCCTTATGCAAAGAGGCATATATAAAATAAATCTTCTTAGTTATTTAAGAAATAAGAAATAAATTATATTTTTTCATGCCATCATGGAATATTTATGTTTGGTTAAAAACGGAATATGTACATATGGGTGTCCCAATCTATAAAGGCGTTTTTTTTTCAAATTTCGATGCATATTTTTTTTCCTATTTGAACCATATAACAAAAATATTTAATATTATTGCTATTGAAGAAGGATAACCAGTGCTGATTTGATTTCAAAGTTGTAATATGAAAATTAATGCAGGTACCATACAGGAATGTAAGGTCTTTGTTAATTTAGTAAATAAAACACTGCTTTGTTTGTATCTTATATTAATTAAGTATTTATTATTAAAAGGATGTTATTAAGTAGTTTTTATTTTTAATATTTGCTTTTTCCAGTTGGAATATAACTTGAATGATACAAAGTTATCGATGATTTTCTCTGAAATTAAAAATAAGGGTAACCTTATCATATATCTTAGTAATAAATAAAAATTTTATTATTACTTGCCAGACTAACCGTAAAATGAGGCACTAAGTTCTTCTTTCGATGGGATATAGCGTTTAATCGATATATAATTTTTATTTTTGGTTTTTGGTCTACATCATAATCAACGGACAAGACTGACAAATCATCTTTTAAATACCATAAAAGCTGGTAGAACTTCTGTAAAGCAGATTTTGAGATTCATTTGTCTATTTTTTTTGTAAGCTTTCATGGCTTTTAAATAGCATCAATAATCACCAGGAAAGGTGCTTTTAAAGCTTAATTTCATTGCAGTTAAGGTTTAGCGTTGGATGTCAATAGTTAATGCCAGTAAAGAAATTCTCAAGAGTCATCTTTAGTGATTCCTTTGGTTAACTCAATTCGGTAAAATACTAATATTTTGTTCATATCTGATACATTGAGATATGACCACTTTTCTGTACTACTCTGCATTTTCTTAAAATCAATTTTTCCCCATTTTCACGGAAATTTTTGAATAGTTGAATGTCAAGACTTTTTCATAATCTGGCTAATTTTTTCTTCAATCACGCCTTTGAATACTAATTCGTAGACGTGATGGCAACAAGTAAAAGGGAACTTTTCTTTACTTAGTTTTTGTACTCAAGAAGTACAGAAGTCCCATTAAGACAAACTATATATAAAGCAGTAGTATCACAACAAAGAATTTGCACTTTATTTTCAAGATTCCAGTCAATAATGGCGTTCCAACTGCCTGTTCTTTTCGAAGAGTTGTCCAATTTTAGTACAGTGATAAGTTGTTCTCTATTACCATATGAAATAACTATCAATAATAGTTCATCTTTTGATTTTTATGCATCTAAAGCCAGGAAGAGTTTTCCAACCTAATGGATAGTTACAGTATCCGGTACTCATTTTGGGAATCGATTTTCATAGCTTCTCGTGCTCTTTTCACTTTTCCCTACAAATTCTTTAAATGGAGGAATTACTTATGAAAATAATTTTTTATTGGTCTACTCTACAGTAACAATATATGTATAATAAAAGAAATAAAATAATATAATAGTAAAAGTTCCAGACGCATGTCTTTGCCATTCAACAACTTTAGAAAACATAGAAAATAGAAAAAAAAATTAATATGATTTTTATCTATATAAATATTTAAAGATATCTGTCTCAGATCACTGGGAAAAACGACCTTAAAAAACCCAGCACTTATTTTGCTAATTAAAAATTAGTGAATAATATGTTTTATTCTCTTATGTTTTCTTGTGACATTATGGTCATAGCTGCTATACTTTTATTGAGGCACTCATTATCATTGCATCTTAAAAATAATTTTTCACACACTTTCCATAAAAATACCTTTATCATTGGAAAGTTTCCATCTTCATGTAGTTGTTCAATCAGTGTATACCTGGGGGCATCTGGACCAAATCTTAAAAATTTATTTTGTATCACCTGGAGTTATTTAAAGTTGGTTTCACTAGTAAAACTCCAGCATGGTGCAGTATACGTGAGCATTAGTCTTACCAGAGCTTTGTACAAAAGTATTTTGATTTTTGTGGTTAGAGCACTGGTTCTATTTAGTAAGGGGAATAGGGCCATAATTAGACCCTATCCTTTTTGCACTAGATTATTTACATGAGCTGTGAATGTTAATTTTTGGTCCAAAGTGACCCTCAGGTACTTTAGTGTGGGAGACCACTCTATTTCTTGGTTGGCAATTCTAACACGTTTCTTATTAATTGACCTTCGTTTAGTTATTAAAATGGCTTTTGTTTTTCCAGCATTTATTTTAATTTTTCATTTTAAGAAATTCCTATTTATTCGATCTAAGTTTTTCGTTAGTTTATTGGCTGTGTCAGTTCTCCAGGATGACACGGACAGTGCCGTATCATCTGCAAAAAGTGACACTGCTAAGTTGTTCCTCCAAGGGATATCATTTAAATATTAAATAAATAATATAGGTAGGTCCTAGAACTGATCCTTGGGGTACACCGGCTGTTATTTTCTTTTGGTCAGACAATATATTTGCCATCTGAACCCGAAAAGTTCTGTTATGGAGATAGGAAGAGATCAATCTAATTAGATACTTCGGAAATCTGTATTTGATTAGTTTAAATAGCAGCCCAGCGTGCCAGAAAGTATCAAATACTTTTTGTATGTCGAGAGTAACCCAAGCCAATGTGCTTCTTTTTGTTAAACTCTTTGGTTGCATTGTCAACCAGCCTTGCTAGCTGAGCAGTTGTTGAGTGTGGTTTCCGAAAACTGAATTGTTCATTGATCAGGATATTGTTAGTGGTTAGGTGATTGATTATGTGATCTTGTATTATTTTTTCGGTGATCTTGCTTAACGCGTCTAGTAAACTAATGGGTCTGTAATTATTTAGTTGTTTGAAGTCTTTACCTGCTTTTGGTATGACTTTTAGCAATTACTTGTTTCCATTGGTTAGGGAAATATTGCCGGCAGAAAATATGGTTAATAGTGTATGATAAATATACTACGGCTTTCCGCGGAAGGTTTTTAAGTGCTCCATTGGTGATTTTATCAGGGCCAGGGGCCTTATTGTTTTTTAACGATTTAATTATTTTCTTTACTTTACCTGGCGATATGAAAGGGTAGTTAGTTTAATTCTCTGACCTATCTTTAGCAAATTTGCTTAGTGTTCTATTCAGTTTGAGAGTGTGCGCCTGTGAACCTAAGTTTTGGTTTTGCGTGGATATTTTTTCAAAATGGGAGACAAATAAATTTGTTTTTTCGTAATCTGTAGTTGTATATCGATGGTTATCGATTTTTATTGGAGGGACATTTATATCGTTACCCTGCATGTTCCTAACTGCCCTCCATAACGTGCCACTTTTATTTTCTAACGTTGCGGTATATTTATATGTGGTATACTTATGAGAAATTCATCATTCTTATGTCCCAGTGTCTTAATAGTTGCTTCAGTAGTAAACACAGAATTTCTTATATTGAACTGACGCCTATCTAATATTACCACTAATATTGGAGTCATAAAATTGTTCCTTTTCTAGATAACATGATAACTTTTAGTCTACAAACCGATTGATTAAAAAGTATAATTATTTTTATTTTCCAAGTATTGTAAAATTTCAACACCTTGTTTGAATACTTTAAATTTTGTGGTCAATTTAATTGAAGAATATTTGAGCTCTTTACTTAATTATTGAAAAATTTTAGGTCATAAAAAATCTTTAGATGAAGATGAATGGAAATAAAAAAAATTAAACTCCATATACATTTTTCGTCATTTCTTCAAAACTGACTACGAAAACAACACATAGAAAAATAAATATTATTTGAAGGGAAAATTGAAGTACTATATTTTTTTTAAATTAGCAATCAGTTAGTGCAAATTATGGGCTAATGTGTTGTCTTGGCTGGAGCTCTTGAGCTCCAAATGGCTTGATGAAGAAGTTCCCAGTGGAACATCTTCCTGCTATTTTGATGTCAGGTCATATGGAGTTCTTTTTGTTTTCAGTCTTCTAATGGTTGAGTGCTTTTGGAGTGGCCCCATCAACGGATTTGTGTGCTCTATCAGTCTTATAAAGTGAGCTTCACTTCTTTGTTTGACCTGTTCTGAGATTGGACATATGTGCAGGTCTTTATGTAGCATATCGTTGGTGACATACCATGGCGCATCCGCGATCGCTCGTAAAATTTTTGACTGGCATCTTTGGATCATTTTGGTGCTTGATTTGCTGGCACAAGCCCATAATTCAATCCCATAGCTCCATATCGGAACTATTATGGCCTTGTATAGGAGCAGTTTATTTCCCAAATACATTGTGGATTTCTTTCCCATAAGCCAGTATAGCTGTTTGAACCTCTGCATGGTTTGGGTTCTCTTTTTTGCTATGTGGATTCTCCAGGTAAGTCTTTTATCGAGGTAAAGTCCCAGATATTTCACCGAACTCGATTCTGAAATACCCAACCCCTTGACATAAACGGTGGGGCAGTTGCCTCTTCTGAGAGAGTAAGTTGGCCAGTTTTATTTTCCACTGGTCCGTCCAAACTTCAATTAGGGCGATGTGGTGTTGGAGATGAGCTACTGCAACCACAGGGTTCTCATCGTTGGCCATTATGACTATATCGTCAGCAAATGTCCCAATAAATGTGTTGGTGGTTGTTGGTAAATCAGTCTACAGTAGGTAAAGAATGGGACCTAGTACACTGCCTTGGAGAACGCCTGATTTGATTTGGCAATAGCTAGAAGTTTTGTCATTTACTCGTGTTCGCAATTGTCGATTTTGCAGGTAAGGAAGTACTATATTGAATAAAGTATCAGTTGTGTTTAAAGATATAATTTTTGAAAATTTTCATTTGAAAATTCTCCTATTTTTCGTCAATTTCACTCACTGTTGGAGAAAATAATTTTTTTTATCTTCTAGTAACAATCGGAAATTTCTAAGAAAAAAACTTCAAAAGTCTTAAAGAATGTTAAAACCTGACAGCTGAATCTATGATTTAGACGAAGGATTCAAGATGATAATGTCTTAAAATGAAAATTTATGTGAATTACATAATTTTTTAATCTTTTTGCGTTTTTCCGTCTCTTAACAATTAATTTTCAAACAGTAAAATAATCATAATTAAATTTAAATAATTTACTAATACAATTCAAAAACTTAATTATCAATAACTAATCCAACCTATGAAAAATCGTTCATAGATTAATTTGCTATATTATTTTTTTTTCAATAATTCAGTATTATGAACAAATATGGTTGGAACTGATATAATTCGGATACATCGATGAAAACCATTAGTAATATATTCCATTGATGAAAGTCAATAATATTAGTACGTTTTAGTTTAAATCTACAAGGAGATTGGCAATATTACGAAACCCTCAATAAAGTTATTAATTAGGGGATGTACAATTAGTGCGTATTTATGGAACAATTCACGAATTTCACGAATCATGGTATTTGACTTGTCTAAAGAGACAAGCTTGTTTCATGCTCATTCGATAGTAAATTATTAATCCTAATTAATAGACGAAAAAAGTATAGTTCAAAGTTCTTCATGGATTATTGGAATTTATTTTCGGTTGTGGGAAAACCAATTTTAACAGCCGATAAATTTATTGATTTGGTATTTAGTAGTTTGTACTTACACCAAAGTAGAAAATAGATGACCTACGATAATGGTTCATTTTTCTTTTAAGTAATCAATAGATAAGTACTTAAGACTGTCTTTTTCAAATTTTTCAAAAATTTGAAGAATTTCAGTCTTAATAGTCGCATCCGTTACAGAGGGAAAAAACTAGTCTGACTTACATAACTTAACGCTAGAAATTATAGAATATTGACAACAATAGTTTAAGAAATCTGACTAAAACTAAAAACTTTATACCCTTAAGGGGTTCATACAATTAGAATTTTCAAAAAAACGTTTTTTTTAATTTTTTTTTAAATGTACATATATTAAAGAATACAGACAGAAAATTTCATATCGTTCCGGTGAATATTTTCGAAGTTACACGCAAATTCGAAAAAAAAAAATGTTATCCTATGTAAAGTGCTTTTCAAACTTTAAATGCGTTTTTCTCAAAATGGTGTTTTCAAAATCGGTGACCAACATTACTCCAAAACGGCTTAACCGATTAGTCTCAAATTTTTACCCGAGCTTCTTAAATATATTTTCCAGTAATTAATCGAAGATTTTTTCTCACCGATAAATATTATTTCTTTTATATACAATTTAGGGTCGAAATTTTGGTCAAAAATCGATTTTTTTTTTTGAGAAACCGCCATTTGATCAAAAAAAAATATTTTGCTTATTCCTTCGATTAATTACTAGATTTAACATTACTTTAATGAAATCTGTTTGGTTTTTTAAATTCAGAGGATCCAGTTCAAAGATATAGTGGTCACCGCAAAACGTCTTTTTTGAGAGGAACTCCCGGAGATCAGCTGTAGCTCCTTTCTAAATAAATATTTTTACTAATACTAAGTCTTAAAATACAGTTAACAGATACCATAATATGTGTACCAATTTTTAGATCAATAAATTTAAAAGTTTTCTCTGGAAAAATTCTGGAAAATTCGCTTTTTTTTTGCCTTCTAACTGTATATAACCCCTTAAGGTTATTTTTTCATGAATTTTTAATTCCAATAAATTAAATATAAACCTTTAAACAAAATCCTTTAAAAAAATACGTTATGCAAATATGAATCTATTTAAAAATTGTTGATATTGATATTTTTTTAAGATAGTACCAAGACTACAAAACAACTTTAAAGATAGGACCCCAAAGATCTTCCTGATAGGTTTCAAGCCTAGAAAAATTTCCCAGGAATAGTCCACTGGGATTGCATCTACAATTAAGCCAACAGAATAGTAGATAATTGTGGTAACAATTTTTTTTTAAATAAATTATAATAGATTTTCTATTAATCGGTTTTGAACGATGTTAAACTCGTTAGTTATATCCCCCACAAAACATATATATTTTAAGAATCGAAATAAGCAGAAAAAGTTACTTTTTCGAATAATTTATTATTTTTTTCATTAAAAATTAATTTATTGGAGTTGAATTGTACGTTGGAAGTTGAGCAATAAATAAAAACAACTAATTAAAGCGAAACGATCTTATATTTGTAAAGAATTTTATTCTATATCTTGAAGAAAATGCAAGAACGTAGCGCAAAAAATTTAATTAAAGTTTAATTTAGATTAAACTCCACATACTTCAGTGGCGATAGCCTTAAATAATCACTTCAGCTTATAAAAAAAATACAACAAATTAAGATTCCACAATTTTGTATTTGTACATTGTTTTCTATTTATTTGTTTTTCATTGTCTATTGAAGAAAATCGCACGGTTTTTGTAAAACTAATTGCAAAAATTACTAAAACCACCCTAAAAGAAATTGAATCAGGACTTTAGGAATGGGATCAACTCTATTAATTTGGGCAATAATTTAGGCACAGTAAATGTTATTTATTAAAATCAAATTCCTTACCTTTACCTGTTGTTTTGATATCAAACGTAGATCGATAGCAAATTTAATTTTAGCCATAAAAATCCAGAATTATAATTCGTTAAAACGTAAGCCGTTAAAATAAGAATCTTTATTTTTACTAACTAAATAGCTTTATAATAGTTATCCTTGTAATTTTTAATAAAAAGTTCGTTATTATAAGCTGGAAAAAATCTGGTTTTTTTAAGAAAATCCTAATGGTTTCTTATTGTAATTTAGTCAGCATAAGTTTTACACTATTAAACTAGCATAGGTACCTAAAAGCTTTCACTACTCAAATGTAATAAGAGCAATTAAAATTAAAAAAAAATGGCTTAAATTAATTTTGGTATCTTTCATCGTCAATTCATTTAAAGGAAAAGGTATTCAAAGATTTAAATAATTAATTTTTGCAGAAAGAAAATTCGTAGTAATTTCACTCTATTAATGTACATTAGACTGATTCAAAAAAAAAAATGTTTTTTTCTCTTAATTATATCGAAAATATTATTGGAAATGACAAAAAAAATCCTGTGAAAGTTTAAGCTCTTAATATTAATATTAAGAGGTGTCGCATCGCAAATTTCGATTTTCCATTTAAATAACATGAGAACAATATTCTTTTGCATTTTGGAATTTTATATCTCACGTTGATGGCAATATTTCGAAATAACTAAGGTATATTCTTATAGAAAATTAAACGATCTGCAAAAAAGGTTTATTACAAGTATTTGATTTATTTATTCCTTCAAAATTTATACGAGGTCAAAGAGAAATTTTAATATATTTTTTCAGTTTTTTGACACAACCATCAATTTTATGAGACAATTTTATAGGAAATTTTTTATAGAGCACTTTTTTTTCTATAACTTATCTTTATAAAAGTTGTTAATTTTTTGCACAAGTCCTTAGTTATTTTATTAAAATAAAAATAATAATTTTTATGTTAAAATATAATAATTCATGGAATTTTCAATTTAATGCAAATAACATAGGACCTGTGCAAAATATCAAAACTTTTAAATAGATAAGTTATAGAAAAAAAATGCTCTACAAAAAATGTCTTATAAAATTTTCTCATAGAATTGATGGTTGCGTGAAAAATTGAAAAAATATTATAATTTCTCTTTAGTTCAACTTTGACCTCGAATAACTTTTGAAGGAATAAATATATCAAAAACATGGTTAGAAACCTTTTTTGTAGATCGTTCAATTTTCTACAAGAATACACCTTGGTCATTACGAAATATTGTCACAAACGTGGGCTATAAAATTCCAAAGTGCAAGAGAATATTGTTCCCATGTTATTTAAATGGAAAATCGAAATTGGCGATGCGGTACCTCTTAATATTAATATTAAGATCTTAAACTTTCACAGGATTTTTTTTGTCATTCCCAACATTTTTTTCGATATAATTAAGAAAAACAAATTAATCATTTTTTTTTGAATCAGTCTAATTTCACTCGATTAATGTACATTGTACATTAATCGAGTGAAATTATTACGAATTTTCTTTTTGCAAAAATTAATTATTTAAATCTTTAAATACCTTTACTTTCGAATGAATTGACGATGAAAGATACTAAATTTAATTTAAGCCATTTTTTTTAATTTCAATTGTTTTTTTTGTCATTCCCAATAATATTTGCGATATAATTAAGAAAAAAAAATCATCATTTATTTTGACTCAATCTAATGTACATTGTTTGTTAAATTGGTTATTTTCATTGGGTTTTGGACTAAAAGATTAAAAGATCTCAATTCAAAATAGAAAATATATCCGCGACAAAAATTACGCAAAAAACTTGCTTTTTCTTGAGGATAACAATATTTTTTTTGTCCAAAACCCTATGATGAACCAATCTAAATAAATTTTTGGTCAGATCTAATCAATTTTCTTCTAAAGCTTTAATTTTTCACCGTAATTAAATGTGAATATTTTGTAAAAGGAGTAGGACAAAAAATTATTGTACTACGTAAAGAAAATGCAAATTTTTAGAGTAATTTTCTTGTGTATGCGAATATGTTTTCTATTTTGAATTTCTCCATTCCCTGTCCATCAGACGTGGAGGTCTGTTTTTTTTACGTTTTTCCTCGTCTTTTTGCTTGCGTTTAATATAAAAAACAGGGGAAAAAAACAAAGTAGAAGTTCCGTAAAATTGTTTTTTCCACCACATCGGCATGTCATCGTTCGTTATATGCCCATTTCGTCCTCATCCCCCTATCCCTCATAACTCGTCTCGTTATCGTTCTATAATATTAAGCAATTTACAGATTACTTGTTGCGATAATGCTAACGTAATATCGCTTAATAACGGTCTGAAAGATTTTAATCAAATACGGACACACAAGAGGGCACTCATAGCACACGAGGGAAAATCGCCAGCGAAAGGAAAACGGCTTCCTGCCACCCCTATAGCGAGTCGCCTCCAGGCAAATGGGCGCGTAAATGAATGAATAAATTAATGAAGTGGAGGACGCTAAATGCGAATAAGAATATTTTAAAATGTCTTTACGCAACAATTTAAATAGACTGGTAAAGTAAAACCCACCCCTTTTGGCTTGGTCACATACATAAATTTTAGGCCTTTTTTCGGTGATTTACTGGAAAATTAATCGAGTGCACGCGTTTTTGTGATGCTAATATCAAAGTTTATAGCCAAGTCATTCGATTCATTAGTGCGTCCAGGGTTGTTGAGGGCTAACAAATATTTTATACAGCCGGAAAATGGTGGAAAGGGTTGAAAGAAATACCGCATTCCATTAGAGCAACAGACGCACGGCCGATTTGGAAAATAGTTTCAGGCGAAAAACGAATTGATTTCGAAATTACTTGCTATCGAAAATGAACTGGAAAATCAGATTAATTATCCCCCCTAGTTGATGCCCAGAACTCGGAGGAAGTGAATAACTTTCATTAACAATCAGCTAACCAGAAACTTCGTTAAAAGGGCAAATTAAATACAAATTAATAATTGCTACAAATATTTGTATTTTTTCGCAATCTTTTTAATACTTTTATTCCCTTAAAACATAAACTTTTTGCGCTCTATGTTTTTTTAAAAATCAATGACCAATTTCTTCGTTTTAAGCATCATTTGTAGTAAAAATAAGTCATTCAGGAGAAATCGCAGGAATTAACTGATACCACTACACATTTGCAGATTTTTCTTGGCTAAATCTCGACGAAAAAGCTTCTTTTTTTTCACAAATGTTTCGAATAAATTTCATTCTTTCGTCTCTCAGAAAACGGAAAACTACCCTTGTTTCAATTTCTCGGTAATTTCCAACAATTTCTCAACTCAATTAAACAAATGTTATGAACGTAATAATCGTTTGAATAGATGGCAGCACATTATTCTAAAGCAGTTGCCATCTGCGTTTATTTTCTACATTTAATTTTCGCATGCAGAGCTTTTAATTGTTTGCCAAATACAGTGAAACGTTAATAAAACATTTGCGCTAATGGAGTTATGGTGTTGGCAAATTCTTTTTATCAGTGAAGATTAGATTGTATCAGTGCGTAACTTTTGCATTGTTGGAGCTTTTGATTATTGTTTTATCTTTTTCAAACATAAATTAATTCAGAAGTTTTGTCGTTGTTCTTTGTAACAATAAACATTTTTTGAAATTGAATTTTTCGAAACTCTTTTCGTCAAAAGCTTTTTGAAAAACTTCGTTTTGTTTGTCACTTATTTGTTTCTGAGTACTTTTGTTTTTGAAATATTAATTATTAAGTTAATTATAATCAAAACTTTATTGAAGAAAAATAAAATAACATCAAGAATTCTTCAACAAATTTTAATGTATTAAGATTTATAAAAACATTTTTCGGAAGATCAAAAAAATCTCCTCCCCTCTGTAAAATGATTAACAAAAGTACGTTTATTTGGAAAAATATTGAGAATAATTTTATAACTAAAGAATATCATGGAAATGGTATAGATATATTGTAAATCTCTTGTATTTTTTATAAAATTTTTCAGAACATAGTACAAACATCACACACGCCATGTTATCTATATTGAAAGTGGGTAAGTATAAAAAAGCTTATCTCTTGCTAAGTTGACAGAAAAATTATTTTTGGTCTAAATTAGTTGAAAATATACTCTTTTGACACTATTAAATTATAAAAACATTGTGTATACAAAATATAGGAAATATTTCGGTCCAATTTATGTAGTATAATTTAATATAATAATATTTAAAAATCATATCATAACCATAAATTTGAACAGAAGTTCAAAAAAAAAAATATTCGTGACGTATTGCCCAGATACGTATTTCGATTGCCAAGCAATCTTCCTCAGTGAAAAAATGCTTTTAAACTTCCTACTTTGTTTAAAATTCGTTAGCAATGACTAAAAAAATGAATTCCTTGACAAATTTAGATAGGTACTTAATAATACTTGAATGAATCTTCTAAGTCATTGAATACGCTGACGACTTGGTACTGTTGGCTTGTCAATAAATATGAATAGAAATACAGAAAATCTAAATTGACGAAAATATTATATTTGATAAAGTTTTGCCATAGCAATGATTTGAAATCAATAAAGAAGTTCTTAAATAAGAAGAAAACAAAGAAGTTAATTTTTAAGAGTCTAATATGTTAACAAAAAAAAAATCATAGGTAAACAAAGTAATGAAAAGGTAAAGCTTTATTTGCGGTTTGTCAAGCTTTGCAGACGTTTCACTGTAATACCGTTTGTAGTAAGAAATCATTGAAATCTTAGAAGCAATGATAATGAATTAAAAAAAAAAGAAGAGTTAATAATAGCAAAAAAGAAATTAAAAAGAAACCCCAACCGGAGAATGGTTACCAAAATCAATATTAAGTTAATTTTGAGGTGATTTCCACTGTACGTTTTAATGGGCGATGAGCACATTTACTTTTATATGGCCTTTTTATATTTTTACATCAAATTTCAAATGGACATTTTAATTAAAATTTAATTAAATTTTTATACAGTCTAACTTTTATCGAAAATTAAATTAGTGAACAATTTATGTGAAGTTTTTTTTTTATGTGTTCCCGTAATTTTTCCGAGCATAAATCTTTTTTTTTTCTTGATTGATATTTTCTTTTTTGTATGGTTTAACTAAGCAAAACTGGAATCGTTTATTAGAGGTAATGAAAGGACAATGTTGGTGTAGAGCTTTGTGAAAAGAGGGATGGAAAAAAGGTTATGTGACTTCACACGATTTCCTCTTCGACGTCGGGTTGAATTACAATTTCAAAGAAAACGTGTGATTGCAATTGCCCCACGTATTTTGCATATGGGGCCTGTAGGCCCCCTGACTTTTATGAAAGGGAACATATATGAAAACCAAGGACATATAGCGTGCGGTAATTAGTTTTTATTACAAGTGAAATAACCGCTACAATATTCCACCTCACCTCTCCATTTTCCGCTTGCCTACAGTAGCTCATATTTCCACCCCCAACTATTTAAAACTCTTGTGGCGTTCTTACACCCCTTCTGTGCTAAAACGACAACATGACAACTTTTCCTTCCTGAATGAGGCCGCCCCCGTAAGTTTTTAGTGCGAAAACACTCATCCGTGTTACATAAAACGTAAAACGTGAACCGGAAATGAGGGCTAACATGAAAAGTGGGAACCGGGAAAACAGAGATCGAGGGGGGAGAGTTCAAAAGACTTTATCCCGGGGAAAATATTTGATGTCTTAATGAAGTCATTTTCATAATTAATTTAGTGCCACATGCACTGTATTACGACTATACATTTTTTAGAAAATATCATATTGTGCAAATGTAACGCTCTGTCCTAAAACTGTTCGTGATGTTTCCGGGAAAATCTATTTAAACACACATAATTCAAATTGGGATCCAGATAATCCGACCATCCGGTGTTTATAATCTTCATGTGTGTATACAACAATAATTTATCCTACCTAATATTATTATTATTACATTTTAAAGGGCAAAATTTTACCTCAGGAATTAAAATAATTCCAAAAGATTACAATTCTCCAAGATTATGGCACAAACATATAAATATCCTACTCCAACTACCCTTTCTTTGTAATTGCTTTACTGCACAAATTTTCCATTACATTAGTAACTCATTTCAATAAATATAAAACTTTTCACAGAGCAATATTGGCGAAAAAGATTGTATCTTCCCAAAATAAACCAATGAACCCATTAAAGTGGAAAAGCTCATGGATTCAAGTCCCCGACAAATGAGTGTAATTGGTGAAGAAGTAATTGTCCAACAGGTCTTGAAAAATTTAGATCAACCCAAGAGATAGCCATTTTAAAGACGATACATTAGCCACAATGTAGGATTAAAAAGAAGTACAAAAATAAAAAAAAAAACTCTTATGTTCTAAAAGAACTTTAAATCAAGTATTAATCATCCCCAATTAGTCCACCATTATGTAGAAGAAAAATAGAATTTTTGAATTTGAATTATATAAATTTTTATAATAACATTTTTTTTAAATTGAACCAGTTCAGCAATGTATCGCCAAACGACTCGTTTATTTTGAAAGTGTCGTAAGTCCATTTCAAGGACGGTCTATATGGTGATTCTTCTTCTTGGCACTAGAACAAAGTATGTTAATTATTTAACTTCTAAATTTTCAGAAATTACTGATTTCATTTTAGTTGTAAACGAAAACGCCAATTATTTCCTCCTCCTTAGTATCTTATGTTCTTATGGTTAAAAATGATAACACTATAGGGATTGTTCTTGAAATAGACTTAACTCACTTTCAAAATAAACGGTTCATATCTGTAGCTGGAGGAGATCATCATATGGCATATCGATACAGTAAGCATGTATATTTTATGAATAATCAACATTTCAATATATTGCCATGAAAAAATCCGTTTTGTCCTAAAATATTTCAACTTTTTGGCTAAGAAACAAAGATTTAAAGTCCGAATTATAGCAAAAACTTCGCTTCAAATTTATAGGTCAAAATTATAAGAGCTTTTGAAGGCAATAGCTTCTATTTTTGTCTGTAAAACCTATTTTAAAAGATAGTAACAATTTTTTACTAAATAGTACTGCCATTAAATAGGTTTGAGGTACTTTTGTCAAGTTTATCCCCTAGACTCAGCTTAAATTAAGAATTTCAAAAAATAAATAAAAAATGCCATTTTTTCATTTTTTTCTGGACTATTTTGTAATTTGCACCTGTTCAGCAATGTGTCGCTATATCATGGTGGTGATATTAATTTTTTATCTTCATTTACGAAAAATATATTCATATTTAAAAACCCAATTTATTTAATTTAAAAAGTACATCTAACAAACGTTAACTATAAATTAAAAAGTCATTGATAATGTTCATTAAGTTTTAAGAAAATATTCTATAAAATTCCATGAAAATGAGTTTGGTAAATTGATATTTTTATCACTAATGAGTATAGTATGTAGATATACATTTTCCTGGCCGTGAAATTCATTAAACTTTTACAAAATTTATTATATATTCCAGTACAATGTATGTTTAGTATTATGTAATTTTATTATATAGAAACTTATATTTTCTTCTCAATTTCAAAAATTCACCCTTTACTGATTCGCCAAAAAAATTTTAAAGTTTGAATTTTCCAAAATTGTTTTTGCCAATCGATGGGAAATCGTTTGTAGAGGTTAGTGAAGGGAATAATTTTGTTTGAAGCAAAATAGTTTATTATTAATTAATTAATGAGGAAAAATCAATTATGTAGTCATTGATATAGTAAAATGATAAGAAAATAGGATTCTTAGCGACATATAATAAGAAAAATGCAGGAAAATTTAGAAAAACTGTTGTTTAATAATAAACAAAAAATATGAAAAACTTATCAGAATCTCCCCTTTAAAAGGCATTAATGAAATTATTTTTTTCCTTAAATTGTATTTTCACGAAATTTTCCAAAATAACAAAAATTGAGACATAATTAAACCCGTTTTTCACCAAAATATTTTCATAACGTGTAACTTTTTTTTATAATTTTTCAAGTAATAATTAACTAAAGGTTTGTCTAATGTCCAGGAAGATTAAGAGGCATTTTTTTTCTGTTTTCCATAGCTTTGTTTATAGTATACACTACTCTATAGCATTGTTGGATTATATAATGTTTTTTTGGAAACCAAACAGGTGGTTGGGTATTTAATCAATTTTTGGAAGAAGATTTTATAGCGGGAATTTTTCAATGACAACGATGAAAAGCTAACTTATTGATCGGTTAAATGAAATTGGGATTGGATTATATATTTATATTTTTAAATAATCAGCATTCCTTTATGTCATGAATAAATTTGATTTGTCCTAAAATATTTTAACGTTCTGGCTAAGAAACATCTATAAAATAAAGATTTAAAGTCCGAATTATAGCAAAGACATCGCTTCTAATTTATAGGTCAAAATTTTAAGAGCTTTTGAAGGCAATTGCTTTTATTTTTGTCTAGTCAACCCTTATTTTAAAAAATAATAACAATTATTTAATAACTAGTATTGCCATTAAAAATGTTTGAGGTACTTTGGTCATATTTATCCCCTAGCCTCTGCTTAAATGAAGAATTTAGAAAAAATCCTTTTTTTATGTGGACTATTATGAAATATGCACCTGTTCAGCAATGTGTCGCTTTATTATGGTGTTGATAGCAGGAAATTGATCTTTAGCGACGTTTAAGTAGCTGGAGGAGTCAAACTTCATTTCCCGGTCTTTTTTATTTTTTTATTTGTTGAATGTTCATGGCTATGTGACCAAGCAACTGCTTTTTCTTGGAGCTCTTGAGAAAGTTTCCGCTTCTGCCTTCTTTGATTTATAGTTTCCCCCAAGCCTAGTTCTACTGTTCTGGGACAATTTTTTAGGCCGTTAAGGAAATTCCTTGTGAGTTAGATTAGAAAGTATTTTATGTGTGGGATGTTAATTTCGTGAAGAATTCGGTTGTTTTTCACATACCATGGAGCTCTTGTGATGATTTTTAAGACTCTATTTTGGGACATCTGTAGGTCATTGGGATTTTTTTTTGAGGATGGAAGCCATACTGCGCAAAAATATATGAAAAGTGGTCTAATAACTGATTTGTATATCATCATTGAACATTCCATACTTAGACGAGACCTTCTGTTGATAGGTGGGTATAGTTGGATGAGTCGAATGTTGGTTTCTCTGATTGTTCTTGAAATTTGGCTTTGCCAGGTTAATTTTGAGTCCAGAAGTATGCCCAAATATTTAACAGGCGTTTTTTTTTTGACTCCACGGAATTTCTATGTGACCCAGCACGGTAGGCTCCAGTTGGTTGGAGAAACGTCTAAGAAGGAAGATTTCGGTGATGCTTTTTGATGGATTTATAAGAATTTTCCATCTACTGAACCAGGAAGCTGGGTGGTTGATAGACTGCTGAGTTTTCTGAAGGCCCTTTGAAGATCATTGTCCTGGTTGATGATGGCGATATCATCTACGTATATTGAAGTTATACAGTGGTCTAGTGTTGGAAAGTCCGCAACGTAGAGATTGAAAAGGATTGGACCCAATACTAATCCCTGAGGTACTCCCGAGTAGATAGGTTTTTCCTATAAAAAAACTTTGAATCAAGTATCAATCATCTCCAATTAATCCACTATTATGTAGAAAAAAAATTGAATTTTTGAACTTAAATGATATCAATTGTGATATTAACTTGATTAAATTTAAAAAAAATTATCATACAAACTTTTTTGTTCGTTTAGAATAAAAGCTTTACAATTTAACACCTTCGAAAAATTTCTTTTAAAATATAAGTCTTTTGAACAATCAAATTAAACTCTTAAAATCAATACAAACTACTACTAGATTGAGGAAAAAAATCAAAAACGAATGCAAATTTATAAGTTATTGACTTTCTAGATTCAATTACAGAAAGCTTCATCTCTTAATTTTGCAGTTGAAAAGTTTCCAATACTTCCATGTCAATTAGGCAACAGCGAGAAACTGCGAATAAACTTTTAAAAGATTTTTCTTGCATTCCAATTAGTGGCCCTTAATGTTCTTAACGGTAACTAGACGCGACTTTTAAAATAATAAGGTAAAAATAAATCTTTAAACCAAATTGATTTCTAAGTTTACCTTCGATAATTCTTCCTTAATCACTCCAGTGACAGACAGTTGGAATCACTTTGGGTGCGATAGTTTTTCGTTTGGTGAAAGAAATGCTCTTCATTAGAGGAAAAACAAGTATTATCACTTACATGTCCAGATCTTTCTTCACCGCCAGTTTACCAGACAACAGTATCGATTTAATTATTTATTTAAGAATGAAAAATATATTATTGAAACTTTATAAGATACATTGTTCAAAATATACGAATGACTTATGAAAAATTCAAGTTATAAAACTATTTATGCACTCATTTAAAAAATGAAAAGTTTAATTTAGTTTTTCGGTTATCTAAAAAGAAAAAAAATACTAAAAAAAAAGCTAGACTGAAAAGTGGGATTTTCATTATAAAATAAATTTTTAGTTTATTTATATCTTTTAAAAATTTATTTTAAATAGAAAGAAGAACATTTATAGCGACTAAAAAATGTTTTAAAATTTTTTTAAAAGATTTAATTATAAATAAAAATTTTAAACTTTTCTCTACAATTATTTTAACAGGAAAAGCGTGTCAATATTTGAAAGCAAATGCTGATTAAAAATAAGTAATTACAATGATTATATGAAAACATTTAATTAATGCCAGCTATTTTCATGATTTGGCATTAATTCCAGAATATCTCTAGCTATTTGTTATCACTAAATCAACATTTAATCAATACAATCTAAATAATTAATTAAATTTTAAAATGTATGAGAGAAAAAATATTTTTAAATACAAAATTTGAAAATTTATGTTTTAGTAGGACTATCTAGAATGAGGATGAGGAAGCTTTTACAATGCATTTTCCAGAGTTAATATGTTTCCCTTTAAGCCTAAGTGGTTAAGCAACGAAAGTAATGATTGTTGATTGATAAAGTTGCACCAACAATTAAATATCACAGAGCCCTTGTGTCTAACAACAATTGAAATAGTAAAGACGGTAAAACGAACAAAAATATAGAAAAGTACATCCATCTGGAAAAGTACTGAAGTAAAAATAGGTAACGTAATGATTTTTCCAACAGCCCATATACCTGTGAAGTTTGATCTCTAAAAAAATATCAAAAGCAAAAGATTGAAATTTTGGATCTATGCACATAGATCTTTGGATCTATGAATTTTGGATCTAGGTAAAATGTATCAATAGATTCTTTTTAAGAGTTTCCTTAACGGAAAATCAAATAAATCCATTTTGCAAGATCTTAACATAAATGATATAAATGATGATGGCTAAGAAAACTTGGGAAAAGAACTTTTAATATCGAATTAGAATTAGATTTTACCGTTGACTTTTTGAAGTAAAACTGTTAGTATAATATGTAAAATATTTGATGGTTTTATTAATGAATTATTTACCAAAGTAAATTATAAATTTAGTTATTTTACTATTTAATTGAATTTCTTTCTTAATGATTATTATTTGATTTTTGTACAACGTTTCGTCGCCTTTCAGAACTTTATCAAGTACTGTAACAAAAAAATTCTTTTATAAATACAATCTTGACTACTATTTAGAAAGGAGCATTTTTTTTTAATGAAAATTATAATTCAAAACCATTTATCTTGATCTAAGACCATTAAAAATCAAAATTGATGAAATTATAGTTTAAATTGTCGAACCTTATTGGACAACAGTGAGATAATAAGAAGGTTACAATAAATGGAATGTAATAAATTTGCCTGATAGATTTTGTAACTAAACAAATATTCCTATTAACTATCTGTTGCCAAATTATTATTTCATATTATATAGCTTTATTTTTATATATCACTTATATATAAATGTTTTACATTAATATTAATATTGATAATGTTATTATAGACTATAATTGTTATTCTTATTGCTACTGTTGATTGTTTTTATGATTGTTGTTATTGCTATAAGAATTACTATTATTGTTATTGTCGCTATTGATTGTTAAAAATCTTTGTACTAATCCAGCACTAATCTACTGGGACTAGTGCGTACATGTGATTGTCTATGGATTGAATACACTTATTGCAATCCTATGCAGATTGTGCAATTTATTGGAAAAAAAAATTGTCGAAACATACAAGCAAAGTGTTTAAAACTCTTTAAAATTGGATTTTATACATTATCACAGATGAATGTCACAACCCTATGTAAAATATAAAAATCCTAATAACCCCTTCTATAAAAACCTTATGAAAATAACTAAATTAACTTTATAATAGACATTAGGATGTCCGTTATTTCCCAAATTGATTTTTTACAGCGATCGCCCCCTGAATTTTATAAGACATAAAAAAAAATATCCAATACAATTAAGCTCTTAATTTCTTGATTGAACCATGCCGGAATCATGTTATTTTTAACATTTAAATAACATGGGATTATTTGACTTTTTACTTTTAAATTTTTTTCTCAGAAACAAATGAATGAAAAGATTTAAGATTAAATTATTCTGAAGTAAAATTTAATGGTCTACAAAAATGGTCTCTAATGAGTTTTCGATTAAATCATTCCATTAAAAGTTATTCAACATTTAACTTGTGCCTAATATATATCTTGCAATATTTTCAACTTTTTGCTCATTTTTACTTTTTTTAACTATAAAATCATTGAAAGAGAAAATAAAAATTATTATCATTAGAGCGCCAGTGATAATTTGTGTTAATTTTAAGGCTTAAATTGAAAATTAAACAAAAAAATCATTTTTTGACAATTAAAACAGGTGACATAAGATCCGAATGCGCTTTAGTCCTGATATTCAATTTATCCAAGATAAATTTTCAAACTTCAATCAATTTATTTTACCTACGAAATGAATATCATACTAATTAATGAGACTATCGACAAAAGTTCAATTATTATTCGAATTTTTACCATTTTATCTGATGCCATCTATGAGAAATTTCTTAGAGCTTATAGTCAGCAATTTAAATGTTGAATAAATTACAAAATACAAATTAAACAAATTAATTCAAGTTAAATGATAAATAACTTTTAATGGAGTGATTAAACCGAAAATTTATAAGAAATATTTTTTGTAGAGCGTTAAATTTTACATCAGAATAATTTATTGTTAAATCTTTTCATTCATTTATTTCTCAGAAAAAAATTAAAAGTAAAAAGTCAAATAATCCCATGTTATTTAAAAGGTAAAAGTAACATGATTCCGGCAGGGTTCAATCAAGAAATTAAGAGCTTAATTGTATTGGATACTTTTTATTATATCTTAAACTAAAAATTCAGGGGGCGATCGTTGTAAAAAAATCAATTTGGGAAATAACGGACACCCTAATAGACATTAACTGAGTGAATTTAGTAAACTATAAACACACAAAAAAAGTTTCAAACAATTGTATTTTTGATGAGACGCCAGATACGTATTTCAATAGCCAAGTAATCTTCCATAGTGGCTATCAAGTAGTATTCAAGTATATCAAGTAGCACAGGACAGGGAAACATAAAAGATGATATTTCCAAACCCAAAGAGTAGAAGGACACAAAAGAGAGATCTAAGTAAATTTTCGACTATTTTGGGTCCATGATTTTTTATCTCTAATTCCTTATGGCTCATTAATAGAGCTATAATCCAATCAATTTTATTCTTTTGTACGCATATGTTTCTTCAATCAACAGTGGCCGATTGTTAACTCAGTTATCACATTGAAAAAGATATAGTTCCAAACTTTACCCGAATTATTCGTTTTACGAGTAAAAGTTTAATGTTTTATAAGTTATAAGTAACTAAAATTTTAAGTGAATTTTTGAATTATATATACTAAATATTGACTAAATAAGATTTAAAACAAAATGGTTAAGACTTTACTTCGAAGATTTAGTTTAGGAGAGGGTTTTCCCATTATCTTTTTATCCAGTGATTTTTGTTTAAAATGAGCAGGTATTTCTATAAATCCATTCTCTAATATTATTTTTACTGCTAATCTTTTAAATGGTAAAACTGCCGACTTATTAAAAAGTCTTAGGTGCTGAATATTTCACGGGAAACTACTAGTACTGAATTAAAATGTATATTGTTTGGACAAAAATTTATCATCCAAATAAGAAATAGAAGTTGAGACTAAGTATAGATTATTTAAAAGGGTTCCTTTTTAATTACAATACCTATATGAAATGAAAACAAATCGGGTAACCAACATATAATTAATTTTCCAAGGATTATGAAGTAAGAACACGCTTGCATGAATAATAGTAAATTGAATTTCCCACTATGCAACTGATTTTCTTTCAATTTTGAGAGTTTCGGGAAGAAAAATTCCCATCCCTACACCCACCATCCATTGAAAGCATTAAATCGGTAAGTATATGAACGCCAAAAACAATAATCGCATTTGTTTCCTTACACTGGCTTTAATTTTCCTCGGAAAAGGAACTCACGCAGACGGGAGAACAAACCGGGAGACCTGACAACGACAGCTACGACGACATCGTCTGCGAATGTCTACGAATGCAAGCACTTGATGCATGGAATTGGGAGAATAGAATGGGAATGGGGGACAGGGGGCAGAACTAGTGAAACATGGAATGTGGAACTAGCATTTGAACTTGTTCCCTGTTCCACCCCCAACCCCTAGTTCCAGTTTCGACTCAAACCACAACCACATTCTGCTCGTCCAAACCCAAAGCTGCATTGCTATGTATACGATATGCTTGGTCGGCATCGCTCCAGGTACTACGATAATTTAAGACGGCTCTGCTTTGTTTCCCGGTTTGAATAACTACCGGATATTAAATCAGAATATTTGTTGTTAAGAACCGGTTGGATATTTCTTTCACACTTTGGCATTTTTTTTTCCGTACCACAATCATTATTTTTCTTTCATCCACCCACTGTCTTGAATACTTAATCAAAACGAAACAGAGAAGGTGGTGTATATTAATTAATTTAGCTCTCACCAGGTGTTGGAATAATTTTTTGCGTTTTTTTTTCGTGAGGCTCAACTTATTAATAACTGGAATACTTATAACCGTGTTTCATGCCTAAAAAACTAATTATATGAAAAATCATGCCGAGACACGTGTAAAAGAAAATTGATTAACCAGGTAGGGAACAAAACATTAAATCCTAAGAAAAAATCGATTCAAAATGGAACTATATGTAAATTAGACTGATTCAAAAAAAATGATGATTTTTTTTTCTTAATAATATCGAAAATATTGTTGGGAATGACAAAAAAAATCCTGTGAAAGTTTAAGCTCGTAATATTAATATTAAGAGGTGCCGCATCGCAAATTTCGATTTTCCATTTAAATAACATGGGAACAATATTCTCTTGCACTTTGGAATTTTATAGCTCACGTTGGTGACAATATTTCGGAATGACCAAGGTATATTCTTATAAAAAATTGAACGATCTACAAAAAAGGTCTCTAACCAAGTTTTTGATATACTTATTCCTTCAAAAGTTATTCGAGGTCAAAGTTGAACTAAAGAGAAATTTTAATATTTTTTCAATTTTTTGACGTAACCATCAATTTTATGAGAAAATTTTTATAAGACATTTTTTGTAGAGCACTTTTTTTTCTATAACTTATCTATGTAAAAGTTTTTGATATTTTTCACAGGTCCTAAGTTATTTAGTTAAAATAAAAAAAAATATGTTAAAAATATAATAATTCAGGGAGTATTATTAATTTAAAACAATAAAATTACGAATATTTTCAGTTTAATGCCAATAACTTAGTACCTGTGAAAAATATCAAAAACTTTTATAAAGATAAGTTATAGAAAAAAAGTGCTCTTTAAAAAATATCCAATAAAATTTTCTCATAAAATTGATAGTTGCGTTAAAAAATTGAAAAAAAATTTAAATTTCTCTTTAGTTCAACTTTGACCTCGAATAACTTTTGAAGGCACAAATATATCAAAAACTTGGTTAGAGACCTTTTTTGTAGATCGTTAATTTTTTTAAATGAATATACCTTGATCGTTCCGAAATATTGTCACCAACGTGAGCTATAAAATTCCAAAGTGCAAGAGAATATTGTTCTCATGTTATTTAAATGGAATATCGAAATTTGCGATGCGGCACCTCTTAATATTAATATTAAGAGCTTAAACTTTCACAAAATTTTTGCTTTGTCATTCCCAACAATATTTTCGAATATTCTTGTAGAAAATAGAACGATCCACAAAAAAGGTCTCTAACCAAGTTTTTGATACATTTATTCCTTCAAAAGTTATTCGAGGTGAACGTTCAACTAGAGAGAAATTTTAAGATCTTTTCAATTTTTGACGCAACCATCAATTTTATGAGAAAATGTTATAAGCAATTTTTGCAGAGCACTTTTTTTTCTATAACTTATCTCTATAAAAGTTTTTGATGTTATTCACAGGCCCTAAGTTATTTGCATTAAACTGAAAATTCCCTGAATTATTATATTTTTAATATATTTTTTTTAATTTTAATTAAATAGCTTGGTACGTGTGAAAAATATCAAAATCTTCTTTAGAGATTATGTATAGAAAAAAGTGCTCAACAGAAAATGTCCTATAAATTTTTTTCATAAATTAAATGGTTGCGTCAAAAAATTGAAAATATATTAAAATTTCTCTTTAGTTCAACTTCGACCTCGAATAACTTTTGAAGGAATAAGTATATCAAAAACTTGGTTAGAAACCTTTTTTGTAGATTGTTCAATTTTATACAAGAACATACTTTCGTCATTCCAAAATACTGTCACCAACGTGAGCTATAAAATTCCAAAGTGCAAGAGAATATTGTTCCCATGTTATTTCAAATGGAAAATCGAAATTTGCGATGCAGCACCTCTTAATATTAATATTAAGAGCTTAAACTTTCACAGGTTTTTTTTTATCATTCCCAACAATATTTTCGATATAATTAAGAAAAAAAAATTATCATTTTTTTGAATCAGTCTAATGAGCATTATTTAATTTGTAGGACAATCTAGATAAAATCGACCGGTTTTAGTACTTCCAAAAGTATTCCCCTAATTTTTATTGGTGAAAATCCTTTGAAAGATTATTTATCAATTATTATTTCAATGATAAACACAATGACAACAATAAAATTATATGAACATGCTCAAATGACTTATGACGTTCTGTTAAATTCATTTGTTTTCATTGTTGGGAAAATAAAGTTTTGCTTCGGTTTGCTCTAACGCGTTTTGCATTGTTTGGCTACAAATAGAGCTTTGATAACAAGTAATTAGTGGTTTGCGAAAGGATTTTATCTCGAGGGAAATTCAGGGAAAAGGTGCTGTACAGAGTTTCAAGTGCTTATATATATGTGAATACGTAGGTGGATGTTGCAAAGTAAATTGAATTTTACAAGCTTCTTACTAAAGCTTCCAGAAATTGTTTAATTATTTTTAAGTATTCTTAAGAAGCTTTGAGCAAACAAAAATAATAGATAATTTGCTTTTTTCCTTTTTTGGAACAAGAAAGCAGAGCTTTAGTTGATTCAATTAACTGAATACAGCTGCGTTTAAGTGTAGTTATGTGGGAGGATGTAAATCTTTGGTGTATTGTAAAAAAATATCATTTGATGGATTAGTAAAGGGACAAAAACTTCAAAAAGAGAATTTCAGAGAATTTTCTTTATCCTTTGGCAACCAGCTAATTTTTAATCAAGAAAATTGTCCAATTTTAATACTTATTTTCATATAAACAAAGTCGTTTTCTAAGGGTGAAAAATAGGGAATAATTGAGGATGGAATTCCTATACAAATTTTCTTTTCACAAATCTGATAAGACCATTTTCAATAGTAAGTTGAAAGTATTGTAATATTTTTTTGCTTCTGGACTATGGTGGAAAACCATTTGGACGGAAAATGGAATTTCGTAACTACAGACGTTCTCAAACAATTCATGTGGATAACAAGATTTTGTCCTTCGATTTTTAAACTAAAAATTGTCCTTGTTTATTTCTAATTTTTTATATAATAGAAAAATTATTCGTTTGGATTCGCTGATAATTAATTAAAGTCCTTAAGCTGAGAATAATAACAAAACGCGATATTAATGTAAAATGTTTTACTAATTAAAATTAGTTTTCCGGAAAACTCAAAAACTTTCCGTAACGAAATATTAGAAGGTTTACACTCAATAAACTTTGGCTGAATCAAAAAATGTAGAGTAATTTGAACCAAATATATTTTTGAACCAATCCTAAAATTATTAGTTTAAGTTATATTAGTAGGAAAATTCCGAAAAACTTATTTGAATTGGGTTTAAAATTTATATCGAGTAACATTAAACCTTCAAGATGGTTTAATGCTTCTCAATAGTAAAAACAAAATGTACTAAGTATTAGACGGTATATAAGTAACCAAAATTTGTTAGCACATTGCATAGTATATAAATTGTAAATATATAGAAGGCAATAAAGGATTTAAAAAACAAAAAAACAGTAAAATTAACAAATTGTAATAATTGATAACACCGGCACACAAAAAAAAAGTGCTCTGTACTTTTGACCGGACCTACATAAATCTACGTATTTTGACCCCCTGAACACGAATCCGGGGTCGGTTTGACCCGTACACCCTCAAAAATTCGAGAAAACTTTTTAAAAAAACCGAAAAAAATGGTTAAAATTGGCAGTTTTGGTGACATAAAATTTTTTTTGAACTAAACCGAGCATGATTTTCATGTTTTACGATCATGTTTTACGGGGAATTTCAATTTCTCTAAAGATTTTGGCTAAATAATCTTCAAAATCATATTTCAGAAATAGAATAATAAGCAAAATATCCTTTGTAGAGATTTAAAAGTTTATTTTCATCATATAATCTCGAATTTTAGAACAATAGCCGCAATTTTTTACAATTTTTAAGGGTTTTTTGCAATTATCTTACAATAAAAACGGCTTATGGTCTACATAAACTTCGAATTTGTATTCAGCGGATCGTAAAACATGAAAATCATGCTCGGTTTAGTTCAAAAAAATTTTTATGTCACCAAAACTGCCGATTTTAACCATTCTTTTTGGTTTTTTAAAAAGTTTTCTCGAATTTTTGAGGGTGTACGGGTCAAACCGACCCCGGATTCGTGTTCAGGGGGTCAAAATACGTAGATTTATGTAGGTCCGGTCAAAAGTACAGAGCACTTTTTTTTTTGTGTGCCGGTGCAATTGAAATCATGAACATTCATTTGATGTTTTGAAACAATAAAAATTATTTTCTGGTAAAATATCTTCTCATTGTTGTATTAAAACGATCCAATAATGACCGAAGTCATACCAATTTGTTTCCATTGATTAAGTTTTAAACGCCAGGCCGACCAAAATATGTTGAGTTTTATAAAAATAAAAATAAGAAGATGATCCATTAGTTCAAAAAGCTTTAGTGTAGGAATTTAAAAAAAAATTCTTAATATTTAAAGGCACTTTTATAGGTACAAACAAAAGGCTTTACATTTAATGCAAAAAAAGAAAAAAGGCTAATGTTGTCTTGGAAAAATCGGTGAAAGAATAGATCAGGGGAATATACATTTCTCGTGCCTCTTTTAAAGAGCCATTGTCAATGGAAGTTATAAGCATTCATTTGATGTTTTGAAATAATAATTGTCTTCTGGTAAAATATCCTCTCATTGTTGTATCGAAAAGATCAAAAGTGAAAAAAAATTCTTTTTGATATCCATTTTTTTAATTAGTTGTAATTACTAGATAATCCATTGTTAATTAATAACTACGCATCCGAAAAATAACTGATATTTTGTTCAAAGATAATAATTCGATTCGAAGAATCTGAATACGTTTTGTAATTTTTTAAATGAGGGAAAATTGAAAAAAAAAAGTTATGAAAAAATCGAGACTAATTAAAGAGGGGAAAAGAACGACCCCAACGTACTCCACTTTATCCCGTGTAGTACTTGGTTATTGTCTCATGGATTCAAGGGTGGTTTAGGGATGATAAATTGTGAAAGGGTGGTGGTTTGGAGCCGTGACGGGATAGAGTAGGTGACTGTTGTATAGCGAAATTCACATGTACACGTTTTTCGCTTTGATGTCACAGTGAAGAGGGCACATTATACACTTATCAGTGCAACCCTGGCAAAAAATTACCTTTTGAAATACTACAAGTACTTGTACATCATACGTATGCCGACAATTTTTTTTTTTTTTTTTTTTGTTAACGTTATTTTTGTCGTGCTCATTGGAACACGTGGGCGTAGACAGGGACAGGTTGTCATTAGCGTCAAAGTAAAATTTTTTCTCAATTATTCAAAGTATAGAGAGGCTCAAATGAAGATATGTTCTTTAAATAATTTCTCCAAGTATTTGCTCTCCATTTTTTTTTTTTTGCAAATCTGTCGTTGCTACCGTTATTCATACGAAGAACAATGCTTATTTTCTTTTCGCCTTTTGCCGACATCAAAAAAAAAAAAAGAACATGGAAAATTAAAAGAAAATCTTTTCAGCAAATATTTGACGAAAAACGCCTAATTTATGAACGGAGAATGCGAAATAAGCACAATCTATTGACAATTTTGTCTTTTTCAATTACTTTTTATATGAAACATGAAAGAATTTTAACTTTGATAAAAATACAAAATTTAAAAAAAATAATTCAGACACTAGAAAAGTCTAATACATTATATTCAAATCGGTTTTTTTTATCTCTTTAAATTGTAAATAAAAATATTAATTTTTCAATAATTTTTCCTAACTTTAACATGAACTAAATTTATCTTTACGATTTAAAATTGAAAAATATATCATCATTTACATTTAGGATAAATTCAGCACTTTCTTTTCCACACCATCAAAACTTGAGTATAATTTCAAGGGAATCTTTTTAACTCCACCAAAGGAAAACCATCGGAATTTTTCCCACTTTTGATATTTATTTAATACAACCCTTAACTACCCTTCCATCATAAAATGAATTTAAATTCATTTTTTTTAGACCTCATCCTTTTCCGACACATTTTGTTGAAGATTGTAATAAATAACTACTAAAAATAATATGGACATAAAAAGCCAATTATCCTTCTAAAATTTTCAATAATTTTTAATTGATTCTTCGTTAATCTTTAAGTCGATATAGTGACAAAATATTTGCATTGCAAACATTCTCATATTTTGATTTAGAGGACAAAGCACAGTGGAATTACATTTGGTTTAATTGTTAAGTTTAAATAATCAAATACATCGAACTTATAAAATGTACAATTTTTATTTTTTTGGAACTATTTTACCAGTCCTTTTAAAAGATAAAGAGTATATTTTTATTTTGATCTCTTATTATCAACCAATAAAATTATTATTATTATAGAGGTTATACTTGTATAATTGCTAAATGGGACATGAGCCAATAATTTAATCTATAACTTGAAGTCTAGAAACTTTCTGGGTATAATTTATAACCCAATACTGACAAAATAGATAAATAGAAAAAATTGGCAATTGAACGAAAACGAAATGACAGTTGAAACCAATGACATCAATCAATAAGTATTAAATAATTAATATATTTTTATATCAGTAATTAGTAATTAGCAAATTAGCTAAGTTAGCTGTAATCATATAAGATTCATTACAAAAATTATTACTTTTAGTGAAGTAATGAACCTTTAAAAGTACTATGGCCACTGAGTCTTAATAATACTACCACCTATTATACAATTTTGAAACTTCAAATTTGATTAATTCATTTAGAACAATAAATAAGTTTAATCTATATTATTAGACAATTAATCTTTTATTTAATATATTTGATGGCTTAAAAAAATTAATTTGGTGCAGTAGATATCACTTAAAAAATTTTTTTCTCTAAAAATTCCCTACCAAAATAAGGCTACAGAGGTTAGCAAACAAAGTGTTTTAATTTATTTTTAAATTGCTCTGAAAAATAAATAAGGAAATTTCAAATGAAAACAAAATTTGTTTTTTAATTGTTTTATTAATTTTTTGAAGAATATTTAATCATTTTGATCCCTTATTATCAACTAATAAAATTATTAGTATAGAGGTTATACTTGTATAATTGCTAAATGGGATATGAGCCACTAATTTAATTTATAATTTGAAAACTAGAAACTTTCTGGGTACTATTGACAGCCCAATACTGATAAAACTGACAAATAGTTAAAATTGGCAATTGAGCAAAATCGAAATGTCAGTTGAACCAATGACATCAATCAATAAGTACTTAATAATTAATATTTTTTTATATTAGTAATTAATTTTTATAAAAAGAGAGAGTTTAATTATAGCTAAGTTAGCTGTAATAATGTAAGATTCATTTAAAAAATTATTACTATTAGTGAAGTAACGAACCTTTAGAAGTACTATGGCCACTGATACTACCACCTATTGTACAATCTTTTGACTTCAAATTTTAATAATTCATTTAGGGCAGTAAAAAAGTTTCATCTATATTATTAGGCAATTGATCTCTTTTTTCATACATTTGATAGTTAAAAAATATAAAAAAATATTTTTGTGCATTATCACAAATAAACTAATGCTTTTTCTTGAAAATTCCTTACAAAATTAGGCTACAGAAGTTGACCAAAAAAATGTTGTTATCATATTTTTAATAGATGATAAAATTCAGATCTCAGCTTTTATTAAATAAGAAGACAATTCAGGTTGTTTAAGATCGGTTCTTTTTTATTTAATATTTTTTAATATTCAAATTAGCTACGTTTCGTTACGTATCGTAACTTCATCAGATTTCTTGAATCACCAAAAATATAATATTTTCAATTTAAATCCAATAAATATATATTTTTTTTATTTATTTATTGAATTTAAATTGAAAATATTAATTTTTTGTGATTCAAGAAGCCTGATGAAGTTACGATACGTAACGAAACGTAGATAATTTGAATATTAAAAAGTATTAAATAAAAAAGAATCGATCTTAAACAACTTGAATTATTTTCTTATATCATATTTTTTTCAATATTCTGAAAAATTAATAAGGAAAATGTAAATGAAAACTAAATTTGTCTTCCAATTGTTTTATTAATTTTTTGGATTTTTTAACGTGAAATTTTATATTTTTTTGTACTTTTAAAAATTTTATATTTTTTTGCATTTTTGAGGAATGCTGAAGTAAGTGTAATCCACACTTCTTTAAAAACGAGGACACTTTATGGTTAGTATGGTTAGTAATTGTTATAGCAAGTGTCATCCATCGAAAAAGCCAGCATCCCATTGTTATATAAAAAGGGTTAAACTGCAGTTCATCGAATCAGGGGTGTATAAAATTGGTGTTGGTTAACACCCGAGGAACTTCTTTTTGGCCAGCGCAAGGAACCGGAAGTGAATTTTTACAGCACAGCTTATTGGTGGAGGCTCGATCCGTGTATTGCCACCCATAGCGACACACCTTGCTGTACAAGTAGACCTATAAAAAAATGAAAATAAAAATTTTGTGAAAAAAAAAAATCCAATGACTTACTATTAAATTTTCTGCATTGCCAATAGCATTGCACACGATTTGCGGCCCTTTCAATGCAGCAGTTTTCACTAAATCAATGCACAAAATCTTGCACTTTAATTCATCTCCTGCAGTGCAGTTCACCTCGATAAAAGAACGCTGAATTATGGGAATATACTTTTCTACTACTTTATTGGTGTGTCGAGTACCGTAGAGAGCACATTCGCAATACTTTGGCTCATTTTTAGCAACAGTTTCTGTAGGCTTCCTAAATAAGAACAAAAAAATATTAAAATAAAAAAAAACAATTACCATTACTTACAAACACGCGACAAAAGTTCCGATTATCAGCGGAAGTATTGACAAAAAATAGATGCACTTCATTTCGAGTAGAGTAGGACCCAAGAAGAAAAAAACAACGGCTTAGTACTTTTATTCCAAAGACAAAAGTCGTCAACGAGCAAATGTTTTTTGCAGAAAAATTATCATCTTTTTATAGAAAAATCGAACGCTCTAATTATATATTTAAGATCTTTGATTAACCAATCGCGAAGCACTAATCAAAAGTAGCTGAGTAGTGGTGGTTTGATTGAACTTTGATCTGAAACATATGAAGAGGAATATCAGAAGTTTATCGCTTGCGATTATTTAACAAGAAAGTATTATCTAAGTTTTGAATCATTCTATATTGTGTATACAATACTTAGAATATATTGCGGTCTAATTTATGTAGTATAATTTAAAATAATAATATATAAAAATCATACCATAAACATAAATATGAACAGAAGTTCGAACAAAAATATTCGTGACGTATTGCCCAGATACGTATTTCGATTGCCAAGCAATTTTCCTTTGTGGTCATCAAGTAGTTTGGATCACTCCGTAACTGCTTTGTCATGATTCATTTAATTCGTAACTGTTTTGTGAATCATTACAAAGCAGTTACGGAGTGATCCAAACTACTTGATGACCACTGAGGAAAATTGCTTGGCAATCGAAATACGTATCTGGGCAATGCGTCACGAATATTTTTGTTTGAACTTCTGTTCAAATTTATGTTCATGGAATGGTTTTTATATATTATTATAATAAATTATGCTACATAAATTGGACCTCAATATATTCTATATATTGTATACACAGTATAACTGTTCAATGTCAGCGAAAAAAGCTTATTTTGATCATTCTATATTGATCAATAAATTTGAGTTAAAATGTGCCGAATAGTTTCTAAAATAAAATTTGAGGATAACATTTGGATAATAAATTGACCAAAAATATACTTTTTCGTAATGAACTTACCTTTTTACTCTGAATAGGTACTGAAGTTATGAATTGCTTTGTTTAAAAGAGTAATTAATGATTTCACAGGAAATTTAACTGTTACTTTTAGAAATGAAATGGAAACCATTTGATATTTTCACAATTTTTACAATGATTTTCAATTGGACTCTGTATCAATCATAGTGCAGAGTAAGCATATATATATTATATAAATAATCAGCATTCCTTAATAATGTCATGAAAAAATCCATTTTATCCAAAAACATTTCAACTTTTTGGCTCTAAAAAAAAGATTTAAACTCTAAATTACAGAAATGATGTCGCTTTTAATTTACAGGTCAAAATTTAAGAGCTTCTGAAGGCAATAGCTTCTATTTTTGTCTGGAAAACCCTTATTTTAAATAATAGTAACAATTTTTAACTAACAAGTACTGCCATTTAAAATTTTTGGGGTACTTTTGTCATGTTTATCCCTTAGCCTCGGCTTAAATGAAGAATTTTAAAAAATAAATAAAAATCCATTTTTTTTTGCTGGACTATTATGTAATTTACACCTGTTCAGCGATTTGCTGCTATATCATGGTGGTGATATTAACTTCTTATATTCATTTACGAAAAATATATTCATATTTAAAAACTCTATTAATTTAATTTAAAAAGCACATCAAACAAATGTTAACTATAAATTAAAAAGTCTTTGATAATTTTTTTTATGTTTTTAGAAAATAATCTACAAAATTCCATGAAAATGAGTTTGGTAAATTGATATTTTTATCACTAATGAGTATAGTATGTAGATATACATTTTCCTGCCCGGAAAATTCATTAAGCTTTTACAAAATTTATTATATATTCCTATACAATGTATGTTTAGTATTATGACATTTTATAATATAGAAACTTATGTTTTCTTTTCAATTTCATAAATTCACCCTATGCTGATTCGTCAACAAAATTTTAAAGTTTGAATTTTCTGAAATTTTTTTTTGCCAATCGATGGAAAATCGGTTGTAGAGGTTAGTGAAAGGAATCATTTTGTTTGAAACAAAATAGTATATTATTAATTAATTAATGAGGAAAAATCAATTATATAGTCATTGATATAGTAAAATGATAAGAAAATAGGATTCTTAGCGACATATAAGAAGAAAAATGCAGGAAAATTTAGAAAAACTGTTGTTTTATAATAAAAAAAAAATATGAAAAACTTATCAGAACCTCCCCTTTAAAAGGCATTAATGAAATAATTTTGTTTCCTTAAATTGTATTTTCACGAAATTTTCCAAAATAACAAAAATTGAGACATAATTATACCCGTTTTTCACCAAAATATTTTCATAACGTGTAGTAAAACTTTTTTTTATAATTTTTCAAGTAATAATTTACCAAAGGTTTGGCCAATGTCAAGGAAGAATAAGAGGCATTTTTTTTCTGTTTTCCATAGCTTTGTTTATAGTATGCACTACTCTATGGCATTGTTGGATTATATGATGTTTATCGGAAAATCCAAACAGATGGTTGGGTATTTGATCGATTGTTGGAAAAAGATTTTGCAGCGGGAATTTTTCAATGACATAGTAACGATGGGAAACTAACTTATTGATCAGTTTTTGAAATTAGGATTGGATTATATATATATTTTTTAAATAATCAGTATTCCTTTATGTCATGAATAAATTTGATTTGTCCTAAAATATTTCAACTTTTTGGCTAAGAAACATCTCTAAAACAAAGATTTAAAGTCCGAATTATAGCAAAGACATCGCTTTTAATTACAGGTCAAAATTTTAAGAGCTTTTGAAGGCAATAGCTTCTATTTTTGTCTAGTCAACCCTTATTTATAATAAAATAATAACAATTATTTAATAACAAGTACTGCCATTAAAAATGTTTGAGGTACTTTGGTCATGTTTATCCTGTAGCTTATGTTTAAATGAAGAATAAAAAAAAACCTTTTTAATAAGTGGACTATTATGTATTAGCACCATTTCAGCAATTTGCTGCTATATCATGGTGGTGATAACAGGCAATTGAGCTTTAACGGCGTTTAAGTAGCTGGAGGAGTCAAACTTCATTCCTCTGTCTTTTTTGTTTTTTTATTTGTTGATTGTTCTTGACCTTGTGGTCAAGCAACGGCTATTTCTTGGAGCTCTTGAGGGAATTTCCGCTTCAGCCTTCTTCGTTTTATAGTTTCCCCCAAGCCTAGTTCTACTGCACTAGGACAATTTTCCAGGCCGTTAAGGAAATTCCTTTTGAGTTGGATTTGAAAGTCTTTTACGTATGGAACGTTCATTTTGGGATGAATTTGGTTGTTTTCCAAATACCATGGAGTGCTGATTCTTAAGACTCTATTTTGGAACACCTGTAGGTCATTGTGATTTTTTTTTGAGGATGGAAGCCAAACTCCACAAGAGTATGTAAAAAGAGGTCCAATGACTGATTTGTATATCATCATTGAAAATTCCATACTTAGACGAGACCTTCTGTTGATAAGTGGGCATAGTTGGATGATTCGAATTTTGGCTTCTCTGATTTTACTTGAAATGTGACTTTGCCATGTTAATTAACATGGCCCAGAAGAATGCCCAAATATTCAACAGGCGTTTTTTTCTCACTACACGGAATTTCCATGTAATCCAGCATGATAGGCTCCAGTGGGTTGGAGAAACGTCTTAGGGAAAAACATTTAATTTTTTTTGAAAGCTTATAAGTATAAAAATCCTCAGTCTCAAATGTTTTAACTTTGTACGGAAAAGCGGTTGTATTTGTGTTTATTTCACTAATAAACTGCTTTGCTCATTTAAATATTAAACAAACAACCCTTATTTAATGACGTAAAACATTACAACTTGCAACATACTAAAATAACTAGAAAATTATATCCCCGCTAAATAGAATTACATAGTTTTGACAAAGTGTTAAGGGATTTAAAATAATTTTTCCATGTTTTGATATAATCCCTGCAACAATACAAAGAGATTGTGCTATAAATTCAAAGAAATAATTGTGTATAAATCCTTAGTTGATTTACGTATAAATAAATCCATGTTGACTGCTTCTGAATAACAGTAAAGAGACGCAGAAAATACGGAAAAAAAAAGAAATATAGGTTTCCCTTGATTTGCTTTTTATTTTTGGTTTGTTATAATGTTTTTTTTCTTTCTTTAATTGTTAAGAATATCTGAGAGTTAATAAAAAAAAAACTTTTTCAAAAACAAATACGAAGCTTTTAAGTCAAACTTTTCCGCGCCGTAAATTTGAAATATTTTCATGCTTACATTTCTCAAATTTATTGAAATGAGTTAAAATTAAATTGAGAAACAAATCCACATGATACCGAAACTTTTTAACATGAAAGAAGTTAGTGCAGGCTGAGTGAAATCGGTGGGACGGCGGAATGTGGTGGAAACCGCAAAAAAATATATGAGGACATGCGACAAGAAAACTTTTATCGTTCTTTGAAATATTTCAAGCGGAAAAGTGGAAATTATTCAAAAAAGAAAGCAAGAAAAAAAAACGGAAAAATAATAGAATGGAAAGACGTAGAGAGAAACGAATGATATTTTGACAGTTTACTCATCTGCGGACTATCTTTTTCCCCGGTTAAAACGTCCGGAAAACTTTTGGTAACTATCAAATTCATTGCGTTGTTTCTAAATTGGATATTTTTCCTTATTTTCCTTTTTTTTTTGCTTCTATGTGTGCTTTATGCTCTCTGTTCAAGTTTGGTGGAAAATTTACGATTTATATGCGAAATAAATTTGAATTTTAGTCGAAATATTTAGATGGAAATTTATTTGAAGCGGTTTTTTTGTCGGTTGGTTGTATTTAGAGATTGTGGGAAAAACGTTGGTGAAATAATTCAATTAGGCGACATGTTAATTAAGTGCGTTGGAATTAAGGCGCAGCTTTCGGTTTAAAGCTTTGACGGTATGTCGTCTCAGGCTGTAAGTCAACCGTAAAGCTTTGTAGTCACATTGTGCATATAAAATAAGAGGAAACCCTGCCCCGTTCCCCTTGCCACTGTCGTCTATTTTTCCTGCCAGCTTTTTATGTTTGCGTGAGATTGTAACGGTGGTGCGCTTTTTCATTGGGAAACTTGTATGGACCAAAGTGTTCAATTTGGTGGCTCCAGCCATAAAAGCTCACCAGTGACCAATTTACGAAAGCTCGTAACTCGTACTTAACCTGTTTACGTTTATATCCAGATGGATGAAATGTATACGAGCTTTTTTTATGTCTCGAAATATCCGGCAGATCTGTCATGGAAAACCTGTAGGAATTTTATGCGGAAATGGCCTTTAATGATTTTCGCCATGCCGCTTTCACCGTTCAGCTTTTACGTGTGCCGCTTTGATATAAAACAAAACTGGTCGGGAAATGATTTTCGTGTTATATGAGTAGAAGATAATCGTGAAAATTTCTATTGAAATTTTCCTATTTAATCTATAAAATGTGCAGTTATCAAACAAGTTGCATGTCTTTTTCATTAAAAGCTTTACATCAAAGATTACTTTTATTACAGGTAAGGTCAAAGCGTTTTGAAAGCTCGTTTTGGAATGAATATTAAAGTCTTTATACACTTACAAAAAGCTCGATTTTCATTAACGATCACTTCATTCTTTTACTAAGAACCGGAATTTAATCATAGAGCTTTCAATATGAAAATAAGCAAAAATTCTTTGATATATTCTATTAAAAATGGTAATCCTTTAAATAGCTTGTAAAAAAAAGAAAAAAAAGAAGGAATATTGATCGCCAAATTGAATCATTAACCATAAAGCAAAGTTAAAATCTACCAAATTATATAATTAACTTTTAAAGAATCATTTTCACTAATATGGGAAACATGTTTTGTTTGGGTTTGATACTTAAAAAATGTTCAATCAAAAAAGCTTAAAAATTGCTACCAATTCATCCTTTAATGTAACCAACCCGTAAAACTACATTAAAAATCAATTGAATGGAATGCCCAGATCGGAAACTTAGTTTTCAAAACTCAATGGAGTTGGACTCAAAGAAAAAACTTTAATTTCAAGGGTTAAATATCTTTGTAGGAATCTAATTTCATATCAGAAATAAAGAAATAATTTTTAAGACAAATTTAATGGTTGCATTTCTTTTAACCAATTTCTATATTAATCATTGGAAAATTTAGCGACTAATTAATTTTTTAAATCCATTAGGATCAGTCCAATTCAGTCGGTACAGCACTGGTCGCTTGACCATTTTTTTTTAAGTCTGATTTTTTTTTGCTGTCACCCCAACATGTTAGTAGTTCAAATTCATAATTATTTTAATTTTATTGTTTTTAGTTTTCCGGTGGTGACCATATTAGTTTTACTAGGCGCAGACATTTTTGCACTTTTAAGGGTTTGCGGAAACTTGATTATCTCAGGCCTTATTTGTCCTATCAAAATGAAACTAAAAGCAGTGGGTTGTGAAAATATAAGTTATAAAGTTGTAGCAAGACGTTTCCATCAAAATTTAATTCTAAGGGGTGAAATTTCAGCCTAAATTTTAAGCCCTCATTTGTAAAAACTCCAAATTTCACGGAAAGATTGTGAAGGAAGGAAAAAACTCTACACGTTAAAACTTTTTTTACAAACAATTAAGTACTAGTTGTATTCAAATACAAAATTTGAAGTCTGAGACTTTAATCCTTTTTATAATAAAAAATAAAAAAATTTTGAAATTTTCAAAATTTTCAATTTTCTGAGCTCAATATCTCTGGTGGGGGACCAGATAAAAATCTGAAATATCACTACATTATAGTACTGTATGATAGTATCATGCACTTAAAATTTGGAGTTTGAGATTTGACTAGGAGCAGAAGTATTGCAACCACAAAATGTCAAAATAATGCATACTTCAGTAGGTGAATATAATGTATTTAACCATTTAATATGTAACATATACTTGGCATAATTGAAATTTTACACAAAACTAATTATACTCTGGGCTAAATGTTATTCATATCTTAAATTTAAAATATATACTTCTTAATAAAGCTAATAATTTGGGTACGTGCATACATTATTAGCTTTCAGAAAAAAGTATATGTTTTAAATTTAAGATATGAATAACAGTTAGCCCAGAGTATATGTTGTTTTGTGTAAAATGTCCTTTTTACCTACTGAAGTAAGCATTATTTTGACCTTTTTTTGCTTGCAATACCTCTGCTCCTAGTCAAATCTCAAACTCTAAATTTTAGGTGCATAATGCTATCATACAGTACTATAATGAGGTGATATATCAGATTTTTATCTGGTCTCCGACCAGAGATATTGGGCACAGAAAATTGAAAATTTTGAAAATTTCCAAATTTTGTTATTTTTTATTTTAAAAAAGATTAAAGTCTCAGACTTCAAATTTTGTATTTGAATACAACTAGTTACTAATTGTTTGTAAAAAAAGTTTTAACGTGTAGACTCTTTCCCTTCCTTCACAATCTTTCCGTGAAATTTGGAGTTTTTACAAATGAGGGCTTCAAATTTAGGCTGAAATTTCACCCCTTAGAATTAAATTTAGGTGAAAACGTTTCATTACAACCTTATAGTTTATATTTTAATGAATACAATACTCTTTGTTTTGTTTTGATAAGACAAATAGGGCCTGAGATAATCAAGTTTCCGCAAACCCTTAAAAGTGCGAAAATGTCTGCGCCTGGTAAAACTAATATGGCCACCACTGGAAAACTAAAAACAATAAAAGTAAAATAATGATGAATTTGAACTACCAACAAGTTGAAGTGATAGCACACAAAAAATATTTTTTTTTGAAAATGGTCGAGCAACCATTTCCTTTACTTTTAGACCATTTTATTTGGACTGACCCATTACTTATTTTAATTTGGTCTCTTATCTAAATCTATTATGTAAACACTTATGCTTAATGTCGTTTTTTTATCAATTAATTTAAAGAAAGTTTCTTTCTTTATTTAATGGTTGTCTACTTAAATTAAAATCGTCATAAATTTATTTTTTGATTAACTGTTCTGCAAAATAATTAAGGAGGTTGTCAAATAAAAAAAAAATGTCTTTTAATTGTTTTATTATTTTTTTGAATTTTTTAAAGTTGCATTTTAAATTTTTTTTTTTGATTTTTAAGGGATGCTAGAGTGTAATTAAATCATACAAAATAAGGGCATTTTATTGTTAGTATTAGTAAGTGCTATAGAAAGTGTTATACGGCAAAAAATCCAGCATCCCTTTGTCATATAAAAAGGGTTGAACTGCAGTTCACCGAATTAGGATTTTCATTTATCGTTGTTGATCAACACTTTAGGAACTCCTTTTTCACCAGCGCAAGGAAGCGGAAGAGAATCTTTGCAGCACAGCTTATTGGTGGAAGCTAGATCAGTGTATCGCCATCCTTTGTCACATGTCTGGCTGTACAGGTAGATCTACCAAAAAAAAAAACAGGAAATAAAATATTACAAATTAATCAAAAAAAATTTTTTTCAATGACTTACAATTAAATTGTTAGCACCACCAATAAATTTGCAAACAATTTCTGGCGCTTTCATTATTGAAATATTCGACAAATTAATGCACGAAATCTTGCAGATAAATTCATCTTCTTTAGTGCAGTTTTCCAGGAGATTGGTATGTCGAATTAAGGGCACAGCAGTTTTTTTTGTTGTATGGGTTAGTGGAGAATCGAAGATAGCACATTGGCATAGATTTGGCTTATCATAGGAAGGAGTTTCCGTTTCGTCATCACTAAAGAAAATTATAAAATTATAAAATATAAAATAAAATCAACCTGTAAGTATTTACTAATGCACGGCGAAAATACCGAAAAACAGCACAAATAATAACAGAATACCGATGCACTTCATTTTGAGTAGTAGATGACTCACTAGACCAAAGCAACTATTTAGTATTTTTAATCCGAAGACAAAAGCAAACAAAGAGCAAATGATTTTTGCAGAAAAATTATTCTCTTTTTATAGAAAAATCGAACGCTCTAGTAATAGATTTAAGATCGTTGAGGAACCAATCGCATAGCACTAACCAAGTGTTTGAACTTTGAGCTGAAGCATAACTATGTGGAGTAATATTTGAAGTCTATAGGATGCAATTTTTTTTAACAAGAAAGTATTATCTTAGTGTTGAGTCATTCCATAGGAATTCAACAAATTTGCATTAATAAATGTGCCGGATAGATTGTTGATTATTTAAAAATTAATTAAATTCTTATAAATTTGATTTTTAACAAAAAATTCTTCCCCAAAATTCCAAGAATACCGTTTATGGCTTCAATTGTAATAGTATAGGATAACATTTTTAGATTTAGAAAAAGCATTGAAATATTGTGCTTGAAAAAGGGGAGAACTTCCCCCCCAAAAAAATGGATTATTTTTGTTTTTGTAGAAAAAAAAAATATGCCATACAAAAAGAAAAAGAAATTGGTAAAAATCCTTTGAAGTTATGTTCAAATTTGAGAAACTTATGGGAAGGTTTTCATATAAAATTAAACGAAATTATCTTCCATTAAAATACATGTGTTCTTTTAAGACCATTTGAGCTCAAGATCGAAAAATGAATCAACTTTGGATGCTGCGTTTTTTAATCTCTTTTATATATAGGATATTTACAAAATTGTCGATCCAATATTTAAGTAATCCCAATATTTAAACAAGGAATTAAAATACCAAATGACGAATTACCGACAGTAATTCGGCAATTTTAAATCTTGCTAAGATTTTTGAAGATTTTGTAGATCAATGAGCATTTATACACTTTCGATACGGATGCAACTTATCGTTTGTAGTGGCTAGTGCTTCATGAAGAATAAAGGAACTAAAGGTTCTTAGGGATTGATAACTTATTTTATTTACTCCAGTTTAAACTCTAATAGAATAAACATTGAACCAAGAAATAGATCTTCGAAACGAAAAAATGCACATTTTAAGAATGGTTTCAAGAAATTTTGTAATAATTTATTGTTTGAGTATAAGCTGTAATTAATTTTCTATCATAAAAGTAAAAGAATAGTTACCAATTCATCCCTAAATGATACCAACCCTTAAAACTACAAGAAAAATATCAATTTAATGGGAAGACCAGATATTATCTTGTAAAGAGTTATGATTTCTTAACTTAACTTCTTACGATAAGATTTCTTAACTTATTTGAGCCGGAGTTAAAAAAAACCTTAAAGGGTCAAGCAGGATCCACATGGCGAGTTGGCCCCCAAATAGGAACCAATATCGAAACTTATGTCAAAATATCGGCTTAATATACAAACACATTTTATATACTTTTCGCGACCAAATTCCTTTTTAACCTTGAGATATGAGCAAAAATGTCCCCCCGCAAGTTATTTTTCAAAATTATATATCTCAAAAACTAATTAAGCTATAAAACTGAAACCAACGCGAGGCTGTAGATTACTTCAAAGAGTATATCATATATATTTTTTTAAATTTTTAGAAAAAAAAAATTACACAAACAAAATCCAAAAAACAAATAAAATATTTTTTTTATGGATTCTCTGAAAATGACAATCACGAAAAAAATATATTTTATGCTTCTACATGAGCACTATAACTCATAAAAATTGCGTGAAAAAATAGTTGGTGTAACACCTTGAAAAAAAATGAAATGAGATTTACGCCTAATAGTATACTTTGGTTTTATTTTTTTTTTCGAAGTGTTTCATCAACTTTTTTTTCACAAAACTTCAATAAAAAATAGGCCACATATAGGAGCAAAACATATATTATTTTCATAATTGAAAATCTAAGGAAACAAAAAAAAATTTTTTTATTAGTTTTTTTGTTTTTCTATATTTACTCTTATAATGATTACTTTCAAGATCTAAATAATTGATCCAAAAGGAAAAAAACATCTAGTGTTCAATTTTTATTAAAATATGAATAAAAAAAATTATCGTCACTACTATAATTTATTACAACTGGAATACTATGCGTCTCCAATTAATTCTGGGTACATTATTGAAGGCATCTGAATTACTTGGTTTTCTTCGTTTAGCTTAGGATATTATTCTATAGGATATTATAGGATATCACTGGCTCATACCAAAATTTTTACAGGTTCTACCTAAAGTGGGCGAATAAATGAACTATCAAATAATATTTTGAAACAATGTCCAAAATAAGTACCTTAAATCATTAGGGTAGAAATAAAATCAAGACATATATATATAAATAGCGAAGACAGTTGTATATACAATGATTATGTTTCAAATGGTAAAGATTGCAACAGTATTTCCCGTTATTCCTTTGATTCTCGAATAGAAACTTTACAGTGGGATATTATTCTCATGCAATAGCTTTTATGTGTTATTCTTCATATGAACAATAATTATCCAGAATTCTGCATCTTAAGAGGCACTAACTAAATTATTTTAGGTTCATAATATTTCAGTTGTAATAAATTATATCAGTGACGATATATTTTTTTTATTCATATATTAATAAAAACTGAACACTAGTTGTTTTTTTTCTTTTGGGATCAATTATTTCGATCGTGAAAGTAATCATCTTAAGAGTAAATATAGAAAAAAAAAATTTATTTATTTTTTTCTGTTTTCTTAAACTTACAATTATGAAAACAGTATATGTTTTGCTCCTATATGTGGCCTATTTTTTATTGAGGTTTTGTGAAAAAAAAATTCGTGAAACACTTCGAACAAAAATAAAACCGAGGTATACTATTAGGCGTAAATCAAATTTTTTGTTTTTCAAAGCGTTGCACCAACTATTTTTTCACGCAATTTTTATGAGTTATGTTGCTGATATAGAAGCATAAAATATATTTTTTTAGTGATTATCATTTTCAGAGAACACTAAAAAAAATTATTTCATTTTTATTGGAAATTTTTTTTTTCTAAAAATTTCAAAAAAATATATGATATACCCTGTAAAATAATCTAAAGCCTCGCGTTGGTTTCACTTCTCTAGCTTAATTAGTTTTTGAGGTATATAACTTTGAAAAATAGTCATGCGGGGGACATTTTTGCCCATATCTCCAGGTCAAAGAGGAATTTGGTCGCGAAAAGTATATAAAATGTGTTTGTATATCAAGCCGATACTTTAACATAAGTTTCGGTATAGGTTCCCATTTGGGGGCCAACTTGCCATTTGGATCCTGCGAGACCCTTTTAATAGTTAATTTTCTTGCAAGGAACAATTTGCTACTAATAATAATAAAAAGTTATCTAAACTAACCACATTTAGCATAAAATTATAACTTAAACTTTTGAAAAAGACACAATTTCTTCCCTAAAAACAACATTAAAAAAGGAATCTTCAAATGTTAAAGAAACTTATATACCAAGATTTTTATATTTGAAAAAAAAATTACAACAATAAAATCGTTTAAATGGCCAGTTATTGGGTTGTATTTCTTGAGAATGATTTTATTTTTATATTCTTTATTGCAAAGTGTTACAGGTCATTTAATAAAATTTTTCCCTTATCCAAAATCAATTTGTAAATACTAAAGCTTATTATACTTAAGCTTTTATATTAAATTTCAATACTTGTTTCTTTATTTATAAATTGTCAACTTAAATTATGTTCATCAAAAATTTACTTTTTTTATTTACTATTCTGAAAAATAAATAAGGAAATTTTAAATAAAAAACCAAATTGTCTTTTTATTATTTTATTATTTTTTTGTATTTTTATAAAATTTTATTATTTTTTTGTATTTTTATAAAATTTTATTATTTTTTTGGGTTTTTGTGGGATGCTGAAGTGAGAGTAATTCTCACTTCTCTAAAAACGGGGACATTTTATTATTATCAAAAATGTTGTCCATTGAAAAAACCAGCATCCCATTGGTATATAAGGGCAGAACTGCAGTTTATCGAATCAGGGTTCTGTTATATCGGCGTTGGTCAACACCTTCGGGACTTCCGTTTGGCCATCGCAAGGAACCGGAAGAGAATCTTTGCAGCACAGCTTGTTGGTCGAGGCCCGATCGGTGAATTTCCATCCGTTGTCACACACCTGGCTGTACAGGAAGACCTACCCAAAAAAAAAAAAAAATTAAAAAATTATAAAAAAAAACATTTTTTAATGACTTACAAATAAATTGTCGGCATCACCAACAGATTTGCAAACGATTTGCGGCCCCTTCATTGCAGCAGCTTTCGCCAAATTGGTGCACAAAATCTTGCACTTTTCTTCATCCTCTTCCGTGCAGGTCATCTGGATATTGGAACGCCGAATTAAGGGAACAGCAGTCGCAATCGTTTTATTGGTTTGCAGAGTATCGTAGAGAGCACATTCGCATTGGTTCTTTCTATCAATGGATGGAGTTCCAGTATGTTGACTAAAAAAAAAAAAATATAAAATTATTAATTAGTTATTAAACTCAATTACAAGTACTTACCAACACGCGGTGAAAATCCCGAAGAACAGCGGAAGTAATGACAGAATAACAATGCACTTCATTTTGCGTAGCAGATGACTCACTGGACAAAAACGACTTAGTAATTTTTGATCCGAAGACAAAAACAGGCAAAGAACGAATGATTTTTGTGGAAAAGTAGTCCCCTTTTTATAGGAAAATCGTACCCTCTAGTTATGGATCTAAGATCTTTGATTAACCAATCGCGAAGCACTAATCAAAAGCATCTAAGTAGTGGTGGGTCGATTGAACTTTGAGCTGAAATATATGTGGAGTAATATCTGAAGATTATCACCTGCAATTATTCAACAAGAAAGTATTATCTCAGTTTTGAATCATTCCATATTAAATCAACAAATTTGAATTAAAAAATGGGCTGGATAGTTTTAGCTGCTATCTTCAAAGTTGAGGATAATATTTGGGGTACTAGAGTCATAAATCCATCGTCAGTATTCTTTTGGAAGCATACTTTTTTATCAATATACATTCGAAAGTGGAAAATTGGTCACTTTTACGTAATGGGATTTATATTTTTACTTAAAATAGATATTCAAAAGCTTATTGCTTTTTTTGATAAAGGATATTTGAATTTTATTTTATAAAAGGAATATAGGATGGCATAATACGAATCAAAATGGCATTGGCAACAATTGATAATTTATGAATTTGTAGAAAATTGTTAGAAATATTTAGGTGACAAAAATTTTTCAACATTCTATTATATCAATTTTGTAAAAAAATGCTTTACGAAAGTTAAGGATATTATTGTTGGATTTGTATTCCATCGTGTACAGAAGTTTTGGATGGGGAATAATTTAATTTATAAGTGAGAATTGGAACCAAGAAATTCCAAAAAATTATTAAATTATGAGTATATCAAAAAATGTTGCATATGGGTAAAGAGATCTTGCTACATTTTACCATTTCATAAAAGATTTTGGCCCCTAAAACTTTGAAAATTTATGAGGATTTTATCAATAATTTTAAAAAAATATTTTTCTTCAAATGTTTGCTTACTTTGGAGAAATAAGTGGTTAATTTCTCAGGAGATTGAAGAAAGAATTTGCTTAAAGTGCTACATGCCATCAATTCTAATAACCAGAACAAATATTTTACAATTAAATTCCTTTGAAAATATGTAAATTTTTATGTTAGAAATATTTAGGTGACAAAAATATTTCAACATTCTATTATATCAATTTTGTTAAAAAATGCTTTACGAAAGTTAAGGATATTATTGTTGGATTTGTATTCCATCGTAAACAGAAATTTTGGATTGTTAATAATTGAATTTATATGTGAGAATTGAATCTAAAAATTCAAAGAATTATGAAAAATTATGAGTATATCAAAAGTTTTTGCATATGTGCTAAGAAATCTTGCTATATTTCACCATTTAATAAAAGATTTTGGCCCTTAAAAATTGGAAAATTCATGAGGATTTTATCAGTAATTTTTAAACTATAATTTTTAGACTATTTTTCCTTAAATATTTGCGTATTTTGAAGAAATAAGTGGTTAATTTCTCAGAAGATTGAAGAAACAATCTGCTTAAAGTGCTGCATGCTATCAATTCTTATAACCAGAATAAATGACTTACAATTAAATTCCTTTGAAAATATGTAAATTTTTAATGGATACAATTATCATCAAGGACATTAAATACCAGAGATATTGTAGCAATGACAATTGTAGGGATTTTAAAGACAAGAAACCTTCTTTGAAATAAAAAAATACCAAAACAAGGGTTGAGGATAACTTTTAGAAAAAATATTTCTCTAAAGACAAATAGTGACCTTAATGATTTAAATTGTGAATGCAAAGAATACCAATTAATCATAAGAAAATCGACTTTTAAAAATCACTGTTTAATTTGGAAGAACACCCTTGGATTAAACCACTGTAAAAGGATGATAAGAAAATTATTCCTGATTGCAAAATACTTAGAATTACAAGAAAATTAGTTAAGATAGTAATGGGTCTAATATCCGGAAAACTAGGAATTGGGGAATTATTTGATTTTTTTTAAATATGTGTTGTTTTTCTGGAGGAGGTTAGATAATCTTTAACACTGCAGTTTCTGAGCTAATTGTGGTTCCTGGGTCCCTACTTTACCTGGTTAAAATCAAGCACTAGGTGCTTTTTGACTATTAAAATTCCAAGGCTTGATATTCGCAATTCTTTATGTCTTTATTAAGAGCACCATATTCTCAAAAATATGAGAATCGGTTGCATTTTCTGCCTGGCAAAATCTTCATTTTGGATCATCCCCATGTAATCCCATTGTAGGCAAGAGCTTTCATATTCTAGAGTAGTTAGTTAGGAGGCCCATTATTACTCTCATTTACTTTTCTGTTAGACCAAATATTTCGGGATGGATCACCGTCAGAAAAAAAAAATCGATTTTTTTTTCCATAAATATCTTCTTATAACATTCAAGAATTACGTGTTTAAAGGATTGGAATAGCTGACTAATGTATTTTCACTGATAAAAATTGAATAAATTGATAATAACATAAAAAAATATCTGAAAAAAACTTTAAATTCGTTTTTCTCGAAATCAACTTTTTAAAACTGGGAGACAAGATTTCTCAGAAACTATCCGACGGATTGACTTAAACCTGGAGAATGTTATAGTTCAACACGTCTTCTTGGTACTGAACCTCTGAAATTGGCCAAACCTCCCCCCCTCAAAGTGGGAGAGGGGAAAAGGTCCAAAAAAAGGTCGTTTTTTTTATTTTTTTTTTCAAAGTCGCGCCATATTGTGAATTTTCAACTTTTTACGGATTTGCAAGGTTCAGTACCAAGAAGACGCATTACCAAAACCTACATTTGGTAAAAAAATCATGATCCGACTTCCGGTTTCCGAGAAAACTTGTCTCCCGTTTGCCTCCTCATTTTTGAGGACCCTATTTTAAAGCGCTGTAAAAGGAGGAGGAGAGAACATATCGGGGCAAATAAAAAAAAAATATGATAGTTCAAAACTTCAACTTTTACATGCCGAAGACCATTTTTTAATATCTTTAAAAAAAAATGGCAGCAGTTCTAAAAAAGTCATTTTTTTTACGTTATGACGGTGATCCACCCTTCAGGAGTTAGTTTTTGTGATGGTTTTCCCATCATTCTACTACTATGCTTTTGCCTGGTGATATTATTCCATGTTGTGGCGTGATTTATTATATATAGGTATACTCTATTATTTTTGATCAAAATTATTTTGACTTATAATCTGATCTTCCTTTAGTTTTCTCCTTTTCCTGTCATTAATTTAGTCAAAAATATTTCACATATTTTATGCAGTAGTCAACTTGAAAAATCAATGCATTAAAAGTTTTGCCTACATTAATTAAAAAATAAAACTAAAAGTTTGCAAATTCTTCAATATTTATTTCCAAAATTACTCAATTGGTGGTCTTTTTTTCATCATTGCTTTTAATACCCTAATCTCTTACTTATCGTCTTTGCCTAAAATAACATTGATAAAATTGTTTTCATAAAGGAAATGCTTCCAATAGCTCAGATGTTTATATAAACATAACTCGCAAACTTCAGCAATTGTAATCAATAATTCGTGGCTCCAACAATGTGATAAAATTGCCAGACAATGAATCATCGAATATTTCACAAATGAAAAAATTAATAAAACACCGTAATAATTTATTCAACACATAGTGCTTTTTTGGATAAAAGCTAAATGATTTTTCAGTGAACTTGACCAACGAAACGTACACAAAGAGCTTAATTAAAGGATATTATGTTCATATTAAAAATTATTTATATTTCATATAGCTTTTGATATCATAAATTGCATGAGTTTCATCAAATTGTGTTGAATTTTTGTGTTGATATAATATTATTTAATTTTATTTGTTTCAATGATTTTGCTGTGAAATATTTTTTATTAATAACTAACTAAACTCGCCAGACGTTTTCCATGATTAGTATTTCAATTTTCATTTTATCTTTTACTAGCTGATGCCCACAACTTCGTCTGCGAGACGTCTATAGTGGAATTATTTTCTTTTGAAATTTGAGTATATAAGATTTATATACCAGAAATTTAATATTCTTACGAAAAACGTAATGGAATCTAAAAATTTATATTTTAACGCCTTTAAACAGGTACCCTTTAACAAGTGTTTTTTTTTTTAAATCACTGTTAATATAATATTAATTTTTTGAAAATCTTTTATGCGATGGATGCATTCTTTCTTTATTTAATCATTCGCAAATTAATCAGCTATGCATTATTAAAAATATATTATGATCGATAAGTCGGCTCAAAATTGAAATATGACTTAAGGAAGACAAATAAAAGAATTTTTTAAGATCCTTGTTATTTTAAATGGATATTTTATTTCTGAAATGGTTATTGAATTTGGGTCTAAAATCCAAAAACATAGAATCCAATAATTTTACAAATTAGTAGGATTTCCGGACACTGCTCCAATTCCCGAATGAATGTTTTTCCCAGAACTACTCGTCGAAAATATTGTTCAAGGGGACAAAAAAAATATCAGGAAAGTTTGAGTCTTTAATATTAATATTAAGAGGTCTATCATCTTTAATTTCGATTTTTTATTTGTACTTTCATTTTTGCGTTAATGCTGTCAAACTATCAAAGTAAAAAGAATCATCTGCACATAAATTTATAAAAAATTAAATTCCCTACAAAAAACGTCTCTTTGAAAATTATCTGCACTAAAGTTAATAGAAAATTTAATTCTCAACAATAAAGATTTCTTTAAAATTTTTGTTAGACCCGCCGTTTTCGAATAATCAAGCATTAAACTTTGATATAATTTTTAGATTTATCTTCTTTATTTTGAAACTTTGTAATCAACAAACAAATAAATATATAGAAATAAACAAAAGAGATTCTTGAAGGAAATTAAATGTTCTACAAAAAAAGTCTCTTCACGTTTTTACATAAAATCACTCTTTCAAAATTGGTTCAACAACAAAAAAAACAATTAGTTAATTTTTCCTTTCAACTTTAATTGGAAATAACTTTTGAAAAAGTGATTTTATGTAAAAACGTTTAGATACCTTTTTTGTAGAATATTTAATTTCCTTCAAGAATCTATATTGTTCATTTCTATAAATTCATTTGTTTGTTAGTTAAAAAATTCCAAAATAAAGAAGATAAATCTAAAAATTATATCAATGTTTAAAGCTTGATTATTCGGAAACGGCGTGTCTGACAATAATTTTCATAGAAACTTTTTTGTACGGAATTTAATTTTCAATAAATTTATATGCAGATAATTTCTTTCACCTTGATAGTTTGACAGCATTGACGCAAAAATGAAAGCACAAATAAAAAATTGAAATTAATGATGATTGACCTCTTAAAATTAATATTAAAGGCTCAAATCTTCCCAAATTTTTTTTTTGTCACCTCGACCAATATTTTTGATATACTTTTCAAAAAAAAAATCGATTTTTTTGGCCCAGTCTAATCTATATACATAAAATCGATCAAACTGATATAATAAATGGGAATCAATCTACAGCCAAAACTGCTGATCGTAGAGTCGTGAAATTTGGAAAATATATCATTTATATGACGAAGCTTTTTAAATAGATCAAGATTTTGATACATTATAAATTAATAAATAATTCATAAAAAGAATTTTAGTTTAATATGGAATATATATAAAGGATAATTCTAAAAATCATAATTCTTATATTTGATTCTCAATGAGTCAACTTGAGCAGATTCTCTGTAACCCAAACTTGAATCTAACAAAATTATATAATAACCCTCGAAAATTTCTTCTTGCTTTTTTTTCTACAATGAACAGAAAATCCATTTCTGCAACAAATCCTACGGGAATCCTTTACGTTGGTAAAATTTCACTAGTTTTCATCCACCTTGCTATACAAATAAGCCTAAAAACGTAAAAATAAATAAGGCTTACGTAAATTTATTGGATACAAAAACGCATTTCCTACATTTAGAAGTGATGTCTTTGCCCTATTTTGTGCAAAGGACAGATAAAATTTGTAGTAAACTTTCACCTAGCCATTCAAGCATAAGGTTAAAGATTAATTTAAAATTGTCATTTGAAAATTGTACAGAAACAATGTAATCGAGTGATGGTTTTAGTTGCAACTAATACATTGTTGCAAAAACCAACATACAGTACTTAAGAAAAAAAGGTTGGCCTTTGATAAAAAACATGCGATTTCGTGTTGTTGGAAACAGCATGAAAGCCATATTAAATGGGAACTGGTCTCTAGTTTTGTCCTATAAACCGTAAACCAGTTTTGACATTAAGCTCGCACGTATCTTGTGCTTAAAAAGTAATCCTTAATTTACAAAATATATTTGGTGGCAAACGCAATCCGAATTTCAATGAGCTAAAGCTCGGCTTTTGTTTGGGCTGTAATTTTTTTTTCGTTTGGCTTCAAGCATTTGGGTGGGATTACAGGTCCTTTTTTGTAATAGAAAGATTAATTAAAATGATGTTGTATTAATTAAAAAGCCGTTTTGAGAGCCGCAGTGTCTCCGTTTTTTTGCTATTTGCTGGGAAAATTTTTTAATCAAAGATTTGCCAGTTCAAAGTTCAAATTTAACCACTTGCTTTTCCCTCAAAGTATTAGACTATTCGGTGGCTGATAGATAAAAACATTTCTGTGATTTTTAACGTTTGAAAAAATCTATTTTTAGAATAGAATTTTCCTATTTTACTTATTTTTTAAACTTTCTTGTTCAGTGCGAGCTTTCGCTCGCTATTTTGATGCACGAAAGTTGATTAAATGTTTTTCGTATATGTGTAGTAGACTGATTCAAAAAAAATTATGATTTTTTTTAATTATATCGAAAATATTGTTGGAAATGACAAAAAAAAATCCTGGGAAAATTTTAGCTCTTAATATTAATATTAAGAGGTGCTGCATCGCAAATTTCGATTTTCCATTTAAATAACATGGGAACAATATTTCTCTTGCACTTTGGAATTTTATAGCTCACGTTGGTGACAATATTTCGAAATGACCACTTTATAGAAAATTGAACGATCTACAAAAAAGGTCTCGTACAAGTTTTTGATATATTTATTCCTTCAATAGTTATTCGAGGTCAAAGTTGAACTAAAAAAAAATTTTAATATTTTTTCAAATTTTTAACGCAACCATCAATTTTCTGAGAAAGTTTTATAGGACATTTTTTGTGGAGCACATTTTTTCTATAACTTATCTCTATAAAAGTTTTTGATATTTTTCACAGGTCCTAAGTTACTTGCATTAAACTGAAATTTCCCTGAATTATTATATTTTTAACATAAAAATTATTTTTTTTATTTTAATTAAATATCTTAGGACCTGGGAAAAATATCATAAACTTTTATAGAGATAAGTTATAGAAAAAATGTGCTCCACAAAAAATGTCCTTTAAAATTTTCTCATAAAATTTATGGTTGCGTCAAAAAGTTGAAAAATGTTTTAAAATTTCTCTTTAGTTCAACTTTGACCTCGACTAACTTTTGAAGGAATAAATATATCAAAAACTTGATTAGAGACCTTTTTTGTAGATCGTTCAATTTTCTACAAGAATATACCTTGGTCATTCCGAAATAATGTTACCAACGTGAGCTATAAAATTCCAAAGTGCAAGAGAATATTGTTCCCATGTTATTTAAAAGGAAAATCGAAATTTGCGATGTGACACCTCTTAATATTAATAATAAGAGCTTAAACTTTCACAGGATTTTATTTTGTTTTTCCCAACAATATTTTCGATATAATCAAGAAAAAAAAATCATAATTTTTTTTGAATCAGTCTATTATGTAGAGTATTTAATTAGGAGCTTTTGTTAGTTTTAAATCTGAGTAATATTTTATTTATTTTTTTGTTGGCTATCAAAGCTTTGTATGATTTAATTTTTGTTGCAATTATTTTAGACAAAAATGATTACACATAAAAAGCTTAATACTGGAAACAAAATTAATTTTTTACCCATCAAAGTTAAGTTCATGTTTGAGGGAAATATCTCAATTTATTAGTGCATCAGATTTGTTAAGATCAAAAAATGTTTAATATATCAATCAAAAATCTCAAAGCTGTCAAAGTTTTCAATAGAAAATGAAAAAGCTTTTAATTAATTTGACCTAAATAAATTTAATTTCCCCCAAAATAAGTTTCTTTCATTTTCTTTAGATCTGAATTTGATTCAATTAGTCCTTAAAAAATTTTTCTCAATTTTTTCATGAAAAAAAAGAAGACAAGAAGTAACTTTATTAAGAGGGAAACTTGAATATTTTTCATTCATTTCCCTTCGATCTCATTTTATCATTCTGCCAAAAGGGAATAATTTAAATACACAAACTCCAAGACACGTTTTATGTTTCCTTAGTTAATAATGTAGTGAAAATTTTTATTCCCCAAGAAAAGTTTTCTTTTTTTTCCGCGTACACTTTCCTCGTTCTTGTTTTATTTTTAATAATTTATTCCTCATTTCATCGAATCGAATAAGCACAATAAATAACCCTTTAGTAGCGATTTTATTTGAAGTTTTTTCCGTGAAACTTTTAAACCGATAACAGCTTTTTTTTTTGGACGGTCGTCTTTGAGGGGTTGAAAAAATCCTTTAGGAAATAATCCAGTGCTTTGAAAGCACTCACTGGCATTTTATTTGTTGAATAAAATTTCGTATTATTCATTGAAAATTTTTGCTCATATTTTTTTGGGAAATTGTATACAAAGTCGCTGTCTTTACATCCCTTTTCCTCACCCACCATTCTTGCAGCAGAGATGAAAATTTGTAAGGAAAACTTTCTTATTAATACGCCAGATTTTCATACAACACGATTCTTTACATCTCATTCTACAGTTTGTAAAATTTATATTTGTATTTTATTTCATAAAAGTTACGACTTGGCCCTATATACTTTATATTATTTCGTCTTGTTGAATAGATCAAAAACTTCTTGAGAAAACGCTTCGCTCATCCAACAAAAGCGGGTGCTTTTCATTAAAAATGAAAATTTCAAAAAAAAAAAAATTGTTATAATAAAACCTCATTGATATGAGATATCTTTCGAGACGTAAACCAGGAAATCGAGTAATCGTTTTTTCGTGTTTTACCAAAGAAAAAAAAACGTACTTGTTGCATAAAATATAAACTCGAGTTTTTCCAACTAAAAACTTACCATTTTCATTATTTATGTAATATATAATGAATGATTTTTTTTTAAAAATTCCTTCGTTTAATCTCCCCATTTTTTCCATCGTTTTTATATGGATTTTCCTGCATTTATTGTTGCACCCTTATCAGTTTACATGGTGAAGGGTACATGGCAGTGGTTTAGTTTAGTAGGGGTTGATTGTGGGACATTTAGGGCACTTGTACGAGTTCGTGCGGGAACTTAATCCATACATCTGCGTGTCGGTAATAACTTGATCTGGTATTTTTATTCACGCTTTTTAATATTCCATCAACCTTTATTACATCAAAATAATATCACATCAAAACATTTCGTCGCGATAAAATTTTAAAAAATGAAAATGAAAACATAAGAAGGAAATAGGGGGTGGGTGGGATCAAAGCGGGGGGTAGCATCAGGGGATATGTATGTGTGAAGGTTTGAACCATAACGTGTCAGTCGATGAGAGGATAATAACGTTATTTGATGTATGGATCTGGAAAATGTATTTGCAATTTGCAATTTTTCCATCATCAAACAATAATGAAGTTGTTTTTCTTCATTCTTTTTCCTTTTCCTTTGGTTTTTTTCTCTTTCTTTTTTTTTGTTGTAAATGAGGCTAATGCAGCTTTTGTAAATACCATTACATTGAAATGAAAGAGTAGCTGCATTAAATTTTCATCACGAGATTCTTTATGCAATCCTTTTTTTAACCAAAAAGAAAATGAAGGATAATAGAAATTTTTAAATTGAGTTTTTGGATTTTTGGTAAAAAGAAATCATTCTAAGAGAATATCAAAATCATAAAATTAATGATTGCCTAAATCCAACTTATGATCAAGGGACAAACATTGATACTATAAGAATTTACGATCTACAACTTGTTGTAGATCGTAAATTTGTGTACAAACAAATATACTTACAAATAATAAAAAATTATTCATTTTATTTGTGATGATATTATTTTCTGGAGAAAAGAACATCAATATTTATTGTTTTATTATAAGCATTTGTTATTACATTGTAGTAATAACAAAAGAAGAGCTTTACCTATAGTATGAAGAAAATTTTCTTAATAGTAGTATTTTTTTCTTTCTGTGTAGCGAAGATGGTCAAAAAAATATTCAAAACGTAATAAATAATAGACCATGTTGGATTACAGGGGGTGCCGGATTAGCCGAGGGCCGGATTATCGGGGGTCCACTGTAATAGCCCACTTAAAAAATGTTTTTTTTTTTTTTAATCTAATTCTTCATTTAAGCAAAAGCTAAGGGATAAACATGACCAAAGTACCTCAAACATTTTTAATGGTAGTACTAGTTATTAAATAATTGTTATTATCTTTTAAAATAAGGGTTGACTAGACAAAAATAGAAGCTATTGCCTTCAAAAGCTCTTAAAATTTTGACTTGCAAATTAGAAGCGACGTTTTTGCTATAATTTGGATTTTAAATCTTTGTCTTAGAGATGTTTCTTCGCCAAAAAGTTGAAATATTTTAGGAAAAATCGGATTTTTTTATGACATAAAGGAATGCTGATTATTTATAATATATATATATATATATATAATCCAATCCCAATTTCATTTAACCGATCAATAATTTAGCTTCCCATCGTTACTAAGTCATTGAAAAATTGCCGGTACAAAATCTTCTTCCAACAATCGATCAAATACCCAACCACCTGTTTGGATTTCCAAAAAAACTTTATATAATCCAATAAAGCCATTGAGTAGTGGATACTATAAACAAAGCTATGGAAAACAGAAAAAAAATGCCTCTTAGTTTTCCTGGACATTGACCAAACCTTTGGTATATTATTACTTGAAAAATTATAAAAAAAAGTTTCACTACACGTTTTGAAAATATTTTGGCAAAAAGCGGGTTTAATTATGTCTTGATTTTTGTTTTTTTGGAAAATTTCGTGAAAATACAATTCAAGGAAAAAAATAATTTCGTAAAACCCTTTTAAGGGGGAGGTTCTGATAAGTTTTTTATATTTTTTATTATTATTAAATAACAGTTTTCTAAATTTTCTTGCATTTTTCTTATTATATGTCGCCAAGAATCCTATTTTCTTATAATTTTTCTATATCAATGACTACATAATTGATTTTCCCTAATTAATTAATTAATGCTAAATTATTTTGTTTCAAACAAAATGATTCGCTACACAAACCTCTACAAATGATTTTCCATCGAATGGCAAAAAAAAAAAATTGGAAAATTAAAACTTTAAAATTTTTTTGACGAATTAGTAAAGGGTGAATTTGTGAAATTGAAAAGAAAACATAAGTTTCTATATAATTAAATTAGATAATACTAAACATACATTGTATTGGAATATATAATAAATTTTGTAAAAGTTTAATGAATTTCGCGGGCAGGAAAATGTACATCTACATACTATACTTATTAGTGATCAAAAAATAATTTACCAAACTCTTTTTCATGGAATTTTTAGGAATATTTTCTTAAAACTTAATGAACATTATCATTGACTTTTTAATTTATAGTTAACATTTGTTAGATGTGCTTTTTAAATTAAATAATAGGGTTTTTAAATATGAATATATTTTTCGTAAATTAATATAAGAAGTAAATATCATAACCATGATATAGCAGCAAATCGCTGAACAGGTGCAAATTACAAAAAAGTCCAAAAAAAAAATGGATTTCTTTTTAAAATTCTTAATTTAATCTGAGGCTAGGGGATAAACATGACAAAAGTACCCCAAAAATAAAAATGGCAGTACTAGTTAGTAAAAAATTGTTACTATTTTTTTTAAAATCAGGGTTTTCAGACAAAGTAGAAGCTATTGTCGTTAAAAGCTTTTAAATTTTTGAGCTGTAAATCTTTGTTTTAGAGATAAAATAATTTTCTTTTCATTTAACTATATCAATGACTGCATAATTGATTTTTCCTCATTAATTAATTAAAACTTAACTATTTTGTTTCAAACAAAATGATTTCCTTCATTTATTTCTACAAACGATTTTCTATCGATTGGCAAAAAAAAATTTCAGAAAATTCAAATTTTAATTTTTTTTTTGAGGAATCAGTGAAGGGTGAATTTTTGAAATTGAAATGAAAACATAAGTTTCTATATAATAAAATTACATAATACTAAACATAAATTGTACTGGAATATATAATAAATTTTGTAAAAGTTTAATGAATTTCGCGGACAGAAAAATGCATATCTATATTCTTTGCTCATTTGTGATAAAAATATCAATTTACCAAACTCTTCTTCATTGAATTTTATGCAATATTTTCTTAATACTTCATGAACAATATCATTGACTTTTTAATTTATAGTTAACGTGTTAACGGTTGTTAGATGTGCTTTTTAAATTAAATAAATGAGGGTTTTTAAGTATGAATATTTTTTTCGTAAATAAATATAAGAATTACCAATATCCATATTCCACGACAAATAGAAAAATCAAAAATAAAATATAATCAACAGCTATGAGCTTTGTTACGCAGACGAAGTCGCGGGCATCGGCTAGTTTAATATAAAGAATATAAGCTTCAAAAAAATTGAGCAACAAAACTAATTGATTTCTTATTTTTCATCAAAAAAAAAAAATTAAATGGATTTTTAATCAATAAGATTGATTAATTTAATGAGAGGAGCATTTTTTCGAAATCAAATTCCATTAATGTCACAAAATGATAAACATCCCTTTACTCTTGATAAACTATAATTATGCATTTCCTTTGTCACAAAAAATGAGTCATACTTTGCAAAGATTTTTCTATAAAAGTAGGCCCTTCATTTTCATTGCATCATTGCAGTTTTTCATTTGATCGTTTACGGTGCTTTTGAAAATGACTTCCAAGAAAATAATTTTTTTGTACGCTGCCTTATTATTAAGCATGCTTTTAGTAGTAGTGACCCATTGGTGAGTATTTTTTTTATTATTTTGTTCCTATTTAAATAACAAAATTAATTAATTTTTGTATGGTAGGTCGTTTTTAATTTGGGCTGAAATACAAACGTATTTCTTCGATCAAGACTCAGCCAATCAGCATTGGTCGGTGTTGTGGAATTTGGTGGAAAAACCACGGAAGTTTATAATAAACTTATGGGGTAGAGGCGATGGAAGATTTTAAATTTATAATGGAAATAATTCAATTTTTTTCCTTGTAAGTTTTGAAATTTTTAAATTTTTTATCTTCATATCTGACTAAAGTTTTCTTTTTCAGTTTCTGTTGCACTTCAAAAGTGCATTAGCCAATAAAATATCCAGAAATCGGGAATTTTCAATAAATCAAATATTTTCTTTTGGTTATTTGTTCTTTACAATTGTTAATACTGAAAATGTAATCAATATTTTGATGAATAAAATTTAATGAGGATAAATAATTTGTATTATTGACTTTAATTAATTAAAAAATAAAATAAATTTGAGATTTATTGCTTCAATCGCTGAAATGTTACTGTTCAAACGATGTCCTATAAAACCTTCGATAAATAAATAAAAGATTTTTCGAAGAAAAAAAAATTATGAATTGAATCATAAGAGAAGATTTTTTTCATTTAAAAATATCAATGCAGTATATTGATATTCACAAAAGCGATTAATTTTAATAGATAATTAATTAAATGACATTTTTTCTGGAAATATTTTCTCAAGGCCTATCTAAAAGATAAACTATTCGGCATTCAATATTGAGAATTGTTTTATGCAAACTAAGCATTGCTTTTGATTACAAAAACTAAATGAGTCATACTTAGCTTTGATTTTGCTAGTAAAACTATTTCATTTATTGTCTGCTTTGGGTTTGGAGGTTTCATTTGCGGTTTAAAAATGCCTGGAAGAAATAATAATCGTTTAAAATATATTTTTGTAATTATAATGGTCATCTGGCTAATGGAAGCCCACTTGTGAGAATTATAATTTTCATTTTGATGATTTAACTGTTGAAGATTAAATTTTTGTAGATTCCTCCTACATTGGCTCAATACGAATAAGGTGAAGAAGTATCCAGGATTTCAGCTGATAAATGATGAACCTTGAACGTCAATGCTTCGATAATTGAAAGAAGAACAAAAAAAATTCAAGCAATTTAGTGTCAACAATCCATTCTTCTTCTCTGGTATATTTTATCTTTTATCATTAAACTTTAATTTTAACAGATTTTTTTTTGTTTCAGTTTTAAAATAATTATCCTCTTATAATTACGGCAATATAGAAAATATTCAATGCATAAAAAAATTTCTTTGTATTAGTTGTAATTTGATCATTTTACTGCTAAAAATATGAACAAAATTTTGTTGAAAATAATATGTTTATTAAATGCTTTATATTTTTGATAAATGGACAAATACAGTCAATGTAATACTATTTGTATTAAGCTTTTAAATTAAAGAATAAAAATTAAGTAAAATTCGAAGAAGTTGCTTAATTTTTTTTTATTTCTCCTCTTTTAGGGAGGTTCGGGTATTCCAACCTGTTGCAGAATACCGAGAAAAAAATCCCCTATTTCCTTTACCACTATTTCCCTACGCTAATCATTTACTGACAATAGATTAAACTTAAAAATTTGGTAGATAATTCCGAAATTAGTAATAAGGATATAATATTTAAAAGTATTATATTACTAGCTAAACCCGGCAGACGTTGTCCTGCTAGCCAATAGTTGTAAATAGATAAATTGAATTTGGGAAAAAAAAGCTTGAGAATTATTTGAATCACCTCCCTTATCATCTTGCAGAATCCCTCGTTGTACCAATTATAAGTCACCTTCAATATATACATTGATCAATTACGTTTTGAGAATCTCTACTTCTAAAAATCACTATACGATCATAACAATGAAGTATTGACAGTTAACGACTATTGAATTGATCGTTGAAAAAATCGTTTTTTTCGATCGCAGGTATGTTACTAACGCAAGAAAAAATAAAAATAATCATTAAAGCGGATTATATATCGTGACAAAATTTGAGCTAAATGGATGCAAAACTTTTTGAGTTTTTGAAATCTATACAATCCAACATAACAATTCTATATAAGTAGATAACTACATAAATGTAGATAAGTACATAAATTATTAATTGTTAATTTAAACCAGAGATTGTCCGAGGTGGCCAACCCGCAAGATGCATCAGACTTTTATATTAAAATTATTATTTAAATTATATTTATTTTAAATGTATACATTTTATAATGACCATAGTGGTGAAAATCAATATATTATAAATGTTTACAGTGTATCTAAATTTAGTATGAAGAATTAGAGATATAACTTCAAAAATGGTCCGTGGAGTTATGATGCATTTCCGAAGTGACCCACAATACAATTTTGGTTGGCCACTCCTGATTTAAAATATGCTGATTGTTTGATATCTTAAAAAAGAACATTGATTTTTAATTAAAGATTCCAATTTATATCCAATTAATCGATGTCCATTTAATAATTTTAATCGGGCTTCTTCTAACTGCAACTTTTATTATTAATAATTAAACGTAAATAGGCAACCTTTTCTTCCGAAGAAAAATTACTTGAACTTAATTACAAAGTTTCTATCAAAACAGTTAAGCTGTCTTTAAATTGGGACCGAAAGTAAAACCAGAATAAAATATTGGTACAACTTTTTAGATGAGACTTGTTTGTGACCTTTATACTTATTTTTGGCGAAATGCGTCTAAGATGTACCTGAAAAAAAATATTATCAAAATAAATAAACCTGTTATTGAATCATACAAAAGAATGCTGGTAGGGAGAAATTTACGTTCGAATTATCGACCTTTGGTCCATAATGATCAATATTGTGACCGAAACCGACTTAATTCCAAGCTGGTGTGAAATTGCAAACGATTCTCTACCTGCTATCAACGGGTGGTATAAAATAGCATAGTAAAAGCTTGAAGGCCAAAATGTGTGAAAAAGGTATGCTCAAAGGTGTTACTAATGGATTTGGAACAGATGTTAATGTAATTATAATTGACAACAAATAATAAATACCTCAAACTGGTTCCAAATTCCTTAAGTGATATATTTAAAGCTGCCATTCTCTCATTCTTGACCTCATAAGCATGCGAAAAATCCTTAAATTCTCACCTATATATGAGTTTAAATACATACATAGATATTTCTTAACATATTTTTGTATTTGTCTATTTGTGTTTTTTAAAATTGAATTGTTTTTTTGGTCAATTCGATCCAAAGATCGCTATTAATCAGGGACTGGAAGCTTACTGGAAATATTCCTGTTTTCTTTAGTATTTCCTTAAACATATTTGTTTTATGGGCGAAACGACATCGATTGTAAACTACTATTTAGTTTTTGAATATTGTCCAAGGAGTTTTTACAATCATTTCCTATTCCATAAACTAATGACCGTTATGGATTTAATGATGGGACCAATTGGTGCAATTTTACTTTTTCACCAGTACAACATAACCCAGTAGATTCACCGCTGTATTTTAACGCCTTACAATATTGACAAATGATTGTCATTTCCCCAATTGTTCCGTATTACAATAATTATTAAGTAAAATATGTAAATAACACATAAATTAAATAAATTATAATGCCAAATTCAAACGTTGCTGAGAATTTTTCAAAACAAATTACAGACATCAATGATGACAAATAGTATATAGGCAAGTAGGCCTAAAAATTTGCTGAAGATGTCGAGGAACATCTTAATCTTCTAGAGGTGTAAAGTATACTTTATATCCGATTCCCATGCCTACCGAATATACATAGAAAATTTCATGAAAATTGGTAATTTTTTTTTTTTAAATTGGAACCATAAGTGAAACCAGAAAAAAATATTGGTACAACTATTTAGATTAGACTTGTCTGACCTTTCTTATATTTTTTTTGGGCTAAACACTTAGATGTACCTGAAAACATAATATTATCGAATTCAAATAACCTGTTCTTCAATCATACGGTAGAATTCAGGTAGATAAATATTAAAGTACAATTTTTTGACCTTTGCTCCATAATGACCATTATTGTGAGCAAAACTGAATAAATTCCAAACAGGTGTGAAATTGAAAAAAAATGTTACCTGTTCTCAACTTGAGATAATAAATAATATAGTAATGAGAAAAATGCAGATTCAAGAGTGTAATTTATGGAATCTGAAAAAGGTGTTAATGTATTTATAATTGACAACAAATAATAAATGCCTCAAACCAGTTTAGATTACTAAAACGATATATTTAAAGCTGCCATTCTCTTATTTTGGCCTTCAAGTTTTATGTTATTTCAAATCACCAATTGAGCATATACTTAAATTTTTCGTATATACATACAATTTAGCTGATCCCTGCGACTTCGTCTGCGTAACGTAAAGGTAGATTATATTTTCTTTTCAGATTTGCTATTTGTTTTGGTATATGAAAATTTGTATTTCTCTTATTTCTTTTACGAAAAACATAATCATACCTGAAAACACTATTTTGTCGACTTTTAAAAGACACATTTAATAAACTGAAAATTTAATATAGCCTATGTTCAACGGAGATATTGTAGCTTCCCAACAATGAAAGAATTTTTCAAATCGGTCAAGTAGTTTGGAAGCCTATTCAATGAAAATAATGAATCAAATCTTTCCTCTTTATAATATAAGAGTAGATTAACAAAGATCTTATATTCCTGTATGGTTTCTAAATTAATTTTTATTAGGGTGATTTTTTTTTTGACTTTTTTTTTTGGTCCCATCGTGAAATTTTGTTGGACATACCAAAAATTAATTCCCTGAAAGTTTGAGCCCTTAATATTAATTTTAAGTCCTCGACCAAGACGTGTAAAAATTTCCAATTGAAAATACTCGGAAAATCTGATTTTTTAATTTTAAATTTCTATATCTCAGCGGCATTTCATGGGATCGCTTTTACCGAAGATGGTTTTTTCTCAGAATTAAACGCTCTACAAAAGTGCCCATTGCGACAAAGTCGTAACTCACACCGGTGAGGTAGTACGGGCCACTAAACCTGATTTTTCCATACAATTCGCGTTTTTTTTGCATTTATCTCGTAAATAACAAGAGCTACGGAAAAATTATAAATATTAAAACTTGTATAGAATTTGATTTCCTACAAAAAAGGTCTTGTAGACCAAATCGCTAAGATCAATATTAAACGAGATTTTAAGCCTTGAATTTTATGGAAAAATCAGGTTCAGTGGCCCGTACTACCTCACCGGTGTGAGTTACGACTTTGTCGCAATGGGCACTTTTGTAGAGCGTTTAATTCTGAGAAAAAACCATCTTCGTTAAAAGCGATCCCATGAAATGCCACTGAGATATAGAAATTTAAAAATAAAAAATCAGAGTTTCCAAGTATTTTCAATGGGAAATCTTTACACGTCTTGGTCGAGGACTTAAAATTAATATTAAGGGCTCAAACTTTCAGAGATTTTTTTTTTTTGGTATTTCCAACAAAATTTCACGATGGGACCAAAAAAAGTCAAAATAAAAAATCACCCTAATTTTTATATTAAAACTTTGAGATCAAATCGGCACATTTTATTGTTCTTGGTAGCGATAATATTTAATATTTTAGTTACTTGGGTCAAATAGAATATAAAAAAGAGGGTATGCGCATCGAATTTGAAAAAAAAATTTCCCTTTATAGCTTGGGACACTCTATTAAAGGTATGGAAACCAAAAAGTAGAGACCCAGATAATATAAGAAAACCCTTGAAAAATAATAATGAATTTTAAAAATGATTTTCAAGGATAAAAATTGTTGAACTGTGATAAAAGCTTAATATATATTTCAAAAAAAAAAAAAATAGTCAATCAAATTTGAGAAGCCAAAAAAATCAATAATCAGTTATAAATGAATAAATTATTTCCATAAAAATGTAATTTATTACAAAAGACAATTTAACATTGAATAAAGATCATTCAGCAAAAATAACAGAAACAGAAAAATAAATTGGCAAATGAAATTCTTTGAGCGCCGTTTTTTCGGGAACAAAAAATTTCATTTCCTGTTTGAAAAGGTAACGTTATTAATTCAGGATGTCTTTGAAGAATCTTCATTTGTTTTTGTTCTTTTTTTTTCTCGTGCTTTACTTTATATTTTATGTTTAATCATAAATTTAAATACTTGAATTCGAAAGTGCTTGGAAAGTTTTTATTGGCTTAGGAAAATTGATGGAAAGTTCAATTCTTTATGGACGTGATATGGAGCTTTGGATGCAGATTTGCAATTTTATGAGGGCTGAAGTCGGTGTATTTGGAATCTAATTTTATGTTTCTTGGTTTGTGGATATGTATGTATATTTTTAATTTAACTTCGCTGAGTTGCGAAAACTTTTTCCAATGAGACTTTGTTAACAAGATAAGAAATAATTTGATTTGTTGGCTTATATGTTGGTAATTTTAAACTATTTTTTTTTTTGGTTTGCAACTAAATTTGCAATAAATTAAAAGCATTTCATTAATTTCTCCCTTTTTTTGGGCAAATTTATTAGTTTTACTTTAAATAGTTGGAAAAATATTGGCTGAAGTCAAAATATCAATTTCTCAATAAAAAGAACATCTTAGACTCTATTTTTAAGCCAAAATAGGGTCTTCAAACTTGAAAAAGAATATATTCATCACCAAACTATACAGTTTTAATTTATTGATGGAAATTTGATTTCTTGTGTATACAATATATAAGATATATTGCATTCCAATTTATGTAGTATAATTTAATATAATAATATATTAAAATCATACCACAGACATCAACTTGAACAGAAGTTCAAACAAAAATATTCGTGACGTATTGCCCAGATACGTATTTCGATTGCCAAACAATCTTCATCAGTGGTCATCAAATAGTTTGGATCACTCCGTAACTGCTTTGTGATGATTCACAATACGTCACGAATATTTTTGTTTGAACTTCTGTTCAAATTTATGTTTGTGGTATGATTTTTATATGTTATTATATTAAATTATACTACATAAATTGGACTGAAATATATCTTATATAGTGTATACACAGTATAATTGTTCCAAGTCAGCGAAAAAATCTTAATTTGATTTGATTTCTTGGTTTATATTTTAGTAATTTTAAACTATTTTTTTTTTGGTTTGCAACTAAATATCCAATAAATAAAATGCGTTTCACTAATTTCTCTTTTTTTGGCAAATTTATTAAAATTTTACTTAAAATAATTTGTAAAATTTTGGCCAAAGTCACAATACCATTTTCTAAGTCAAAATAAGGACTTAAAACCTGAAAAAAGAAAATTTAATGATCACCAAATTACACTGTTTTAATTTTTTGATGGATTTTAGTAAGTTGGTGGATATACAGGAAATCCTAATATCTTTATAACGCAAGGAAATTTTCTTTAAACAATTTTCGTCATTGGAAAGTCCTGAGAAAAGCTTTGACTTCTAAAAAAAATTTCTAGATATTATATAATCTAAACAAAAAATAGATACTAAGACCTTGAAATTATATAAATAAATAAAGCTCAAACTCGTAACTAATTTCCCAATATTATATTTAAACTTTTATCTATCCTTGTAAAATTTATCATGTTTATTGAAAAAAGTTAATGTCTACTAAAATTTTTGATAATAAGTATTAATTGGAAGAATTCTTGTTCTTCAGAATAAAATTATATCAACGAAGCAATTATACATCAAATGTTATTACAACTTTATCTCATTTCATTATTTCCACATTCTACCATTCATTTTTATCTATTTTTTCAGAGACAATTTCGTAAATGATATTATTTTATAATTATAAAGATAAATTGTTTCAATGTAACTTTTAATTAATAAGAAAGTAAATTAACATTAATCTGTAATAGCAATTAATAACGATTAGCGCCCGAAACGGTAATTCTAAGGTAATGATTCAAGTAATAAGGTAATTTCAATTCCTTGCAAGATGCGATGTCTTCCTTAAGTGCCACACCTTTAAAACAGATCATCTCATTATTAACTGATCTCGCCGGTTTAGTTTCACTTCATGGAAATAAAAAGATCAATATGAAATAAATTTCAATTTTGTATTTTTATTTACTATTTTGCTGTAGAGGAAATTGCAGGATAGAAAAAGGGTTAAGTGAGAGTTTTACTAAAGGATTTCATCCTTTAATATTTCAATCAAAAATGAAAATTTTCTATACAAATATTCGTTCTGGAAAAGATGAATGTTTAAAATTTTATTCCTATAGAAAATTTGTGATTCTGAAAAAGCTTCAATACTAATTTTTATGCTTTTAGGCCCAATGGCATTTTTGCAGAGTATTTCCCTAAAATAGATGAAATTTTTTTAAGAAAAATGCTTTTTTATTGCAACAATTGCTTAAGTAAATTTAAAATTGAATATGAAGACAATTCAGGTTGTTTAAGATCGGTTTTTACATATATATATATATTTTGGTATCATTTGTATTTATAATTTTTGAATCAGATATAAATATATCTCTAACAAAATTTATTACAACTCTTAAGTCTAAAACTAAATCTAAAAAGACTAAAGTAGTTATTCCTCCCTACACTTTTGTGTACAATTGGATGTGGAAGATGGGTCCATTATTGGCCTCGACTATTGGTTTCGTATTTACTCCATTAGGTTAAGTAGATCATTTTGCTTGAGTCTCGTGAAATGTTTGGCTTTTATGATCTTCCTGGCTAATTGATTCGGGTGTGAGTCCAGTTTTCTTTTCTTGTAGGTTTTACTAATTTTCAAAGTGACTTCTTTGACTGTTTCAGTATCGGTATCTCTAAGTATTATAGAATTTTGCACGCACTTAGGAGCGCCAGTGATGGCTCTAATAATTTTCGTTTGGCAGCGGTCTATAATTTGTAAATTTGAATTTTTAGCGGAACCCCAAAGTTGAACTCCGTACGTCCATATAGGTTTTATTATAGATTTGAATATGATGATTTTTGTTTCTAATTTTAATTTTGATTTCTTTCCAATGATCCAGGATAGTTTTTCAGATATTATGTTAATTTTTTCCTTTTTCTTCGAGATGTGTTCACGCCAGGTTAATTTTTGGTCAAGATGCATTCCCAGATATTTGACCGAGCTGGTTTGTGGTATGGATTTGTCGTTGATTCTGATCCTTAGACTTATGATTTTTCTTAGGGTAAACGTGACTTGGATTGATTTTTCATCATTGAGTTTAATTCCCCATTGGTCACACCATTTAGTTATGACATTTACATGTTCCTGTAGGCGACGTTGGATTATCTTAGGATCTTTGTTGGAGTAAAGTAGAGCTGTATCATCTGCAAATGTGGTGGTTGTAATTTGATCGTTTGTTGGAAGATCGCTTGTAAAAATTAAGTATAATAGTGGGCCCGGAACACTGCCTTGTGGTACTCCTGCTTTTATGGTTCGCGACGAACTGAACTCCTTACCAAATTAATCCTGGAATGTTCTACTGGTAATGTAGCTGTTTAGAATTTTGTGGTATTGGATTGGTAGTAAGAAGTATATTTTTTTGAGTAAACCATTATAGTTGACTTTGTCGAAAGCTTGAGATACGTCGAGGAAAATTCCCGTACAGATTGATTTATTTTCTAAAGCATTTTTAATTTCGCTTACAACTCTGTGGACTTGCTCACTTGTACTGTGGTTTGATCTGAATCCATATTGATGTTGAGGGATGATTTTTAGTCTAGTAATATCCGCATTCAAATGTCCCAATAAGATTTTTTCAAAAATTTTGGAAAGGATTGGTAACCGGCTGATGGGTCTGTGTGAGTTAATTTTAGATAGTTCTTTTCCGAGTTTAGGGATAAAGATGATTTTTGCTTTTTTCCAGTAGGTTTTTTTATTAAATATTTTTTAATATTCAGATATGCTACGTTTCGTTACGTATCGTAATTTCATCAGGCTTCTTGAATTAAAAAAAAAAATAAAAAAAAATTGTTTATTGAATTTAAATTGAAAATATTATATTTTTTTGTGATTCAAGAAGCCTGATTAAGTGACGATACGTAACGAAACGTAGCTAATTGAAAAGTAAAAATATTAAATAAAAAAACCGATCTTAAACAACCTGAATTGTCTTCTTATTTAATACATGCTGAGATCTGAATTCTATCATCTATTAAAATTGAATATATGAGAAATTATCAATTTTGTATTTTTATTTACTATTTTACTGAAGAGGAAATTGCAGGGTAAAAAAAGATAAAAATTTTTTAAGAAAAATGCTTTTTTATTGCAACAATTGTTTAGGTAAATTTAAAATTGAATAAGAAGACAATTCAGGTTGCTTAAGATCGTTTTTTTTTATTTAATATTTTTAATATTCAAGTTGGCTACGTTTCGTTACGTATCGTAACTTTATCAGGCTTCTTGAATCACAAAAAATATAATATTTTCAATTTAAATTCGTAACGAAAAAGTTAATCGTATTTTTAACAATGATCGATCGATCTGATTCATGAACGAATTTTTCTCGGAATACTACTTAGTGATATCTTGAAACTCATAAGCACTTTTTTCGGTATTATCAAACAGTTTCAGAGAATATTGAATTTGAAAAAAAATATTTTTATTTTTTACACAAAAACGCGTCATATTCAAGAGTTGAAACTTGGCTGAGATATTGTTCATACTGTAGGTATTTTCAGAAAAAAAATTAGCCCGATTGCAATGGGAGCATTTTAGATCATCTTATTTGGCGAGGGCCTTTAGTCTTATAAAGGTTTTCAGTGAGGTATCTAAGGGGGTATTCTACTCTAGAAGCCCGAATTTCGAGCGTTTTTTGGCGATTGATAAAAAAAAGCAATTGATATTTTTAGTGTCCATTTTTTTATTTATGTTTAAAGATTACACAAAATAAATGTTAAAAAAAAAATTCTTTCGAATTATGTGTCTTTGAAGTAGAGGGAGAAAAAAAAGGTCGTCTCCTCGTATCCATAATTTCTACCCTTATGGTCATCTGAAAAATAAAACAATGTTAAATTCTTAATTAGTACGAATGTCGTTATTGTAAGAAGCGGCAAAACTGAAAAAAAAAAAAAATTCATGAAATGGCGGCTACTGAAAATAAAGGTCGGTTTTTTCACCAATTTTTTAACTTTATTAAATTTTGTAATAATATTACTAATTTAAAATTTTCATTTTTTGTTGCTTCATACGATCAAAAGATATTGAAAGAATATTCATGCCAAATTTCAATTAAATCGGTTGATAAATACGATGAAAAATTGATGAAAAATAGTTTCGAGAAAAATGCGTTTAAAGTTTTACGTTAAGTTTCAGGCAGCGTAATTGATAGAATAGTATGTACTTATTACTTACATTCTCTTAATCAGCCATCCCAGCTTCATACATTGGGCCTACTAACTGGGGACACTAAAACCGCTATAACTTCGGAAATAATTTGAATTTTGAAAAATCCTTTTAAGAGGATATTTGTGAATATCTAAACTATCAGATTGTGAAAAAAAAATTTTTTTTTGATTTTTTCAAAATTCTTGAGTAGAATACCCCCTTAGTGTTTTAAAGTTTAAGGATCTCTTTAAATTTGGACCAACCGCTGACGATAAAAAAATATAAACTTGATACTAGAACGTTTCTTCTGTCACCAATTTTTTAACTTTATCAAACTTTTTAAAAAAATTACAAATTTCAAATTTTCATTTTTTGTCACTTCATACGATAAAAATATATTCAAAGAATATTCATGCCAAATTTCAATTAAATCGGTTGATTAGAACTTGAGATATTGTGGACACTGCATCGAAAAAAGTAGTTTCGAGAAAAACGCGTTTAAAGTTTTACGTTAAGTTTCAGGCAGCGTAATTGATAGAATAGTATGTACTTATTACTTACATTCTCTTAATCAGCCATCCCAGCTTCATACAAAACCGCTATAACTTCGGAAATAATTTGAATTTTTTAAAATCCTTTTAGGAGGATATTTTTGAATATCTAAACTATCGGATTATGAAAAAAAATTCTGATTTTTTCAAATTTCTAGAGTGAAATACCCCTTAAGTGTTTTAAAGTTTAAGGATCTCTTTAAATTTGGACCAATCGCTGACGATAAAAAAATATAAACTTGATACAAGAACGTTTCTTTTATTTATTGTTCTGCTGTCCATTAAAATGCAATTAATCCGATTTGAGTCATTTTTCTTTTAATTCCTGGCTTAATTATTTTCGTTGGGGTTTAAGTATACCGTTATAACAAACGTGGAACGTTAACAATAAAATTTTTTAGGCAAAAAAGTTTGTTTGCACAAATTTTGATGAACAATTTACATTTGAAAATTTGATGATTGTTTTACTTTCGTAAAATTGAAACGCGATTATTTTATTTCATTTCCGTCGGAGCTGGAATGCAAAGTTTGTTTGACGAAGTGAAAAAAAAGTAATTAAGTTTTCCCATTGTTTGTTATTTAAATTAAAAATGAAAGCCAATCTGGAAAGTAATGAGGTTTTATTAAGCTGAGTATTAATTGTTTTATCAACACATTCATATGGCTTCTGTAAAATATGAATAAAATGATTTACGTTCTCATATGTCCTCTGGACCATCGTTCATTTTCTCATCGTTCACCACCACCGTTTCCCTCGTTTTCCGCTGCTGGCCATTTTCAAGTGGCTGTGGCTACTGAGCGGTCATCGCTGACATTATCAGAAAGCTGAACAGTCGTGGTTGTTTAGTGGTAATGTGTATGTAAGGGGTGGCTTTTACCCTTATGGCAGTGGCGAATAAATTTCATACTCCAAACCCTAACTCCCGGACTTTCTTTGATATACCTAAAACAGGTTCGTTTCCACCAACCGCCCGACCGACGTCGGAGTATCTCCTCATTCCACTTGCATCCCTTTGGGGTTTGGATTTCGTTTTCGTCTTTGTAACAGAGATCTCTCCGGTTTTCACATTAAAATATACGAATCATACATTTAGAAACGCGCCCGAGAAGGACTCGCTTGCACATATCTACCTGTCATCCATTTTAAATACGGTTGGTTTGTGTTTGCAATTGGACAATCTCGTATTTTAAACGGGAACGACCAGGAAATTAATCGAGTCGGACCCGAGACCTACGTTCATCTCCCAAGTTTTGAATCCACTGAATGAAATTTATTTCCCCAACGTTTGTCCATAAAAAGAAGAAAAAACACCATACAGTTGAAGATGATTAAATTAAAACAAAAATCACTTTTAATTTCTCATACATTCAATTTTAATAGATGATAAAATTCAGATCTCAGCTTTTATTAAATAAGAAGACAATTCAGGTTGTTTAAGATCGGTTTTTTTATTTAATAGTTTTATTATTCAAATAACTACGTTTCGTTACGTATCGTCACTTCATCAGTCTTCTTGAATCACACAAAATATAATATTTTCAATTTAAATTCAATAAATAAAATTAAAATTGGCTCAATAAATTTATTTATTGAATTTAAATTAAAAATATTATATTTTTTGTGATTCAAGAAGCCTGATGAAGTTACGATACGTAACGAAACGTAGCCAACTTGAATATTAAAAAAATATTAAATAAAAAAACCGATCTTAAACAACCTGAATTGCCTTCTTATTTAATAAAAGCTGAGATCTGAATTTTATCATATATTAATTTTTAGTAAAATATGATGTCGATAAGAAAAAAGCTGCTCTATTTGCAAAATAATTATCAATGGTTTTTACCCCAAAGGGTTATGTAATAGATAAGAAGATATCGAACTTTATAAATGCACCAGAGAACTTGTCATTCTTCATTTCCAAAGTCATCAAAAATTAAATACAAAAAATGATCAAAAAACCACCTGAAATTGATGAAATAAGCAGCAAAATATTAAAAAAACTCTCTCATAGAGCAATTTAATAGATCCTCTATTTATTTAATGCTATAATGGGACTCAAATATTGGCCCAGTTCATTTAAGATGCCGGAGTAATAATAATTCAAGAGCTAGGAAAGGATTCAAATCTCGTAACAACTCATCGCCCTATAAATCATTTCCTCGTCATTTTTAAACTTAAATTGATAAAAATTTCCCTGCTATAATTGATTCTATAATGAGACTCAAACATTGACCCAGTTTACTAAAAGAAATTGGAGTAATGATAATTCAAAAGCAAGGAGAAGATCCAAATCTTGTAATATCTTATAGTTCTATAAGCCATTTCCTCATCATCTTTAAACTTCAATCGATAACTTCTCTTGCAAAGAATTTTATCTTTCTTAATAAATATCTTATATCATTAGTTTGGATTTAGATTGAGTCATTCTACAATCTACTAATGTCATAGAGTGGTAACAACAATAAATGTAGCTTTGGAATATAAAAATGTTGCCCTTTAGTCTTCTAAGACTTTAGCCAAAAGTTTGACAAAATATGGTATGATAGCATAAAATATAAAATAAGTAAAATTGTACCCACTAACTACTGAAATCCTATCAAAAGATTCGGTAGTTTAGAACTAGAGTAAACTTCGGAATGATCAACCAAGGTATATTCTTGTAGAAAATTGAACGATCTACAAAAAAGTTCTCTAACCAAGTTTTTGATATATTTATTCCTTCAAGTTATTCGAGTTCAAAGTTGAACTAAAGGGAAATTTTAATATTTTTTAAATTTTTTAACGCAACCATTAATTTTATGAGAAAATTTTTTAGGACATTTTTTGTAGAGCACTTCTTTTCTATAACTTATCTTTTAAAAAGTTTTTGATACTTTTCACAGGTCCTTAGTTATTTGCTTTAAACTGAAAATATTCCTAATTTTATGGTTTTAAATTAATAATATTCCCTGAATTATTATATTTTTAACATAAAAACTATTTTTTTTTATTACTAAGAATCTGAAAAAATATCAAAAACTTTTATTAAGATTAGTTATAGAACAAAAGTGCTCTACAAAAAATGTCCTAAAAAATTTTCTCATAAAATTGATGGTTGCGTCGAAAAATTGAAAAAAATATTATAATTTCTCTTTAGTTCAACTTTGACCTCGAATAATTTTTGAAGTCCTTTCTTGTAGATCGTTCAATTTTCTACAAGAATATACCTTGGTCATTCCGTAATATTGTCACCAACGTGAGCTATAAAATTCCAAAATGCAAGAGAATATTGTTCCCATGTTATTTAAATGGAAAATCGAAATTTTCTATGCAGCACCTCTTAATATTAATATTAAGAGCTTAAACTTTCACAGGGATTTTTTTTGTTATTTCCAAAAATATTTTCGATATAATTAAGAAAAAAAAATCATTATTTTTGTTGAATCAGTCGACTACTGATAGTAAAACAAGAATCTTTGCGGAGGATAAAGTAATAATGGTTAGAAGAAAGATTCCCAAAATCGCAATAGCCAATCTACAACACCATTTCTACTTGCTTGAAATATGGTCGACAAAGTGGAGAATTAAATTAAATGAAAGAAAAATTGCTTTATTAATTTAATGAATAATAATATATATCCTATGACTCAATTTCTTTATTATGACGCATTTCAACAGTTCCTGGCTGTCATAATCAGGAATGATTATTTTGTCCTGATTATTTATTACTTGATGACGACAGCCAGGAACTGTTGAAACGCGTCGTAATAAAGAAATTGAGTCATAGGACATATATTATTGTTCATTAATTTATAATTGTGGCTTGAAAATAAATAAAATATTTATCAATAAAAAATTGCTCTTGTTAACTTCACCTTTAGGAGATGTAATTGCCCTATAATTTATTTAAAAGACATGGCTATTCTAGACATCAAAGTTAGTGAAATTTCTAGGACTTCGCCTTGAAAAAAAGGCTAACCTGAGGAGTCCAATTGGCGAAGAAATGATTCCAAACCAGGCAAAAATTTAAACGATTTAATTGGCTCATTTTTAGAGGGTTAAAATAGTTAAAAGAAAACAAAATATTTTAATGCATGGATGTTTAATTCCAATATGGTTTTATGGATTGGAAGTTGAGGTTTGTGCCAAAAAATCTTCTATTGCGAAGCTTAATCTAAATTTTTACGAGTAATTGAAGACGCTCAATGGTACATTACAAATGAAACCTTACTATTCAGATCACGAATGGACCAAAGAGTGAGGGTCAAAAATCATCTTCCACTGAATAAAAAAGGTCAAAAATGATTCCAAAGATGAACACCAGATGAACTTTTAGAAATTCCAGCCGGAAGGAACTCCACTAGAAAGTCTTTTATCTAGCCATTCTTACCGCTGAAAGATAAATGGGCTTAAAGTTGCAAAAATAGTTATTTATTTATAATTTTGACAATAATGTATTGCTATTTTTAAATGTTATGTATTTTCATAGAACCCTGAAGAAGTCAGCAATGACTGACAAAATGTTGGCGATAAAATAAATAATATTCCACAAGAAGCTCCGTCCTTATTGCCCACAATTTAATTATTATATTAAAAAAAAAAGATTGTCAACTAAAAAATTTAAAAAAAAATTTTGTTTTCAGACGTTAAACTTCAAAAGTTGGGATTTCATATGTTAGATAAAAGATTACTACGGTCAAATCGTTTTTATTCCGAAAATTTCGAAAGTATTAGCTATCGAGAAATCAATTTCTATTTGCTAAATTTAACAGTTCGCGATTAAATTTTTCATGAACGTAATTAACCGGAAAATTATAAAATTTCACGTCAAAAAAAGCACAGAAAAAAATGCAAACTTTGATTTTTATATTCAATAGCCAGGAAAACGGCAAAGTTTTGCACCATTTTTTACAGAAAAGGTTACAAAACTTTCATTTTATATAAAACAAAAAAAACACGCCAATTTCCTTAATATTTCGCAATGGAAACTAAGCTTTAAGTCAATTACAAATTTCCTTTCACAATCTTAATTAATTCTCAACATTCCATCTTTCAATTCATAAAATTTTAATTGAAATTCTCAAGTGCATTCGAGCCTCAAAACATTCTTCATGAAATCGATGCTACATTCAACAAATTTTCGATCCCAACCGAGCTGTACTCATTTCATAAACATGAAATCTCAGCTCAAATCATTAATTATTCCCCGACTTATCTATATATTAGTGTTTTATAAATATGAATTACATTTCTTTCGGAAATCATCGACGTTCCTTCCGTGAAATTAAAACCCGATGAAAAGTATCTGATCCATCCTGCTACGTCAGTACAAAGAGGTAGGAAATGGGTGGCAAATAAAATTAAAAAAAAAAGAAGTATCTAACATGAATAAGATTGGATAGGACGGGGGAGTCTTGATTTCTTCGTTTCATTGCAATAGATGGAGAGAGAAAGAAACATGCAAAGTTGCCGCCCGGAAGGGTTGTTTTATTGTATACAAGATATTACAACACTTTGCAAGTCCTTTAACGTCATTCAAAGTCAAAGTCGTGATTTGATTTAATTTAAAACGGTATAAAATAACACATTCACTGCCATGACGACTTCAAAGTGATAGACATAAGTGAATAAATGAGTGATTCGTATAAGGGTAGAGGGAGGATGAGACATGAATAGAAGGGCACATGATGAAAACGTAATTCAGGAATGGGAAACTTTGTAAATTCTATTTCTGTTTGAAAATATCAGAGCGAAATAAATCACCAAGTGTTGATACATCTACATTCTAGATAATCCATCTCTGGTTCTTGAATTATTTTCCAAACTTGAATTTTCCGGTTTACATGCGACTTGTGAATAAATAACGATATTATTTTCACCAATTAAAGTTTGCATTTGCATGAATTTTAAATAACAATCACTTATTACAAGAAAGTTCGATCGATTCATCCCTTAATTACATAACTTAATTCAATCAAATATACGTCACCTAAAGAAGTGAACTCCGTTTTGCAAGCCTTAAAATCAGGTCAAGTCCTAGGGTATGATTCGATAGCAGGGAAGATACTAAAAGAACTACCGAGAAAAGGAATTACTTATCTAACCCACATTTTCAATGCTGTTAAAAAAACAGCCCAGGTCCCAAGACAATGGGAGATAGCGCTGGTTATTTTGATCTTGAAATCTGGAAAACCTCCCCAAGAGGTTGGTTCATACCGACCAATAAGTTTGCTTCCAATCTTAAGCAAAGCATATGAAAAATTAATTCTTAAAATAATACACTCAATAATACAAGGCAAAAAGTCCTACCAGATCACCAATTTGGCTTTAGAAATGGTCACTCAACACTAGAGCAGATTCACAGAATCGTTGAAACTATTCGCTATGCCCAGGAAAGAAAACAATACTGTTCTGCGGCTTTTCTGGATGTGGTACAGGCATTCAATAAGATGTGGCATCCCGGACTGTTGTACAAAATCAAAAAAAAACTTCCTGAGCATTTTAACATAATCTCGTCCTACTTGGAAAACCGTATCGTTCAAGTCAAATACAAATCGGAAGTAACGATTCCCAATAAAACAACAGATGCATTAGTGGCAACATTTGCTGATGACACAGCAATCGTAACCGCAGCAGATGAACCCAATGAAGCTTCGTTAAAGCTCCTAAATAACCTGGACAAAGTAGAAAAATGGGCAAAAAAGTGGAAAATAAAAATAAACAACGCAAAATCTACACACATAATGTTTACACTGCGCAGAAATATATGTCCACCGGTTACCATGGAAGGCACAGAACTACCGCAAAAAAAACACGTTAAAATATCTCGGAATGCACTTAGATCAAAAACTTACATGGCCTGTGCAAATCAAAAAAACTCGAGAACATTAAAATAAAAAATACAAAAAAAATGCACTGGTTAATTGCATCTAATGCACCATTATCAACAGAAAACAAACTTTTCTGTACAAGGTCATCCTCAAGCCCATATGGACATATGGGATACAGTTGTGGGGTACTGCATCCAACTCCAACATTGAAATCCTACAAAGATTTCAATCAAGGACCCTACGACAAATAATCGATGATCCATGGTATGTAAACATTAAAAAAATAAGATTTTAAATTTAAATAAGATGGTCCACCAATCTTAAATATAAAGGATTTTGTAAAGAATAAAGAATTTAGAGAATTTCTAAAAAATTGTCACTTTGATTTTGAGTCGACCACAATTTGGATTAAGTAGTGCCATAACCGTTGAATTCTTAACTAAAATTTTGAACCCTTTTTGAAGGGTGGAAGTATCATTGCCAAAGAAAGATTAAGCGGAAACTTTTTAATTACATAAATCCACAAGTTTAAGTAACAATATTTGATATCACTGAGGTCAAATTTTCAAGATTGAAGTGATAAGATATATTTTTAGAGCTTTCAAATGGTAATTTTGTTGATGAAAGCATTTTCCACCAATCTTATGTATGTATAAAGGATTTAGTAAAGAAGAAAGAATTCAAAGATTTTCCGAAAAATTGTCACTTTGATTTTGAATCGATCACAATTTGGATAAAGTAGATTAATCAGAAACTTCCATAAAAGCTCCCAGCAGTTAAATGATCGCTAGAAACCAATAAAAAATTGACAGAGGAATGAAATTCGATTTTTCCAGCTTGAAAACGATTACCAAAGATTCATTGCTTATTGCCACCACCATGGTATTGCTGAACTGGTACAAAATACATAATAGTCCCCAAAAAAAGATCAATTTTCAAATAAGATGGTTATATCAAAGATGGTTTCATTTATGGTTGTTTAAGATGGTTTTTTTAATTTTTATTTACTATTTTTCAATATTCAAATTAGCTACGTTTTGTTACGTATCGTAACTTCATCAGGCTTGTTGAATCAAAAAAAATATAATATTTTCAATGTAAATTTAACAAATTTAAATTTATTGAATTAAAATTAAAAAAAACGATCTTAAAGAACCTGAATTGTCTTCTTATTTAATAAAAGCTGTGATCTGAATTTTATCATCTATTATGGAAAGTAATTATGTCTTTTTTATAAAATTTGTAACTTTTTCTTTAATCCTGCTTACGATTGCCAATCCCATTGTAATTTTTTTTGGAAAAATTTAGTCTTATAATAATTCTTCTATGAAGCGAATTGTAAAAGAAAATTCTAAAAAATTTTCTCTATCGGAAGGAAGGAGCTGATTTTTTTCTTGGCAAGTACTACCTTGTATAATCATCCAGTGACGATAAACTGTATATTTTTTTCTAAATTTTTTTAAAGATACTTATCCCTGAAAAATAAAATTATCTTTTCGATTTATCTACCTTTACCCCAAATAAAAAACATTGATTGATTTTTTTGGATTTTATTATTTTTTTTAAATTCATATTACAACAAACATTTAACAATAGTTTTGTTCCAAATACAAATTTAGTCTGAATTTACATTGAAAAATTTCTATTAGAACAAAAAAATTAAGAAAAATATTTGATGAATGGAATGAAGAACCCTGCTTTATCTTATTGTACGTGTTTAATGGGATAGAAGCTGAAATTGAAAAGAAAATCCATATTAGAAATAAATTTCAAAAGTAGAAAACAAATCATACCCGGGCGAGAATGGATATTTCTATCCATTTTATAAATCAATATACATCGATTTATGCTGATATTTCATTGTTTTTGTCCCACATTTTAATTATAAAATTTGTAGGCATTTGAATGATTTTCCAGAAGATTGATGTATGCTTCTCGTCTGCTTCTTGATCTAAATACTTGATCATCAGCGGAAATATGAAGAAAAAACTACAAAGAATTAAATAGTCAAATTATAAACTCTATAAAATAAAAATATCAAAAACAACTTACAAGAAAATTTCAAACAGCAAAATCAAACTCAACAATGCGGCTTTGTACAAGATGATATTTTTTTTCGCAGTCATTTTGTGCAAAAGCAATCACTATATTTTCCCGTATTACTAATGTGTCAATGCCAGAACCCAGAAACAAAGTGCAACTGAATAATAAACCAGTGGTCGCTTTTATAGTAAAATCGTGTTCAAGTATGACTCGTTTTGTTTGGAATTATCAAAACCAATGCCTAATAAGGTTAAAAATATTTTCAATTAAGACCAATTGATATAGTTTATCAATTTTTCACGGATGTTTATCATTTCATACCATTAACGAAATTATTTTTTGAAAGAATTCGAAGTATTTATCTAATCAAAATATTCGTCAATGCAATTCGTCATTACTTTTGTTTATAAATAGTTGGGATATTTTAAATCATGAGCATGATTTCGATTTTTCATACTAATTGAATTGTTTTTTTTTCTAAGATCTAATTATTTACGCAATAATGATAAAAATTGAAACTTGATATCATTGCATAATGCATAAATACTATGGCTAGGAAAATATTATAAAGGGGAGGAATGATTACCAACAAATATTTAGTTTCTTAAAAGAATATTGTTTTAATTGCTTGATTTCCAAATTATTATATATTTTTTTCAAGCAATTTGTGCATCAACTAATACATACTTTAAAATTTATTCTTAGTGGCTACATTTTCCTTGAGATAAATGTGGGGAAAATTATTTAGAAGGATACTTTTTTCAATAAAATGAGCCAAATAAAGCTCAAATTCGTATAGAGACTTTGGCCCTAAAATTGGTTCCTTGAAAGGGGTGGATTTTTGCTTGGAATGGGTTAACTTTTCAAAGGTTTAATGCCTTTTATTGAGTAGTTTTCCTATAAAATTTTAGTCTTCGAAAAAGGAAAACAACGATTTAATTCTAGAATTTCAAAAAAAGCTAATATTGATTGTATTATCGAAATGTAAGGGATAGTTTTTTCCAATATAGTTTATGCCTTTTTTTGGCTGAATCTTCCCTGGTTAAAAATGGTCAAATACAATCATAGAAATAAGCTCTAAAATTGGTTCATTAAAAGGGTTGGATTTTTCTTGAAAGGGTTAAATTTTGCAAAAGTTTAATGCCTTTTCTTGAGTAGTCTTCCAAAAAAAAAATTAGTCCTTGGAAAAAAACAATGTAACTTTCAATTTGATTTTAGGGATGTAAGGGATAGTTTTTTTCCATAAAAGTTTATTCATTATTTCAGGGTAAATCTTTTCCTGGTTAATACGAAAAAAGAATATTTTTAAGGATATTTTCTTGGAAAAACGTAGTGATGTAATAATCAAATAAATTCATTAAATTTGGCCCGGAAATTGGTCCTTTAAAAGAGGTAAATTTTTCTTAGTATTGTTAAATGTAAGTCCTAGAAAAAGGAGCAACAAGTTCGTTTTAAAGTTTTAAAAAATGCAACTTTCAATTGCATTGAAATGATATAAAAGATATTTTCTCCCATAAAAATTTATACATTATTTTTAAGTAAATCTTCCTTGGTAAATGCAAAAAAAAAGAACTTTTTCTAAAGGATATTTTTTTAGAAAAACGTAGTTGAATAACGATCACATAAGTTTATCAAATGTGGCCCAGAAAATGGTCCTATAATAGGGATAGATTCTTGTTGGGATTGTTAGTTTTCAAAGATTAAAAACCGTTTCTTGAGTAGTCCCCCTGAAAAATTTTAGTTCTCAAAGAAAGGAGAAACAATTCTATTTTAAAGTTTAAATAAAAGCATTTTTAAAAAAATGCATTGTAAGAATAAAAGGAAGAGTTTTTTTTCATAAAAATGTATAAACTATTTTTGGCTGAATTTTCCTTGGTAAATGCGAAAAAAGAACTTATTTTAGAGGATAATGTCTTAGAAAAACGTAGCCAAACAATGTTTAAATACGTATTTTAAATTTGAATCTGAAATTAGTTCGTTAAAAGTGGTCAATTCTTCTTGAAAAGATTAAATTTTTTAAAGGTTTCATGCCTCTTATTCAGAAGTCTTCCTAAAAGATGTTAACCCGAAAAAAAGAAGAGCAAAAAATCAACTTAAAAGTTTTAAAAAGTGCAACTTTCAATTGCATTGTAAGTATATAAGGAAGATTTTTTTTCCAAAAAAGTGTTTAAATACTTTTTGACTGAATCTTCCATTGTCTATACGAAAAAAAATATTTTCCTTGGAATACGGGAATAAGAAAGAATGTATTCTTGGAAAAACCTAGCCAAATTATGCTCAAATGCAAAAATTGAATTTAGCTCTAAAACTGGTTCTTTAAAAGGGGTTGATTTTTCTTAAAACGGTTAAATTATTCAAATGATTTTAAACCTTTTCTTGACTAGTTTTCTTAAAAAAATATAATCTTTATAAAATTAGAGCAACAATTCTATTTTAGAGTTTCACAAAGTACAATTTTCAAAAGCATGGTAAAAATATGAGAGTTTTTTTCCATAAGGGCCAGTTCAAATAAAGTGGTCCAAAAATAAATGAAATGGTTGCTCGACCATTTTCAAAAAAAATAATTTTGTGAGTGCTATCACCCCAACATGTTGGTAGTTCAAATTCATCATTATTTTAATTTTATTGTTTTTAGTTTTCCAGTGGTAGCCATATTAGTTTTACTAGACGCAGACATTTTCACACTTTTAAGGGTTTGCGGAAACTTGATTATCTCAGGCCCTATTTGTCCTATCAAAATGAAACTAAAAGCAGTGTGTTCACAAAAATATAAACTATAAGGTTGAAAAAAGACATTTTCACCTAAATGTAATTCTATGGGGTCAAATTTCAGCCTAAATTTTTTGCTCTAATTTGTAAAAATTTCAAATTTCACGGAAATATTGTGAAGGAAGGGAAAGGGTCTACACGTTAAAACTTTTTTTACAAACAATTAGGTGCTAACTGTATTCAAATTCAAAATTTAAAGTCTGAGACTTTAAGCCCTTTTAAAATAAAAAATAGCAAAATTTGGAAATTTTCAAAATTTGCAATTTTCTGAGCTCAAAATCTCTGGTGGGGGACCAGATAAAAATTTTAAATATCAACCCATTATAGTATTAGATGATAGTATTATACACCTAAAATTTGGAGTCTAAGATTTGACTAGGAGCAGAGGTATTGCAAGCACAAAATGTCAAAATAATGCAAACTTCAGTAGGTGAATATAATGTATTTCACCGTTTAATATGTAACATATACTTGGCAAAGAGGACATTTTACACAAAACAACATATACTTCTGAATACATATATTTCTGAAAGTTAATAATGATAATAATTGTATTTAATGGTAATAAAGCTAATAATTTAGGTACGTACATACATTATTAGCTTTCAGAAAGAAGTATAAAAACCCTTAAAAGTGCGAAAATGTCTGCGCCTAGTAAAACTAATATGACCAGCACCGAAAAACTAAAAAAAATAAAATTAAAATAATGATGAATTTGAACTGCCAACATATTGGGGTGACAGCAAAAAAAAAACAGAATTAAAAAAAATTGTCAAGCGACCAGTGCTGGACCGACTGAATTGGACTGACCCATTAAAGTTTATAAACCATTTTTGGCTAAATCTTTCTTGGTAAATGCGAAAACAATAATTTTTTCTTAAAATATAAACACCAAATTTGGACTTGAAATCGGTCTATTTAAAGTGGTGGGTTTTCCTTGGAAAAGTTCAATATTTTAAAGGCTTAAAACAATGCCTTTCATTGGGTAGTTTTGCTACGATAATAGTCCTGTGTAAATAAATGATTCCCAAATTTTATAGATCCATAAAGGCTTTATTTGAAATGCATTAATAAGGAATAGTTTTTCCTTTACTAATATTTAAAATACAATAATATCTAAGAGAATATTCATTAAAGTTTGGTATCCGGGTACCGCGATAGTAAGCACTGTAAACATATTTGGTTTGTTACATAAGGGTTAATTAAATATTCTGTGTATTAAATTTAGTAAAATTATTATAAAGTTCAACAATAAACTTTTTGATCTTTTCAATTTATGTTTTTTATTCAAAAATTTCCGATGATAATATTTATTCGGTCTAGTATTGAAATATAATATTTTTAATAAAATTTTATCAAATATTTTGTATTATTTTAAATGTGCAATGTGCATAAATTTAATTAAATATTTCTATGAAATAAAATATTAATGAAAAAGTCACTCAAAAAATTAGTGAGTTAAAGTTATTAAATTTGAAAAAAACAAGCTCAAATTAAAATAAAACTCATTAGTTTAGCTGCATGTGCAGATGAAATATAAAACTGCAATATTTATTTAAAATCGTACAATCTGCGTATATTTGTGTAGGTGGTTGAAGGGTAGTTAGTTGTTATGAGAAATAGATGTGTTGGATTACATTAGCATATAAGAGGAAAACATTCCCGTGCCTCTCCCCCTCTTAACTTTATCGTCTCTCACCCATTCTAGGATAATAGAGTCGGATGACGCCAGGAATGGTACTGGGATGAATTTTAGATGAATGCCGGTTGCGTGATATATATACACATATACGGGACATAACGGGACTGGGAGGCGAAACAGGGATGATGTAGTTACTCGAAACAGGCATTCGTCGGTGGGTAGATATGGTCTGATATCAGCAGCCCAGCAGCGACATCTTCCTCATCTTTCGTCATCATCCTCATCATCAAGTAAAATGTGAGAATGTACGTAGTAAGCTGTGACTTCACAATCATTTGTTTATTAAACGGGAGCATAACCTTATTCTTCCACCTTATCGTCATTGTCGTCGCTGTTCCTGTCGGCCCCGATTCAAGAGGCGGGAATCGTAAGCTGGGCGTGATGAGTGCGAATTATTTGCACTATCTATTCAGCAATTCCATATAATAAATAGGGCGTTATGATTATTGCTATGCATTTATTACTAGTGATGTATAACAAGAATATTCCGTTTGTTCATCCAACAGTTGACTATGTCGCTTTGTTTTTGCTGCAATTAATTTAACGTATGCTCAGAAATCATTTACGAAAATATGACTCCTGAATTATATTCTGTATTTTTAATATTCAAAAAAGTAAGATTTCAATTCGACAAAAAACATTTTTTATAGAGAGATCCGATTTGGTGATTCTTAAAATTGGTTCCTTTTTTCTTGAAATTTCAAATTGTCTTCTATAGGTGAAAATAGGGGATGAATAATGGCTATATCAAATAACTTTGGAATCTTTTGATCCAACAGTAAAAATAGTTCAAATCGCTAACTTTTGCTTACAAAACTATAAAAGTAATCAAATGCATTTTAATCTCAGCAGTCTATTGCCCACCAAGACACAATTTAAAAATGCAACACTTTGAGGACTACTTCAATACATTGGGGAACCAATTCATAGCTGGGGGTGACTATAATTCAAAATATACCTTCTGGGGCTCCCGATTATGCTATAAAAAGTTGGTTGGAAATATTTACGACTGGAGAACCAACGTATTGGCCAACGGATAGCAAAAAACTGCCAGATCTAATCGATTTTTTTGTCGCCAATGGAATATCCAGAAACGCCATAAAAATGGAATCAAACCTGGACCTTGTTTCGGACCACACACCAATAATAATTACAATCAATACGAGGTTGGACACCTGTTGTACACACGAAACATTGTATAATACTCGAACTGATTGGGATCTTTTTAGGATATATATATAAATAACAACCTAAACCTGAATGTACCACTTAAAACTAAAGACAATATTGAGGATGCGCTGGAACAGTTCAACACAGAAGTACACACAGTACGGTGGATCAAAAAAATCGATTATTTTTTTTTACAAGTGACGTGGAAAAATGGGTTGCTAAACACCTTAAAAAAATTCTCACCAAGTATGAGCTCTTAATTTTGGTAGGAAGATCCTCCGCATCGCAGTTTTGTATTTTTTTCTCAGTCCACTAGAAAAAAATTCATACCTCATCATTTATCGATTGTACAGAAAATTGTTAGAAAAGAATTTTTTAGAAAATTTAATACTCTACAAAAAAGGTATCTTATATTTTTTCCGTAAGCCTCACCATTTGAAAGATATTAAGGATTTAATTTTGATTATTTTAAGACAAATTTCATTTTTGTTAATGAATTTTATGACTCGACAATAAATGACTCTTATACAATGCACAATACAAATTTTTGTTGGAAATTAACTGCTCTATAAAAATGGTTTCTTATGTTTTGGCGATTAAATTAACCCTTCAAAAGATATTCATCATCAAACTTTCATGTGTACGGATTTTACAAGTTTTTGATGAGATATTTGAAAAATTTTAATTTAATTTAAATTTTTGAGAAAATTTACACGAATTTTTTTATAATTTCTATTATTCTTCCTTCCGGATGATCAAGAAAAACGACTACTATGGCTTACGAAATTTCGTCAACATACAAGCTTAAAATGAATCGAAGAAGTTTAGCCGTTTATTTCAAATATTTCACAAAGAAAAAATATTTTTTTTAGTCTTCAAAAGTTTCCTTGAATCGACCCACGTTGACCTTCTTTCATCGGCTTTTTTAATGAATCAAATACAACTGTAAAAACAAGTACATACTCTATAATATGTGCCAAAGTTCAAAGCGATACCGATCGGCGACTTAGCGTTGAAAAATTATGTTATTTTTTTTTAAATAAACAGCGACGGTTATAAGCACTGGCCTTCATCGTCAATAATGTCTTCAGAGAACTTGAAATGATTACATAAATTAAAGAATAACCCAGCAAAATATTGTAAAAAAATATTTGGAAACAAATTCAATCCAATCTTGGGTACTAATTTCATGAAGATCAATAGATAAGGAGATGTTTCAAGACATTTTTTTTGAGAGCAAAAGAGTAAAAGGAGCTTTTTTATATAAGCTACTCTAAGCATTCAAAAAAATATATAAAATGTATTGTTAAAAAATCCAAAAAAAATAATATAATAATAAAAAGACATTTCGATTTTTTATTTACAACGTCCTTATTTATTTTTCAGAACGAGAAATAAAAAAGTAAATTTTTGATGAAAATAATTTAAGTTGACAATTTATAAATAAAGGAACAAGTATTAGAAACTTTCATTGAATTTTGATATAAAAAGCAATAATAAGCTTCAATTGTAGTATTTACAAATTGATTTTGGGATTAGGGAAGAATTTTATTAAATGACCTGCAACACTTTGCAATAATGAATATAAAAATAAAATCATCCTTAAGAAATACAACCCAATAACTGGCCATTTAAACAAATTTATTGTTGGACAATTTTTTTCAAATATAGAAATCTTTGTATAAAGGTTTCTTTAACAATTGAAGATTCCTTTTCTATGTTGTTTGTAGGGAAGAAATTGTGTCTTTTTCAAAATTTTAACTAAAAATTCTATGCTAAATTTGGTTAGTTTAGATAACTTTTTATTATAATGAGTAGCAAATTCTTCCTTGTAAGAAAATTAACCATTAAAAGGGTCTAGCAGGATCCACATGGCTAGTTTGCCCCCAAATAGGAACCTATATCGAAACTTATGTTAAAATATCGGCTTGATATACAAACACATTTTATATACTTTTCGCGACCAAATTCCTCTTTGACCTGGAGATATGGGCAAAAATGTCCCCCCGCATTACTATTTTTCAAATTTATATATCTCAAAAACTAATTTAGCTAGAGAAGTAAAACCAACGCGAGGCTTTAGATTGTTTTACAGAGTATATCCCATATTTTTTTGAAATTTTTAGAAAAAAAAAACTTATACAAAAAAAATCCAAAAACCAAATGAAAAAATTTTTTTATGTGTTCTCTGAAAATGACAATCGCGAAAAAATATATTTCATGCTTCTTCATGAGCACTATAACTGCTATAAATTGCGTGAAAAAATAGTTGGTGCAACACCTTGAAAAAAAATCAAATATGATTTACGCCTAATAGTATATCTCGGTTTTATTTTTTTTTCGAAGTATTTCACCAACTTTTTTTTTCACAAAACTTCAATAAATAATAGGCCACATATAGGAGCAAAACATATAATATTTTCATAATTGAAAGTCTAAGGAAACATAAAAAAAAAAAATTTTTTTTTTGTTTTTCTATATTTACTCTGAAGGTGATTACTTTCAAGATCAAAATAATTGATCTCAATAGAAAAAAAAATACAACTAGTGTTCAATTTTTATTAAAATATGAATAAAATACATTATCGTCATTGCTATAATTTATTACAATTGGAATATTATGAATCTAAAATAATTTAGTTAGTATCTCGTAGGATGTAGAATTCTGGATAATTATTGTTCAAGTGAAAAACAACAAATAAAAGCTGTTGCATGAGAAAAATATCCCATTGTAAAGTTTGTATTAGAAAATCACAGGAATAACGGAAAATACTGTTGCCATCTTTACCATTTGAAATATAATCATTGTATATACGACTGTCTTTGCTATTTATACATATATCTTGATCTAACTTCTACCCTAATGATATTTAGTGCTTATTTTACACATTATTTTAAAATATTATTTGATAGTTCATTATTCGCTCACTTTAGGTAGAATCTGCAAAAATTTTGGTACTAGCCAGTGAATAATATCCTAAACTAAACAAAGAAAACCAAGTAATTCAGATGCCGTCAATATGTACCCAGAATTAATTGTAGATGCATAGTATTCCAGGTGTAATAAATTATAGCAGGGACGATAATTTTTTTTTTCATATTTTAATAAAAATTGAACACTAGTTTTAGTTTTTTTTCTTTTGGGATCAATTATTTTGATCTTGAAAGTAATCACCTTCATAGTAAGTATAGAAAAACAAAAAAATAATATATTTTTTTATGTTTCCTTAGCCTTATAATGATGAAAATAATATATGTTTTGCCTCTATTTTTTATTGAAGTTTTGTGAAAAAAAAAGTTGGTGAAACACTTCGAAAAAAAAAAAAATCGAGGTATATTAGTAGGCGTAAATCACATTTCATTTTTTTTTTCAAGGTGTTGCACCAACTATTTTTTCACGTAATTTTTGTGAGTTATAGTGCTCATGTAGAAGCATAAAATATATTTTTTTCGTGATTGTCTTTTTCAGAGAACACATAAAAAAATATTTCATTTGTTTTTTGGATTTATTTTCTATAATTTTTTTTTCTAAAAATTTCAAAAAAATATATGATATACTCTGTAAAATAATCTATAGCCTCGCGTTGATTTCACATTTCTAGTTTAATTAGTTTTTGAAATATATAACTATGAAAAAAAGCCATGCGGGTGGACATTTTTGCCCATATCTCCAGTTCACAGAGGAATTTGGTCGCGAAAAGTATATAAAATGTGTTTGTATATCAAGCCGATATTTTAACATAAGTTTCGACATAGGTCCCTATTTGAGGGCCACTTGGTCATGTGGATCCTGCTAGACCCTTTGCTTAATAAACACATTAACCATCATAACCAATTTATGATTTAAAATAATCCCAATTTTGTTGGCTAATAAGGGAGCAATTTAAACAATGTTTAATAAAAGTAATGATTTTAATAGCCCGATATTAATGTTACTAACCAACCAAAAATTCAATGAAATGATTCATTTTTAAGGCATTAGAATATAACATTTATTTTTAGTTTTTTTTTTATAATAAGGTTTAGATAAAAGCTTTCCTTGTAAAATCCTTTGGTATGATTACAATATAGTAACATTTGTGAAACGTTTAAAATATTTTAAATATGTTAAAATATTTTAAATATTTTAAAATATTTTAAAAATTTTAATTATATTTAGTAAAAAATAATAAACACATTAATCATCATAGCAACAATCTTAAAAATGCACTTAATAAAAGTGTTGATTTAAATAGCAAAATTTTAATGCTATTATTCGACCAATTATTTAATGAAATGATTAAGCATTAAAACATTAAAATTTACTTATTTTTTTTTTTAAGATTTTTATTACAAGGTTCAGATAAAAGCTTTCCCGGTAGAACCCTTTTGATAAAATTATAATATTGTTACATTTGTGAAACGTTTAAAAAAAATGTATGTTTAATATATTTAATAAATGATACAAAGAGAATGTTTAATTGATGTTAATGAGTATCATCTCTAATTAATTGTAATTAAATTATTATCAAAGAGCAAAAATTATGCTATACTTAACATTGTTGATTAAAGAGCACTCCCGAAAGGATGAATGAAAGAGTAATTGAAAGATTTCTTTTCCAAAAAAAAAATAATATTTACATTTATGATTTTTCGTGCAATTATCTCGGATTGATAAATATTTAATTACGGAAAAAAAAAAGTCCTTTTTTTTTCTTGGTGATATTTAATACACAAAAAGGACCTGGGGATATAAGTATTGTGAATATACTCCGGAAAAGTCTAAAGTGTAAAAACGAAAAAATAAAATTCTAAGATCCTGGAAGTTTCAGAATTCTATCGCATTTATTTGATACGAAAGTGAAAAAGGAAAATTATTTTCCTCTCAGAATTAGCTCAATTAACTAATCAAAAATAAATTTATAATTAAGGGGTCAAAAATGCCTTTATAATAACAAATTACCAATAATGTAAATAGCAGTATTCTCTTGATTTATTTTATTTATTTTATTTTTTTTTTGAAAAAGATTAAAAGAATAAATGTCTTCAAATCTCACCAATTCATTGGATAATAACTGCTCATATTAAAGTGTGGGCGTTATCATAAGATATTAGTGCATTGCTTGACTTATCAAAACTTTATTTGTTATAAATTAATTTATTTCAAGGATAAGAAACCAAAAAATGATCCAAGTGATAAATTTAATAGTTCTTAATTAATAAAGATAATAGTTCCTTAATTTAATCAGTCAAAATATTTTTAAAAATTGAAAATAAAAAATATCAATATCATTAGCGGTGGTTTCGATTTAATTGTCAGCTGAGAATTTTTGGAAAAACATAAGTTTCCAATGTAAATTATTAAAGTATCTAAATGGATGACTACTTAATCCCGAAATTGTTTCAGTAAAGTATTATTAATATTTCTTTAATACTTCTATGCTTTCTAAGCATTTTGGTTCTTAATATTTTTATTAAAGTATTAAGTAGTTGTTTATTAATTCATTGAAAATATATTAAACTTATTGAAAATTATGATACAATTTTTCGTGATCAAAATATTTTACATAAATATGTCTTAATTATTTATATACTTGACTTTTATGGATATTATAAACATTTTGGTTTCACAGGAGTGATTAAGTATAGTTTATAAAGCCTTACAATTGTTTGTGTTTAATAAGAAAGTCATAATCAACCCCTAAACCATTGTAAAGCTTTAAATTCATCAGTTCAGTGAATTCGAACGAAAAAAAAAAGTTTTTCACTGATTTTTTTGGCCACAAAAACAAATTGAGATAAAAATATTAAATTGCCAGGATTTGAGTATTTCATTAGTACCAACAATATGGGTCAAAAGTTTTCCCCCGTTGCTCTTTAAGTCATCTTCTTTTAGTAAAAGAAAACCATTAGTTTTTCCTTATTTGATGTCTTTTTTTCTATTTAGTAGCAAAAAATATATCGGTTAAGTGGCCATCGACAGAATTGATAACCATGCAGTTCCGATCAATGGAATTTTCCATCACTCTTACCCCAACTTCCGGTAATAGGCTTCCGTTAAGGTCTTCAAAAGTTTTAAACTTGTTGATATAGACTTCTGACTCCAAAAAACCCCACAAAAAGTAGTCTAGAACGGTTAAATTACCCAATATTTTGGACCAGTACAAATCACTTAAATGGGGGATAAGGCGATTCGAAAATTGAGCCCTAAGAATTTCAGTCCCAATTTATCCAGGTGAGCTAAAAGAAAATATTTGAGCATGTCTATGTTGCGTTTGTCGTTCCCAATAGTCATTTAGTTCATAACGTTTTCGAAAAAATAAATCCCGAAGATGTTTCCAGCGGAAATCCTTCACCATGCAGTTATTTTGGATGGTTGTTATGGGTCTTCTGGTGTTACCCGTGGATTTTTGGTACTTCAAAAGCGATAATTCTGCTCAATTACATATATCCACAAAGATACGAATAGGTCTCAATCCTCATGATGATTTTCGATGAAAAGTTAGTTACTTTGTCGACGTGATTCAGGGTGACTTGAGCTTCGGTTATATGGGTTTTGCGATTCATGGCTACCAACTAATGCAGTGTCTAATTTGCGAGAAAAACTCTATAAGTTTTTCATCAAAATTCTTTGTAAAGACCACTGATTAGCGTCCAATTGCGTGACATATCATCTGGTCGATACCCCGAGGTTTTTTGCAATATTTTCTTCCATAGTCACATTCTCAGCAAACGACTTTTATTATCCTATATTCTTCCCATAATATTCCCAATTGGTATCGGAAACCCGGGAAATCTACGCCTAAATTCATGTGGTGCCAACACCAACGATAAAATATTATGCCAAAAAATTGAAACAATTATTCGGTTTTTTTTTTTGAAGAATATAGCGACTAATGTTTTATTGACCTGTATTTTATAGCTATTTACTTCTCAAATGTCAAATCAGACCTAATATTTACCACCATTTGCAAAATTTATACAACATCTTCTGACAGGGTAATGAATTTTGCACTATTTTGTGCATAGTATCAATAAAATATCAACTGGAACCGATTCATCATACCCATATACTCATAGGCCAATTTTATTGAACCTTTTTATAACTCCAAAGTAAAATTATTTTAGTCTCTTTTTTTCTCTTTAGATATTTTCAATTCGATATTGATGAGTGCAATGTATGTTTGTGCTTTGTCGTTCAAACTGAAATTTCCGAGTAAATCAAAGTGGACGATATTTTAATGTCTCTCGTATTTGATGCACTGTCGATCAAACATTTTGACATTTCATCAATTTACAGCTTTGAAATAAACTAACTTTTATATTTTTTCATGGACTCTTCAATATGATGCTTAAGTTCATCACTATTGGAATTGAAATTTTGAAGTATTTGAAACCCGAAAAAATATGGAAATATTCTGTTTAAATAGAAGAAAAGTTTAATAATCCAGGAATTATTTTTTTTCAGAGAATGTTTTAATATTTTTACCTATATTTAAATAAATACAGTAGAAGGGCATATTTTAATTCCATTGTTTAACTAAGTTTAAATAATTACTTCCAGGTCTTCGGAAATTTGATCAAAGATTAGAAGTCTAATAAAAAGAGTTATTTATTTTCAATTTCAGAAGTCATGTATTGGAAAAATCTAAAGCTTTAGAGCTTTAAAATTGTGAGAACATTTTAGAACATGAATTTTAATTTTTAAAACCATTCATAGAAAAATTTAAACATAAACTCATTCGAAAATATTTGAATTTATAATATAAAACCCTTTAAAAAATAGAGATCAATTTGCCCAAATTTTAATTTCCATTTGAAAATTTTCCTCTCCAAATTCAATGTATTAACAAAATCTGTATGGCAATAAATTAAAGCTTGTATTTAGTTATCGTACTTCTTGCACGATATTCTCCTTTTTCATGTGGGAAGCAGTTTATTTTAAGCAAAACTTTTTTCCAGCCTTGGGATATTTACCAACTTTTACTGTACAAGTCTATTTTTAAGCTCAATTTATACAAGTATAGGTACGTTTTGCTGTCAGGCACTTATAATTGCTAGAGCCAAGCTATTTTTGATTCAATCAACTGTGATTATAACTTCATATACCTTACGTAGGTAATAATTTTCATGACCTATTTTGAAAATAAATCCGTCAAACTTTAGAGAAGTTTTACTAAAAATATGTTAGATACAAACTTGAGAAGAATATTTTTATAATATGCAAATTAAGAAAAAAATGTTTCAAAGTTAAATGGGGCAATAAAATGAAAGCTCTTAGGTTACATTTCGAATTACTGTATTTTTAATGAAAAACTTGATACTATAATAAAGGATATATTTGCTGAAGAACTTTAATTTTTTTTTATTTCTTGGTATCAATTGGTCCATACTGTCATGTGATATTTATTTAACTTTTTCTTTCCTATGACATTCAAAACCACAGAATGGTAAGCTTCGATGATGAAGCCACAAGCAATTTTTCTGCGATGGAAAAATATTTTTTAACAAATCAATTGCAGTAAGCAATCTGGAGCTTTTGTAACCGCAAATAAAAGTATGATCCACAACTAAGCTGCATATTTGATAGTTTTTGTTAAATAAAGTTTTTTTTTTCACTGTATCTTGAATTCTAATTATTTTTCTTGTATGTTCTAAAAACTTTTCCAATTTTCTTTATGCGATATGCATAGGAATTTTTTTCGTGATCCCTTTCACGCACTTGCAAATAAAAGATATTGTGCCCCCCCCCAAGAAAAAAATCCTGAATTCGCCCTTGTCTGTTAGGGTAAGAATTTAAAAAAAAAAAAATCTTATCACATGCCTACTTCCAATAAGGAATACACCGAATATTAAAATTTCATCAGTCAGAGGGTGTATATAAATACACGATTTTATATATGCACGGTTTTAAAAACGTATTTACTTTGAGTTTTATTACTATTATTATTATTATTACTACTACTATTACTTTTTTTCGTTAATATTTCCTTACTGAGCAACCCTAAGGATCTATTTCCAACAATTTTGTAAAAAAAAGTTTACTGTCAGATTATTATCTATGAAAACATTTATATTTCAAAAAGGCAATTTTTTGTACTTTAAATTAAATTACTGTGCTTTTTATTAGTTCAAATTAAAATATTAAAACAGATCATTTTTTAACTTTAAAATACCTTTCCAATGATATTTAACTCGCCTATCTGAAGTAAAAATTTTTTTTTCATCCCTCAGTTTTTACGTAGGGGGTACATTCTCATATAGTTTTTAAGGAATGATATGTAGCCTAACGGGTGTGAGTAATTGTGTTGTATTTTAATATCAAGCTTCATGAAATTCGGTAGTTCCATTCTTTAGTTAAATCACCAGCGCACGCGATGAAAGAAAATTTTTTAGTAATTTTTTCACACATTATTGGAGTTTTTGTATGGATATTTATTTTTTTTGGAGCATTTAATGTAGCCTATGTTCACTGAAAATAGTGTAGATTTCCAACAATGTAAGAATTTTTTAAATCGGTCATGTAGTTTCGGAGCCTATTCAAAGCAAACAAACAATCAAATCTTTCCTCTTTATAATAATAGATAGACATCCAATTTAACTGTATAAAAAAATCAGGTACTTATAAAAAAATAAAATGACTAAAATATATTTACTTAAATAACTTAAAGCAGTGGTTCTTAACCTTTTTCAGCCGCGGACCCCCAAGGAAATCAAGCATAATGCCAAGGACCCCTGAATGAAAAAAGGTGCAATTTTTGGACAACATTTTTTTTAGTATTACTTCATTAAATTAAAAACAGAAAACAAACTTTTTCAAATAGGACCGCGGATCCCCTGGGTTCCGCGGATCACAGGTTCGGAAACAATGACTTAAAGGATTGATGGATCATAAAATTCAACTGCTAAATTAATTAGCGACGTTTTGCTATGCTTAATAGCTTTATCTGGCTCTTGTTAAACTGTAAACCTTAAATAATTTTAGTCTTTTAAATTTTTAAGTCATTAACAAAATTACTTTAATACTATAATAAAAGAGCCAAAAGAAATTATTTAATATAGCGAAACTAATACCACTGTTGAACTATTATGATCCATCAATCCTCTAATATTTGATTCAAATTATAGAAAAGGATCTAACAATTTTCTGATATAATTAAACATATATTTAAAAAAAATTTGATTCAATAATTCAGTAAAAAAAAATTTCTTTGATTCATTTTTTGATTGGTCCAAAAAGTCACCACCCACTGAAAATCCATATTGATCTATTGGCCGTTCAATACTAAGCACTTTCCTGAACAAAATCAGTACATCGTGTTATTCTAACGCTCGATTTTACTATAAAAACCGGCAATATTGATTTGTGCCTTCATTTTTATTCAATGGTTGAGTGGATCAATTGTTGGATCATAATGCCGTCACAAAAAATGCCGTCGAAAACAAATTTTTACGTACGTATGTTCCTTACGTTTCTATTGATGCTTGTGATGGAATGTTTCTTGTAAGTATTTCTAATTCATTAAAATTTAATTATAATTTGATTGATAATATTTCAATTTTTGCAGATTCCTTTACATCTTGCCTTTGGTTATTCGTTTGAACCTGGATGTGAACAATGAGTACATGGCGAAACTTCAGCTGTTGATTGAAAAGCAGAATAATTTCCTGATGGAGTTATACAATCTACAGAATCGGGAAACTTAAATCGAAAAGCCTGTTATGTAAGTTTTTCTATTATATTTTATTTTTTTCAAACTTTATAACCAATAAAATTTATCTTTTCCAGATTCTGCTAGCACATCAAATGTGCAACACTTCCAATACATCAAACATTATTTTTAGATTTTTGTACTTACTATGTTTTATAAAAGTTAAGAATGCAATGCTAATATGTAATGTTTGTATTGTTGGTCTAATAAAAAAATAAATTTAAGAAAGGAATTGTTGTTTTATTTTACGTTTCATTTAAAAAATTAAGAATACAAATTCGATTTAGAAAGTAGTTTGCTTAATAATAAAAAAAGCTTTCCGAAAAGTCATCATTAAATAGTAGGTACATTACCTTAGGCATTAACCGATATAAATGAATAAAATTTGGAAATTTTTACATAAATATTATTCATATTATGTATTAGCTGATATTGTTATAGATTAAGTGTTAAGGAATGCTTTAAAACTACTGAGTTATCCAATACCTCTGGTTAGACTGTACGTAGATGATAGTGTACTGTGTGTCCCAAAAAGTGAAACTACGAATTTGCTAGATGCTTTTAATAGCTTTAACTCCAAATTAAAATTCACTTTGGAAGTAGAAGAACATGAAACCATTAATTTTTTGAAAGTTACATTGAAAATACACAAACCAGGCAATCAAATGCGTCCTATTGTTGCGGGCATGAACGCTCCGACGTATTTATTGGCCAAATGGTTATGTAAACGATTCAACGACTTAAGGGCACCTGAAGGTTTTTCAATAAAAAATAATTTGGAATTGGTAGAAAGAATCAAAGACGTTAAACTAAAAGGCACGGAATGGTTGATATCTTTTGATGCCAGTGCTCTGTTCCCTAGTGTTCCTATCAATTAAACAATGGTATTGTTAGAAGTTTGGTTAAAAAAGAATAATATCCCACAACCAGAGTTAGATGAATATGTCAGATTAACAAAACATTGCATGAACCAAACTATTTTTCAATTTAGAGGTTCATATTATCGACAGCCACAAGGCACGGCCATGGGCAATCCTTTGTCACCGTTCTTGGCAAATCTTTTTATGAGCAACTTCGAACTGCAGGCGAAACGAAATTGTGATAATTTTCCTTGGGTTTGGTACAGATATGTTGACGACGTTTTTGCTATTTATGATGAAGGGACAATAGATCCGGACAAGTTCTTGGATTATCTAAACTCAATACAGCCTGGCATAACATTTACGGTAGAAAGAGAAAAAGATGGTAGTTTACCATTCTTAGACCTGAAAATAACCAGAAACCAGGGCAACCTGGTTTTGACATCTACAGAAAACCAACACATGTAGATAGATATGTTATGGCTGAATCCGTATGTCATAATAGCCATAAACTGGCTGTTTTCCATTCCTTGATAAACTGACTCGTAAATGTACCTCTGGCAAAGAATCTGTTCACAAAAGAATTAGAATACATTAAAGGTGTGGCGACCTTTAATGGATACTCTACCAAAATTGTAGACAGAATCCTCAAAAGGGCTGTTTGGAGGAAAAAATTATCAGAAACCACTTTACGAACGATGGAAGGACCAGAAGACCGTTGGTCTGTTTTAACTTATTATCCAGGGATTTCCCAAAAAATCGAAAGGATATGAAAACAGTTTGGAATAAAGGCGGGATATACAACCAAAAAGTTGGGTGGATTTTTCAATGGTTCTAAAGATACAATTCCGAACATACAAAAATCAGGAATTTATGAAATCCCTTGCACGGGCTGTGATAAAAGCTACGTCGGTCAGACTAGAAGACAAATAGGGGTTAGGTATAAGGAGCATCTGGCAAACATAAAATATGCAAGAGTGGAAAAATCATGTGTGGCAGAACATGCACTGGAAACAGGGCATACATTTGCAGAAGCTGGACTTCTAAAAAGTGTTCACCGCACAAACAGATTGGATGCACTCGAAAGCATAGAAATTGTTAAGAGAAAGGGAAAGGTACTAAATTGGGAGAATGGTCCAATTCAAAATTCGGCACTTTTCGAATTGCTTACGAAGGATTCGGTGAAAGTAAAGAAATTTGAGAACACCCCCCCCCCTTCCATAACCATATCGCAAAAAGAGAAAGGAACGACATATAATTTGAGGTCAATCCGTGATTATTTTGTGAATCATCACAAAGCAGTTACGGAGTGATCCAAACTACTTGATGACCACTGATGAAGATTGCTTGGCAATCGAAATACGTATCTGGGTAACACGTCACGAATATTTTTGTTTGAACTTCTGTTCAAAGTTATGTTGGAGGTTTGATTTTTTATATATTAATTTATTTAGTTTATATATTATTATATTAAATTTGTATATAATTATATTAAATTTGTATATTATTGTATTGATTTTGTATATTATTATGTTAAATTATAGTACATAAATTGGACTGCAATATATTTTATATATTGTATACACAGTATAACTGTTCAAAGTCAGCGAAAAAATCTTATTTGAACATCAGTATGACTGTAAAAATACCAACATCCTGAAAGAAAATAAGATAACCCTTGCGAATCATCATTTCGATACCAACCATCATTGTATGTTTGATGGAGTTTCAATTTTAGAGAGTGAATCTAATTACTTTAAGCTTTCGTTGAGTGAAATGGTTTTCATAAAATTAAATAAAACAATAAATCTAAGATCTGACACACAGAACCAAAGTTTAATATATAATGACATCCTAGGTCTAAAATGATTATATTTCGAATTTCTATATTGTATTTATATTTTTAAAATTAATATTATATTATATACTAGCTGATCCCCGCAACTTCGTCTACGTAACGTAGGTGTAGATTATATTTTCATTTTAGATTTGCTATTTGTAGTGGTATGTGAAAATTTTCATTTTTCTTATTTGTTTTACGAAAAACATAATCACTCTTAAAAACACTGCTTTGTATATCAATGTTTAAAGCTTGATTATTCGGAAACGGCGTATCTGGCAAAAATTCTCAAAGAAACATTTTTGTAGGACATTTGATTTTCTATTAATATATGTGCAGATATTTTTTTTTACTTTTATAGTTTGACAGCATTGACGCAAAATTAGAAGCACAAATAAAAAATCGAAATCATAGATGATAGACCTCTTAATATTAATATTAAGGGCTCAAACATTCTCGTTATAGTCGATTTTTTAGTTGAAAAATAGTCGATTTTTTTACCCAGTCTAATGCTTGCCTTATATTTTATTTGAAATATTGGACACTTTACTACTATCAGCATCAATATTAAACGCCTAAGTGCCATAAAACTCTGTTGAAAATCTTCAAAAGTTTCCCAATCTTCAATAATATATTTGACTATTAATTTTGAAGTTTTACTTTTATAATTCGAATTTAAAGTAAATGCATAATATGTATTATCTACTTTTATTATTTTTTTCTTTTGCAATGCCCAAAAGTTAAGATTCGATCTATTATTTTAATGTAATTATTGGTTTCACAGAAATTTTTTTGTTGTATTGTGGCTCTGGATTTCTGTCCATAGATCATTTAAATAGTAAATCATTTAATTTATTTAAAAATTGAGAAACAGATAAATGGCCTTTTTAAGTGTATTTTTTATTAATTATAGAATCGGTAGATTCAATCCCATTGTTAGTACTTAGATATCCTGTTGCTCCAACATCGAACCAATTTTGATATGATTTTAGCCAAGTAGTGTATTAAAATAATTAAAAAATTCCGAAATTGTTTTTTTCCCACTTTTCTTCGAAAAATTCTGCCGTTTCAAAAATTTGTTTGTTATTGCACTTTTGTAAAATCAATTTTTTTCAATTATAATACATATATATTAATACATTTGCTACATATATATCAATATTAATATCAATTTACCAACTTATTATAATATTTAGGTGTTGTTGTTCAAATTAAAAAATAATTTTACACTATAAGGCTGTAAAATAAATTTTATTGCTGTTAAATAACCATTGTTGCCATTTTTTTTTCAAACATAGATGTCCAATATAATATTTGTTTGTTCATACTATGAAAGGACTGCTTCCTCTTATTGTCTGGCTTTATATACACTTTTATGACGTGATTTTCATTTTTGGCGGAATATATTAAAATTGCACCGATTAATTAAATTTAATATACAAAAATAATAATAGATAATGTTGGTATCTAGAGGTACAAAATTCAAAAAGGAAATATTATAATTTAACCACAAAAATTTCCTTTAAAATTGTTCTTCGATTGTATTTCAATATAACGTTTGAAATATGATAGTTCAATATCCAAAGTTTACAACAATTTCCACTGAAATCACATAAGGGTGAAATAGTTTCACATTTAGTTTGGCATAAGTTCGAATTTGTATAAATTTTGAAAAATGGTTTTGCATGATTGCCGAGGAAATACATAAATTTTTGTATGCATCAACTAATCAAGTCATCCATAAAATATTCAAAATACTTCCACGGTTCAATGCGTATATCCTTAGAGCAGGCACGGACTGAGTGGAATTTTCACCGCTCACACTAGCGTTTTTCCCTTAAAACAAATCAAACTTTTTTTGCCGACAATTTTAACAAACGGTGTCCTTGGCGTATGGCGAATTTTCTGCAATATTTGTTTGGTCGTTTTGGCCGATTATAATATTTTGGAAAGTGGCTTTACTTTACTTATGCAGAGCAGCCAACCTCAAATTTACATAAAATAAACTATTTACATTGTGCGCATTCTCGACATCCGGAATAAATAAATGTCCAGGGTCGGGATTACGGGATTTTCTATGTGTAAGTATGGTGCACATATTTACATGTTATGCTCGCTGATTTAAGGGATGGGAATTAGGGGGAGATAAGTGGATATATATAAACAGTGCTCATGCAATTCGGTATTTATACATTTATTTTTATAACTAACTGGAAAAAATGACTAAACAAATATCCCCAACTACATTGTTTTGGTCGTACGAGGAATTTTATATTTTCTTGACCAAACCCCGAAACGAACAGGTGGTTGACGGTTGTGTCGTTTATTTTTCAATCTCAATAGAAAAGCGTTTAGATAACATTTTCATTTTATGTAAATTTTTCTAATAAAATTTAGGTTTTTTTTTTTTTTTTTGTTCCCTTTGAATCCCTCAATGCTGCATTTGAGTTGGGACTGATATTGCAAACCAACCCTGTAGAATCGTGTACATTTTGTTTATTCTAAAGGTGGGTAAGGAGATGTACGTACAGTGCAGTAAACGAATTAGGGGATGAGGGCTTTTGTAGTTTATATACGTATTTATCAATGCAGTACACCATGGAAATGGCGCTTGCATATATTCTATTTTATTTTCATCCCTTGAATTTTACATAAATGATAATGTCAGTGGGTAACGTTGAGGGAATGGACGGCGGGAATGATTTTCATATTTTATTCTCTGTGGCTCTGTGTCTAAACCTCTTAATTAACGCGCTTTTCAAATACTAAAAATTATAAAATACAGCTTCAACGTTTTGTTGCAAGAAAATAATATTTATTTTACATAATAGAGTTTTAATACGAGTGTTTTATATAAATATAAATTTCTGCCAATTAAATATGTTTAATTGAAATTTACAAGGTGCAGAATTTATATATTTGCATTTAAAACAACCCCAGCTCACGTGAAATCTAAGTTGTAGATTCCATCGAAAATTCTTTCGTCTGATAAAAATCCAAATATGTCTATGAAAACAACAAAAATTTAATCGCATTTCATGCGAAGCTTTTGGGAGCTTTGAGCTTTCAGCATGACTTTCTTCTCGACAACATGAATATTTAAATAAAAGGAAAGTTGAACTTTGAAAAGTGGCTGGCAATTTAAATCAAAGAACCACGTCAAAGGGAATATTTTGCTCCCAAAATTTTTTTCTTTTTGTGTAAGCCAAACAAAAAATTAGTTGAAATTATTTTTATATATTTCAACGTTTTATAAACTAATGTTAATATGATATATTGTTTTCATTACTAAGCAAATATTTTTATTAATTTTTCCTGGAATAAAGACCGGTTTTAAAACAGGGTTTATTGTAGTAGGTGTTTGTTTTTATGGTGGAGCTTTTTGTGCATATCAACAAATTAAAAATTTTAATTGAAAATTATTTTACTGAAATAATCTTTTGGGTGTTTTGTGTTGCAAATTTGAATTAGTTGCAGTGGTGTAAGTTCATTTCCAATTTTTTTTTTAATTTCATTAAAATATGACCATTCGGTCGCATGAATATTTGAAAATTGAAAAATATTTCCGTCCTAAGTAAATGAAACAATTTTTTACATTAAAAGTATATGCATAACAGAATTTATTATTTCTCATTTATTTTCATAATATTTGGAAACTTTTTTTCCCATATGGGTACTGAATAAACATTGATAAATGTTAAAAATTAAAATGCAATTTTTTTTCTTGTGTAATTTTTAATCCCAGATGGTGTTTCAAATCTTATCATAAACCAATTACCGAACAGTGAAATAAGGTACATGCATGACCTATGCAATTACGTATGGAAATATAAAATATTTCCGGAAAGTTGGAGATATCAGGGGCGGCTAGCTCAATGTTAATTTTGTGTTCCTCCAAATGACTATCTTCCGGGCGTCATTTACTGAGGGCGCTAGTGTAGCATAGCCAATAATAACGATAACTACTTTTAACCAATTTTAGATTTTTATGCGCCGAATTCAAATTTAATTTTTTCCTTTCAAATTAAATTAATTACTGAAATATTTAAAATATACTAACGAAAATTTGATTGAAAATTAAATTTTATTAATTAAAATTGAAATACCAAATATAATATTATTTCACATTGTAAAATTTAATTAAAGTTAATTACAGACATGCTAAAGTATATTTACTTAATGCCATTAGTTTAGAGATGACAGTTGAATCCTGAAAATTGTCCTTTTCTATCGCTATGATTTGTGACTGCCTAGAAAAATCGTCGAATCCTTGCTGAAACAAATTTATTTTACTTAAAAAAATATTTATGTCATATTTTTGCCCCATAAAAAAGTGGGTACTAACTAGTAAATAAATAAATACATATGGACCTTCGTTATGAATTTGGGCAGTAGAAAAGTGTATTTGATGTTGATCTTTTGACAAAATGCACACAAAACTGTCATTAAATATGAAATACGTTATCCACGATGGATATTGAAAAGAAGACCGCAATTCTAAATAATCAAATTCGGCAGTTGCTAGTTAGCGGCGTCAGTCTTATTTTAAAGTTAGTCATTAAACTTTCCCCCCTGTAATTTTTTAACTACCAACTTTACACTTTACCCTAGCTAAAAGTACCTTAAAACTTGAAATATTGCTTACCGCGCCATCTGCATTTGACGCCCCAACTATTATTTTTTGGGAACCAAGTCTGCTATAAGAGCTTGACCCCCATGGGAGATATGCAACTGTAATTCCAGTGCATATAAAAAAGGTTAAGATCTACATCTTCTACAAAAATTAACATCCTATATCTCTTACAAGTAACATACGTAAACTCCTAGAATCCTAAAAAAAAATTTTTTCAAAAAGATTGAACTGTAATTTGGAAAAAAAATAACCATTCTTCAAACCTATTTGGATTCCAAAGATTTGGATTCCTATTTTGATACAAAAATATGTGAAGCATCAAAAAGGAATTCAAAAAATACAACTCCATTAAGGTAGCAGAAGATGTCGATAAGGCCTACAAAATAGTATAGAAAAATGTTCTATATCTGCTGCATAAGAAAAACGTTGGAAGAAATACCCTCATCGTCGAAAAATATTTCCCATACAAAAGAAAAAAGAGTGTTACTCTTTCCTTAAGAACCATGAATTACGTGATCGATTGTCTCAAAAGTTCAGGTAAAGCTTATTTTTTTACAGAAGATTTTACCTTCCAAAAAATGGACAAAAAATGACAACAAAATTAATGCAAAAGGATATTGCCAAATTTTAAAGTGGTCCTTTGAAAAAGATTTTAAACTGTCAATCGAAATAGCTGATTTGACTATCTAAATGCTCACAATAAATGAGACGTGGGTTCGAATCTTACATGAGACTTTTTTTTTACAAAATTGTTTTTGGAAAAAGGTTCATTCGGGAATCGAAACAATGAGATGGGAATCCAACTAATATTCAAAAATCTAGACTCTTAACTTCTGTTATTTTGACGCAAGTATTTTGATAACTTTCGACTTTTTTTAGTCATAATTTAGACCGACTTTATTGGACTTGACGATAGTTTTTATTTATGCATAGATACTGATTGATTTATGGATTATTTGGTTCACGGTAGGTATGCCTACCGACGGTATACGCAATTGAACATACTCTTCTTAGATATTTATAAATATTTTTTGAAGTTTAATTGATGATTACATACAACTATTTTATTCTAAGCAACAGTTGATTAAATGTATCTCTTTAAAGTCGACAAAGCAGTGTTTTTAAGTATGACTATGTTTTCGTAAAACAAATAAGAAAAATAAAAATTTTTACATACCACTACAAATAGCAAATCTAAAAAGAAAATATAATCTACACCTACATTACGCAGACGAAGTTGTGGGGATCAGCTAGTTATTTAATATTTTTAAAAATTTTAAAAAATTATATATTGGAGAACGATGATAGAGGATTATATAGAAAAAAAAACTAAGGTGTACCAAACGATTTTGGCATAAAAATTTTTTTTTGAAAAAATAATTCGTATTTTTAACAATGATCGATTGATCTGATTTATGAACGAATTTTTCTCGTAGTACTCCTTAGTGATATCTTGAAACTCATAAGCACTTTTTTCGGTATTATCAAACAGTTTCAGAGAATATTGAGTTTGAAAAAAAAATATTTTTATTTCTTACGCAAAAACTCGGCTTATTTTAAAGTTGAAACTTGGCTGAGATGTTGTCCATACTGTAAGGTATTTTCAGAAAAAAAATTAGCCCCATTGCAATGGGGTATTTTAGACCATCTTATCTGGCGAGGGCCTTTAAATGATTTAATTAATGTTTTAATTGACAAAGTTAAACTTAAACCCTTCATTGTTGTGCTACGCATATAAAAATGAAAATAACCCTTATTAAAAACCACGTTTTTTACCTTATCGATCCAATTTACATGTAAACTAGAAATCGTCACGACAAATTACAGAATTGAATAAAATTTCGTCTAAGGTTGCAAATTTCTTTGAGTTGGCTACACAAAGACATAGAATTCAAACGAATCCAGAAGTTCTATAAAGTTAAAAATTTATTCCAACTTGACTTCAAATGCATTTCTCTTTTGCATAGTTCGATACTTGCTTTTAATTTTTTTGCTTTTTTAAGCTGTAAGCTGAAAAAAAATGCATTCATCAGGGTTAAATTTTTATTTAAAAAAATATTAATCAAACTTTTCAAAACACTTCCTGATATTTTGTTTTAATATAAAATGGTATTTGGTATATTCCTTATTGAAATCAGAAACTTTAGAAGGTAATTTATGAGGCTGACAAATATTAAATGCTGTAATTAAGTGAGATTTTAGGTCAATTAGGAAATATTTCATCGTGTAAATATGAAACCGACTATCTCATATTCGGAGATATGATATGCAGGTTGTTTACCTTAAAATAAAGTTTCATATATCTCTCAATATTCAGTTTTGATGTTCATATAAGTTACGAGTAGTTGTTTGAAATATTTATGATAAAAATATGTTCATTAATTGAAGCTTTTTTCTGGGCTTAAATTTTTTTTCACCTAAATAAATTCCAATCTTTTTGAACTTTGTTTTAATCAACAATTTTCCAAAATTTTGATAAGCTGGTTTTCAAAAGTGATAGTAATTTTGTTTGGCAAAATTTAGTTAGCAAAAACTATTCAAGGATCTAGAAATTACCTTCTAATTGTGACATCTGAAGATGTGAAAGTTCGTTTTAAAACAATTTTTAATCAATAAGAAGAAAATTCAGGTTATTTAAGATCTTTTTGTATTTTATTTTTTATTTAATATTTTTATTATTCAATTAGCTACGTTTCGTTACTAATCGTAACTTCCTCAGGCTTCTATAACAAATTAAAATAACTACAAAATATGTCAATCATACATAAGTTTCAAAACTATAATTTTTGGACTTTGGATTCTTTAAATCATTTTCTGGCATCTTTTGATGTCCAGCAGTACTTCAAATGGTTCTTTTTTCTCTAAGAAACACGGGAATTTCAGAAGAATATCGTCTACTATTAACTCGTTGCCACATCTTTGGCATTCCTTCCATATACCGGACATCAGATGAAAGTTCATCAAGATTATATGACCAAAATTTAAAATTTTGATTAGCAGATAAGCGAAACCTTGAACTTAAAATCACCAAAACAATTACAATTTAAAAGAAGAGCCTTCAAATATCGAGGAGTATTGTAACACCAAAATCATGGCTAAAACAATAAAATTGAGACCCTCATTAAAAGAATTAAGAACAACTAAGAAAAAGGAAAATGATGAAATAATAATGTTTTGGTAGAAACATAGAAAAGTAGCACAAATAGTGGAAAAAAAACAATATTTTGGGTACCACTATTCTGATGGTCTTTTGTAGAGCTTTTAGTTTAGAACCTCCAAAATTTATTTGAAAAATATCTCTGATTTTTCTTCTGCTTGCATTAAAAGTTATGCTAAAAGCTCTGTACAAAAGGTAGCACTACATAAATCGAAAATTTTGATCCTAAAAAAACAAGAGAGGATTATCTGGAGAGCTTTGAAATTTGGTCCTGGAGGACAACTGAAAAAAATAAAACAAAACGATGGTGGTCAGAAAGAAAGATTTCTGTATAAATCGCACACTACGAGAAACTATTTATAATTAAAATAAGATTTTTTCGCTGACTTTGAACAGTTATACTGTGTATACAATATATAAGATATATTGCAGTCCAATTTATGTAGTATAATTTAATATAAAAAAAATAAAAATCATACCACAAACATAAATTTGAACAGAAGTTCAAACAAAAATATTCGTGACGTATTGCCCAGATACGTATTTCGATTGCCAAACAATCTTCATCAGTGGTCATTTGTGGTGAATCATCACAAAGCAGTCACGGAGTGATCCAAACTACTTGATGACCACTGATGAAGATTGCTTGGCAATTGAAATACGTATCTGGGCAATACGTCACGAATATTTTTGTTTGAATTTCTGTTCAATTTGTGTTTACATAAATTGGACTGCAATATATCTTATATGTTGTATACACAGTATTTATAGTTGATGTTGCAAAAGGAAAATCTGCAAGAAAAAAAGGAAGAATTCGAATTAACATTCTGGACTCATTAAAAAAATAAAGAATTAATCCGATATAAAAAACTTTATAAAGGATATATTGAAAGGTAATAACTCAATTTTGGGAAGGAAAAACTTTTAATTTCCTGGAGCTTTTAAGCTCAAATAGCCGTAGCTAATTATTTACAATCGTGGAACCCCCTAAAATGAAAATTCAATATTTTATCATATATTTTAATACCATTAATCATGTCTTCCACCAAAATATTCGTTAAACAGACCACCGAAACGTTAGACAGAATTTAAATCAATTTTTTTTAATAAGGTAAATGGTTATTTTAACTTTCATTACCAATAAAAACTTTTAATTTACATTGTTAAATAAACGCTTTTTTTTTAATTCAAAAACTTTTCAAAAGATGGCTCATCCTTATCCACATCGATAACAACTCTCTGGATAGTTATTTGTCCTTTATTATCTAACTGTATTATTATTACTGTTATGATGAAGTCATTACTTAAACTGTTCATATCTTTCCCACATGAAAAAAATTCTGTGCACAAGGTATTTTTATTTTTTTTTTACGAAAATCTCATCGGAATTAATGGACTCGAGTCGTATTACGGCTAAAAGTTCATAACGTAAAGTTTTGGAGAAACCAAGGATCGAGATGGCGTTACATAAGGGGATGTTTTATATGTGTATATATAAAGGTATATGTAATAGTGTCGTATGCAGCATCCTCATTAATCTGCGAGCTATAATTAAAGTTGAGACGCCTCATCATTTCCCAACATTTTCACCCCACGTGCACGCATACATAAGTACATTTATTCCAGATATGTAATAAAGATTATTATTTTTTTTTTAATTTCCAACTTTGAAATCAAAGGATTGTGTTTTTTAATTGTTTGTGACAGTTTGAGGGAATCAAAAATTATGATATGGATGCATAATGTGGGTGGTTGAAAAAAAGAATTTTTTTTACGAGGATTTTTACGGTGGTGGTTTTGACAGAAAAAGAACATAGGGATACCGATATTTAAAAGGATCAGGGGGGTGGTTACGTGTTGGATGTGTATATGAATACGTTTGGGGGTGTTGTCTTGCAGGTGAAATGATTTATGCCGTATAATTTACTTGCCGGAACACATTATCATGAAAATGTGTTGGAAAACGAATTGGTTATAGAGAAAATGTACAGAGGACGCGCACGTTTGCACCCTTATCATTATTCCATGACAACCTTAGATATTTTACATAAATGATATTATTATAGATACATTCAAAGAATGGAGTCGGGTAGCAAGTTAAAAAAAAAAATGAAATAAAAACCGGGAAAAAATCAACGTCGTTTGGAAATCTCGTAGAGATATAACGAGACACGAGTTCGTTGTGAATTGAATAAAGGTACAATCGTTGTAAAACGATTGTACAATGCATTTTTGATATTACCTCCTCATTGTTACTATTTCTGTACGACCGTTTCCTCGACATTTTCTCTAAGTAATCGGTAATTCAATATATGCTCAACCCACTTCTTCGTCGGGCGTTTCGTCAGGTTATATCGTCAAATGTATTGAATAACAAGCATGAACCTAGCCGGGAAATGCGACTCCAATTATCCGACATTCTCGTCTCATCCACCCCCTATCGCTCCTTCTTATCGAGTTTTCACTATGATGACGTAAAATGACACGGTTACTTGCTGTTTTGAAATTTCTATACCTACGAACTTTAGAGGACTTTAGATGGATTATTAAAAAAAAATCGAATATTTTTTTTTTTTAAAAAGTAAATCAAAAATATTGTTCAAGGTGACCAAAAAAAATTATCGGGGAGGTTTGAGCCTTAAATATTAATATTAAGAGGCCTATCATTTGTAATTTCGAATTTTTTATTTGTGCTTTCATTTTTGCGTCAATGCTGTCAAACTATCAAGGTAAAAACTTTCATCTGCACATATATTTATAGAAAATTAAATTCCCTACAAAAAAGGTTTATTTAAAAATTTTTGCTAGACACTCCGTTTCCGAATAATCAAGCTTCAAACATTGATATAATTTTAAATTTATCTTCTTTATTTTAGAATTTCATAACTTACAAACAAATGAATATATAAAAATGAACAATATGGATTTTTAAAGGCAATTTAATGTTCTACAAAAAAGGTTTCTAAACGTTTTTACATAAAATCACTTTTTCAAAAGTTATTCACAATTAAATTTAAGGAAAAATTAAATTTTTGTTTTTTCGTTGTTTATAATCCATAACCTGTTTTTTTTTATTCAAATATGTGGGATAGTGTAAATAAATAATTTGTAGTAGTAAAATCACATAATTGTAATTTTTAAATTATTTTAAGACAGCAAATTTACGTTTTCGTGTAATAAATAGCTATGAATCGAGAACAGGTTTGGATATATTATGAAATTGAGATATTTCAAGGGATAAGATTGATAAAATAATAATTTCTGATCATGTAAAATATCAATTTGTCCCACTGAGTGAAAAAAATATGGCTCAAAAACTTTAAGCTTTAAGCATTGATATAATTTTTAGATTTATCTTCTTTATTTTGGAATTTCGTAACTGACGAACAAATAAATATATAGAAATGAGCAATATAGATTCTTAAAGGAAATTAAATGCTCTACAAAAAGGTCTCTTAAAGCTATTACATAAAGTCACTTTTTCAAAAGTTATTGACAATTAAATTTAAAGGAAAAATTAAATTATTGTTTTTTTCGTTGTTCAACCAATTTTGAAGGAGTGATTTTATGTAAAAACGTTAAAAAACCTTTTCTGTAGAGCATTGTTACAAAATTCCAAAATAAAAAAGATAAATCTAAAAAATATATCCATGTTTAAAGCTTGATTATTCGAAAACGGCGTGTCTGGCGAAAATTTTTGAAAGACGTTTTTTGTAGGAAATTACATTTTCTATAAATGTTTGTGCAGATGATTTTTTTACTGTGATAGTTTGACAGCATTGACGCAAAAATGAAAGCACAAATAAAAAATCGAAATTACAGATGATAGACCTCTTAATATTAATGTTAAGGGTTAAAACCTTCCCGATACTATTATTTATTTTTAGTAGGATAGTGGACATGAAAGGATGTAGATCCATGTACTAATTATTAATTTTGCGACACGTTTCGGTCTTTTATTAGATCTTCATCAGGCTTCTTAATATGAAGTACACAATATACATCATCGATGTTATTGTGATATATATTTTGTACTTCATATTAAGAAGCCTGATGAAGGTCTAATAAAAGACCTAAACGTGTCGCTAAATTAATAATTAGTATATGGATCAAAATCCATTCAAGTCCACTATCCTACTAAAAATAAATAATATTATGTAAATTATCGACATAATCAATTTATCTTCCCGATATTTTTTTTTTCTCACCTTGAACAATATTTTCGATATACATTAAAAAAAATAGTCGATTTTTTTGGCCCTGTCTCAAAATATATAATCCATTAAAAATTAAATAATTAAAAATTTTTCCAAATAAGTCACTTTTAATTCTTTTCCGAGTCTTTTGATTGTTTTGGTCGGTGGATGTTGATGGTCAAAGATTTGCCTTTCCAATAGTTGCATTCCAGGATTGAACTTATTTACACCCAACCAATTCATATTTGATGTCCAAGGTCCTCAAAATATGGGTTCAAAAAATTTCTTTTAAACCGATTTTTTATTTTTTTATTTTCAAATAAATTGCACAATCTGCATAGGGTTGCAATAAATGCATTCAATCCATAGACAATCACATGTAAGCATTAGTCTCAGTAGATTAGTGCTGTATTAGTACAAAGATTTATAACAATTAATAGCAACCATAATAAAAATAATAAGTATAATAGCAATAACAACAATCATAATAACAATCAACAGTAGCAATAAGAATAATAATTATAGTCTACAATAACAATACCAATGCTAATAATAATGTGAAACATTAATATATAAGTAATATAAAATAAAGCTATGTAATAAGAAATAATAATTTGGCAACAGATAGTTAATAGGAATATTTGTTTAGTTACAAAATCTATCAGGCAAATCTATTACATTCCATTTTTGTAACCTTCTCATCATCTCACTGTTATCCAATAAGTTTATTGCGAGATGGTTGGAATGATCGTCTAGTTTTGTCAGGTATTTTTTACTAAACCTTTGAATTTCCTTCTTTACAAATGGCATTTCTGTATCTTCATGTATTTTTTTATTGTTTACATATCATGGAGCACCGATTATTGGTCGTAGGGTCCTTGATTGAAATTTTTCTAGGATTTCAACGTTGGAGTTGGATGCATTACTGCACAACTGTATCCCGTATCTGTAATATGTCCATGTGGGCTTGGGATTGATGACCTTGTACAGAAGAAGTTTGTTTTCTGTTGATAATAGTGCAATATATGCCATTAGTCAGTATTTTGTTGTAATTTAGTTGACTATATTGTCTACTAAATAAAAAAGAAGTCCAATTGGTGATTGATGTCAATCTATATCATCAAGCCTTCATACTTGACAAATATTTCTATTATAAGTAAATAAAAACTTTGAAAAAGTTCTAGTTATTTAAACGGGTATTTTGGTCTAGAAATTTGAAAAAATCATTTTTTTTTACATATTGTGTAATTTTAGATATTCAAAAATATGATCCTAAAAGTTTTTTATAAAATTCGAATTATTTTCGGAGATACAGCCGATTTAGATACAAACGAAATTAGAATTGACCGCTCTGAACTAGGTTTGTTTTCTGTTGATAATGGTGCATTATATGCCATTAGCCAGTATTATGTTCTAATTTGGTAGACTATATTGTCTTCTAAATAAAAAAGCAGTCCAAATGGTGATTGATGTCAATCTATATCATCAAGCTTCCATATTTGACAAATATTTCTTTTAAAAGTAAATAAAAACATTAAAAAAGTTTTAGTTATTTAACGGGGTAGTTTGGCCTAGAAATTTGAAAAAATCGTTTTTAATTTCCATATTTTGAAAGTTTAGACATTCAAAAATATGACCCTAAAAGTTTTTTATAAAATTCGAATTATTTTCGGAGATACAGCCGATTTAAATACAAGCGAAATTAGAATTGAACGCTCTGAACTACGAGCTTCTGCTGCTGTAAAAGTAGGTAGAACAGCTCGATTAGCAGAAAGAACTTCTCAAGACCTGAATTATGAGAAGGAGGAAGACCCAATGTATGGATCTGGAATCGCCGAGTGATCAAAAGTGAGTTTTACATATTATTTTCAGAGTTATTCCATTAGAACTGATTCCCAAACTTTAAACGCGTATCTTCATGTAATTTTTTATTGTTTTTATACCATAGAGCCCGATTATTTGTCGTAGGGTCCTTGATTGAAATCTTTGAAGGATTTCAATGTTGGAGTTGGATAAACCGAATTATGAAAATAATTTCATTTGAATTATTATGGAGTTGAAATGGTAAGTAATTCTTTACAGTTATCAGATTTCTTTTTGAATAATACATTTGAAAAAATATGCTATGTAATTTTGAAATAATCCATACATTTCCAAGGTGATTAAATAGAAAAAAATTGGATTTAGCAAAGCACCAGAGCTATAATTTATTTTCAAAGGGTAGTTACGGGCGACCTTGGCACAAATCAACATGAAAATATCGCATTAATTCGAAATATAATTGAGTCATTTACTGAAAGTTGAGTTTCGTATTTGTTTTCACACGAACTTTCACACAACGTGAAAAAGGTTCAAATAGCCGAAGGACAATTACAATGACCGCAATGTCCCTAAACTACCAAGCCAAGCCAACTCCACCTCTTCCTCTTGTGTAATTTGTCTAGAGTATGATTCAAATGCTAGGTGCATAGGTTACTTTTTGCAGCCATTATGGGTCAGATAAAATGAATTGTTGATTGGAAATTTAATCGAAGTTGGGGATTGTAAAGCTTTCGAAACGATAAAAAATCCATATGCAAAAAAACGTGGCACAAATAAATTAAAGGGCACCGTGAACGTTAGTGCAGTCTTTTTGCTTGGTCTTCCTCATTCTCGTTCCTCATTGGAAAAATCACCGTGACTCGACTGGTTTCGGATATATTTTTCCTGTGTTAATTGCCTGAGCAATATTTACAACTAATTGGCTATCGGAAAAAGCTTAACAATAATTTATAATTTTTTCGTAAAGAATTTAACGAACAAAATATGCGATGAAAAATTTAATCGTTTCAATATTTTTATTTAAAAACAAAAAAACACATGGTGTTTTTAAACGAGGAAATAATGAGATTTTTGTTTACAGATTTCTAGAAAATATTTGCCACGATAAACACTTCATTTACCATTGAAAAATGGGGTTGAAAAGACCAAATCTAGCCCGAAAAACAAACGGATATTTAACACGACCCCGAACATCTACCAACATTAAAATGATTACTAACGCGCGTAAATTGGAAAGCTTGGCTTGTCATCAAATTTTCATGACTCGGTCTATCTTTTCTCTGCGAAAAAAAAACCAGCACTATGGACCACATATGTGATGCAGTACGGAAAGCAGGCGAGCTTTAACTCATTTCCCCGTTTTTACAAACCCTCTGGCCAGAAGTGTTAAATATGACGAGAAGATAGGGATGAATTATTATTTTGAGATGAATGAGCTTCGTGAAAACGTGTGCTATACTACATTATGTTAATTATTTTTTATTTTCAAAACTTTACAAAAAAAAAAAGCGTCTGTATTATTGTTGCTTCAAATGAATATCATTAGGTTTTTTTTTTGCTTCATGTAGAGCAACACATTTGCTATATCTCGGATTTTATCATACGTTTTTCGTTTAACTAAGAATGCATTTTCTGCAGGAAAACTTCAGATGCATATTTACTTTTTTTTTTTGGTTAAACTTCTATGATAACTTTTAAGAAAAATTAGATGAATCTTCTACCGAGGGAAACATTATATGTAAATTTTTATAAATGGAAAATTATATTAAGAACTGAAACACTGAAATCATTAAAGATCACAAAAAATGTAAAAAAGATGCAAAACTAAGTTTAAAATTCATTTTGGAAGACAAAAAGCAAAAAAAAAGGTTACGAGGATATTTTTTTTTGGTCTAGTATCTTAACTAATAAAAAATAACTTCCTACAAGGGGATGAAATAGAAAGTAGGAAGCAAACTCATGTTATAGCTTTAAAATAAATTTCTTCAATAGAGTCGATAGATGATCAATAAAAATCCCTAGATTCTAGAGTTATTATAAGATTCGGTGTCAGAAATATGTTCTCTAAATTTGACCTTATTTTTCTTTGACAAATATTGTACAGTGATCCCAAAAATTAAGCCAAATGAACTTAAATTGCTACTAATATAGTGTTTTCGAGCAAAACTTTTAGGGAATATGTCGGTAGCAATTTGGGTACTTTTAAATTTGTAAAAAATGTCAGGAAAAATAAAAGCTTAACACTAACTTAAAATTAATTCATGGGATATAGTTGTGGCGTACTGCATCCAACTCCAATTTTTATTGAGAAGACAATATAGTCTAATAAATTACAACAAAATACTGGCTAATGGCATATAATGCACCATCATCAACAGAAAACAAACTTCTTCTGTACAAGGCCATCCTCAGCCCATATGGACATATGGAATACAGTTGTGGGGTACTGCATCCAACTTCAACATTGAAATCCTACAAAGATTCCAATCAAGGACCTTACGACAAATAATCTGTGCTCCATGGTATGTAAACAATAAAAAAATACATGAAGATACAGAAATGCCATCTGTAATAGAAGAAATTCAAAGGTTTAGTAAAAAATACCTGACGAAATTAGACGATCATTGGACAACACTGAGATGATAAGAAGGTTACAAACATGGAATGCAGTAGATTTGCCTGATAGATTTTGTAACTAAACAAATATCCCTATTAACTATTTATTGCCAAATCATTATTTCTTATTGCATAGTTTTATTTCTATAAATCACTTATATATTAATGTTTCACATTATTATTAGTATTGATATTGTTATTATAGACTATTATTATTATTATTCTTATTTCTACTGTTGATTGTTTTTATGATTGTTGTTTTTACTATAAGAACTACTATTATTGTTATTGTTGCTATTAATTGTTAAAAATCGATTTTGTACTAAAATACAGCACTAATCTACTGGGACTAGTGTACTTTGTTACTGTGTACCATAGTATTAGTATTAGTACTATGTTGATATAAACGTATTAAAGTATAGTTTTTTCTAGTAAAACTTAGTAAATACTTTCCAATTATGATTATATTAAATTAATAACTTTAAAAACTTAATTTTGAAAGACTATTACTCCACCATCATAAGTGCAATTTGTATATAGTGCACTTTGTAGTCTTTGTGATAGACTAAAAAGGATTCTGTCATTTGCATTCTTTTGAAGTACCAAAACAAATAAGAAATGCACTTCTAATGTAAGAAATATTGAAAAAATTTCATCTTTGATAGTTCAAAGAGTTTTTATTACATCTTCTCCTATTTTTACGTCCGTGAAGGAAGCACTACTCTTTTGGAATTCATCAAAAATAACTACGAAATATTTTGGTGTTTTTTATCGTTCAGGATTTCTAAAAAAAATATTTAATTGGAGCATTTTTCCAATAAGAATTCCGATTTATTTCTACTATTAGTTGGTGGTTTTTGGTGCTCAAGACAAAATAATGCCATTTATCAGTTAAAAAAATAATGCAGAATTTTTTTAATTTATTGAAAAGCTTTATACCCCAATGTAACACTTTGGAATTTGTTCATATACTTTCTAGAAGAATACTTTATAGTGTTACATTGAGGTTTTCAATAAATTAAAAAAATTCTGCATTATTTCTTAAACTGATAAATGGCATTATTTTGTCTTGAGCACCAAAAACCACCAACTAATAGTAGAAATAAATCGGAATTCTATAATTGGAAAAATGCTCCAATTAAATATTTTTTTTTTTAGAAATCCTGAAAGATAAAAAATACCAAAATATTTCAAAGTTATTTTTGATGAAATAAAAGAGTAGTGCTTCCTTCACAGACGTAAACATTGATGGATCTGGAATCGCCGATTGATGCAAAATGAGTATTACATATTATTTTCAGAGTTATTCCATTAGAATTGATTCCTAAACTTTAAACGCATTTTTCTCGAAACTACTTTTTTTTGAGGTGGTTGACATGATATTTCAAGTTTTCCTGAACCGATTTTTTCAAAATTTGGTATATATCTTGTTTATACAACTCTCCATCGCATCAGCTTTTGATTGTTAAAAAAAATTTAACAAATTCGGACAAGTCGAAAAAATCGGGTAAAAATTTTTTTTTTCAAGTCTATTTTGTTATTTTTTTTTTTTGAAAATGGTCAACCCGATAACGACATCTTTATTAATGGAAAATTTGTTTGATTTTTTTGTTTTAGATCTCTACAAGGGTTGAAATCATGTCAACCAGAACGCACTGTTTTTTTTTTGAAGCCCCCACTCCACCGATCTGTATCTCGGCGAATTTTGTTTTTTTTCTAGTTATATTTTTTTATATTCTCAAAATATTAATAAAAACAAATAAAAAAATAAATGTTTTTCTTTTTTTTTTATCTTAAATGAAAAAATACCTAAAATTCAGGCTTCCAGGCCAGAATACCCCCTTAAACACTGCTTTTATGCCTTTGGTCACTTAATGTTTGAGGTATGAATTTTCAGTGGTTAGTTATTGCTAAGTTTTTTTCTAATTAAGCTTCAAGTAAGTAGTTCAAGTAAATTTCAAAGACTTGTCTATGTACAACCGAAACTATCAAAGTTCTTCAAATTAAGCTCTCATTTGGTATCGGAAAACGGGAATAAATGCAAACAGGTCGCTAATAAAAATGATGGGGAAGTTTTACGTTATTTATTCTTTATAATTCCATTGATTTTCACAGGTAATTGTTGAAAAGGAATTCTTGAAACTTATTCAAGGAAAATTGATTTGAATTTACAATCAGGAAAGTTTCAATCTTATTGATTTCTGTTTTCAATATTTAAGCGTTGCAGTGCATGAAAAGGCGAATCACTTTGGTAATATTTAAATGGTTTTAATGGACTTGTCGAAAGTAAGATCAAATATTTACCGGAACACATCGGTGCCGATGGTACTATTGGCATTATTTACTTATTTGCTGATTCATTTGCAAGTTCGATAGATCAAATGCGATAATACTTGAAAGGATGGCTACATTATTTGAATATGTGGCTTTCCGATTTTCATATTGGAACCAACGAACGAAAATCAGGTTGAAAATGTAACAGGGGTACTGCATGTATCGTTTATCACAACCTCTAATATAATTACCGATGTCATTTAATAGGATTTCGAATGAGTAATGATGTATTTACCTTTGTTGGGGCACAGTCGTATTTTCATTATATGTTTGGTATATATTGGAACGTTGGCGTAAAATTTCCTCGGTACAATGTACATATTGAAATAAATGGGTCTTTCCTCACCCAACACTGGCGGCGACGTGCGTAATAAAAGGATTTAAAAGGACAGAAGATTAGAACCACTGTTTTTTTTTTCTCTTCTGTCCTCATGTTTTCTCTGTGGAGAAATACGAGAAGGACACATAAAGGAAAAAACAATTGTTTCTCGCATTTAATTTGATTATTTAGAATACGTCAGCTCAAGATGGCCGTTTTGTTTTTGTTTTCCCACGCCACCCCTTCGTTTTTCGTTTTTTTTTTTTTGTTGTCGTCGTTGACAAAGCAAATGGCTGAACCGGAAATTGTACAAATTGTGCTAATAAATTCCAAAAGTTTTCCGTTAATATGAACGAAATAAGACGAGAAGAGAAAGAAAAAAACGGGAGCATGCTAATAATACGAGAGGGACGACCGGAGGAGTGATGAGACAAGGAAATGGGGAATAGTCTATCGTTTGGTGAAAATCCTTGGCTCCGTTCTGGACCATTTTCTCTCCGCGTTTTCGCCCAAAATTCACGAATGAATGCGAGACATATAACTCACGGTGGCCCCGAAAACATTGACTTTCGCCATATTTTATTCATATGTACGTGTGGAGCCATTTCCCCAACGTAACAGAGAGAACAACAGCAGATTTGCTTTCGCTATTTTTTATTTACATTTATAACACTCAACACTTTATTTATTTATATATAGCGAAATTGTGGGTGGTGCGTCACTGTTTCTATATTTGTGTTTAGATTTATTGTGCCCGCCAAACCAGACGGACAACACATAAAGCTCGTTTTTCTTAAAAATTGTAATGACGTGCGTGTCGAAAATCCGTTAAAAAATATTTTATTGCAATACCGACAGAGACAAATAACAATCGCCGTGGGGTGGAAACGCAAGGGTAGTAGCACCACCCAGTGATTCCCAACGTTTTATTTGTTACCCTACACTTACAAATAACTTAAATTATCGCGACATTCCAACAATAAGTATACCATTTATCCATAATATAACATACCTTTTCTTTTGAAATTAAGGGGGGAAGCTGGTCTAGAGTTTTGAAGAAACCGAAATTTTTTTTTTGTCTTAAAAGATACTTTAGGGTCTTAAAAATAACATACCAAAGGATGGATGCCGGCAAAAATGTCTAAATACCCAAACTTTAGCAGATTAAAGGTATATACGCATTAAATATGATTTTATAGTACTTAAAACTTTAAACGCATTTTTCTCGAAATCACTTTTTTTTGAACTGGCCGAAGACATAACTCGAGAAAATCTTCACCGATCTATACGAAATTTTCACAGCACATTCAAAATACCTTTCTCCGGAAATATACGTAGGATTTTTTTTTTATATTGCATAGTTTATTTTTAATCAACAATTTTGTCGTTTTTTTATAGTGAAAATTTTAATGTTTTGTTCAAACATGCACCATTTCGGGAAAAAACAAAATATCGAAAAAATCCTACGTACATCTCTTGCTGTTGTTATATAGAAACTAAAAATTTTCAGGATTTTGTTTCAGGACCAAAATTAAGGAGGTTACATCTTCGGACATGGACACGTCTAAAAAATGAGGCGCTTCCGGAGAAATTCTGGAAAGCCGCCATTTTGAATTTAATTGACACAAAAATATTGTTTTTTGTATATTAAAACCTAAATTATAAAACCTCAATCACAGATTTTCGATTGATCTTTTTGTTGAGTCACAAAAAATTTATAAATTATGCCCATTTTTTCATGCTCTAGACCAGCTTCCCCCTTTAAAGAATAATAATGTATGTCATTTGACTCAAAATCTTTCTTAATTACGACGCGTTTCAACAGTTTTTGATTGTCATCTACAAGTAATTAAAAAAAAAACAAAATTAAATAGTTTTTCTAATCCATAGATCAATGAAGCTATGATTACTGATAAATTTATCGACTAATTTAGTAGTTGGATTAAAATTATCCATAAATGAAAAATTTACGTCATATGACTCAGTTTCTTTATTATAACGCATTTCAAAACCCTATATCGATAAGCCAACCAAATTATAAATTAATGAATAATAATAAATGTCGCATGACTCAATTTCTTTATTACTACACGTTTCAACAGTTCTTGGCTGTCATCATCAGGTAATCATTACCTCATGAAGACAACATGACATTAGAATTCGCAACATAAATATTGATTATTATTGATAAATATTTTTTTTAGTTCCGAGTCACAATTAATTAATGAATAATAATATATGTCCTATGATTCAGTTTCTTCTTTATTACGACTTATTTCAACAGTTTTTGGCTGCCATCATCAGTAATGATTATTTTGTCAGTTGTAAACAAATTTTATATAATTTGTCGTTAAGGATATTAGTTAGACATAGTTTGTGGACTTTGTATATTTCATATTCTTCCAGAGATTTCATATGTGATCCTTTCTTGCAAAAATGTAGTGGCTTAAAATTTGTTTCGAAATTTAAGCATTGATGATTTTCGTCATAAAGGTGTTTTGTCAAATTTGAAGTTGTTGTAGGAGACATTATACTGGAACTCATTTTAGAGGAATAAAAAAGTGGAATTAAAATTGGTGGAAAATGATTTTCCAATCTTCATCGTCGAAGATACTATCATAAATACCAACAGTGAAAGAAAGTTATTGAACTTCATTCGAAGACTTCAAATCGTAAATCAAAACTTCGCTTTAAAAACAATAAGACCAATGATCGTTGATCGCAATAATGATCAAAATTAAAATAAGAAAATTAGTTGCCAAAATATGAAAAGAATTTTTTTTATGGTTCTCAGTTTACGGATCTTTATTAAGACCGAAGGTCTTAGTTGTGCGAAGAAAAATAACCCTTACAATATCAACGATCTTCATCCTCAAAAGTAAATTTTAAATAGAAAAATATTAAATCTGGATTATAATTAATAGTTATATAAAAAATTATTCAAATGATAATAATTTTGTTTGCGATATGTGAATTATAAATCGAAAGAAATATCGTTCCAAATGTTCTGTACTCAAAAGTCACTTTAAACGAGAAATACTAAGCTTACTTTGTACAAATCATGGCACTGTAGATGTTTGAATGGCGCAGGATGCATGGGCCAATCATAACACACCGTTCAAAACTCAATCCTAAATTCGACCAATCATTGAGTTTGTTACTTAAATTTTATAGATTTTAACCAATGACATGATTCTTCTATCTTCTATCTTTTGTATATCTGTATGTTCCTTATATCTTGTACCGAAAGATCTACCAGTTTGGCCAATGTAGAATTTTTCACAGGAACCACATTTAATTTTATATATTCCGGTTTTACTTTACGTTGTAATTTAGTTGTACTTCAATAGGTTAAAGATTTTCATCATGTTTTTGTTTGTTGAAAATGCGATATTGAAGTTATTTTTCTTAAGGAAGTTGGCGATTGTGAAACTAAATATATAATTTAAGTTTGATTTTATACATTTTTTGTTTTCTTTTGGTGGAGTTGGAAGAATGGATTTTTTGGTAAATTTTGATATTATTTTGTCTACGATTGAGCTGTTGTATCCGTTAGTACTGGCTATATGTTTAATTATCTTAAATTCTCCTTCACGAGCTTTGGTGCTAAGAGGGAACTTAATCCCTCTGTATACTTGACTGTTGTAAGCTGCCATTTTTTGGTTTCTTTGGGTGAAATAATATTTTATGGATGGTATAATTCGTTGTTGTTTGTTTTCTATATACATTGTATGACAACTTTTCATTTTCATTGGTGATTGTTGTGTCTAAAACGTTTATTCTTCCATTTAGTTTATGCTCTCAAGTGAATTTTATTTTCTGATTAATTTGGTTCAGATCGGACACCATATTGTCAATTTGTCTGGTAGTTCCATTAAACAATACAAAAGTATCTTCTACATATCTTCCATTATATAATAATTTATTTTTGTAGGCATTGTTCATAATATATTTATTTTCAAAGTGATTTATGTAAATGTCGGCTAGTAGTCTTGATAAAGGACAACCCATGACCAAGCCTTCCTTTTGATATATGATGACAGGCAAGAACTCTTGAAACGCGTTGTAATAAAGAAATAGAGTCTTAGGACATATATAGTTATTCATTAATTTATAATTGTGACTCGGAAATAAATTTAATATTTATCAATGTTGAAATTATGAAGTTGGAATTTTCCAAAAAAAAAAAAAATGTGGCAATTGTAGGGAAATCGTTCGCAGTGGCTTGTGAAAGAAACCGTTTCTTTTGTGACCAAATAATTTAGTAGTAATTGATTAGTTACGAAAAATTAATTATTTAGTCATTGATATAGGAATGTGTTAAGAAAATAATTAACAAAGTTAATAAATAAATCATTATATGTGAAGAAATTAAAAAATTGTAATTTTACAAGAGGATACTATCAACATATTATTATTGTTGTACTACTGTTGAAATAATTATACATTAATTTAGCGATTTATGTTTTATAATTGAGGTATGATATATTTATTTAAAAATTAGTTTAGTTTAATCTGCTTATTAAATTTTCACTAATAAATTGGGTATATTTATATAATTAACCTGTTATTGTATGTTGCAGTACCTGATAAAGCTACGAAAGTAGCGAAATGTTGTACGAAGTATAAATAAAAACATCAAGTATTTAATATCCAAAACTAAAAGAGATTCATTCACTATTATATTTTATAAACCGATAAGAACGTGAATAGTGCAGAATTAATAAATAAATAAAAATTCCCATTAAATTGTACTTTCACAAAACTTTTCAAAATAACAAAAATCGAGACATAATTAAACATGCTCTTAACCCACATATTTTCATCACTTGTGAAAATCAGCTTTTCCCACAAAAAATTATTTATATTCAATAATTTTTTGTGACAAAAGTTGCTTTTCACAAACGATAAAAATGTATGTGTGAAAAGAGTGTTCAATAAAGTTTGAATTTTCGTTAATTTGGAAGAGTTTTCAAGGTCGGAATTAAATGTGGACAATAAAATACAATAATGTTACAATATTTGCCACCTTTGATAGCTGCAAGGATTTGGTCAGCAAATCAATGGAGTTTATGTTGGCATGAAAGTTGCAAACGGAAACTGTATTGTGTATCTGGGATTATAGTTTTTAAAAATGGTAGTAGTTTCGGGAACAGTAGATGTTCTAGGACTACTGAACAATAGTAGCGGTGATATAAATCAGTTGTTGGCTAAATCTGCTTTCGGTTTTTGGTCAATGTTACTGTTTCCATTGCTTTGAGTAGTGACCTAATCTTAATATAGGCCTTAAATATTTCAGTGGTTTGTACAATAGTTTTTCTGTGAATTCCTGAATAAGTTTTGGTGTTATTAGGTCTGGTTCTAGAGCTTTTTGGGCTTTGTTTTTTTTGTCTCTGAATTGGTTTGAAGTAGTTTTTAAATGGTGATAGTTGAAGGTATGTTTTAAAGCCCATAAATGAAAGCAACTTATTTATTTAAGAAATTTTTTAATAGGAATCCGTAAGTCTAAAAGACATCAAACTTTAGTATGTCATGGATTACCCAAAATCTAAAACCAATGGATTAACAAACTAGTTAGCCAAAAAAACAGTTCAATCCATCAAAGCTGAGCATCAAATCACATTCAAAGAAAATTTTTCATTATCAAATACAAATGAATTTATAAGAAATGTTAAAGTCAAAGAAACCCTTTAATTTGTGGAATAACAATCTAATTACATCAACAGTATATGATTATATGAAAATCAACGATAGAATGAATTTATTGAGCACCATCTTACGAGAAAGCTATATAAATTTCAATCAGAAATTCAATCTCTAAAAGGATAACTTGGTCATGGTTTCCCCTTAATCAGGATTACTTCCTGGATTACATACTCCAACATTTGTAAGATCCACTTTGAAAAGAAATTCATAATGAACATTATTAACAAAATATTTTGATTCTCTTTTTTTGAATTTTTTGGTTATTTTAAATTTTTGTACAACACATTTCATCGATTTTTGGACTTCTTTAAGTTGTAATAAAATTCTTAAAAATATTTTTTGTAAATAATTATTAAACTAAGCAAAAGAACCATAAAAATATTTTCAAATATAAAATAACAGATATGAGGATGATACCTATACCATTCAATAAAATGATTGACAATATGGTATCCCATTTAAATAAAATTTATCAATCACTTACGAAAACAAAAAGTTGTCATACTACATATTTAGGAGACCCATAACTACGAACTAATCCATCCACAATACTTCATTCCGCCCAAAAATCAAAAAATGGCACTTTACAACAGTCATGTAAACATAGCAATAATACTAGAATTCTAGATAATAAAACACATTGTTGTAATCATCGGATACACTAGATCAATCGTAGATGAAAAAAATCAAAATGAACTTAGAAATAAATCCTTCCAATTCCACCAAAAGAAAGGAAGAATATTAATTCTAGTTTCAATAATATATTTGCTACAACAATCGGCAACTTTTTAAATAAAAATAATATTAAAAGTGGATTTTTGACTAATAACAATATCAAGAAAGTTTTCTAACCATTAAGGAATAGCCAAATTACATTGGATATTAAGACCGAAATATATAAAAATCAGTGTAGTTCTTGTCTAAAATTTCACATTGGCCAATTTGGAAAGCAAATACAATTAGAAAACCTAGAGTAACAACAAGAACAAATTTTACAAAATATCTATTCAATAAAAATCATTAGTGTATATATTTGGAAAACAACTTTACACACTTTACACTTCTATATGAACCTTTTATTTTGAAAGTGAGTTAAGTCCATTTCAAGAAAAATCCTTATAGTGTTATCATTTTTAACCATAGGAACATAAGATACTAAGGAGGAGAGAATAATTGGCGTTTTTGTTAACAACTAAAATAAAATCAGAAATTTGTCAAAACTTAGCAGTTAAATAGTTAACAAACTTTGTTTTAATTACAAGAAGAAGAATCCTCATATAGACCGTCCTTGAAATAGACTTACGCCACTTTCAAAATAAACAAGTCATATATTGGCCAGAAAAGATCAAAAATAATCAAAATAAGATTTTTTCGCACAAAGCAATTACGGAGTGATCCAAACTACTTGATGACCACTGAGGAAGATTGCTTGGCAATCGAAATACGTATCTAGGCAATACGTCACGAATATTTTTGTTTAAACTTCTGTTTGAATTTATGTTTATAATATAATTTTTTTATATAATTATATTAAATTATACTACATTAATTGGACCGCCATATCTTATATATAAATTGACTATCTTGCCGGCCATCCGTGCAGAATAGACTATACTCATGCGCTCTGTTATCCCCACTTACGCATTCAAAACGTTGGTAAGGGTATTCATTCACTAATGTATTTATTTGTGAATACGTATTTCGGATTTTCAGGTTTACAATATGTGAAAGCCAAAAACATAATGCTCACTTATAAACTTAACTTAACCTTTTCAAATATATCTACTTATCAGAGTTTAAATTTTTAAGCAGACCCTACGTTTTTGTTTCGAATAATAAATCAACTTTGTTTTATATAAAGCAGTAATAACGTTTTGCTTTTAACGGACTTTGATTGATTTTTAAATTTGAAATTTTTATTGCTTATTAAACTTAATCCCTTACAAACTTTGCTACCGTTTTTCACTCTTTTAGGGGAGAAATTTTGAAAAACCCTTTCTTATTATATATCTACATTGTATATGGGAAACACTTTCTAAATTTCATCGACACAAATGTGCACTTATATTTGAAAATACAATGTAAAACGAAAAAAAATTATGACCTGATTTATGTTAGTTAACATAACTAAAAAGCTATTCGATTTCGCACATTTGGACTTGCATATACAAAATTGTTGAAAGTAGATGGAAAGCGTGGAAGAAAATTCGAATTTTTTATTTATTTTCAATAACAATAATTGGTTTTCAAATTGTTCTAAATACTGAAAAAAAGTTAGTATAGAAGATTTTATATTTGAATTGACAGTGAAATATATGGCAAAAAATGGCTACCATAATGCTTTTCAGCCGAATATATTATTACTCCAGATCACAACCATTGGTTAATAAAAAAAGTAGATTTTAAAAAGTTTGATTGTTGAAAAACGAACCAAAATTTAAAATCTCCAATTTGATATAAGTACTACATAAGTATTAAACTTTCATACTAAGTAAGTGAAATGACGTTATTTAAAATGTTGTTATTAAAATGATATAAAAAAGAACACTATATTTTATTTCGTAATATAATTTTAGATAACTTTCTTTTATATTAACACTTTGATTATTAAATTTAAAATTTTGATTGTTGATTAACTCTATTTTATCTCATATTAAACATTTAATTGAGATAAAACCTTTAGTTGCGAATGCAACGGGCAACTACTAGTATCCTATATATTGTATACACATCAAATATAATTACGATGGAAGAATATGAAATATATAACCAATGTTTTAACGCCAAATTAAAATAAAAAAAAAAACGTCAATGAAAAAATATAAACCGAAATAAAAAAGGAAACACTTTAAGAATTTTTTCAGGACAATAGTTGGGAAGCACTGTTTTAACGGCTTGCATTATCCCATTCTATCGTTCCGTTTTTCACGCCAGGTATTCTTGTGCCTTACATTTCGTTTTATTGAGCTTTGGTGCCTCTATCTTGAGGTGTTCTATTGCATACGTGTCGTGATAAATAAAGCAACAATTGTTTATTGTAACAAAAATAAAAGAAGTCTATAAAAACAAGGGAAAACGAGACTGAGGAAAATGCATGTGTTTTTCCAGTGAATGACTCGGATGTATGTATATAAATGTATTTTTCCAGACCTGGAACAAATCACTAAAACAGTTTTTCCAAGTCGTATAAAACAAAAAAGAATTCATTGGAATGGAGAATGGCAGTCGAATGGCGATGGGGGTGAAGTTGATCCGTGTATATAGTCGTCGCACCCTCATCTACACCAATTTAAACTCCATTGGTTTCCCCTTTCCAATATCATTGTTTTTTTTTCACTATCCTGATTTTTGCCAATATCAACAAACCAGTCTGGCACTGGAGTGTGTTGGTTTGTTTCGGGAAAATAAAATCTTACATTCAGACGAGTCGTGATTTTCTTTTCCTGTCCTCTTTGATTTTTTTTTCCACTTCCCATTTGTTCGTTGCCTTATCAGTGGAGCGTGTGGTTCTTCTATCCTTCCGCGTGCAAATTTTCATGCTTTTCCCCGGTTTGTTTTCCACTCCTCGAGTCCTTTCTATTATCGGAAATTCGTATCATAATGGAGATGATAACTTTTTTTATTTAGCAGTTAGATATTTCAAATCAATGTTACTTGGCTGCCAGATGTTTGTGATTTTCCGAGACATTTTCCGGTAATTGAATGTTGCTTGTTTATTCTGGAATTTTAAACGAAATAAATTGATCAGAAAATCACGGAATTTTTCAGCAAAAAAAAATTAAATTCAGCAGATTTCTAAGTAAAAATCTTATTTTTTTTCCGTTGTAATTTATAAGGAAAAGAAAACATAATTGAAAGTCATTTCTTAGGAACTTAATTACTAGATGTCTATTCATCAGTTTACCAAAGTAATTAATAAAAAGCAACGGTAACCAATTACAACGAAGTTAACAATTTTCTATCGAAGTTTAATATCTTAAGTTTGTTTTATAATTAAAAATATTTCCAAAGGAAATTTATGTATAATTTCTATTTTCTAATTAATTTTTTTGCGTAGCAAAAAAATCCGGAGAAGTTCTAATGAAAATTTCTTTCCCAACAATTAAATACAATTACAAGTTTTTTACACAATCTGAAGAAAAATCTTTCAAAACTGTTTTAACTAATTTATGATCATTAAAATGTTTCCATTGCCTTGGAATCTCTTTTGAACGAAGAAAAGTATTTTTCAACTGAAAGTATTTTTAATAAACTTGAAAAAAAAAAATAATAAGCGAGCTTTATAGATTCTCAAACGTGTAACGGTTTTAAATAGTTTTCAACCCTTTTTTTCTTTTGTTACAAAGTTTCCAACAATTTTTACAAAAGAAACTTATCTAGTTTAATAGATTTGCTTGGCAGAAAATACTTTGCCGTAACTTTTGATCGTTGGCAGCTCGTTTTATATATCTCCACACCCAAACATTCATTCCACCCCCCGACAAAATAATTTTCAATTTAGAGACTTTACTTTTGATTTTTTAAAATTTTCCCCGATAATATTTAATATTTTATTTTGCGAACAAATCGTTTGATATTCGAGATGGTATGACGATGTGCGCATTTTCATTCGATCATTTTCGAATGAATGCACAAAACGCTTTCAAACCTGCGATGAAAGCGTTCTCTCGTCGACAATCATTCTTACGCTCGTTTCTCATCCCCTAATTCCGGCAAAATTTCACCCCACACTTATTCGCCAACGTAAACTTTCAAAATTTCACTGAAATTCCGAAAAGTTAACAAACGTGTGAGCGATAGATCTCGAACACGATGGAAAGAACGCCACTGTCGAATGGACATTTATCGCTTGTTAAATTTCATTACGAACGACGCCAGTCTTGCAATATCGTCAAATTTATTGTCAACTAGTTAATCCCCGCGACTTCGTCTGCGTAACGTAGGTGTAGGTTATATTTTCTTTTTAGATTTCCTATTGGTAGTGGCATATGAAAATTATTATTTTTCTTATTTCTTTTACGAAAAACGTAATCATACCTGAAAACACTATTTTGTCAACTTTAAAAAGACACATTTAATAAACTGTTACTCAGAATAAAATAGTTGTATATAATGATCAACTAATTTTCAAAAAAATATTTATAAATATCTAAAAAGAGTATGGTCTATTCCGTATACCTATGGTAGGTATACCTACCATGAACCAATTAATCCGTTATTAAATCATCATCTATACATAAATAAAAACTATCGTTAAGTTCAATAAAGTCAGTCATAATTATAACTTAAAACAGTCAAAAGTTATCAAAACACTCGCCTAGATATTTAGAATATTAGTAAAAATCCCATTTCATTGTCTCAACTTTTACACTACTGAAATGTACAAAACTACGGTGAAATTAAAATTTGTTCAAATGCACGAAACCCAGTTCCTCCTTAAGCAAGTATAACCATTGTGTATCTATGCACTTATTATTAAAATATCTGATTTTCAATAATATAATTAAACCATTTTCTTTTAGTTCGCCGAATTTCTCGTTATTCGATACTCGCTCATTAATGTATTTATTTGTGATTACGTATATCGGATTTTCAGGTTTACCATATCTAAAAGCCAAAAACTTAATGCTCACTTATGAACTTAACTTTTTTCAGATATATATTGTAGTTTAAATTTTTAAGCAGATCCTACGTTTTTGTTTCTAATAATAAACCAACATTGTTTTATTTTAAGCGATAAAACGTTTCGTCTATAACGAACATACCTTGAAAATTAAATTTGAAATTTTGATTGTTTAATAGACGTTAAGCCGTACAAACTTTGCCACCATTTTTCACTTTTTTAGGGGAGAAATTTTCAAAAACCCTTTCTTATTATATATCTGCATCGCATAAGAAAAACACTTTCCAAATTTTATCGACACAAATATGCATTTATATTGGATAAATACAATGTAAAACGAAAAAAATTATGACCTTTATTTTGATTATCATGACTAAAAAGCTATTCGATATCACACATTTTGACGCTGTAAATACAAAATTGTTGGAAATAGATAGAAAGCGTGGAAGGAAATTCGAATATTTTATTTATTTTCAATAACAATAATTGATCTTCAAATTTTTCTAAATACCGAAGAAAAGTTGGTTTGGAAGATTTTTTATTTTAATTGATATAGAAATATATGACAAAAAATTGCTCCCTTAATGTTCAATAATTGCTCCAGGTCACAATCATTGGTTCATAAAAATTAGATTTTAAAGAAGTTTGATTGTTGAAAAACAAACAAAAATTAAAAACTGCCTCTTTGGTATTTGGTAAAAGTACCTACTATCTAAACTTTCATACTAATTAAGTGAAATGACGTTATTTAAAATGCTGTAGTAAAAATGATATAACAAAAACTTATTATTAATTAATTATTTATTTATTAATTACACTTATTAAATTCAAAATTTCGATTGTTGATTAACTCTACATTTTCTCATACAAACTTAGTCACCCCTTTTATTCTTTTAGGGTAGGAATTTTCAAAAAAACAATTCTTATCAGATATCTACTACTTATAAGGAATTCTTTAAGTTTTATTACTATTATTATTATTACTACTACTTCTATTACTTTTTTTCGTTAATTTTTCCTTATTGAGCAACTCTAAGGGTCTTTTTACAATAATTTTGTAAAAAAAAAATAAAAAATAAAGTTTAATAATTAATAATAATAAGATTCGAATCCACGTCTTTATAGTTAGGAGCATAAAAATGTTAGATACGTAAGCCATTACGCTATTAACATCAACTGTGTGTTTTATATATATAAAGTTTTATATTTCAAAGAGGCAATTTTCTAAAATTTAAATTGAATTTTGAATTTACTGTGCTTTTTATCAGTGCAACTAAAAATATTTTTACAGATTATTTTTTAACTTTGAATTACCTTTTCAGTGATATATAACTCACCTGTCTAGTGTAAAAATTTCTGTTTTTATCTCTAGGGAATACCTTTTTTTATTATTTTTTGTAATGATAAGTAGCCTATAGTCTGTAGAAAATTGTGTTGTATCTTAATACCAAATTTCATTAAATTCGGTTGTTCCGTTCTTTAGTTAAATCGGGACACACAGACAGAGAGACAGACAAAAATTTTAAAAATGTTAAATTTGGAATAAGGGCCTCTTGAAACAAATATTTACCCTAAAATTGGGTTCAAAATCGAAATGTACAGACAGACGTAAGAGTTTTATATAAAAGTATAGATTATCGTCACTTAAGTTGGTAAACTGTACAAATTTTTAAGGATATACTCAACAACAAACGTTAATACTCAATCAAGTTTAAAAACTCCCCCTTCCCTCATATCGATGCCAATTAAATCGATAGTGCAATCGCGAAAATCTATTTGTAATTAAGTTATCGTAACTGAGCTTTTAGTTCCATACGGGAAGTCTGTTCGGCTCAAAGTCTATTTGAACTGAAGGGTGGAAATAAGCCTAACCCCCTACTCAATTTCTTGCATGTATGAGTATGCATTGAATTCATTTGTAACCAAATAAGCTTTGATAATTTAGGATCATGTTGTACAATATAATCCGATTCATCAGGGACAATAAAGCTTCTGCTTGATTAATTACCTTGGTAGATACCTCAAATACTTTGATTTGAAGCTTTCGTTAAAAGAGAAATGTAAAAATGTATGAAAGCTCTGTTTGGTGATATAATAAATCTATAGATTGGAAACTCGCTTTTAAAACGCAATAAACAAAGAAAATTTATAATAATTTTAAAATTTAATTTAAAAATCAGCTAAGCTAGAGCATCAGCAAATTCAAAATTACCTAACCCACAGAGGGCAATGCGTTAAAGTTGGTAATGTTATGAGTGATTATTAATATTAAGGTGTCCGTTATTTCCCAAATTGATTTTTTTACAGCGATCACCCCCTGAATTTTTAGTTTAAGATAAAAAAAAAATTATCCAACACAATTAAGCTCTTAATTTCTTGATTGAACCATGCCGAAATCATGTTACTTTTACCATTTAAATAACATGGGATTATTTGACTTTTTACTTTTAATTTTTTTTCTCAGAAAAAAATGAATGAAAAGATTTAGGATTAAATTATTCTGACGTAAAATTTAACGCTCTACAAAAAATATCTGCGATACGTTATACTTTTATCTTTTTTCTCTTTAGAATAGAAATTGCAGAATCAGTTCTTAAACATATGATTATGGACCTAAAAATGAAGAAATAATCACCTTTTAAGGAATATTCTCATAGTTATTTTCTATTTAGTTTCCTGATGTTCTTTTGGGTGGTATAATAGTACTTTAAAGTTAATTCTATATTTTTTAGTCAAACAGGTGGTTCATTTGATTCGGTTAAAACATTCTAAGCGAAACTAATGCAAAAAGCTCCGATGCTTCTGCGTAATATCTCTTAAAGCTTTCGAGGTAACATAATGAAATAATTTTCCTAGCAATGGAGCAAGCTTATGAGATCGATCCATAAATTATTGACAAAAATTCCTACAAAATCGCTAAAGCTACAAAATGATTGCAAATTTATTATTTTTTGACTCTTACAATTCTATCAATCATACAAATCATCGACCTTTAACTATAATTGCAAATTAATTGGCGAGAAATCATAAATTTGGTAACTTAGGGTCATACCTGTAAGGTCAAAAAATGAAGGAAAAATTATCCTTTAAGGACTTTTCTCATGGTAATTTACTATCCAGTTTCCTGGTTTTCTTTTAGGTGATACAATCGTACTTTACAGTTAATTCTATATTTTTTAGTCTAACAGGTGGTACATTTGATTTGGTTTAAAACCTCTAAGCGAAACTAATTCAAAAAGCTCCGATGGTTTTGCGTAATATCTCTAAATTCTTTCGAGGTGACATAATGACATAATTTTCTTTGCAATGGACAGCAATGGATCAATCCTGTCAAATCGATCCATAAATTTGAGTGATTTAATCAAAAATTTATAAGAGAACTTTTTTGTAGAGCGTTAAATTTTACGTCAGAATAATTTAACTTTAAATCTTTTCCCTCATTTGTTTCTGAAGAAAAACATTAAAAGTAAAAAATCAAATAATCCCATGTTATTTAAATGGTAAAAGTATCATGATTCCGGCACAGTTTAATCAAGAAATTAAGAGCTTAATTGTGTTGGATAATTAATTTTTTTATACCTCAAACTAAAAGTTCATGGGGCGATTGTTGTAAAAAAAATAATTTGGGAAATAACGGACACCCTAATATGTATATACAATATATAGAATATATTGCGATCTAATATTTATAGTCTAATTTAAAATAATAATATATAAAAACCATACCATAAACATAAATTTGAACAGAAGTTCAAACAATTGTTTGTGATGATTCATCACAAAGCAGTTACGGAGTGATCCAAATTACTTGATGATCACTGAGGAAGATTGCTTGGCAATCGAAATACGTATCTGGGCAATACGTCACAAGTATTTTTGTTTGAACTTCTGTTCAAATTTATGTTTATGGTATGGTTTTTATATATTATTATATTAAATTATACTACATAAATTGAACCGCAATATATTCTTTATATTGTATATACAGTTCAAATTCAGCGAAAAAATCTTATTTTGATTTACCATATGGTAGTACCAAATTAAAAAAAAATACGCGTTTTCTTTGAATTGATATTTTTTTCCGGTTAAAAACGTCTTATGTCCATATTATTTACTTATGTAAGCGAAGCCAAGGGCAGTTTCCAGTATTCAATTATACTCTACAATAGATTTGCAACAAAAATTTCAATTTAAAGCCCGAAAAAGGCATTCTTATACCAATTTGATTAAATATTTTTTGGAAAATGTGAAAAATTCTTCTATCAAACATTGTGTTTGATGTGAAACATTTTTACTTTGCCTTTAACTGTTGCAGATATGAATTTGTGTGGCCTTTGTGCTATCGCACAAAATTCAATTTTAATCAGCACTGAATTTTATATGAGAAAAATGCGTGGGATGTGTGCCGTACAATGTACATGAAATAGAAAATATTTTAATATTTAATCAGATGATTTAGAGTCCAAAATATGTCACATTTATTAAACAGAATAATCACAAACTTTGGGGTATTACAAGTTAAAATCCTTTTTGAATTTAAAATCTATAAATAATTAGAGCACGCGTACCATATTATTTATATTAATCGTGACTTGGTTTAATTATTTATCAGAATAATTAGTGAATGTCACAACAGATGTAGTATTTACGAAATGATCGTCTGTATAGCATATATAGCATTCATACGTATACGTCCCCTATAGCTTCTTGTTGTCTAAATCCCAAATTTGTATATTATCCTGTGTAACACCAATTCCATATACAGAAGGCTCGTTTAACTCGAAGACCCGCAAATGGTAACAGAAGAGAGAAAATAAGATGAACATCGCATCGTATGGTATCGCCTCCTGGTGTCAGTCTCTTTTGTGTGTATGTCTTCTGGTGGCATTCATCTTCCTTTTGGAATATCAACGGAAACTCTCTTTGCATTAAATGTGTTCACTCTCTATATCTATGTTCTTCGTTCGTTTGCCTAAGACACAAATTTCGCCGCATCCATTACCATAAATTTCAATTGAAGTTAATCTCGGGGTGATGGCCTGCCAGCCCTTAAAGCTCTCCCACTCGACCTAATATTCGCGCGTTGTTCCTGTGATAAGGCTTTTACCTACGTCACGGGGGGAATTCGAACCCTCAAAACAAATTTGCACATACTTAGAGATACATCTTCACCCCAAACCCTTTACATAATTCTCTTTTGCCCTACAATGTCTCAGACTATATCATTACCATCCGATGTTGAAACGTGTGTCTCACAAGATAAATACACACCGGCGTGGTGTTCACAATATATATATATATATTTGTTGAATCAACAAAATATCCCTCCAGATCTGCTAAGCACAACAATGATGTCCCAGCCATGTACATCTTTGTTTATAATCCTTAATCAAACAATGCCGTTTTCTACTACTTAAGCGGGGTGTTCTGGTCTAGAAGTCTGAATTTTAGGCATTTTTTCAAGTAAGATAAAAAAAAATTAAGGGTGGATCACCGTCAGAAAAAAAAATCGATTTTTTTTTTTCCATAAATGTCTTCTTATAACATTCAAGAATAACGTGTTAAAAGGATTGGAATAGCTGACTAATGTATTTTCACTGATAAAAATTGAATAAATTGATAATAACATAAAAAAATATCTAAAAAGAACTTTAAATGCGTTTTTCTCGAAATCAACTTTTTAAAACTGGGAGACAAGATTTCTCAGAAACTATCCGACGGATTGACTTGAAACTGGAGAGTGTTATAGTTCAACACGTCTTCTTGGTACTGAACCTCTGAAATTGGCTAAACCTCCCCCCCTCAAAGTGAGAGAGGGGGAAAGGTCCAAAAAAAGGTCGTTTTTTTTAACTTTTTTTTCAAAGTCGCGCTATTTTGTGAATTTTCAACTTTTTTCGGATTTTCGAGGTTCAGTACCAAGAAGACGCATTACCAAAACCTACATTCTTTGAAAAAACATAATCCGACTTCCGGTTTTCGAGAAAACTTGTCTCCCGTTTGCCTCCTCATTTTTGAGGACCCTTTTTCAAAGCGCTGAAAAAGGGGGAGGGGGGACATATCGGGGCAAATAAAAAAAAATAGTTCAAAACTTCAGCTCTTACATGCCGAAGACCGTTTTTTAATATCTCCAACAAAAAAAATGGCAGCAGTTTTAAAAAAGTATTTTTTTTTACGTTCTGACGGTGATCCACCCTTAAAAACATTTTTACTATTTGTTTATTTTATGTTTTTTATTGACATTTTGAAAATATATAAAAAAAATTACTAGAAAAAAAAACCAAAATTCGCCGAGATACAGGCCGGTGGAGTGGAATTATAAAAAATAAATAACGAAAAACTTCCACATCATATTTATTAGCGACCTGTTTGCATTTATCCCCATTTCCCGATACCAAATGAGAGCTTAATTTGAAGAGCTTTGCTAGTTTTGGTTGTACATAGACAAGTCTTTGAAATTTACTTGAACACCTACTTACTTAAAGCTTAATTAGGGAAAAACTTGACAATAATTAACCACATAAAATTCATACCTCAAACATTAAGTGACCAAAGGCATTAAAGCAGTGTTTAAGGGGGTATTCTGGTCTGGAAGCCTGAATTTCCGGCGTTTTTTCAAGTATGATACAAAAAATTAAAAAAAAAATTACTATCTATTTTTTATATGTTTTTTATTGAAATTTTGAGAATATAAAAAAATATAACTAGAAAAAAAAATTCGCCGAAATACAAGGATTGGGGGTTTCAAAAAAAAAACGGTGCGTCCTGGTTGACATGATTTCAACCCTTTTAGAGATCTAAAACAAAAAAATCAAACAAAATTTCATTAATAATGATGTCGCTATCGGATTGACCAATTTCAAAAAAAAAAATAATGACAAAATGGCGTCGACTTGAAAAAAAAAAATTTTTTACCCGATTTTTTCAACCTTTCCGAATTTTTTAAAAATACTTAAAATCATTTTTTTTTTAAATCCAAGTCAGACGCGATGGAGAGTTGTATAAACAAGATATATACCTAATTTCGAAAAAATCGGTTCTGTAGAACTTGAAATATCATGTCAACCACCTCATAAAAATAGTTTCGAGAAAAATGCGTTTAAAGTTTAGGAATCAATTCTAATGGAATAACTCTGAAAATAAAATGTTATACTCACTTTGCACCAATCGGCGATCCCAGATCCATACATTGGGCCTTCCTCCTTCTCATAATTTAGGTCTTGAGAAGTTCTTTCAGCTAATCGAGCAGTTCTACCTTCTTTTGAAACAGCAGAATCTCGTAGTTCAGAGCGGTCACCTAAATGGGCTGTATCTCCGAAAATAATTCGAATTTTGAAAAATCCTTTTAGGATCATATTTTTGAATGTCTAAACTTTCAAATTAAGTAAAAAAAAATGATTTTTTTCAAATTTCTAGACCAGAATACCCCCTTAAACAAAAAATAGGGCGAGTTGGAAACATTTTTTCTTAAAACTACCAAGAAAATTTTTGGCTTAATTTTGAATGAATTTTCCCGAATTTTTCAGGAAACATAATTGAGCATAATTTTCCTGAAACATCTTATTCAAAAGCACAGTTTTATTAGATCGTTCAGCGTTCTCGTTTGACTAACATTCGTAAAAGTTTATAAAGTACATTTCTTGAATGTTCATCTCCGGAAAGTTTTTAAGTTTTCCGGAAATTTCAATCCAATTTTGCAGCATTTACAATTAGATTGTAAGAAACTTATCAATTTAATTTAACTATATATATCTATTTTTGTTAAAGGTCCTCCCCAGATAAGATGGTCTAAAATGCCTCCATTGCAATCGGGCTAATTTTTTTTCTGAAAATGCCTTACAGTTTGGACAACATCTCAGTTAAGTTTCAACTCTAAAATATAACGCGTTTTTGTGTAAAAATAAAAATATTTGTTTTTCAAAATCAATATTCTCTGAAACTGTTTGATAATACCGAAAAAAGTGTTTATGAGTTTCAAGATATCACTAAGTAGTATTCCGAAAAAAATTCGTTCATGAAACCGATCGATCGATCATTGTTAAAAATACGATTTATTTTTTCAAAAATTTTTTTTTTATGCCAAAATCGTTTGGTACACCTTACTTTTTTTCTCTTTATAATCCTCTATCATCGTTCTACAATATATAATTTTTCAGATTCTTAAAAATATTAGGCAATAGTTAAAAAAAAAGTATTCTTTAAACATTTTTTTTGTGCTTAAATCTTTTTGTACCATCACGTAATTTTTTGTACATTATCCCGTTGTACAGTTTACTAAATATATTTTTTTCGTATTTTTAAAAATGTTAGAAAATGGTTAGAGAAATTAAATGTAATTTTTAAATCAGATTTTTAGTTCTTACGTACTTAGTTTTTTTTTCTAAATCGTACCGGAATTCAACTACACAATGGAGGAGATAGATCACTAAACTTTTAGCGACAACAAAATCCAATTTGGCCCATTTACACTACCATGAAAATTGTGCCAAAAAAATAATATATTGATATAAAGACCAAAATCATTCATCCCTTAGAAACGCAGTAGGAATAATGTGATTTTAACATGCCCCAATAATCTCAAAGGAATGCTCTTCTTTATGTTCATTATTTTCAGTTCAATAAAAATAATTTACTCATCTGAATAATTCCTTTATCTTATCAAAAATATTTCCACGTTTTCCACCATTTTTCTCTTATTCAACTTTTAAGGTAAATAACTTTAGGGTTTTTTTTTTTGTTTTTTTTTGCATAAAACTCTCGGTTTATGTTTTCATTAATAATAAATTGTAGCAACACAGAAAAATTATCGGGCACCGACAAGACCCTAATAACGCCCGGTGAACACGCACTTGACCAAGCTTTTCCCGGCCCTTCCCCCTTTCCATTTCTTTTCCACTTCTCGTAAACTTTTCTTGGCAACGTTGGTGGAGTTTATTTTATGATAAAACGCCGACCGACGAAAGACATGACTAAAGTAAATTCTTATTTTACAATGTCAGAATTATATAAATAAAGAATCCACCTGTTCTCGACATGCATCTCGGAAAATATGTATATTTAAACTCGTTCCCACTTTTCCTTAACGGTTCCAGAGTGCCGGTATTTATGGGACACGAGAATGATTAAATGAAACGAACGAGGATATCGCGAGAAAAATACAAACTTTGATGTCACAGGAAAGACATGCGATAAGTGGTCACAGTGCCCACTTTAGCCTATATACACATATATATATATATCTGTGGAATTTTCTCAACTAGGTTTTACGGGTCTCCACGGAATATTACGAAATATATTCCCATATTTGGCTCATTGAGAAAAATGTGAACAAAAAAAATTTTTTTTTGAGAAAAATGAAAAGCTTTTAAAGCTTTAAGTGTGTTTAGTATCCCACACCTGTTAACAAACGGGCAATTGAGGAAAGTAGCAGTGTAAAAAATTGTTAAAAGTTATTCACAATTTTAAGAAATGCTATGACTACATTAAAGGACATCTTGTACAAAATTCATAAATCCAAGTTGTCTGTATGTACAATGTACCATATAATTCCTTATATTTCATCGGATAGAAGACAATATTGTTTGTCTAGCGTTTTTATATTTAATATTACAAGACTTTTATCCGTCCGTCCATTTCTCATTCTATTATTTTTTTTATCCTTTCATTTATCACCACTCCCATACTCCCATAGCTATGCGATCGTACTGGATATGAGATTCAAACAATAAATATATATTGCTTTATTTTATAATAAGGACATTAACGATACCGGATACTTGAGAAAATTGCAATAATGGTGAATAAAAAAACCACGGTTGATGTAATAATGAAAAAGAAATAACAAGTGCTATCTTTCGAAATGGTATTGGCAATTTATTTTTATACTTTATTTATATATAATAAACGAGCAAATACCCGAGAGATGATATGAATTCGTTAATTTTTGAAAATAAATTAAGTTAATTTTATTAGATCAAATAAGTCAAAAAATATATTTTTTAATATATTAATTAAATTGCGGCCAATAAGGACGAAGCTTCTTGTGGAATCTTATTTATTTTATCACCAACGTTTCGTCAGTCATTCCTGACTTCTTCAGGGCTCTATAATGACAATACATAACATTTAAAAATAGCAACAACTATTGTCAAAATTATAAATAAATCTAACCAAAAAATAATAAAATTTCAATATAATTATTTAAATACTAATACTTGCTATTAATTAATTATTAAATACAAGCATTATGTAATACTTGCTATTTTAAAATGTAATGTATTTTCATTATAGAGTCCTGAAGAAGTCTGGAATAACTGACGAAACGTTGGCGATAAAATAAATAACATTCCACAAGAAGCTTCGTCCTTATTGCTTACAATTTCTTTATTATATTTAAAAAGACAAGGACTTAAACAACATGGATATTTTTTAATAATTTCAAAGTTTTATTCCAAAAAGTGCTGGAATAGTTCATTTATTCGCCCACTTTGGGTAGAACCTGTAAAAAATTTGGTATGAGCCAGTGAATAATATCCTAAGCTATTGTAGTCCTGAGCTAAATTAGTTTACGTTCATAATATTCCAGTTACAATAAATTATAACAGTGATGATTTTTTTTTGTCTTATTTTAATAAAAATTGAACACTAGTTGTTTTGTTTTTCTTTTGGAATCAATTATTTATTGTAATAAACATTTTTTTTATGTTTCGTTAGACTTACAATTATGAAAATAATATATGTTTTGCTCCTATATGTGGTCTATTTATTATTGAAGTTTTGCGAAAAAAAAATTGTTGCAACACTTCGACAAAAAATAAAATCAAGGTGTATTATTAGGGGTAAATCACAATTCATTTTTTTCAAGGTGTTGCACCAACTATTTTTTCATGCAATTCTTATGAGCTATAATGCTCATGTGGAAACATAAAATATATTTTTTCCGTGGTTGTCATTTTCAGAGAAGACATAAAAAAATTATTTCATTTGGTTTTTGGTTTTTTTTTATAAGGTTTTTTTCTAAAAATTTCAAAAAAAATATATGATATATTCTGTAAAATAATCTTAAACCTTGCGTTGGTTTCACTTCTCTAACTTAATTAGTTTTTGAGATATATAAGTTTGAAAAATAGCCATACGGGGGGACATTTTTGCCTATATCTCCAGGTCAAAGAGGAATTTGGTCGCGAAAAGTATATAAAATGTATTTGCATATCAAGCCAATATTTTAACATAAGTTTCGACATAGGTTCCTATTTGGGGGCCAACTAGCCATGTGGATCCTGCTAGATCCTTTATTCCGTGCAAAAATTAAATCCTATCCTTACTAGTTTTAGATTAGGCACCATGGCAAGTTGGCCACCAATAAGGTGCAATCATTTTTTGCAAAAACTTTTAGGCCATCATTTTTAAAATAAAGACAAGCATATTAGGCAATTTAATTAAATTGATTTTTTTCTCAAAATTTCGGTAAAATTCTTTCAAATCTACGGATTTTCAAATTAATTTTTAAAATAAAACTTATCAAGTTTCATTGTCTTACAAAACTTTGACTTTAGTAATTAAAATTGTGGTCAAGATCGTTAGCCACTCTACGATTTATTAAAATTCGTAATGTGAGTAATATTTAAAATTTGTTCCGTGCAAAAATTAAATCCTATTCTTACTAGTTTTAGATTAGGCATCATGGCAATTTGGCCACCAATTAGGTGAAATCATTTTTTGCAAAAATGTTTAGGCCATCATTTTTATAATAAAGACAAGCTTATTAGGCAATTTAATGAAGTTGATTTTTATTCTCATACTTTCGGTAAAATTCTTTCAAACCTACAGATTTTCAAATTAATTTTTAAAATAAAACTTACCAAATTTTATTGTTTTGCAAAACTTTGACTTTAGTAATTAAAATCGTGGTATTTGTTGAATGATGGTGCATTCCCTGTACCATGTACAACCCCATGTATTTGTAATTGAAATTCTCATCTATTACTTTACCGGTTCGAAAAAAATGCAAAAAAACGAGGGGAAAAATGATTGTTGAACGAAAAAATATGAGATAGTTGGGAAATAAGTCTTGAAATCGACGACAGAAAATCATACAATAAAAATGTTAAAATGAGTGCAAAAAATCCCCATGCTGATGTAATGATCATCGAAGAAAAGATAGACGTTTTAACAGAAATTGTAAAGTTAGAAAAAAAAAATTAATGTGAAAATAGAATAGATGAAGAATGGGTTGAGAGAGGGATAAGAATGAGGCGGATGTTTAAAAAAAATGTAATTTTAAAGATTGTTAGGAGAATGGAAATGGGTGGAGGATGATTGCAAAAGCATGATAATGAGAAATGACGATGCTAACTCATCGAAGTGCACTTAAAATCGATTAACTTACATTTTATAACTAGAGAATATATGGGAGACATTTGCGAGATAGTGCAATGTGAGCGAATTTAATAAAGTTTTTTTTTTTTTTAATATAAGTATATGGTAGTGTAATCTTTTCTATTAAAAAAATAATTGTAAAAAGAGAGCAAGAAATCTCGTTTGGTCGTTTATGAAAAAATTAATGTAAAAAGTTTTTTATTGCTGCCTTGTTAATTTCGTTATCTTATATACATGTAAACTAGGCTTTTAATAAGGGTAGTTTTGCCAGACACGTATACAAGCATATTGTGAATGAAAACGTGCGTTGGATTTTCCGAGAAATGAAAGATATGGCAGAGTGGAAACTCCTTCGCTTTCCAGCTAAAGTACAAACGACAAAAAGCCACGTTTCCATACAAAGATAGCCCGACGTGCAGACGTGGAGTAAGGGACCGACGGCAAGGTCTATCTGTATTATACAATATTATATTGGATTCAGGATGCTGTATGAAGCTAATAATCTCTGAAGAGATAAATAAATTTAATTTCGCATGAAGGGATGCAACAGACGCTAATCACCTCTTCAGACGTTCACAAACACGATCGAATCAACGCCAAACCCAATATGAATTGAATATAGGGATTTACTCGGAAATTTCACTCCGGCAAAGAACAGGGAATGGCTGAATAAGGAAGGAACACCGGGAACGAGAGCATTATAACTTTAAAATGAAACGCGCAAAAGACCGTTTAAAATTCGTATTAGTCCTGTCATCTGAATGCACACATATACTCCTTCAGCACGGGCATTATGTGATGAAAATGGGAAAAGAATAACGTTTTGCCAGAACAAAAAAAAATTGATTCGAAAAACTTTTCACCTAAATTACTTTTAGGACTCATCTCTGAAAAATATGAACAAATAGCACTGGAGAGTTAAAAAAGAAAGCCAAAAGTACATTTGGATAGGGGAAGAGTATCAGGAACGATGAGGACCTGAAGATATTACACTAGCTGATCCCCGCGACTTCATCTGCGTAACGTATTTTATTTTTCTTATTTCTTTTACAAAAAATATAATCCTACTTAAAAACACTTCACATCTCTTGAAAAAGACACATTTAATAAACTGTTGCAAAGAATAAAATAGTTCTATGTAGTAATCAATTAATTTTCAAAAAATATTTATAAATATCTAAAAAAAGTATGGTCTATTGCGTATATCTACGGTAGATATACCTACCGTGAACCAAATAATCCGTAAATCAATCAGCATCTATACATAAATAAAAAATATCGACCAGTTCAATAAATTCGGTCTTAATTATGACTAAAAAAAGTCGAATGAACCAATTTTGATTTCTGAATGAACCTTTTTCCAAAAACTATTACACTATTGCACTGTACAACACAACCGCGAAATTGAAATTTGTACAATTGCACAAAACTCAGTTCTTCCATTATCATGTATAACCATTATGTATCTATAAACTTATTATTAAAATATCTGAATTTCAACTTTATAATTAAACCATATTGGATAATCCAGAGTTCACCATACACGATTTGGCGTATGCCTTTTGCTCTGGAAGAGGATTTTTAATATCTTTTATCATAATGATGATATGATTATTTATTATTTATCATTATGGTGATTTCTGGCTGAAATTGCGAATTTTTTTCGTGATCCCTTTCACGTACTTGCAAATAAAAAATATTATGCCTCCCCCCGAGAGAAAAATTCTAAATCCGCCCTTGTCTGTTAGGGTAGGAATTTTCAAAAAAAAATCTCATCACATGCCCTCTTTCTATAAGGAATATACCGAATATTAAAACTTCATCAGTCAGAGCGGGTATATAAATACACGATTTTACCATATATATGCACGGTTTTAAAAACGTATTTACTTTAAGCTTTATTACTATTATTATTATTGTTATTACTATTACATTTTTTTTCGCTAATATTTCCTTACTGAGCAACCCTAAGGATCTATGTACAACAATTTTGTTAAAAAAAAGTTTACTGTCAGATTATTATCTATAAAAACATTTATATTTCAAAATGGCAATTTTTTGTACTTTAAATTAAATTACTTTACTTTTAATTAATTCAACTAAAAATATTAATACAGATCATTTTGTAACTTTTAAATACCTTTCCAATGATATATAACTCGCCTATCTAAAATAATGTTTTTTTTCATCCCTCAGTTTTTACGTAGCGGGTACATTCGTTTATTATTTTTAAGGAATGATAAGTAGCCTAACGTGTGTGGGTAAATGTGTTGTATGTTAATATAAAGTTTCAATAAATTCGGTTGTTCCGTTATTTAGTTAAATCACCAGTGCACGCAATGTAAGAAAGTTTTTTGATAATTTTTTCACACATTATTAGTTTTAGTATGAATCCTTAACTTTTTTGAAAATTTAATATAACCCATGTTCACCGGAAATACTGTAGCTTTTCAACAGTGAAAGAATTTTTTAAATCGGTCAAGTAGTTTCAGAGCCTATTCAAAGCAAACAAACAATCAAATCTTTCCTCTTTTTAATAATAGAAGATAACGCCTACGAAGAATTCAATAGTCATAGTTCACAAAAACTACTCAATATTTTTATTAAATAGTTCTACTAAAGTAAATATTAAATATTTAATTCAATACAAAAATTTTGTAATGAATTTTGAATTTTGTTTCAAATATATTATTCAAAAAGAAATCAGATAAATGTAAAGAACTACTTACCGTTTAAACTCTATAATAATTCAAATGAATTTTTTTTTAAAAATTCAGTTTAAAGGAAATTGTTTTAAACCCATGTTTGAGGATCTTGGACGTCAAATATGATTTGGTTGGATGGCAAGAAGTTCAATCCTGGAATGCAACTCTTGGAAGGGATCTCAGATCATCAAGATCGGTGGATCTTGAATATAGTATTAAATTATTTTTTTTATTGCTTCTGATTTTCTTGTATATCATTTCAAAGTGTTGGATGAACTTTGACAACAGATTTCTTCAAATCAAGTGGCAAAAGTAGTAAACGTCGGTATATACTGAATAATTCAATAATACTACAGAGAATTTTGTTATTTTATGCAAAAAATTTATTAGACTATTGAATTTAATAGTTCGAATAGACCATTTGCATCAATATGTTGATGCAAATGATTGTCAATCATTGCATGAAAGAGATTCTATTGTAAAATACAGTGGAACCCGATAATCCGGCCCTCGGCTAATCCGGCACCCCCTGTAATCCGACATGGTCTATTATTTATTATGTATTGAATATTTTTTTGACAATCTTTGCTACACAGAGAGAAAAAAGTACTACTATTAAGAAAATTTTCTTCATACTATAGGTAAAGCCATTCTTTTGTTTACCTATAATGTTATAACAAATGCTTATAATAAAGCAATAAATATTGATGTTCTTTTCTCAAGAAAATAATATCAATACCAATAAAATGAATAATTTTTGATTATTTGTATGTACATTTGTTTGTACATAATTATTTCCTAATGTAAAGTAATTCTAATGTAAAGTCCTAATATAAATTAAATTTAAGCTCTCTATTGTGTTGTTTAATTTACTAAATTTGACATATACATAATGAAGTATGATTTGTACTTCAGAGTACAGAATATGTATATAACATGTAGAATCTTATCATTGGATCTGTAATTTGTCGGATTACAAGGTACTCTTATGTAAAAAATTCCAGACTATAGAGGGTCTTTGGTAGTACTCTATAATCCGATAAATTCGCTAATCCGACTCTGCCCTGCAAACTTTTTGTCGGATTACCGGGAGTCCACTGTAGATCGTTTATTGCCCAAAAAAAGGATAAATAAATGTGGTTCTTAATTCCATTTCTATTTTTCTATGGTAAGTGCAAAATAAACTTTATTGATCTGTATTTTATTTAAATCTTATTAAACTTTGAAAAATTATTTTCTTAATTGCCTCTTTAAAATATTTTTATTGTTTAAATGACAGCCAAAAATTTTTCCCAATTGAAATGAAATGGTTTAAAGACAAATACTGGCTATAAAAAGATCAAACCCATAAAAGTTGCAAAGCGAATGGAAAATACGAATTTTGCTTTAAACAATCCTCATTTACGAACACGAGAAATCAAATGTAAATTGTCTTGAAAAAATGCCAATTTTATTTTTTTTTTTTAAGTCATTCATTGAAAACAACATTTTCCTTTAGCATGCAATAAAAATCAATGGAACAAACTTCCATAAATTGACGAGACCCTCTTCTCCAATTGCCATAATATCCCAAACTCCCATTATAAAATACAAAACGTGACATATCGGAATTTTTCCAGAAAAATAGTTTTTTTTTTCCCCAAGCAACATGACAAAAAAAAATAAATTTCAATTTCCATCACGGCGATATATACATACTACACACTGATACGAACATTTTATAAAACAAAAACCAAAAATAAAAAAAGCTGACCTCTATTGCATTTGTTTATGTAGACAATGTACGCTTCAATTCCCCTAAACACTAGAGAAAAATATTCCATTTGATTTCCATCCTTTTCCCGTCACTATCCTCATTGGCCTCCACAATGATTTTCTCGTCTAACGAATATATTTGTAATTCCTGTTACCGTTGAAATTATTCACATTTACCGAACAAACAAAACGTAAATCGAATCATTTCGTTCAGGGTAGTTTATCGCTTCCATTCCACTTTTTCAAATATTATTATTATTTGTTCAAAGAAAATGAGAGAAAACCCGGGACAAACAAAGGAATGAAAATATATAGAGGAGCTTTGTTATTCCATATAAAAAAAAAACGTAAGTAAACAATCGCGGGTGAAAGTTGATGGGATCATATCGAGAACAAGCACAAAATAATTAAAAAATAAAAAAGCTTCAAAAAAAAAAACTTTAACAATATGGAAAAGCATACGCCAATTGTAATAGAGTGATTATTTATTGTGTTAAAACCAATTCAGTTCACAATTGTTGTTCAGGGAAATGTCGGAGTGAATCATCGGAAACGAACGAGAAAAACATCCAAAGCTTTCAATCGAATTGATTCATTCAGTGGAGATGAACATAAAATGCCCATCATCTCGCAGTGGTGCCATTGTTGCAGCAAAAAAAAATCTTTGCCCTCACATATTTACAATTAAAAGTAATGGAAAATGAACTGGCATTGAAGAAAAATGAAAATGGACAATGAAATGGCACAAATCTGACAAAAGAAAAATTTAATATTGCTGGTCAATATCGAAAAATACAAGGTGCATTTCGACGTTGGCAAAAATTTTCTAAGCTATTGATAAAACTTAAAATCATCTTCCACATTTTTTGAGTAAATTTGTATTATTTTTAAATTCATAATTGAATTAATGAACAATTATATATGTCCTATGACTCAATTTCTTCTTTATAATTAAAATTCAATTAAATTAATTTATATTAATTTAAATTATACAATAAACATTATTTTAAGACCAAAAAATACTTCTTAATCATAGACACCAATTTCATGAGAGATTAGATAATTGCACTAATATCAAGTTCACCGAAGAAAAACTTATCACATTAAACAAAGGCCCAGAATTCAAGTTACCAAAATTCCAAAATAGCACTATAATAGAAAAAATACCAAAATCAGAATTAATCATCAGAACAAGACCTCCAGAACGAAGGATGATCTATCATAAAAAGAAGCTACAAGAGTTTAAAATCAAATTCACATGGAACTATTAACAAAATTAAATCTTCAATCCATCAAGATCTATTGAACATTAACAATATAAAAGAAAAAATACAAAAAAATAACACATATATCACAAAAGTCGATAAAGGAAAGATCATTGTAATCATTAACAAGGATGGTGTATAAACAAAACAAAACAATTCATTACAGAAAATAATATAATTCACATGAAAGAAGATTCAACTCCGTACTTCACCAAAACTTTATACAAGACCATAAATGAAAGCAACTATGTTTTTGAAAAATAATTTTAAAAAGAATTCTCAAGCCAATAAAACCTCAAGTTCCAATACTTCATGGTTTACCCAAAATCCATAATTTTTTTTTAAACTTTGTGTTTTATTATAGGACTTGAACCCAAATGGTTCCTAGCCTAAAATATTACAACACTTACATTAATCTAAAGATAATATCTAGTTGACCAATGTCAACCAGAGAATAGGAACTAAATATACATAAAAATTAAAATCAAAATAAATTAAATCATAAAAAGTACGTTAGTAGAACATATACCCTTAATGCTAAGTTAGTTAATTTCTCACACACGTTCAAAATATTACACATTCATAAAATATTAAATTGAATTAAAATCATTTTTTTTCAGTCTCTAACGCGGGTTGTTTAATAGCTTGTTTAATAGGTTGTTTAATAGTCCCACTCGTTCCACATATTTATTTTTTAATTTCTTAATATAATTTATCACAGTTTCGATATTCAGGTCTCTTAGGATTATTTTTTTTAACGTATCTTCCCACTCCCAGAAAAGATCTCAGAATCCGCGGCTGGCACCTCTCGATAATCCTTACATTACAGAGTTTTGCAGTTTCCCATAGTTGAGCTCCATAAGCCCATGTTGGTCTTAATACTTGCTTGTAGATCAATACTTTGGAAGATAAGTCCATAAAATCCATAAAATAAATATGCCAATTCGACCGGTAGGAGATTGCAAACTTGCTTCTGGATATTGGTTAGCCAAAAAAAATAGTTCAAACTATCAAATCAGGCATCATTTTTTAAAAAAATTAATAATTTAAAAACACAAATGAGCTTATAACTAATATCAAAATCCTAAAAATACTACGGAACATCAAAATGACATCACTTGACATTGTTAAATTATACACAAATATCCCTGTTTAAGAAACAATCAAAGTTGTGAAATATAATCTTATGATATCAAAAATATATAATTATATGGTAATCAACGATATAATGAACTTGTTAACCATCATCTTACAACAAAACTATTTCACTTTCAATAATAAATTTATTACCAAAAGTAAGGGTTCTTAGCCATGGGTTCCCTTTTATTAGGACTCCTAGCCCACATTTACATGAATCACTTTAAAAATAAATATAAAATGAACGGTACCTACAAAAAATAATATAATATTTTATGGAAGATATGTAGACGATATATTTATATTATTTAATGGAACTACCCGACTGATTAACAATATGGTATACGATCTGAACAAAATTAATTAGAAAATAAAATTCACTTCAGAACACGAACTAAATGGAATAATCAATTTCTTAGACACAACAATCACCAATAAAAATTAAAAAGTTGTCATACAATATACACAGAAAAACAACAACAACTTACATAACCATCCAGAAGACATCATTTCACCCAAGAATCCAACAAATGGCAGCTTACAACAGTCTAGTGTATAGAGCAATCAAGTTCCGTCTTAGAGCCAAAGCTCTTGAAGAAAAAATTAAAATAATTAAAACATATAGGCATTACTAACGGATACTACAGCTCAATGTAGACAAAATAATATAAAAATTTACTAAAAAATCCATTCTTCCAACCTAACCAAAAGAAAACAAAAAATATATAAAATCAAACTTCAATAATGTATTTAGTTTCACAATCGCCAACTTCCTAAAGAAAAATAACTTCAATATCGCATTTTTAACAAACAACAACATGATGAAAATTCTCAAACCATTAGAGAACAACCAAATTACAACGAAAAATAAAACCGAAATATATAAAAAAAAAGTAATTCTTGTGAAAAATTCTACATTGGCCAAACTGGTGGATCTTTTGGAACAAGATATAAAGAACAAATATCTAAAAATCATGTCATTGGTTAAAATCTATTAAGTTTTAGTTACGAATTCACCAATTGGTCGAATTTAGGATTGAGTTTTGAACGGTGTGTTCTGATTGGTCCTTGCATCATGCGCCATTGAAATACCTACAGTGCATTTGTACAAAGTAAGCTTAGTATTTCTCGTTTAAAGTGACTTATGAGTACAGAACATTTGGAACGATATTTCTTTCGATTTATAATTCACATATCGCAAAGAAAATGATTGTTATTAAAATAATTTTTCTATATGACTCTTATTTATAATCCGCAATTTATATTTTTCTATTTAAAATTTATTTTTGAGAATGAAGATCGTTGATTTTGTTAGGGTTATTTTTCTTCGCACAACTAAGACCTTCGGTCTTAATAAAGATCCGTAAACTGAGAACCATAAAAAAATGCTTTCTTATCAAATTTTGGCAACTTATTTTCTTTTTCTAATTTTGATCATTATCGCGATTAACGATCATTGGTCTAAATGTTTTTAAAGTGAAATTTTTATTTACGATTTGAAGTCTTCGAATGAAGTCCAATAACTTTCTTTCACTGTTCGCATTTATGATTGTATCGTCTATGAATCGAAGGTTGGAAAATCAGTTTCCACTAATTTTAGTTCCACAATTTCACTCCTCCAAAGTGAGTTCCAGTATAATTTCTCCTACAACAACTACAAATTTGCAAGAAAGGATCACATTTGAACACCCTGGAAGTATATGAAATATACAAAGCGCACAAAATAGATCCAAACAACATCCTTAATGACAAATTATTTAAAATAATCAACCTATATGAAATTTGTTTACATCTGACAAAATAATCATTACCTGATAATGACAACCAAAAACTGTTGAAAAGCGTCGTAATCAAGAAGAAATTGAGTCATAGGACATCTATTATTATTCATTAATTAATTGTGACCCGGAAATAAATAAAATATTTATCAATAGTAATCACTGTTTATGTTCAAAATTCTAAGTTTGAAACCAATATTTTTAAGTTGTTTTGTTAAGACTTTCATTTTTAAGATTTCTCGTAATATTACTTTGTAATGCATCTTGTATTCTGAATTCTTATTCTCTAACAAAAGATGAAAATGGATTGGATTTGATTCTCTTTCGTCTCATATATTTCCTAATTGAACTTGAGCTATATTTTTAGTGATCTCATCTTAGACTTTCCCTTTAATCATTCATATGTTCTTGACGATATTAAATTTGTCGGCTCAAGAAACATAATATGAAACTGCCTTTATTGTTTATCAAAGACGTTTCCATCCAAAATTTCAACTTTTACTGCTTGCTCCGCCTGCAAAGTTTACCAAACGATAAAGTCCATATTATTCCAATCTTGAAAGCATGCAAATGGTTAAACTGAAGGAAAATATTTAAATTACGTAAAAAAAATATCCACTTTTTTCCTCCTCGTACACCGAATGAATATCGAGTTGAAGTAGATTTTTGTAATTTTTAATTAATTGCAAAAGATGGAAAAGTTATTAAGTTTTAAAGCATGTTTTTTTTTCTATGAAAAATATTTGTTTTCTTAGCAGAATGAAAAATTTAATTGAGAAAGATATAAATTATAATGTGTTTTTTTCCACGTTTTGTTGACTTGTAAGCGATTAGTCGTATGCTCGAGCAGATTAAGAAAAAATATGGTAATCTCACAGAAACTTTGCCAGCATGCAATTATTTTATTAATAAGGAATTGCATCTTGAAAATTTCAATTTAAGAAAACGCCAATGAGAGAACAATGTTGATTGGGAAACGAATAAAAAGACGTATTTAAGGAAAAGCTCTTGAGTGCAATATTCAAAACTCTTATTGGTAGTTGGAATATGCTCGTTATATTGCAGATGCTAATAAAATCTTGATGAAACAAGAAGTGCACTTTTATGCAACCACAAGTCTCTTAACAAATTCTCTGAATAGTTTATTGTTGGGTTGTGGGATTTTTTTATAGCTAAAACCTGTCTAATCAACAAGTTCAATTTGCCATACTTCTGCTTAATTATTGCTTTTATTTATTGATGCAAAAAAAGGAATAAATTTAAAAAAATATAAACAAAATACTACAGTAAGTAGTACTGTCTTTTCTTATCACTTAAATTCAACTTACTCAAATTTACAAACTATTGTGCATCAAAATTTGATTTTTAATTGGATGATATATCATAAATCGTTAAATTTTTACTTTTTATTCATTTATTTTCAAATATTTTCCTAATTGGATACTGTAATTGCAGCTTTTCACGCTTACTCTTCATCCTGTTTGGCGTTCATGATATCCTTTACTATATATATAGTAAAGGATAACATGAACGGATATATATATATATATATATATATATATATATATATATATATATATATATATATATATATATATATATACATATATATATATATATATATATATATAGATAGATATAATATATTCTAACTTTTTTCAAGTATGGATTTCAAAAAGGATGATAAGTATCAAAATTTAAGAAAAGTTTAAACCTGGAAGCTTTAAAAAATAAAAAAAGAGTTAAATACATAGAAAAAGAGCAAATATACAATATCAGGAAGTAAAGGATATCATAAACGCCAAACAGGATGAAGAGTAAGCGTGAAAAGCTGCAATTACAGTATCCAATTAGGAAAATATTTGAAAATAAATGAATAAAAAGTGAAAATTTAACGATTTATGATATATCATCCCATTAAAAATCAAATTTTGATGCACAATAGTTTGTAAATTTGAGTAAGTTGAATTTAAGTGATAAGAAAAGACAGTACTACTTATTGTAGTATTTTTTTAGATTTTTTTAAATTTATTCCTATTTTTGCAGCAATAAATAAAAGCAATAATTAAGCAGAAGTATGGCAAGTTGAACTTGTTGATTAGACAGGTTTTAGCTATAAAAAAATCCCACAACACAACAATAAACTATTCAGAGAATTTGTTAAGAGACTTGTGGTTGCATAAAAGTGCAGTAAATTTGCAGTAAAAATAAAAATATGCAGAAGATGTCGAGGGACATCTTAATCTTCTAGAAGTATAAAATATACTTTTTATCCGATTCTTATGCTTACTGAATATACATAGAAATTTTCATGAAAATTGGTCCAGCCGTTTTTGAGTTATAAATAGTGTAACTAACACGACTTTCTTTTATATATATATATATATATATATATATATATATTTCTTTTATAAATATATATATATATATAAAAGAAAGTCGTGTTAGTTACACTATTTATAACTCAAAAACGGCTGGACCAATTTTCATGAAATTTTCTATGTATATTCGGTAGGCATGGGAATCGGATAAAAAGTATACTTTATATCTCTAGAAGATTAAGGTGTCCCTCAACATCTTCTGCAAATTTTTACGTCTACTTGCCTATATACTATTTGTAATCATTTATACCTGTGATTTATTTTGAAAAACGTTTAGCAACGTTAGAATTTGGCATTTTTATTTATTGAATTTATGTTTTATTTACATATTTTACTTAATATTTATAGTAATATGGAAAAATTGGGGAAATGACAATCATTTGCCAATATTGTAAGGCGTTAAAATACAGCGGTGAATCTACTGGGTTATGTTGTGCAGATGAAAAAGTAAAATTGCCCCAATGGGTCCCATCATTAGATCCATTACGCTCATTAGTTTATGGCATAGGAAATTATTGTAAAAACTCCTTGGCCAATATTCAAAAACTAAATAGTAGTTTACAAATGATATTGTTTCGCCAATAAAATAAATATGTTTAAGGAAGTACTAAAGAAAACAGGAATATTTCCAGTAAGCTTCCAGTCCTTGATAAATAGCAATATTTGGATCAAATTGGTCAAAAAAACAATTCAATTTTGGAGGACACAAATAGACAAATACAAAAATATGTTTAAAAATATCTACGTATGTCTTTAAACTCTTATATATAGGTGAGAATTTAATGATTTTTCGTATGCATATGAGTTTTAACATGCTTGATGTTTTTAAGAGTGTGTTTTTAAATAAGTAAAATTATATCTGTATTAATTTAATTGTTAATAATTATTGTTATTATAAGTTATTTAATAATTAAAAATGTAGGAATATTACCGATATCAATTAATTTTCGCAATTTAATTTAAAGTGGAACGAAGTTAACCGGGTCCTCTGATATTTGATAAAAAAAATATTTGCATATAACATAATCAAGTACATATCAATCGTAACGCAGGCAATTGGTTGGCAAAACGCCTTTTAAACTTTTTACTTTTAAATGTATTTAATATTATTACCATACACAAACAAATTTCATTACAGAAACTTTATCTACTTTTCATTTAATGAGCCCACAATTTCCAAAAAGGGATAAATCGAAGAGAAAAACTTTCGTTAATGATTGATAAAAGCAATTTGATTACAATAATAAAGAAGCCCAAAATTGCAATAATAATATTTTTATTGATATTTTCCCATAAAAAGCCAGTAGATCTAACATAAACCAACCATTTTTTTTCCATATCCAACTACATAATCTAAAATGGAAAGAGTACATTAATAAAATTCAGTGGCTTTTACGTATTAATTGTACTATTAACCAGATTGCAATTCTGGTGTCTTTGTGTCCCCTGAGATGCGAATCACAATCTCATAAATATTTTAATAGGTTATTAATGCTCAAATTGAGTGACTCTTCTTTGCTGCTGCAGTAAAACCGAACACATAGAATTCCAAAATGGCCATTAACTATCTAATTAAAAGGAAGATAATTGATTCAAGTCTGCAATAGTTGCAAGTCCAGTTTCCAGTGGGTTAAAAGCTTTGCATTAGCTAAACAAATTCCTTAAAATTTTTATGAGTCAAGCATACAGCATATATTAAAACGAAGGCGAATATGAATTTATAATTTCGGAGCTTTTTGTGGCAATATTTGGATTAGGTTTATTATCAGTAACACCAAATTTATTCTTAAGAACTAAATCAAATCCTTAATCAATACTGTATAACATAAATATACCTGAATCTAAGATTGAAATTTGTTAAAATATAAATTTAATTTACCCCATGATGTGTTCATAATTGATTACTAATTATTAATGTTCTTGGAAACTTGGACTCAAACAATACGGCATTAAATTTTCAAATCATCTCAACGTTTCGTTGGTATTTATTTCCAACTTCTTCAGGAGAACTAAAACATAATAACAATGCATGTTATCGTAGTTTTATACTGAACAGCGAAAATTAATTTATTTGTGCAATTTGGCTTTGGACAACATGCATTTATATTATGTTTTAGTTCTCCTGAAGAAGTTGGAAATAAATACCAACGAAACGTTTTGACGATTTGAAAATTTAACGTCTTGTTATTTGAGTCCAAGTTCCCAAGAACATTATTAATTATTTACCACACCAAGAGGATAATTGATTACTTTTAAGTGTTAAAAATGGGTTGAAATGGGGTCAAAGATAAATGACCTCTAGCCAATTTTGCAACGACTGAAATTTATGTTACAATTGAGTTTAAATTCAAAAAATTAGGCATACGCTATAATAATATATTTCAAGTTGAAATTTTTTACTAATAAATATCGACATTTTATAAAACTTTTAATGTATTATCCTATTGTCAATGATACTTAGAAATTGGAAATTTTACTCTTCAAATTTCAGCGTATCTACCAATAATTAGTAGTAACTATTAACTGTCAGAAAAAAATTCTATAGTACAGTTCTGTAATTAAATTACATCCAAAAAGTACTAATTCAGATTGATTTTTATTAGTTTTCAACACGAAATGTAGTGCTTAATTGGTTCCAGTTCGAATTTTTTCAAAAATTAAATATAAATTAGCTAAAAAGCAAACTTTTGTTTGCTTATTACGACCTAATCAGAAAATAATTAACAATAATTTTGATCGGCACAGGGTTGATTTGTTAATTACACAAATTAAATAAATCTACTGCCAATCATTTGCACTTCATCCAATGCTGGGAATATAGTTTGTTTTTTTCGCCCCCTTCCTACTATGTTTTTTTGTTGAAGCAAACACATCAAGGGCGGCAAATAAATGACGGAAATTATTCTCTATATTTTTCACTTAACTTTATGGTTGAAAAACTCGATTATGTTGTTTATGAAATATTAAGAAAATGAAGTAAATTTATCAGATTTCACGCTGACTCATCTTTCGTTGTCGCAATTGAATATTTTTCTCATCTGATGAGAAATTTTCCACCCTCCACCTCGTTTTCTCCACCCCAAACGCTATCGCGTAGTATTTTTATGTGAAAAACATTGTACATTATTGTGTTACAAGGATGGATTTTATTATCCTTGCCAAACTTGAGATATATAATGTTCGTAAGTAATTCCAATTTTATTAGAAAATATCTAAATAGCTTTTCGTTCAGCGAAAAGCGATCGTTACATTATGTGAGCTATATGGTGAATTTATATACCGAGTGTTCCAGATAAATACAGAGAGAAAGCACTTGCTGTTTCGGAAAAGTTTCCACAAGAATTTTCTAATTTTACAAATGTAAAATCATTACTAGCATTAGATCTCAAAAAGACCTACGAAATCTTATAGACAAGAAATTTTTCAGAAAAAAACATTCGTTTGAGTGTAACATTTCCAGCACCACAGAAAAATACAGGCTATAGCACAAAGCAAACTTTCCACAGGGTTTATTTGTATCAAATTTGAATTGGATACACAAAACTGGCCTCGAATTTATCATTGAAATCACCGAGGGTTGAAGAATTTTCCATAAAACACCAACTAAAAGAGTGCCCCCTTACTATGGCTCATTAATGAAGGCATTTGAAGCCAATCGGCTTAAAAGAATTCCTATCAACAGATTGGGGAATAAAAACAAGTTTCTGGTTTCTAAAAAATTCTGAAAATTCAGAGAACTGTGGAAAATTTACTGAAGTTTTCCTTAAGTAGAAAAAAATAAATGAATTTTTTGCTGTGAACTTTAAAGCCTAATTTAAAATGTATAGGATTATCCAATTTGAGTCAAATATGTACCAAATTATTCTATAATTTATTGCCAATTAAAGTATTGGTTCATAATTCCTCCCTAATACATGTGATGGTCTTTATTGGTAAAAAACTCAAGACATTGATTTTTTAATCTTCTTTAGATTCCAATTATTTATTAACTATGGCTCAACAACGAAAGTGCTTAAGGCCTATCGGCTTAAAAGAATTCCTATCTTCCGATTGGACGATAAAAATCTTTGTTTTTTAAGGGATTCTAGAAGTTTCACAGGACTACTGAAAATTCTTTATACTTACATAAAGTTGTGGAAAAAAAAATCCATTACTTTTACGTAAAATTCAAAGCCTTAATAATATGTTTAGGATTGTTTAATTTGGGTCAAATATGCACAATCTTGTTCTATAATAAATTGCCCTTTTACGTGGAGCTTCGTAGCACAATACCTCCTTAATACAAGTCTTGGCCCTTATTGACAAAAAACTCTTGTAATTAGTTTTCACATCTTCTATCGGTAACCCATATTTATCACTTAGAAATTTTGGGGTCAAATATACACCGTTTTGTTCTCTAACTTATTGTCATTGTTATGAATGCTTCATAGTACCTTTTTAAAAGAAATTTTGGTTCCTATTGGCGAAAAACTTCAGCGATTGATTTGTAATACCTTCTTTTGATACCAATAACAAATCACTGAGAAATTTTCACCATACTAGAAGATAGTAATTACTTGGTGCATGATTTGGAATATATGTTGGATATATCAAAACTTTCCTTTTAAGCTCCCGGAGTTTTTGTTCTGATGGAACGTAATATCTCTTCTATTGGCCAATTCTGGCCGTTCTTGATCAATCGCTAACTTCAGACGATTCAATTTTTCTCATTAGAGATCTGAATCTAGTTTTTGGTCCATATGGATGCAATTTATATGAAGAGCTTTTCCTTTAAGATCCCATCAAATCCACTACAGAACCTTCTTGGGTATAAGGCTTGGTTTGGCTACCATTTGAGCAACTTCCTTGCCCTTTTATTGCGATTGTTTTTGCTTATTGTTTTTTTTTTTGTTCGCTATTTTCCATCTTCAATCATCATCCATTGAAGAAGTAGATCGATTTCAATCCATTTGGCCAAGACATCAAAGATGAATAATCGATCATGTTTTTTGGTAAGGTACTCAAAAATTAAGTTTTTTTTTAAATCTTAATTTGTGCAATTGACTTAAAAGTATTTTATGATCAATATTTAACTTCTGGGCAAGGTTTCTACAACTAAAATTTCGGTCAACTTCGATTATTTCAATGATTTTATTGACATTTTTAACGATGAGCCTACCATTGCGAAGTGCATCTTCAACATCAAAAATATCTGCATTGAATCGACGAAACCAAAATTGCATGATATTAACACTATTCATAATTTCAACCATTTGGCTTGCATTTTCGCTTTTATCAAAGAAAACTGTAAAATGCATTAAACTTTTCGATTTTCAAACTTCCATTTTTAGAGTTTTGTAACTTACAACTAAATGGACCAAACATAAAACAGTAAAAGATTTTTAACTGCAAAATATCACCTTGACAAAGAGTTTAGGTATTAAATTGTACATTAATGATTCTCATTTTCTGGATACTTAATATTCGATGTGCTTATCAAATTTTTTGTACAACGTTTCGCCACTTTTGCAGCTTCCTCAGGTACTCAATTACAAACATCAATTGTTAAAGCCATGTACAATAATCTCGGCGTATTGTATATATTATATATTATAATTATTATAATTATATGTTATAATTCCTCTCTAATACATATGGTGGTTTTTATTGGTAAAAAACTCTAGATATTGTGTATACAATATATAAAATATATTGCAGTCCAATTTATTAACATAAACTTGAACAGAAGTTCAAACAAAATATTCGTGACGTATTGCCCAGATACGTATTTCGATTGCCAAGCAATCTTCATCAGTGGTCATCAAGTAGTTTGGATCACTCCGTAACTGCTTTGTGATGATTCACACATCACAAAGTGAATCACAAGGTGAATCATCACACAGCAGTTACGGAGTGATCCAAACTACTTGATGACCACTGATGAAGATTGCTTGGCAATCGAAATACGTATCTGGACAATACGTCACGAATATTTTGTTTGAACTTCTGTTCAAGTTTATGTTAATAAATTGGACTGCAATATATTTAATATATTGTATACACAGTATAACTGTTCAAAGTCAGCGAAAAAATCTTATTTTGACTCTAGATATTGATTTTTTTATCTTTTTTAGATGCCAATTATTTATTAACTATGGCTCAACAACGAATTGCATGATGCCGATCGGCTTAAATGAATACCTATCTTCCGATTGGACAATAAAAATCTTTGTTTTTTAAGGGATTCTAGAAGTTCCACAGGACTACTGAAAATTCTTTATACTTACATAAAGTAGTGGGAAAAAAATCCATTACTCTTACGTAAAATTCAAAGCCTTATTAATATGTTAAAATTGTTTAATTTGGGTCAAATATATACCATTTTTGTTCTAAAGTTTATTGCAATTTTACGTGTAGCTTCGTAACACAATGCCTCCCTTATACAAGTGTTGGCCCTTATTGACAAAAAACTCTTGTAATTAATTTTTAGATCTTATATTGATGACCCTATTTATCATTAAGAAATTTTTTGGTCTAACATGCACCGTTTTGTTCTATAATTTATTACCTTTTTAATGAATGCTTTACAATGCCTCTTTTAAAGAAATCTTGGTCCCTATTGGCCTAAGGTTAACTTGAGCAAAACATATAAAAGAAAGAAGAAAACAGCTAAACAAAAAATACGGAAGATTGTACTGGCTGATTGTGGTAGCAGATCACAGTTGACCATAGAAAACAAATTGGTTCTTTACAAATCATTAATGAAACCAATTTGGGCCTATGGAGTGGAACTTTGGGGCACAGCATCCAACTCAAACGTGGAAATAATTCAAAGATTCCAGTCCAAGGTTCTGCGGACAATAATTGGTGCACCATGGTACATAAACCATGTAAGAATCCACGACGATCTACAGGTGGAACATGAGAAAGATGTGATCTCTTGGAAATCGCGGGCCTATCAAACTAGACTAAATGATCATCCAAACCACCTCGCCTTGAATCTACTGGATAACAGTGGGGATGTAAAGCGTCTCAAAAGAGTGGCCATACTCGACCTAACAGACCAATTTAAGTAATATGAACCCTGACTGAGGTGACCCTTACTACTATTTGTTATTATTTGTTACTGTCACTTTATTTAAGAATACTATTAATACTATTATAATACTAGAATACTGTTACTATTAAGCTACTATAATTTTATAAATTTTTAATGTTAATTGTGGCAATGGACACAACTAACGCACGAGTGTTGAAAGTGTGACACATTGCAATTATTGCCAAAAAGCAGATGGTGCAAATAAACGAAACAAAAAAAAATATGAAATTTATCTATTATTATAAAGAGGAAAGATTTAATTGTTTGTTTGCTTTGAATAGTCTCCGAAACTACTTGACCGATTTGAAAAATTCTTTCACTGTTGGGAAGCTACACTATTTCCGGTGAACATAGGCTATATTAAATTTTCAAAAAAATTAGGGATCCATACTAAAACATCAATAATGTGTGAAAAAATTACCAAAAAACTTTCTTACATCGCGTGCGCTGGTGATTTAACTAAAGAACGGAACAACCGAATTTAATGAAACTTTATACTAAGATACAACACAATTACCAACACACGTTAGGCTATTTATCATTCCTTAAAAATAATATGGGAATGTACCCCCTACGTAAAAACTGAGGGATGAAAAACAAATTTTACTTTAGATAGGCGAGTTATATATCATTGAAAAGGTATTTAAAAGTTAAAAAATGATCTGTACTAATAGTTTTAGTGGAACTATTAAAAAGCACAGTAATTTAATTTAAAGTACAAAAAATTGCCTTTTTGAAATATAAATGTTTTTATAGATAATAATCGGACAGTAAACTTTTTTTTTACAAAGTTGTTGCAAATAGATCCTTAAGGTTGCTCAGTAAGGAAATATTAACGAAAAAAATGTAATAGTAATGCTAATAATAATAATAATAATAGTAATAAAGCTTAAAATAAATACGTTTTTAAAACCGTCCATATATAAAATCGTGTATTTATATACCTCCTCTGACTGATGAAATTTTAATATTCGGTGTATTCCTTATAGGAAGTAGGTATGTGATAAGTTTTTTTTTTTAAAAATTCCTACCCTAACAGATAAGGGCGGATTCAGGTTTTTTTTTGGGGGGGGGTACAATATCTTTTATTTACAAATGCGTGAAAGGGATCACGAAAAAAATTCGCAATTCCAGCCAGAAATCATCATAATGAAAAATAATAAATAATCATATCATCATAATGATAAAAGAAATTTAAAATCCTCTTCCAGAGCAAAAGGCATACGCCAAATCGTGTATGGTGAACTGTGGACTATCCAATATGGTTTAATTATATAGTTGAAATTCAGATATTTCAATAATAAGTTTAAAGATACATAATGGTTATACTTGATTATGGAAGAACTGGGTTTCGTGCAATTGTACACATTTCAATTTCGCGGTTGTGTTGTACAGTGCAATAGTGTAATAGTTTTTGGAAAAAGGTTCATTCGGGAATCGAAAAAGGGAGATGGGGTTATTTTGATAACTTTCGATTTTTTTTAGTCATAATTAAGACCGAATTTATTGAACTTGGCGATATTTTTTATTTGATGTATGATGTAGTATGATTATATTTTTCGTAAAAGAAATAAGAAAAATAAAATACGTTACGCAGACGAAGTCGCGGGAATCAGCTAGTCGGAAATAAATTGATTTTTCGGTTACTTCATTCTTTTTGTCGTTTCTATTAGTAAAAATATAAATTGATTATCTAAACTTTTGAAACTACCCCTTATACAAATGAAGGATAAAAACATACAAATCTTTATGTGAGCTATTTAAATGATTTTTTTTTGGTCTATTTTTATTCGAAACACCTTGTACACATATTTTTTAATAAAATATTATGTGAGTTTTGTAGATGCTTATGCTCTATATTTTTTTTTCCTATTTTGTTAACATAAACGTCGTCAAAAAGGCGACAAAGACGCCGGCGACAACAACGCAACTTGTCGCGACATTTTCCACTGTATCGCACAATTTGCACTCGACACGTTTGTTATGATGCAGAATTTCAATGCAAATGCAGCCCAATGGACCCGAAACGACAAGCAAATGCAAAGAATCCACTTTTCAATTTATCATAGAAATTCTCTTTTCCTCGTATGCAATACATTTATATATTAAAAATTCAATCGACATTCAACCTCGAGACGCAACAACGTCTTGATTATGAACCTCATTAAAACGCCATTAGACGTCGACTTGCGAATGCATTTTTTTTTATTTTACTTCTTTTTCATCGTCAAACAAAGACCCACCTGCCGCCGCCCACACTCCGTCGAATCTCCGCTGAAAGAAAATCCATTCTCTACTATCCGAGGCCTACCAAACGAAACGAGTGCAGAATCGTATCCATTATGCAATAAAAGATTTTTACTTTTCAAAAAAAAAAAAAAAAAATCCTTTATAATTTTAAATGAACATTAAAAAAGTTTTCTTTATTATCAAACGAATGCATAAGACGAAGGAGTCAGCATAATGGCACGAAGGGTCGTATTACACAGAAAACAGACATATATCATCCATAACTTATTTCAAACACAAAAAAAAATCATCCCTCCCGTAACTGCTTTCCATTCACGATTTATTTTACACACATAAAGAACGAAAATAACGAATCTAATTTCAGCATGTAATTTTCGAGCGTCCGTGCATTTATAAATCTATTTTTTAAAAATAAAATAAAATAAAAAGACGTTACCGGGAACAAGTCACCTGCCAATCTTTTTGCAGTTTTATCTTCAATTTTTCCTTTATGCATTTACGTTGTTAAGAGTGAATTTGAAGTAGAATTGCAAGTAGAGTGCATTTGCAGTTTTTGTTTTAAAAAAACATATTTGCAAATGTCTGAGTCAAATGCATTATTTTCTTCTTCATCTTTCTACCTTTTCCGAACCATTCCTGAACTTAATCCTGGTCACTTCTTAACTATCATTCCTCCATCATTTCTGTGGTATTCCTTCTTCCTTTCTTTCGAAATAATTAATTAAATGTTTTATAATATTTCGATTTCTTACTCCAAAGGAGTAAAACCTAAATCCCATTGGGAAATTACTCCTCTATATTCATACCAGCTAAACCTGGTAGACGTTGTCTTGCCAGCCTATGGTTGTAAATAAATAAATTGAATTTAGCAAAAAAAGCTTATGAATTATTAGAATCACCTCCCGTATCAACCCGCAGTATCCTTCACTGTACCAATTATAACTTACTTTCAAGATATACGTTTATCAATTACGTTTAAAAAATTTGCTCTACCTTTAAAAATCACTGCACCATCATAGCAATGCATTATTGACATTTAGCGGCTATTGTATTGGCCGTTGAAAAAGCCGTTTTCTTCAGATCGCAGGTATGTTTTCGACGCAAGAAACAAAATAAAAACAATCTTTAAAGCGGATTGTAAATCGTGACAAATTTTGAGCTAAATCAATGATCATTTTTTTGAGTTTTTGAAATCTATATAAACTAACACCAGGGTCAGTCCAAAGTGCTCCAAAAATAAATGAAATGGTTGCTCGACTATTTTCAAAAAAAATATTTTTTTGTGTGCTATCACCCCAACATGTTCGTAGTTCAAATTCATCATTATTTAAATTTTATTGTTTTTAGTTTTCCAGTGGTGGCCATATTAGTTTTACTAGGCGCAGACATTTTTGCACTTTTAAGGGTTTGCGGAAACTTGATTATCTCAGGCCCTATTTGTCCTATCAAAATAAAACTAAAAACAGTGGGTTCATGAAAATATAAGCTAAAAGGTTGTAACAAGATGTTTTCACCTAAACGTAATTCTAAGGGATGAAATTTCAGCCTAAATTTTTAGCTCTCATTTGTAAAATCTCCAATTTTCACGGAAAGATTGTGAAGGAAGGGAAAGAGTTTACACGTTAAAACTTTTTTTACAAATAATTAGGTACTAGTTGTATTCATAAACAAAATTTGAAGTCTGAGGTTTAAATCCTTTGTAAATAAAAAATAACAAAATTTGGAAATTTTCAAAATTTGCATTATTCAGAGCTCAATATCTCTGCTCGGAGACCAGATAAAAATCTGAAATATCACCTCATTATAGTACTGTATGATAGCATTATGCACCGAAGATTTTGAGTTTGAGATTTGACTAAGAGCAGAGGTATTGCAAACACAAAATGTCAAAATAATGCATACTTCAGTAGGTGAATATAATGTATTTAAGCATTTAATATGTAACATATACTGAGAAAAAAGGAGATTTTACACAAAACAACATATACTCTGGGCTAGCTGTTATTCATATCTTAAATTTAAAATAAATACTTCTTTCTGAAAGCTAATAATGGTAATAATTGTATGTAATGGTAATAAAGCTAATAGTTTGGGGACGTACATTTATTATTAGCTTTCAGAAAGAAGTATATATTTTAAATTTAAGATATGAATAACAGTTAGCCCAGAGTATATGTTGCATTGTGTAAAATGTCCTTTTTGGCAAGTATATGTTACATATTAAATGATTAAATACATTATATTCACCTACTGAAGTATGCATTATTTTGTCATTTTGTGCTTGCAGTACCTCTGCTCCTAGTCAAATCTCAAACTCCCAATTTTAGGTGCATAATACTATTATACAGTTTTATAATGTAGGGATATTTCAGATTTTTATTTGGTCCCCCACCAGAGATATTGAGCTAAGAAAATTGCAAATTTTGAAAATTTCCAAATTTTGTTATTTTTTATTTTAAAAAGGCTTAAATTCTCAGACTTCAAATTTTGTATTTGAATACAACTAGTACTTAATTGTATGTGAAAAAAGTTTTAACGTGTAGACTCTTTCCCTTCCTTCACAATCTTTCCGAGAAAATTGGAGTTTTTACAAATGAGAGCTAAAAATTTAGTCTAAAATTTCACCCCTTAGAATTACGTTTAGGTGAAAACGTCTTGTTACAACCTTATAGTTTTTATTTTCATGAACCCACTGCTTTTAGTTTCATTTTGATAGGACAAATAGGGCCTGAGATAATCAAGTTTCCGCAAACCCTTAAAAGTGCAAAAATGTCTGCGCTTAGTAAAACTAATATGGCCACCACCGGAAAACTAAAAGCAATAAAATTAAAATAATGATGAATTTGAACTACTAACATGTTGGGGTGCCTGCAAAAAAAACTGAGAATTAAAAAAAATAGTCAAGCGACCAGTGCTGGACCGACTGAATTGGACTGACCCACCACAATTTTATATAAGAAGAAAAAATATAGATTATTCAATGTTTATTTAAACCAGAGGTTATCAAAGGTAGCCAACCCACGAACCTCAAAAGGTACCTTTGACAATTTTTTCGACCCGCGATATGCATTTGGCTTTCATAAAATGTATACCTTTTATAATGACCAAATTGGTGAAAACCGAAATATTAAAATGATTATAGTGTATCTAAATTTAGAATGGAAAATTTGAGTTATAACTTCAAAAGAGGCTCGCGGAGTTATGATGCATTTCCGAAGTGGCCCGCACTATCATATATTTATAGACCCCCCCTGATTTCATGTATGCTGATTTTATGATATCTTAAAAGAGAACATATATTTTTACTTAAAGAATCCAATGTATATCCAATTTATGGGTGTCCATTTATTTATTTTAAGCGGCCTTTTTTGAATGCTACTTTTATTATTAATAATAAACCTAAATAGGCAACCTTCTCTTCCGAAGAATAATTAGTTGAGCTTGATTACAAAGTTTCTATCAAATCAGTAAGGCTGTCTTCAGATTGGAACCATAAATGAAATCAGAATAAAATATTGGTACAACTATTTAGATTAGACTTGTCTGTGACCTTTATTATACTTTTTTGGGGGGGAAACACTAACATGTACCTGAAAACATAATATAATCAAATTCGATTTACCTGTTCTTCAATCATACGGTAGAATTCAGGTAGACAAATATCAAAGTACAATTTTTTTGACCTTTGCTCCATAATAACCATTATTGTGAGCAAAACGGAATAAATTCCAAAAAGGTGTTAAATTGAAAAGAATTTTACCTGTTCTCAACTTGAGATAATAAATAATATAGTAATGAGAAAAATGCAGATTCAAAGGTGTAATTTATGGAATCGGAAAAAGGTGTTAATGTATTTATAATTGACAACAAGTAATAAATTTTTCAAACCGGTTCAGATTACTTAAACGATATATTTATATCTGCCATTCTCTCATTTTGGCCTTTAAGTTTTAACTATGTTATTTCATATCACCAATTGAGCATGTACTTGAATTTTTCGTATATATATACACAATATAGCTGATCCCCGCGACTTCACCTGCGTAACGAAGGAGTAGATTATATTTTATTTTCAGATTTGCTATTTGTATTGGTATATGAAAATTTTTATTTCTCTTATTTCTTTTGCGAATAACATAATCATACCTGAAAACACTATTTTTTCGACTTTAAAAAGACATATTTAATAAATTAAAAATTTAATATTGCCTATGTTCAACGGAGATAGTGTAGCTTTCCAACAGTGAAAGAATTTTTCAAATCGGTCAAATAATTTCGGAGCCTATTCAATGCAAACCAACAATCAAATCTTTGCTCTTTATAATATAAGAATAGATTAATAGGTAAGTACATTTTACTTTTAGTGTAGGTGGAGATATTTGTCTATTGTTGTGAATAGGAAAATTGTGTTAACTACAAGAAAATTGAATTAAATATTTATCTTTTATTTAAATTAAAAGAATATCAAAAAAATGTATAAACAAAAATTCCATTTTACTGACAAATGTCTGACAAAAACCATACGTTTTTTTCTGGCAACAAAATTTTAAGCTTAGGCATTGTTAGAATATTAGAAGTACACTTACGTTGGCAATATTAGTTTTGTACCCCAAAAAAGGGATGGTCTGATGTTAAACATTTATCAACGTCTGAACAGTCCTGCGTATTCCTTGTTAGATAAATATTGATTGATAAAACACTAACCAAAAGACACAAATCTATTTATTTATAAAAAAAATACCAAGAAACATTTGTTTTCCTCCCTTAACGATAAGTTGTCATTTCCATGTAAACTTGTTTTTTAAGTCTTCTTTATCAACAGACCTCAGCAGATTGTTCTCTTTTAAGCCTTGTCTTTGTCCCTCAAGTTTCCTTTTATACAAATAGAAAAGCCTCTCAATCAACCGGTAACTCTTGAGATTTTTCCCTTAAATTCACATCGACAGGACTGAAGAATAACACCGCGCCAAAAACCACATTCAACCCTTGTTGTTTCTAGCTGGATATATAAATTCATCATGAAAATTTTCATCTTCATGATATTTGTGTATAAATTTAATTAAGATCATCGCCCTCTTTCTAAAACTCTTTTTATAGTTGCAAGGGTTGGCTGTTTGGGGGGTGGGTGCAGATAAAATCTTAACGGGAAGCGTTATACAATTTGTACGAGCGCGTTTACATGGATCGTATCTCTCTGAAAGTTAAATCGTATAAACATCGTATTAAAATAATTTTAATCAACTTTAATTTCGACAACATGTTCTTGCAACAAGGGAAAAGTTGAAACGGGAGGATGGATGGATGGATGGGAAGTATTCCCGTGCGCGTTCCTGTTTCACTCCCGGTTTTTCCCGTCTAGTTTATTAACACGCGTACATACATACATACATAAAGCGTAGTGTATATGATGTAATAAAGTTTCGTAAACATGTGAATGTGGTGTCGACCACAACGGCGTTAAGATTTCGAATCGACGACGTCGAGAAAATCCCGCGGAATTTTCCAAACAGAAATATCTTACACCCGTCGTCTTCATTTACGTTTACGCTCATTAACGAAATAGTTAACGATATGCTTAACTTATAGCTAACGCTTTACAAGTTAAATACGCATATATATATATATAAACAAAATTGATGATGAAACTGCAAAAAGGCGTGCTTCCCATTAAAATTTCTTAAATCAAAAAAATGGATTTATAACAGCAAAAATATCACTGTTTATCTCTTTATATAATCACTAGTTGATGCCCGTGACTTCGTCTGCGAAACGTAGGTATTGACTATAGTTTTTTTTTTAATTTGAATGAATTGGAAATATAATTCACTAAGTTAATTATTTACTTGTAGTTGCCCGTTGCATTCGTAACTAAAGGTTTTATCTCAATAAAATGTTTAATATGAGATAATGAAGAGTTAATTAAAAATCGAAACTTTAAATTTAATAATCAAAGTGTTGTTAATATAAACAAAAGTTTATCTAAAATTATATTAAGAAATAAAATATAAGTGTTTTTTTTATATCATTTTAATAACAACATTGAAAATAACGTCATTTCACTAAATTAGTATGAAAGTTTATGTGGTGCTTATACCAAATAGGTGATTTTAAATTTTGGTTCGTTTTTCAACAATCAAACTTGTTAAAATCTATTTTTTTATGAACCAATGGTTGTGATCTGGAGTAATTATATATTCCGCTGAAAAACATTAAGGTAGCAATTTTTTGCCATGTATTTTACTGTCAATTCAAATTATTAATCTTCGATACTAACTTTTTTTCGGTATTTAGAACAATTTGAAAACCAATTGTTGTAATTGAATATAAATAAAATATTCGAATTTACTTCCACGCTTTCCATCTAATTCTAACAATTTTGTATGTACAACGTCCAAATGTGCGAAATCGAATAGCTTTTTAGTCATGTTAACTACCATAAAGAAGGTCATTATTTTTTTTCGTTTTACATTGTTTTTTCAAATATAAGTGCACATTTGTGTCGATGAAATTTGGAAAGTGTTTTCCTTATATGATGCAGGTATATAATAAGAAAGGGGTTTTGAAAATTTCTCCCCAAAAAGAGTGAAAAACGGTAGCGAAGTTTGTAAGGGATAACGTTTAATAAACAATCGAAATTTCAAATTTAATAATCAATCAAAGTCCGTTAAAAGCGAATAATTATTACTGCTTAAAAATTTAAACTGTGATAAGTCGATATATCTGAAAAGGTGAAGCTAGGTTTATAAGTGAGCATTATATTTTTTGGCTTTTACGTATTGTAAACCTGAAAATCCGAAATATGTATTCACAAATAAATACATTAGTGAGTGAGTACCCTTACCAACGTTTTAAATGCGTAAGTGGGGATAACAGAGCGCATGCGCATAGCCCATTCTGCACGGACTCACGGCAAGATAGCCAATTAATATATAAGAAGATTAATTTTCTATAACTTTATTATGTACTAGCTGATCCCCGCGACTTCGTCTGCGTAACGTAGGTGTAGATTATATTCATTTACGAAAACCATAATCATACTTAAAAACACTATTTTGTCAACTTTAAAAATGCACATTTAATAAACTGTTACTTAGAATAAAATAGTTGTATATAATGATCAATTAATTTTCAAAAAATAATTATAAATATCTAAAAAGTATCTAAAAAAACCGTATACCTACGGTAGGTATACCTACCGTGAATCAATTAATCCGTAAATCAATCAGCATTTATTCATAAATAAAAACTATCGTTAAGTTCCATAAAGTCAGTCATAATTATAACTTAAAACAGTCAAAAGTTATCAAAACACTCGCCTAGATATTTAGAATGGTAGTAAAAATCACACTTCATTGACTCGACTCTCGAATGAACCCTTTTCTCGAAACTATTTCACAATTTACTAAACTACCACGAAATTAAAATTTGTTCAATTGTACGAAACCCAGTTCCTCCATAATCAAGTATAACCATTGTGTATCTATGCACTTATTATTAAAATATCTGAATTTCAACTATATAATTAAACCATTTTCTTTTAGTTCACCGAATTGCTCGCTACTCGATATTCGCCCACTAATGTATTTGTGAAAACGTATTTCGGATTTTTAGGTGTACAATATGTGAAAGCCAAAAAACTTAATGCTCACTTATGAACTTAACCTTTTTAAGCAGATCCTACGTTTTTGAATCTAATAATAAATCAACATTGTTTTATTTTAAGCGATAAAACGTTGCGCCTACTACGAACATATTTTGATAATTAAATTTGAAATTTCGATTGTTTGATAGACGTTATGCCGTACTAACTTGGAAAATACAATGTAAAACGAAAAAACTTATGAACTTCTTTATTTTGATCATCATTACTAAAAAGCAATTCGATTTCGCACATTTAGACCTTGTACGTACAAAATTGTTGGAAACAGGTAGAAAACATGGAAGGAAATAAGAATATTTTATATATTTTCAAGAACAATAATCGATTTTCAAATTTTTCTGAATACCGAAGAAAAGTTAGTTTGGAAGATTTTATATTTTGATTGATAATGAAATATATGACAAAAAATTGCTCCCTTAATGTTTTTCAGCAGAATAAATAATTGCTCCAGGTCACAATCATTGGTTCATAAAAATTAGATTTTAAAAAGTTTGATTGTTGAAAAACAAATAAAAATTAAAAATCGGTTTGTTAGTATAAGTACTACATATACTTTCATACTAATTTAGTGAAATGACGTTATTTAAAATGCTGTAGTTAAAATGATATAACAAAAACAGAAACTTATTATTAATTAATTATTTATTTATTAATTACACTTATTAAATTCAAAATTTCGATTGTTGATTAACTCTACATTTTCTCATACAAACTTAGTCACCCCTTTTACTCTTTTAAGGTAGGAATTTTAAAAAAAAAATTCTTATCAGTTGTCTACTTCTTAAAAGGAATACATCGAATATTAAAATTTCATCAGTCAGAGGGGATATATAAATACAGGGTTTTATGTATGCACGGTTTTAAAAACGTATTTACTTTAAGTTAAATTACTATTATTATTATTACTACTATTTTTTTTTTGTTAATATTTCAATATTGAGTAACTCTAAAGGTTTATTTACAACAATTTTGTAAAAAATAAAAATAAAAAAAAAAAGGTTCACTGTAAGATCCGAACCCACGTCTTTATAATTAGTAAGATCAGAATGTTAGAAACTTAAGCCATTACGCTATTAACATCAACTATGTGTTTTATATATATAAAAGTTTATATTTCAAACAGGCAATGTTTTAAAATTTAAATTGAATATACTGTGCTTTTTATCAGTTTAACTAAAAATATTTTTGCAGATTATTTTCTAACTTTAAATTACCTTTCCAATGATATATAACTCACCGGTCTAGTGTAAAAATTTATGTTTTCATCCCTTGGGAATACCTTCCCTTATTATTTTTTTGGAATGATAAGTAGCCTATAGTCTGTGGGAAAGTCTGTTGTATCTTAATACCAAATTTCATTAAATTCGGTTGTTCCGTTCTTAAGTTAAATCGGGACACACAGCCAGACAGACAGACAGAAAAAAATTTTAAAAATGTTAAATTTGGAATAAGGGCCTCTAGAAACAAATATTTACCCTAAAATTGGGTTCAAAATCGAAATGTACAGACAGACGCAAGAATTTTATATATTAGTATAGAAGTTGTTCATTTACATATGCTTAAATTCGTTCTTAAAGCTGCTATGAGATTGTCAATTCTAAAACCTTCCCTACATTTGACTTAAACATTCATTTGAGAATGCCGATCACAAGAGAAAATGCCGATTTGGTTACTGGCTTTGCTTTCTTTGTTTGTAAAAATTAGTTTAAAACTTAAAAAAATAATGATTTGGTTAAATACAAAAAATAACTATGCCTTAATAATAAAAAATTATTATACTTCAATCTTTTTGAGCTTGAAATTCCACTAGCTGATGCTCGCGACTTCGTCTGTGTAAGATAGATGTTGATTATATTTCCTTTTTAGATTTGCTATTTGTAGTGTTTTATGAAAATAATTATTTTTCTTATTTCTTTTACGAAAAACATAATCATGCTTGAAAACAATATTTTGTCGACTTTTAAAGGACACATTTATTAAACTGTTGCTTATAATAAAATAGTTGTTTGAAATGATCAATTATTTTTTAAAAATTTGTTAAATATCTAAAAAGAGTATGGTCTATTGCGTATACCTACGGTAGATATAACTACCGTGAACCAAATAATCCGTAAAGCAATAAGCATCTATACATAAATAAAAAATATCGTCAAATTCAATAAATTCGGTCTTCTTTATAACTTAAAACAGTAAAAAGTTTTTAAAATACACGCATCAAAATATCAGAAGTTAAGGGTCTTAATTTTTGAATATTAGTAGGAATCCCATTTCAATGTCTCGATTCCCGAATGAACCTTTTTTCCAAAACTATTACCCACCTGCAATATACAATACTCTCACAAAATTGAAATTATTACAATTGCACGAACCCAGTTCCTCCATAATCAATTATAACCATTGTGTAACTATACACTTATTATTAAAATATCTAAGTTTCAACTATACATTTAAACCATATTGGATAGTCTCGAGTTCACCATACACGATTTAGCGTATGCCTTTTGCTTTGGAAGACCATGTTAAATTTCTTTTATTATTATATCTTACTATATATTTAACATTCAACCTCCCCCTTTAAATTGTCATTTTTTCTCTGTCAATAGAAGCCACTAACTTTAGTTTACAAATATGCTGCCAAGTATTTTCTTTTATTTCGCCGAATTTCAGAGGGTTCTCGCTCATTAATGTATTTATTTGTGAATACGTATTTCGGATTTTCAGGTTTACAATATGTAAAAGGCAAAAAACTGAATGCTCATTTATAAACTTAAGTTAGCCTTTTTCAGACGTATCTATCAGAGTTTAAATTTTTAAGCTGACCCTTAATTTTCATTTCCTATAATAAACCAACTTTGTTTAATATTAAGCGGTAAAATTTTTAGTCTTTATCGGCACTTTGATTATGAAATTTAAAATTTCGATTGTTTATTAGACGTTATGCCGTACAAATTTTGCCACAATTTTTCTATCTTTTTGAGGGTGAATTTTTAAAAATCCTTTGTAATTATATGTCTGCATCGTATGAGGAAAATATTTTCCAAATTTCGTCGACACAAATATGCATTTATATTTCGTTGTAAACTACTTCTTAAATATTTTGGAAACTTGTTTCTTCAGTAAAGCATTAAAAGATCATTGAAAACAAAGCCTTTTACAAAATAATTTTTTTTTTTTACTTTCGCTTGCCAGTCTACACGTACACAAAACCATTAATTTAATTTTCTTTTTTCGCCCATGTTCATTTTCACGTAACGATAAGTTGACGCGATAATTTGATTCGAACTAGTTTGCCATTTGTATTATTGCGACCGTAAAAATCGATAAGAAACGCAAAATGAGACATGCGTTTTTTTTTTCTGTATATCTACCCGCTCTGTACGTTTGCAATCGTCGGTAATTTTCATCATTAATTTCCGAATAGACAAGAAAATAGCAGAGCTTTTTTGCCCGTCGGATTATAACGAGAAAATTTTATATGATTCAAAAAATCGGGGAGGAAAAATTAACTCAACATACGAGAGATAATCCGGCGAGCTTAATCGCTTTTTTTTCGCCTCGTATCACTATCAGATTAAAAGCTCCAACTTTTTGAACATGAAACGTTAAGCTCAACAGTTTAGATCTATTTGAAATTTAATCTCAGATAGAAAGGGGCGGGTTTTTTTTGTGAGCCATGAATATAGAGGTGGCTTTCTAATGTAATACAGTTACAAAAACGATAACCAGTGGGAAATATTTGTTGGAACTCCAAATAGAAAAGGTAATAAACGAGACGTGAACGTTATTTTAAATTTTAAAAGGTTTTTTTTTTGCCTAAGAGTGAATGCAGTTGAAATGTCGCATGGTGGATTCAATTTACAGTTGGATATTAAATGATGTTGATAAAAAAAATCAATTTAATTGGCACTGAAATATTGTATTTAGCATCAAAAGTAATCTTTTGATTGCCAAATTTAAATTAATATTACAAATAAGAAAGGCAAAGGGAAGTACTACAATAATTGGAAACAAAGATTTTCAGAAAACAATATAAGACTAGAAATTAGGCAATAATTAAGGCAACAAGCATGAGAGAGCAAACGAAAAAATATTTTCCAAAGATAAATTAATTTTTTTTTTTCGAAATTTAAGTCGCTACAATGCATCATCAGGAAACATTCAAAATGGGGTTCTATAAAAGACTGCTTCAAATACTCTGGATAGTTAATAAAAATTGAAGAAGTTACTTTAAGAAACTGGAAATGTTTGGGATTAATTTAGATCTTTTATAACTAGACCACGGAGATATCATATTAAGGAGGAGGCCGATATAAAATTTCCCACCTCATAATCTATGGTTGAAAATAACGACGAAGATTTGGAGAAGAAAAATTCAGTGGCAAACAACATTTTATCAAGCTTAAAACCGTGGACAACTCTCCAATATAAAAATCAACAGGAATCATTGGTTTACATATTTGGAACCAATAATTCAATAAGGACCAAACTTTACCACTAATCAAGCCTTAAACCAATAAACAGCCAAAGAAACATTGAGTTTTATAAATCTAAACAAAGTTTTTTTTCCTGTTTTCATGTATTTGCAATCTGTCCCTGGACAATGAGCAAATTTGATCTACATCCACGCTCCATATAGATGATTGGCATGGTCTTCCAGTCATTTTTGATATTTTTGGCTGAATCTGGCGATCTCTTTTCTCACGGTCACCACCTTCAGGTCTTTATGTATGTTGTGGTTAGTGATATACCATGGGGCGCTCGTAATGAGCCTGAGTGTCTTAGACTGAAAGCGCTGGATGATCTCCACATTGGAGTCGCTAGTTGTTCTCCACAGTTCGATGCCGTAGGTCCAGACTAGTTTCAGAATTACTTTGTATATATGTAGTTTATTGTGCAGTTTATTGTCCAATTCGTGTAAATTTTCTCAAAAATTAAATTGAAGTTATTCGAATATCTCATCAAAAACTTTTAAAACCTGTACACATGAAATTTTGATGAAGAATATCTTTTGAAGGGTTAATTTAATCGCCAAAACATAACAAACCATTTTTATAGAGCAGTTAATTTCCAACAAAAATTTGTATTGCGCATTGTATAAGAGTCATTTATTGTCGAGCTATAAAATTCATAAATAAAAATGAAATTTGTCTTAAAATAATCAAAATTAAATCCTTAATATCTTTCAAATGATGAAGCATACGGAAAAAATATAGAATATCTTTTTTGTAGAGCATTAAATTTCCTAAAAAATTTTAACAGAACATTTTTCTGTACAATCGATAAATGATGAGGTATGAATTTTTTTCTATTGGACTGAGAAAAAAATACAAAACTGCGATGCGGAGGATCTTCCTATTAAAATTAAGAGCTCATAATTGATGAGAATTTTTTTAAGGTGTCTAGCATCCCATTTTTCCGCATCACTTGTAAAAAAAAATAAACGATTTTTTTGACCCACCCTAATAACCATCATGTATCTATAAACTTATTATTAAAATATCTGAATTTCAACTATATAATTAAACCATATTAGATAGTCCAGAGTTCATCATGCACGATTTGGCGTATGCCTTTTGCTCTGAAAGAGGATTTTAAATTTCTTTTATCATTACGCTAATATTTCCTTACTGAGCAACCCTAAAGATCTATTCACAACAATTTTGTAAAAAAAAGGTTTACTGTCAGATAATTATCTATAAAAACATTTATAATTCAAAAAACCAATTTTTCGTACTATAAATTAAATTACTGTGCTTTTTATTAGTTCAACTAAAACTATTAATACAGATCATTTTTTGACTTTTAAATACCTTTCCAATGATATATAACTCGCCTGTCTAAAGTAAATTTTTTTTTCATCCCTTAGTTTTAACGTAGGGGGTACATTCCCTTATTATTTTTAAGAAATGATAAGTAGCCTAACGTGTGTAGGCAATTGTGTTGTATCTTAATACCAAGTTTCATTAAATTCGGTTGTTCCGTTCTTTAGTTAAATCACCAACGCACGCTATGTAAGAAAGTTTTTTGGTAATTTTACACACATTATTGTAGTTTTAGTGTAGATCCCTAACTTTTTTGAAAATTTAATATAGCCCATGTTCACCAAAAACAGTGTAGCTTCCCAACAGTGAAAGAATTTTTTAAATCGGGCAAGTAGTTTCGGAGCCTATTCAAAGCAAACAAACAATCAAATCTATCCTCTTTATAATAATAGACTAGCTGATGCCCGCGACTTCGTCTGCGTAACATAAGTGTTGATTATATTTCCTTGTTAGATTTGCTATTTGTAGTGTAATAAGGATATTTTTATTTTTCTTATTTTTTTTTACGAAAAACATAATCACACTTAAAAACACTGTTTTGACAACTTTAAAAACACATATTTAATAAGCTGTTGCTTAGAATAAAATAGTTGTATGTAATGATCAATTATTCTACAAAAAATATTTACATAAACAAAAATGAAATTTGTCTTAAAATAATCAAAATTAAATCCTTAATATCTTTCAAATGATGAGGCTTACGGAAAAAATATAGAATACCTTTTTTGTAGAGCATTAAATTTCCTAAAAAATTCTTCCAGAACATTTTTCTGTACAATTGATAAATGATGAGGTATGAATTTTCTTCTCTTGGACTGAGAAAAAAATACAAAACTGCGATGCGGAGGATTTTCCTATTAAAATTAAGAGCTCATACTTGGTGAGAATTTTTTTAAGGTGTCTAGCAACCCATTTTTCCGTGTCACTTGTAAAAAAAAATAATCGATTTTTTTGACCCACACTAATACACAGTATAACTGTTCAAAGTCAACGGAAAAAATCTTATTTTGATCTACAAATATATCATAGGTACAGCTTTTCCTATTATGATAACAATAAATTTTATTAAAGGTAGTTTTATGCTTGTATATGTATATATTTCTGGCAAGTTTTTCTTCATCCCCCATATAGAATAAAGTGAGATAATTGGTACGTTATATTCTGAACACGATGCGAACCAGATGTGTGCCTGTCTATCCGTATGTCCGTACGGATGTGTCGACTTTGTCCCCTTATCCCATATCCAATCCCATTTACTCCCTTTCTACATAAGGGAAAAGATTCACATTTGCCCCCAGCGTAGCGCTCAAACATGGATTCTTCACTTTGTCCTGTCCAAAATCTTCGTTACACTTTCAACCCTTTCAGGGAAAAAAAAAACACCACCCCAAAATACCAACCCCCACTTCACTGGATTTTCTTTGCAGTTAACAGCCCAAAAAAAAAACATGTTATGAGCTATTTATTTACTCAATGATCATAATACTCATAACTTGTTTATTTTATCTCTATTTTTTAGAATAATATCTATCATTTATTAACATAAACCATATTTATTTATATTTATTTAATTAGCTTAAATCCATCCGAATTTATTGGAAATATGTAGAAAAATGAAGTTTTAAATTTTATTTAAACTTGGCCTCATTTTTTTCGACTCAAATACAACCGAAATGGATTGTTTGAAACGTAAATAACGTTTGTTTTGTTTCATTGATGAAATTCCACAGTAGACAAACAGCCCTCAAAGTTATTGACTTTACATTTTCAATAATTCGGTTTATTCTTCATTTTCTATCGATTTTATTTGTTGTTTGTTTTATTTAAAATATCAAACGCAAAGCTTGAAAAAGTTTCAAGCTTTAAGGTATAAAGATATTGAAAACGGAAGAAGATTGGATCTCGGTTTTCCCGATTTGAAAAGGGTTTTCACTGGCTAAAATTGACGACTTCGTTTGCATGGTCTAATATTATATTACCACTATCTAGGAAGAGCGAAAATATATAAGAACTTTTTTTAAAAAAAAATCATAAAACACTTAAAAACCAACTAAAAGCTCTATATATTCAGAAAGCTTGTGATCTTTTTTGGCAAAAGATGTAAGAGTGATTTTTAATAAATGTCTCTCAATTTTCATTATGTCATATATTTCGCTGACAAGAGATGTCGAATTATGGTTTCCAAAAGGTAAAAGGATTTTTTTGCGTCGAAAAAAGCAGGTTTATTTATTCAAAAGCGTGAATTTTATGATATAGGTTTATTATCTGTCATAAATTTATCATTTTCGGTAGGTATACAAAGATATTGCCTTTTCTAATGGACCGTTTTCCCGGAAAATCTTTTGTAGTTTGTGCTTTTTGTTGATAAAAATATTATCAAATTATTTCACTCTTAAATATAAGCGATCGTAATTTTAAAAACTTGAAAATCGGAGTAGCAATATCCGCATTTTTTTTCCTTGCTTAATGTTAAATTCATAAATTGTTAACTTTCACGGGAAAGTTTTACGCAAGAATGTAAGTAGATGATCTGTTATAAATCATGTTTCATACACTTTATAATTTAATAAGGCAATATTTTAGAGTTTATGTCGATTTGGAAATCTTAAGTCGATAAATAGCGAATAAAAAAATCCATTTATAACAATAAGTAATGGACATAATTCTGAAATATTTGATTTTGATATTATTACAAATACAAAATCCTTTTGAAGGTAAAAAAGCTTTTGGTGGAATATCAATGTAGCGACTTTTTTATGAAGAAATATTTTACGTCTAAATATGAAGTTTAAAAGTAAAACTGAAGTAAATTTTGGTAATTATTTGTGGTAAATTTATCAAAAAAGGATCTAATTTTTATTATAAAGGACTCCCCTTCCTTCAATTCTATAGTAAAAATCAGCTGCCACCATTTAATGGTGAATATAAGAATCTAATTGATTTTTCTTTACAACAATATAAAAGACTGAAATTTTACAATAATTAATCATTACCCAATTTTCACCGATTTTTCTGCTTTCTGGAGTCTATTGTTGAATCAATTTAATCAAAAGTTTATTATTTTTTTAAATATTATAATTTCTTTTCAAGTTTAATCAATAACTAGGTTTTTCTCGCATCTTTATTTCCTGGGAACAGTTAAGTTCCATTATCTTTGATTTAAAAGTAGCGATTTATCGTTGCCATTTGAAGTATCCAAAAGGACTTTACCACCTTTGCTACTTTTGAGTTTTTAAATAAATTTATCAAAGTTTTTGTTCCGGATTCTTAGTTCTTCGTTATTTTGTAATTTCTGATCAGGATTCAAGAAAGGATCTGCCTTTTTTATTCGCTGTCTTAATCAAATAGTATAGTAATAAAGTTCTCATCTTCAACCATTACTAATTTCTTATGTTTTTTAGGTCCACTTATCAAGTGATTAAATATTTTTTTCCCTGTTTTCAAGTATTAGTATTCAAGTATTAATTCCCATATTAAATATCATCCCTTATTTCAACCCTTTTTTATTTTTTTGGCAATGAAAAGTAACCTTTTTTCTTTTTCAAAGTCATCTATCTTTGAACCAAATTTTATTATATCAAGTGATTAAATAAAAAGTTTGATTATTATATCTATAAAATAAAGGCAAATTTTCATATTAAATATCATTCCCTATTTCAACCCTTTTACGTTCTTTTTTGGCAACAAAAAGTAACCTTTTACCTTCGCCAAAGTCATCTATTATTGTAGGTACCTAATTTTATTACAATCCATTTAAGCCATTAGACTTGGAAGCACAAAAGATTAACAGAAAGTCTAACAATCGAATTTTTTATATTATTTAAAAATTGCTAAACTAACAATATTTAGCTCAATATTTTAAGGAAGAATTTTCAAATAAATTCTAAAACCTTAACTAACCATACTTCAATTTAAGGATTCAATGATGATTCAATTTAGATTGTCTTATATAGGATCTTATAAAATTTATGAAAGTTTTTATTATACTTTGGGTTATGTGTCCAAAGAAATTGATTCAACAAATATTGTTGTACTTTGAGCAGAAGAAATCTAAGCAACTACTAATTGATTTTTTTATGAAAAATGAAAATTTACCTTTCTATTTTTTAAACATGTTATTAAAATATAAATATATGATTAATCGTTTTATTTCCATGTAGAAAATATTTAGTTGAAGTATTTAATATTAACGTTTCAATGGATAATTTAGATGAATTGGTAATCATCATTTTATAGAATTTATGACTAAAAGTCACATCAACAAGTTAAAACTTATTTTTGACTGTTAAACCCACGAAATTTTAATTTGTCAGTTTATCTTCCATGTTTGCTATTATAACTAAACTCTATTAATTTGTAACTGTTTACCAAATGGTAGTGGTTGCAAATAAAAGGTTTATTTCCTACGACTTCATCATTTTTTTTAAAGATCGATTCGCAAATAGTATTGATTTTCTATAACTATTTAAACAAAAAACTGAGACAAAATTGCATAAAATACTTGTCAAAATTTACGTTCAGCATACTTTTAGGAAATCTCTACGTTTTAAAGGAGTATTGAAATAAACGGAAATGGTGATATCGACGTGGAGAACAAAAAAAACGAGAAAAACTATCAAAAAAAATTGATAACTTTTAATTGGAAGAGTTATTGGGTAAGAATATTAATCAAAAGCAACAGAAATTTTCGATAGTAGAACTAAATTAAGCTTTAACGCCAAAAATGGCCCAGAATATCAAATTGAGCACAGAAAGGTGATCTTGTTGCATGGTAATTCCCCTGGCCTCACAAAAACTAGTGAAGCGTATGGTTGAGACTTTAAATTAGGGAAAAAAATACATACATTTATTGTCCATGTTGTTTAAGTCCTTGTCTTTTTAAATATAATAATTAAATTGTGGGCAAAAAATATAATTAAAATATAATTTTTTGGTACAAAAAATTAAATAAATTATATTATACTGATGTGATACCATTTGGATGCAAAATTTGTCGAGTAAATAATTTCAACAGAACACTTACTAAATTTGTTAACTCAAATCATCGTTTTTATCCAAATAGTATGACATAAAATGATTTTAAATTAAAAAACCATTGGTTTTTTAAGTTAATAATATTTTTTTCTAGTAACTTCATATTTTTTCCATCTTTTTTGACAACAAATGGATACAATGCTAAACAATGTTCATCTTTTGAGCAAAACTTACCATTAAGTCGTTTTGGTCATCAGAAGATGTAAAATGTTTTGTTTATTATATGTTTACATATAATAAATGTATAATAATTAAATTGCGGGCAAAAAGGACGAAGCTTCTTGTGGAATATTATTTATTTTAACGCCAACGTTTCGTCAGTTATTCCTGACTTCTTCAGAGCTTTATTTTTTAATATCTTCTGATGACCAAAATGACTTAAGGGTGGATCACCGTCAGAAAAAAAAAATTGATTTTTTTTTTCCATAAATGTCTTCCTATAACATTCAAGAATAACGTGTTAAAAGGATTGGAATAGCTGACTAATGTATTTTCACTGATAAAAATTGAATAAATTGATAATAACATAAATACATATCTTAAAAAAACTTTAAATGCATTTTTCTCGAAATCAACTTTTTAAAACTGGGAGACAAGATTTCTCAGAAATTATCCGAAAGATTGACTTAAAACTGGAGAGTGTTATAGTTCAACACGTCTTCTTGGTAATGAACCTCTGAAATTGGCCAACCCCCCCCCCCCCCCCCCCCTTAAAGTGGGAGAGAGGGAAAGGTCCAAAACAAGGTCGTTTTTTTTAACTTTTTTTTCAAAGTCGCACCATTTTGTGAATTTGCAACTTTTTTCAGATTTTCGAGGTTCAGTACCAAGAAGACGCATTACCAAAACCTACATTCTTTGAAAAATTATGATCCAGCTTTCGGTTTCCGAGAAAACTTGTCTCCCGTTTGCCTCCTCATTTTTGAGGATCTTTTTTCAAAGCGCTGTAAAAGGGGGATGGGGGAGACATATCGGTACAAATAAAAAAAAAAGATAGTTCAAAACTACAGCTTTAACATGCCGAAGATTGTTTTTTAATATCTCTAAAAAAAAATGGCAGCAGTTTTAACAAAGTAATTTTTTTTTTACGTTCTGTCGGTGATCCACCCTTAATCGTAAGTTTTGCTCAAAAGATTAACATTGGTTAGCATTGTATCAGTTTGTTGTCAAAAAGGATGGAAAAAATATGACCTTAAGAGAAAAATAATATTTTTAATTTAAAAAATCAATGGTTTTATAATTGAAAATCATTTTCTGTCATACTATTTGAATAAAAACGATGGCTTGAGTTAACAAAGTTAGTAAATTGTTCTGTTGAAATTATTTACTCGACAAATTTCGCATCCAAATGGTATCACATCAGTGTAATAAAATTTATTTGTCCTATTAAGTTTAATACCAGAGATTTTTATGTCAATCAAAAAATTTAATTTTTTTTGTTAGCTGCCACTCAAAATATTGTAAATATAAATATATATTACTCGTCCACCATATATCAACAATGTGTTCCGCAAAAATTGATATTTACTGCAAAGCTTAATATCATTTGAAATTGGAAAAATGCAATAAGCATTCAAAGTTCACATATAGCGAATTGAATTGAACGCAAACCGATATATAATCCCTCCAATGCAACATATATTGAAAAACTAACGAAATAAACTGTCATTATTCCATTTAATGTCGAATTCATCGATTTCATCCCTCAAGCTCATTCATTGAATAAACGTCCCACTTAAAGCACTAACAAACGAAAAATCCAATCTGGATTCAACCGAATACAATAACTGTCAACGCTTCAATCAAACGTTTGACAAACAAACCCCACATCTCATCCCCCACGAAAACTGATCATCTTCAACAACCCCTTAGGCAATAGGCGCATCCCTTCTCAAACTGTACGACAGAAAACGACACGCGATTATTATTATCTTTTTTTTTTCGTAATAAGTATACAAAATAAAATTTATAAAAAAATAAACGCGTTGAGAAAAAATCGCGAGTTTTCGATAACAATGAAACGAGTTAAGGGATGAAATTATGAGAGATATGTTTTTTTTTTTTCGTTATCTCATCGTTACGATCCATTCAGTGCTCTATAAAAGATAATAATACACTGAGTAGTGTGTTTTGTGGAATGATAAGGGTGGATTTTGTACAGCTTTAGTGGAAAATTTAATATTGGGTATGACATTAGTTGAAAATATTTCAAGGGGGATTTGTAATTTGATTGAGTGATTGATTAATAGTTAACAAACCATTTTAGGATGTACGTCACAGTTTATTAAAGGTTAATTTATGATGATTGGATAAGAGACGAGAAGGTCGTTTACGAGCAATTGATTTAAGGGTAGCTTAGTTTTATATTTAATTTTAACGAAATTAAATTAACATTTTTGCAAAGTTGCAAAACTTTGCCATGTCTGGCGTCTAATGAAATGAGTTAATAAGTGTCACTTGAATTAAAGCGACAATCATTTCTGTGTAGAGTTCCTCGACGAGAATCCCGGAGTTCCGAGCATTGTTCTCTTCTTTTGACAATCAAAGAAAATTATATGGTAATGGAAATTGAAGGGAGAATGGTTATTTGTCACCTTTTAATTTGATCAAATCAAAATATAAAAATTTACGAAAATCACTGTCTTTTAGAAATAACTTTTCTTACTTTTAAATTCACTTATCTCTTCTTTTGCTGGCACTGTATACTAGACTGATTCAAAAAAAAAAATGATTTTTTTTTCGATAATATCGAAAAAAATGTTGGGAATGACAAAAAAAAATCCTCTGAAAGTTTAAACTCTTAACATTAATATTAAGAGGTGCCGCATCACAAATTTCGATTTTCCTTTTAAATAACATGGGAACAATATTCTCTTGTACTTTGTAATTTTATAGTTCACGTCGGTGACAATATTTCGAAATGATCAAGGTATATTTTTGTAGAAAATTGAACGATCTACACATAAGGTCTCTAACCAAGTTTTTGATATATTTATTTCTTCAAAAATTATTCGAGGTCAAAGTTGAACTGAGGACAAATTTTGATATTTTTTCAATTTTTTGACGCAACCATCAATTTTATGAGAAAATTTTATAGGACATTTTTGTAGAGCACTTTTTTCCAATAACTTATCCCTTTAAAAAGTTTTTGATATTTTTCACAGGTTCTAAGTTATTTAATTAAAATAAAAATAAAAAAAATTATGTTCAAAATATAATAATTCAGGGAATTTTCAGTTTAATGCAAATAACTTAGGACCTGCGATAAATATCAAAACCTTTCATAGATATAAGCTATAGGAAAAACAGTGTTCTAGAAGAAATCTCCCATAAAATTTTTTCATAAAATTAATGATTGCGTCAAAAAATTGAAAAAATATTAAATTTTCTCTTTAGTTCAACTTTGACCCCGAATAACTTTTGAAAGAATAAATATATCAAAAACTTGGTTAGAGACCTTTTTTGTAGACCGTTCAATTTTCTACAGAATATTCCTTGGTCATTCCGAAATATTGTCACTAACGTGAGCTATAAAATTCCAAAGTGCAAGAGAATATTATTACCATGTTATTTAAGGGTGGATCACAGTCAGAACGTAAAAAAATTACTTTTTTAAAACTGCTGCCATTTTTTTAGAGATATTAAAAAACGGTCTTCAGCATGTAAAAATTGAAGTTTTGAACTATTTTTTTTTGTATTTGCTCCGATATGTTCCCCTCCCCCTTTTACAGCGCTTTAAGAAAGGGTCCTCAAAAATGAAGAGGCCAACGGGAGATAAGTTTTCTCGGAAACCGGAAGTCGGATCATGATTTTTCAAAAAATGTAGGTTTTGGTAATACGTCTTCTTGGTACTGAATCTCGAAAATCCGAAAAAAGTTGAAAATTTACAAAATGGCGCGACTTTGAAAAAGAAGTTAAAAAAAACGACCTTTTTTTGGACCTTTCCTCCTCTGCCACATTGAGGGGGGGAATGTTTGGCCAATTTCAGAGGTTCAGTACCAAGAAGACGTGTTGAACTATAACACTCTCCAGTTTCAAGTCAATCCGTCGGATAGTTTCAAAGAAATCTTGTCTCCCAGTTTTAAAAAGTTGATTTCGAGAAAAACGCATTGAAAGTTTTTTAAGATATTTTTTTATGTTATTATCAATTTATTCAACTTTTATCAGTGAAAATACATTAGTCAGCTATTCCAATCTTTTTAACACGTTATTCTTGAATGTTATAAAAAGACATTTATGGAAAAAAAAATTCGAAAGTTTTTTTTTTCTGACGGTGATCCACCCTTAAATGGAAAATCGAAATTTGCGATGTGGCACCTCCTAATATTAATATTAAGAGCTTAAACTTTCACAGAGTTTATTTTTGTCATTCCCAACAATATTTTTGATATAATTAAGAAAAAAATTCATCCTTTTTTTTGATTCAGTCTACTGTATACATATAGTTCACTATTTATCAATTTTAACAGTTTCAGTCGAATCCGAGTATCTTGTTCTATTTATCTTTCGGCTGAATTCATCTGACATTGTTCTGTACCGTAGTTCGGCTTGATGAAATGCTCAAATCTGTACGAAGCCTCACAATGTACGTATACATTGTTACCAGACATGAAACTCATTAAGTCTATAACTCAATGAAGCCCATAGAATATTGTCAATCACTATTATTAATAGGAATACATGAATAATGTGTCATTGTCTTGCATTTTTTTTTCATAAGTAATTAATTAATACGTTAATGAAAGGATTCATAGACAATTACGTATCCTTAAAGGCAAAAGAAACTATTGTTATTTATTTAAAAATATGATATCTATTGTATTTTTTTCTGATTAAAATAGGATATTAAAAGGTATTACTTTTTTTAATTAAAAATTTGATTAAAGTAAAAGCTTTTTAATTATAACATATTTTGATAACTAATTCCAAGAATTAATTACCTCCTCTTTCCTTAGGGGGCTCACCAAACTCTTTTGCCAAAAAGACCTTCGAATTTGTTGGTAAGGATTTTGATATTTAAAATGAATAATTATGTTAACAGAATTTATATTTTTAATGTTTCATTATATAGCGTTTAATATTATGTATAAGACAAAATTTCGGCTCAATCCACTACCGTTGCCTTTTCCGGGGCCTAAAATGGTACATCAATTATAAATTTTGTGAGAGGGAAAGAGCAACTGCTCTGGCACTCCAGCTTTTAATTTATGTAAAATAAATTGTACTGTTAATGGACCAATAAAGAATTTTTATATATATAATAATAAATGGTTTGTGATAACTAAAATTTGATACAATTATAAAAACAATTTGCATTTAATACTATAGTACATAATAAACAAATGTTTGTGTTACGACAAAAACAAGAACAAAGAATTTAGTTTTAAATATATTCATATGGAAAATTTTTAAAAATCCATCTAAAAGCGACGCCAATATTTTCTCTCTAAGAAGTTTCTCCAACCAACTGGAGCCTATCGTGCTGGATCACAAGGAAATTCCGTGGAGTGAGAAAAAAGCACCTGTTAAATATCTGGGCATACTTCTGGACTCAAAATTAACATGGAAAAGCCAAATTTCAAGTAAAATCAGAGAAGCCAAAATTCGACTCACCAACTGTACCCACTTATCAACAGGTCTCGTCTAAGTATGGAATATTCAATGATGATAAACAAACCAGTCTTTAGACCACTTCTGATATACTTTTGCGCAATTTGGGTTCCATCCTCAAAGAAAAATCCCAACGACCTACAGGTGTTCCAAAATAAAGTCTTGAAAATCATCACTAAAGCTCCATGGTATAAGAGAATCAACCAAATTCATCACAAAATGAACGTTCCATATATAAAAAACTTTCTTATCCATCTAACAAGAAATTTCCATAAGGGTCTGGAAAATTGTCCTAGTACAGTAGAACTAGGCTTGGGGGACTATAAAACAAAGGAGACTGCAGCGGAAACTCCCTCAAGAGCTCCAAGAAATAGCAGTTGCTTGACCACAAGATCAAGAACAATCAACAAATTAGAAAATAAAAAAGACAGAGGAATGAATTCGACTTTTCCAGCTACTTAAATGCCGCTAAAGATCAATTGACTGCTATCATCACCATGAAATAGCGACACATTGCAGAACTGGTGCAAATTACTTAATAGTCTACAAAAAAATTTTTTTGCATATTAGGGGAATACCAATATAATAATTATTGTCTCAAATTTGATCTTATATGACATTAGTTTTAATTGTCATTTCAATTTCATTCAGATTCCGAAAGGAATCCAAAAATATGTAGAAAATTTGGTGCGCCAAATGAAGAATTTTGGTGAACCCGTAAAAGTTAAACCTAGTAACATTCATTTATAGAAGGATATCCCAATGACAAGCGTATGGCTCAATGGAGAGGGAGTGCTATTATACTCTTTGATTACATATCTGGGTTTAGCGCTATATAAGAGGTCCTTAAAGTAACTATACTTAAACAAAGAAACACCTGTGAACTCATTAATGTTGCTACAAACGGAATCTCCGTTTCAACGGTTTCAAAACCTTATAGTTTCTTATATTTGGCAGTGAAATATGGGGAATTTTGGCCAAAATGCGATATATAAAGGTTCAAACTTTCTAAACTAGAGTCCTTAGTATAATATCTTGGTACAAGAAGGTCAATATCATGCAATGGAAATCTCAAGAAATCTTATACCAGGCACTGAAAGGCAAAGAAATTGAGTTTCAAATGATTTAGTGGTATGAGACGATAAATGGTAATTATAAATAAGTAAAGTGCTCCTTTTCGGGCATAATTTTTTATTGGGAAGTAACCGGGGATGAAAAATGGGTCGAGTACAATAATCCAAAGAGGTTTTACTCATGAGAATTACCTGGTGATGCTTCAATATTGACAGCAAAACCTAATGTTCACGGGAAAAAGTTACTCAATTTGAGAAAAACCATTACTTAAGCTTTCTATCAACAGCTAATGATATTGAGCCGAAAATTCCAGGAAAAATTTGCCAAATTGCTGATATTATTTCGAAGAAAATATTTTAAAAACTCACCTTTATTCTTTGACGAAATTGAGCTTCTTTTTTATTCACTTTAGTTTTCTGCTACCTGCCAAAGTAACCACCATCCAAACTCCATAGTCTCTAATTATTCTTATATGTATTGGGAATTTGACAGAGAAACTTTCAGTGTAAATATTATGGAAATTAAGCAAGTTGATAGAAATTTGCAATAATTAATTGAAATAACTTTTAAAATTTTTCCATCGTGGTTTTGTATTTATTGAGCATTGGTTATCAACTAAATTTTTTCATTTAAATGCTTAAATAATTATCAGTTAATTTAAAAAAATAAAAATTAAAAATATCATGAAAGTTTTGAAATCTGATTCGGTTAAATACTCATTAAATTGAAAATTCAATCTACAAAAATGCAATATTAGGCATTATTGGAAATCAAAAATCAAGAAGTTCACCTACTTATATAGTATCAATGGGATGAGAAGTAGGAATACCTAGGTTTGCCTAACCCAACCCGGGACACCAGGTACTGCGCATGGGTGAAAGGTGTAATAAAATATAAGTCCAAAAAAAGTGTTTGATTCACAGGCCAACAAACGTTAGTCAAAAGTTTAGGTAATTTTAAATTAGAATTCACGATGACAAACACTTTTGAGGGGGTCTACATATAATTAATTCCCCCCAAAGTTGTTGGAAAATCAGATGTTCCTGGATTGCAATATGAAACATTTGCAACGCTTAAAAAATTTGTTTGTGAATTATATGGTTACAAGAACGTTGCAGATATTAATAAAGCACGATTCCAAAAGTTTTGCTCAACATACAAATCTAAAAGTACAGATGAAACTTTTCAAAATATTTTTTATCATGGTAATAAACCTACAAAATTGACTTTATACTATTTTATATACTATACACTACATATGATAAAAATCAGATCTCAGCTTTTATATTTTTTTAAATAAGAAAAAAATTGAGGATATTTAAGATCTTTTTGTTTTTTATTTAATATTTTATTGTTCAATTAGCTACGTTTCGTTACTAATCGTAACTTCCAACAATAAAATATTAAATAAAAAATTAAAAAACAAAAATATCTTAAATAATCTGAATTTTTTTCTTATTTAAAAAAACTATACACTATATTCTATTTTAAATAAGATTTATTTTTATGTTAGCCGGTAATCAAACCCCAACAACACTGTCTGGCTTTTTGTAACTAATTTCTTAAATATTTAATTAAGAAGCTGTTAAAATTTCAGAGTGAATCAAACACTTAATTTTATATTAAAAAAAAACTGCTTTGGGGGGAAATAATTATATGCAAGCCTCTTCAAAGGTGTCTGCCATCGTGAATTCTAGTTTAAAATTATCTAAACTTTCGATTAACGTTTGTTGGCCTGTGAATCAAACACTTTTTTGGACTTATATTTTACTACACCGTTCACCCATGCGCAATACCTGGTGTCCCGGGTTGAGTTAGGCAAACATAGGTATTCCTACTTCTCATCCCATTGATACTATCCTTACAAAATTTCAAGGTGCATCAAACACTTCATGAAACTTGAGTTACTGGCTCTTGGACTAATAGCTCCTGTAAAACATATACTTTGGAAAACGCAAAACATTCAAGTAGTTGGAAAATGTAACAGTCGTAAATGATTTGAAAACAATATTGAAAATATTGGGCAAATATTTTCTACGGTTTGGAGATTTTTAATTAAATTTTTGTGATTTAAAATTATATTTTCTTTTATCTGATACTCTTTAGTATTATATTTCAATGAGAGGAGAACACACATTTTATAATATGTAAAGATGTGACGTAAAGTTTTTCCTCTTTTTCTTTTATCTCTCTAGTCTGAAATATCGCACGCCAAAAGTTAATTATGTAATATTTTGTATAGGGGATGCTTGACGAATAAACCCGAAACAAGGACTATATTTAACGTGATATATAATGTAATATGAGTTAGAACATCGACGAACAGCGACGATATGGTATAAAGCTGAGCGGGATCACTCTCCGGATCGCTATAGGAGGTCAGGAATCCCCGATGTCAACCTCAATGGTTCTATACGCTGATGCTGTGACAACTACCGTCTAACACCCCCATAAATTGAAAAGGAGGCGCCCTTTAATTGTGTCACTGGAATATTAATTTATGGACCGTCGTTGTATGTATGTTGCTCCTAGTCCTCATACATTATTATTATTACTATCGTTCCTATTATTTGTCCTCGTTTTATCTACCGTTTGCGTATAGGGATGTTTCGTTGTGATTTTGGAATTTTATAGATTTTCCTATAAGCCCGAAAAAGGGTTGTGCCGCACGTACAAATTTAAATAAAGGCTCACTAATTTCATAATATATTCAATTTATCTTCTAGCAAGAGCATTTTAAAATCTTGAACCCGACAATAATTAAAAAAGGGGCAACGAAGAAGAAAAACGGAAGTGGGTTAAACAGCTGATTTAAATTTTCCTTTTGAATGCGAGAATAAATTTGGCCACCGGACATCTGAATTTCGTAGATAAAACATTGCATTATTTTGCAAGATAAACTTTTTGTGGTTTATTTTAATTGACCATTTTTGGGTTTTTGTTTACCATTGTTGTTGTTAGGTACGTTCCAGTTCAAATTGCTAAATGAATACGAAAATGTTGGCATATACATACTTGAGGTTTTTGCGGTGTGGTCATCGTGCCACCAAACTTAAAACCTTTTTGGAATTGTAAAACGTAAAAGGTTTTACCAAATATGTTTGTTTTATTTTTCTCGAAACGAACAATTTCACATGTTATGACTAAAGTGTTGGACAATTCACGTGGAAATTTTTAGCAATTTATTAAATTATAATTTTTTTTTATAATTAAATTATAATTATGGTCTCTTATTTTTATTAAGTTTCATATAAAACTATGAACTTAAGCACAATAAAATAATTTTTCTATAACTTAATGTCCACTTTTCTTTGCAAAGTACCAATGGTATAAGGGCTAAAAGTTATAGCAGTATTTAATAATTAATTTTATTAAAGTTACCCAAAAATGAAGCTGTTATTCTGCTTGGTGGTTGACATGTTGTCGCTGAAAATACCTTAAGTTAATGAGAATTAAATAACAAATTAATAATAGCGCTTTATTTGAGAAAATCATCTCTACTAAAATTTATAACACTGAAACTATATTTTTATTAAATCTATTAATGTTTTTGCTTTCCGAATATGAACAATTTTCCTGATTTAAGGGTTTTTTATTGATCTAGATTTTTAATACAATAAAGATTTTTTTTAATCATTGTTTTAAACATTATGAGCTTATTTTATATTATATTCTTTAGTCAAGCTATTATAATAATACAATAGAGTGAAGTTAGGTCCACTTACTAGCAATCCTAGCAAAGTAATATAATTTTATTTTTCTTTTAATTTAACCCCGTATTTCCCTAGTATGGTACTTTTAAATCTTCTACTGCTTACTGGCACGTATGAGGTTACCACGGCAGCAAACATGGCAATTTATTAAATTATAATTTTTTTCTTCTTCCGAATAAAAAAATGAAATATTCTCATTAAAATGCATTATGGCCTCCAATTTTTACTAAGTTTGGTATAAAACTATGAGCTTAAGCATAATAAAATAATTTTTCTAAAATTTAATGTCCACTTTTCTTTGTAAAGTACCAAAGTTATAAGGGTTATAACTTTGGTATTAAAAATTAATTTTATTAAAGTTACCCAAAAATGAAGCTGTTATTCTGCTTGATGGTTGACAAGTTGTCGCTGAAAATACCTAAAGTTAATAAGAACTAATTAACAAATTAATAATAGCGCTATATTTGGGAAAATGATTTCTACTAAATAACTTATCTTTGATTAAATCTTTTAATAATATACTGGAATTGAAACTTACATAAAATGGATTAAATCTTTTGTTGTTTTTTGCTTTTCAATTGTGAACAATTTTCCCCACTCAATGGTTTTTTATTGATGCATATTTTTTTTTTATATTTGCCAACTTGTTTTGAATACTTTTTGATCTGGTTTACTAATATAATAGGGAATTTTTTAATCTCTGTTTTAAAAATGAGCATTATATTCTTTAGCTAAGCTATTATAATAATACAATAGAGTAAAGTTAGGTATCCACTCACTAGCAGTCGTAACAAAGTAGTATTTTGTTTTGATTTAACCCCATTTTGGTTCTTTTAAGTCTTCTACTGCTTACTGGTACGTATGAGGTCACTACGGCAGCAAACATGTTGTTGAAATGATCCTGTTAAGGATCCAGTGCCTGGTATAAGATTTCTTCTGAGATCTCTAAAGTTCCAGTGCATAATATTGCCCTTCACGTACCAAAATGTTCCCGTTATTGTTCTTAGGACTCCATTTTGGAAAGTTTGTACCTTTATATTTCGTATTTTGGTCGCAATTTCCCATATTTCACTGCTATATCTAAGAAGCGTGAGTGGTATTGAAACACGAGATTCCATTTGTAGCAAAAGTAATGAGTTTACAGGTATTTCTGAGCTTAGGTACAGTTATTTTTAAGTGCCTTTGTATAGTATTAAACCCAGATATTTAATCGAATAAGAGTAGTATAACATTCCTTCTCCATTGAGTCATACGCTTGTCGTTGGGATATCCTTCTATAAATTAATTATACTTTTTTTCCAACTCTTTATTTTTATTTGAAAGTATTAAAATATCAGATTGAATTTAAATCCTCCAGATTTAAACAATTTTTTTCTTCTAAAGTTTTCTTTTTCCTTTTTTTTTGTTCAAAAAACAATTTAGTAGAATCCGTAAATTCCCCATATCCCAATCTGCCATTAACAAATCACCGAACCATTACCGTACACAAATACAGGAAGACAAGTGTATTTGTTCACTGACTACCCGGCACCACCACCACCACCAAAATCGCAACATCTCCCCCATGGTATATATATATATATATATATATATATATATATATATGCACACTCCAAACTTGACTCCCGACTACGAAACTTGTATGTTTCATTTTCATCAAATTCCATTAGAGAAAGCTTGAAGGAAGTCTGGCGCGTTTATACGGGCGCCGGATAACACCTTCTTCCGTAATTCCTGTTTGGTTATCTGCACTCCACCACCCACCGTCATCATCTTCATCATCCGCCTTCATCTTCTATCTGCTCAGCCCACTCGATCCCGAGGCGCTTTGCGCCTCGAAAAACTTAAGGGTTACACTTTCAACGAGTTAAAGATTGTTTCACAACATCCATTTACTTATCCCCCATAACTCCGTTAAACCCTTAACATATTTATAACGTAATCGAGCATAAAAATTTTTGCTTAAATTTTTTATTTTGCATCGACAGGAAAAAAATTCCACTCTTCCCTCGCCCATTATTCGTTCTTTAAACCAAACCAAACAAATGTGGCAAGTATATTTTTGTTGGTACATTTCCACCCCATCACCGTCTTGCCATCCTACACCCTCCCCCACCCCCTTCCCGGTGCTACGGTTTTCTCAATTTCGTTTTCTCACGTCGTAAAAACGTGTGATCGTTTTTTTTTTGTCTTTTTTTTATTTGCAGTTTGCTCAATATCTCTGTCTTATGGCTTGCGTTCATTGCACGTTTCGTCTACTTTTTTATTTTCACCCCTTGTCGCTGATGTTATTTAAACACATTTGGACGATGTCTTAAGTGAGCAACAGAGTAACAGTAAAGCTCCGCCACAAAAGCTCGCGTCGTTGACGAGCGTGCTTTGGTCACATCGCACGTGTAACTAAAATTGCATTAACCGAAAACAGTTTCGTGTCTTAAGCTAACAAAAATTACACAAAAAGTTTTTGCTCCACGAAAATTTACGACGAAATACAATTTCGTATCGTTCTTTTGACAGCGCTATAGTGGAAGATGATGATTGCTTTAGAAATCTGGTTGATTTCAGTAACAACTGAAAAAGAAAATTCTATATTTTGTCCTTAAATTTTTCATGCAAAATTTGTTTGCTTTAAATAGGCTCCGAAACTACTAGATCGATTTGAAAAATTCTTTCACTGTTGGAAAGCTACACTATTTCCGGTGAACAAAGACTATACTAAATTTTCAAAAAAAATAGGAATCCATACTAAAACTCCAATAACACTGATCAACAAAAATTTGTAACAAGAAAAGTAAGCAGTAATTTTGAAATATCTGCCTAACCTCTCCACAAAATCATTTGTATATTAATTTGAGTAGGTCTAGTTTTCGTGATATTTTCGGAAAACAATACAAAATTGAAGAGTGGCGTTTATTTATTGGTGCTTCAAAAACAAGCTTAAAGGCAGTTTTGTTACACAATGGTAATAATTTTCCCTCTGTACCTGTAGGTTATGGTACTAACATGAAAGAATCCCATGAAACAATGAAAGTTCTTATAGAAAAGATTAAATATGACGAACGTAAATGAAAAATTTGCGGAGATTTAAAAGTTGTCCTTTTATTAGGATTGCAACTTGGGTATACAAAATTTTGTTGTTTTCTTTGTGAATGGGATAGTAGGGATAGGGAAAACCATTACGTTAAAAAAAATTGGCGCACCAGACGATCTCTTTCTGCAGGAATAAAAATGTAAAACATGCTCCATTAGTCCAACCTAAAGATATATTTTTACCACCTCTCCATATGAAACTTGGCCTGGATAAAAATGGCGCTGGATTTCAATACCTAAAAGAAAAATTCCCCAAAATCAGTGACGCTAAGATTAAAGGTGTGTTTGTACGCAAGTGATAAAATATGATATATTTAAAGAACAACTCGATGATCTAGAAAAACCAGCTTGGGAATCACTTATAAAAATCACTTATAAAAATCACTGGAGATTTTCTTGGAAATCACCGATCAAATGACTATAAAACTATTGTCGAGGAACTTTTAGAGAATTATAAAGCATTTGGCTGCAATATGTCCTTAAAAATACATTTTTTACATTCACATTTAGACTTTTTTCTCCCAAACTTGGGTGCCGTTAGTGATGAACACGGGGAAAGATTCCACCAAGACATTTTTACCATAGAAAAACGATACCAGGGGCAATGGAGTCCAACTATGCTGACAAATTATTGCTGGGGATTACAGAGGGACATTCTTGACGACAAATATAGGAGAAAATCATAAGAAAGTACTTATATTAATATTATAACAATGATAAGAATTTAATTTTTGTTCAAATAATTTGTAATTTAAGAAAAGTAAAAAAAATCATATTACAATAAAACTATTCGTATCTAAAAGTTTAGACTACTAATTCTACTCTACTTGACCTTATTCCTAACAGAATCAGCCAAAATTTTTCTTGTTACTCAGAAAAACAGTTTTTTTGTTGATCAGTGTAATGTGTGAAAAAAATTACTAGAAACTTTTTTATATCGCGTGCGTTGGTGATTTAACTAAAGAACGGAAAAACCGAATTAAATGAAACTTTATATTAAGATACAACACAATTACCTACACACGTTAGGCTACTTATCATTCCTTAAAAATAATAAGGGAATGTACCCCCTACGTAAAAACTGAGGGATGAAAAACAAATTTTACTTTAGACAGGCGAGTTATATATCATTGGAAAGGTATTTAAAAGTTAAAAAATGATCTGTATTAATATTTTAAGTTGAACTAATAAACAGCACTGTAATTTAATTTGTAGTACAAAAAATTGCCTTATTGAAATATAAATGTTTTTATAGATAATAATCAGACAGTAAACTTTTTTTAACAAAATTGTTGTAAATAGATACTTAGGGTTGCTCAGTTAGGAAATATTAACGAAAAAAATGTAATAGTAATAATAATAAAAGTAATAAAGTAAATACATTTTTAAAACCGTGTATCTATATAGCCCCTCTGACTGATGAAATGTTAATATTCGGTGTATTCCTTATAGGAAATAGGCATGTGATAAGATTTATTTTTTGAAAATTCCTACCCTAACAGACAAGGGTGGATTCAGGATTTTTTTCTAGGGGGGGACAATATATTTTATTTGTAAGTGCGTGAAAGGGATCACGAAAAAAATTCGCAATTCCAGCCAGAAATCATCATAATGATAAATAATAAATAACCATATCATAATGATAAAAGAAATTTAAAATCCTCTTCCAGAGCAAAAGGCATACGCCAAATCGTGTATGATGAACTCTTGGTTATCCAATATGGTTTAATTATATAGTTGAAATTCAGATATCTTAAAAATAAGTTTATAGATACATAATGGTTGTACATGATGGAAGAACTGGGTTTCGTGCAATTGTACAAATTTCAATATCGCGGTTGTGTTTACAGTGCAATAGTATAATAGTTTTTGGAAAAAGATTCATTCGGGAATCGAAACAGTGAGATGGGGTTATTTTGACACGAGTATTTTGATAACTTTCGACTTTTTTTAGTCATAATTAAGACCGAATTTATTGAACTTGGCGTTATTTTGATTTATGTATAGATGCTGATTGATTTACGGATTATTTGGTCCACGTTAGATATACCTCCCGTTGGTATACGCAATAGAACATACTCTTTTTAGATATTTATAAATATTTTTTGAAAATTAATTGATTATTACATAGAACTATTTTATTCTTTGCAACAGTTTATTAAATGTGTCTTTTTCAAGAATGTAAAGTGTTTTTAAGAATGATTATATTTTTCGTTAAAAGAAATAAGAAAAATAAAATACGTTACGCAGACAAAGTCGCGGGGATCAGCTAGTAAGAAATATTTTGGTAAAGAAGAAAATGTACTGGTTTTACATTAGAAATGTTAATATACTATTGGTGTAATTCAAGCTCCATATAATATGGGATACAAACCAAAATTTCATAACATCGAGGGACGTGATCGTGATATAGAAAACGTAGCCTCCGGCTTCGACCAAGTTAAATTAAACTGACCAAATGGACATTCGAGGTAAATCGGGCCAAAGGACGCTACTTGCTATAGGTACCGAAACGACGAACCAAAATGAAATTGCCATTCCAGTAGGTGGTTGAAACCAACCGGGAAACCGGGAACGAGAAGCAGGTGGTCGGTTTTCACAACTATTGTCTACTTATTCAATAATATCAAATAGGGAAAGGCTTCGCCTATTTCGCCACCAACCAGACCAGGCGAACGATGGGTGGGAGGCAAGTTTGGAAAACAACGCGTGGCAAATGAGAGGAACAGAAGGAAATAACTTGGGGCTGTATGTGGCATCATTTAGCCACGTCAATGATTAGAACGTTATTAGATGAGTCGAAACAATGTTAATAAAATATACATACGAAACGTATTATTATATTCCCAGATTGGATGCTCTTAATTCGATAAATAAACTCGACGATTTTATTCGATGTAACGAGCGTTGTTAACGGTCCAGAGGGATATTAAGGAAACCGATTGATATAAATTACGTTTGTAATTGTTTATTTTTCAAATCACAACATTTAACTATTCAACTTTTGTTATGAAATAATGGGAAAGAAAAAAGTTAGCAATCGATGCGGTTTTTGCGTTTTTATTTTAATTTTCTTTCCCCTAAACTATTTCTTTATGATTGGAAAAAAAAACAGAGCTTGGAAAAAAAGCATAATTAATTAATAGATGGATATCCAAACGACAAGCGTACGACTCAATGGAGAAGGAATGGTATATTACTCTTAGGCCCAGTATTTTCACTTCAGGATAGGTAGGCTTTATCTCCATGATAATTATCTATTAGATAAAATTTTATCTGTAAGATAAATCAAAACTGTATTTTCAACCAAAACAAACCTCCAGTTAGTTATTTGCATGATATCTTAGAAAAAAGAATAGAAAAGTAATGACAGTTTATGGATAAGCCAGTGTAGAAAACAATATATTGATAAACAAAGACAAGTTGATAGCGATATCAAAGGCGTTAGAAAGAGACACCATTTTATGTAAAAAATTGAAGTTTTGTAATTGTCCCACATACTGAATTTGAAATATAAAAATAGTCGTTCTGCAAATTAATAACATATAATTTAGAATGTTTAAGAAAGTTAACAAAAAACGAACCCGAGCTCCAAATTTCAATAATGAAGAAGTTCATTTGTTGAATTATAAAGTTAGATAAAATTTTAGAACTTAGAACCGAACTTTTAATGAATCAAATTCATAATATTAATCAAAAAGAGAAGAGGGTAGAGGAAATGCTTCGTAAGAAAATGAAACTTATGAATATTGAAATTTCTATTAAGAAAAACCAACTAAAAAATATATAATTTTATACAACTCTTATTAAATAACACATTTTTATTTTCATAATACAAATATATATTGATTCTATTATTTCTTGTTAGACATTTTATTGATATCAATAAATTCCTAAAATAATCATTAAAAGATTTACGGAAAAATTATTATGAATTTCAACATTTCTTTCCTGTTCTTCTGGAAGAATATTGTCTCCCATGTCCGAATTCTCATCGGTGTCAAAATTTTCTTCCATTCGGTCTATCGCTATATGGTGTAGCACTGCACATTTTTTTTCAATTTGTAATAATATAAATTCGACCGTTAGTTTTGAAAAACGAAATCTTTGGAAAAATTATTGATCCTTCCATTTCTTAAAATGATCAATTCTTGGCCTTACATTATATTGTTGTTCAGGATTTATAATTTCTATAAGTTGAATCAATTCTTCCTCAGAGTCTTTGAGCAATTCCAAATCATCCATACTAATTATATCCACTTTTATTTATAACTGTAATACATCAACAAAGTAGCTGATTAATATTGTTTATGAATCATTATGAAATTGATGTCTATTTAATTTACACATAGATAATATACACCAATATTACTTTGATTTAGCATTTAAAAAAAATTTACATTATTTATCGCTTAGTTAAATATTAATTAATAAAAAAAATAAAGTTTTCATATTTTATATATTTCAGGAAAAAAAAAATTGAAAAATATTTTCAAGTTTCTCAGTTGATATAAACTAAAATTCGTGTAAATTTTCTCAAAAATTATAAATTAAATTGAAATTTTTCCAATATCTCATCAAAAACTTTTAAAATCCGTACACATGAAAGTTTAATGATGGATATCTTTTGAACGATTAATTTAATCTCCAAAACATAAGAAACCATATTTATAGAGCAGTTAATTTCCAACAAAAATTTGTATTGCGCATTGTAAAAGAGTCATTTATTGTCGAGTTATAAAATTCACAAACAAAAATTAAATTTGTCTTAAAATAATCAAAATTAAAGCCTTAATATCTTTCAAATGGTGAGACTTACGGAAAAAAATATAGAATACCTTTTTTGTAGAGCATTAAATTTCCTAATAAATACTTTCAAAAAAATTTTCTGCACAATCGATAAATGATGAGGTATGAATTTTTTTCTCTTGGACTGAGAAAAAAATACAAAACTGCTATGCGGGAGGATCTTCCTATTAAAATTAAGAGCTCATACTTGTTGAGAATTTTTTTAAGGTGTCTAACAACCCATTTTTCCGCGTCACTTGTAAAAAAAAATCGATTTTTTTGACCCACACTAGTATACAACTATAGGTACAGCGCCAAATTCAAATATTGAAATATTTCTATATATCCATGTTGTTTAAATCCTTGTCTTTTTAAATATAATAATTAAATTGTGGGCAATAAGGACAAAGTTTCTTGTGGAATTTTATCGCCAACATTTCTTCAGTCATTCCTGACTTCTTCAGGGCTCAAAATTAAAAATCACTCCACAAATGTCAACTGGTTTATTGTTCTACCAGTTGAGTCATTTTACAGCTTATTTTTATGACATTTGTGGAGTAATTTTTAAATTTTGAGCCCTGAAGAAGTCAGCAATGACTGACGAAACGTTGGCGATAAAATAAATAATATTCCACAAGAAGCTTTGTCCTTATTGCCCACAATTTAATGATTATACTACTATATATATTTATATATACCTACCTTTTTTCACCAAATAGTTTTCTGTAATAGTAAAAAATCAAATTTTTTGAATTATCAGAGACGGTAAATATTTAATTTTTAATATGTTATAATTTTGTAGTATAGCAATTTTCTATTGAAAGAAAAATTATGTCATTATAGAGTGCAAAATAAATGATTAAGAATATTATTTTCTAAGAAATTAATGCTGTATAGTTATTATTTTATTGGATTTTTCTCTGTTCTTGCGTAAAATTTTTATTACCATATTTCGTTTTTTGGTGGGGACAAATTTGAAAATTTTTGTGAGATTTTTTTTCTTTTTATTTGGTAATATATAATTTTTATGCGGAATAAAATAGGTGAGTTTAGGTGTGAGGTTTGAATGATAACTCGACGTTTCCCCGGATGAGGTTTATATGTGTAAGAGCTCATCGTATTTTAGTTACTGTCGTATGATAAGGTAGGACTTCAAACTTTTTAAACGGTTCTAAACGCGCCATAAAAATGATTTGTGTTTGGCTGGGGAAAACACTTATATGTCTGTGCATAAAATTTATTGGTATGCTAAATAGAATATTAACTTTAACGCCATTTTGCCCATCCACAAAAACAAAAACGGGATCACGTTGAGGCAACCGGTGAGAATTTAAAATAATTTCCCAAAAAACAAATATCATACTTGTGTGTGTTTATCAGACCCAATTCCTAAACGTTTTATTCGGTTTCGAACACTTTGCGTTTTGTGGTGGATTTAATGAATTAAATATCAGACACGAGATTGGTTTGTTTGAAACTCGTTCGAAACGAAATCACCGGCAAATAAGAAGTTATATCCGCCACATGGAAATGTAGATATATCAATATTGAACAAGGGATTATACGACCATTTATAAATGAAAAATGAGACCGAGGCCTAAGAGATAAACGTGGTGCATACGAGTTGGAAAAACGCAAAAAAAAAAAAAACTTTTACCGAAAGTATATTTCACCTACACACATTCCATCCCGTATGAATCATTCGAGTAAACACTGAGGTTAGATTTGTTTTTAAATTTTTAACAATGCTAAAATGCAGGGTACATAACTCGAGATTGTATTAGGGGATGGATGTATGCTCCTGCGCAAATTTAAATAATGTAATTTTTAAAAAATATACCAACGTTATTTTTCCCTTTTTGCCACGATGACATTCCAAGAAGACGAAAAAAAACTAAATTTGTATTTTACAAGCGTTAATAATTCAAAAGATTTTTTTTCTTTTACTGACCATGACGGAAGATGAAATATTTTGGGGTATGAAATAAATAAGAGTACCAAAAGCTTTTCTGTGTTAGCGACCTACGTAAATTCATGCAAACGTTGGATATCTAGTACAATATTTATGCTAACATATTGTTTCAAATAAGTTAATCTTTTAAAAAAAAAATACCGTTAAAATATTATCAAACTAAAATAATTAAAATTGTATTATATTAAATAAGAAGACAATTCAGGTTGTTTAAGATCGGTTTTTTTATTTAATATTTTTAATACACAATTAGCTACGTTTCGTTACGTATCGTAACTTCATTAGGCTTCTATAAAAAATTAAAATAATAACAAAATATGTCAATCATACATATGTATGTAGCTAATTGAATAGTAAAAATATTAAATAAAAAAACCGATCTTAAACAACTTGCATTGTTTTCTTATTAAAGGGTGGATTACCGTCAGTACGTAAAAAAAGGACTTTTTAAAAACTGCTGCCATTTTTTTTTAAAGATATTAAAAAACGGTCTTCAGCATATAAAAGTTAAAGTTTTGAACTTTTTTTTTTATTTGCCCCGATATGTCCCCCCCTCACCCTTTTCCAGCGCTTTGAAAAAGGGTCCTCAAAAATGAGGAGGCAAACGGGAGACAAGTTTTCTCGGAAACCGGAAGTCGGATCATAATTTTCTAAAAAATGTAGGTTTTGGTAATGCGTCTTCTTGGTACTGAACCTCCAAAATCCGAAAAGAGTTGAAAATTCAAAAAATGGCGCGACTTTAAAAAAAAAGTTAAAAAAAGGACCTTTTTTTGGACCTTTCCCTCTCTCCCACTTTGAGGGGGGGAAGGCTTGGCCAAATTCAGAGGTTCAGTACCAAGAAGACGTGTTGAACTATAACACTCTTCAGTTTCAAGTCAATCCGTCGGATAGTTTCTGAGAAATCTTGTCTCCCAGTTTTAAAAAGTTGATTTCGAGAAAAACGCATTTAAAATTATTTGTAAGATATTTTTTTATGTTATTATCAATTTATTCAATTTTTATCAGTGAAAATACATTAGTCAGCTATTCCAGGACCATATAATATATCGACAAATTCTTTTAACACGTTATTTTTGAATGTTATAAGAAGACATTTATGGAAAAAAAAATCAAAAAATTTTTTTCCTGACGGTGATCCACCCTTAATAAAGAAGCTGAGATCTGAATTTCTCCATCTATTATATTATATCCTTCTCAGAAAAACAAGAGCTTTTTGGAGCTATGAAGCTCTTTATTATCTCCTACCTTGAATCTTAATTCATACCGTTAAGAATTTAACCATTGAATATTTTCGTCATTAAGGTGATTTGTAAAATTTGAAGTTGTTGTAGGAGAAATTATACTGGAACTAAAAGTCTAAGAGCCAGTGGTTGGCTACCTGTATGTATATGACCAGACTTAAATTTTTGTACAGAGAGTCTCCGTAGAAAACTGGAATTAAAATTGGTGGAAAATGATTTTCCAACCTTTGATTCGTAAAAGATACAATCATAAATACGAACAGTGAAAGAAAGTTAATGGACTTCACTCGAAGACTTCAAATCGTAAATCAAAATTTCGAATTAAAAACAATTAGACCAATGATCGTTGATCGCGATAATGATCAAAATTAGTATTAGAAAATAAGTTGCCAAAATTTGATAAGAAAATTTTTTTATGGTTCTCAGTTTACGGATCTTTATTAAGACCGAAGGTCTCAATTATGCGAAGATAAATAACCCATACAAAATCAACGATCTTCATCCTCAAAAGTAAATTTTAAATTGAAAAATATAAATTGCGGATTAAAATTAAGAGTTATATAGAAAAATTATTCAAATAACAATAATTTTCTTTGCGATATGTGAATTATAAATCGAAAGAAATATCGTTCCAAATGTTCTGTACTCAAAAGTCACTTTAAACGACAAATACTAAGCTTACTTTGTACAAATCAAGGCACTGTAGATGTTTGAATGGCGCAGGATGCATGGGCCAATCATAACACACCGTACAATACTCAATCTTTAATTCGACCAATCAGTGAGTTTGTTACTAAAACCTTATAGATTTTAACCAATGACATGATTTTTGGATGTATATTCCTTATAACTTGTTCCGAAAGATCTATCAGTTTGGCCAATATAGAATTTTTCACAGGAATTACTTTCTTTTTTATATATTCCGGTTTTGTTTTTCGTTGTAATTTGGTTGTTCTTCAATGGCTTAAAAACTTTCATCATGTCGTTGTTTGTTGTAAATGCAATAATGAAGTTATTTTTCTTAAGGAAGTTGGCCATTGTAAAATTAAATATACAAGTATATTTGAAGTTTGATTTTATATATTTTTGGTTTTCTTTTGGTGGAGTTGGAAGAATGGATTTTTTTTTAGATTTCGATATTATTTTGTCTACGATTGAGCTGTTAGATCCGTAAGTAGTAGTTATATGTTTAATTATCTTAAATTCTTCTTCACGAGTTTTGGTGCTAAGAAGGAACTTGATTGCTCTGAATACTAGACTGTTGTAACCTGCCATATTTTGGTTTCTTTGGTGAAATGATATTTTATGGATAGTTCTGTTCATTGTCGTTGGATTTCTGTATGTATTGTATGACAAATTTTTTATTTTCATTGGTGATTGTTGTGTCTAAAAAGTGAATTGTTCCATTTAGTTGGTAATCTGAAGTGAATTTTATTTTCTGGTTAATTTTATTTAGATCGGATATCATATTATCAATTTGTCGGGTAGTTCCATTAAATTATATAAATGTATCATCTACATATTTTCCTTAATATATTATTTTATTTTTTAGGTATTTTATTTCTTTATTTTTTCTTTTACTTCTGGTGGAATTTCTATAGAGGTGCTTTACACCTGTTCATAGAACCAGAAGAACTACAAAATTTATACAAAATTAGTATAGATAATAAAATTTACCAAATCAATAATACAAACTAAAAAAAGATATATTACAATATTACTTAAAACTATTTTTTCTAAAATTACGTCATATAGTTGGAAATCCAGTTTCCCAGCTTTTTCCCCAATATCTTTTTGGAACAGATCAGCAATTTCATGTTTTCAGGTAGCATATTAAAATATTTAATTGCAACGTAGTAAGCACTTTTGGCTTGGATAGTTTTTTTTTTACTTTTTGGCAATACTAGCTACTTAGATCTAGTGTTACTCAGCCTTTCAGCATAAAGTTTTTTACAATCATTGTAATTAAAACTAAGATCTCTAACTATAAAGTAGTCTCGTATTTTCAGTGGCGCAGTCAATTGATTGTTGTAACATATTTTCTTAATTAACTTATTTTGGATGTAAGCTAGTTGTCTTATCGAGTTGTGGTAGGTCCCACCCCACGCTGTAATTCCATAGTTAATCACGCTTTCAAAAAGACCATGGTAAATTGTTTTTAGAACAGGTGCTTGGAGATAGTTATTTAATTTATTAAATAGAAATGTAAAATATTTGATTTTTTTTGCAAGTTCCATAGCATGAATATTCCATTTCATGTGGCAGTCAAAATATATACCAAGGTATATGCAGCTTGTTACTCTTTTTAGTTCTTTATCTGCAATAAATAGTTGAAATTTAACTGCTATACTATCTACATAGCTTCTTCATAATATATTTATTTTCAAAGTGATTCATGTAAATGTCGGCTAGTAGTCCTGATAAAAGGGAACCCATGGCCAAGCCATGATAAATTTTTTGATAAAAACTGAAAAAAATCTGGGAGAAAAGCCTGTTTAATTATGTTTCTATGTTTATTATTTTGTAAAATTTTGGGAAAATATACTTTGAGGAAAAAAATTAATTTCATAATTGCCTTTTTTTTTCATTTTTCTTCGAAGGGGGGAGGTTCTGTTTAAATTTCCTTAACTTTTTTTTTTAGTTTTACATTTAACCAACCGTTTCCCTAATTTTCCCGCATTTTTGTTATTGTATGTCGCTTTGAACCATATTTTCTTAACATTTTACTATATTAATGACTAATTAATTAATTTTTCTTAATTAATTTATAACCGCTAAACTTTTTTGACACAAACGAAACGGTTTCTTCCCATACCTCTACGAACGATTTCCCATCGATTTAAAAAAAAATCGGAAAATTCACACTTTAAAATTTTCTTGGCTAATCGGTATAGGGTTCATTATTTACTCATCATAACGATGAACTAAAACCAACATGCAGCATTTTTGATTATATTGAAGTAGCTTTTAAAAAGTTCTGGCTACCCTGCCTAAAATCTCTGTGCACGCCACTGAAAACTACCACAGAGCATCAAAATGGTATCATTTGACATTGTTAACTTATTCACAAATGTCTTTGTTGAAGAGACAACCAAAATTGTAGAATATAATCTAATGATAAGTATTTTATTTATTTTCGAGTCACAGTAAATTAAGGTTTACAATTGACAAAATAATTATTACCTGATGATGACAGTCAAAAACTGTTGAAACGCGTCGTAATATGGAAGAAATTGAGTCTCATAAGACAAAAATTATTATTCAATAATCTAATGAGATCAAAAATATATAATTATATGGATACCAACGACATAATGAACTTGTTAAAAATATTATTTTCTCATTAAGATCTTCAGCCGAAGAGGATTTCCAACAAAGCGCTGTGTACTAAATTATTATAGTTGCCGCATATCGTGAACATTATTTTCTAGAAAGAATTTCCCGAAAACTTATAAATAATTTTTGAATTTAGGTATCTCGAATAAAATTTCGGCAAAGTGCCATAACAACCTTCCATATCTTTTCCTCGAAGGTCTCTACGGAATGCTTTATTTGCACAGCTTCCGCCATCATCGACTCACTTGACACTTGTAAATGGTGAGTCATTTTCCTTGAAATTTTTCCCGTTGTTTATTTGCTAAAAAGCTCCCGAAAAAAAAATTGTCGAATATTAAGCACAAATTTTCATTCTTCCTATGTTTTTTTTTTTTTGTTAGACAATTGATTGATTATCCTACTACTTTAGTTTGTTGAAATTATTTTCTGAAATTTTGTTGAATTTTTTTGTTGTTCACATTGCTTTAAAATTGTTTTTGCTGAACGAATCGTTTTGTATTTCCTTCGTTTCGCTTAAATTTCAATTAATTTCATTCTATGACTTAATAACCTTAATTTTTCATTTCCCACCCCTTTGGTTTTTTGTTCGCATTTCTTCTTCCCTATCCTTGCTGGTGTGCCTTCGTATATTTTGTTGGAGAAACAAATTTATTATTTTTGTATATCTGTACGTAAGCATTATTTTATTCTCCCGCGTACAATTACTGCCCCCCAATTTCATATACCTACAACCAAACACACATAACAAATTTCTCATACTTTCCCAACCCCCATTCCTCTTTTCAACTGAAAAACATGTTTGCTCATAAAATACAATATTTCAATCCACCTCAAAGTATAATATTAATAATAATCATAATTAATAATTAAATCGAAATTTATTGCTCTGTATCTCTCTGTATCTATCGAAAATCGCGGAAAATCGAAACACAAACGAAATAATTGCTTTTCGTAAATGGCTAATTTGGTTAGTTTAATATTACACGCGAAAAGTGTGCGAATATTAATAGTTGCATCACACACCCCCAATCGTAAAATGTTTGGTGAATAGAGGAAATTGTATTGGAGGTTTGGAAATTTCCAGTTTTCCAGTAAAAATGATTGCTATTGAAATTGAAATGTTTGATTGGAATGGTGTGATTGGGGATGGACTTGTTTGTTCATTTGTTCTGGAACCATAATAATTAATAATAATTTAATTTAATTATTAAAATATTAAATTTAATGAACATATTATTTTCGTTTGGAATTGAGAATTGATAAATAGAGAATATTGACAGGTTTTAGCATTTTTATTTCAATGTTTAATATAAATGGAATGAAACATAAACGCCAAATCAATTGCAAAAGTATTTCATTACTATTTCAATGAATTGGAAATATAATTTGCTAGAGTTATTGTTTTTGATTAATTTTCTATAACTATTAAACTTAAGTATTTAATTTACATCTACTTAAATTAGTTCTTAAAGTTACTATTAAATTGTCATTTCTAAAACCTTTCTTATTTTTGACTTAAGGGACTATTTTATTAGAGAAGATGCCAAATTAGACGCTGGCTATGCTTTTTTTCTTCTGACCAATATTTTTCTTCGTAATAATGAATTTGCAAATCAAAAAATAATTATTTGGCTTAACAAAATAAATAATTATGCTTTAATAGTAAAAAAATGATTATACTTCCTCCTTTTGAGCTCAAAATTCCACTAGCTGATGTCCGCGACTTCGTCTGCGTAACGAAGGTATGGATTAAATTTTCTTATTAAATTTTCTATTTGTATTGGTAAATGAAAATTTTTATTTTTCTTATTTATTTGTTTAATGAAAAAAATTATCATACTTAAAAACAATATATTGACGACTTTAAAAAGACACATTTAATAAACTGTTGCAAAGAATAAAATATTTGTATTGATCAATTAATTTTCAAAAAATATTTATAAATATCTAAAAAGATATGATCTATTAGGTATACCTTCGATAGGTATATTAACCGTGAACCAAATAATCTGTAAAACAATCAGCATCTATACATAAATAAAAAATATCACCTAGTTCAATAAATTTGGTCTTAATTATTACTGAAAACAGTCACAAGCTTACAGAATACTCACCTTAAAAAATTAGACGTTAAGGTTCTAGATTTTTGATTATTAGTAGGAATCCTATTTCAACGTCTCGATTCCCGAATGAACCTTTTTCCCAAAACTATTACTCTCCTACAATGTACAACACTGCCGCAAAATTGAAATTTATAAAATTGCACGAGATTCAGTTCCTCCATAATCAAGTATAACCATTGTGTAACTATACACTTATTATTAAAATATGTAAATTTCAACTATACAATTAAACCATATTGGATAGTCTCGAGTTCACTTTACATGATTTGGCGTATGTCTTTTGCTCTGGAAGAGCAATTTGAATTTATTGTTGTCATTATGAGTTTTGGTATATTTAACATTCAAAACTACCCCCCCCCCTTTAAATTGTCATTTTTTCTCTCTCTCAATGGAAGCCAACAATTTAAGTTCACTTAAATGCCGATAAGTATTTTCTTTTAGATCGCTAAATTTCAGGAGGTACTTGGTCACTAATGTATTTATTTGAGAATACGTTTTTTAGATTTCCTGGTTCACAGTATGTGCAACCTAAAGAACTTAAAGCTCAGTTATAAACCTAACTTACCCATTTTCAGGTTTATATATCTCAGAGTTTAAATTTTTAGGTAGACCTTAAGTTTTAGTTTCTTATATAAGACCAACATTGTTTAGTATTAAGCGGTAAGACTTTTCATCTACAACGGTAATTTGATTATGAAATTTAAAATTTCGATTGTTTATTAGACTTTATCCCATATAAACTTTGCCACCATTTTTCACTCTTTTAGAGGAGGAATTTTTAAAAACCCTTTCTTAGTATATACCTGCATCATATAAGGAAAACACTTTTCAAATTTCATCGACACAAATATGCATTTATATTGGACAAATACAATGTAAAACGAAAAAAACTATGATTATCTTTATTTTGATTATCATGACTAAAAAGCAATTCGATTTCACACACTTGGACTCTGTACATACAACATTATTGGAAAAAGATAGACAGCGTGGAAGTAAATCCAAAAAAATATAGATTCTTGAAGGGAATTTAATGCTCTACAAAAAAGGTTTCTCAACGTTTTTACATAAAATCACTCTTTCAAAATTGGTTCAACAATGAAAAAAACAATAATTAAATTTTTTCTTCAACTTTAGTAGTGAATAATTTTTGTAAATGTGATTTAATGTAAAAATGTTAAGTGATTTTTTTGTAGAGCATTTAATTTCCTTTAAGAACCTATATTGTTAATTTCTATATATTTATTTGTTCGTTAGTTACAAAATTCCAAAATAAACGAGATAACGAGATAAATCTAAAATTTATATCAATTTTTAAAGCTTGATTATTCGTAAATGGCGTGTCTGGAAAAAATTTTTATAGAAACGTTTTTTGTAGAGAATTTAATTTTCTATAAATATATGTGCAGATTAATTTTTTTACCTTGATAGTTTGACAGCATTGACGCAAAAATGAAAGCACAAATAAAAAATCGAAATTAAAGAGGATAGACCTCTTAGTATTAATATTAAGGGCTCAAACCTTCCCGATATTTTTTTTTGTTACCTTGAACAATATTTTTGATGTACTTTTCAAGAAAAAAAATAGTCGATTTTCTTGGCCCAGTCATATAAATAACGATGAACTTGTGGAATAGTATGTGTGGATATATGGAATAGGTAAAGGTGAATTGTTTTAAATTAAACGGTAATAATGATTCGTCTTTTAGAGAACTTTGGTTATTAAATTTAAACTTTTGATTGTTAATTAACTCTTTATATTTTTATAAAAAACTTAGTCACCAATTTTCAGTCTTTTAGGGTAGGAATTTTCAAACAACATCACATAACATACCTACTTATTATAAGAAATACATCGAATATACGAATTTCATCAGTCAGAGAGGGTAAATAAATATAGGATTTTAAATATGCACGGTTTTAAAAACACAATAACTATACGCTTTATTACTATTAAAATTATTACTTGTTTGATTAATATTTTCTAATTAACCAACTCTCAGGATTTAACATTGATAAGTATTTTATTAATTTCCGAATCACAATAAATTAATGGATAATAATATATATATGTTGTTGAGATTCAATTAAAAAATTACTTTATTACAATTAAAAAAAAATTAATTGAATCTCAAAGACATATATATATATATATATATATATATATATATATATATATATATATATATATATATATATATATAAATATATATATATATATATATATATATATATATATATATATTATTATCCATTAATCTCAGGGTTTATTAACAAAAATTTTGTAAAAAAAAATGGTTGCTGTAAGATTTGAACCCACGGTTCTTTATTTATGTGCATCAGATATGTACAGCAAAGCGCTATCAACATAGTTATAAATAAATGATAAAATTTAGATCTCAGCTTTTATTAAATAAGAAAACAATTCAGGTTGATTAAGATCGGTTTTTTTATTATTTAATATTTTTTAATATTCAAATTAGCTACGTTTCGTTACGTATCGTAACTTCATCAGGCAACCAATTAGCTATGAAACGTAGCTATATATTAAATAATAAAAAAAACCGATCTTAAACAACCTGAATTGTCTTCTTATATAGTTATAAATATTGTATTTGTATATACAAACGTTTATATTTCAAAGAAGCAATTTTTGGGACTTTAAATTGAATCTATTGTGCTAGTTATTAGTTCAACTAAAAAGATAAATAAAAATTATTTTCTAACTTTTAAATGCATTTCCAATGATATATAACTTGCCTGTTAAAAAAATTTTTTTCATCCCTCAGTATTTACGTAGGGAATACCTTCCCTTATTTTTTTAAAGGAATAATAATTAGCCTAATATTAGTGGGTAATTGTGATGTATCTTAATATCAAATTTCATTAAATTCGGCCGTTCTTTTCCTTAGTTGTAAACAGACTCACAAGAGAAAAAAAATTTGGATAAAAGTCTTTTGAAACAAATACTTACCCTAAAATTGGGTTCAAAATTAAAATATACAGACAGACATAAGAACTTTATATATTAGTTCAAATATTGCAGTAGAAATATATGCACTGTTGGTGTTTTTACATTGAAACTTAGAGCTTTGAAGCAAAACATCAATGATAAACGTTGGTGCTCAAAGCTGCCACTTATTTGACTATTTCAGTGTGCCCAGTGGCGCATTTTGATTTATATAATCAAACATTTGTCACATTTATGAAACTCTGTTTTGGGATATATGCATATTTATTACTTCCCATATCATTGCATATCTCAAGTGAATCTTGACCAACTTTTCTCAAATCATACAATATAATTGAATAATCATCACAGGAAAATAATGCATTTTTCGTTGCAAATGTATTTGTTTTTCTTCTGTTGAAAAAAGTTTCATAATAGGGATGAAATTGCGTGTGTTTGTTGTATAATAAATCATTGGAATTGATATTTTTTTCATGAATTCTGACTAAAAGTATTTTTTAATTGAATTTTTTTTTGGGATCATGGTGAAAGGCAAGCTTCATCTACCACCTGTATCCTCATTGATTCACACATGCCCTCAAACAGCAAAATATAATGTCTAAATATAAATTTAACTCATTATAACTGACGTAAAAGCTGACGGCATTTATAGCTGTGAGTTTATCGGAAAATTCAAGCGGTTGCTTGAATTTAATTAAATTTATTGATTTTAATATAACATATATATGTGTATATATATATAATAAATACATGTGAAACCTCCCCCTCTGCTCTCGTCCCACATTTTCCCACTAACTCATTTTCTCGTGCGCACACACACATATATGCATACAAACATGAATTACTAATATTCAAACAACAGTGTTAAGTATAATATTATATACATTATAAGTGACATCTACAACGATGTTATCAATCCTCCAACTCTCAACCCTTGGCGTTCTCGCCTTTTGCATCCTATTCTACCCCTAAGCCGTTCAACCCCTTTCCTAATATCAGCAAACCTCAACCTCAAACCAAATCGCCTTCCAATAAACCGCACCATGTGTACAGATGGCTGGAAACTGGTGCGGGGGAGGCTTTTGGCTTCAGGCTTTGGTCGGATGCAGCGGGTAAGTGGATGAGTGATGGTTGGGGGAAATGCACCACGATGGGGCTGAAGGTGGATGGTGTAAATTATATACATACATACATTAACCAACCAAGGGGTTGGTGCTATTATTGTTATTATTTAAATTTAAATTTAATGTCGCTTGATTTAAATAGACAGAGGCAAACTTTTAAACGCTTTTTCACGATGGGGGGGGAGAACCAGACGAAAAAAGCTGCGTTTCTATTGGAATTTTTCTTGTTTTTGAGTCATTAAATAATTAAGTTTTGGGCCATTTATTTCCAAACAATGCATTCCGTAAGTCTTAAAAGTCACATTGTCAAATTTATTGTTACCAATTTAACAAGTGGCCAGAAAAACGTAAAATTTTGTGTAAATTCTTCCAAAATATTTTTATTAATTATTCAAATAACCCCCAAAAAAAATCATCACTTTATTATCCTTCAGAATGAATTTACTTTTTTGAAGTACCAATAAAATTAATCAGCTTTATAAGACCAAGCTTTTACCCGAAAATTTCTAAGCTTTATAAAACTTTTTAATTGTTCTTTTTTTTAAACTTACAGAAAAAAAAAGCTTTAAAGCTTCTTTTTAAGATAAATAATATATTATCTTTAACCTTCACAAATTGATTTTAAACTATCAGGAATAAAGGGCATAGGACGATAAGTATAGTGAATCGGCCCCAGAAGAGTATTTGGTTCATAATTTCAGGGTAATTTTTTAAGATACAATAATTCGGCTAGTTTCAGATCCCTATGTATTGCCATTTCTTCAAAAATCGAAAAAAGCTGGAAATCAGAAATAAAAATTCTCAGAAACTTGTCAATCGATTTATTTAAATTTTGGATATATTTTAGGGGCTGATGGTAGCTTTCAGAAAAAAAAAATAAGAACTTTATCGGGTTATAAAATCCTCAAAAAAAGAGAGTTTTTTCTTTTAATTTTTAACCATGATACAATTTTGGTACAATTACGAAACTATTTGTTTCGAATTCTCCATACAATTTCCTTTGATAAGTTAAAAATAATTACTTCTTGAAAATAAACCTTTTTTTGTAAAATTACAAATTAAAGTTTGTAGTATTCTATGTATGTCCCAGATGAGGTTGATGATATTTGGATATAAAAACAGTAGCTTTTTGGTTTATAATATAAATTTTATATCCTCAAATTAAATGATTTCTAAAGGACATTGGACGATAAGTATAGTGAATCGGCCCCAGAGGAGTATTTGGGAAGACTATTTCTAGCTTCATAATTTCAGGGTATGTTGGTACTATTAAGATACAATAATTCGGCAAGTCTCCAATCCCTATGTATTACCGTTTCTTCAAAAATCGAAAAAAGCTGGAAATCAGAAAAAAAAATTTGGATATGTTATAGGGGCTGATGGAAGCTTCTATAAAAAAGAGCTTTTTCGGTGTATAGAAACCTTGAAAAAAGAGAGCTTTTTTTAATTTTAATTTTTAACCATGATACAATTTTGGTACAATTACAAAACAATTTTTTTTGAATTCCTCATCCAATTTCCTTTAAAGTATTGAGTATCTCAAAACTAAAGAAAATTGGATGGGGAATTCAAAAAAAAAATGGTTTCGTAACTGTACCAAAATTGTATCATGGTTCATAATTAAAATTAAAAGAAAAAGCTCTCTTTTTTCAAGGATCTTATTAACCGATAAAGCTCTTATTTTTTTTTATAGAAGCTACAATCAGCATCTATAACATATCCAAAATTCAAATAAATCGATTCACAAGTTTCTGAAAAAAAATTTTTTTTTCTGATTTCCAGCTTTTTTCGATTTTTGAAGCAACTATAATACATAAGGATCTGAAATTTGCCAAATTATTGTATTTTAATAGTACCAGCATACCCTGAAATTATGAACCAAATACCCTTCTGGGCCGATTCACTATACTTATCGTCCTATGTCCTTTATACCTGCTAGTCTAAAATAAATTTGTGAAGGTTAAAAATAATATGTTATTCATCTTAAAAAGAAGCTTTCGAACTCTTTTTCTCTGTAAGTTTAAAAAAAAAAAGATCAATTAAAAACTTTTATAAAGCTTAGAAATTTTCGGGTAAAAGCTTGGTCTTAGAGAAATTTAAACCAATAAAGCTCTTAATTTTTTTTATAGAAGCTACAATCAGCATCTATAACATATCCAAAATTCAAATAAATCGATTCACAAGTTTCTGAAAAAAATATTTTTTTTTGACATCCAGCTTTTTTCGATTTTTGAAGGAACTGTAATTCATAGGGATATGCAACTTGCCAAATTATTGTATCTTAATAGTACCAACATACCCTGAATTTATTCTGGGGCCGATTCACTATACTTATCGTCCTATGTCCTTTATACTCCAGTAAATGTGAAACTAATTTCTAGCTTTAGAATATTCTTCAGTTAGTATTGACCGAATCTGAAACTTATTGAGAGAAGTTTGTCTTAAATTTTGTTTGAAGACTCCTTTACCCCTGATACAGTATCGAATCGTTTGAGTTACCTTTAATGGAATGCAATAACTTTCAAATTAGCACATAAAAGAGATTTGTGAGCAGTTTTCAAAGCTCAAAATTAAATATTTATGAATCTATTGAACTTTGGAAATAGTTTTCTTTTTTCATTATTTTAATCCGTATAGAATTTTAGTAAAAAATACAAATCAAAGTTCAAAATCCAAGATGCAAATTTGTTCTGAAATCCAAATCAAATCAATGCATTCCTCTTTTTCCGAAACGAGGCAAGGATGCATTTTGTGTAACATGCAAAGCTTTGAAAGCTTGTGATATAAAATATTTGACGTTCGAGTGTATGAGAGGGAAGTGGAAAGATGATGCGCGTTTTCTTGCACACATCCCCATCGTTGCACATATAATATTCGCGAAAAGGTCGCGTTGGTTGACGACAGTGATGGTCGGTCGCGCGTCAACTCTATCGTCCTTTCTTTTCAACAGACACGTTTCTGTTACATTTGTCAGTGATGATGGCATATCACAGACATCTGACAATATCATACCCAGTGTGCATAATAATCAGTTCTTTGAATAAGTGGGCATATGTGAAAGATATGGATGAAGGAAAAACGCACCACTGCCATTCGGAAAATGATGCAAACGAAAAACGAGTCGTTGATGCTTTTAAGCTTGCTGGCTGTTCACATATCGAGTACAGGATGTTTTCAAAAAGCTTGATTCTTCTTAGGAAATACGATGTATTATCTAAAACTATGGTCATTTAAACAAAATTGGACAAATTAAACACAAAATAAATATATATATTAGACTGATTCAAAAAAAATGATGATTTTTTTTTCTTCATTATATCAACAATATTGTTGGGAATGATAAAAAAAAATCCTGTGAAAGTTTAAGCTCTTAATATTAATATTAAGAGGTGCCGCATCGCAAATTTCGATTTTCCATTAGGTAACATAGGAACAATATTCTATTGCATTTTGCAACTTTATAGTTCACGTTGGTGACAATATTTCGGAATGACCAAGATATATTCTTGTAGAAAATTAAACGATCTACAAAAAAAGTCTTCTACAAGTTTTTGATATACTTATTTCTTCAAAAGTTATTCGAGGTCAAAGTTGAACTAAAGAGAAATTTTAATGTTTTTTCAATTTTTTGACACAACCATCAATTTTATGAGAAAATTTTATAGGACATTTTTTGTAGAGCACTTTTTTTCAATAACTTATCTCTTTAAAAGTTTTTGATATTTTTCGTAGGTCCTAAGTTATTTAATTAAAATAAAACATGTAATTTTTATGTTAAAAATATAATAATTCAGTGAATTTTCAGTTTAATGCAAATAACTTAGGACCTGTGAAAAATATCAAAAACTTTTATAAAGATAAGTTATAGGAATAAAGTGCTCTACAAAAAATGTCCTATAAAATTTTCTAATAAAATTGATGGTTGCGTCAAAAAATTGAAAAATTATTAAAATTTCTCTTTAGTTCAACTTTGACCTCGACTAACTTTTGAAGGAATAAATATATCAAAAACTTGGTTAGAAACCTTTTATGTAGACCGTTCAGTTTTCTACAAGAATATACCTTAAACAATCCGAAATATTGTCACCAACGTGAGCTATAAAATTCCAAAGTGCAAGAGAATATTGTTCCCATGTTATTTAAATGGAAAATCGAAATTTGCGATGCGTCACCTCTTAATATTAATATTAAGAGCTTAAACTTTCACAGAATTTTTTTTGTGATTCCCAACAATATTTTTGATATAATTAAGAAAAAAATAATATATTTTTTTTTGAATCAGTCTATTATATATAGTAACATAAACGGTTAATATTTTCTTTAGTTTTATGCTAAAAGAAATTGGGAAAAATTTTTGAAATAAAAATCTAAAACCTTTATCTTTGACCTCAAGTTTGAAATGAATTCCAAACTTTAATCCATACATCACAATTTCTTGATTTCTTATAAAAATTGATTTTTTTTAAATAAACAATTTGCAATCATTTATTAGTAGAAAACACCTGTAAAGTTATTAGTTTTATTGATCAAATTTTTCCAATGATTGTTTAGAATTCGTAATAACTTAGGAGGAAAAAAAGGTTTAGTCTCGCTAGTTTAGATATTTCAAGGTTGTCTTAACTAGAAAATTGAAACATTTACCAAGACATTTTTCTAGAAAAACTAATTTTATATTATATGATATAATTTTATAGCTCAAGTTGGTAACAATATTTCGGAATGATCAAGGTATATTCTTGTAGAAAATTAAACGATCTACAAAAAAAATCTCTAACCAAGTTTTTGATATATTTATTCCTTCAAAAGTTATTCGAGGTCAAATTTGAACTAAAGAGAAATCTTTTATTTTAAAGAGAAATTTTAAACAGAAATATTTTTTCAAATTTTTGACGCAACCATCACTTTTATGAGAAAATATTATAGAACATTTTTTGTAGAGCACTTTTTTTCCTATAACTTTTCTCTATAAAAGTTTTTGATATTTTTCACAGGTCCTAAGTTATTTAGTTTAATTAAACAAAATAATGTTTATGTTAAAAATATAATAATTCAGGGAATTTTCAGTTTAATGCAAATAACTTAAAACTTGTGAAAAATATCAAAAGCTTTTATAGATATAAGATATAGAAAAAAAAGGCGCTCTACAAAATATGTCCTATAAAATTTTCTCTTAAAATTGATGGTTGCGTCAAAAAGTTGAAAAAATATTAAAATTTCTCTCTAGTTCAATTTTGACCTTGAATAACTTTTGAAGGAGTAAATATATCAAAAACTTAGTTAAAGAACTTTTTTGTAGATCGTTCAATTTTCTACAAGAATATACCTTGATCATTTCGAAATATTGTCACCAACGTGAACTATAAAATTACAAAGTGCAAGAGAATATTGTTCCCATGTTATTTAAATGGAAAAACAAAATTTGCGATGTGGCACCTCTTAATATTAATATTAAGAGCTTCAACATTCACATGATTTTTTTTTGTCATTCCCAAGAATATTTTCTGAAATATTATGATAAAATTTTGAAACATCTGTATATGTGAAAATGCATAAGACGATCATCATACAGATAAAACAAACAAAAAGCTTTTGAACTTTGGCTTGACTAGAAGAACAAGTAACGCAAAGATATTGAGACTTGCAACTGCTTTTATGCATTCTTTTTTCCAACTTTCAAAGCTTTTTTGTTCAATTTTTACCACTTTTCAAAAAATGTGCATCCGCGTTCGGCTCTTATTCAAAGCATATTTTACCAGCACCAAATAATTACATTTTGTTAGCTTTGTAAATGAATAATAAATAATTTTAAATCGGATCGACACAAATTAATTTGATGATAGAACAACTAAAAATAATTTCCAATCAGCCAATGAATAATTAAATATTTAACGAACTGATGAATTGTAAACACAATTCTTTTTGTACCACTCCATGTTCAACAAAGTGAAGTGCTAGTCGCGTTTGTATGTTTGCCAATGAACCAATGAATGGATCACACTCGACACTTTTTGTTGTGTAGGCTGCCGGAAAAAATAATTATATAAATTAACTAGCACACATTGTAAATAATTAACGCGCAAATTGCAACCTATATCGTTTTCGTCGGTGGGTACATAAAATAAAATTATAAATGGAATTTGGATGAAATCGTAAATTTGACGAACGAATTATATGCATCGCATTGATCTATCAATGTGTGAATTGCCTCGTTTATTTTCACATCTGATTCACTTCCAGTTCTATTCCACCCTGTCTCGTAAAATTGACAAAGCGCTGGGGGTTTGTTTTGTTGTGTTGTATAATGGGGAAATGAACCAACGATTTGTGGATGTGTGTCATAAATGGAGAGTAATGAGCTGATTGTAATAAAAAGAGATGAGAGGCACTTCTTATCATCTAATACCATCAATACACTCCATGCCACTTTGCCTTGTATACTTTATTATTTAGTTTAGAGTAGTCAAACATGCAGTTAAGCGAAAAAAATTATAGTAAAATTAATTGGATTTAGCATATTTTTTAATTCTATATTTTCTTTCTAAAAATTACCTTTTTTTCATTAAGATATTTTGAATTTTCCATAGTTAATCTTCAGTATCTAGCATCAATTTCTGTAAAATATCTTTCTCTTAAACTTACTTTAAAAGTTAGCTGGTAAATATATATGTTTTTTTGTATAGGAAATTCCTATCTACCTTAAGAAATATTTTAAAAATAATTAAAAAAACTTAATCATTTTTGTGACAATTTTTTTCTCATTTTCCAGCCTTGAAAATATTTTCTAAATCTGTAAATAACACCGGCACACAAAAAAAAAGTGCTCTGTAATTTTGACCGGACCTACATAAATCTACGTATTTTGACCCCCTGAACACGAATCCGGGGTCGGTTTGACCCGTACACCCTCAAAAATTCGAGAAAACTTTAGAAAACCGAAAAAAATTGTTAAAATCGGCAGTTTTAGTGACATAAAAATTTTTTTGAACTAATCAAGCATGATTTTCATGTTTTGCGATCCGCTGAATACAAATTCGAAGTTTATTTAGGTCATAAGCTGTTTTAATTGTAAGAAAATTGCAAAAAATCTTTGAAAATTGCGAGAAATTGCAGTAATTGTGTACAAAAATTCTAAGGAGCTAGATAAATCGTGATTTTTATGTATTCTAATCCGCATAATATAAATCTTGAAGGTATTCGGTCCAGCCATTTTTAGAAATCCATGTAAATAGCAAAAAATCCTGAAAATTTCAGAAAAATCAAAGTTCTTGTGATAAATATCAAATTTTTAATGAAATCATATTAAATTTGACATGTTGGCAAATCTGTTGAGTATAAATTTGAGGTTCATTGATCCGGAATCAAAAAAAAATTTTGTTAATCGTAAAAAATCTATAGAAATAACAAAATCGCGGTTAGCCAAATAATCTTCAAAAATTATATTCCAGAAATAGAATAATATGCAAAATATCCTTTGTAGAGATTTAAAAGTTTATTTTCATCATATAATCTCGAATTTTAGAACAATAGCCGCCATTTCGTACAATTTTTAAGGGTTTTTTGCAATTTTCTTACAATAAAAACGGCTTATGGTCTACATAAACTTTGAATTTGTATTCAGCGGATCGCAAAACATGAAAATCATGCTCAGTTTAGTTCAAAAAAATTTTTATGTCACCAAAACTGCCGATTTTAACCATTTTATTCGGTTTTTTAAAGTTTTCTCAAATTTTTGAAGGTGTACGGGTCAAACCGACCCCGGATTCGTGTTCAGGGGGTCAAAATACGTAGATTTATGTAGGTCCGGTCAAAAGTACAGAACACTTTTTTTTTGTGTGCCGGTGTAATTATTTACTACTAGCTGAACCCGGCAAACGTTGTCTTGCCAGCTTATGGTTGTAAATAAATAAATTGAATTTAGCCAAAAAAAGTTTATGAATTATTAGAATCACTTCCCGTATCAACCCGCAGTATCCCTCACTGTACCAATTATAACTTACTTTCAAGATATAGTTTATCAATTACGTTAAGAAAAGATTTGCTCTACCTTTAAAAATCACTGCACCATCATAGCGATACAGTATTGACAGTTAGTGGCTATTGTATTGGCCGTTGAAAAAGCCATTTTCTAGCAATCGAAGGTATTTTTTTCAACGCAAGAAAAAAATAAAAACAATCTTTAAAACGGATTGTATATCCTGACAAAATTTCAGCTATATCAATGATAATTTGAGTTTAATATAATGAGTTAAAAATAATAAGTTTTTGAAATCTACATAAACCAACACCAGAGCCAGTCCAAATAGAGTGGTCCAAAAATAAATGAAATGGTTGCTCGACCAATCTCAAAAAAATAATTTTGTGTGTGCTATCACCCCAACATGTTGGTAGTTCAAATTCATCATTATTTAAATTTTATTGTTTTTAGTTTTCAGTTGGTGGTCATATTAGTTTTACTAGGCACAGACATTTTCGCACTTTTAAGGATTTGGGGAAACTTGATTATCTCAAGCCTTATTTGTCCTATCAAAATTAATTAAAAGCAGTGGGCTTAAAAAAATATAAGCTATAAAATTGTAATAAAACGTTTTCACCTAAATTTAATTCTAAGGTGTAAAATTTCAGCTTAAATTTTTAGTTCTCATTTGAAAAAACTCCAATTTTCACGGAAAGATTGTGAAGGAAGGAAAAGAGTATACACGTTAAAACTTTTTTTAAAAACAATTAGGTACTAGTTGTATTCAAAAACAAAATTTGAAGTCTGAGACTTAGAGCCTTTTTAAAATAAAAAATAACAAAATTTGGAAATTTTCAAAGTTTGCTATTTTCTGAGCTCAATATCTCTGGTGGGGGACCAGATAAAAATCTGAAATATCACTCCATTATAGTACTATATGATACTATTATGCACCTAAAATTTGGAGTTTGAGATTTGACTAGGACCAGAGGTATTGCAAGCACAAAATGTCAAAATAATGCATACTTCAGTAGGTGAATATAATGTATTTAACCAATTAATATGTGACATATACTTGACAAAACGTTTGTCAATTACGTTTAGAGAAAATTTGCTCGACCTTTAAAAATATCTGTATTATCATAGCGATGCAGTATTGACAGTTAGCGGCTATTGTTTTGGCCGTTGAAAAAACATTTTTCTAAAATTTGAGCTAAATCAATGATATTTTTTTTGAGTTTTTGAAATAAACATAAATCAACACCACAATTTTGTATATGTAAATAAATGATTGATTATTCATTTTTTATTTAAATCAGAAGTTGTAAAAGTTAGCCAACCACAAAAAGGACCACAAAAAGCCTCTTTGACAGTTTTTTCGGCCCACGATATGCATCAGGCTGTCATAAAATTTCATACCCTTTTTAATGACCAAATTGGTGAAAACCGAAATATTAAAATGATTTTCATTGTATCTAAATTTAGTATGGAGAATTTGAGATATAACTTCAAAAGAGGCTCCCGGAGTTATGATGCATTTCTGAAGTGGCCCGCAATATCATATGTTTAGGCCCCCCCTGATTTCATGTATGCTGATTTTTCGATATCTTAAAAAAGAACATAGATTTTTCATTAAAGCATCCAATTTATATCCAATTTATGGGTCTTCGTTAAATAATTTTAATTTCTGAAAGTTACATTTATTATTAATAATTAATCATAAATAGGCAACCTTTTCTTTCGAAGAAAAATTAGTTGAGCTTGATTGCAAAGTTTCTATCAAATCAGTAAGGCTGTCTTCAGATTGGAACCATAAATGAAATCGGAATAAAATATTGATACAACTATTTGGATTAGACTTGTCTGTGACCTTCATTATACTTTTTTTTGGGGAAACACTAAGATGTACCTGAAAACATAATATTATTGAAATCGATTAACCTGTTCTTCAATCATACGGTAGAATTCAGGTAGACAAATATTAAAGTACAATTTTTTTGACCTTTGCTCCATAATGACCATTATTGTGAGCAAAACCGAATAAATTCCAAACAGGTGTGAAATTGAAAAGAATTTTACCTGTTCTCAACTTGCGATAATAAATAATATAATAATGAGAAAAATGCAAATTCATAGGTGTAATTTATGGAATCGGAAAAAGGTGTTAATGTATTTATAATTGACAACAAATAATAAATGTCTCAAACCGGTTCAGATTATTGAAACGATATATTCATATCTGCCATTCTCTCATTTTGGCCTTCAAGTTTTAACTATGTTATTTCATATCACCAATTGAGCATGTACTTGAATTTTCCGTATATATATGCAATATAGTTGATCCCCGTGACTTCGTCTACGTAACGAAGGGGTAGATTATATTTTCTTTTTAAATTTGCTATTTGTAGTGGCATATGAAAGTTATTATTTTTCTTAATTCTTTTATGAAAAACATAATCATACCTGAAAACACTATTTTGTCGACTTTAAAAAGACACATTTAATAAACTGAAAATTTTATATAGTCTACGTCCAACGGAGATAGTGTACCTTCCCAACAGTGAAAGATTTTTTCAAATCGGTCAAGTAGTTCCAGAGCCTATTCATTGCAAACAAACAATCAAATCTTTCCACTTTATAATATTAGAGTAAATATCTTGCTTCAAATTCTAACTATTGTTGGATCGTTTGGAAAAATAGTTTTTCTTGCATTTAATAAAAAACTTAATGTTAAAATGATAAATGAAAAGCTTAATTTTTACATACACTTGAGATCATAATGTAATAAGACTATTATTCTTAATTTCATAGGAAAAAATAGAGTAATTATAAGGGTATTTAAAGTGCTATTAGAGTCGGAAAATATAAAAAATGGGCTTTTTATTACCATATTTATGACATCTACTCAGTGGTTTTTTATATCTCAGTTTCAATTAAAAAGACTTTGACGTCATAAAAGACCCATAACGATATCCATCGTTTTAAGAGTCTCATTTACTCATTAAAAATGAAACTTTCCTTAAATCAAAATAAAAATTTTTCCACAACTATAACTGGTTTTTCTTTACTTGAATTCCAATTAAATTTTATTTTAATAAATTTGCATATGGTCCATTGAGCTGAAAAATACCAAAGAGCGACTAGTAACGTTAGTTTTACTTTTCCCAATATTTTCGCAAATATTTAGACTTTTAATTTTCAAGCAAAATTTACTTAGTATATTTCATCTTTTTAATTGCTTATTTCAGAAAAATTATTTTATAATTGATAATCCCTTCTCAATGTTTAAACGAAATAAACGTAGAGAAAACTTATCTTTTATCTCATAGAACTACACAGCAATATATTTTTGGTTCTTGTTATTGTGTTGAAAGCTCCCCAAATCCGGGGTTTTAGTCGTGTGCTTAAATTCACTACTGTTTGTAGTACTTAGAACCCGAATTTACATTCCTTGCGTTTCAGATAATCTATGAAATTCCAGGGAAACCTGCACAAAGCATACAATGTTGACCCCATTTCAATTCATCTCTCGTCTGCTTACAGTTTAACATTCTTAAATATCATAAGAATATTAATTTAATAATAATTCAATCATTTGTGTTCTTAACATAAAAAATATTATATCACAATAAAAAAAACGTTTATTTTACTATCTGATAAAGCTTTAGTATAATTTATTTTTATAATCACATTTTCTAAATCAAGTACATAATTTCATTAAAGTAAAGCATAATTTCTGCAATGATTCATTTTCGTTTTTAAAAACTGAGTTGGAATACACAAAAATTCATTTTTACGATTGATAATCTAAAGTATTTGATTAAGCCAATATCCTTTTTCTTAATACTGTTATAAGAAATCCATGAAGAAAAGTTTATGAATGTACTCATCGAAAAATGTTCTACTATTAGAATAATTTGGTCCATGTTTTCTGGAATTATTTCTTGACGCATTTTTTTAGTAACAATGGTGATATTTCTAGTTACTTAAGTACCTTTTGCAATGAAACTGAATTGATCTTTAATTTTTACCCAATATTTTATTTTAGAAGTGGAATTAAAAAACTTTAATGGAATATTCTTTGAAATAAATGGTTAATAACTTCAAATATATTCTGCTTTCTAGAATCATTTGACATCTAGAAATTGATTAGGTATAATAGTTGTAACCAGAGCTAAAGATTTGAATTCTTTGGGGTGGAATCAAAGATTAACAATGAGGGATCTTTGATATTGGACCAATTAGATGATAGGGAAAACCAATTTCAAAAAAGAATTTCATGATAAAGTCTTTTCAATGGATTTGCCAGGAAGAATTTTTTGTAGGATGCATAACCTGGTTTGCAGATTCATGATATTTTATTGGAAAGTTAGCTGAAGAAGTTTGGTCTCATAATATTGAAACAAACTTATCACAAGATTACTTGGATGAAAAAGAAAATAATTTGACATTTAATTGATATAAAACTATTAATTTTATTGTTGCTATTGATTGTGAAAAATCTTTGTACTTATACAGCTCTAATTTGCTGGGACTAGTGCTTACATGTGATTGTCTATGGATTGAATACACTTATTGCAACCCTATGCAGATTGTGCAATTTATTTGAAAATAAAAAAAAATTGATATGAACAAATAAAAATATAAGCTGATCCTATCTCTTATTCTTAATGGTCCTTTCCCATGCTGAAATAACGCCGGTCCAATTTGGCACGTTGATAGATTTTCTACCTTCGCAACTACTACCTGGGAACCGATGTAAACAATTATGTTGGTATGCAATTTGCATGATCTAAATTTACTTTTGTGTTTATTAAGGAGCGAAAGCTCCTTTTATTTTACGATTATTAAGGAGCCAAAGTTGAAGCTAAGCTAATCTTTTTTTAAATTTGAAAATTCTTATTGTTTTTTAATATTAAGGGTGGATCACGGTCAGAAAAAAAAATTTCGATTTTTTTTTCCATAAATGTCTTCTTATAACATTCAAGAATAACGTGTTAAAAGGATTTTTCGATATATTATATGGTCCTGGAATAGCTGACTAATGTATTTTCATTGATAAAAATTGAATAAATTGATAATTACATAAAAAAATATCTTAAAAAAACTTTATATGCGTTTTTCTCGAAATCAATTTTTTAAAACTGGGAGACAAGATTTCTCAGAAACTATTCGACGGATTGACTTGAAACTGGAGAGTGTTATAGTTCAACACGTCTTCTTGGTACTGAACCTCTGAAATTGGCCAAACCTCCCCCCCTCAAAGTGGGAGAGGGGGAAAGGTCCAAAAAAAGATCGTTTTTTTTAACTTTTATTTCAAAGTTGGCGCCATTTTGTGAATTTTCAACTTTTTTCGGATTTTCGAGGTTCAGTACCAAGAAGACGCATTACCAAAACCTAAATTTTTTGGAAAATCATGATCCGACTTCTGGTTTTCGAGAAAACTTGTCGCCCGTTTGCCTCCTCATTTTTGAGGACCCTTTTTCAAAGCACTGTAAAAGGGGGGGGACATATCGGGGCAAAAAAAAATAGTTCAAAACTTCAACTTTTACATGCCGTAAAACCATTTTTTCATATCTTTAAAAAAAAATGGCAGCAGTTTTAAAAAAGTCATTTTTTTTTACGTTCTGACGATGATCCACCCTTAAACAATTAAAACAAATTTTAAAACTTTGAGAAAAATCATTTTCTTTGTGAAATATTAATTGCCTTAAACATGGTTTAAAGTACACGATTTGCAGCTCCCAGTATCTCTAGGATAATGTTAACTACTTAAAAAGTGCATAAAAAATGAATTTTAAATTTAAAAAAATGATCATTTGTTCTTTAACTACCAGCAATTGTAGAAAATTTTCCGAAAAAGAAGATTATTTTTTTTTTGGATAGTTTTTTTTACTCAACGCAATAAAAAGCACAAAAAAGCACTTTTCACACATTGAATAAATGAAAGTAGAAGTGTACAGAAATTAAAATTAAAATATTTTATATATTTTTCAACAAAAAGATTATCATTTTCCCACTTACCTTTTCCTGCTGCAAAAAACACACACACATGACCTAAATCCCACACAAAATACATAAATGGAATTATTTGCAGTGCAAAATTCTCGCATTTAAACTGTAATTTAAATGTTTCGCGCGACTTAATTACGAACGGGGCAACAAATGGCATGGGGGGAGGAGGGTAGGGGGTGGTTTAATGATGAGACCATTCGAAGAAGGTTAACTTTATGCACATATATACGCCAGTGTAAATTGCTGAGAATATGTCCAAAATGGCTCGTGTCGTCGCCATCTTTTCAACAACAACAATAACAACTGAACAAAGTTATGGACAAATGAACATCGCCGTTGTTGTCGCCAACTTTGAATTGAATTCCAGCATTCCAGTAGAGAAAGATTGGAACGGAACGCTTGAATTCCATGTTTACAGGAAAATGGGCCATTGGAGTGGATTCAGCCATTGGAATGGAGGACGATGGGGATGGTGGATGTACTTGTACTACATTTGGTCAAAACTTTGGATGGAACTATTTAATCATTATCACATGACTCTTTGTTTATTTGTTACGTTAGTTTTGTAATCATGTGATGTAAATAATTAAATACGCCCTCTTTTACCCTCTTTTGCGTTAATAAAATATCGTCGAATAGAGGGAAGATAAATGCTCGACATTCACCTAACCATAAATTCTTACTTTCCCCATACTACCGGAACGGAATAACAGTGAACATCGGTATCTACTAGGAAATGTAAAATATTCATATAGAACACTAATACAGTGAAATCACGAGAATCCTTTGTCAATTGAAAGTCACAAGTTCCTTATAATTGGGTACCATTATAATAAGTAATACGTTAAGAAATAATGGGAAAAAGGTAGAAGAAGAGAAGAAAATAATGAAAGGATAACGACTTTGAGTCCGATATTAATAATTTATGTCTTAATAAAATTGTACTTTGTACAAAACTGATGAGAAATTGCTTGAAAATCTCTTGTGATATAAATTTATTTTTGCGATGATTTCAAGGATATAACAAAACTGCAATTTTTTGTAAGCATGGGATAGTATTGTCTACAAAATCCTCCTTTCTTTTTGATGGAAACTATTAGCCATTGTCTTTAAAAGAAGTTAACTGAAGGAAGATATACACTTTCCTTAACCCTAAGATACCGCAGGTATCCTAAAGTAACCGAAGGTTACTTATTACCTGCTAAGCAGGTAAGAAAATATATATTGTTACCATTGTAAAACAGGTAGTAACTAAATGGTTAATTGAGCTTTTGGTTTGAAAGTTTTCATAATACTTAAAATCAATGATTTGGACTCTAAATTTTGACTGTAATTGTTAAGGGGAGAAGCTGGTCTAGAATTTTGAAGAAACCGATTTTTTTTTGTCTTAAAAGGTACTTTAGGGTCTTAAAAATAACATACCAAAAGATGGATGCCGGCAAAAATGTCTAAATGCCCAAACTTTCGCAGATTAAAGGTATATACGCATTTAATATGATTTTTTAGTACTTAAAACTTTAAACGCGTTTTTCTCGAAATCTCTTTTTTTGAACTGGCTGAAGACATAACTCGAGCAAATCTTCACCGATCTATACGAAATTTTGACAATACATTCAAAATACCTTTCTCCGGAGACGTACGTAGGATTTTTTTTTATATTGCATAGTTTTTTTTTTTATCAACAATTTTGTCGTTTTTCTATAGTGAAAATTTTAATGTTTTGTTCAAACGTGCGCCATTTCGCGAAAAAACAAAATATCAAAAAAATCCTACGTACGTCTCTTGCTGTTGTTATATAGAAACTAAAAATTTTCGGGATTTTGTTCCGGGACCAAAATTAAGGAGGTTACATTTTCGGCCATGGACTCGTCTAAAAAATGAGGCGCCTCCGAAGAAATGCTGGAAAGCCGCCATTTTGAATTCAATTGACACGAAAAAATTTATATTTGTATAATAAAACCTAAATTATAAAACGTTTTTCACAGATTTTCGATTGATTTTTTTGTTGAGCCACAAAAAATTCATAAATTATGCCCATTTTTTCACGCTCTAGACCAGCTTCCCCCCTTAAATAAATGTTTATTTTAAGCAAAGCTTTATCTTATAGTAGGTGCCACTTATAATATATTATTGTTGAATAAGTAGGACATTCAGACGAAACTTGGATATCAGGTAATATTAATAATATGAATATTTGGTGGTAGATCCTTATAGAGATTAATAATTTACGTTTTAATAAAATTGTACTTTATACAAAACTGATGAGAAATTGCTTGAAAATCTCTTATGATATAAATTTATTTTTGCGATGATTTCAATGGATATAACAAAACTTACTGCATTTTTTTTTGTTTACAATTATTTTCTACATATTCCTTCTTTCTTTTAGGTAGAAACTATTAGCCATTATCTATAAAAGAAGTTAAGTGAAGAGAAATATACACTATCGTTAACGCTAAGGTATCTTAAGGTAACCTATGGTACTTACTAAATGGATAAGAGAAAATATATCGTTACCATTATAAAACATGTGCAGGATATATCAGGACTTGGTAAACCAAATAAAATTAGCAGTGTTTTACTTGATTTATTTTACTTGCAACGTTTCGTTGGTATTATTCCAACTTCCAACTTTACAAGTTGCCTGATGAAGTTGGAATAACACGAACGAAATGTTGCAATTGAAAATATTAATTTGTTCTAGTAATTAATAATGTTCTTAGGAACTTGGACTCAAATAAAAGGACGTTAAATATTCAAATTATCTCAACGTTTCGTTGGTATTTATTTCCAACTTCTCCAGGAGAACTAAAACATAATAACAATGCATGTTGTTCAAAGCCAAATTACCCAAATTAATTTTCGCTGTTCAGTATAAAGTTCTTTTATATTACATAGTTTTATACTGAACAGCGAAAATTAATTTCTGTAATTTGGCTTTGAACAACATGCATTGTTATTATGTTTTAGTTCTCCTGAAGAAGTTGGAAATAAATACCAACGAAACGTTGAGATGATTTGAAAATTTAACGTCTTATGATTTGAGTCCCAGTTCTCAAGAACATTATTAATTATTAAACCAAATAAAATTAGCAGTTTCCAACTTTACAAGTTGCCTGATGAAGTTGGAATAACACACACGAAAAGTTGCAACTATTGCAATTAGCAGTGTTTTACTTCATTTATTTCAATGGCAACGTTTCGTGTGTGTTATTCCAACTTCATCAGGTAACATTTAAAATTTAAAATTGGAAGTTGGAATACCATCAACGAAACGTTGCAATTGAAATAAATGAAGTAAAACACTGCTAATTTTATTTAGACCTGAAATAATGGAAATTGTAAAACATTTTGGTTAGTAACTTAATGGTTAAATGAGCTTTTGGCTTAAAAGTTTTCTTAATACTTAAAAACAAAGTTTTGGACTCTAAATTTGGACTCTTTTTAAATAAATATTTATTTTGAGCAAAGCCTTGTTAAATTAACGATTATTGGTGCCACTTAATGTTTGTCGAATAAGGAGGGCATATAAACGAAGTCTTGGATACCAGCTAGTATTTCGTGGTAGATCCGTATAGAAGAAATTTCTTGAAGTTTTTTTATTTGCCCTTTTTTAAATTTTGCTTTAATTATTTTGTTATAACATGCATTTGGTTTGCAGCAATTTGCTGCTAGAATTGCGGCTTAAAAGCCACATCAAAAATGCATGAATACTCCCTGCTAAATCACCGAACCAACTTTAACAAATTTAGTATCTAATAGGGTTGCGGTTTTATCAATGTCAAAGAATCAACCCCCCACATTATTATTGCGATTATTATTCAAATAATTTATGTCTCATCCCTGCGGCTGGTCGCCCTTTTTGATGACAAGTGAATTCGTACTTCAATGTCAAAACGGAAAAATCGTCAAGCAATTGAAGGAAAATCAAGACGGGAAAATAAATGTGTCAATTTACGATTCAATTACAGTTTACAAATGTAACCAAATTTGATATCGTCGTCGGGGTTTTCGTGATTACGACGCCCGCGTTGTCGACGGTGGCGCCACCCCTTGTCACCAGCCTCGGGGGTTGTTCGCTTGAAATTTTAAGGGTTTCGCTCACCATGATTCACACGTATTTTATTTTAGGGCACCGACGGCACAATGTTTACAATTAACAACACTTCACCATTATAAATACATAAAAATAAATTGTTTAAGGTTTTTAATAAAAATTTCAGCTCAAAACGGATTAAATTATAATTTAATTCATCTAAATTAATACGAGCCTGAACATGAGTTGTGTAAACTGTGAATAAAATTGTGAAATGAAAATTTAAATATGATTTTTCAAATAAGCAAGGGGCGAGGAAAACATGACAAGCACTTGGAAGGGTGCATATATTTCAAGATTAATTTTTATGTAAATTTCGGGGCGAAGAATGAAAATAAGAATGAATTTTTGTGAGATTCACAAATAATATATTTTATCCTCATAAAAAAAGAACCAAATGTTCAGCCGTTTAGTCTAGACAACCGAAATATTTCGTTGGTAAAAAAACTTGTAAATAAAATTCCAAATTGAATTTTCCCGGCGGGAAAAAAAAAGGAAACTACTAAAACTTCTTATTAGAAACAAACACCAATATCTTTTTATTTACTTCAATTTAACATATAATTTCATAGTTTCTCTTTTTTTTTGGGTCATATAACCGTGCTGGAAAAAAAATTGGCCATAATCATGCGTGACGCCCTTAAAAATTAAATACAAATAAATTGTATTCTTTCATCAAGCCATTTTCATATTATGGAGTCAATAACGTGTTAAAGCCATTATCAAAAATTGCCGTCATTACCATTTTTACGATCTCTTGAAAGCTTATCGTTATCCACAAAAATACCATTTTTAGAGTATAAAACCAAAAATATAAACCGGTGGTGGTGTGTGAAAAATATAGAAAAACCACCACCGAACACACGTTACGTGCAAACGATATTCGATTTATTAATTTTAATTTCTAATATTTTTACATAAAAGTTACATTAAAGTTACCGATACTAAAGAAAAAGTTTTATGTTTTGTGACCAAAAAACATTCGACATAAAACGGTTTATATCAAAACAATAATAGTAAAAGTCATTGTTTTAAATTTTCCTTTTCTTCGATGTCCTTTTAGAATTATTTTTTTTTCCAATAGTTTTATTTTTTCCTTCAAATGTAATTAAATATTAAGTGAACCAAAAAAAAATCGTTTTTTTTTTTTTTTTTTAAATTTTGGTGCTCTGCAACTTAGGCCTTATGCACCTTAGATATATTTACATAGGTGAGTTTTTTACATTAAGTATAGATTATATGTAATGGTATTTATCTATGAACATTGAAATTTAGCTAAAATTATTAAAATTAGAGTAAAACTAGCTGATCCCCGCAACTTCGTCTGCGTAACGTAGGTGTAGATTATATTTTCTTTTTAGCTTTGCTATTTGTTGTGGTATATAAACATTTTTATTTTTCTTATTTCGTTTACGAAAAACATAATCCTACTTAAAACACTATTTCGTCAACTTTAAAACAACACATTTAATAAACTGGTGCAAAGAATAAAATTGTTCTATGTAATAATCAATTCATTTTCAAGAAATATTTATAAATACCTTAAAAGAGTATGTCTATTGTGTATAGCTACGGTAGCTATACCTACCGTAGACCAAATAATCTGTAAATCAATCAGCATTTATACATAAATAAAAAATATCGCCGAGTTCAATAAAGTTGGTCTTAATTATAAGTAAATTGGGGTGACCATACGACATTTTTCAAATAACTAACATTTTTAAACTTGTGATATCTTTCGAATGGAATGTTCAAATTGAATAACTCAAAAAGTTATATAATGGCATTGAAGCAAACTTAAATATGAAGTCATTTATTTTGATACGGATTAATCCCAAAGTATAAATAAAAGAGCTTTTATAGCGGTGGCATTTATATATATTTTTTAAAATGAAAAAACACTTATTGTGACATAACTATAATAGTTAGACATATGCTGTCGCTTTATTTTTTGTAGATAATGATATGTTCTGCAAAATCGTAGCACATTATTTTGTTCTATAACCAATAGTTTTCGCAGCGCACGCGATAAACAATGTTTTTTGGTAATTTTTTTCAGACCTTGGGTTACATTATTGGAGTTTTAGTATGGATCCCTAACTTTTTTGAAAATTTAATATAGCCCATGTTCACCGGAAAAAGTGTAGCTTCCTAACAGTGAAAGAATTTTTCAAATCGGTCAAGTAATTTTGGAGACTATTCAAAGCAAACAAACAATCAAATCTTTCCTCTTTATAATAATAGACTATAAATTTGAAATATAAATAATATGTGAGCACAATGGATTTACACAACAGATTAAATTTTTCACCTATCACCGATTATATTTTGATATTTGTTTTCTTCAGGGACTGTAAAATATCCAGGGCGATGAGCGATGATGGTTTGAGGTTTTCCCATCTCAGCGTCCCATTTCTGGATCCAACCAGAATATGGTTGACATCCAGGACGCTCCTACATATGGAACAAGATTTTTGTTCTTCGCCTCTTAGGATCCAGTAATGGGTTTCCCTGGTGTGCCCCATTCTTAGGCGAGTCAGGGTGACTTGGTCCGTTCTGCTCATGTTCCCTTTATAATCTGTTTTCCCAACTTTATCTTTAATCTGTCCAAAGTGGGGTTGTGTCTTGTCCCACTTTTTTGCCACGTTTCTGTTATTATTTTTGCAACAGTTTTGGCATTGTTGTTGAGTCCTTCTTCATTTATGGGGTATAGATATTTTATGCTACGTGCCTTTTCCAGGATAATGGCCTGTATAGGGAGAGGTTTGGGTTTATTAATTTTGGTCAGGAACATCTTTCGTTGGGGATAATATTTACACAACTGATGGTGGGACAGGCTTTTGGCTTTTAGGCTATATTTCAGGATTTGGAGTTCAACAGCCTCTACGAGCATACTCGTTACGGGGCAGGTACGGTGGACTCCTGTGGCGATTCTGATTCCTAGGTTGTGTACATTTTTTAAATATGTAATTTAAATACAAAATTTTATTACAACTTTTGATTTTAAATCAATGATTGATAAGCCTTATTAGTATCAACGTTTTGACATCAAGGGTGCAAATTTTTAATGCCTTATAATTCATTACATTTCGTAAATTTCTTTAAGGAAAAGGATATTAATTGACCCTTTTATTAAACCTTTAGGAATGACTTAATATTTAGAATCACAGCAGAGGAGTCAACAAATTATCAGCTGTTGTAAAATGTAGATTAGAAGCTCTTATTTTTTCTGAGTGCTGCTTTTATATACTTAATATATAATGCTTTTTTAATATGTCCATTAGGGGTGTCTCAAGCAATGAAGGTAAATTTTTTTTTTTGAATTTCGATACGCATTACCCCAATTTTTTTCTGTTGGACTCAAATAACCAAAAAAATTCAATATTATCGCTATCGAACAACAATAACCCGTGCTAACTTAATCTCAAAGTTTTAATATAAAAATTAATGTAGAATCTATTCAGGAATATAAGATCTTTGTTATTTTAGTAAATAAAACACAACTTTGTCTGTATCTTATATTTAAGTATTTAAAAAGGACATTTTTCAGAAGTTTTTCTGTACAACGTTGGCTTTTTCCAGCTAGAATATAACTTGATTAAAACATATTCATCGATGATTTTCTCTGAAATTAAAAATAAGCCTATAGCTATTATATATCTTAGTAATAAATAAAACTTATACTATTGCTTGCCAGACTAACTGTAAAATGATTCATTAAATCTTTTTTCGATAGGATATAGCGTTTAATCGTCATACAATTTTTATTTTTTGAATTTTTGTCTCATCATTAAAGGATAAGACTAAAATTTCATCTATTAAATACCACAAATGCTGGCAAAACTTCTGTAAAGCTGATTTTGAGATCAATTTGTCTATTTTTTTTTGTAAGCTTTTATGGCCTTTAAAATGCATAAAAATCACCTGGTAAGATGCATTTAAATCTTAATTCCATTGCAGTCAAGGTTTAGCGTTGGATGTCCATAGTTAATGTCAGTAAATTTATAATCTATAGTCATCTTTAGTGATTTCTTTAATTAACTCAATTCGATAAAATACTAACATTTTGTTCAATTCTGATACATTAAGGAATGATAACTTTTCTGTAATGCTATTTATTTTTTTGAAATCAATTTTTTCCCCATTTTTACGGAAATTTTTCAATAGTTGAATGTCAAAACATTTTCATTGTTGGGCTAATTTTTTCTTCAAACATGCCTTTGAATACTAATTCGTAGACATTCGATGGCAGCGAGTAAAAGTGAGCATTTTTTTACTTAGTTTCTGCTCAAGAAGCACAGAAGTTCCAATAAAACAATCTATAAGTGCAGCAGTAGTATACAACAAGGAATTTGCACTTTATTTTCAAGATTTCTGTCAATAATGGCGTTCCAAACTGCCTGTTCTTCTTCCCGAAGAGTTGTCTAATTTTAGTACAGTGATAAGGTGTTTTTTATAACCATATGAAGTAACTATTAACGTTCGTTCTTTTTTCGATTTTTATGCATTTAAAGCCAGGAAGAGTTTACCATCCTAATGGATTGTTACAGTATCCGGTAGGTACTCATTTTGGGAATCGACTTTCATAGCTTCTCGTGCTCTTTACGCTTATCCCTACGAATTCTTTGAAAAGAGGAATTACTTATGAGAAATTCATCATTGTTAAGTCCCAGTCCTTCAATAGTATACACATAATTTCTTATACTAATCTGAGGTCTACCTAATACTACCACTAATTTTAAAATAATGAAGTTTTTCTAAGTTAAAGTTTTGTTAGCTTCGAATTGTGTGCTATTAAAGGAAATTGACCAATTTGCTTGTAAATCCATTATTTTAGAATCAGAAAACAAATATTTTTATAATAGAATTTGGTGTTATTTTTTTCGTAAATTTCTTCAAATTTAGTAAATTGTTACTAGTTTCTTATAGTTTTTTACAAAATTAGTAAAGATTTAACCGATTTAAATGCCTTTTCTCAATAAGCAATGCATTCGCGAATAGATTAGCGCATTCATTAACTCATAAATTCACTTCACGAATATTATATTATAGAATAGAACTACCTGTCCTGTCAAATCTTGTGTCAAAACTTCTGCGAATTTGGTTCTACTTTATTTTTCCTTTTTCGACACTAATTTTCAAATCTTTCTTATTACTTTTTTTTAACTGCTTAGGAATTTATATTTTGGTTTTTGAAAGTAGTACAAAGCACTCACAATTCTTTGGGACCTGTTTTTGAAATTATCTTTTTAGTTCTCCAAACCATAGATGTAGTAATTCAGTTGCTGCTTAAATTTTTTGCCTTAAAAGTTCTGTTAAATAATTGACTTGGAATTAAATTTCGAGTTCTTTTCTATCAATATTAGCCTTTCTTTTAAAGCTTCATAAAGTTCCAATATATTACAGAACAAAGTTTCTTCTATAGACAATTTTTGGGATGTTTCGGATTCTTGGTTGGTCTATTAGGATTGATTAGAAATGTTAAACATCTCTATGTCTATCTAAAATGAATTTGGTACCACTGCTTCTTTTAACATCATCCCTTAACATATGGTTTAAAGTTGGCATCCCAAGAATCATAATTAAAAACTATTTAATTCATCAATTACATAACTCCTTAGAAAATTTTTCAGTGATTGAAAAAACTAGAAATCGAATGGAACAATTTTATGAGATTATGGTGGATAAGGTAGCAATGTTCACCCTTAATTTCTCAATTTTTTCCAGGGTTTTTCTTATGCAGAAGAATTGCATTATATTTTAGAATAAAGTTTCTTCTATAGACAATTTTTGGGATCTTTCAGGTTCATAACTTTCGATTTTTGTGTGCTAATTTTTGATTTTTTCGGATTGAAATTTCATCTTTTATAAGTTCTTTTTTATCAATGGAAAATGGAATAAAAGTATTTCTGACTGTATTTTAAAATAGCGACATTTCTTCACAAAAATAAATCCTCGAATGGCCTATTTAAAGCATCTTTTTTATAGATTTTTCTGACTTACAAATATTGACAAAAGATTATAATTTATACTTCTTAAATTATAAGTTTTATGAAAATAATAATTTTGGTGCTATTAGCAATAAATATAAAACGATGAACATTGTTTACAAAGATATTTTGTGGACACATAATATATTTTATTCATTTTATAAGTTCAAAATAGCATTAGACTAGCTGATCCCCGCAACTTCGTCTGCGTAACGTAGGTGTAGATTATATTTTCTTTTTAGCTTTGCTATTTGTTGTGGTATATGAACATTTTTATTTTTCTTATTTCGTTTACGAAAAACATAATCATACCTGAAAACACTATTTTGTCAACTTTAAAAAGACACATTTAATAAACTGTTGCAAGAATAAAATTGTTCTATGTAATAATCAATTAATTGTCAAAAATATTTATAAATATCTAAAAAGAGTATTTCTATTGCGTATAACTACGGTAGGTATACCTACCGTAGACCAAATAATCTATAAATCAATCAGCATTTATACATAAATAAAAAATATCGCCAAGTTCAATAAAGTTGGTCTTAATTATAAGTAAAATGGGGTGACCATGCGACATTTTTCAAATAACTAACATTTTTAAACTTGTGATATCTTTCGAATGGAATGTTCAAATTGAATAACTCAAAAAGTTATATAATGGTATTGAAGCAAACTTAAGTATGAAGTCATTTATTTTGATAAGGATTAATCCCAAAGTATAAATAAAAGAGCTTTTATAACGGTGGCATTTATGTAAATTTTTTAAAATGAAAAAACACTTATTGTGACATAACTATAATAGTTAGACATATGCTGTCGCTTTATTTTTTGTAGATAATGATATGTTCTGCAAAATCGTAGCACATTATTTTGTTCTATAACCAATAGTTTTCGCAGCGCCCGCGATAAAACAATGTTTTTTGGTAATTTTTTTCAGACCTTGGGTTACATTATTGGAGTTTTAGTATGGATCCCTAACTTTTTTGAAAATTTAATATAGCCCATGTTCACCGGAAAGAGTGTAGCTTCCCAACAGTGAAAGAATTTTTCAAATCGGTCAAGTAATTTCGGAGACCATTCAAAGCAAACAAACAATCAAATCTTTCCTCTTTATAATAATAGATAGATAAAGTTACGACTATGGTAAATACTGGTTTTTAATCAGGAGTGTATGCAACCTTGGGAGTACGTTAGAAGTTTGAAAAACTTCTACAAAATTAAATTTGATTTGCAAATGAAATTAGCTAATCAAAATTAAGAGAAACAATGATAAAAGAGATGAAAAATTATCTGGAAAAATGTTACTTTTTATATGTTTTAACATTGTTTTAGAGTCGTGTACTTTAGAGAGATAAGAGATATAAATTCAGTGCTAAAGTTATGGATGTGCATATATATTTATGAATATCGCCGAGGAATATTATCGTGAGAAATCGACAAAGATGGATGTCGTCTTGTATGACGAAGACGTCATCCTTGTTCAAGCGCTCGAATGGGTCGCTTTAGAAAAGCTCTCACGAAGCTTCATGGAAGATGCTGCGGAAATCGTTGTTGATGATGACGAACACTTTGCGCAGTAATCTTCTGCAGATGTTACACCATAATGACGTTGCAATGTCGACGAAGCATCCTCGATACTTACATGACCAGATGCTGGGAGACATACACTTTAGACGGACACATTGTCCAATTTCACATCTCCAGGGGGAATGGGGGGATGACATAAGTACTTAGGTGGACGACGGATGGTGCAAGCATAGATAGAGGCCATTGCCGAACCGTGTAGAAAATTGAACATAGATATATGTGGGAGGATGATATGAATGAATAAATAAATGAATGGACCAACATCAAAACCCACTACACGAACGGTGACACAAAGAATGATAGTCAAAATGAACAAATGGCCAGGAATAATAAACGAACGTACAAATGCATTTTTAGTGTTCACTTGCATCCACTAAAACCTCAACACGTCCCACCCACCACCATCCACTTAAATCAGACAAAACGATAACTTGTCTATCTCCAAAAAAAAAAAAAAAACTTAAATTAAAATTCCGTCCCGCAAATAAAATCTCAGCCCACGAAACCATGAAACCGTCATTTGTAATTCTAATTTTCCATCTCTATTCATTTGTCTTCGCCCGGTTTCCATCAGCAAAGAAAATTTATTTTGCCTATATTTACATTTCACTTACACATTTTCTTTCTGAAACAACCCATTTTAATTCCCATCAATCTTCCCCATCTTTCGTCTATTTGTTCGAGAATTCAGCCTTTAAATATTATAATAATGTTTGTTCAACTATCTCTTTCCCAACATTTAAAGCAAATATTTCTCATTTTCAATTGTACGAAAATTCGTTTATTTCATTTTCTGTCTGAAGTGCTCACCACCAAACACAAAACAATGAATTGAATTTATTCTGCAAAAGTTTAACCATAGATTTGGTTCAAAAATAATTTCGGCTTCACTCCCTAACTGAATCATATTTAAAACAAATGTAATTCGGTATAATAAACGACAAAGAAATTAGTTTTTCATGTTTTACATTTCCATTAAATAGTTAAGTGGAATAATAGACATCAACGATGAAGAGATAAATATATTCCATATATTTAATTATTTATCATGAATGTTCCATGCTGGAATTTAAATCAATATTCACTTTATGTAAATCGATTGTTCTATTAATAAGAAAATATTCATTTCAGTATTCTAAACCAACGATTTTAAATCTATTATTAAAACTTTTATTATTGTAATATATTATTTGATAAACTATTGATTTAATAAATAAAATACTTCGTAATTATTGAACGTTAACATATGAGAAAACTTAAAAAAAAAATCTTTACCACCAATAAAACTATAGCATTTTCTTGGTCTTGCATCAACTTTAATTAAAAGCTCACATACTATGCAACAAAGCAACTTTCGCAAAAATGTAATTTATTTCAACAATTTCCAACTAAGAAATGCAACTGTGTCAAACATATCGCATATGTCAAAAAGAATACCGTGAAACGGAGGGTTTTTTAACAGGATTTTCTTTGTCACATATAGCAAAGCGGAGCTTTGCTAATGCAAGACTCCGTACAGTTATTTGCTTGTTTGAAGTGGTGTGATCAAATAGATTCAACAAAACAATGGCTATATTGTATTACTTTGTACCGGGAAAAGATGAAAAACTTTAATATCACATGGTCACACTATGCAAGTATGTATTAAAGTGCAAAATATGTTTCTCAAAAATTTAATACTGCACTAACTTTAGTGACAGTTTAAGTGGATGCAATATTTGATTTCATTGCTTTAAATTGTTCTTCAGCTTTTTGCTACCATTGTTTTTGGCTACCATTGTTTTTTGGTATCGCAATTAAATTGTAAAGATTCCATTATTTTTGTTTTTTTTTTTATTTTCAAATTCCTTCACATACTCAACGCAATCGTTCGACTAAATTATTACCCTACTTCCTGGAAAAAAGCAAAAAGCATCCTTATCCCTGAACCCGGAAAAGATCTATCTAAAATTAACTCATACAGACCCATCAGCCTGTTACCAATCCTTTCCAAAATTTTTGAAAAACTCTTATTGGAACATTTGAATGCGGATATTACTTGACTAAAAATCATCCCTCAACATCCATATGGATTCAGATCAAACCACAGTACAATTGAACAAGTCCACAGAGTTGTAAACGAAATTAAAAATGCTTTAGAAAATAAATCAATCTGTACGGGAATTTTCCTCGACGTATCTCAAGCTTTCGACAAAGTCAACCATAATGGTTTACTCTACAAAATATACTCCTTACTACCAATCCAATACCACAAAATTCTAAACAGCTACATTACCAGTAGAACATTCCAGGTTCAATGTAGTAATGAGTTCATTTCTTCGCGAACCATTAAAGCAGGAGTACCACAAGGCAGTGTTCTGGGCCCACTTTTATACTTAATTTTTACAAGCGATCTTCCAACAAACGATCAAATTACAACCACCACATTTGCAGATGATACTGATCTACTTTACTCCATCAAAGATCCTACGATAATCCAACGTCGCCTACAGGAACATGTAAATGTCATAACTAAATAGTGTGACCAATGGGGAAATAAACTCAATGATGAAAAATCAATCCAAGTCACGTTTACCCTAAGAAAAATCATAAGTCTAAGGATCAGAATCAACGACAAATCCATACCATACCACAAAGCAGCTTGGTCAAATATATGGGAATGCATCTTGACCAAAAATTAACTTGGCGTGAACACATTTCGAAGAAAAAGGAACAAATGAATATACCTTGAGATATGGGCAAAAATGTCCCCTCGCATGGCTATTTTTCAAAGTTATATATCTCAAAAACTAATAAAGCTAGAGAAGTGAAACCAACGCGAGGCTTTAGATTATTTTACAGAGTATATCATATATTTTTTTGAAATTTTTAGAAAAAAAAAGTATAAAAAAAAAACAAAAAACAAAAAACAAATGAAATATTTTTTTTATGTGTTCTCTGTAAATGACAATCACGAAAAAAATATATTTCATGCTTCTAAATGAGTACTATAACTCTTAAAAAATGCGTGAAAAAATAGTTGGTGTAACACCTTGAAAAAAAAATGAAATATGATTTACGCCTAATAGTATACCTCGGTTTTATTTTTTTTCGAAGTGTTGCACCATCTTTTTTTTACAAAACTTCAATTAAAAATAGGCCACATATAGGAGCAAAACATATATTATTTATCATAATTGTTAGTCTAAGAAAACAATAAAAAAAATTTTTTATTACTTTTTTTGTTTTTCGACCCTTTGGTATGACTTGATCGGGGTAATCTATTATAAGATACTTAAGCTTTGTGGAACTATTACTAGAGAATATTACTAGTAATAATTATTTTAATTAAGCCGATAATTAAAGTCCAAGGGCCCCCAAAATACCATAAACCATAACAATACCTTTAAACACAATTTTTGATGGGGTAACTTTGGTAAATTACTCTAATCTTATGAAACCATTCCTTGGAAATGTTACCAGGGTCAATTATAACAATCAAGCAAAGAATTGAACCTCAAATACCTCCAATATATCAAAAGATACGACATTGTCTTTTGGGATGATTTTTGGCTACATGTAAATTAAGTTTTATGGGAATATTTGAACGCATTTTAAAGGGATGTTTTACCCTAATCACTATGTTTACTAGATGATACCTCGTTCAATTGCTAATCAGATTAGTCGAGGAGCCCTAGTTTTGGTTTTACAAAACTACCAAAATAAAATCGATTCCTGGATCGTCTTGAAGAACAGAGATTTTTTTTTAAATAGAAACCAGTTTGCAACCTTAAAGAAGAAAAAAATATGTTGCTAGCAATGGATAGTATTTTGAGTAAAAAAAAACATAGCACTTTTTTGAATAAAGCCTTAAATCACCAAAATAAAGCTCCATTTTATGTAGAAATTTTTCTTAACTTAAACAATTTAATCTTATATTACCGAAAGTCTTACTTTTTATCATATTACTGCCATGATTAAGTAAATATTTAACCATTTTTTTTTTGGGTTACAAAAAACAAGAGTAGTTATAAAAAAATGGAAATCAAATTGGTAAAAAAATATTTTAAAATTTGTCAGGGAAAAATTATTATTTTTTTGTTCATTAAAGTATGTTACAGGTAAATATATTCAATCCCATTTTATTTGTATTTATCTAAAAGGTTTTAATTCAAAATAAAACAATGCAAATAGATACAAATTTTCTACCTCGCTAAATATTTGTTTTTATCACTAAAATATCATTTTACAAACAGAATTTTATCAATATTGCCTCAATTAAATAAATATAAAAAAAAGACTGAACTTACCTGCAAAACTATACCTACCTTTTCATATTTTCAACCCTTCCATTCTTTGACTGTATAGAATCACAAACAGATCCACCCCTTGTTGAATCCACATGTTTAATAACACACTCTACTTGCAATTATATTGTGTTTTATAAACTAATTAACAAAATAATGGCCTCTGACAAAGCAAAAAATAATACTCCCAACTCATCCCCAAAAAAAAAAAAAAAAAAAAAAAAAAAAAATGCTATTCACAGACGGAAAATGGCACAAATACAATTATAATTCGAAATAAAAATATATTATATTTTCAAGGGTAAATCAATATAATTTGGTTCACTTCATAAAATATGGCAGCTAGTAGAACAGGAATAGGAACGGTTGTTAAGAGATAGGGGATGGGCAATTGGGGAAGGCAGTTCCAGATGTGAGATTTCATTTTATGAAACAACAACATCACAATTATTGTTATTGTTATTGTTATTATCATTATTGTCATTGTTCATTGTTGTATGTAAAATTAATGATGGTTAGGGCGGTATATTATGACAATTATTAACTAACCTCGTGTCGGGTTTCGTATATGACGTGCAAAATGCATTTCCTGTATAGAAATATGAACATTAACCCTCATCCGTTGGGGGGGGGGGGGGGGGCAAGCGTTGGTGTGAGAAAGAAATATTTTGCGAATGACGAAATTATGATCATCGCCGGGCCGGAGCGGATTTAGGGATGAGAACGGCTCACATCCATCGCCATCCACGTTTATCCCCCTGCCCCATCAGGTCACTGGACTGGCCATCAGTTTGTAATTTATATTATTAATTATTGTTGCACATAAATATTGGAGGATCGTCATAATCGCCAATGCATTCCAATAGAAAAGGGGATCTGCTTGTCTATATTTTGTTGGAACGTCTGTTTCCATGTCTGTTTCCCAACAGGAGATTGCAACTCATTCTATTTGTAAATTTGCCCAATTTATTGGAGTTTAAGAGAGGATCAATTTCAAATGATATCCTTGATAACGAGACGTAACAAATAATTCCCATTTCTGCTATTCAATGGTATTTAACTAATCCATAAAGCTCATTTGATTGCAATTATATTTTTACTAAAAAGACCAAAAATTTATTTTCTTTACTCATTAATTTTTGATTTATAGATTTCTTTGTATATTAATAAACATTTTAGAAAAAAACGAAAACTATTCGGTGTGCAAATACAATTTTTTTCAATTCGGCATGCATTTTCTTTAAATAAATGACCAATAGTCCCTATTTTTCATTGGATAATTCGATTTTTATGATTACTTTTTTATTACAGAACTAATATTGTGTACATTAAAGGGTATAAGCTTGGATCAGGAACGTCGAAATTTGAGAACTGTTTTCGAATGGTTTCGATATTATTCCTGTACGTATTGTTCACTCGAATGCAATTTGTACGTAAATTTTGACATGCCATGAAATGAAGTAGCGATTGTTATTTTCAAATATGTATTTATATTGTATTATGTAAAATTAAATTTTCTAAATAAAGTTTACTTTGGCTCAAGTCCATTTCAGCACACCCACAATCTGGCAACGTTGCATTTTCCACTTTGTTTTAATTTAATTCGCGATTAAATCGGTCCATTATAAAAATTTACCTCCAAAACAGAGAATTATACTATATTAGAATTGAATTAACAAAAATATCGAGAATTAAATTAAAAAAAAATCAAAAATACAATGTTAGCAGATTGTGGTTGTGCTAAAATGAACTTGAGACGAAAATTTAATTTTACATATTATAATATAAATACATATTTGAAACGTCACTTCTTCATTTTCACAAGTCAAAGTTTACGTACAAATTGCGTTCGAGTGAACAATACTTATTCATTCGGAATAGTTCTCTTCAGTTCCGAATATCTCAACGTTCCTAATCCAAGCTTATGCCCATTAAGGTAGGTCCTAGTTAAATTTGTAAATTAAAAACTTTTCATAGGGAAGGAAAAATAGGAAGGGGGTTTATTTTTAACTTTTAATTAAACTTGAAACAAAATTCATTGCATCGAACTGTAAAAATATGTAGACTTATAAAATTCTTTTGGCCAAAAGTTTTAAATCATTTAGAGCAGCGGTTCCTAACCTTTTTCAGCCGTGGACCTCCAAGGAAATCAAGCATAATGCCAAGGAACCCTAAGTGAAAAAAAGGTGCAATTTTCGGACAATATTATATTTTAGTATTCTTACATTAAATTAAAACACAAAAAACAAACTTATTCAAATGGGACCGTGGATCCCCAAGTATAGGCTCGCGGACCCCCAGGGGTCCGCGGACCACAGGTTAGGAAACAATGATTTAGAGGTTTGAAAGAACCACGTTGAGCATTATCCTTTGGGAATGGTACGGAAAAACCACTATTAGACTCTTATGCGAGCGAAAAAAATTATTTTTCCAGAACTCTTGAACAATAAAAAACACCAAAATAATCCAAAGTTAATTTTTACCAAATTCCAAAAGTGTAGTGCTGACTTTATGGACTAAATTGATGGACCATTTGATACCAAAATTTCAGCAAAAATTAACTTTTACAATGAGGCGCATTACACATTAAATGGGACCGTGAAGAAGCAAAATTTTCACATTTGGACCAATGAAAATCGACGAGAAAGTCAAAAGTAACCGATGTATTCTCAAAAAGTGACTTTTTGGTATGCTTTGGGCCCAAAAAGCATCATTGAAGCTTTTTTTTTATAATGACACCGGAAACGAGGTTGCCATTGATTCAAGAGATTACCATGCAATAATATCCAACTAATTTTCCCCAAATCGATGGAATTGACTTTAATGATGATTGTTTTCAAAAGAATGGTGGAACTTGCAATAAACACGTGAAAATATTGACAAATGGCAAGTTTATCCGAAAATTGCTTAATTTCCCATAGTGGACATGTGAATTAATTTGTAAGATTATACGATTCAATTCCATAGCACTTCTTTGAAGGGAAATTTTTCAAGAGTAAAGTTTAAATTGGAAATCCAGCTACTGTTAAAGACCTAAAAAAATATATCGTTTTTCAAATAATGACATTGAAACATTTCTATTAGAAGATTTTGAAGATAAATTTTGACCATCAGATCGACGTATATAAAGCTAGCCATAGCAAACATTTAAATTATATTATCAGTGTAGGTTGTTTAAGATCGGTTTTTTTTTATTTAAAATTTTTACTATTCAGTTAGCTACGTTTCGTTACGTATTGTAACTTCATCAGGCTTCTTGATTCACAAAAATAATATTTTCAATTTAAATTCCTTTTTTTTTTAAATAAAAAGACAATTCAGGTTGTTAAAGATCGTTTTTTTTTTTAATATTTTTACTATTCAATTAGCTACGTTTCGTTACGTATCGTTACTTCATCAGACTTCTTGATTCACAAAAATAATATTTTCAATTTAAATACCTTTTTTTGTAAATAAGAAGACAATTTAGGTTGTTTAAGATCGTTTTTTTTTATTTAATATTTTTTCTATTCAATTAGCTACGTTTCGTTACGTATCGTAACTTCACCGGGCTTCTTGCTTCACAAAAATAATATTTTCAATTTAAATTCGTTTTTTTTTGTAAATAAGAAGACAATTCAGGTTGTTTAAGATCGGTTTTTTTATTTAATATTTTTACTACTAAATTAGCTACGTTTCGTTATGTATCGTAACTTCATCAGGCTTCTTGATTCACAAAATTTTTTTTTTTAATTATTTTTAATTATTTTTGTGAATCAAGAAGCCTGATGAAGTTACGATACGTAACGAAACGTAGCTAATTAAATAGTGAAAATGTTAAATAAAAAAAAACGACCTTAAGCAACCTGAATTGTTTTCTTATTTAAAAAAAAAGCTGAGAACTGAATTTTATCATCTATCGATATTATCAAATATAAATGGTAATGATTAAAGCATCAAAATTATGTATTTTAACTAATTCAAAACTAAATATTTATGATTTTAATTTGCATTTAGTTCCTTGGGTCTTTTATTTACTACCCTTTAGTGAAACTCGTTTAAAAGTTTTTTGAAACTTATATCAAGAGGTGCATTAAAATTTTAAGCATATTCTATACTAAACGATAGTAAAAATAAGATATATACCTACCAAATATTTTTAGCTAGCTAAATTTATGATTTTTAATAATATTACCTATAATATAATTGTAAAATGCCAATGGAATAACTTATATGGTCTGTTAAGTGAAAAAAAAGTTACAAAAAAAGATATATTTTTACGATGTTTTTGGGTTTTTTTTTGTTAATATAGTTGAAAAATAGAAATTTGTTTTATCATTTTATTTGATAATTACAAAAAGGATATAATTTTGATTATAACACTTCATGTCATCACGTGTTATAATCCATATTTCAATGAAAAAGTGTTAAGTATATAATTTCTTGCATTGAGTATATTAGTTTTCATAATCAATGTGGTCGGTGCCCTCCAGGTAAAAATTGGTAAAGTATCTATTTTCATATCCTGTACAAGTAATAGGTGCACCCTCGTTGCAACAAAGATACGAATTGGTTGTATATCCTGTCTTTATCCAACTGAAAGCACAGATTTTATACTTGATTGAAACCTGAAAAAAAAACCAAACAAATCTTGTTACAAAAACAAAGTGGTTATAAAAGTGGCTACTGTCTCTTTTGCCGCCAACGTACCAATAGTTTATCAGTATTTATCATTCTTTCGCATATGACAATTGCAGATAGGGTGTTGCGGGCGAAATTGATGCAGTCCCGTCGACATTGGTATTCGTGTTTGGGGAAGCATTCACTTGGTCTGGATGACAGGCCCATTATTGGACTGTTGGAGGTGGTCTGGCCGTTGGGGTAGTATTTCCTAAAAACGCCACAATCGCAAGTGTTCGGCTTGGGAAATTGGAAGTATTCTGGCTGGGAATATCTGAAACAGGATAAAGTAGTTTTGAAGACATTTTTTGACTAAAAAATTTATTGGCTTCACTTACTAATAATTTACTTTAAAAATATAATAATAATTCATTACTTATAAGTGAATAAATTGTGTTTAATTTAAGATTTTTTTTTTGAAAAAATAGCGCCATATTCAACGTAGAAAATTGCGTCAAATTTTGAATGAATAAGTGCCTGGCCCATATAAACATAAAAGCATGAAAAATTCCTTTTACTCTCATAATTCATCACCGCACTTCTAAACAGCCTTATGATATAATCCGGAAGGGTCCTGGACTCCAAAATCTGCGTTTTCGGTTTGAAATATCTGGTGAAGTTTAGCATCTGTATCATTTTGCTGGGCAGTCCTAGGGATGGGCTTAATTAAGCTGTCATCAGCCGTATATAATTGCTTAGGTCACTGATAGTATGTCACTGCATTTACGGCACTATATGAACTTTTTGTCCAATAGATGTCCATACGAAAACATAGTAGGAGCTTTTCGCAACAAATACCATAATAATTGGTCCTTTTTATTGTTAAGGTTCGTGATTTTTTCCTATATTGTTTAATTTGACCCAGCTTTGATAAGTTTAATGACCCATTATACCAAATTGGCATCACATGTTGTTTAATAATATGGATAATTGACTGGGCCAAAAAAATCCACTGTTTTTTTTTTTTTTGAAAAGTATATCGAATTAATTGTTCAAGGTGACAAAAAAAAAATATCGGGAAGATTTGAGCTCTAAATATTAATATTAAAAGGTCTAGCATCTTTAATTTCAATTTTATATTTGTGCGTTCATTTTTGCGTCACTGCTGTAAAAATATCAAGATAAAAAAAATTATCTGCACATATATTAATAGAAAATTAAATTCCCTACAAAAAACGTATTTTTAAACATTTTTGCCTGGCACGCCGTTTCCGAATAATCAAGTTTTAAACATTGATATAATTTTTAAATTTATCTTCTTTATTTTGGAATTTCGTAACTAACGAACAAATAAATATATAGAAATAAACAATATAGATTCGTAAAGGGAATTTAATGCCTTACAAAAAAGGTCACTTACCGTTTTTACATGAAATCACTTTTTTCAAAAGTTATTCACAATTAAAGTTGAATAAAATAATAAATTATTGTTTTTTTCGTCTGAACCAATTTTCTTTTACTCTTTGGGCAAATTGATATTTTATATTATCGAAAATTATCATTTTATCAATCTTATTGCTTGAAATATCTTCATTTCATAATTTATCCAAATCTATTCTCGGTTAACAGCTATTTATTACACGAAGATGTAGATTTACTTTAATATTATTAATTTAATATTTTATTGATTTTTAATTGTTAATAACATTTGAAAAAATGATTTTTTGTAAAAACGGTAAGAAACCTTTTTTGTACAGCATTAAATTTCCTTCAAGAATCTATATTGTTCATTTCTATATATTTATTTGTTCCCTAGTTAAAAAATTCCAAAATAAAGAAAATAATTCTAAAAATTATATCAATGTTTAAGGCTTGATTATTCGGAAACGGCATGTCTGGCACGAATTTTTAAAGACACGTTTATTGTAGGGAATTTAATTTTATACAAATATTTGTGCAGATAAATTTTTTAATCTTGATAGTTTGACAGCATTGACGCAAAAATGAAAGCACCAAAAATTCACTCTTTCAAAATTGGTTCAACAACGAAAATAACAATAATTTAATTTTTCCGGAAAGTTTAATTGTGAATAAGTTTTAAAAAAGTGATTTTATGTAAAAACATTAGGTTTTTTTTTTGTAGAACAGTAAATTACCTTCAATAATCTATACTGTTCATTTCTATATATTTATTTGTTTGTTAGTTACAAAATTCCAAAATAACGAAGATAAATCTTAAAATTATATCAATGTTTAAAGCTTGATTATTCGGAAACGGCGTATCTGGCAAGAAATTTTAAAAAGACGTTTTTTGTAGGGAATTTAATTTTCTATAAATATATGTGCAGACAAAGTTTTTTACCTTGATAGTTTGACAAAATTGTCGCAAAAATGAAAGCACAAATTAAAAATCGAAACTAATGATGGTAGACCTCTTAATATTAATATTAAGGGCTCAAACTTTCCCGATTTTTTTTTTGGCAACTTGAACAATATTTTCGATATACTTTTCCAAAAAAAAAAATAGTCGACTTTTTTGGCCCAGTCTAACGGATAATATCACTTGAGTATAATTTTTCCCTTCTATAATCACTGTTTGGCGTTTTTTTCTGCCATTTGATTACCAAAATTCCTTAATAAAATGGAAATCTTGCTCTGATTATTTCTACTGTAATCCAATGGGATAAACTTTTTTTGGCAGTTCTGTATTACAATGTTATTGCTTTCTAAGGTACTTAGTATATCGAATAATGGTTTTTAGAGTGGAGATAAGAGCTTTTTCCAACAATTGCATAGGCTTTGGAAGTGAAAATTTAAAAGCTGATTAGCAACTTTTAGCAAAACATTTGGTTGTCTTTTGCAATGGTACATCTCTTTTTGTTGTCCTGAAGATTTTTTGGTTAATATTTTGATTTGGGAAGGGCATTTACGGGACATTTCAGAGAAAGAGTTTTAAATATATGATTGGTAAAGATATTACTTTTTTGTCGATTAAACCGAAGATGGAAATATCAAATTTTGCGAGGGTGGACGACCAAAGTTGGATCCAATTAAGATGAAGTATTTTTGCTGCGATTTAGCATTGTTTTTGAATTGAGGAATTTCATGAATTTTGGTAAGGTAATGAGTAGTAAACGTTCTTGTTTTTGTATAGGAATTTCTTCAGGATTTGTCATATACAACCACAATTTCATTTCTTCATTTACTATGCAATCCTTTATTTTTTTTCAATTCTTATATTAAAGTTCTGCATAATTTTTTGAGACCAAAAAGTACACTTTAATTGTTATTTTAATCAATTTTTTTTTGTGGACTAATGCAATTTACATTAGTTTAGCAATTTGCTGCTATTTCATAGTGGTGATAGCAGGCAATTGATCTTTAGCAGTGTTTAAATAGCAAGAGGAGTCGAACTTCATTCCTCTGTTTTTTTTATTTTGTTCTTTGTTGATTTTTCTTGATCTTGTGGTCAAGAAACTGCTATTTCTTAAAGCTATTTTGTGAGGCCTAAATCCAAATTGCCTATTGGGCAGAATTTGGTTGAGTTCTATCCAAATTTGAAGCCGTTATTAAGTAAATTTTAAACTTCTTTAAAAAATAGGTATGCACTTTAGTTAGGAAAACTTTCAATTGAGACTTGAGAAATGTTATTTCTTTGTCGGATGCTTTAAACTTTAAAAAAGAAGCTTGCAATGTATACTTTAAGAATTTAAAATATTTTTCAAAAAAATAAAATAATTAATTTATTAACCATTTCCTGTGTTTACTTGCTGATGCATAGCTCAAAGTTTTCAAACAAAAATCATTATTTTGATAGGAAAAAAGTTAAATTGTTTTAATTTTTTAATACTTAATTAAATTAATTGTAATTATTCCAAAAATCAACAACACTTAAATTACCAAATATTTCAGTACTTACTGATCAGCGACAACAACACCAATTAGCAACGTCAAAAAGGATATTTTCATCAAACAACACATCATTGTTGAAAGAATTTTCAAAATTGTCTTTAAAAATCCCTGTGATGTTTGAATCACAATTACTTGTTGTTAAATGAAGCAAAATTGTTTCCTCTTTATATATAAACTATTTAATTATCTCATTTTTTTATCATTAAGGATATCATTTAATTTTCTTAATTAATGTATTCCTTTATCATCAAATGATAATTGGGTTTCTTATTGAGCTTAACTTATGATTATTTTAATTGAATGGTTTGCTTTATCTTTGAAAATTCATTAAAAGTTTTATGAATCATTCTGAAAGAAGATAATTTTTTTTTGGTAGGAAAATAAATCATCACGTTAGTGACGTAATAAGCTTGGCGATTGTCGCCTAAAATCAAACCCAAAATCATTTTCTTTCAATCCCCCATTTCGATTCTAATGAAAAATAAATTCGTTGCCATAAATAATTCAGACCATATAATTTTTCACGTAACCAACCACGTGAAAACCAACCAAACCCCAAACGATCCCCGCAACTCACCCCCCGCCATACCCACCATGTCGTCCCCCAACGATTTCATCAGACCTTTTTTCACACAATATTTGACTGACAACTAAAAACGATTTCGTGCCAGAAAACTGGAAAACTACTCAAAAATGCCAACTTATTTAAATCCGGCCAACACATTGGCGTTGAGGGGGATGCATGGGGTTGAAGGGGTTGGAGATCATTATTATTTAATATATGACCTTTTGAGTAAATTGTCTGTACTGTCTCATGAATTTTCCTAATGATTTTCTTGGCTTTTCTCAAAGCTTTTATCGAAATGAATTTGTAACCGTGCAACGAGCAAATAATACAACTCGTTTGTGCCTCCCTTTGTCTTCCAAACTTTGAAATGGATCGAAATGAAAATGAAGGCTAAATGTCCAGTTTTACAAATGGTCCATCATCAATACTTCTCAATTACGTTCTGTTCTTTATTTACTTCCTTAATTAGATTTGGTAATTTTCCACGAAAGGTTTTTAACTATTCTGTTTTTCTTTTCTTTGATTAGAAATTATAAATCTTATAAAAGCTCTTTTTTATTGCGATTAGGATATCCAGAACTACCTGATAAAGGTTTCCTTGTAACGATAACCATTCCTATTAAATTGTGAAATTTTATTTAAGTTATTAAATTTTTTTTAAATAAGAAGACAATTAAGATTGTTTAAATTCGGTTTTATTAATTAATATTTTTGCTATTCAATTAGCTACGTTTCGTTACGTATCGTAACTTCATCAGGCTTCTATAAAAAATTAAAATAATTACAAAATATGTTAATCATACATAAATTTCAAAACTTTAATAAAATATATATAAAATAGAAAATATAAAATATTTGTAATTAAATAATTATAACTAATTCAAAATTTGTCATATTTTGAAATTTTGAGTTAGTTATTATTCTTTAACTACAAATATTTTATATTATCTATATTATATGTATTAGACTGATTCAAAAAAAATTATGATTTTTTTTCAAAATTGTATCGAAAATATTGTTCGGAATGACAAAAATAAAATCCTGTGAAAGTTTAAGAGGTGCCGCAATATAGTGCCATTAATATTAAGAGGTGCTGCATCGCAAATTTCGATTTTCCATTTAAATAACATGGGAACAATATTCTCTTGCATTTTGGAATTTTATAACTCACGTTGGTGACAATATTTCGGAATGACCAAGGTATATTCTTGTAGAAAATTGAACGATCTACAAAAAAGGTCTCGAACAAGTTTTGGATATATTTATTCCATCAAAAGTTATTCGAGGTCAAAGTTGAACTAAAGAGAAATTTTAATATTTTTTCAATTTTTTGACGCAACCACCAATTTTATGAGAAAATTCTATAGGACATTTTTTGTAGAGCACTTTTTTCTATAACTTATCTGTATAAAAGTTTTTGATATTTTTCACAGGTCCTAAGTTATATAGTTAAAATAAAAAAAATAATTTTTAAGTTAAAAATATAATTCAGGGAATTTTCAGTTTAATACAAATAACTTAGGGCCTGTGAAAAGTATCAAAAACTTTTAAAGCTGATAAGTTATAGAAAAAAAGTGTTCTACAAAAAATGTCCTATAAAATTTTCTCTTAAAATTGATGGATGCGTCAAAAAATGGAAAAAATATTAAAATTTCTCTTTAGTTCAACTTTGACCTCAAATAACTTTTGAAGGAATAAATAAATCAAGAACTTGTAAGAAACCTTTTTCGTAGATCATTCAATTTTCTACAAGAATATATCTTGGTCATTCAAAAATATTGTAACTAACGTGAGCTATAAAATTCCAAATTGCAAGAGAGTATTGTTCCCATATTATTTAAATGGAAAATCGAAATTTGCGATGCGGCACCTCTTAATATTAATATTAAGAGCTTAAACTTTCACAGGATTTTTTCGTCATTCCCAACAATATTTTCGATATAATTAAGAAAAAAAAAATTATCATTTTTTTTGAATCAGTCTAATGGGTATATTATTATAGTTTTGAAACTTATGTATGATTTACATATTTTGTAATTATTTTAATTTTTTATTGAAGTCTGATGAAGTTACGACACGTAACGAAACGTAGCTTATTGAATAGTAAAAATATTAAATAAAAAATCAATCTCAAACAACCTGAATTGTCTTCTTATTTAAAAAAAAATGTATTAACTTTAATTAAATTTCACAATTTAATAGGAATGGTTATCGTTACAAGGAAATCTTTATCTGGTAGTTCTGGATATCCTAATCGCAATAAAAAAGAGCTTTCATAAGATTTATAATTTCTAATCAAAGAAAAGAAAAACAGAATAGTTAAAAAACTTTCGTGGAAAATTAAAAAAAAATAAGAGCTGAGATCTGAATTTTATCATCTGTTATTGAAAATAAAAATCGTTCAAACTAAATAAAAGGAAGTCCACCTTGAGAAGGGGTTGATTTTTGTCTTAAAGTTAATTGTTTATTTGTAAATTTTAATTTACAGCAATAAAATTATTTTACATGAAAAATTTAATTACAAATCATTAGAAATATAATGAGACTTTAAAAATTTACAGCAATTACCCACATTGGCTGATAATTACGAGGCGAAACTTTTTTGAAACTTTTGAAAATTATAGCTTAGAGAATACATTTTAATGGACGTTTTTAAAAGTGTGTATCCAGCAAAAATCTTTTGTCATTAACATCTCAATGTTGGGGCTGATAAATTATAAAACAGATTTTAATAGTTCGAGATCTACAACGATGTGTGGTTTTCGTTCATTTCCCAAAACGAATTTGAGGTTTTATATACTTCACTATCAACCTGACTATCTACTTACAAAACGTCAGGAATTACATTGAACGGGAAAAGGAGCCAGAAACGTTACACGAAACTTTACACGAACGTCGCTCGTAGCAAATTGTAGAAAATGTCACTCACCTGAATATCATATAATTTTAATTATCCACCCCAGCAGGAGGTTCAGATTACACGGGATCACACGAGCTATATACGTGCCTTTTTCCGTCTGGATTATATCCAAAAGATTTCCCTAAAAAAAAAAATTATAATAAATTCCCCTGCACCACCTCATCGTCTTACATGCCACACAAACGATCCTAAACCTTCCATTTAAATTGAATAAAGCACGAAATTTCCTCTTACAATAACAAATTATATTCATTTTTTCTTAATTATATCAAAAAAAAAAAAAACGCTTCTCTGCTTCTCGTTTTCAACAAAGCGCAAGATATACTTTTTTGTTTTTAGTGCTGTGAGAAAATAATTATCATTTTCCCAGTTAAATTCATTATATACGTCTTAAATGGAAACTAATTAGACAATTAAATGTAAAAGTATCATACAATTGTGAGGAACAAAAACCGGCAACGTACAAATAGAAAACGGAAAAGGATAAATGAACTCAACTGGGCGTTTCTTTTTTCTCTAACTTATTTATATAATTTTTTTTTTGTTCCTCGAGAATCCTTTTTCTCGTACTTCTCTTATTTATGCAACCATATTATACATGGGGGGTGGCCCAACACGAAACGGATGATTGTAATTTGTAGTTGGACGACAAAAAAAGACGTGAAAGAGTAATAAACAATTTTTTTTTACTCAAGTGAAAAAATAAGTTGTTTATTTTATTTGAAAGGAATTAAATCCGCAGGACTCTTAACCCTAGCGATTTCATAGATTGGCGAAAAAATGGAATTAGTGATTAATTTTTCTCTCAGTAACTCATAAATTACAAGACCTACAGAAAAAATGTAAATGACAAATTTATAGGAAATTTAATTTCCTATAAAAAAGTTCCAGAAAACCAAATTGCTAAGATCAATATTTCTCGAGATATTGAACCTTGAATTTCACTCACTATAAAATTTGTACGGATTATTGAGTAATTATTTTATAGTAAGAGAAATTCAAGGTTTAATATCTCGAGAAATATTGGTCTTAGCAATTTGGTTTTCTGGATTTTTTTTGTAGGAAATTTAATTTCCTATAAATTTGATATTTGCATTTTTTCTGCAGGTCTTGTAATTCATGAGTTACTGAGAGAAAAACTAGAAATCTATGAAAAATGGTGAAAAAATGCATTTAGTGTTGCAAATTGTCTCCGGAAAAGATTTTAGTTGCTGTATCATAGACAATTTAATAACATTTTGATGGTTTTAACAATAATTCTAAATTATATAAAAAAAATTAGTCTTTCATAAATTTTGAGACTCCACCACCGAACAAGTTCACAGAGTAACAGAGTAACATCTACAATCATCAGAACTAGGGTGTTTTTTTATGGGACAATTTTTTTTTTGCTTCCATGCCGAAATTTTGTTGAAAATACTTCAAAAAAAATTCCCTGAAAGCTTGAGCTCTTAATATTAATATTAAATACTCGCTCACAGCGTGTGAATATTTTCCATTTAAAATACACGTAAACTTTGATTTTTTTTTTTAAATTTTTATAGCTCAGCGGCATTTTATGGTATCGCCTCGCTCAAAGTCGGAATTTTTTTAACTATTGTATGCTCTACAAAAGTGCCTATTGCGGCAAAATCGTAATTTACACGGGAGAGGTAGTACGGGTCACTAAACCTAGATTTTTCATAGATTTCTTTTTTTTCTCTCAGTAACTCATGAATTACAAGACCTACAGAAAAAAATTTAAATATCAAATTTATAGGAAATTTAATTTTCTACAAAAAAGTTCTAGAAAACCAAATTGCTAAGATCAATATTTCTCGAGATATTGAACCTTGAATTTCACTTACTATAAAATTTTTACGGATTATTGAGTAATTATTTTATAGTAAGAGAATTTTTTTTATGTTTCCTTAGACTTACAATTATGAAAACAATATATATTTGGCTCCTATATGTGGCCTATTTTTTATTGAAGTTTGGTGAAAAAAAAGTTGATGAAACACTTCGAAAAAAAATAAAACCGAGGTATACTATTAGGCGTAAATCACATTTCTTTTTTTTCAAGGTATTGCACCAACTTTTTTTTCATGCAATTTTTATGAGTTATAGTGCTCATACAGAAGCATAAAATATATGTTTTTCGTGATTGTCATTTTCAGAGAGCACATAGAAAAAAATTATTTCTTTTGATTTTTTGGTTTTTTTTTTGTATAATTTTTTTTTCTATAAATTTCAAAAAAATATATGATATTTCCCGTAAAATAATCTAAAGCCTCACGTTGGTTTTACTTCTCTAGCTTAATTAGTTTTTAAGATATATAACTTTGAAAAATAGCCATGCGGGGGGACATTTTTGCCCATATCTCCAGGTCAAAGAGGAACTTGGTCGCGAAAAGTATATAAAATGTGTTTGTATATCAAGCCAATATTTTAACATAAGTTTCGACATAGGTTCCTATTTGGGGTCCAACTGGCCATGTGGATCCTGCTAGACCCTTTGCTCATTGTCCAGGGACAGATTGCAAATACATGAAAACAGAGAAAAAAATTTTGAGGAATTTTTCATTTTCAGATAACGTTGCAATATATCCTTTCCGAATATTTCACCAATTAAACATGAAATTTTCGGAGTAATAAGATTCTAGATGAAAATATTTATTGACTAACTTTTTTTTTATTCATTTAAACTTTGTCCGAAACGTAACATGGCCAAACTATGTAAACTGTTACGAGTGGAATAAACTTATGGAACTTTTGTAATCGAATATATGAGTGTAAAGTTTGAGGTAGTTTTTAGTTTTTGAGTTATTCATTTCGAAAAGTTATTTCACACTTTCAAAATACAATAATTTAATTCTAAATCATCGAAACTCTAACATTTTTCCTTTGAAATTGTAGTGTTTGAAAAAGTTTCTACTGTTGAAATAATAAACTTTGTTCCAGACGAAAATTAACTAATGTTTGACCTTTACATGCTATGCAATAAACAAGTGTAGAATAATATTTTATGGTACTTATCGCCTTACTATTAAATGATTTGATATGTGAAATTATTATTCTAAATATATATATACTATTTGCATGTTCAGAGCTTTGCTCCAGAAATAAATTTACACTCATATTTTTAGTGTAAACAAGGAAAAATAATTTTTAAAGTAATAATATTTATACGTTTAACTCGTTGCTTTTTTAACAGAAAAACGATTCATATAATACGACTAGTGAAAATAATTCTTTTTTTTTTAAAGCTAAAACTAATAACATCTTTTGAATTTTAATTTATTATTTCCGTGAAACTCAAGTCTAAATAAATAACAGTTTAACTGTTTTATTTTTGCATATATAATGATAGGAGTTGAAGTCAAAATTATTCTTTTTAGTTACTGGAATCCAAAAACAAATATTGAATAAATTAATTTGGCTGAGTGTTTTTTTTTTATCAAAGAATAAAAGGCTTATGCATTTCCGGTAAAAAGCATTTAAAAAGACTATCAAATAAAAGCTTTCATTTTAATGGGTTTTAAGACATTAATTTATATTTTTCTCTATTTTTTGAGCGGTCAAAAAATTAATAGAATATCGACAAATTTGTTGTGTCCAGAATTTACGTAATATTATTTAATTTTTAGCAGGAAAGTGAACTTTATTAGAATGTAAATCCCTATATTAATAATAAATTAGCGACGTTTCAACTCTTTATTTGGCCTTCATCAGGCTTCTTAATATAAAGTATATAATAAATATCTCAAATACAGCGGCACAGATTAAAATTTTTTTAAATTTTTTACATTATTTTTTTTTTATAATAAATTAAGTAACACGTGTTAATTAAAATCGTTTTAAAAGTAACGATACTAAGCATATGGCTTGTATATTGCACAGTATTAGTAAATGGATTTACATCATTTCAGTCCACTTTCCTACTGATAATTAAAAAACAATATTAATAGAATATATTTAACATTGATAAATAGTTAATTTATTTCTGAAACATTTTAATGGATAATAATATATGTCCTATGACTCAATTTCTTCATTATTACGACGCGTTTCAACAGTTTTTGGCTGTTATCATCAGGAAATAATTATTTTGTCAGTTGTAAGCAAATTTCATATAGGTCGTTGGTTTTATATATGGTAATTTGTGGTTAAGTATGTTATTAGGATCTAGTTTTGTGGGTTTTGTATATTAAATATTTTTCTTGGGTGTTCATATGTGATCCTTTCTTGCAAATATGTAGTGGCTTAAATAAAATGGTGGCTTTTATATAAAATAACTCTTTCAAAACTTATTCCCAATTAAAGATGAAGGAAAAATTAAATTAGTGTTTTTTTCGTTGTTGAACCAATTTTGAAAGAGTGATTTTACGTTTAAAAACGTTAAGAAAATTTTTTTGTAGAGCACGGAATTCCGTTCATAAATCTATATTGTTATAACATTGATATAATTTTTAGATTTTTCTTTTTTATTTTGGAATTTTGTAACTAACGAACAAATTAATATAAAGAAATGAACAATATAGATTCTTAAAGGGAATTTAATGATCTACAAAATAAGTTTCTTAATGTTTTTACATAAAATCACTCTTTCAAAATTGGTTAAACAACGAAAAAAAAAATTTTTTTCTTCAAACTTTAATTGTGAATAACTTTTGAAAAAGTGACTTTATGTAAAAACGTTTAGAGACCTTTTTTGTAGAGCATTACATTTTCTTCAAGAAGATATATTGTTCATTTCTATATATTTATTTGTTCGTTAGTTACAAAGTTCCAAAATAAAGAAGATAAATATAAAAATTATATCAATGTTTAAAGCTTGATTAATCGGAAACGGCTTGTTTGGAAAAATTTTTCAAAGACACGTTTTTTGTAGGGAATTTAATTTTCTATAAATATTTGTGCAGATAATTTTTTTTTACTTTGGTAGTTTGCAGCAATGACGCAAAAATGAAAGCACAAAAAAATGAATGCACAAATAAAAAATCGAAATTAAAGATGATAGACCTCTTAATATTAATATTAAGGGCTCAAACCTTCCCGATATTATTTTTTGTTATCTAGAATAATATTTTCGATATACTTTTTAAAAAGAAAATTGTCGATTTTCTTGGCCCAGTCCAATATCTTTTGTCAAAAAGAGTCATGTAAATATTGGCTAGTAGTCCTGATAAAGGAGAACCCATGGCCAAACCTTCTTTTTGATGATAACATGTTTGATTGAAAATTAAATAGTTTTATTGTAAGATTAAATTATTAAATAGTAGTAGATTAAATTAGGTGGTTAATAAATTTATTATGTCGTTGATTACCATATAATTATGTATTTTTGATGTCATTTGATTTTATACCACAATTTTATTTGTTTCTTCAACAGGGACATTTGTGTATAAGTTGACAATATCAAGTGATACCATTTTAATGTTCTGTGAAAGTTTTTGATTTTTATTATTATTCATAAGTTTTATTTTTAATGAATAATTATCTTTCAATATGAGGCCTGATTTGTAGGTTTGAACTAATTTTTTGGCTAACTAATATCCAGGAGCAAGTTTGTAATCCACTACCGGTCGGATTGGCATATTTATTTTATGGATTTTGGGTAAGCCCTGAAATATTGGAGCTTGAGATTTTATTGGTAAGAGGATTTTTTTTGAAAATTCGTTTGCAAAAAGATAGTAACTTTCATTTATGATCTAGTATAAAGTTTTGATGAGGTTTGGAGTTGGATCTTCTTTCTTGTGAATTATATTATTTTCTTTAGTGAATTATTCCGTTTTGTTTGTATATTCATCCTTGTTAATGATTCTGATGATCTTTCTTTTATCGACCTTTGTTATATAAGCGATATTTTTGTGTATTTTTTTAAAATTCAATTTTGTAAATAGTTTCATGTAAATTTGGGTTTAAACTCTTGTAGCTTCTTTTTATGATAGATCATATTTCGTTCTAGAGGTCTTGTTCTGATGATTGATTCTGATTTGAGTTGTAATATAATGTTTTTTTGGAATTTTGTTAAATTAAAGTCTGGACCTTAGTTGAAAGTGATAAGTTCACCAATAATTTTTGACAGCCAAAAACTGTTGAAACGGGTCGTAATAACGAAGAAATTGAGTTGTAGGACATATATATTTTTATTCATTTATTAGAAAATATGTTTTTATATTTTTTAAAACTTTTTTTACTAAGCTGGGTTTTTAAGGTTTAGGTAATTGAGCTTTAACACTGTAGCTTTAGCCTTATTGTACTTTCTGGGTTCCTATTTCATCTAATATTAGTCGAATAATCGAGAAAATTTTTGCTATCGGAAAAAATAGATAGGTACTCTTTGACTAGTTTAGTACTACGATTGGATACCCTTTGCTTATTTAATCGAGTACTGCATTCCAACAGAATGTAAAAAAAAGTTCCATCCTCTGGCTGTCAAAATTTATATATTGGAGGATTCAACAGGACTCTTATTATATGAAAATGTTCTGTTCCGGCATTTAAGAAATTATTGATTTGTTATTGAGGGTTCAAAAATTTAATAAAAATTAGAAAATATCAAAGGAACAAAAAATGTTAATTATCCAGAAATAATACTTTTCATCGCTAAAGGAATTTAATTTTTAGCCAAGGACATAATTTTGTTTTTTTTTTTTTTTTTGGTTAAATATTTCCTTTTCTTTATTTCAGGTGAAGAATTTTATCATCAATAGAAAAAGAATTTGAAGTATGTCAATACCGAAATGGCTACATATTGATTTTGTGCCACGTAGACAATTTCAAAAGAATCAATAACGTATGAGAAATAACCGTGCATTGGCCAAAAATAGATAAAATATATATTTAGCCCAATATGTGCTATATATATTATCTTTCCATTCACTTTTATGAAAAACTTTCTCCAAACAAACATACAAATTTCGTAGATTGATTATTGAATCAATGAAATTGGACGTTGTTATTTGAAATTTACTTTTTTATACTTACCAAGTGGTTTTAAAGTTTTTAAGTTAATTTTTATAAAATTTTTTTTTCAATTCTGAAATCAAAACCTAAGTAGAAGTTTAATTTGACTATTCAATTTGAATTTTTCGTGGAAGAATGTAACTTCTTGCCAATGTAATTGCCGATCTTCATTGATTAAGATGGTCAAATTATAAGATTTTTTGGCAGAAATAAAGGGAATAAACGAATTATGGAAAATTTTTGAAAGACCAAACATAAATTCAATCATTACCGCCCAAAATTATTTCTAATTTGTGGATTTGTATTATCGATTTGATGTTTGTTCCCCACTTTAAAGTCCATTATAATGTTTGCAATAAAAATTAATTAGTTTTTCAATTTTTTTACAATTTTTTGGAAGATCATTTTGAAATTTTGCCTAAGTTTAGGGTTTAAAAGTTAAACAGTCATTCGTTAGGGGCCGTTCATAAAATACGTCACGCTAAAATAAGCTTTTTCTGACCCCTTCTCCCTTTTGTCACGCTGTGTCACATTTTCTGTGACCCCCCTAGAAATATTTCGTCACAAAACTAAGACCCCCCGCCCTGAATATGATAAATTTCAATTTAAAGTGCACAAATTTCTATACATTTAATAATTCTATATATTTAATATTAATTAAATACGAAATGAATGACTTTTTATCATGATAAAAATTGAAAAGAGAAATAGTCGAAAGAAATATAAATTTAAAATTTTTTGTCGAACGGTGAAAATCACGTTACCGAAGACTCCCCGCCCCCCTGTCACATCTTCTCACACTCAGCAAGACCCCTCTCCCCTTGTATGCGAACGTATTTTATGAACGGCCCTTTGCTAAATGAATAAAGAAAAAAATGAGCAAGGGAAAATTTTTAAACGTTTAACTGCTCAATTTAATAGACTGAAAACTTTTGATGTTCAAATATTAACAAATTAAATTTATTTTCCTTTTGGAAAAAAAATATGTATAAAAACTTTTAGTAAAATTTATGATAGACAACTATATGAGATTACCTTTATAAATTCAATTTATTTGAAAAAAATAATATCTATTTGATGTTAAAAAGAAAATCAAAGAAACTTCTCTAAATTTTTAAAAGCTTTGAAAATTTTTATCATTAGTATTAGAAGTATCAAATAAATTTCATGTCAATATAATTTGTGATGGTTTTTTTGTTATTGTTGTTGGGAAAAAGGTTTTTAATAATAGTTTAACAGTGTTCAGAGGAGCGAAAGCTCCAGAAAAATACATTGGATGAGTGAAAAATGAAATGTTTTTCATGTGATTGTAACACTTTTCCGATAACAAAACAATTTCAGTATTGGTTACCTTTTTCAATTCGTTTCTCGAGCTTTTTGAAGAAGCTTTTTTTTCCTCTTGTTACCAACGAACGAACGAACTGAATCCAATAAAGCGAAATACTCTCGTACGATGTCTGTCCGACTTCATCTCAAATTCTTTGAATCGAAAAATACGAAACGAACAAAAAATATATCGTAAAGAAACAATATTCCAAGTTGCAACAACTTGAAAAAATAATGAGTCCACGTATCAAAAATGCATTGCAAATAGTTGGATAGAATTAGTTAAAATTTAATAATGGACTTTGGGGTGGAGAAAAATAATTAATTGTTCAGTGACACGAAGAGTCAATAATGTCGAGAGATAAAGCTCTCGAGCTTTTGCGCTCGAGAACAAACTGAACAGATATTTAATATTCATGCAGTAAATGTAGCGACATATTGAACTTCAACGTACCACCCTGCTACCCTTATCCTGTTTTCCGACGTCTCTTCACCCCGTCCCACCGTTCGTCTAAGGCTCACGATAGTTGTTATACGCCCGCACTATAAAATTATGCCAGATATTCAAATTGTGTCGCCAAGTTTTGAAACACTAAATCTGCCCCACTCCCGAATTTTGTAACTCCTGTTAAAATTTAGCGTTTCGAACCCGGCAAGATGATAACGGTACTCATATGAATGTTTGTTGTACACCAAACAATCCATATCCTTTGAAATTGTATTAAATGCATAATTTAAAACTAATTTTCTCTCTATACTAATACAAAAAATTCTAACGTCTATCTGTACATTTTGATTTTAAACCCAATTTTAGGGTAAATATTTGTTTCAGAAGGCCCTTATTCCAAATTTAACATTTTTGAAAATTTTGTCTGTCTGTCTGTCTGTGTGTCCCGATATAACTAAAGAACAGAACAACCGAATTTATTGAAATTTGGTATTAAGATACAACACAATTTCTCTCACATATTAGGCTACTAATCATTCCTTAAAAAAATAAAATAAGGTATTCTCTAGGGATGTAACAAAAAATTTTACTTTAGACAGGTGAGTTATATATCATTAGAAAGGTAATTAAAAGTTAGAAAATAATCTATAAAAATATTTTTAGTTGAACTAATAAAAAGAACAGTAAATTCAATTTATAGTCTAAAAAATTGCCTTTTTGAATTATAAACGTTTATAGGTATATATAAAACACATAGTTGATGTTAATAGCGTATTGGCTTACTTATCTGACATTATGATATCATTGACATGATATTTCAAGTTCTACTGAACCGATTCCTTCGAAATTTGGTATATATCCTGTTTATACAACTCTCCATCGCGTCTGTTTTGGATTTTAAAAAATTTTGACTTTTAGTATTTTTAAAAAATTCGGAAAGGTCGAAAAAATCGGGTAAGATTTTTTTTTTCAAGTCGACGCCATTTTGTATTTTTTTTTTTTTTTGAAAATGGTCAATTGATAGCGACATCTTTTAATGAAACATTTGTTTGGTTTTTTATTATAGATCTCACAAGGGTTGAATTCATGTCACCCAGGACGCACCGTTTTTTTTTTGAAGCCCCTACTCCACTGTATCTCGGCGGATTTTAGTTCTTTTTTTAGTTATTTTTTTATATTATCAAAATGTCAATAAAAAACATATAAAAAAATATATAGTAAAAATGTTTTTCATTTTTTTTTTCTTACTTGAAAAAAAGCCTAAAATTCAGGCTTCTAGACCAGAATACCTCCTTAAAAAAAAGCTGAGAATATTTCCTACAAAAAGGCTCCTTACTATTTTTTTAAAAATATCATAGTTTGGCTGAAAATTATCGTCAAAAAAGTTGGTGTAAGACCTGTTAAAGTAAACAGTTTAGTTTACCATAAAAATTCAGCCACCTAAAAATTAATTGCTTATCTTTGATATAAAGCAGAAAATGTCCCCAAGTACTAAAACTTCATTACTATGTGTTCTAGTTTAGCGGATACAATTTTTACTTCTTCTTCATATATGATAAGAATAAACACAAGGACAAAGTTTCCGTTTTTGAAAGGAAAACTTTTTCAAATGCAATTATGTTATTGACTATATACTGGGACAAAGTTTTGCGCTGCTGTACATTTGTCTCGAGGTGTATTTGAGTATAGATTACGACCCCGAAAAGAGTGTCTCACTTGTGTCCTTATGATTGCAGAAATAATGCCATCCTCGTCCGTTTCGGGGTACAGGATGGCCCGCAGAGACATCGGATAATGCAATCAGTTGTCGCCGCGTGTTGATGTAAGTTTTACGAGCCTTATAACTGCGATTGGGGTTGAGATCGAAGGGGATGAATTAGGAAGGACGTGGTCGACGATAATGTGGGTCCGCCAACCTACACCTATCGGCTTCCCAGTGTACATAGTGTAGCACCAGGAAGGATATCTTTATACAACGATCAAATCCACTTGGGATCAGATTCTTTTCATTCCCATATTCTACGATTCCCGTACTACAAACAGCTCAATTCCAATGCGAATCTTCGTCGTCGTTTTTCTTTCACCAACTTGTTGTGCACGAATTGTTCTTATCTCTCTTGTGTTTCGTTTCTTTTATTTTCATTTTAGTGTTTTTTTTTTTTTAGAATGAATGAAGTAAAAAGGAAATGTTTTGGTTCTCGTTAACCTTTGCTTTATTAAATGTCTTCACCTTTTCTTTTGGGTTGATCAAACGACACAAATCGAATTTCAAAAAACGATTTCGATGATCGTTGATGAAAATTTGATAACGACAGCCTATAAACGTGATTCGGTCAATTGTAATTAAATAAATTGAACATCCAAGTTGAAAATTTCATTACTGATTTTCAAAGTCAATCAAAAACTTAAATGGATATAAAAACTCATTGATTTTTAATAATATACTAGCTGATCCCCGCGACTTCGTCTGCGTAACGTAGGTGAAGATTATATTTTCTTTTTAGATTTGCTATTTGTAGTGGTATATGAAAGTTTTTATTTTTCTTATTTTTTTTACGAAAAACTTAAGCATACTTTAAAACACTATTTTGTCGACTTTAAAAAGACACATTTAATAAACTGTTGCTTAGAATAAAATATTTGTTGGGACAATTAATTTACAAAAAATATCTAAAAAGAGTATTTTCAATTGCGTATACCTACAGTAGGTATACCTACCATTAACCAAATAATCCATAAGCCAATCAGGATCTATACATAAAAAAATATCGTAAATTTTAATAAAGTCGGTCTTCATTACGACTTAAAACTGTAAAAAGTTATCAAAACACTCGCGTCAAAATAACAGAAGTAAAGGGTCTAGATTTAGAATATTAGTAGAAATCCCATTTCATTGTCTCGACTCCCGATTGAACCTTTTTCTCAAAACTATAATACTACTGAAATATACAAAACTACCGCGAAATTAAAATTTGTTCAATTGCACGAAACCCAGTTCCTCCATAATCAAGTATAACCATTGTGTATCTATGCACTTATTATTAAAATATCTGAATTTCAACTGTATAATTAAACCATTTTTTTAGTTCACCGAATTTCTCGCTACTCGATATTTGTTCACTAATGTATTTATTTGTGAATACGTATTTCGGATTTTCAGGTTTACAATATGTGAAAGTCAAAAAACTTAATGCTCACTTATAAACTTAATTTAACCATTTTCAGATTATCGAGAGTTTAAGTTTTTAAGAGGACCCAAAATTTTTGTTTCTTATATTCATCCAAATTTGTTTTATAATAAAGAGTAATTACGTTTCGTTTATAACGATACTGTGACGACTGTGACTATGAAATTTAAAATTTCGATTGTTTATTAGATTTTATGCCGTACAAACTTTGCCACCATTTTTCACTCTTTTAGAGGAGGAATTATCAAAAAACCCTTTCTTATTATTTATCTGCATCGTATACGAAAAACGCTTTCCAAATTTCATCGACACAAATATGTATTTATATCGGAAAATACAATGTAAAACGAAAAAAATTATGACCTTTATTTTGATTATCATTACTAAAAATCAATTCAATTTCGCACATTTGGACGTTGTCGTACAAAATTGTTATAAATAGGTGGAAACCGTGGAAGTAAATTCGAATATTTTATTTATTTTTAAAAGCTATAATTGATTTTCAAATTGTTCTAAATACCGAAGAAAAGTTAGTTTGGAAGATTATATTTTTATTGATAATGAAATATATGATAAAAAATTGCTCCCTTAATGTTTTTCAGCAAAATATATAATTGCTCCAGGTCACAATCATTGGTTCATAAAAATTAGATTTTAAAAATTTTCATTATTGATAAACAAACAAAAATTAAAAACCACTTCTTTAGTATTTGGTATAAGTACCACTACAAAAATTTCCATACTAATTAAGTGAAATGACGGTATTTAAAATGCTGTAGTTAAAATGATATAACAAAAACAGAATTTTATTATTAATTAATTTTTTATTCATTAATTACACTTATTAAATTCCAAATTTCGATTGTTGATTCTCTACATTTTCTCATACAAACTTAGTCACCCCTTTTACGCTTTTAGGGTAGGAATTTTAAAAAAAAATTCTTATCAGATGTCTACTTCTTAAAACTCGGTTATTCGAATTTTTCACATAAATTTTGAGGTTATGTGAAAAAAGTGTCGATACAAAAGTTGTAGATCTTTTAATTACCTACAACTTTGCCGTTTAACTTTTTTTCATAGGACTTGCAGTTTTACCGGAAATCGAGATTAACCGTTTTTTACCCTTAAAAACTCACCCCCTCCCCCTTCCCGACCTCAGATCGCCCGTAATTTTTTTTCCTTCCATTTTTGTTATATTCTCTACCTTTTCCAATGGGTTTCATACTACTATAATTTTTTTCACTTTTCACCATTTTTAAAATTATCGACCCTGGTCTATTGTAATTCTAACGAACATCGAGTTGAATAAACTTTCACCCAATCTAGTCATAGAAAATCTGATATTTTTTCCACAAAGAAAACCCAATACAAACATAAACCTATATAATTTTTAATCCAATAAAAGCCGAAAACTGATAAAAGCTTTGTGAAAGCATAATTTAATTTTTTTCTTCAAATAATAAAATTTTCCATTAAAATCAATTCTAATATCGATGAAAGCTTTGTTCAACTTTTCTTTTCTATCCTGTTGTCCGAACAACTGACCAAAAACCACATCTCTCCACCCATTATCTTAACACCCGGTCCTTTCCCCTATCGCCCGCCATCCTGACCCTTTTGGTCCGAATCGGCATCCACGGTATTTACTATTTAGACAAAAGTTCAAATCCCGGTAGCACGAAAAGGTAAACACAAGACAGACGATTCCCGGTACAAAGGTGTGCGGCCAAGTTTACCTTTCGAAAACCCACAATATCTGTTGTCCGATAAGTCGTTTAAGATTACGAAATGCTTTAAATTCAATAAACTTATGTATATATATATTGTACGTGTAACCCAAAAATTTCAAATCAATTTTTAATGCATGTTGGGAATAAAAGGGTTGTCATTCTTGTTGTGACCTTTTCGTATTTATCTTTCATGGAACAAGGTATATAGTTAAATGTTATTTAAAGGGTAGTTAATATTTAAAACGAACCGTTCCAGATCGATAGAATATAAAACAATACAAAAAACGAAAATCGATTATAAACGGAGACATGAGACAAATATCAAATATGATTTTTTTTTTTTTTTTTTGGTAAAGAGACATAAATGCATACAACATTTCCAATTAATTGGCCATTTAAAAAACATATCACAATACAAACACAACCATTTACGCTGAAATCAAATATAATTTTTTTCCTAAAATCCAATTAATATATTTTAAAAACTGCCAGTAGCATTGTGAACATTTACGCAAATCTATACCGATACGACCCGGCCATATACAGTGCCACATAAAATTGTTCCGGAAAAAAAACTTTTTTTTTTTATTTCCTTCATTTTTGCCGTCTATATGCGCGTTAAACAACAATAATAATGATAATAAACATATTTTCAGTCGGAATTTTATTTGCGTCCAATATTTTTATGAACGTAAAAGTTTGCAAACAGGAAATGGATGTGAGGGTTTTAGGTGGGGGGGGTAGAAAGGGGTATGAAAAAAGAGCAAAAAATTCACAAGACTTTGTATTTTATGGGACAATATTGGGTTGAATTTATGTGAAAATAGTTTATTTTATTGCATTATTGATTCGAGAATGATGAGTGGTTTATATAGAGGCATAAGGGGGCGAGACGTGAAGAATATAAATCTGAAAATGTGGGGAGGGGGGGTTGAGGTTTGGGTATCGGGTGGAACTTTAGTGCCAGTATAAAAGGGTTGAATTGTCATATAAGTTTAATACTATTTTTCTTCTTATATTTTCTCGATAGATAAATAAATGTGTCGTGATAAATCGTGAGATTTCATATTGAAAATTTATTAAATGTTAGATTAAATATTTGAATATTGTCAATGGTTTACTGTTGAATTAAAAAGAATAGTTTTTATTGACCTAAAACTGTTGAAAAGTTTCCTTTTTTTGAGAATATTTTTTTTGATTTATTTTACAATTCTATCGAGAAAAAGTATGTTTTTTTCTTTTGTGTAATGTTATACGAATAGAATAGGCTTTAACCAGGAATTACGTATTATTAGGTATAAATCACTTGGAATAATGGACATCATTTAAAATTACAATTTGAGTAATTGTTCCAACTATGAAATGTTTATTGTTTAGTGAACCCTATCGATTGAATGACGTTATCCCCTGCGGTCCTCATACCTTACTCAAGAAATCACTAATGTATAGTATGATGCATTAACACCAATCCTAGTTTAGAGTGTTCGATTAAATTTATAATGGAGACCTGATGCATTAATAAAAAACAAAAAGGTCATAAATATCAATGAAGAAAAAGCAAAGAAAAGTAAAGTTATACTTAAAAATTATCTCTTTTTTATCTCTTTTCTTTCTAAATATTTGACGAATAAAATTGTCAAGTATTATGTATAATTTCATAAGCTTTAATCGAGAAACAATAGCAAAGAACAAGAATAAGGGTAATAAAGGGAAATATCAACCTAGCTGATAGTAAAATTTTAGTTAGTGAAAAAGAAAAAGCTTTCCAAATTGATCATCATTTTTATAAGACTATAATTGAAGCATTGAGTACAACAAGGGCGTATGATGTAAAATAGAGTTTCGAGAAAAATGTAAATGAAAGTTTTAATGTCATATATTATTTTAATACTTATAATTTGACTTACATTAACTTTATTATTTATTTGGCAATGATTTAGTAAAAGGATTAAGGTATTATAACTATTTTAAAGCAATCAGAAATATCGTAAAGTTATTATTTTTTTTTACTTGTAGTATCCGCCCTTATTGCACCAACTGGTAAAACAGATAGGACGTTAATTTTACTATTGATTTTTAAGGAAAATAACTAACAATTTGAATACTTATAAAGTTACTTTTAATTAAAATGTAAGTTAAACATGTGTATTTATAACAATCACCGTTCAAATATTCAATTTTCTTAATCACTTTTTTTTTGGTTTTCGTGTTTTTAATTCATCAAAATATTCACTAGATTGAAGGGAATCTTCCGAATCAGCTGCAACTGGCCTCCTGGACGGTCCAGCCTGATCTTTCAGGCCTACTTGGAAGGTCAGGATCTGTTTCATCTACTCAGCATTTTCAGGTTTCATGAAAGGTGTCAAGGATAAAACGTCCCTAATCTTTATGTCTTTTACTTCAGGTTTTTCTACCTGCTGCAAATTCAAATCATGTTTGCTTACTGGCAAAACATTCTTCTTAAATGTAAAATTAAGATCCGGGGATGCATAAAATCTTGAGGTCGTTATCACTCCTTCAGGACTAAAGTCTAGTTTATCATATTGCTGTATAGCAAACCAAGCTTTGTTTTTTTCAGTGGCTGTGGGTGCCTTAGACAAAAAGACCTGTAAACCTTTCTTCCAATCTTCAATAAGGTAGCTAGCCATCATTGCATTGAACGGGCTAGGATTGCTTCTTGTTGATGACATCACTTTCAAGTATTGTTCAGCTGACTCAATAGCTCAATATGCCATACCTTTCAAAATTTCTATCACATTGGTTATAAGAGTGGCCTCTTACTGGAAATATATGTTCAATTGACATGTTTAGGCTTTTGGCCAGCCATGTGGAGAACATTACCACTGTTAAATTTTTATTTTGGCCTCCACAAGCATCAGAAAAAAATACTATCTTCTTAATATTAGGTAAATTTTGCAACTTTTCTTTAACAAAATGATGTATGAAAGAACAGACAGTGTTGGGTTCCTTTTTGGAATCAATTTCTATAAAACAATAAGAGGAACTTGATCTATCATTGTGACAGTGAATGTTGAAGTTGAAAAGCCATAGTAATCTCTTATAAAATTGTGAAGTTATGTTAAGTGTTGGTATGGGCAAATTATGAGCATAATCAAACTCCAATACAAATGTTTCTGTGTCAGGATTATTGACCTGAACTGACTCCAAAAGCTTTTTTTAGTTCAAATTTAAACGTACTTTTGTTATCTATGCAACAAGGGCGTAGCGCCACCTTCGAAATTAATGATCCTCAGGTTACCTGGAAGTGGCTGATCGAAACGAGTTTTTGGGATACAAAACTAGATGGCTTTATGCATGTTTTGATGTAATAACATCAAAACGGGCTTTGGGTACCGAACGCCCTTGTTACCCCCAATGCTTCAATTATATTTAAAAACGATTTTTTCACTGTTTTTAACAGTTTTACTGTTTAAACAATATATAAATTTCTTAAAACTACGATAGTGATCAAATTATAGTCACCTGATATATAATTTTTCTAAAGATATCGATAGGAATTGGGAAATATGGTAAGTAAAAGTTCTGTTCAGCAAATGTAGTAAAGTGGGGCTTAAAGCCAATAGATTAAGTATTGAATTTACCATCCAACTTAATAATTTTGAACTGATAAATGAAAAAAACCTGGAAAATATAAATGGTAATTTAGTACAAATTATAAAAAACAAAATTTGAAAAATTTGAAAACAAATCTTGTATTAATTGGGATAGATTTCAGATCATAAAGATCGATTCCAACTAAATCAACGACTGAGTAAGGAATATCTTTTACTTATTAATGTTTACAATTGATTTTCTTTAATTTGTCTCACATTTGAATTTAATTTATAAATTTTATAATTATTGTATAATTATTGTATAATTATTTATTAATTAAATTACTATTTAATTAATAAATTAATAATGTAACAAGTAATTTATTTTAGTCATTAATGACCAAGCTGTTAAACAGTGACTTTAAATAAAAAAAAAATACTTCACCACAAATGGGAGTAGTTTAATTTTGATTTATCATCTTAATTTCATCAATCCTTAACGACTTAATCCTGAGCATCTGTTATTTGCTGCATTCCACCAATAGTAAACGTTTAACTTTAAACAGGACCAAAAATGGGAAAATAAAAGGCATGGAATGGTTAATATCTTTTGACGTAAATTTTCTGTTCCCTGATGTCCCTATATGTTTAACAATCGTTTGATTAGAAGATTGGTTCCAAAAGAATAGTAAAGAACTGCATATTTGAGGTTGTTGATAAGTTAGGCATTGATTGATATTTTATCAAGAACTATTTCTTTTTTTTTTGGGTACCTCTGGTAAAAAAATTACAAAAAAAAAAAAATAAAGATTAAGGCCTCTATTAAAAGATGATTTAACACAATCCTCAAAAAGGTTCTTTGGAGTAAAAATTTTATGAAACCAATTTTACTGTGGAAAAACAAGAAATTTTTGGTAGTCTTGTCTTACTTATTATTATTATCAGTTACAGGAGGATCTAATACAAATCGATGATCACTGAGAAAGATTGCTTGGCAATCAAAATACGTATCAGGGTAATATGTCAAAAATCCATTTTTTTGAGCTTTTCTTTATATTTTTGTTTGTAGTTTACTTTTCATTGCACACCTTAGACCACAATAGCACAATTAGCTGACCTGAATTAACAGCACCAAAAATTTTTAAGGGTTGAAATTTGGTAAAAAATGTTATAGATTTTAATATAGTTTTCAATTTTTTAGAAAGACAGCAATATCAACTTCTAAATCATATTAAAGTTTTAGATCAATCGGCCAAAAAAAATTAAAAATAACTAATCGAAAAAGAGATCTAAAATAGCCTGGATCATAATATTTATCACAACTCAAATACTGACAAAGTATATTGCAATATATTTCCGGAGCCGATTCATCATATTTATACCCCTAGATCATTATATTTGAAGAAAAATTTACCTTCGTTTTAATATTGTTTTTAGAATTTCAAAGCAAAGTATTTTTTCCCATATTTTCTAGTCACTAAAAGCTTTTAGATCTCTCACTATAGTCTGTCACCGACAAAAGTCTGTGGATTGTAATTTATCGTTAGTTTATGAATGTGTAACACGTAAATTCCATTTGAATGAACTTGAAACTAATATGTCTATAAGGCAAAATGAATAGCCCCGATCCATGTTTGTACTTAAATACTGGTTATTATATATGTACAAGCATGCAATACCATTTACATTCAAGACTTAAATAAATAGATAAAAGTAATATCGATGTACGGTTTAGTACCATTAAAAATTGAACACAGTATTCAGCAATTCCAAGAATTAACTTTGAAAGATTATATACTACAAAAAAATACTCTGAAATTTACAAAGAATTTCCAACTTTATATTCAACGGGAATAATTGCATCATAGTTATTAATAAATGATTATTATTCTCATTTGTCCAGAAAATTAACCGCTCACGATATTTTGACCACTTTTGAAGTGAAAACTTCTTTAGCATCGTCGTGACTTGGAATTTAATAAAACGGAAACGGAAAGCGGCAATAAAAAGAGAAAAATATACATAAATCTATAAGATTTAACATAAGAGAGAATGAGGTAGGAAACATAAGTATTTCTTATGGTTGTGCGCGCCTGCGTGTTACGCTACTTGAGATTGGTTTTCATAGCGACCAATAACAACCGGTTAAATTGCTTATTATAATTGTAAGCATAAACATTTCACTTTAATAAAAATAATTTTCAGGTTTGCCGTAAATGAATACGGATTATTGTCATAATTATCAAAAAAAAGTAGCAAAAACAAGGCTATAAAGACGTCAAAAGGTTCAACAGAATGTGTTCGTGAATTTCGGGCTCGCCGAAAAGCATTATTAAATAAGAAAACAAAAAGTTCTTTTACGCTAATAATGCTTCGATTGTGCAAAATAGTAAAAATGATGCTAGTAAGTACTTAAATATTATCTTATCGCATATTTCGTCCTTAATCACGAAATTACAATAAAAAAAAGCTAATTTAATATTAATTCTGATATCACATAGTATTACGAACTGTTTTTCAGTTGCTACTCAAATAAACGTACAGCCGATTCCTAAGGTACTGGCAATTTCGTCGAAATAAATTTGCTCGTGAAGAATTTCGTAAAATTTTTTTTAAAAATATGTTCGCTCATAATATGTGCTTTTTTGTGAACAAATGTGATTCCAACGAAATTTAAAACCCACAACGCCCAGGACATGAAGGTTTTTTATGGATAATAATTGAAAATTCTGATGCAAATGATAATATTTTACTCTGCTGCACGTATTTTCAAGCAATCGAGAAAAATGTAATTCCAACGATGTTCAAATACAATAGTTTCAAATATTAAACGATACCTGCATCTTTACCACCCACGGGATTTATTTCATACTTCCATTATCATAAGCTGTAGTATCATTTATCGAAAATGCAATTTTGGATTCAGGATAAATTTATGTAATATATATGTTAACAGATCGTAAAATAAACTCTACAATTATCCTACTCATAAAATCTTAAATTCGTCTCAATATCTTAAAGTTTATCTTTTTTGAAGCATTCATTTCTACCACGGGTGAACTGCACACATATGTTAATTTTTAGTTCAAAAGATTTTTTCCCCATTTTAATTAATCCATGTTGTTTAAGTCTGTCTTTTTCAATATAATAATTAAATTGTGGGCAAAAAGGACGAAGCTTCTTGTGGAATATTATTTATTTTATCGTCAACGTTTCGTCAGTCATTCCTGACTTCTTCAGGACTCAAAATTTAAAAATTACTCCACAAATGTCATAAAAGTAAGCTGTATTTTATGTATTTTATTTATCAATACCAAATTGTATTCTTGGTCTGTTGTTCTACCAGTTGGGTCATTTTACAACTTTTTTTTATGACATTTGTGGAGTAATTTTTAAATTTTGAGCCCTGAAGAAGTAAGGAATGACTGACGAAACTATAGCAATAAAATAAATAATATTCCACAAGAAGCTCGTCCTTATTGCCCACAATTTAATTATTATATTTTAAACTATGTTGTATTAGGTTGAATATAAAAAAACGTAGAAGTTGCCTTTCCTTCTTAAGTAAAGTCTATGGAAAATAATTTTTTTAATCATTTTAACGAAAAGATATGCAGTCCTTTTTTTGCTTTGATATGAAACTTTCAGAGAATAAGTCTTCTGTTAACTATTACTAATTAAACATAGACTTCTTTAGTTAAATTTTTTAATGATAAATTTTCTGTGTTTACTTTTGTTAATTTTTCTTTAGTCAAAGTAAAATAATGAGGTCTTATACAATTATTTATGAATTACTTTTATACAGAATAAATGAAAGATATTTCGTTTTGTTGAATAAAGAATGATTTTTTAATGATATCCACAGACGAAACATATAAGATTGAGTGAGACTTTTTTTTTTGTTATAATTTCTACCCCGAAAACCGAAAGAAAATTTGATAAAAGAAAAATAAATCTTAACTCTTAACGTTCGAGAATGGAGGTGGTGGTAGAAATTTGGGGTTGACGTGAGGAAATGAATTTTTCCACCGCAATTTTTCTCATATAACACTGGGTCTAAAATAAATATTTTTCTTGAGACAATGAAATTGTGCACCATGGGCTGATATTTCCGTTTGTTTTTTTCCTTTTTGCTACGTCTTCGTCTTCGTGGATGAGGTTTCCGTCGTCGTCGTTTTCGCTTTTTCTTCCTTCCCGCTTTCTCAGGGTCCCGAAATTATTATAACTATCCGAATCAATGTGGAGGAATGCCGCAGTATATATTGGCACAGTGCCACGGATATATCGTGAGTGTTAGCCAGCGGGGAGGGTGAGAGCTTTGAGCTTTTTTTTTTTAAATGTGTAATGAATGGTGGTGGAATGGGGGATGCAGGGTGGAGTTGCATGGCGGCAGAATGGAACCTCTCCAATGTATCGCTAATCATTCACACGGAAAGTTTTAAGAGCAATGGCACATGCGCACAGCGGTCTCGGGAGCTTTATGTTCGAAGGAGAAAATTTTCGGTTTATATGTGTGCTTCGGTTTGATTGTACCACCAACGTCGCAACGAAAAACAGTCGCTCGTTCCGACACTTGGAATACAGACGTCAAGTAAAGCTCCACTGGAAAGCTTCATTCGATTTGTCAAGCTCTCGTACGAAAGCTCTACTCTCAAACGTCACTTTTCCCAACCAAAATTATTATCTTCAAGATATGTGAATTTATTTCGGGTAAAAAAAAATTTTGAAGCATTTAACTTTTGTGCTTTATTCCTTTTAAATCCAAATCGATTGTGTTGTACGTTTTTCAAGTGCGGAAGTGAAAAATGTGTTAAACATTTCTTTTTTTGGAAATAAAAATTGATTTTTTCGCTTTAAAAATTGGGAAAAATATTGTGTGTGAATTTTGGGCTTAGTCACAAACTTTACAGAGCTTTTGAGAGTTACCAACTTACGCTTTTGCATTTTCCAAGTCGACCAGTAGAAATGTTTCCTCGATATTTTTTGGGATTGATTAGCGCCGGTAAGTTGCATTTATCATTTTTTGATCATTTTCTTCGTAAATTTTTAAATTGGGTCACTGGAGATTTTCTCTGAAATATAAGTTTACTTTAAATATAAAAAAAGGCAACAAAGCATTAAAGATTTATTAATTAGCAGTGGTAAATTTTTTTAAGTCTTTCTTTTGAATCTATGTAGTAATAATTTTGCTGAATACTGTCGTTTTTTTTTTCTTATTCATAAGAAAACTTTGATTGGTTAACAATACTATTTTCGTAAAGCTTTTTGTAAGCTTAAAATTTTTACAAAGAGGATATTAAAAAAAAAAGAAGTTCCAAAATATGGGGGTTTTCCAACAATCAATTGATCATCAATTAAAAATTATTTAAATTTATGCTTTCTTAGGCCTTAGATTTCAGTTTTTTCCCATTAAGGGATTGACAATTGAAGCCTTTTACAAGTTGAGCTTTATAAATTTTTTTCTTAAAACAGGTGGTTCTTCTTTTATTTGAAATAAAAAAAAACGATAAAAACATGGATTTTGGAGTTAAACTGATAATTTCATTTTTGTTTAAAGGATAAGCTTTTAAAAGTTCCACTGCTTAAAATATAAGCTGAAAAAAGATGTTAATGATTATCATGGTTTGAATTTCATCTTTCAATCTCCAATTACTTGGGTTAAATAATTTTTGAAGACTTTTTTAAAAATCATAATAAAATATTTTTTAAAATTTAAAAAGCAATATTTTATTTGGTTTTGAGGTATTTAAAAGTCGATTTTTTTGTAACGAAAATACAAAGAAATATGTGATGATCGATGATAAAGTGTTAAAAAATCGAAATATATGCTATTCAAAAAAAATTTTATACAATAATTCTGGGCATTTTCGTAGTGCAAACACTAAATTTTCATCAAATCATTATGGGGTTTGATGTTGGAAAATATTGAATCATAAAATGAAATGTGACGAATTTGGTTTTAGTCTATGACCTTAAATTGAAGAACCTTTTGTATTTTTCTGGGGATTGATCAATTTAAAACCATTACAGATTCGCAAAATACTCGCAAAAGATGTCATTACCAAATTTTCACAATGTTATAAGGATAGCAAAATAATTGATTTCGTAAAGATTAATCCACACTACAATAAGCTAAAGAGTTAATGATCACTGGAAAAAGTTGCTTAATAATAAAAATTGGTACACTTAGCAAAGGATTCCAGCTTTCGAAACTTAACTTTCATCAAATCATTGTGGAAATTGATATTTAAAAATTTTAAAATTATAAACTTCATTGTAAGATGTTTGGTTTGAATTTAAGACCTAAAATTGAAGAACTTTTTTGAAGAATATTTTTGGGAATTCTTTATCTAAAATCACTACAAAATTACAAAACACTTAAAGAAGGTGTCATTAGCAAATTTTTACAATATAACAAGGCTTGGAAAACGTCATACGAGAAAAAATTTTTTTTTTTTTTTGATATTTCCTAATATTTTAAAGCATGATATTTGAAATTACACAGAAAACTTTAGTCAAACTAACAATGGAAAAATTATTGGCATAAGTCATTAAGATTTTTCTGAGAAAAATAAGAACAATATTATTGATCTTCTAGTTAATAATAATTAACCGAGAAAAGTGAATGACAGTTTTTTCAATAATTATTGCCCGATGAACAATAACACAAGTAATCGAGATCAGCTCATTAAGTATTGTAGGTATCTTTTTATTAAGGAGATAGCGTTCAAAATTGACAGTCTCGTAAGAAAACCATATGGCAAATTAGCCTTTTATAATTTGAAAACTGTTAAATCAGTTTAAACAAGGCTGAAAGATAGGATTCCAGTGTTGGATCGGTCAAATGTGATTTACAAAATTCCATGCACCTGTGGGATGTCCTATATTGGACAGAACAAACAAATGTTAAAAGACAGTATCAAACAAACTTCAGTATGACTGTAAAAACACCAAAATCCTGAAAGAAAATAAGACAACGCTTGCTGATCATCATTTCGATACCAAGCATAGTTTTATTTTGATGGACTTTCAATTTTAGATAGTGAATCTAATTACTTTAAGCGTTCGTTGAATGAAATGGTTTTCATAAAATTAAATAAAATAATAAATCTAAGATCTGACACACAGACCCTACGTTTAATATATAATGACATCCTAGGTCTAAAATGATTATCTATCGAATTAGTATATTTTATTTATATTTTTTAAATTAATATTATATTATATATTTTGAAGTGCGTAGCTTAACAACTATGAACTGATGTTTTCAGTTGGCTGTTAGACTAGTTAAAAAAATACATACTTGAAAGCTAAAAATCGATTTTACAGTTTTAATTTTAATTTTACATTTTTTAAGTAACGATTGTTTAAACATAGTTGAGGTCAATTTATAATAATATTGTTATAATGTTGTTAATATTGTAATACTTTCAGAGCTTGAAAAAGTCTTGATAATAAAGACGAAACGTCGCAAAATCAATGATTGTTTAAATTAATTTAACAATATTCCAATTATCCGACAACCTGATATTATTATTGTTGTTATTTATACTGGAATTGAACCTTACATAAAAAACTAATATTTGAAATTATGCAGAAAACTTTAGTAAAACTATCAATGGAAAAATTATTGGCATAAATCATTAATTACACTGATCAACAAAAAAACTTTTTTTCTGTGTAACAAGAAAAATTTTGGATGATTCTTCAAGGAATCAAGTCAAGTAGAGTAGAATTAGTAGTCTAAACTTTTAGATACGAATAGTTTTATTGTAATATAATTTTTTTTACTTTTCTTAAATTACAAATTATTTTAAGAAAAATTAAATTTTTATCATTGTTATAATATTAATATAAGTACTTTCTTATAATTTTCTCCTATATTTTGAATCAGGAACGTCCTTCTGTAATCCCCAGCAATAATCTGCCAGCATAGTTGGATTCCATTTTCACTGGTATCGTTTTTTTATGGTAAAAATGTCTTGGCGGAATCTTTCCCCGTGCTCATCACTAACGGCACCCAAGTTTGGGGGAAAAAAGTTTAAATGTGAATGTAAAAAATGTATTTTTAAGGACATATTGCAGCCTAATGCTTTATAATTCTCTAAAAGTTCCTCGACAATAGTTTTATAGTCATTTGATCGGTGATTTCCAAGAAAATTTTCTGTGATTTTTATAAGTGCTTTTCAAGCTGGTTTTTCTGGACCATCGAGTTGTTGTTTAAGAATATAATCTTTTATCACTTGCCTGATTTGAGGACCTACAAACACACCTCCTTTAATCTTAGCGTCACTGATTTTAGGGAATTTTTCTTTTAGGTATTGAAAACCAGCGCCATTTTTATCTATTGCTTTCACAAAGTTTTTTTTTAACGTAATGGTTTTCCCTATCCCTACTGTCCCATTCACAAAGAAAACAACAAAATTTTGTATATCCAAGTTGCAATCCTAATAAAAGGGCAACAACTTTTAAATCTCCGCAAATTTTCCATTTATGTTCGTCATATTTAATCTTTTCTAAAAGAAATTTCATTGTTTCATAGGATTCTTTCATGTTAGCACCATAACCTTCCGGTACAGAGGGAAGATTATTACCATTGTAACAAAATTGCCTTTAAGCTTGTTTTTGAAGTATCAATAAATAAACGCCACTCTTTAATTTTGTATTGTATTCCCAAAATATTCATAACACCACAGACATTGTTACAAAATATCACGGAAACTAGACCTACTCAAATTAATGTACATATGATTTTGTGGAGAGGTTAGGTAGATATTTCGAAATTGCTGCTTACTTTTCTTGTTACAAAATTTTGTTGATTAGTGTTATCATTTTAAATTTTATGAAACAAACATTTGGAATCCTTGTGTTGTCGGACTGCAAAATATTTCAACACAAATGTTTTACTGTTTAAATGAGAAAAAAAATCTTTATAAGTACTAAAGAAAATTCCTTGGCAATTCATATATATATAAATAAGACAAATAGCCAATTATTTTGTTGAAATACCTACTTTATCATAATCAGAACCTATAAAACTCATGCAACAATAAAATTTTTAATGATCTAAAGTTCAAAACTTATATTTTTTGGCCAAATTTGTGATGTTTTACAATACTTTTGCAACAAATTTAGGAAACTAATAGGTAAGTATTGGTTGAAAATTAAAAATTTATCACTTGAATAAAACATAAACGTCATGGTATGGAAACCAAAATACGTATCTGAATTACATAAATAAGTGTGACAAATATAGTTTAAACTTAGGGGTTGAAAATTTGGAGCTTACACATATAAAACATAGGACATCTCAATTTTTCTTTCCTTTTTTTTTATCGTTCGATTCTTATTCTTTCTCTTCACGTTCATGTTTCAAATGAAAAGAAAATATTTTCACCTGTTACTTAAACATTCGTGTATTCAACCCCTAACGTTTTTATCGCCGTCGTCGACTCACTTTTTTATCCCCTTCTTTTTTTTTTAAATGTATAAATTATATATTTGAGTCAGGTTTATATATCTATAGATAAAGTATGACGAATATATTTGTATGTGATGTGTATTACAGATAAGGTGATTTGACGTTAGAACTCTTTCAATCAATACTTGAAATTTACTCATAAAATAAAAAAATGGATTTGATCAATTATTTTTCTATAATAAATTTCAAAGAAATTTATAAGTCATGAGAATTTAATTTGGACCCAAAATCGGTGATTTCTTTTCCGAATGAATAAATCAATGGTAGTGGCTGGGAAATTGAATATGTAATGGAAAAAATGATTTGAGTTAGTGATGGGAGGTTTTTTTTTCCACACGAAAGACGAAAAACGAGAAAAGATCGACTAATGTAATCTACGTACTTATACCTGGACGGGGTTAGTTAAACGGAACGTGTATAGGGAGACAAAATTTAGGGGATGGGACAGATAAAAGGCAAATAAAATATTTTCCTCGGTTCGTTATCCATATTTCATTTGATTGCTCGCCATTTTTGCTAGACGCATATATTTTATTCATTTAAAAAACGTTTGATCACCACTGTATCTTTAATATTAAAACGATCAGATATCAGAATAAAATTCATTTGATCTCGGCGAATCAAGGCGTATGAAAATTGAAATTGAGACACTTAATTATTTGTTTGGTCAAAGAAATATTTTATTCTTTCAAAATCACTACCAATCGTTTTCATTACATTTTTTTATAATAAAAATCTCCCTTAAGTACTTTAGAAACAATGGATTTGAAGAGTTTTTCTTTATTATCTCAAAAAAAAATCTTACAAAAATCAAAAATCTTTATTTTTTGTAATGGTAAACATATAAAGTAATGCATATTGTATGTTTTATACACAAGTTAATCTTTTTTAAGTATCATGCACTTACACATTTGGTATGAGATAAGAGCTTTACGTGCTTTACATCCGATGCTAGAATATTACTTCAATTTTTATAGTAAACTGGAAAATGCAAGTTCGAATATCAATTTACTGAAATAATAAGATTCAAGATTTTTATTTCCAAATCTTGAATTGAATAATTGAGTGGAAAAAAGGCATTCAATTTATAGCTTTACGAAACATATAAATTTCTTGTAGAGATATTTGGAGCAAATACATAAATTTTTTATAAACTATATCAGAGCTTTTAATACATCAGAGAGAAATATTTCTACTAAAATTATTTAAGTTAAACCATTAGAAAAAAAAAATGTTTGTTGTTTTATATTAAAGAAGTAACATTTAAAAAGAGGCTTATTTTTTCTGCTTTTCTTAGATTTAAATCTTGAATTTATTAAAACTTTTTAAGGGTAACTATTTTCGATTGCTTATAAATCTTTAACATGATTCATGCATACCAAATTTCATCAATAATTTTGGGGAAACCTTACTACATTATTGAAAGTAATTATTTCCAAATCAATTTATTTCTTTAAATAATTTTTTTCAATCGTTAACTACTAAATTAGGAAGCTACAAGTTTCAGAGAATACTTCTGAGAAAGAAAAAAAAAATTACTAATTTTAAGATTATATTGTTGTAAATTCAGTGATCCCATTTGATTCCTATTTATTTACGTCCTTTATTATCCCAAAGTCAAAATACAGCCATTCAAATATCAGCTAAGAAAAACTGTAAAAAAATAAAATTTCATTGTAATTAAATTTTTGGATTAACGAAAGAAGTAAATCAATATTTACATTCGAAATCTAAAGGAAATTCATTTTAATAATACAATAAGAATTCTTGTTTCTAAACATAAAACATTAGATTTCTAACATTAGAATCTTCATTTTGAATTTTGTTTATGAATCTTAAAACAATAATTAAAAAATAATAATTTTAAATATGATTCATGCATACCAAATTTCATCAATAATTTTGGGGAAACCTTACTACACTATGGAAATCAATTATTTCCAAATAAATTTATTTCTTTAAATAATTTTTTTCAATCCTTAACTACGGAGACAAATTTGGAAGCCACAAGCTTCAGAGAATACTTCTGAGAAAAAAAAAACATTTTATTGATCTTAAGATTATATTGTTTAAATTCAGTGATCCCATTTGATTTCTATTTATTCACGTCCTTATTTATTCAAAAGTCAAAAATATAGAATCACTAAGAATCCAAAAATTCCACAATCTTAAACATTCAAATATCAGCCAAAAGAAACTGTAAAAAAATAAAATTTTACTGTAACTTTTTTTTTGAATTAACGAAAGAAGTAAATCAATATTTACATGCAAATTCTAAAGGAAATTCATTTTTAATATTACAACAAATATTATTGTTTCTAAACATAAAAATTCGGTTTCTAGCATTAGAATCTTAATTTTGAATTTTGTGGAAATAATAGCCCACAATCGCTGCCAAAATTTGTGATTTTCATTAAACTCCACACGAAAGTTGTCCCAACCAGAAAATAAATTTAATAAGACAATATGTTAAGGGAGCAAGTGGAAGCAAATTAATATCAGATGGTATCAGGTGTCTTAAGCCCTTGCGAAAATATCCCGAAACAAATCATCTTTGCACTAAATATCCTTAATTAGAATATCTCTTAGACAAAATATCCCCATCAATTAATCTTTTGATAAATAATCACAAATTTAATGAACTTTAGTTTTTTACTTAAAAAAAGCTCACAAGTGTAATTGTTTTTATCACTTTTAATTATTTTCCCTCCCTTCTCTTTGCTACTTTTATTATTTAAGTTTAAAAAAAATTATTCACAAAGGATCCAAGAGCAAAACTCTTCATATTAAATTAATATAATTGAAATATTTTTTTAAATATGGCCTGATTTATTTGCAAATTAAACTAAAAACAAAGTAGGAAATGCAAAGTTGTCAGAAATTTATATTCCTTAAAAGGAGTTTTAGCAGGATTCACTCCTTTTGCCTATTATGTATATTTTTTTTAGTACGAAAATAAGTATTACTTTAAAGGTATACTATTTCTTTACGAAAATCTACAGATATTGTAGATTGACATTGATAGATATTCATGTTGTTTAAGTCCTTGTCTTTTTAAAAGAAATAATTAAATTGTGGGCACTAAGGACAAAGCTTCTTATGGAATCTTATTTATTTTATCACTGACGTTTCGTCAGTTATTCCTGACTTCTTCAGGGCTCAAAATTTAAGAATTATTCCACAAATGTCAAAAAAGTAAGCTGTAAAATGACCTGTAAAATAATAATCATTCGACTCGATTGATTGTGAAGTATCGATATCTAGGAAGCAAAATAAAATCACCAAATTTTTTTTTCATTTTACTTTGTGAAAATCTATGAAAATCGGTCTTGAAATCCGGAAAAATCGTAGTCTTGTCAAATATTTTATTGTTGGGATATTTTGTCAGGAATTTTTTAAGATAAATTTGGTCTGCGAATATTTTTTCTGGGGATCAAATATTTAGAAACCACATTAATCGATTAAGGAGTATTTTTTTACTAATCTTATTCTCTTAATCAAGTTGTCAAAAGTGTCCAGAAATTGTTAAAACTTTTGCGAAACAATAACGTAATATTTTTATGAGCAAGTAAATCCCAAAAATCAGCATGGGGTGGGAAATATTACTTTATCCTTCAAGCGTGTTCAATATTATTCCATCTGATTACTCAAAATTCCAACCGACCTAACATTAATTAATTAGTAATTTTAAATGATTTCTTAATCGCTATTGGTCGAAATTTTGATCGAATTTTTTTTTTATCGATTAAGCATTAATAATGTGCTCAGAAGATATCAAATTCTTGAAGATTGTAAGGGAGAATATGCGATTGGTTTTAAATTAAAACTTGTTTAAAATTTTGTTGTTAATATACGCTTTACAAAGGATTTTTTTTTAAAATGTGAGATATTTCAATTGAAATATTGCAATTTTTTTTTACTTTATATTCTACCTTTCGAAATGACTTCGAATATGAATTTGTAAATGAAAATAATAAAATTTAGAAAAAATATTTTTTCACTACAATAAACTTTATACAATAGAAAATTTTTATTAAAAGTTTCAGCATGACAAATCTTTGAAATGGATCCAAAAATACGGTAATTATAGAAATGATATTTTAAAATTTCAGAAAAAAAATTTAACGTCTTTTTCTTTAGTTAGTAATGTTATTTCCATAATGTTTTCACTCATATCTTTTCAAGTACTTTAATTGATATTTTTCAAGGTTTTTGTTGGATATACAATACTTTTGTCTTTTGATTAATCCAAGCTAAGTAATTATCTAATTTGCAAAAGCTCTAAATTATTTTTATGAATTTTATGTAAAAATGAAAACTAGATATTGTATTTTTCTAAATTTCAATCCAAATAATGATCCATTTTAAAGCCATCAGTATAGATCAAAGGATGATAAGATATTACTAAATATTTTAAATTTGTTTCAATTGACATACACCTAAAGTTCTTTTTGGTGTTTTAAATGTCGGGAGGGTTTTAATTAAAACTCCTAAAATGAACTAAAATTTAATTATAATTCTTTTAAATACTGCAAAAACGCTTTTATATTGTAATAAATAATTATGAAAGTGGTAAAAAAATTTTTTTTCCAAAAAACTATTTTCTTAACATAGTGCATTAACAAGGATCTTAAAACTTTGAACATAATCGGATGCCAAAACAGTTTGATAACGATTTTGAAGATTTTGAACAATTTTGGTACTATAAAATATTTAAAAGATAAAAATTTTAGAACATAAGAAATAGTAATATTACTTTTAAAAATGAGCCAATTGCTGCTTCATTTTTACCACAATCGTGATAGCCAATTTGAAGAATAGTATTTCTAGAAAAATGCGTTAAATGATTTTTTGAATAAGTTCATCAATCAATAGAAAAACTATAATTTTTACCAGGAAAATAATTTCTCGAAGGAATTTTAGATCTCCGTACTTTAAACTCTAACAAATACAAGAAAAGTAATCAAAAATCAGTTACTAACCATTGCAACATATAATATTCCTGATGGATTAATTTGTCGTCGCTGATTATTCCTCCGACACTATACGACTAAGAACATTTCACATTTGAGTTTTATCGCATATATTCACAAAATGAATTTATTTCTCCACCCAATATTCTTTAAATTTAATGTGCACAGAAAAACGAAAATCTCACATCTCAATCATCTTTTATACGAATCTCAATTTGCAGCAATTCGTTTAGCTTCTACAATGATCGAACGTTTGAACGTTTGGATTTCAAAGGTAAGGCTTTACGATTATAGTGATTGAAAATGTTCTTTTCAACATAAGTACAAAGAAAAACTAGATCAATTTTTGGTGCTATATACGTCCATAATTTCGGTTCAAATTTGATTTTCATATTCTATCAATTCTTTGATTCCGATTATTCAGTGGAAAACTATTGCCTCATAATTTTAGTGCATTCTAACAAATTATAGACATTAATTTTTGTGTTTATACTAGACTGGGCCAAAAATACGACTAATTTTTTTTTGAAAAGTATATCCAAAATATTATTCATGGTGACAAAAAAAATATCGGAAAGGTTTGAACCCTTCATATTAATATTAAGGAGTTTATCATATTTACTTTCGATTTTTTATTTGTGCCTTCATTTTTGCGTCAAAGCTGCCAAACTATCAAGGTAAAAATTTATTTGCACATATTTTTATAGAAAATTAAATTCCCTACAAAAATTGTTTCTTTGAAAATTTTTGTCAGACACGCCATTTCCAAATAATTAAGCTTTAAACATTGATATAATTTTTAGATATATTTGTTTATTTTTGAACTTTGTAACTAACGAACAAATAAATATATAGAAATGAACAAAATAGACTCTTGAAAAAAATTTAATGCTCTACAAAAAGGTTTCATAACGTTTTTACATAAAATCACTCTTTCAAAATTGGTTCAACAACGAAAAAAACAATAATTTAATTTTTCTTCAACTTTATTTGTGAATAACTTTTAAAAAAGTGATTTTATGTAAAAACATTAAGAGACCTTTGGTTGTAGAGTATTAAATTCAATTTAAAAATCTATAGTGTTCATTTCGATATATTTATTTATTCGTTAGTTACAAAATTCCAAAATAAAGAAGTTAAATCTATAAATTATATAAATTTTTAAAGCTTGATTATTCGGAAACGGCGTATCTGACAAAAAAATTTATAGAGACGTTTTTTGTAGAGAATTTAATTTTCTATAAATATATGTGCAGATAAATTTCTTTAATTTGATAGTTTGACAGCATTGACGCAAAAATTAAAGCACAAATAAAAAATCGAAATAAAAAATGATAGGCCTCTAAATATTAATATTAAGGGCTCAAACCTTCCCGATATTTTTTTTGTCACCATGAACATAATGTGGATATACTTTTCAAAAAAAAATAGTTGATTTTTTTGGTCTAGTCTTGTAAATACTATAATATCTTATGATCAAAAGCTATTTAAACCTTTTTCCTGAAATTTTTTGTCGTGGATTAAAGTTTTAAATACCAAAAATTTGAAAAGTGTTAAAAGACCCTTTTTGTAGAACTTTAAATTCCCTTCAAGAATCTATATTGTTCATCTATATATATTATTTTGTTCGTTAGTTACAAAATTCCAAAATAAAAAAGATAAATCAAAAAATTATAGCAATGTTTAAAGCTAGATTATTCGGAAATGGCGTGTCTGGCAAAAATTTTTAAAGGAAAATTTTTTGTAGGGAATTTAATTTTCTATAAATATATATGTAGAAATTTTTTTTTACCTTGATAGTTTGGCAGCTTTGACGCAAAAATGAAAGCCCAAATAAAAAATCGAAATCAGAGATGATAGACCTCTTAATATTAATATTTAGGGCTCAAACCTTCCCGAATTTTTATTTTGTAAAAAAAGTCGATTTTTTTGGCCCGGTCATGTAAATACTATAATATCTTAAGGTTAAATGTAGTTTAAACCTTTTTCCTGAAATTTTTGTTGTCAATTAAGATTTTAAATACCAAAAAAATTAAATTAAAATACATTTTTTGATTAATAAAATAAAGCTTTTACTTGAAATGAAACATTTGCCGTTTGATAAAGTTAATTGTACTTAAATGTCTTCTTTTATCCAATCCAGTCTTTTATCCAATATCACTTGTTACATTTTTTATTTTCAACGATGGAATGTTTGAATTTTTCCCGTATTGATTCAATAATTTCCGATTAAATCCTCTTGTTGGTATTTGTTTTGTTTTACCTCCTATCTCTCGAAAGCTTTTATCAATACATTTCCAATTTACCAGACACATGTTGAAAATATCCCTCCACCATGAAGCCGGTTGGATGCTTTAATTGTCCATTCAATCCTTATAACTTAGAAAATTATACAATTAAACTTACCATGTAGCTATAGTATACCGAAGATTATATCTGTGAAACATTAAGTTTAGCCAATCCTTACACTTAATTTTCCAACAATTCTCTCCCAATAGTTGTTGGTTAGTTTGGTCTTGTCAGTCTGATCTCTCAATAAAGTCCATTTAGTCCGTGTGTTTGTCGGTTTTTAAGCTCGACACGAACCAAGTTTTGCAAAGCTTGAGAACAATATAATTATAACACACTTAAATTTATTGTCGTTGAAGCTCAAATGAAAATGGGGTTGGTCGGGAATGGGACAGTTGCTGACTCAAGGCTTTAAAACGACGTACGTGGACACCGACCAACATCCCTGATAAATAAATGCGAATATTCCTGAGTTTTGATCGGCGGTTACGATATAATGGAACCCGCTTCAAGGAATTGATAAGGGGATGATATGCTTAGACCTCTATTACGGAAATTGATCCAATTAATTTTCATACACAAGTAATTTTCAACGATAGGGACAAACATTACTTCCAAGCCATTTTGCTGATACGAAAATTAACGTTGCCTTCCACGAAATTTTATTCAGTCTAACATTTTTATAAATTCTCCAAAAAAAACAATTCGTTTCCCTTGGAAAACAATCCAAAAAGCTCTAACAATAAATTTTCATTTGTGAACTTAAATTTTAAATTTCAATAAAAGCTCAAGTCTAAAGTTTTCGTGCAACCAACTGCAATTACACTCGCATTTTCTATCATTAAACTCAATTATTTATAACATAAGTTTTTCCAATTGTTATCGAGCGAATATTCAATAAAAAATTGAAAAGCAAACCCATAAATAAAGAGCTTTTTGGAAAAATTATGCTTGGCTATAATAATATGCAGATGAAATAAGGAATTTTTAAATGGTCGATGAAAAAAACAATGGAGAGGGATGTTTTTTTCCGTATGCTCGGACATTTAAATATAAAAAACCCATGCATATTTGATATGCATGCAAATATGAATTTTTTATTTGATTACTCAAATGGAAATATAACAACAGAGCCAACCAACCCTAGTTTTCCTAGTTTTTTGTGAAGCAATTTTTTTTTTGGTGGATTAAATTGTATTGCAACGTCCATTTACGTGTTTTAAATAAGGGGAATTCGTTAAAATTGGACCACTAACATGGTAGAGATGCATTATTGTTAAATTATGTACAAATTGAAGTGTAGGAAAAACTTTTGTCTTAAAAACTTTAAATTTTTAATTGATATAAAAATAAAAAATTTCCAATTTGATACACTTTGAAAAGTTATATGGGAACACGGGGTGAAGTGGGATACCGGGGCGGAATGGGAAATGGAATTAGCGCATGTTACAGGTGACAAAAATGCGTAAAAATCATACTCAATGTTCAATTAACTGTGCTGCATTATAAAAAGTGGCTATCGCCACTAAAGAGTGCAGTTGTTTTTATTTTTATCAAAAGTCGAAATTAACGTGTCCGAATTCTAATTTTTGCAAAGTAACACTAAGGTAATTATCCTATGTTCTATTGTTTGTTTGAATATTAACATGACATGTTGCTTTAAACAAACTGTTGACTAACTAAAAGTCTAGTGATAATTCAAATATAACCAATATATCCTGCCACAATAGCCGTGCTTGTGGGAAAGGTGCTTTGGGGCACAATGGGTGGGCCGGAAAGGGATATACCATTCAGATAGTATTTTCCATTAAGATAGATATTTTTATTTTATCAGCAAATAGTGGGTACATATATAAGGAAAACTAGCCGATAGTCCATATATAAGAAAGGTCGGAAGATGCAGAGGTAATATGCTTATACTGTCAGGATTTATACTCCAAATCTAATGAAAGCTGGTGTTCCTGCAGTATTTGTCAAAATTGGGCACATTTGGCATGTGATGGGCTAAACACGATGATGACAGTGTCTTCATCTGCGAACTAAGCCATTAACAAGTATCCTATTGCGCCCCAGTCTCATTTCCCATTGTGCCCCAGAGAGTGGGTCAGAATGGGAAATTTCCATTTATTTTTGAAACATAAATTTTTAATATCAATTATTAATTTAAATCAATAAAACCTTTTTTTATTTGTAAAGAATAAATCAAATAAATAAGTATATAAATTACAAAACAATGAGATTGTTTCTTTAAATCTCTCGTAAATTGTAATTAAAACTTAGGTACCCCGTTCCACGTAAGGTTTCCCTACTTCTTTAAAGGTGTTATGAAAAAAAATTAAACTAAATTTTTAATATAATGTGACGCTACTGCTACAGTAGGAAGTTACTCTTACATAAGTACTGGGATATTTCAATTGAACAAAACTTCTTTTTTTTCAATGCATACCCCCTTACTTTATTTGAATGTTCTTAAAACGATTGAAAATAAATGTTCATGCACCTAAAACCAGTGCAGCCCATAACGACTTGCATCGAAACATACCAATACTTGCAAACGAAGGCGCGGGGGACTTAGCGTATGATTGAGCTTTCTATTGCTTATTTGTTTAATAAGTAATTTTTTTTATTCAGTCAACATGTCGCTGAAATTATGCAGTTCTAAAATAGAATGTAAAACATCAAATTATTGGTTCCAAAATTTCCTAAAATGGACAAGGACAGGTAATTCCGATCTATAATATCCGAGAAGTGAATTAATGTGTTAATGAATGCACAAATCTATTTGCGAATGCATTATTTATTGAGAAAAGGCACATAAACCAATTAAATTTTGACCTAACTATGTAAAAAATTAGCAAAAAAATATTAAACTTAGAAAAATTTACAAAAAAAAGAAAACTAAATTATGCTACAAGAAAATATATCTTCTGATTCTAAAACATAAATTTACAAGCAAATTTTCCCATTTTCTTTAAGAGCACACAATTCGATACTAATGAATTGATTTAATTGATAAATTTATCGAAAGAAGAACTTAGTGGCTGAATTTACGATTAGTACGGGAAGTTATAATATAAGTTTTATTTATTACTAAGATATATAATACGGGTACGCTTATTTTTATTTCACAGAAAATCAACGATGAATTTGTCTTAATAAAGCTATATTATAACTGGAAAAAGCCAAGCTTTTAAAAGAAAAACTACTGAATAATGTTCTTTTAATGATGAATACTTATTAAATATAAGAAAACTAGTAGTTGCCCGTTGCATTTGCAACTAAAGGTTTTATCTCAATAAAATTTTTAATGTAAGATAATGTAGAATTAATCGAAAATCGAAATTTTAAATTAAATAATCAAAGTGTTGTTAATATAAAAAATTTTATCTAAAATTATATTAAGAAACAAAATAAAAGTGGGTTTTTTTATATATCATTTTAATAACAACATTTTAAATAACGTCATTTCATTAAATTAATATGAAATTTTAATACTCATGTAGTACTTATACCAAATAGGCGATTTTAAATTTTGGTTCGTTTTTCAACATTCAAACTTTTTAAAATCTATTTTTTTATGAACCAATGGTTGTGATTTGGAGTACTTATATATTCGGCTGAAAAGCATTAAGGTATTAATTTCACTGTCAATTCAAATATAAAATCTTCCATATTTACTTTTCTTCGGTATTTAGAACAATTTGAAAACCAACTATTGTTATTGAAAATAAATAAAGTATTCGAATTTACTTCCACGCTTTCCACCTATTTCCAAATATTTTGTATGTAGAACGTCCAAATGTGCGAAATCGAATAGCTTTTTAGTCATGTTAACTAACATAAAGAAGGTCATATAAGTGCACATTTGTGTCGATGAAATTTGGAAAGTTTTTTCCTTATACGATGCAGATATATAATAAGAAAGGGTTTTTGAAAATTTCTTCCCTAAAAGAGTGAAAAACTGTAGCAAAGTTTGTAAGGGATTAAGTTTAATAAGCAATCGAAATTTCAAATTTAATCAAAGTCCGTTAAAAGCGAAACGTTTTTACTGCTTAGTATAAAACAAAGTTGATTTATTATTAGAAACAAAAACTTAGAGTCTGCTTAAAAATTTAAACTCTGATAAATTGATATATCTGAAAAGGTTAAGTTGTGTTTATAAGTGAGCATTATGTTTTTTGGCTTTCACATATTGTAAACCAGAAAATTCGAAATACGTATTCACAAATAAATAAATTAGTCAGTGAGTACCCTTACCAACGTTTTGAATGCGTATGTGGGGATAACAGTGCATGCGCATAGCCCATTCTGCACGGACGCACGGCTAGATAGTCAATATTAAGATATATGATAAGGGTACGCTTATTTTTAATTTCAGAGAAAATCATTGATGAATTTGTTTAAATCAAGATATACTGTAACTGGAAAATGCCAACGTTGAAAAGAAAAACTACTGAACAATGTAATAAAATATTTAATTTTTTAGTTATTTGGGTCAATTAGGAAAAAATAGAAGGTATGCGCATCGAAATTCAAAAGAAAATTTTCCTTTATAGCTTAGGACACCCTACTAAATACACATATCCTTTTTATGTTTAAACTGGTTTCATTTTTAGCTAAATTGTTTGATTTTGATAATTGATATCAATGTCTAATAGACAACAAATTATCTGTTAGGAAAATCAATATTCTCAGCAGAAAATTTGCATGTTTTTGCCAACCTTATTATTGAATTTTATCTAAGAAAAATATATCACCTTGTCAATAAAAAAATATTGGTCCTAATAGTGTTAATAGTCTTATTAGAAAAGATTCAGAAAAAAAAGAACAAAAAAACATTACAATCTCATCATTTATTATTCCTACTCCAAGAAATAGGACTTTATTTTGAAAGTTTCATATGTAAAATTTCTTTGAATTCTCTTCAAACAAAAATTTCATTTTGTCCAGCGACAAAAGACCGTTTTTTTTTCCGGAAAAAATTCTTTTATTCCGCTTACGTGGCCGGAATATTGATGATAATTCAAAGTGCCAGTGAATTATAAATTTTTCTTTACATTTTCATTGAAAATTCCAACTAAGCTTATTTATAGGAAAAATAACAAGGAAAAACTGACAGCTTTTCAATACACTATCCCTCCGTTTACTGACTAAATTTTCCGATTCTCCCGTCACAGTCCCATAATTCATAAAATGTCTTGCGAGGTCAATGAAAACAATACATTTTTATATTATTTTTGTATCCGGCAAATGTATTCCATTTTTATTTTCCATCTCATCTAAAAATGATAATGTCATCAAAAATATCTCTGCGGCCGATCAAATATTTTACGAGGCAAATATGCTTTGAATAACAATGAGGTGGTTTTTTATTATTATTAAATACTGTGCATATTTATTGATTTTTTTTTCCAAATGAAAAAAAAATAATTTTTGTGCAGCAAAAATGAATTTTAAATGTAATTAGTTTAGAAGGTTTTGGAACGAGGGAGAAATTCCACTGAATGTTTTTTTGCGGCGAAGATGGGGGTGGATGGGACGGTATGCTTCAGTGGCCCGAAAAAAAGCCACGTCCCCGTATGAAATGTGATATAGGGATGAAAAGTTTATCACATTGTCAACGATTCGGGGCTTTTTTTTAAAAAAAAAAGGTGAGTTACGTGCATCCTCAAAAATTATTAGCTTAAAAAATGGGATGGAAAAAGGTTTTATTCGATTTCTCTAATAAAATCAAATTCAACAATTTCACATAAACTCAATTAAATGACATACATTTTCCTCTTACAACTTTATTATGGCAAACATGAAAAATTAGGGGAATTCAAGAACATTAATAAATTCAACAATAACTTTGGCAAACTTTTTAAATGACGAAACACAAATGTTGGCATAACTAGTAGTAAAAAGCATATAATTATGCGGAAATAAGATTATCGATTATTTTCCTTGTTATTTTTGATTAATGACTAACCAGTGATTAAACTTCAGATAAAACCAAGGAAATTCACAAATATGTAAATTTATTGCCACATACAAGAACGACTGTGTAGCAAACAAATATTGGCCAAAGCTTGGATTTAATTAAACTATCGAGAAAAGTGTCATTTATTTAAACTTTTGACAGAATTAAATTATTTCGGTAAGTACACAAATTCCAAGTTTATTTTGGTCCTAAATTGAAACTAGTAAAATATAAATTTCAAGGAAATATTTCCTTATAAATATGAACATTTGAACTTTTTTTTTGTGGACTATTATAGGCCTTAGTAGGGGTGTTTTTGAATTTCTTTGCTCTCAGAGGCTCAAATGCTTCCAAATTGGTAAAAAAATTCCCTGAAAATTGGACCTCTTAATATTAACTTTAAGATAGTCGGCTTTCCAACTTAAGTTTCTTATGGAAGCACCATGGGAAAAAAATAATTTGTTCTTTAGAATTTCATTACTCAGCGACCAAAAAAATCTAAAGTAACTAATATTGTCATCTTTATTACAAATTTAACGCTCTACAAAAAAGAGCTCTTATGATTTTCCGCTAAATCTATTAACTTAAGAGTAATTGGCTTAAAAATGCGGCACTAATGGTCAATGAAAATATAATGCATTTTTTAACTGAACAAGATGGTAGAGTTGGTTACATAGCTAATATTGAATCTCATTACAATGATTAAATACAAAAAATGAAGGATTAACTACTATAGCTACGTCATGAAAAATCACAAAAAAAGTATTTGCTTTTTTTATCTTAAATACAAATTTTGCATAAGAAATTTGAAACATTTTATAAAAATAAGTATATATATAATAATTACACTTTGAGCTCGAATAACTCATAAGCCAATAGATTCAGTGAAAAATCATAAGAGCTCTTTTTTGTAGACCATTAAATGTATAATAAATATGACGCGATTTGATAATTTCGATTTATTTATCGCTGAGTTATGGAATTCTGAAGAAAAAATAAAATGTTTCCCAATATTTCCATAAGAAACTTAAGTTGGAAAGCGGACTATCATACAGTTAATATTAAGAGCTTAAATTTTCAAGAATTTTTTTTATTAGCAATTTGGAAGCATATGAGCTCGTGGGAGCAAAGAAATTCAAAGAACAATCCTTTTAATGACCACTCTAATTTATATATATATATATATATATATATATATATATATATATGTTGGCAAAAAATTTCATTCTTTTTAGTTTATAAATTCGTAAAAATAAGAATAAACATAAAAATTATATAATAATTACACTTTGAGCTTAAATAACTCTTAAACCAATAGATTTAGCGACAAATCATAAGAGCTCTTTTTTGTAGAGCGTTAAATTTATAATAAACATGACGCAACTTGTTACTTTCGATTTATTTATCACTGAGTTATGGAATAACTTAAGAAAGAAATAAACTTTTCCCACGTTATTTCCTTAATAACTTAAGTTGGAAAGCGGACTACCTTAAAGTTAATATTAATAGCTCAACTTTTGAGGGATTTTTTTTTTATTAATTTGGAAGCATTAAAGCCCCTTGGAGCAAAGAAATTCAAAAAAAAACTCCTTTTAAGGACCACTCTAATTTATATATATGTTGGCAAAAAAGTTCATTCTTTTTAGTTTAATAAACTCGTAAAAATAAGTATAAACATAATAATTATATAAAAATTACACTTTGAGCTTAAATAACTCTTAAACCAATAGATTTAGCGACAAATCATAAGAGCTCTTTTTTGTAGAGCATTAAATTTACAATAAACATTACGGGATTTGTAACTTTCAATTTATTTATCGCTGAGTTATAGAATTCTTAAGAAAAAATTTAATTTTTCCCACGTTATTTCCTTAAGAAACTTAAGTTGGAAAGCAGACTATCTTCAAGTTAATATTAAGAGCTCAAATTTAGAGAGATTTTTATTTTATCAATTTGGAAGCCTAAAAGCCCCTTGGAGCAAAGAAATTCAAAAACATCCCTATTTAGGACCATCCTAGTATTATTATATCATGGTGGTGATAGCAAACAACTTATCGGAGTTTAAGTAGCTAAAGGAGTCGAACTGCATTCCTTTGTTTTTTTTAATTTTTTTGATTTGTTGAATGTTTTTGATTTTGTGGTCAAGCAACTCCTATTTCCTGGAGCTCTTGATGAAGTTTCCGCTTCAGCCTTTTTTGATTTATAGTTTTCCCTAAGCCTAGTTCTACTGCACTGGGACAATTTTCTAGGCCGTTAAGGAAATTTCTTGTGAGTTGGATTAGAAAGTCTTTTATGTATGGGACATTCATTTCGTGATGAATTTGGTCGTTTTTCATATACCATGGAGCTTTAGTGATGATTTTCAAGACTTTATTAGGATCACCTGTAGGTCATTGTGATTTTTCTTTGAGTATGGAAGCCAAACTAGGCAAGAGTATTCAAGAAGTGGTCTAATGACTGATTTGTATATCATCATTGAACATTCCATTTTAAGAGGAGACCTTCTGTTGATAAGTGGGTATAGTTGGATGAGTCAAATTTTGGCTTCTCTGATTTTACTTGAAATGTGGCTTTGCCATGTTAATTTTGAGTCCAGAAGTATGCCCAAATATATAACAGGCGTGTTTTTTGGGACTCCACGGAATTTCCATGTGATCCAGCACGATAGGCTCTGGTTGGTTGGAGAAACGTCTTAGAGAGTAGATTTTGGCTATGGTTTTTGATGGATTTATAATAATTTTTCATCTACTGAACCAGGAAGATAGGTGGCTGATAGACTGCTGGGTTTTCTAAATGGTCCTTTGAAGATCATTGTCCAGGTTGATGATGGCGATTTCATCCGCGTACATTAAGAATATACATTGGTCTAGTGACGAAAAGTCCGCAACATAGAGATTGAAAAGGATTGGACCCAAAACTGATCCTTGAGGTACCTCCGAATGGATAGGTTTTTCCTTTGAAAACGAAGTAATTATACTATATAGATACTCAGGGATTTGAAAGTTCCAAAGCTTTATCAATAGCCCTTGATACCAAATTCGAATAAACGCATGCGTCGCATCCAAGAACAAACCTAGTGAGTATTTTTTTTCTTCAAAACTCTTTCGATTATTTCTAGGAGTCTTAAGATTTTTATCAAAGATAAGCCTATCTAAAATATTAAATATCTAAAATATTTTAAACTTCCTTTTGTGATTTAAATTCATGATTATAAAATTAATGTAGCTTCCTATTTAAATATTGATTTACCAACAATAAGTTTATTCTTCATAATCTGCAGGTATGACGTATTATAAAAGATGATGCTTCGCATGCAACACGCACTTGCACATTCAATTATATTTTTTTTAAATCTCAAAAAAAGCTATTAAAAAAATAATGAAAATCTTTTGCAAAAGTATTGCTTGATAATTTTTTACCATATTTAATCTTATGATCCCGCGTGGTTGTACTTTACAAGCGATAAAGACTATTAAAAAGTCACGAAATCATTTAATATACTTTTTCTTCGTTTTTCCTTTTTTTCTTTCGAGGAATTTATTTGTTAAAATTTGAATTTTTTGTCATGATCAACAATTTATCATTTTCAGAGCAAAATATTCGTGTAACTTTTCATCACCCTTTTTTATATTTCTTGTATTTCTTGCGAGAAAATGTCACTGTCATTCGATTGTGTGAATGATATGAGTTTCAGAAGAAGTCTGTAAATGTATTCAGTGTCATCTTTAAGGTGGGTCGGGGGCAGTTCAACAAACAGACAATGTTGTCAGGCCGTTTTTTCCATCTCGTTTTTCGTTTTACACTTCATATCACGAACCGCACTCGCCCTGTTGCCGTCTCTGTTTGGCTCCTTGTTTTTCCTGTTTTCGCTGAATGTTCCTTTCATATATATTCCCGTATTCAGCACACATAATAAACTCGTGAGAAACCAAGACACGCACCGCCAACACCGGCTTCTGTATTCATATAATATATCTGTGGGGGGTGTGGGCATGTTTCAGGGGGGTTGCCAAGCTCATGCTTGGCACGTCTATAGAAACACTATCCATCTTTATTCGTTTCTTATACCGAAAGCTCAGAGCTTTCAGTTGTATAAATATTATTTTATCGCTACAACTTCGATCTCGCCTTTAATAAGTGACCATTTCATATGAAAGACTTTTTTGCCAGGGATGAACGAAGTTCAAGTATCCTAAGTTGTCTTTGAACAAATATAAGGTTATCATTTTTTTTTATATCGATTGCAAAATGAACATTTTCATAACAATTTGTTCAAGAAACTGTTTACAATCAAAAAACTTTTTTCATACGATAAAAAGAAATTAAATATTATCCTTTCTTTTTATCGAAAAAAAAAATGGAAAATTTCATATCACAACTTATATCAATATTTACCAGAAATCCTCTACATTTTTCCGTATGAAAATTAGAATTTTAAAACATAAATTTAATTTGATACGCGAATTTAAATTCGCGGACAAATCTGTACGTAAGTTTTTATTGTCACGACACAATATGAGCGACTGCAAACCACTTCGATAAATCGTAAAAATATGAAAATGAAATACAAATATTCCTATGCAGGTACGAAAATTTATGTAACCAATGGCAATATATCAAAACGCGAATATTATTACCGCCATACCATACACTTTAACGTAGATATTCCTATGTACGAAAGTATTATACATATAGATACTATGGCACACATATATAAAAGAGGAGACAAACCGCAAAACGAGACAGGGAATATTACGTAAATTTATATATTATTCCCGCAGGATTTGCCGTACGAAGAAGTTCGAGGAGTCTTGAAATGAAAATGCGAAACAAATATTATGTCCCTGAATTATTACTTTTGAGTTTCCAAAAAAAAAAAAAATAATTGTTTTTCACAATTGCGAATGTTGTAATAGAAATGTGTGATTTGCAAGAAAAGCAAGAGATTATATAACAAACAATATAATTACCAAATTAATTTGATGTTAACATCAAAAATTCTCCTGAAGAAGTTGGAAATAAATACCAACGAAACGTTGAGATAATTTGAAAAATAACGTCTTATTATGTGAGTCCAAGTTTCCAAGAACATTATTAATTATTTACCACATCATGGATGAGAGCAACCAGGAATATAATTTCCTTTCTTAAAAATTTTCTTTTAAATTTTCGAATAAAAAAACATTTTTTTTCTCCAATGTATTCAGTAAATAAAAAATTCTTATAAATCCATTAAAAATCATCGCCAAAATCTTCACCCTGCAAGAGATAATAATAATAGAGCAAACAATATAATTACCAAATTAATTTGATGTTAATATCAAAAATTCTCCTGAAGAAGTTGGAAATAAATACCAACGAAACGTTGAGATAATTTGAAAAATAACGTCTTATTATTTAAATCCAAGTTCCCAAGAACATAATTAATTATTTACCACACCATGGATGAGAGCAATCAGGAATATAATTACCTTTCTTAATAATTTTCTTTTGAATTTTCGAAAAAAAAAAAAAAAATTTCTACAATGTATTCAGTAAATGATTTTTTTTTATAAATCCATCAAAAAGCATCACCAAAATCTTCACCCTAAGACGTTTCTCCAACCAACTGGAGCCTATCATGCTGAATCACATGGAAATTCCGTGGAGTCCCAAAAAAAACGCCTGTTAAATATTTGGGCATACTTCTGGACTCAAAATTAGCATGGCAAAGCCACATTTCAAGTAAAATCAGAGAAGCCAACACTCAAATAATCCAACTATATCCACTTATCATCAGAAGGTCTCCTATTAGTATGGAATGTTCAATGATGATATACAAATCAGTAATTAGACCACTTCTTGAATACTCTTGCGCAATTTGGCTTCCATCCTCAAAGAAAAATCACAATGACCTACAGGTGATCCAAAATAGATTCTTGAGAATCATCACTAAAGCTCCATGGTATGGGAAAAATTACCAAATTCATCACGAAATAAACGTCCCTTACTTAAAAAACTTTCTAATCTAACTCACAAGGAATTTCCTTGACGGTATGGTAAATTATCCTAGTACAGTAGAACTAGGCTTGGGAGAAACTATAAATTAATAAAGGCTTAAGCGGAAATTCCCTCAAGAGCTCCAAAAAATAGCAGTTGCTTGACCACAAGGACAAAAATAATCAACAAATACAAAAAATAAAAAGACAGGGGAATGAAGTTCGATTCCTCCAGCTACTTAAACTCCGATAAATTGTGATCTTTGATCACACATTAAGAGCTTAAACTTTCACAGGATTTTTTTTTGTCATTTCCAATAATATTTTCGATATAATTAAGAAAAAAAAATCATCATTTTTTTTAATCAGTCTACTAAATAAGCACTAGCCGGTTTTAAAATGCATATATAATTAGTCATGATTCTCCCCCTACAACCCACCACACTTGAAAATCCATAATTAATAATTAAAATGAAATATTTCAAAAACTAAACCATTCAGCTACATTAAACTAATACTATTGATAGCCCATGCACTTACTAAATATGAAATTGAAATATGTAATAAGTTGAAATGATATTAACTGTAATTGGTAATAGTGTGGTAAAACTATCGGTTAATAAATTTTGCAATCCTTTTTATTCCAAATCCATTATTTCCATGTGTTGATCAATGTTGATAAAGCCGGTCAAATGTAATGTTATTCAATTTTGCATCGGGCAAATTTAATTATAGAATATCATTAATTAAATGCTTTTTTAAATTTGTCACTCACTAACACCGCGAGCTCAAAACCTCTAATAATTATTTAATGATTTCATTAAGAATTCAGTTATTAATTGATATGTTGGAAACAGAAGCTTGATAAATTATTGAAAAAAAAAGCTTTGAAATTTTTTATATCAAACTTTAATAGATGTAAAAATTGTGTCAGTCTAATTTTTACCTAGAATAAGTAATGCATAACATAGTGGAGAAATTTGAATTGGTAATTAAAACAATGATATTTATAATGAAAATTGAGAAATAAGTTTTAGTTTATCTTTTTCAAGTTGTCTCGGAACTTTGGCCTCATGATCTTTGGATGCATTTTCGGTGTGGCCAATGTGCTGTAAATCATTTGACCGAAAATGAATTTTTCTACCTAAAAATGATTTTTTCCGATGATGCCCCTTTTTACCTTAAGGGTGGATCACCGTCAGAACGTAAAAAAAATGACTTTTTAAAACTGCTGCCATTTTTTTTTAGAGATATTAAAAAACGGTCTGCGGCATGTAAAAGTTGAAGTTTTGAACTATGTTTTTTTATTTGCCTCGATATGTCCCCCCCTCATCCCCCTTTTACAGCGCTTTGAAAAAGGGTCCTCAAAAATGAGGAGGCAAACGGGAGACAAGTTTTCTCGGAAACCGGAAGTCGGATCATGATTTTCCAAAGAATGTAGGTTTTGGTAATGCGTCTTCTTGGTACTGAACCTCGAAAATCCGAAAAAAGTTGAAAATTCACAAAATTGTAAGACTTTGAAAAAAAAGTTAAAAAAACCGACTTTTTTTGGACCTTTTCCCCTCTCCTACTTTGAGGAGGGGGAGGTTTGGCCAATTTCAGAGGTTCAGTACCAAGAAGACGTGTTGAACTATAACATTCTCCAGTTTCAAGTCAATCCGTCGGATAGTTTCAGAGAGATCTTGTCTCCCAGTTTTAAAAAGTTGATTTCGAGAAAAACGCATTTAAAGTTTTTTTAAGATATTTTTTTATGTTATTATCAATTTATTCAATTTTTATCAGTGAAAATACATTAGTCAGCTATTCCAATCCTTTTACCACGTTATTCTTGAATGTTATAAGAAGACAATTATGGAAAAAAAAATCGATTTTTTTTTCTGACGGTGATCCACCCTTAAAGATTATGTAAACAACCAAAAACGTCGTGTTAAACGCTCAAAAAGCCATTGAAAAACCGATAAAGTTACTGTTTGGAGTGATTTTTACCACGGAAGCTTTATTAAAGATTTAAAAATAAATTATTTTGACGTAAAATTTAAAGCTCTACAAAAAAGGTGTCTTATGAATTTTCGATTAAATCCCTCCATTAAAAGTTATTCAACATTTAACTTTTTAACGACAAATCAATCGACTATAAAAATGATGTTGACTACAAGTTCTAAGAAATTCCTCATAGATGGCGTCAGATGAAATGGTAAAAATTCGAATAATAATTGAACTTTTGTCGATAATCTCATCAATTAGTTTGATATTTACTTCGTAGGTACAAAATATTGATTAAAGTACGAAAATTTATCCTGGATAAATTAAATTTCATGACTATAGCAAATTCGGATCTTATGTCACCGGTTTTAATTGTCAAAAAATGATTTTTTTTTGTTTGATTTTCAGTTCAAGCTATAAAATTAACACAAATAATCACTGGCGCTCTAATGATAACAATTTTTATCTTCTCTTCCAATGACTTTATAGTTAAAAAAAGTAAAAATGAGCAAAAAGTTGAAAATATTGCAAGATTTATATTAGGCACAAATTAAATGTTGAAAAACTTTTTATGGAGTGCTTTAATCGAAAATTCATAAGATATCTTTTTTGTAGAGCGTTAAATTTTACGTCAGAATCATTTAACTTTAAATCTTTTTATTTATTTGTTTCTGAGAAAAAAAATTAAAAGTAAAAAGTTAAATAATCCCATGTCACTTAAATGGTAAAAGTAACATGATTCCGGCACGGTTTAATCAAGAAATTAAGAGCTTAATTGTATTGAATAATTTTTTTTTATATCTTAAACTAAAAATTCAGGGGGCGATCGCTGTAAAAAAATCAATTTGGGAAATAACGGACACCCTTATAACCACGATTCAATCTGTTTTGGGCTTTATCATTGATCTTTCACCTCTTAATATTAATATTAAGAGCTTAAACTTTCACAGGATTTGATTTTGTCATTTTCAACAATATTTTTGATACAGTTAAGAAAAAAAATCATCATTTTTTCTGAATCAGTTTTTTATATGGTATATAGAATATAAGCAGGAAATTTTCTTTAAAAAAAACCAATTGTTAATGGAAAATTTTGAAAAATTCTTTTGGGATTCACGAAAAGAAAAACACAGATTTTGCGAAAATTGTTAGTCGAAAGTCGCATGTTTACATGCAAAGTTCCAACTTGTACATGAATACAAAATGTTCCCATTGAAACATAGGGATAAGCGGGAGCAAAGTTCGTTGTGGAACGGTGGCCGTTACCTCACCGCCGTGTCTCGTCGGGATTTATGTTATAAAAATTGCACGGTACAAACCCCCACACATATACACACACATACAATAAAAGCAAAAAGACAAAATGAAATAATGAGAAAACGACTGAAAACTCGAAAGCTCAACACATATCCATCGCAGCCCAGCTTTGTGTAAGACCTACAAAAGCATTTATTTCCCAAAGTCACATTGTTCCCGGAGACTTATTATAGGAGTTTTCCTTGGTCATACAATACCCTTTAAAGACACACAAGACTGCAATATAAAACAATGCCGTTTTTACACAGAAGATGAGAAGCTTTTGAAAAACCAACTAACAGTGTTGTATAAGACATGTGTGCGTAGAGCTTTCGAGCTTTCTTTACTTTTTTTTTTTTCTTCCTTTTACGTTTACTTTGAAGCCACTCGACTCATCCGCCGTGGCGGCAATGGCTTCCACTACAACAACGTTGATAATTTTCTTCTTACCTTACACTTACAGTTTCAAAGGCATGCGGAAAACTTTCGTCGTTGGGATTTCTCCCTATTTAATGACAACATTGTGTATTTACCTTTTCTATAATAATAGTCGCATTATCCTAATGGCTTTTATGTAACAATTAATAATTATATAACAAACACAAAGGCAATGACTCACTGTATAAAATCAAAAAAAACCTTCAAAAGCTCAAATTCTTTCCACCAAAACCACCTGTTTCTATTATATGAATGTACAAAAAATTGCTAATTGTATAAATTAAAGTTTCCATACTTTAACATTATGAAAAATCATTCAAAATGACTTTAATTATAAGGCTTTCGTTTCAATTATGGGGATATCTAAAAAAAAAATATGGCGCCAACAAGTTATAAAAGACGGGAAGTCGATGGGAATGAGTTGGTGGTTGTAATTAAAAACAAACTTCAATGACCTATTTTTTTCTCATAGCATTAAAAAATGAATACTTTTTAGTGAAAAAAAAAAAAACTAGGATTTGATTATTTCGATTGCTTTCTAGAGGCACCCTCTTCAAGTTGGAGGAGGGTTCGATTCGTATATCACTTTTCATGAAGGCTACGAGCGCATGAAGTGTCAAATACAGAGACTGTAATCGAAAACGTAGCCATCACTAAATTGAATATCAATATTATGAAAAGCTCGCAAATAACGACGTTTACAACCACCACAAACGTTTTATAAATATATATTTTTAATTCACTTTTTTTTTGAGAAAATGCTAATGACTTTTCGCATTATTAATGACAAGTGCATTGAACTATTTTAGTGCTATATTTTTTAAATATTCCTGGTTGCTCTCATCCATGGAGTGGTAAATAATTAATAATGTTCTTGGGAACTTGGAATCAAATAATAAGACGTTAAATTTTCAAATCATCTCAACGTTTCGTTGGTATTTATTTCCAACTTCTTCCGGAGAACTAAAACATAATGACAATGCATGTTGTTCAAAGCCAAATTACACAAATAAATTAATTTTCACTGTTCAGCATAAAACTAAGATAACAATGTTAAAAAATACATAAGAAGAATAAAAATAAATAAACCTTATTTTTTTAATACAGTTTCTATTATTTTGGTCTTTATCTCATCAGTGCCAACTTTCCTTCTCTAATTCAAGACGTCAATTGTCTCTGGATGGTTTGCATAATATTTATTTTTAAAAGCTTTTTACAAGAAATAGTCCAGCGGGATCAATTCGCAGCTTCTTGGCGGACAATTTTGATAACAGAATTTTGGACGATTATGCAATTTTCAAAAACAATACCCAAAAGATTGATTATATCATTGAATGATTGCCAAATTTCATCTTTTTGTTGCCCAAAAATGTTTTTAATGTCCTTTCTTTAGTTTTTGGAAACGAAAATTTTTTAAACGTGGCACAAATGTTTATACTGAACAGCGAAAATTAATTCGTGTAATTTGACTTTGAACAACATGCATTGTTATTATGTTTTAGTTCTCGTTGAGATAATTTGAAAAATAACGTCTTATTTTTTAAATCCAAATTCCCAAGAATATTCTTAATTATTTTTTAAATATATTTAAACATTATTATATTTAAATATTATTCTAACTACCTAATATTATTATATTTTTTAAATGTAAAAAATTGTTTTTTTTAGCAAACTATAACAAAAATTGGTATTAGGATACAACACAATTATCCACTGACAATTGGCTACTTATTATTCCTTATAAATAATAAGGAAAGATATACTCTACGAAAAATCTGAGGGATGAAAAAAAATAACTTAAGACAGGCAAGTTTTATATCATTGGAAAGATATTTAAAAGTAAGAAAATAATTTGTATTAATCTTTTCAGTTAAACTTATGAAAAGCATTGTAAATTCAATTTAAAGTACAAAAAATTGCCTCTTTGAAATATAAACGTTTTTATATATAGTAAATATAAAATTTATTAGTATGTTAATAGCCCATTAGTTTAAGTATCTGAAATTCCAATGATAATAATTGAAAAGATATGGGATCAAATCTTACTGTAAACTTCTTTTTTTTACAAAATTGAGGATATAATTGAGAAGATAATTCAGGTTGTTTAAGATCGGCTTTTTTATTTAATATTTTTACTATGCAATTAGCTACGTTTCGTTACGTATCGTAACTTCATCAGGCTTCTAGATTCACAAAAAATATAATATTTTCAATTTAAATTCAATTTAATTTTTTTTTTTTAAAAATTTAATAATTGTAACTCAGCTTAAAATAAAAACGTTTTTAAAACCGTGCATATATAAAATCGTGTATTTACATCCCCCCTCTGACTGATGAAATTTTGATATTCGATGTATTTTTTATAAGAAGAAGACATTTGATAAGAATTTTTTTTTAAATTCCTACCCTAAAAAAGTAAAAAGAGTGATTAAGTTTGTATGAGAAAATGTAGAGTTACTGAACAATCGAAATTTTAAATTTAATAAAACTAATTAACAAATAAGTAACTATACAATAAAAAGATTCTGTTTTTGTTTTATCATTTTAATAACAGTATTTTAAATAACGTCATTCCCCTTAATTGGTATGAAAGTTTATGTAGTAGGTACTTATACCAAATACCAAAGAGGCGATTTTTAATTTTGTTTGTTTTTCAACAATCAAACTTTTATAATTTAATTTTTATGAACCAATGATTGTGACCTGGAGCAATTATATATTCTGCTGAAAAGCATTAAGGAAGCAATTTTTTGTTATATATTTCAATATCAATAAAAAAATATAATATTTCATACTAAGTTTTCTTCGGGATTTCGAACAATTTGAAAACCAATTATTGTTATTGAAAAGAAAAAAAATATTCGAATTTACTTCCACGCTTTCCACCATATTTCTATACCACAAATTTCTATACGATACCAATAATTTCTATAAATCGCAAATCTTAAAAGAAAATATAATCAACACCTACGTTCCGCAGACGAAGTTACGGGTATTAGCTAGAAAAAGATAAATTTGCAATCTTTACAAAAAAAGCCTCAAGTTATTAATCTAAAGTTTATAATGTTGTGGATATCTAATATGAAGATAAAAATTAAACTTTCAAAAGGAGCCCTCTATTGTATGATTTGATATGATTTTTGTTTAATCGGAAGAACGTATAGAGTACCAAAAAAAAATAATTCTTAGATTATAGTTTGGTTCAAATTCTAATATTTTTGTTACAATGTTTTTAAGAAGTTTTAAGTGGAATACCTCAATTAAGTATAAAGCGGAAAATATTTTGTTGAAAATATCAAAGGAAATTAATTCCTGATGAAAGTTTTTAGTGATGCAACGTGTTATGCTAGTGAAATGTTTTTTTGTTCAATTTAAAAATGAAATTTTTAAACTTGAATTCCGCCATTAACATAAATAGGAAAGTTGTTCGTATAATGTAATGAAATATTTTAATTATAAAAATAGCTTGAGGCTCTTGAGGGTTGCCTTATTATATATATTTTTTTTTCCATTTTTCTGGTTTTAACATAAATTAGATAAAAATGCTCATATTCCACTATGATTTTTTTCTCATTAAGCCCACATGCTTTTCTCACCGTCTTTTTGCCACATGCACACGTCCACCTCACACCCCTAATTAGTGGGGAAAAAAAAATTTTTTTTGAATACTTTTCCACATTGGTAAACAAAACTTGACGTTTCATTTGTAACACAATGGGAAGTGCTTTGCGAATTAAAAACACGAGGGGTTTTCCTTTAAACATAATGATTTTCTAAAATGTTTCGTTTGGGTGAAAAGTGGAGAAAGTTTTACGGACGCTGTTGCCGAATGAGAAAAACGCCGAAGAAACAAAAGGGCATAATGGAAAGAAATTGAAACACTTGGAATGTATTGTGGAAAATTTTCTTATTCCCTTTGTTGAAAGTGGGAAAATTTAAATTACTTAGGTGAAACAATGAGTTTGATTGTTTCGGGGAAAAATAAAGGTTGGAGAGGTATTTTCCCTTTTTTTTTTTTTGAGGAAAATAATTTTGTGGTTTTTCACTTGCGGTCTCGGTTTATTTATTCAACGATAACAATCTTAAATTCCATCAATTTTTTAAATTCATTTAAATTTTATTCAAAATTTAAATAAGAAAATCCAGAGGGTGGGTAATAAGCGAACCGCACCGACACGTAATTATTTTTTTTTCGGTTTTTTTTTTGTCGTTTTCTTTTTTGGCAACCCTTATCTTCGATCTGTTTTACACATGACACTGTCACGTTCCTAACAATACCATATTATTTGAAGTAGTAGAAAAATACTGTAATTTATTTCAGGCAATTTACTTTCCACTTGTTTTAGAAAATACGTGCGTGAGGGAGAAAATATTTTTGTACACTTACGAACAAGTGGTGGAAGAGGAAGAAAAAATCCCGTGAACGAATTAAATAAAAACGTTCCCGAATATATTAACCTGTCAAAAACATTAGTTTACATGACGAAAAAAATGCGATGTGTCAAGTGGTTGTAAGGGAAAAATATTAACAAAATTATTGAAGAATTTTTCTACTCACAAATATTTAGAGTATAATACTTGCAAAGTAGATAAAATCGAGTTGGTTTTCAAAAAAAAAAATCATCCCTCTCTATTGAAAGTATACGCAGCGTTTCCATGTTTGTTTTATACGAATAAAAAAAATATTTTATAAAATACATTTTATGTTATCTTCCCATTTCCTTCGTTATCTTGAATTTTATTTGATAAACATAAACTTACAGAACGAACAAATGCTTCACTCTTAATTCCCGTCCCTCCCGCCGATTCTGAACTGAAGGCAAATTTTTAAATAAAATAAATTCCTTTATCCTTCACTATCTGCTTTGTCAATTTTTTTCTGCCATGTCATAGATAAATACTCCGTTTCAAACCTCTTGAAGCCATCTTGCAGCTCTCTTCACGTCAATTTATTGTAAATGTATCATCTATAAAGAAAAATTTCTAAAACAAACACAAAAGAAAACTACTCCCACCCGAGTGTAGCCTCAAACCATGCACGGAATTCTTCGGTGGGTATAAAAAGCGAATTACGCTCGTTTTGTCAGCGTTTATGGCAAACGAGCATGACGTGTTTTCACCAAATAATCCTTGAAGTTCGCGCGTGGAAAACTAATATTTACCGTCAACAATAGCGTTTGCTTAAAAAATAGACACAAAAGCTTCGCAACCATTACCCGATAAATGGATCAAACTTTCAGGAAAATCAGTTTATCGGGGGAGGGAAGAGAAAATTCAAGGCTGACTCATCGCTATAAACACCAATTTAAAGAAAAACTCAAAAAAAAATCATTCAATTTTCCAACACTAAAATGTCCCCAACCATTTACTCTTGGACTTGGATATGATTTAATTAAACTTAAATTAATATTTGATCGTTAAAAAAGCTAAAAAAAAACAATTTTTTTTGGTTTTTAATGGTTAAACGCTCAAATTAGTATCAAAAACTTATTACAAGTCGGCGCCATACTGTCAAACTTACAAAAGATTTTTTTTTTGTTTTTAATGATAACACACTCAAATTAATATCAAATAAGGTGTGGCATCCCGGATGTTGTACAAAATCAAAAAAAAAAAAAATTCCTGAGCTTTTTAACATAATCTCGTCCTACTTGGAAAACCGTATCTTTAGATTAACATTTAGTCAGCAAACATCGTTTTGATATAATTAAACCCTCAATCGTATATTATTTGAATTGCTATATTGAATTGGTTTAAGAAGGAGGAAATTGAAAAAAACAGTGGGAAAAGTCGGTTGAAAAATATATTTACGGAGCGTATAATTTTTAATTAAAATTATTGAATAATAGATGATAAAATTCAGATTTCAGTTTTTGTTAAATAAGAAGACAATTCAGGTTGTCTAAGATCGAATTTTTTATTTAATATTTTTAATATTCAAATAAGCTACGTTTCGTTACGTATCGTAACTTCATCAGGCTTCTTGAATCACAAAAAATTTAATATTTTCAATTTATATTCAATAAATGAAAATATTCGCTATGCCCAGGAAAGAAAACAATACTGTTCTGCGGCTTTTCTGGATGTGGCACAGGCATTCGGTAAGGTGTGGCATCCCGGAATGTTTTACAAAATCAAAAAAAATCTTCCTGAGCATTTTAACATAATCTCGTCCTACTTGGAAAACCATATCTTTCAAGTCAAATACAAATCGGAAGTAACGACTCCCAAAAAAATAACAGCCGGGGTTCCCCAAGGTAGCGTACTGGGACCTCTGTTGTACTCCCTTTACACAGCCGATATGCCAAATACAACAGATGCATTAGTGGCAACATTTGCTGATGACACAGCCATCGTAACCGCAGCAGATGAACCCAATGAAGCTTCGTTAAAGCTCCAAAATAACCTGGACAAAGTAGAAAAATGGGCAAAAAAGTGGAAAATAAAAATAAGCAACGCAAAACCTTCACACATAATGTTTACACTGCGCAGAAATATATATCCACCGGTTACAATGGAAAGCATAGAACTATCGCAAAAGAGCACGGTAAAATATCTCAGAATGCACTTAGATCAAAAACTTACATGGGCTGTGCAAATCAAAAAAACTCGAGAACATTTAAATAAAAAATACAAAAAAATGTACTGGCTAATGGCATCTAATGCGCCATTATCAACAAAAAACAAACTCTTCTGTAGAAGGTAATCCTCCAGCTCATATGGACATATGGAATACAGTTGTGGGGTACTGCATCCAACTCCAACATTGAAGTCCTACAAAGATTTCAATCAAGGACCCTACGACAAATAATCGGTGCTCCATGGTATGTAAACAATAAAAAAATACATGAAGATACAAAAATGCCATCTGTAAAGGAGGAAATTCAAAAGTCTAGTAAAAAATACCTGAAAAACTAGACGATTATTCCAACCATCTCGCAATAAACTTATTGAACAACAGTGAGATGATAAGAAGGTTACAAAAATGGAATAAAATATATTTGCCTGATAGATTTTGTAACTAAACAAATATTCCTATTAACTATTTATTGCCAAATTATAATTTCTTATTATATAACTTTAATTTTATATTTTACTTATATACTAATGTTTCACATTATTATTAGCACTGATATTGTTATTATAGACTATTATTATTATTCTTTTTGCTACTGTTGATTGTTTTTATGATTGTTGTTATTGCTATAAGATTAACTTTTATTGTTATTGTTGCTATTGATTATTAAAAATCAATTTTGTACTAACACAGCACTAACCTACTGGGACTAGTGCTTAAATGTGATTGTCTACGGCTTGAATGCACTTATTGCAACCCTATGCAGATTGTGCAATTTATTTGAAAACAAAAAAATAATATCAACTTATTACAGTCGGCGCCAAACTATCAAACTTACAAATTTATTGCTGAAAGCGTATAATTGAGGCAAATTTTGTCCAAAGTTTTGGAATAATATTCTTTTCAACTTTTTATAATAAATATTATTGATTACCTAATCTTACTCATAAAACCCTTACTCCTTTAAAGAAAGGAAAAGAAATATAATGAACCTACCCGAAGTTTTTTAAAAAATACAATAAATTATCACCAAAAGGACTGCAGGGCTCAACAAAATTTTCAGTAAAGCTTTCAAATCTCTTCTTATTGATAGATATCAGGGAATTTTGCGCCTTTTTAAACACTTTTTTAAGAATTCATCACTTTTCTTAAGCTTTGAAAAATCTTTAATTTTTTCAATTGTCCCTACAGATCGATCAGCTTCCTTTAAAGTATTTTAAAATTTTGGAGAAATGCATCATATTTTGCCTAAATTTTGCAGCATTATTTTGGCTTCAGAACTAACCACAATCCAAAAAAAAAAACAACTCTAGACAATGGCTAATGAAATCACCAATATAGCTCTATGAAAAATCAATTTTATACAGGAATTTTCTTAGAAATGTTGCAAGCGTTTGACAAAGTGTATCATATTGGTTTTCTCACTAAAATCAACTCCTTTTTATCATCCAAATATCACCAAACCTTAACTTTTAAATCATAAATCTTTTGTAACCAATACGACAATTAGTTTCTAGGAATTAGTAGGAATTAGTTCCTGTCGACCAATCATAGCCTGAAGCTTCACGCGTAAGAGTTCGAAGATCCTTTTTCAACCAAATATTTACAAGAAATTTGCCAAAAAACTAAGAAAAAGTAACCGCCAAATTTGCATATTCTTATTCCCCTGACAAAATATCCCCAAATAATAAATCATCACGATAAAATATCAAGGACGATTAATCCTTCGATTATAAATGCTTTTGGTATTCTGTTTTTTTTTCTCTTCTATTTCTAATTTCTTCACAATTTTCTTGAAAAAAAGAGCGATTTACGATCTTCCATAAGTCTAATAGAATTATTTTTTTAAGATTCATAGTCTTCTGGAAATCCCGCGGAATTAAACAAATTTGGATTACAGGAAGAAATAATGGAATTAAGAAAATTGAAGAAAAATGTCTTAGGGATATTTTGTCCGGGGTATTTGATTTATTGTGAAAATTGAAAATAAAAAGTACTTTTATGATGAATCAAAAAACGAAAAATCCATGGAATATATTTTCATGTATACAAATTCCGAATGTAAAAAAAAATTGTATATAATTAAGTATTGAAATACTTACATTAGTTTTTATCAAATTTTTCAATGTTTTTCATGTTTGCATCCCTATATACATCTATGCCGAGTTGTCGATAACCAATTATTTATGTCATTAGTTTCAGAAGTTTCAATAAATTTTATTATAGATATATTAACATATCCGAAGGAAAAATTATTGTGATCTATTTTCGAGATTTTATTTAACGTTGCACAATGTGTTGCTTAGAAAAGGATTAAAAAAAGTATTACAAAATTATTTGAGAACTTAATTTTAGGAGCTTTAGTGGGGAGGAAATTCTATTACGTGTGAAAATGCTTTGTCCCAATTTGCCACGATCAGGAAAATAAAAAAATAATAATCAAAATAATTGTTTGGAATAATAAATTCCATCAAAAATCTTACATATTTTTACGGTCGAGACGCTGGGTTTTATCCCAAATTTAGAGTAAAATCAATCAATCAATCCTAGTTTTTTCAATCTCAAAAAATAATTTAAGTTTTAAAGTTTGGATAAGAAAAATTTTAATTTATGGATTTGTCTATAAATAAGGATCATCGAAATTTGATATCTTTGTGAAAACTGCTAGTATGTATAAGCTTAAATAATTATGCGTATTGAACTAAATATCTTCATTTTTTTTTTGTCTTTACATTAAAACCGTTGTGGTACAAATTTTTTCTTGAACTAATTGATCAATTTTGATTGAATTATTAAATAAATTAAACTTTAAATTTGTTAAAAAAATCGTATAGTTGTATTAAAAATCAAATAAACCATGTCAAGTTACCTACTGATTTTTTTATAATTAAACCGCATTTGGTTCTGAAAAAAGGAATTTTTTAATTTTTTTTAAACTATAGTTTTTTTATGTGTACAATATATTGAGTATATTGCGGTTCAATTTATGTAGTATTATTTATTATAATAATATATAAAAATCATACCACAAACACACATTTGAACAGAAGTTCAAACAAAAATATTCGTGACGTATTGTCCAGATACGTATTTCGATTGCCTAACAATCTTCCTCAGTGGTCATCAAGTAATTTGGATCACTCCGTAACTGCTTTGTGAGCATTCACAAAATAATCACGGATTTATCGACATAAATTGGATCGCAATATATTCTATATATTATATGCACAGTATAACTGTTCAAAGTCAGAGAAAAAATCTTATTTTGATTATAGATTTTTATGGTATTTAAATAACTTGCTAACAATAAGTTCTTCATACACAACTAGTACTAAACAATCGTTTTAAAAAATTATTTTCCTAAAATTTAGATGGCATTACGGTAAAAATAAGAACCAAAGTTATCCTTTGTGTACCATGAGTCAATTATATGAATGTATCTAGCAGAAAACTTTAAGAATTTCCTTAATTTAAACAAACTAAAATAAAATTTTTCCTTGATTTAACTTTACATTTTTCTGGAAACTTTTAATTGCCAATTAGCTTTTTATTGGCCATTAAAAACTTCTTGGGATAACATCTTGACATCTTTTGAAAGAAAAAAACCCGTATGGCATTTAACAAACCGTTATTCCTCCTCATATGATATATTTTCCGAGCAAATTTCATAATTTTTTATTGAAAAATAATTGATTTTAGAAATTCGAACAAAGAAAATAATTGGTTTCCCGATCGATTGACTATAGTTATCATTGGTCTAAAAAAAGTCTAAAAATATTCAATGATTTTTTGTAAGAAATTTGCATGGAAAATTATGTGTAAATAATAAATCAAAACAGAGAAAAATTATTATATAATTAAGAAACCCAGTCCATACTTATTTAGGTGCTCAACCGTAATCAATACGCTCATTAAACTTGACAGTTCTTGTTAATGATGGCTATGTGTTTCAGATAACGACCATCAGCGAAAATTAATTATAAAAAAATTATCCTGATTTCCAAACTCATTAACGACCACCTCATTTCAAACCATTAACACCGTATCAAACAATGAACCGAAAAAAAAATAAATTAAAATGGAAAATGAAATTTCCATCAAACACTTGCGTCAAATCTCTAAATTTTCTTTCCACTTGAAGCCATAAAATTATTAAAAATTTCAAAAACAATTCAATACATATCTAAAATCTTCCCTCTTTGATCCTCTTTTATGCAATAAACATCAAAGAAACTTTTTGTTCGGCGCAAAAAAAAACTATTAACAAAAAAACCATCCCTCAGCATATGCTGCCTACTTAAAAGAGTCTCTATATTCAACTTGATTCAAAAGCTCCCCATTCAATGAACTACCCTTACCATTCAGGCATTCATGGCCTACTTTGATACAAACACAATAATAAAAAAAATTCTTTTAAGTTTCTATAAATTTTTCAACAATTGTATCGTCTTTTTAATTTTTTTTCTTTGTGTTTTACATTTAAAAAAAAATAAACGCTTAAAAAGGCCAATTACTTCAAATAAATATTCAATAAATTAAGGAAATAATAACAAACTTCACAAAAAAAATTAAAGGAGTAGAAGGAAAGCCACATTTAATTTTGAGAAACCGGCTTTTAATTATCACCGAAATTGTTTGGGGTGAAAAAGCGATTTTTTTCAACCTGATTTAAGGAATAATGGAATTTTTTAAAATAAATATATGACGAGGATAATTATGATTCAATAATAAATACAAATGGGGTTGTTACCCCCGAAGATATCAAAGGAATATCTCTTGATTTTCTTGAATATTTTTGTTGATAATTTGTTGTGAAAGTTTTCATCTGTAAGTTGGGGAGTGGTTGGAAAATTTAATGAAATTAATGCGATGAAAATTGTTGAGCTTTCATATTGATGGATAAGTCAAAGATGTTGAAGGTTTTAATGGGATTTATCAGGAATAAGTTATTTAAGACTGGAAAGATTAAAGTGGGAAAATAAATATTTTAGTTCTAGGAAAATGTAAGTATTTGTTGAGATTACATGTTTTCACTGTTTTATTTGAAAGTGATGTAAGTTTATTTTTGACCAAAAAGTTATATTTTTGCTTCAAAAAAAAATTATCTTAATATTTTTGTGCTATCAACAAATATGAAGTGTAAACAGGCAAAGATCAACGGGAAAAGAAGTTGCAAAGAATAAAGTATTCTGCCGTGAAGCTCCAGGAATTTGGTGGACTACTAATTATCGAAATATATTTTCTGCATTCTGTCTTTTGGCCATCACTGCCTTAAAGTTCTTATGATTCTCATAAATCCTGATATTCCAAGAGGTGCATATTATAAGCCTCAGTGCTTTTGGCCAAAATTTTTGCAATTATTCAATTTTTAAATTGCTAGAGAATTTCTTTTATTTTCTGCTCTCCAATGGTCAGCTTGATACTCAGAAAAAAGGCCCAAAATTCTACCAAAAAAACCCTTATGATTATGCAAACAGCACCAAGTTGACCTTTGTTAATCTAATAAAAAAAATGATGCTTTAAAATTGAGTTCCTAGAGTTCTTCCTCCAAATTAATGAAAAAAAAAAATTAAACCTTTGCAATAATATTTTTTGAACCCTTTGTTTTGAAAATGAGTTAAGTCTTTTTCAAGAACAATCCCTAAAGTGTTATCATTTTTAACCATAGGAGCATAAGATACTAAGGAGGAGAGAATAATTGGCGTTTTTGTTAAAATCAGTTATTTCTATAAACTTAGCAATTAAGTAATTAACATACTTTGTTCTATTGTAGTTACAAGAAAAAGAAGCACCATATAGACTGTCGTTGAAATAGACTTACGCCACTTTCAAAATAAACGAGCCATTTATTTTTTAGCAGGAAAGTGGGTCCTTAAAGGATGAAAATCCATATACTAATTATTAATTCAGCAACGTTTCGGTCATTTATTTGACCTTACCTTATTAATACTTATTAGGGTATCCGTTATTTCCTAAATTGATTTTTTTACAGTGATCGCCCCCTGAATTTTTAGTTTAGGATACAAAAAAAATATCCAATACAATTAAGCTCTTAATTTCTTGATTAAACCGTGCCGGAATCATGTTACTTTTACCATTTAATTAATATGGGATTATTTGACTTTTTACTTTTACCTTTTTTTCTCAGAAAAAAATGTATGAAAAGATTAAAGGGCAAATTATTCTGACGTAAAATTAACGCTCTACAAAAAAAGTCTCTTATGAATTTTCAATTAAATTAGTCCATTAAAAGTTATTCAACATTTAACTTGTGCCTAATATAAATCTTGCAATATTTTCAACTTTTTGCTCATTTTTATTTTTTTTAACTATAAAATCATTGAAAGAGAATTATTATCATTAGAGCGCCAGTGATTGTTTATGTTAATTTAATGGCTTGAATTGAAATTTAAACAAAAAAAAAAACATTTTTTGACAGTTAAAACCGATGACATAATATCCGAATTTGCTATAGTCGTGAAATTCAATTTATCCAGGATAAATTTTCGTACTTTAATCAATATTTTGTATCAATGAAGTGAATTTCATACTTATTAATAAGACTATCGACAAAAGTTCAATTATTATTCGAATTTTTACCATTTCACCTGACGCCATCTATGAGAAATTTCTTAGAACTTGTAGTCAACATCATTTTTATTGAGCCTATAGTCGATTGATTTGTCGTTAAAAAGTTAAATGTTGAATAACTTTTAATGGAGTTATTTAATCCAAAATTCATAAGATACCTTTTTTGTAGAGCGTTAAATTTTACGTCAGAATAATTTGATTTTAAATCTTTTCATTCATTTATTTTTGAGAAAAAAAAAATAAAATTAAAAAGTCAAATAATCCCATGTTATTTAAATGGTAAAAGTAACACGATTTAATCAAGAAATTAAGAGCTTAATTGTATTGGATATTTTTTTTATATTCTTAACTAAAAATTCAGGGGGCGATCGCTGTAAAAAAATCAATTTGGGAAATAACGGTCCCCCTAATATTTATCATATTACTACTTTGTAATAATTTTATGTTTTTTTTTTTTCAAAACTATAAAACTTGTGGAAATATTTTCCACAGAAATTCGAATCGAGGGGACAAATTTCAATTTTCTTTAGTGTGACATTTTGCATAAAACTTTCCAAGTTGCAAACTTCACAATTATCCATTCAATTAATAATTGATTCTACTTTAGTCCTGGTATATTATAATTGCAAAATTAATTAATAGCCGCACGGAAAAAAAAATCAACTATCTCCCACCATTCCATTGAAATTCCGTCGAAGATACGAGAAACGTGAAAAAATAATAAAAAGCTCTACAAATATTAAAACATATTTTCTGCATCACTCGTTTCAAAGTAAATAAAAACCGTTTGAACTAGTTGAAATTAAAATATCAAAGAATTGAAAAAATTAGTATTAAAATTTAAACCGATTCCCTCGACCCCACCAGAGTCTCATACCACGGTACGGTTTTTATTAGCACCTCAAATATCATAACAGCAATAAAAATGATATCAGCCGAGACCAATCTTTCTTCGTCGTGTCCTCCACACCACACTACGTTTAAGATTTTAATTAAAAAAGTTTTAAGAACCATCTTGTCTTTCTCTTTTCTTTTTCTTTTTTTTGCGTAAATTTTATTAATTATGCAAGTTGTCTGTTCATCCGGAGCGACCCTCCTTAAACTCTTATCTTCTCATTTTTCAAATACACCCACACAAACTAGACACTTTGTCTTTTATGTTTGTAATTGTATATGAGAGATGCTCAAAACGTATTGTACCAGCATTATTCTTCGTTTCAGTGATTCTTAACGTTTTAATTAAGATACAAGACAATATATTTAACGTGATTGAAGTGGGACAACATAAGAACCAAACTGGTAATATCAACGTTGGAAAACTTAGGTTGTTTATTTTTGAATTTTCCTAATTAAGATTTCACCCAATCCATTAATAAAAATTAATACTTTTTCTAGTTAAAAAGATCAAAATAATACAAAATGTTTAGTCTACTTTTAAAGATCCTTTTCTCAAATATAAAAACAATAAATCAGAGGATAATGACCAAATAAGCACCAAAATGCTTAAAGATATTAATATATTTTTTTTTAAAAATCTTCCACTAATTATTCATTAAAAGCCGCAGGAGTTATAATGATTCAAATGCCAAGAAAAGACCCAAATTTCATAACATTCTATCGTCTTATACGCCTTCTTCTTGTGATCTCCAAATTTTCAAAGAATTTACTTTTGTCAGTAGATATCATATATAAGATATATGCAGATTAGGGTATCCGTTATTTCCCAAATTGATTTTTTTACAGCGATCGCCGCCTGAATTTTTAGTTTAAACCGTGCCGGAATCATTTTACTGTTATCATTTAAATAACATGGGATTATTTGACTTTTTACTTTTAATTTTTTTTCTCAGAAACAAATGTATGAAAAAATTTAAATATAAATTATTTTGACGTAAAATTTAACGTTCTATAAAAAATGTCTCTTATGAATTTTCGATTGAATTACTTCATTAAAAGTTAATCAACATTTAACTTGTGCCAAATATTTTCAACTTTTTGCTAATTTTTACTTTTGTAACTATAAAATCATTGGAAGAGAAGATAAAAAATATTATCATTAAAGCGCCAGTGATTATTTGTGTAAATTTTATGACTTGCACTGAAAATTAAACAAAAACAATCATTTTTTGACAATTAAAACATGTGACATAAGATCCGAATTCGCTATAGTCGTGAAATTCAATTTATCCAGGATAAATTTTCGTACTTTAGTCAATATTTTGTACCTACGAAGTAAATTTCATTCTTATTAATAAGACTATCGACAAAATTCGAGTTTTTACCATTTCACCTGACGCCATCTATGAGAAATTTTGTAGAACTTGTAGTCAACATAGACACAAATTAAATGTTGAATAACATTTAATGGAGTGATCTAATCGAAAATTTATAAAAGACCTTTTTTGTAGAACGTTAAATTTACGTCAGAATAATTTAATCTTAATTTTTTTCATTTATTTGTTTCTGAGAAAATAAATAAAAGTAAAAAGTCAAATAATCCTAAATTATTTAAATGGTTCAAAGGTAAAAGTATATCAATGATTTAGTATCCACAAATCAAAAAAAATAAATCTTAAGAGCAATTGCTGACGCATAACTTAACAAAAATAAGTATTTTATTTAATATTTCCAAGTTACAATTTATTAATTAATTAATAATTACACATTTTTGTCATATGACTCTATTTCTTTATTTGTTTTTTGATAACAACACGTTTAAACAATCTTTGGCAGTCATCATCTGATAATTTTTATTGTATTTTATTATTACAGATATGAAATTTGTTTACTATTGACTCAATAAACATTACCTGATGATGACACACATAGACTGTCGAAATGCGTTGTCATCAAAAAGTTAATAAATAAATTGAGTCATATGACATACATAATTACTCATTAATTGCTAACTTATCGTTATGTACGACAAAAGAAACCCTTTATCGAGACGAGAAAATAAGGATTGGACCAAAAAGTAAAGCTCAATGCAAAAAGGTTGAGAAACTTTATACACCCTACAATTTATCCTTTACTTAGTAAACTTAGCAAAGACTGAGTAGGACTTAAAAGTAAAGTAGTAAATGAATTAATATATTTGCCAGTTTATTTGAATCAGGGATGAGTTTCTTTGGAAAAGTCTTCATCTAATTATTAATTTCAACAGTAAATTAATGCTTTGTAATAGAGTAGAGAGAGGGAAGAAGGAGTAAAAATTTGATTCCAATTATTATTAGTAATATCTTGATCTTTTCATCAATAAAAAGCTTATCCTTTTACATTAATTTCAATCGAAAATGTCGCCGTTGTCAATCTTCCATTTCCATCCGTCTTGAAACTTATTTTGTTCCAAACGTATGTTACGTCACTGGACGAATGAGCTTGATTCAAAAGCTTGTACTCCAACATTAGTAATTAAGCTCTTAATCACACACGACGGATAATCCGCCACACATAATACACGAGTGACGCCAAATGAGATCGAAATACGAGACGAGGACGAATAAAAAAAAAAACAACAAGAAAAGCTCCCGCACACAAAAGCTCCTCATGCTGGTTAAGTAATAATAATGATCAACGTTATCATCATCGTTATCTGTCAATTGAAAGATTTTCCCTAAGCTTTTCTCGATAACCTCATGACTAGATAAAGTGAAATGAAGTTTAAAAACACATTAATTCGATCGTGTCACAAGAGAAATGAGACAAAAAAAAATTTTGTTGTCATCAAAGAAAAATGCGCTGGGATCAAATATCAATCAATAAAGCACAAAAAAAAACCCACACATACATTGCCAGACTTTGATGGATCATGCGATAATAAAAGATGAATTATCGCGGATTTTTGTACCGATAAAAAAATGCAGAAAAGGTTTTAACTTTGCTGTGTTTGTTTTACGGTTTTTTTTTTCTGTCGTGCCATGGATGAGAATAATGTAAAAAAGCCTTCAAGTGAAACGAGGCTTTTTATTATTTTTCAAGCTTAACGTTCCATTTAATTTTAATTATTTTTATTACTTCCATGCTGTCTAATTAAAATAAACTAAAAACAACTACCGACCAGCTTCCAGAGCTTTATTATGCACTTGTGGCCTTTATACGATAACGACAACGGCCAGAAGAACTTGGGACTAGTTATGAATAGACAATATGGCAGCCAAAGATAAAAATGAATTTTTTTAATTGAAAACCACATAAATATATTCGTCAGAATTATTTCATAAGACAAAATAAAACTTTTGATTGATTGCTATCCTGAAAAAAATGTTTTTTTTTCTCTAATATTAAAAAAATATTTCTATAAGAGTTCTGAACTAATGAAATTTATCCGGTGAAATCCGATTTAATAATATGTTCACCTCCATTTACGAACTTTTCGATTTTCATAAAATAGGATCACATTTTCAGTCTGAAAGCTTTCAATAGAATCAGAGGCTGAAATTACGAGACAAACCGCAAAAAGCGAGTCATTTGAAATCTGGTCTTTGATGCTAATGGAAATCGAATCATTTATGATTAATCAAATTATAGTGATAATGGGAAATGCATAAAAGCCTTTAAGCTGACAATAAGCCTTGCCAGTAGTAGAGAAAGCTTGGTATGCGAGCAAATGTTTTGGATTTAATAAAAATAATTCTCTAAATATATAATGGAAATGTAAGAGTAAAATAAAAAATCACATTTAAGTTTGAGAGAAGAAGAAAAGAATGAAAAGGATTAGTGAAATTTGGGGGTTGAGAAAACAAGAATAAAGTTAATTCTTCCCTTACTTCTTTGATTTTGAAATAAAACTTTTATTTATTTATTAATTGACAAACTTTTAGTGATAAAATAAGCTTCAATATTAGATTTAAGAAGATATATTTGGTTGTTTAAGATCCGTTGGATGTATTTTTTTCTAACTTCACCACGTTTCGTTGCTAATCGCAACTTAATCAGGCGTCGGTAAAAATTAAAGTACATATTAAAAAAGATGCCTAATGAAGTTGCGATAGTGAAGCGAAACGTAGCAAATTTGGAAAATGCAATTTCTAACGGATTTCAAAAAACATAAGTTTTCTTCGTTAAGGGTGGATCACCGTCAGAAAAAAAAAATCGTTTTTTTTCCATAAATGTCTTCTTATAACATTCAAGAATAACGTGTTAAAAGGATTGAAATAGCCGACTTATGTATTTTCACTGATAAAAATTGAATAAATTGATAATAACATAAAAAAATATCTTAAAATAACTTTAAATGCATTTTTCTCGAAATCAACTTTTTAAAACTGGGAGACAAGATTTCTCAGCAACTATCCGACGGATTGACTTGAAACTGGAGAGTGTTATAGTTCAACACGTCTTCTTGGTACTGAACTTCTGAAATTGGCCAAACCTCCCCCCCTCAAAGTGGGAGAGGGGGAAAGGTCCAAAAAAAGGTCGTTTTTTTAAACTTTTTTTTCAAAGTCGCACCATTTTGTGAATTTTCAACTTTTTTCGGATTTTCGAGATTCAGTACCAAGAAGACGCATTACCAAAACCTACATTGTTTGGAAAATCATGATCTGACTTCCGGTTTTCGAGAAAACTTGTCACCCGTTTGCCTCCTCATTTTTGAGGACCGTTTTTCAAAGCGCTGTAATAGGGGGAGGGGGGGACATATCGGTACAAATAAAAAAAAATAGCTCAAAACTTCAACTTTTACATGCCGAAGACCGTTTTTTAATATCTCTAAAAAAAATGGCAGCAGTTTTAAAAAAGTCACTTTTTTTTTCGTTCTGACGGTGATCCACCCTTAATTTAATAAAAGGCTAAGATCAACGTTTTATCATCCGTCTTCAATATTTGGTTAAAAAGTTGCGAAAAGTGGCAAAAACGACAACGCCTTAGCCCAAAAAAACATGAAATATTCACTAAAAATTTCCTTTTACAAATAAAAAAGCTAATCAAAGAAAAAAAGAAAGCCAGGAAAAAATGGAAAAAGACCCAATTTTCAGTCAACAGTCCCTTGTTTAACCATTTAACAAACATTCTTTAAATGGAATGATAAAATAAAATTATAGTTAAAGCTTTTAGAGCCTATTACGTCACCAGATTAAACAAATTCTAAGACCAAATTAAACAATGTAGAGTACAATAGTTTCCTGTAGAATATAAAAACCATCCCTTGTATAATTTTATTATGTTGATTTTTTTTCTGGATCACTTATTAATTTTTTGGTTATTCTCTTTCTAATAATTTCACAATTTCGGCAAAAACAAAAAAAATAAGTTGCCAACTTCACATCTACAACTATGAAGAGTATTTTTAAAGATTATTTTTAATATATTCTACATAAGTAGAGAAAAATTTCCATATCAAATCTTTCACAAAAAAAGCATCAAAATTAATTCAATTTTCCACACATTGATTGATGTCAAATTTTAATAATAAAATATGAAGAGTACAAGCTTTGAACAAAGCACCGACAGAAAAAAAAAACGGGGGAAAAATATAATAAAATTGATTTGAATAAAGCAGTGTGAGATTGATTTATTACCGATATTGTGTAATCAAAACTTTGATTGATCCACTCTCAATAATTACAAATTGAAAACGCCTCAAGCATTTCAATCGACATTGGTCCCAAACAAAAAAAATTCAGGTAATTAATGGAAATCTACCTGTAGAAAACTTCACTTATAATTGGTTTATTACTGATTTAATTGGTAAGAGTTTAATTGAAATTTAGATTTGTAATATTTGATGATAAATGTAAGAGAGGTTCTTTGATTTTTGAATGTAAACAAGTTTATAAATTTTTTGTTGGAATTTCTATTATTCCTGCCAGTTTTTTATATTCTTTCAAACTTTGGAGAATGTAAATCGCTATACTATGTATTTTGGATTCCATTCCAAATCTGAAGTACCCTAGTGATGATACTAAAAATAATAAATTTGCTCTAATTATTTCATTTATCGGTCAAACGAATCACAACGTTCATATTAGGGTATCCCAAACTATAAAAGTAAAATTCTTTTTTTCGAATTTTGATACGCATACCTTCTATTTTTTTTTTCTATTTGACCCAAATAACTAAAATATTTTATATTGTAACGTGTCGTCAAAATTGTATGGAGATGGGGTTTATTCGTTCTTTTAATTTCTTTTGGAAATAAATAATGACAATAATCACTTTTTATTCATATTACACTAATAATCGCTTTGTAATCGCTTTGTCGTAACGGAATTTCCAAACTGAATTTCTATATAGAACTGTCCTTGGGCTTGAGCTGAGCGACTTATATACCCGCAACCCAACATTCTAGAATGTTCCACCACCCACTAGATGTTTCCAGAACAATCTATATATACAATCGCATTGGTGGGAGAGAGATAGAAGTCACTCAGCCAATCACGTGCCGGCATGGCACAAAGAGAGAGACAGACTTTATCCCTTTCTGTTACAATATTATTACTATCGAACAACAAAAACCCGTGCCGACTTGATCCCAAACTTTTAATAGAAAAATAAATGTTAGAATCCATACAGGAATATAAGATCTTTGTTAATTTAGTAAATAAGACATTGATTTGTCTGTATCTTTTATTTATTAAGTATTTATTATTAAAAGATCATTATTCAGTAGTTTTTCTTGTCAAATTTAGCTTTTTACGGTTACAATATAACTTAATTAAGAACAATTCACCGATGATTTTCCTTGAAATTAAAAATTAGCGTTCCCTTATCATATATCTTAGGGATAATTAAAACTTATAATATAACTTGCCAGACTAACCGTAAAATCAGCCACTAAGTTCTACTTTAGATGGAATATTACGTTTAATCATTGCATAATTTTTATTTTTGGTTTTTGGTCTACATCATCATCAACAAATAAGACTAAAATTTCATCTATTAAATACCATTAATACTGGCAGAACTTTTGTAAAGCTGATTTTAATATCCAATTATTTTTATTATTTTGTAAAATTTCATGGCCCTTAAAAAGCATAAAAAATCACAATGTAAGGTGCTTTTAAAGCTAAATTACATTCCAGTCAAGGTATAGCGTCGGATGTCAATAGTTAATGCCAGTAAATTAAATCTCAATAGTCAGCATTAGTGATTTCTTTAGTTAAGTCAATTCGGTAAAATTCTAACATTTTGTTCATTTCTGATACATTGAGATATGAGAACTTTTCTGTATTACTCTTTATTTTCTTGAAATCAATATTTTTCCAATTTTTATGGAAATTTTTCAACAATCAAATGTCAAGACTTTTAAACTGTCTGACTAATTTTTTCTTCAACCATGCCTTTGAATATTAATTCGTAAACGCGATGGCACCAAGTAAAAGGGAAAATTTCTTTGCTTATTTTCTGTTCCAGAAGCACAAAAGTTCCATTAATACAACCTATAAGTGCAGCAGTAGTATTACAACAAGGAATTTGCATTTTATTTTCAAGATTCCAGTCAATAATGGCGTTCCAAACTGCCTGTTCTCCTTCCCGAAGAGTTGTCCAATTTTAGTACAGTGATAAGTTGTTCTTTATTACCATATGAAGTTATTATTTATATTCGTTCTTTTTTTGATTTTTATGCATTTAAAGCCAGGAAGAGCTTACCATTCTAATGAACAGTTACAGTATCCGGTACTCATTTTGGGAATCGACTTTCAAAGCTTCCCGTGCTATTTTTGCTTTTCCCTATGAATTCTTTGAATGGAAGCATTACTTATGAGAAATTCATCATTGTTAAGTCCCAGTGCTTCATTAGTTACATCAGTAGTAAACACAAAATTTCATATACTGAACTAACGCCTATCTAATACTACCACTAATTTTGGAGTTATGAAATGATTCTTAGTTAAAGTTTTATTAGTATCGAATTATGTGCTATTAAAGGAGATGGGCTTTGCTTTAAATCTATTGTCTTAGCATCAGAAGACACATTTTCCTGTAGCAGAATTTTGTTTCCTTTTTTTTTGTAAATTTATCTAAGTTTAGTTTATGGTCGCAATATTTTTACGTAGTCAGGTAAGAGTCAGGATTTCTCGAGCGGGCCACTAAAAATCAACTACTCGATTTTAATATATCTTTGAGCATATTTTGGTAGCTTTATAGGTTAAAAGTAATACCCTTAAACGATTTTTGAAAATTTAAATTTTTCAAAAATTTATGAGCGAGTAAAAATTTCGAGTATTTTTTTTTTAAATTATCAGTATATATCAGTAAATAATTATTGGATTTTAATGAAACTCGGTTTGTGTGCTAAGGAATAGCAAAGGAATAGAAATAAAATAGTAAACGTATTTTTTTTTATAATTAAGTAGTTTTATAATAAACAAATGGTAATTTAACTAACTTCTTGGTGTTGTAGAATTTTTTTTTTTATAAAAATATTCGTTGAACTATTAACTAAATGATGACACAAGAAAATTTTAGTGCTCTCTTACCAGGAAAAAGTATTAATAATTGAATGTGTTAGACAACGGCCGAGGTGGACTTTAAAAAAATAATTTTCTGCAACACCGAGAAGTTAGTTAAATTGCCATTTGTTTATTATAAAACTTACTAATTATAAACAATTACGTTAAGTTAACTATTTTATTTCTATTCCTTTGCTATTCCTTAGCACACAAACCGAGTTTCATTAAAATCCAATAATTATTTACTGATATATTATAATTTAAAAAAAAAATACTCAAAATATTTACTCGCTCATAAATTTTTGAAAATTTAAAATTTTCTAAAATCGTTTTAGGGTATTACTTGCAACCTATAAAGCTACCAAAATATGCTCAGAGATATATTAAAATCGAATTGTCGATTTTTAGTGGCCCGCTTGAGAAATCCTAACTCGTAAAGATTTGATCGGTTTATGTGCTTTTTTTCAATAAATTATGCATTCATGAATAGATTAACGCATTCATCAATACATAAATTTACTTGACAAATATTATAGAACAGAACTGCTTGAACTTGTCCGTTTTAGGGAAGTTTGAAGCCGTTAATTTAATGTCTTACGTTTCCTATTAAAAATATTTCCATTTTAAAACTGTGAAATTTCACCGACATGTTGGCTGAATGAAAAAAAAATATTTATTTATTAAACAAATAAGCAATAGAAAGCACATCCATACGTTCACCCCCGCGCATCTTTGTATATAAGTATTGGTATGTTTCGATGTAAGTCGGCACAGTTTGCAGTGGTTCTAGGGGCATGAAAATTTATTTTCAATCGTTTTAACAACATTCAAAGAAAATTAGGGGGTATGCGTTGAAAAAAAAAGAAGTTTTATTTTTTTTTTGGGACGTTGCTCTCGCGACCTCCTAATAAATTCTTAGAGAGTCCCAACATTGGTTCCAACACCAGGGTCGGTCGAACTACGGTTCTTATCTATGGTGTGGTACATAAGCAATAATTTGTTAACACATTGTATATTATATAAATTGTATATAGAAGACAATAAAGGGTTTTAGAAAATAAAAAAAATTTTTTTGGACACTTTAATTTACATAAATTATCAACCAAAATGAAGTTTTGAGTCATCAAATAATTTTAAAGATACACAAAACAATAATTGATCCATTTTTATGATCCAAATCTTTTGTGAATGAAAAATTATTTTTTTTTTTTAGAAAAATTCAATAACAGAAAACTGCTGTTTCTAGTAAATCCTATTTTACACAAACTTTGTTAGTGGCGTAATCTCTTCCTTTTAAAGTTTTAAAGACTTTAATATAGGTACACCATTTCCTTGGTGGAGGCGTTAAATATTTAATTATTAATTTATATGCATAGAATATCACGTAATGCATTTTGGGATGTAAAAATAATTTATTAGTTTCCATTATTTTCCCTATATTTTCCTAAATAGACAGCAGATGGGTTTGCTTATCTTGGCATTTTAATATTATAACATAAAACGTTCACCGTATCATCCTCCTCCCCCCAAATCATTGAACTAATGGAAAAACGATGACTATAATTAATGTAAAATTATCTCAATAAATCTCTTCTGTTGTAAATTTAGTTTGTTTACTTACGCTTTTTGTTTTATGGAAAATGTCGTTAATAAGATTAGATTTTAAAAAAAAAAGTCTCTCGAATTTAACGAATAGCAAACACGCTAGAACAATTTATAGTTGGAAAATTCCGTGTGTAACAACCATAAACATTGCGATCTGTGTTTTTAATATTAATAACAGCAACAACTTAATTTCACCTCCAAAGACAAAGACATGGAAAAGACACACCTTTCGTAAATGGATCGGGAAATTTTTAAACTTTTTTCCTGGAGAATTTTGTGGTTCAACAATTTTGTTTTATTGTGTTGGTAAGTTTGCGTTTGCGTTTGCATTTGATGCAGTTCGGGGGTGATATTTATGATTATATCTTGGATATTTTATGGAAGCGAAAAGATCTTTTCATGTCGTTATCGGTTTTATACTTCACTTGAATATTTGGATTATGCACAAACCCTCTTTCTTCACATATAAATAAAATTTATGTTCCAGCATAATGTACTTAAGACTTAAGTTTTTCCGTTCGTCCTTTCTATATGTTTGCCATTTTCGTCTTCTGTCAAAGGATTTTCTTTTTCACAGATAGTTTCTGCTTCACCTCATTTCCGACAACGATTTAAAAATGGGTCAAATAATAAAGTTTTTGATAGAATATGTGTGTGTGTTTTTTTAAATTTTGCAGTGATACAAACATGGAAATGGAATAAATGGAGAACAGGAAGAAAAAACTAGGGGAAATTGGGATGTCACACAAAAAAGGGATAAATGTAAGGGAGAATTATTGACTTCGAACACAGGAAAACAAAAACTTGTTTGTAAGTCATTATGGATGACTGCAGAGGGCAATTTCATTAAGTGGTAAAACAGAATGAAAGAAAAACCAGAGCAAGCAGGAAATGTCCTTAATGGAGCATGAGATTAGCTCGTAATAGTTGCCACGTTTTTTCTTTATCTCACTTTTGCTCGATTGCAACAAAAACGTTTGTATCTTTGTCAAAAAATTAAAGAATTTGTTGCAAACAAATATAATAAATATATATTCTATTAGGGTGCAACAATATAAATTGTCCATTTCTTCCAAGTCTTAGTTTTTGTCTTATTGATCGTTAAATATCTTATAAATTTCCCAAAAAAAAAAATATTTTTGTCATCAAAAAAGTTCATGCTGTTGCAAATGATGAAATTTTTCTGCTCTTAAATTTTCCTTCAATTATTTTTCCTCTGCTATTTTAAGAGAACATTTTCTTGGAATAAATTACAAAAAAACATATTAACTTTAACCCAAAGGATCCTCACCGGAAACTAATAGTTTTGGAGAAAGGATAAGACAAACATTTCATCTTGAATCTTGATTTACCAATCTTCCATCTTATACCATTTATTGATTACTTTTTTTTAACCAAAATAAGATTATTATCGCAAATTGACATCCTGAAATCATAGATTAAATAATTTATCTCCAAATAGATTTCCATCATTTGAAGTAATATCAAATTTTATACGTTCTTGATTGACCAAAAAAAGTTTACGATTGAAAGATGGCTACATTAAATGTCGGGAACGAGCCGTAATTACAGTCCAATTTGTGGACGTTTCATTTTATTTTCCTGTGTTTTTTCCTGAGAGTTTTATGGCCCAAGAGCAATCGTAAACGTAAAATGGTGACGGAAATAAAATTTCAAAAATTAAACTCGTTATTTAACAGCTCCATTAAATTTATTTGCCACGCGTGGTGAGGCGATATGGCGACAACGATTTTTATTTTAAATGTTCCATTATAGAATGTGACGTCATTGGGATTGTAGTACGATCGTAAATCATCATTGTTAATGCCTAAGCAAGCGTTTTGCCTCTATATCGTTTTAATATATTTAATAAAATAAATAAAAATTGGGTAATAAATTGTGAAAAATTTGCATAAAGCATGATCCGCAGGATTACTCGCGTTTCAGACCCTTCGTCGTGGTAGTTTGGAGCCCATGAAAATAGAAATGCTTAATGGTTATATATTTTATGAAATGTAAGCTTTTATTATCTCAAACATGTGATGGTTTTTTATAGAGCAAGAAAACAAGTGTTTCTTAGCCGTGCCAGAAAAACAATTCTTCAATCTTTCCAGAAGTAACATTACATAAAATTTTATAAAATCATAGGCTTTTGCAACTTTACAACTCCAAATAACTTTGAGTTGTTTTGTCCGGTAAAAGTTTCGCGGAAATCATTGCTCAATCTCGGTGCAGTATTCAGTGAATTCCTTGCGAAGAAGTGAAAACTTTTGCTCGATTTTAAAGCGAATTATTGATTTTCATTAAATGGGAAAAGCCAACGTAAAATTTTGTTCAAAAACTGGGAAAATAGTTTCAAAGTTTTGTGAACTTGTTAGACAGAGATTTTGGAGACAAGTTTCTAAATTTAGTGCAAACGTTTTTATTTGGTGAGCAGATTTTATAAAAGGGTTGGAATTCGGTCAGAGTTCCTGGTTTTAAAACCATAATAATCGGTATTTAAAAAAATAATTTTTATGTACCAAATCCCCTTATTTAAAATTAAAATCAATCAAATATTTGGGAAGGATTTAGCAAACAAAAATCGAAGCAAATTAATTATTCCTTTAGTTATTAAATACATATATTTAGGTAAGGCTAATTGTTTTGGGTTTGTTTTTTATGGGAAATTAATAAGCTTTCCCTCAATAATAGTTTGAAAATTATGGTGTCAATTGATTTTTTGTGATATATTTATAACTAAACATATTACGGAAATAAATATATGCCAAATGCTTGCGAAAAGTCGATCTGTACTGCAATTGTATACCGTTTTTTCTCGTAGCCAAAATAATTTGCTCTATTAATTGATTTAATTTTCTAATTCAAGAAAAAAAAACATTTTTACTGGCATATTTTCCATGAAACCACTGTTAAAAAAAGTTCAATTTAGAGAGCTTTTTCAAGATTTTCCAAAAAAAATGCACCAATAATTGATGTGATTTTTTTGTTCAAAATATTTGAAAAAAAAATCACTCCCCTGCTTAATTTGGGCTGCTACTTGAGAAGCTCTCCAAATTGAGCTTTTTATTTTAAAAATGTTTTCATTGAATATATGCAAATGACAAATATTTTGAATTCACATGCCTCAAACCATAAAATCATACTAAATGAAAGCGAAAAAAAATCGAACTTTAAATATCAATAGAAAAGCTCTAAATGTCAACTTGAAAATCAATTTGAAGCGGAAACATTGGTTCTATATTTACAATCAGAGCTAAAATATTGACAAAAAAGATGAAAATATTTTCCCAAAACAAAATTGAGTTATTATTTTTTTCCAAATTTTTTATTTTTTTATTTTCAAATAAATTACACACTCTGCATAGGGTTGCAATAAGTGCATTCAATCCATAGACAATCACATGTAGGCACTAGTCCCAGTAGATTAGTGCTGTATAAGTACAAAATAGATTTTAACAATCAATAGCGACAATAAAAATAATAATAATTCTTATGAGTCAGGATTTCTCAAGCGGTCCACTAAAAATCGACTATTCGATTTTAATATATCTATGAGTATATTTTGGTAGCTTTATAGATTAAAAATAATACCCTAAAACGATTTTTAGAAAATTTTAATTTTTCGAAAATTTATGAGCGAGTAAAAATTTCGAGTAATTTGTTTTTAAATTATAATATATCAGTAAATAATTACTGGATTTTAATGAAACTTGGTTTGTGTGCTAAGGAATAGCAGAGGAATAGAAATAAAATAGTCAACGTAAAAAAAAATTGTTTATAATTAATTAGTTTTATAATAAACAAATGGCAATTTAACTTACTTCTCGGTGTTGTAGAAACTTTTTTTATTATAAAAATATTCGTTGCACTATTAACTAAATGATGACACAAGAAAATTTTAGTGCTCCCTTACCAGGAAAAAGATATGAACAATTGAATGTGCTAGACAGCGGCCGAGGTAGGACGCGCTACGCCTACACTGAGCCATCGAACATAGTTCTACCTTCCGTAGTTTTCCAGGCTAAATAAAACTTTAAAAATAAATGAAATTATTGAAATAATTTTTGCTATTACTATTACTGCTAATTTCAAGATTTTCCGGAAAAAAATCACCAATAATTGGTGTGATTTTCTTGTTCAAAAGGTTTGAAAAAAAAATCACTCTCCTGCTTAATTTGGGCTGATACTTGAAAAGCTCCCAAAATTGAGCTTTTTATTTTAACAATGTTTTCATGGAAAATATGCGAATGACAAATATTTTGATTTTACATGTCTCTAACCACAAAATCATACCAAATTAAAGCGTAAAAAAAATAAACTTTAAATATTAATAGAAAAGCTTTAAACGTCAACTTGAAAATCAATTTGAAGCGAAAATGTTGGTTCTAGATTTGCAATCTAAGCTACTGACAAACAGGATGAAAATATTCAACCCCAATTCCCAAAACAAAATTGTGTTATTATTTTTTTCCAAATTTTTTATTTTTTTATTTTCAAATAAACTGCACAATATGCATAGGGTTGCAATAAGTGCATTCAATCCATAGACAATGACATGTAAGCACTAGTCCCAGTAGATTAGTGCTGTATAAGTACAAAGATATTTAACAATCAATAGCGACAATAACAATAAAAGTAATTCTTGTAGCAATAACAACAATCAACAGTAGTAATAAGAATAATAATAATAGTCTATAATAACATTATCAATGCTAATAATAATGTGAAACATTAATATATAAGTAATATATAAAAATAAAGTGAATAATAATTTGGCAATAAATAGTTAATAGGAATAATTGTTTAGTTACAAAATCTATATATTACAAAAGCTTAAATCTTGGTTTTATGAAAAGATGAACACGTAGTTCTTCTATTGTAATTCTTCGAAATTTCGACAATGAAATAATTTTATGTCAGTAATATCTGGATTATAATCCTTTGAACATTTTCGATAGAAAAGAATTATTGGGTAAAAAAACAAGCAAAAAGAAAAAGGTTGAAATACAATTTTTCTAACCACTTTATCTTAAAAGCTGTATTATTTCGAAAGAAAAAACAACAACAATTATTTAAAAAGTCATGAAAACTACCATCAAGGATGAAAAAACGTAGTTGGATGTCAAATTAGGTAGTTTTAATATTTATTTTTTTTTTTTGAATTCTTTCATACGAATTGAATAAAAAAAAAGTAAAATATTTTAGTCAATTCCCAGGATTGAATCGAGTTTTAACTTAAAAAATTTGATACCTTGACTTGTACATTTCCCAAAGTAAATTGTCACTTACATTCTTTGTTCCATATAAACCAATAAGCAATGTGAAAAGTCGATCCAGACAATTTTATTTATCGTATTAAATGTCAAAACAGTAGAAAAGTTAGTTTTAGACAAGTGTACGACAGTCGTAAGTGTTACGAGCAATACAATATCTCTATATTTGCCCCATAAATGTGATCATTATTTTCTTTTTGTCTTCCATTTGAAGGAGTATTTTTTATTAAAGAATTGTTAATTTTTTTTGTTTCAGTGTTGATGACGATTGAGTATATAGTGGGTGTTCAGATTAATTCGGTTAATATTCCGCAAGCCGTTCGAAACAACACCGGTCGTCCTGTAGTCCTGGATTGTGACTATACGGTGAAGGAGGATGATACCGGGTTGGTGATTAAATGGTTTTTGAACGGTGCCCCGGCCGCCGTCTATCAGTGGATTCCTCCCAAACGACCACAAGGCCTGGGACCGCTTAAAGATCGTCTAGACTTGAACTTTAAAATTTCCGACGATCCATACCGCATGCATCGCGCCTTGAGGATTCTAAATCCCACAACCGACATTGCCGGTGAATACAAATGCTTCGTGTCAACGTTTAATGACGAAGATTTCAGCGTGCGACACATGACAGTTTACGGTCAGTATTTTTGCTTTTGAATATATTAAACGAAAATGGTTCCCTATTAATCCCGGGGATCAGAAGACTTACGAAGAACAAGCGTGATAATGTCTCCATTAGGGATCATTTTACTCTCGGTGGTCTATGATTTATGTCCTATTAATGTAGACGGTGTGACGCTACCCAAGAGTAATTGCAATTGCGACGAAGGGATTTGAAAGGATATGATGAGAGGAGGAAGACATGTCATGAACATGTTAATTGGATACCAACACCCACGCCAGAATGGACGCAATGTTTAAGGGTCTCCGTTTACAATGTCCGCATATTTCGTATCCAACAAAACTGCCACTTAGTTTTACACCTTTCCGACTCAGTGCTTCTTAATCAGTGGCACGAATAAAATTACACATTTTGTGCTTCGAAGAACTTTATTAAGGATTTGCCCCAACTCCCACTTGTTCTTACTCAATTACAACTCTACAAAACTTAAGATTTTCAATGATGTTTTACATTACATAAAAATTTATTCCAAATAAAAGAGCTGAGAGTTTACTTCTTGAGCTTTTCTTTAATTCTTAGATTTTTAATTGTTCATTAAAGCTCATCGATGTATACTCATCGATCAAATAAATTGCACAATCGGCATAGGGTTGCAATAAGTGCATTCAATCCATAAACAATCACAAGTAAGCACTAGTCCTAGTAGATTAGTGCTGATAAGTACCAAAATAGATTTTTAACAATCAATAGCAACAATAACAATAATAGTAATTCTTATTGCAATAACAACAATCATAAAGACAATTAACAGTAGCAATAAGAATAATAATAATCTATTATTATAAAGAGGAAAGATTTGATTGTTTGTTTGCTTTGAATAGACTCCGAAACTACTTGACCGATTTGAAAAATTCTTTCACTGTTGGGAAGCTACACTATTTTCGGTGAACATAAACTATATAAAATTTTCAAAAAAGTTAGGTATCTATACTAAAACTCCCATAATGTAACCCAAGGTCTGAAAAAATTACCAAAAAACATTGTTTTATCGCGTGCGCTGCGAAAACTATTGGTTATAGAACAAAATAATGTACTACGATTTTGCAGAACATATTATTATTTACAAAAAATAGAGCGACAGCATATGTCTAACTATTATAGTTATGTCACAATAAGTGTTTTTTCATTTTAAAAAATATATATAAATGCCACCGCTATAAAAGCTCTTTTATTAATACTTTGCGATTAATCCTTATCAAAATAACTGACTTCATATTTAAGTTTGCTTCAATACCATTATATAACTTTTTGAGATATTCAATTTGAACTTTTCATTCGAAAGATATCTCAAGTTTAAAAATGTAAGTTATTTGAAAAATGTTGCATGGTCACCCCATTTTACTTATAATTAAGACCAACTTTATTGAACTTGGCGATATTTTTTATTTATGTATAGATGCTGATTGATTTACAAATTGTTTGGTCTACGGTAGGTATACCTACCGTAGCTATACGCAATAGACATACCCTTTTTAGATATTTAAAAATATTTTTTGAAAATTAATTGATTATTGCATAGAATAATTTTATTCTTTGCAACAGTTTATTAAATGTGTCTTTTTAAAGTTGGCAAAATAGTGTTTTCAGGTATGATTATGTTTTTCGTAAAAGAAATAAGAAAAATAAAAATTTTCTTATTCCACTACAAATGGAAATTTTGAAAAGAAAATATAATCTACACCTACGTTACGCAGACGAAGTTGCGGGGATCAGCTAGTAGTCTATAGTAACGATATCAATGCTAAAAACAATGTGAACCATTAATATAAAATAGGGTGTCCGTTATTTCCCAAATTGATTTTTTTACAGCGATTGCCCCCTGAATTTTTAGTTTAAGATATAAAAAAAATTATTCAATACAATTAAGCTCTTAATTTCTTGATTAAACCGTGCCGGAATCATGTTACTTTTACCATTTAAATAACATGGGATTATTTGACTTTTTAATTTTAATTTTTTTTTCTCATAAACAAATGAATGAAAAGATATCAAATTAAATTATTCTGACGTAAAATTTAACGCTCTACAAAAAAGGTTTCTTATAAATTTTCGATTAAATCACTCCATTAAAAGTTATTCAACATTTAACTTTTTAACGACAAATTAATCGATTATAGGCTCAATAAAAATTATTTTGACTACAAGTTTTAAGAAATTTCTCATAGATAGAGTCAGGTGAAATGGTAAAAATTCGAATAGTAATTGAACTTTTGTCGATTGTCTCATTAATTAATATAATTTCACTTCGTAGGTACAAAATATTGATTAAAGTACAAAAATTTATCCTGGATAAATTTAATTTCACGACTATAGCGAATTCGGATCTTATGTCACCTGTTTTAATTGTAAAAATATGATTATTTTGTTAAATTTTCAATTCAAGCCATAAAACTAACACAAATATTCACTGGCGCTCTAATGATAATAATTTTTATCTTCTCTTCCAATGATTTTATACTTACAAAAAGTAAAAATGAGCAAAAAGTTGAAAATATTGCAAGATTTATAATAGGCAGAAGTTAAAAGTTGAATAACTTTTAATTGAGTGATTTAATCGAAAATTTATAAGAGACCTTGTTTGTAGAGCGTTTAATTTTACGTCAGAAAAATTTAATTATTAATCTTTTTATTCATTTGTTTCTGAGAAAAAAATAGAAAGTTTAAAGTCAAATAATGCCATTTTATTTAAATGGTAAAAGTAACATGATTCAAGCACGATTTAATCAAGAAATTAAGAGCTTAATTGTATTGGATAATTTTTTTTATATCTTAAACTAAAAATTCAGGAAGCGATCGCTGTAAAAAAATCAAAATTTGGCAACAGATAGTTAATAGGAATATTTGTTTTGTTAGAAAATCTATCAGGCAAATCTATTACATTCCATTTTTGTAACTTTCTTATCATCTCACTGTTGTCCAATAAGTTTATTGCGGTTTATTATGGTTGGAATGATCGTCTAGTTTTGTTAGATATTTTTTACTAAACCTCTGAATTTCCTCCATTACAGATGGTATTTCTGTATCTTCATGTATTTTTTTATTATTTACATACCATGGATTATTTGTCGTAGGGTCCTTGATTGAAATCTTTACAAATTTTTAAAAGGAAATAATCAGTAAATATTTTGGTGAAGATATGAGGATTATTTCAATGTAAAGTAGTTGAAAATACGTGGAGAAAGTATTGATTCATCAAAAAATTATCATATTATCATTCTTTTGTTTAAAACCCATCCAATTAATATTTAATTAAAGTTGATTATAACTAATGTACAACTAATGACAAACATTCATATTAAATTACTTATTATTTGCCAACGTTAATCAATATCAACGTTTTTATTTATTAATAAAACGTACATAGTTTCAACACAATTATTCATATTTACGGATGGTATTCACGTTAACGTTAACATGATAAGTAATTACACTGACTCCGTTTCTGTTATCCACATTTCCTATAAAATATTCCATTGCGAATAATATAAAGTTTCAACGGAAAAGTAGAATTGTCAGAGTTGATAGCTACCGGTAACGACGAGGCAAAAGTCTCTTGAATAATAAAATCTATCAAAATCATTTAACAGGAAATCTTCATTTAAATTTTTTAAGGGTTGTAAAATAACTTGGAAATTTTTTATATCTACTAAATTATTAATAATCTTATCAAAGCGACAAATTTTTTCTGTTTAATTTTTAAATCTTTGGGCTTTTGGTTCTAATAACTTCAAAAGTAGGGGTTACTATTTGTAATCAAAATACTCCTGACCAAACATAAGAGAATAATAATAATAAGAAGACAATTCAGGTGGTTTAAGATGGGGTTTTTTATTGAATATTTTTTAATATTCAAATTAGCTACGTTTCGTAACTTCATCAGGCTTTTTGAATCACAAAAAATATAATATTTTCAATTTAAATTCATATATTCTTATTAAAAAAATAATAAAAATCAACCAACAGATCTTAAACAACCTGCATTCTTTTCTTATTTAATAAAAGCTGAGATCTGAATTTTATCATCTAATATTAATAATAATAACATTTTTAATAATAATAATAAAAATGATTGTGACCTTTAGAGCAATTATTTAACATTAAGGGAGCAATTTTTTGTCATATATTACATTATCAACCAAAAAAATAAAATCTTCGAAAACAAGTTTTCTTCGGTATTTAGAAAAATTTGAAAATCAATTATTGTTATTGAAAATAAATAAAATATTCGAATTTCCTTCCACGCTTTCTATCTATTCCCAACAATTTTGTATGTACAACGTCAAAATGTGCGTTACCAAATTGCTTTTTAGTCATGATAATCAAAATAAAGGTAATAATTTTTTTTTGTTTTACATAATATTTTCAAATATAAATGCATATTTGTGTCGATGAAATTTGGAAAGTGTTTTTCTTATACGATACAGATATATAATAAGAAAGGGTTTTTTGATAATTCCTCCTCTTAAAGAGTGAAAAATGGTGGCAAAGTTTGTACGGCGTAGCGTCTAATAAATAATCAAAATTTCAAATTTAATTATCAAGGTATGTTCGTTATAGACGAAACCTTTTATCGCTTAAAATAAAAAAATTTTGTAACATGTAAACAATGTTGATTTATTATTAGAAACAAAAACGTAGGATCTGCTTTAAAAATTAAACTCTAATATATATATATATATCTAAAAAAGTTTGAGTTCATAAGTGAGCATTACGTTTTTTGGCTTTCACATATTGTAAACCTGAAAATCCGAAATACGTTATCACAAATAAATACATTAATGAGCAAATATCGAATAGCGAGAAATTCGGCGAACTGAAAGAAAATGGTTTAATTATATAGTTGAAATTCAGATATTTTAATAATAAGTGCATAGATACACAATGGTGATACTTGATTATGGAGGAACTGGGTTTCGTGCATTTGAACAAATTTTAATTTCGCCGTAATTTTGTACATTTCAGTAGTGTAAAAGTTGAGACAATGAAATGGGATTTCTACTAATATTCGAAAAATGTAGGCGAGTGTTTTGATAACTTTTGACTGTTTTAAGTCATAATTATGACTGACTTTATTGAACTTAACGATAGTTCTTATTTATGTATAGATAGTGATTGATTTACGGATTAATTGGTTCATGGTAGGTATACCCACCGTAGGTATACGGAATAGATACTCTTTTTAGATAATTATAAATATTTTTTGAAAATTAATTGATCATTATATACAACCATTTTATTCTAAGTAACAGTTTATTAAATGTGTCTTTTTAAAATTGACAAAATAGTGTTTTTAAATATGATTATGTTTTTCGTAAAAGAAAGAAGAAAAATAATAATTTTCATATGCTACTACAAATAGCAAACAAATTTAAAAAGAAAATATAATCTACACCTACGTTACGCAGACGAAGTCGCGGGGATCAGCTAGTAATATATTAAAATCAAACCATAAACATAAATTTGAGCAGAAGTTCAAACAAAAATATTTGTGACGTATTACTCAGATACGTATTTCGATTGCTCATTCATTGATCATTTCGATTTTAATTTGTCCCAGGGCCCTTGGTTACCAAGCTACGCCACTGCTTGAAGCATGAAATTTAGTTATTATTGTTGGAACAAAGACTTAACAATCGAAAATGTACTGAAACATTGGATTAATGAGAAATAAGCCGTACAGGTTATTTACATGAAAATCTTTTTCATTCATAAATTCATAAAAGTCTTTAATTTTTAGCCTAATGAAATTCCAAATTTTAAAAATCCCAGCCAGTATAAAAATATATCATTTATATTTCTCGTGAATCCAAAACACATCGACTTCATGAAGTCAAAATGCAAATGATGATGAAAAATCTCAAATAATTTAATTTACATTTTCATACAAATCAATCATGGCGTTTGATTCTTGCCGAGCAGAATCAATTTATTACGTTTTCCACAACGTAACATAAGAGCAACGCTGACAAATTACATTCAACAATGTGAAATTTTGCTCTCGAATGGAAAATGGCAAATTTGATTGACATTTAATAATAAAGAAAAAAAATATTAATAATAATTTTGTGTCAAAATTTCACGAGAAAAAAAGAAGTACATAATTAAAACTTTACGACGCCGTTCATAAGGTGTCGTTTGTCTTGTCAGGCTTTTATTTTCACGTAATTAAGCGTCACGTGTACCATATTCTCTAAAATTTCACCTTCGGTAAATGCTTCACATGCAAATCATTTTAAACTTGATCCGCCTCCCACTGACGAAATCATCCCCAGTCGAATTCCGGTCGATCTATAGTTTCGGGGCTGCGGTTATATGACGAACATGTCTGTCATTCCTATCTCGTTAAATTCACCAGCCATATCTAAACTTGTCGAAAATTTTCTTGAGTAACTATAATTTTAGAATCATTAAATTGCATATGATGGTAAAAAAAATATACGTCTTCATTTAGGCATCAATAAAGATTGTTTTCTAGTTTGAATTTTTTGATGGGATGAGAAAAGTTTGTTATAGAATTAAATGGCTCAAAAATATAATAATTTGGTCTTATATTTGCTTAATTAGTTAAGGGTAGGAAACATTTTTCCTTTGGGTTCTAAGGAATTATTTTTTTTTAATTACTAATTACAATATTTGAGAAACTATCTGCCACTTGTTTGGAAAGTTCGACCAAATTTTGTTGGATTAAAATGCAACGCATTATTGTATTGATTAATTATTATATTAAAATAATCCAATCTTTTCTATTAATACTTTTTGAACAATCGGTTCTTTAAGGGGGTATTCTACTCTAGAGGTCCGAATTTCGAGCGTTTTTTGGCGATTGATAAAAAAAAAGCAATTGATATTTTTACAGTCCATTTTTTTATCATTTGTTTATTTATATTTAAAGATTACACAAAATAAATTTCAAAAAAAAAAAAAAAAAACCCTTCGAGTTATGTGTCTTTGAAGTAGAGGGGGGAAAAAAAGGCCGTGTCCTCGTATCCATAATTTCTACCCTTATGGTCATCTGAAAAATAAAACAATGGTGAATTTTTAATTAGTACGAATGTCGTTATCGTAAGAAGCGGCAAACCTGAAAAAAAAATTTTTTTTTCATAAAATGGCGGCTACTGAAAATAAAGGTCGTTTTTTTCACCAATTTTTTGACTTTATAAAATTTGTTAAAAATATTACAAATTTCAAATTTTCATTTTTTGTCGCTTCATACGATAAAAAGGTATTGAAAGAATATTCATGCCAAATTTCAAGTAAATCGGTTGATTAGAACTAGAGATATTGTGGACACTGCATCGAAAAAACTAGTTTCGAGAAAAACGCGTTTAAAGTTTTACGTTAAGTTTCAGGCAGCGTAATTGATAGAATAGTATGTATTACTTACATTCTCTTAATCAGGCATCCCAGCTTCATACAAAACCGCTATGACTTCGGAAATAATTTGAATTTTGAGAAATTCTTTTAGGAGGATATTTTTGAATATCTAAACTATCGGATTATGAAAAAAAAATTTTTTGATTTTTTCAAATTTCTAGAGTAGAATACCCCCTTAAGGAATCACCTCTGTACTGTCTTGTACGTCAGTGGATTTTAGTTGATTTTTTCAACAAAATTGAAATAGACTTTAATAATATTCTAAATGAAAAAAGAAAAATAGGAAAAAAAAAAGTTTTACTTTAGACAATTTCGTTTAAAATCATTAATTTTCTGTTTCATTTTACGAGCGATATATACTAAAATAATAATAATAATTTTAAACAGCGAAATGAACATTAAATTTACAAGACGTAATATTGTACTTTATATTTTATCAAAATAACGCTAAATAGTTAGGTAAATAGTTGGAGCAATTAAAACATTTACAATTAAAGTTAAATATCGTCAAAATATTTTCATTGAGATTCCAACATGAAATAAATTTCTGATGGGAATTTTTAGGTGCTATTAAACTCAAAGAATGCCAACAACGTTTGAGAACTATTTTCAAATGAACATTTACAAATGTTCGCTTTTCATTTCAAACTACTAGGAAAAAGGTTAATTAGTTGGATAATAAATTTTGCGAGGTTTTGTAGAGCCAATAAATTTTATATTATTTCACATTGAATTATTTGGTTTTGTTTTTGTTTATTTGAAATGAATTCATTAGAAGAAAAATCAAAATAGAACTTTTATTTTTAAGGATAGTTTTTGATTATTTTTCATAATTAGTATTCGAAGTATTCAATGATGATTGAAATTATTAGGTTTTATCAAATACAAATATGAAATATGCAAATATTTTCTAAATGCTAAGCTGCTTAAGCTCTTTTTTGTACACTGCAGGGCAGGTAATAAAAATATTAAACAGTAACAACATAAATTACATTTAATACTTGGTGTAAATTGGGCTAATAAAACGAAATAGAAAAGATTCAAGTGTTTATTATATAAAGGTCGGCCCTACCAACTGACTAAATAACAATTATTTTTACAATTTTTTCCTAGCTTTAGTTTTCGCAAAAGTATCAATAACTTCGTTTAAATCCAGGCTTGATGCGGTTTTATTTTCAATAGCTATTAGCGATAAATATCGGAGTTGAGTTTGGCCCATATTATTTCTTAAATAATTTGTTATTATTTTTAATTTGCTAAATGATCTTTTTGCTGCTGCAGAAGTGACAGGAATTGTAAAGAATAATATTATTGCTGTAAATACATACGTTAGATCGCATTCTAGCACTCTATATTTGCTCATTATTTCCTTAAATAGTTGGTGAACTTCCAACTGAATTTCCAAAAGTTCAGTTCGATCGAGATTTTTGGTAAAGATTCGAGGGCCCCGGGGCACTGCCCCGCCTAGCTCCTTGGTAGCTACGCCACTGGCTTCAAGGCATCAATTGTCTTTGGAAATTACAAATTGAATTGAAACCACGTTTTTTTTTCAAATTTTCCAAGTAAATTTCCCACAGTTTGGGAAGAAAAACCATCCATTTTGAAAATTAGTTTTCTATATTTCCCAATTTTGTTCCAGCACTAAGTGTTCCATTTCATAAATTTCAATTCTTTAACTAAATGTGTTTTTCCTCACAAACTTCATTGTCGAAAACAAGGAAACAAGGTCCATTTAAAATGAGTACCAGGCCACTAGGGTACTCAAGGCAATCAAAGGGCTTACGCCTTTATCCGGCAAAGATCTCAAACAATATTCATAAGCCTACAACCTATACTTGATGTCACAAGATCGGCAGAGAAACTAACGATCAAAGAAAAAGTTTATAAAATTCATTGCAAAACATGGAAGAATATCATCGAATAAGGATGATGGAAAAACCAACACAAAAACTATTGAAATACTTGATCTTACAAGAAAGCAGATTAAAGTGATAATTGGCATAATAATCGGCCACTTAGGAATTAGAAAGCTCCTAAATATAATGAAATTACATATGGACGATCCAAAATGGAGATTTTGTTAGATAGAGGATGAAATAGCTTCTGGTGTTCTATAAAATTGCGGTGCTTTAAATGAATGAAAATATGAAGAACTGGGGATGCTAAGACCTGGAACTGAAATAAAGCTGCAATGTTAAGGGTTTATAAATCCGATTCTGGAAAACTCAACGTTATAAAAAGAATTATTGTACCATTTTCACTAAAAATACAAGGAAATTTTGAGGAACTCCAAGTGCTATATAGATCACCCAATACTGAGCTAAATAAGAAGAGTTATTCTATTAAAAGCTCTGAAAATCTAACGTAAAAACGACATAACAACGGAGAATTGAAGCTAAGATCCTAAAGACATCCTAAAGAAGTAACCATAAAGGGTATAAAAAACTTAATTAATATTAAATCATGAATTTTAAAAACTTTTCCATCTTTTTAATCAGCTATTGAATTAAATGACGAAGAGATGGCACTCATAATAGAACACCTTGAATCTGTTCTATATTACCAATATATTTTATTTTGGTTACTCTTTGTAAATTGTTTAAGTCTATGAATTGATACAAGAAATACAAAAGTTAAAGGAGTTAAAGTAAGAAGAATGGGCAGAACTTTAGACCAAAAATCCCTATCCAAGGATTCAACATCAAAGATTTGCAGAAAAGATACTTTACAAAATTGCGCTTCGGAATTCAAAATATATAAAAAGTTCCGTAGGAAGTAAATCACCAAAATGATCATTGTAAATCAATTTTGAGCCTCTACCGATTTACCAATATCATCGTTCAAATTTTTCTATGTTTTGGGATCTTTTCTTTGCTAAGTGGATTCTCTAGGTTAATCTTTGATCAAGGAAAAGTCCAAGTTATTTCTTTTACTATAATTTTAGAATAGCATTGCCTTTTAATTAAATTGTTGGACAGTTTCCTCTTCTTCTAGGGAAGTTAACAAGAAGAGTATTTGTTTTACTTAATTTAATCTTCCACTTTGTCTTCCTGGTTTCTCTTAAGTTGAGATGGTGTTGTCGATTGGCCACTGCGATTCTGGGATTCATACCTCTAGCCGTTATTACTATGAAATTTCCAAGGTTCTTGTTTTGGTATCAGCAGTTGTTGACAAATTGGTGTTATACAAAAGATATAGATTAGAGCAGGGATGGCCAACAAGTCGACCGCGGTCGACTGGTCGACCGCAAAGGCTTTAAAAGTAGCCCGCGAAGCCAAAGTTGAACAATTTGTTCTAACTTAAATAAATGTTTGCCAATGTAAAAATAGCCAATGTAAGGTGTTTTTCTCGTTCTAATAGTGGGAAAATGTAATTTTTTACCAAAAGTGAAATTTTGCAATTTAAATCGGCGATATAATGACTTCTTTAATTATCTTCTAAAATTTTAAAATTATTTGCCCATATTTGCCCAGTCGACCGCAGACTATATTTTATGAAAAAAGTAGCCCCTAAAAGCTAAATGTTTGGCCACACCTGGATTAGAGTTTAGTACATTTTCTTGAAGGATGCCTGTTCATATTTGCTATTATTTTGATGTTTCCTCTTTGATTCCAATTCTAAATTCTCGATTTTTCTTATAGGATTTCAGTAGTTCGTAGACATGGCTACGCTTTTCCTCATTTTATATTACAAACCATCTGCCATACTTTGTCAAACAAACCCTTGACTAATGTCTAAGATGTCCGATGGGCAATATTTTTTATGTTCCATGGCTATATTTATTGAATTGACCTTCCTATGACATTGCTAAGTTCTAGAATGGTTTTTTTTTAGAATCCAAACTAATGGTTAGGGATATCTATTAAAGATATAAGATGATACAAGATTTGAATTCATTTCTTGCGTTTGAATCATTATTACTATGGCGTTCCTTAGTGATTTGGGCCAATTTTTGAGTCTCATTTTGGTATTAATAAGTGGAGAATCTTCAAAGTCGCTTTATGGGGGAGCTTTTTTATTTTTGGAACTTATTTGATCTATTTTGGGTGCTAAAAATTAATTTTAAATGTGAATGTTAGGAAATACATAATGATTAATATACTCTGCTACCCTTTTCGGGATTATATCTTGATTGATATTATATTGACGGAAATCTAATTCATGCGAATTAAAGGTAATAAAATATTTATTAGCTTCTTCGAGTAAATGATTAAATTAAAATAATGTACTTAATTAAAATACATTCTCCATCTAAGAATGTAATTTAGCCAAGTTTTAATGCCTTCTCCGGCACTTTCTCATTCCACTATCGGATAACTCTCATTCGGTAACCGGTGTAATGGTTTTAAGCCGGGAGGGAATATCATTAATATTATTATTTTCATTATAACCATTACAACTGCTCGTGATCCTTTCATTTGGATGTTAATTTTATTATCATTTTAGATTGAATGATGTTCGTCGTGATCAACATTTTACGAATAAGAACGGCGCACGTATTCCAGGCGCTAATTTTATATGTAATTAACAACGAAAGCAATGGATGCCAATTCTGAACCTACACAACGATATTTGAATTATTCGTATCCTGTATAGGCAACGTATAAATATACCAACTAGTATGTACATGATTCCTGAAAACAGGCGAGGAAATCTGAGACTTTGAAGCTTGAGAAAATGGTTTTGAAAGTTTCTTGTTTGAATTTCATTAGGCAAAAGAGAGAACCATGGCAAATTTTGTTATATAATTTGGCAAAGTTTCGAGACACTTGGGTCTAACAAAAAAATTTAAATAGAGATTCTCAAATAAGCCAAGAAATTTGTATAAGCTATTGGAGACTATTTGAAAAAGGCTTAAGGGGGTATTCTGGTCTAGAAACCTTAATTGTAGGCATTTTTTCAAGTAAGATTAAGAAAAATGAAAAACATTTTTACCATCATTTTTTTTAATCTTTTTTACTGACATTTTGAGAATATAAAAAAAAATAACTGGAATAAAAAAACCAAAATTCGCCGAGATACAGGTCGGTGGAGTGGGGGCCTCAAAAAAAAAACGGGCGTCCTGGTTGACATGATTTCAACCCTTGTAGAGATCTAAAACAAAAAAATCTAACAAATTTTTCATTAATAAAGATGTCGGTACCGGGTTGACCATTTTCAAAAAAAAAAAATAACTAAATGGCGTCGACTTGAAAAAAAAACCGATTTTTTCGATCTTTCCGAATTTTTAAAAAATATTTATAATCATTTTTTTTTTAAATTCAAGGCAGACGCGATGGAGAGTTGTATAAACAAGATATATACCAAATTTTGAAAAAATCGGTTCAGTAGAACTTGAAATATCATGTCAACCACCTCAAAAAAATAGTTTCGAGAAAAGCGCGTTTAAAGTTTAGGAATCAATTCTAATGGAATAACTCTGAAAATAATATGTAATACTCTTTTTGCATCAATCGGCTTCCCAGATCCATACATTGAGCCTTCCTCCTCCTCATAATTCAGGTCTTGTGAAGTTCTTCCAGCTAATAGAGCTGTTCTACCTGCTTTTGAAGCAGAAGCTCGTAGTTCAGAGCGGTCAATTCTAGTTTCGTTTGTACCTAAATTGGCTGTATCTCCAAAAATAATTCAAAATTAGAAAAATCGTTCTAGGATCATATTTTCGAATGTCTTAACTTTCAAAATATGCAAAAAAAATCGTTTTTTTTAAATATCTAGACCAGAATACCCCCTTAGCCTACGGACTTAAAAATTGTACTCTTAGAAGTTGGAAAATTCAAACGTCATATATACAAATTGGCTATCCATCTCTGTTATCCCCACTAACGCATTCAAAACTTTGGTAGGGGTACTCACTCACTAATGTATTTATTTGTGAATACGTATTTCGAATTTTCAGAATGAAAATTTTCATTCAACGATATAAAGCTATTCGATTTCACACATTTGGACGTTGTACATACAAAATTGTTGGAAATAGGGGGAAAGCGTGGAAGTAAATTCGAATATTTTATATATTTTCTATAATAATAATTGGTTTTCAAATTGTTCTAAATACCGAAAAAAAGTTAGTATCGAAGATTTTTTATTTGAATTGACAGTGAACTATATGGCAAAAAATTGCTACCTTAATGCATTTCAGTCGAATGTATAATTACTCTAGATCACAACCATTGGTTCATAAAAAAGTAGATTTTTAAAAGTTTGATTGTTGAAAAACGAACCAAAATTTAAAATCGCCTATTTGGTATAAGTACTACATAAGTATTAAAATTTCATACTAATTTAGTGAAATGACGTTATTAAAAATGTTGTTATTAAAATGATATAAAAAAAACACTTATATTTTATTTCTTAATATAATTTTAGGTCACTTTTTTATTTTAACAACACTTTGATTATCAAATTTAAAATTTAGATTGTGGATTAACTCTATATTATCCCATATTAAACATTTTATTGAGATAATACCTTTAGTTGCGAATACTAGTTGATTTTATAAAGCAAAAAGGCAGAATAAACTTTAGAAAATTACAAAAATTGGCTTTAAGATCCTTACTTTACTGCGTTAAGGTTTGATCATCAAAGTTTTCTGAAAAAAGGGATTCTATTTTACAATGAATCGATCGAATTTAAAAATTTTAAATGAATAAAACTTAAAGAACCAAACAGACTAGGATGTGATGAAAGGAATTTATGCAAAAATAAAAATATGAAATCATTGTTGCAGATATATTTTAATCATAAAAAACTAAAACTTTTATCATTGAAAATTGTGCATTATTCCATTCTAAAATTGAAGTGCTCTGTATTTCCTTTTATCATTGCAAAGTTTCAATATCCATATTTATTTACATAAACGATACGAAAATCGTCTTTCAGAATCAAAAGCGCTTTTCTCCAGAGAATAAAGTTTACATCCATCGACACATATTATTATTGATTAGCCACCATCGTATCTTGTGCACCAAAAAAAAAAAGAGGACAAAGAAAATACTGCATTTAATAAAAGTTGAATAAAAGAAAACGAAGAGATGAAAAAAAAACAATAGTCATGGAAAAAGAAAAACATAAAACAACAACTCCGCCACCACTATACCAACCATTGCCGCCATTCTTTTATTAAATTAATTCAATAACGCCGTCTATAAATTTTCTACTTTTTCTCCTATTTTCCGGGGATGAAAACAACACGCTGATGTTGCTGGGGGGATAGAGAAAAATTTCCATCCTCCGTCCGTGTGCTTACTCGTCCTTTTTATACTTCATCCCCCCACATTCATAGTCTCACGTTCCCTTATTTATTGTGTTTATCGCTTGGCTAATGATTGTGTAATGAATTTATTTTCAGTTCCCGAACAAGAGTTACTTATGCGACAAACAGCTCCAGCTGGCGGAGTCGTTAACGTCTCCTGTCGTGCTATCGCCGTTTATCCTCAACCACAAATTTCTATTTACAATGACACCGACAGAAAATCCAGGTAAAATAATTTTTGACAATATCCAAATCTCTATTAAGCCCACATGACATTTTGCCTACTTTATGCCACTACCACGCTCGTTTATTAAAAGGCCCTGAAACCACTAATGCGAGGTCGTCGACAAAAACAGGCGTTTCTTAATGAAAACAGCATATTTTTGCAAATAGGATATGAGGCTGGAATCCAGCCTCATGCTAGGACCACTGGGGATTTTTAAGGTTATACTTCTTTACTTGAGTTATGGCAAAAAAAATCATGAAGTAATTATTTCAGTAAAACAGTATTGTTTAATAGTTTACTTTGGCCTTTTTATTTTATTTTTAGGTATAAAATCATGAATTATATCCAATGCTCTTAATATTTCGAGGAAATGGTTATTTCTTTCAATTTCAAGTATCACAGATTCCAAAACGTAGGGAAAATAATGTTAATTTGCAGAAAAGTAAATAAGACTTTAATAAATACCAATTTAAACAAAATTTGCCCCTTGCATTCCAACCTACTCATTTCAAGTACTTGTCAATTCTATACTTTACCCCACAATAGTATTAATACATTTGAATGAAAGGTAATCCATTGAAATTATTCAATGCATTATTATAATAATGCAAGGAAAAATACATTATATTTTACTATATCCGCATAAAAAAACAGTTTTATTATATAGATATAACTTGGTAAATAAAATATACAATTAGTATTGTATTAATTCAATTTTTACTTTGTCGCTATTTATACATCTTGTAGGTACACACAATTGACTATTAAGACCAATTGTATGCATATGCAATTATTTATTCATATCTGAATATGATAGTTAATGAATACAATTCACGTCTTTATTTGGAACAAGTGACCGTTTCTGTATTGATAAAAGTAAATTTATATAAGTAACATACAAATTTATTTATGCATTCAATTGTGTATAATATTTTGTAGTACTATATACAGTGGACTCCCTATAATCCGGCCCTCGGCTAATCCGGCACCCCCTGTAATCCGACATGATCTATTATTTATTATGTATTGAATATTTTTTTGACAATCTTCGCTACACAGAGAGAAAAAAATACTAGTATTAAGAAAATTTTCTTCGTACTATAGGTAAAGTGATTCTTTTGTTTACTTACAATGTAATAACAAATGCTTATAATAAAACAATAAACATTGATGTTCTTTTCTCAAGAAAATAATATCAATACCAATAAATTTATAATTTTTGATTATTTGTATGTGCATTTGTTTGTACACAATTATTTCTCAATGTAAAGTAATCCCAATATAAAGTCCTAATGTAAATAAAACGTAGGCTCTCTATTGTGTTGTTTAATTTACTAAATTTGGCATATACATAATGAAGTATGATTTGTACTTCAGAGTACATAATATGTATATAACATGTAGAATCTTATCATTGGATCTGTAATTTGTCGGATTACAAGGTACTATTTCGTAAAAAATTCCGGACTATAGGGGATTTTAGGCATTACTCTATAATCCGATAAATTCGCTAATCCGACTCTGCCCTGCAAACTGTTTGTCGGATTACCGGGGGTCCACTGTAGTAGACTGGGCCAAAAAAATCGACCGTTTTTTAATGTAAATATTTTAAAATTATTATTCTTCATAAAATTCCCATGGATTCATACACTAAAGTAAAAATTTGTTGATTTTATGAGCTACAATATAAGAATACATCTAAAGCACAATTTTTAAGATTAATTTAAAATGTTTTAAAACTATTCTTAACTAAGACCAAACAAAATAGCTTTTAATTTAAACTTTACTTGATAAAATCAAATAAATATTCATTTAAAAATATTATAAAAAATCGATAAATACAAATTATTAAAATGAGCTCTTATTTGGTATTTAAATGATGTTAAAGTACAAAAAAATCAGATTCTTAAGGATGTTTTCCTATGATAATTATATATAAATACAAATAGTAAGGATGTTATAATCGTTTAAACTAAATTTTAATGATTTAAACCTTATACTGTATTGGTAGTTTAGAGTGGCAAAGTATATTTAACTAAAGTTCGTAAATTTATAAAAAAAAATATGTTAATTTACTCTTAAGAAATCACTTTTCAATTAGTCATCTAAGCAGAGAAAATTTGTTCAATTTGTTCAATACACCCTTAAAGTTTGAACCATCCCTTCCGAATTGCCCAGCAATTAAGTGGAGAAAAATTGTAGTAACATCACGAAAATATTTTTATCGAGCTGACGAAGAAAATGCAGGAAAATATTTTTGATCAAACTTAATAAAGTTTTCGTATATTATAGGCCTACAGAGGTTTACGATCGACAAGAAAACACCTGATGTCAACAAAATTTTGCGTACTATCGTCAATAACAGTTGCTGCCTTATTTTTCTATTTCATATCTTTGAAAATATAAATTTCTGATGAAAAAATATATGCAAAAAAATCTACATTAAAGCTTTTCTAAGTTGAGGCAAATATTTTGGAAAATATTCATTGTAGTTAGTTTGTTAAACCAAACTGAAGAAAAATAATTTTATCTTCACATTAATTTCAATGGTTGGGAAATACATATACAACAAAAAAGTAGAATTTTATAGTCATTGGAAGTTACTTCGTTTTAAAAACAATATAAATCAAAAATGACTTTCGATAGATAATTTCTTTCAAAAAATGCAAATCTTTCTTCATTGCCTGAAGCTTTGCAGATTATATTTAACATTAATGATTCTTATTTTCTGGATACTTAATATTCGATGTTTTTATTAAATTTTTTGTACAGCGTTTCGCCACTTTCGCATTTTTTTTTATTGAATATAATTGGTAAGAGAGGATACTGAGAATTATGAGAAGGACAGTTGTATGACTGCCGAGATTATTTTACATGGATTTAACAATTGAATTTGTAATTGAGTACCGGAGGAAGCTGCGAAAGTGGCGAAATGTTGTGCAATAAAAATGTAATTTTAAGAATCCAGAAAATAAGAATCATTAATGTATAATAGCCATGGGTAAAAATACCAGCAATGTTAATGTAATAATATTTAATATCAATCAACAATTTATTTTTCAAAAATCATATGAAAAACTTGTTAAAAATTGTTAAATTTAAAGCTCCATTGAACAAACATTGGAAAACTTGTTAAAAGCGGAGCAAAAACTGTTTTTGTAGTTAAAAGCTCCCTATTACTGGACCATAAAATGTAGAAGTCAAGTCTAAAAATACCCTGTGTGGTACAAATGTCCTAATAGCACTAACCACTGTCAAGTCACCGGCAATTCTCCGACTAAATGACTGTGTATATGGACATTGCCTCCGGGAACTTTAATTAAATCCCTTCGAAGTTAATTCTTATAATAATAATAAAAAAGAACAACTTTAATTTCCAACTAAAAATTTATGATAATTCCCTGGAACTTGTGTCGCTTTTGCCCGATGGGGAACTTTAGTTTTTCTTTTTCAGTGGGATGACCGGGGTCGATCGGACTCTATCTCTAATATCTCTAATAATCAAACGAAAGCCACATTCATTTAAATGGGAAAAGTTGAACGGATTGAATTAGGGGCGAGTCAGTGGGGCGTTAAATGAGAGCGTGTGCTTTGTTTCCTCTTGAATTGACCTCTTGTGTGCCGCGCATATTGGTCAGTTCAAAGTCATTTATTTGAAACTGTCCAAAGATCAATGGGGCAAGTAAAACATACAATTTCAAAGACAATCAATTACAGTGGGAATAAGAGCAAGAGTGGGCCCCTCCACTGGGGAACGAGGTGGCAGACTTTTATGGATTATTTCTTCAGATTGAATAGTTTTTTTTCTTCCTTTTTTTTCCAAGTTTAGTTTGGAAAAATTGAGATAAAATGAGCTTCACATTTGATACCCAGAGCTGTGGGAATCGAGTGAAGTTGGCATTATTCTCGATTTTCTGCAATTTGGTGGAATTACTACGAAATACAGACAAATAGAAGTCTATGAAAAATTGATGGCCATTTTTCCTTATATTCGTGTTTAAAGGCTAATTCTTTTATCAGCAAAGTCCGGATTTTTCCCGTGACATTTCTGGACATTAGTTTCGAAAATGATTCCAAGCTAAACATATATAACTCATAAGATTTACTCCTTTAATTCTTAATTCAAAGTTTTATCATTGAACCTATGTTTTGCTAGTTTCTTCACTGTAAAAGTGTTTTACTTTTATTAAAATATTACATTTACGTCTTCAGCAAACACAAAATACTGATTTGCTTCAAAAATTAAAGAAAAATCAACTATGTTTAATTTATTAAATTTATGATCGAATTTTATACGCGTGAAAATTTATATTTATTTGGCATAATTAATTTTTTTTATTTAAAGCAATGCTTTAGCATCATTTAAGTAGGGTAGGTAAGGTAAGTAGGGTAGCAAAGACAGTTTAATTTTACATACATTTAAATTTACGAACTTTAGTTGAATATACTTTGTCACTCTAAATTACAAATACAGTATAAGGTTTAAATCATTGAAATTTATTTTAAACGATTATAACATCCTAACTATTTGTATTGAAATAAAATTATCATAGGAAAACATGATAAACATATTATGATTTTGAAGTTTTTGTACCGTGACGTCATTTTAATACCAAACAAATAAGGGCTCATTTAAGATAATTTTTATAAATCGATTTTCTCAATTTTTTCAAGTAAAGTTTAAACTAAAAGCTATTATGTTATGATCTTAGCTAAGAATAGTAGTAAAACATTTTTAATTATTTTTAAAAACTGTGCATTAAGTTTATTCTTAACTTTTTGCTCATAAAATTATCAAATTTTAACTTTAGAGTATGAATCCATGGGAATTTTATGAAGAACAATAACTATAATATATTTCATTTTCAATAATCCGATATATAATTTTTTTTTTCTAAAACTTATTGATCACTGCGAAATTGAAACAATAATGCAAAATGTAATATATTAGTACTAGTAACTTCCTGTGAATTTTTTTCAGTCTAACAATAACACAACTGACAATTGGTAAAAAAGGACAATTGAATGAATTCAAAAGGGTGCGATTTGAATGTTCGCCGAAAAAGGCAAAAATTACGCCCAAAAAGTATGTTTTAACGCCAGATAATAAGAGGGAACAGTTCTTTTATAAAATGTACAGAAAAATATTATTTTGGATATCTATGTATGAAAAAACGCATGCAATGATTATTTAACAACATTGCAATTGAAAAATTTACTTTTAAATATGAACAAAACGTCTAAATATTATAATAACGTCTAAATAAGACGTTAAAAAATTTTTATTTGCAATTTACCCAGCAATTTAAAAGTCAAATTAAATAGTTTTTTTTTATTATAAATTAAAATTTATATTAATTATTGATATATCTAGCAAATTTATTAATTTATAGTTGACAAATTTATTTTACAATCGTGCAATAATAAACAGAATTTTGTAAAGGCAGCAGCAATTTTCGTAGAACAATGTAGAGAAACAATTCCGGAATTAATTAATTATTTCAATCATTTCAATACTACGAAGCTAAAACCATATAATTAGTTCGATGGTGCAGCACCAGGATATTCAAGTACAAACAATGGGATTGAATCTACCAATTCCATAATTAAAAAAGAATACACTTTAAGAGATCATTTATTTGTTTCTCAATTTTTAAATAAATAAAATGGTTTACTTATTAAATGATCTAAGGACAAAAATCCAGAGCTGTAAAGCTACAAAAATTTTCTGTGAAATCAATAGTTACTTTAAAAGAATGAACCAAATCTTATCATTGGATATTGCAAAACAAGAAAATAATAAATTAATGATTCTTATTTTCTGGATACTTTTTAATATTTGATGTTTTTATTAAATTAATGCATAATAAAACCATGGATTAGAATACCAAAAAAAAAAAAAATTGAATAATACATACGATGTATGTACTTCAAATTTGAGTTATAAAAGTATAACTTCAGAATTGATAACCAAATATATTATTGAAGAATGGGAAACTTTTGAAGATTTTGAACAGAGTTTAATATTGATGCTGATATTGATAAAGTGTCCAATATTTCAAATAAAATATAAGTGCAATATGTAAAGTTTTCTAAGCCGTTTGAAAAAAAATTGAAGTCCCTGAGGAAGCTAAATGTATTTCTGTAGGACAAAAACGTAAATGGTGGCACCCATCAAAAGCAAAGAAAGAATTAATTATTCAATAAATGTACTTATTTGACCTCAAAATGTTTGCTACTTGGCGTTTTTAATTCTATTTTATACATACTTTTGTTGTCGTTTTTTACTTAAATTATGCATCTTTTAATCCAGCCCCCGCTTTAGGGGTGGGCAACCCGGGCGGTCGCCCGGGGCGGAAAATTTCAGGGGCGGCATTTTGCCATATTTGATATATAATATGAACAAAAATGTGAAAAAAATAGTTTTTAGTTAAAAAAATATTTTTCCAAAAAATTAAAAACTTTGTTATATTAAAACTCTGTGTTTTTGAAACCCTGAAGGGGCGGTATATTTTTATCTTGCCCAGGGCGGCAAATTTGCTAGAGCGGGGCCTGTTTTAATCTATCGTTAATTAATATATTTTATTGTGCCCTTATATATACCCCGATTTAAAATTGCAGTTAAAACCATGACAATAACCATAATATTTCTCTCAAGCATATGAGCTTAAAATATTAATTCTTTGTCCTTGCCAACGTACATACGTTTGCCTTTTATGCCATTATATACATATGTAAATAGTAAATAAATAAATAAAAAAAATTGTCAGGTTAAATTAGAAATTTGTTTCTTGAGTTGCAACTCAAAGAAAATTTGCTAGAGGTTTACTAGTGTGCAAGTATATAGTTAAGAATCCTATAGAGTAAGAGTTGCAGGACCATAAAAGTTGAAAGTTTAATGTTAAATTTGGGAATCAATAAATTTCATGAACTTAAATTTGTTACGATTGATATTAACTTTCACTTAGAGGTTTCTGTCTTATGTCTAAAAGAAATTTGAATGAATAAAAACCCTTTTGAGGGTTGAAATGTTATGAAAAACATAGAAAAAAAAATTCATTTCATTTTAAATTGTAATTGTGAAATAATATCTTCGGTTAACAGAATGATTTACTACAGGAAATAAAGACAAATTTTTTTTTGAATTTCAAACTTGGCAAAATTGTTTTCACCATTTTTTCGTCATTTTTTTTTTGTCACCCAAATGATGGGTTCGCATTTGACAAAATGAAACTTTAAAGACGAAGTTCAAAAACATTTTAATGTCTTTCTTTTGAACGTTGATAAAACTCAAACCGTTTTTCCACATATTTCCACGCTCAAGATAAATTGTCGTTGAGCAAATACGAAACATAGTTTTCAATTTAAAGGCGTTCGTTGTCATGCAATTTTTTCCCTCTATTTTTCGCAAAAAAAAAAAACACACCCGAGAAAAATTGCCACAACATTTCTGGTGTTTAGATAAAATGAAAACAAAAAAAAAACAGGCAAATAGGGGAGTGGGTGGACGAGTTAAACGCGCGCCTTGATAATAGAATGTTTCGAGGGATGAATGTTTTTAGAATGATAGTTAAAGTTTGGCAAAAAATTAAATTGATTTATTTTGTATTGGCGTTGCGGTGGTATGTTGGAAGATGGATATTAATGGATTTGGTGTTGGTGTGTTTGTTGTACAGGAAGTCAATTCCAGACACAGAGGTGACGTCACGTCTCCGGAATGATGGCCGATATGACGTCACTGTGACAGCGACAGTTTTCGAAGCGGATTTATCACCATCTACGGTTTTCGACTGTGAAATGACAATACCAAACACCGGATACAAACGCGAAATCAGACAAGTCTATTTTCCAGAAGGTAAGATATCATAAAACACAAATCTAATTTCCTTTTATTCCATATTTAATGACATAATGATAAAAATAACATCTTCTTTTTTCATCATTTCCAACTTTAAGTGCCATACCCGATTACATTTTCAGTCACAGGGGTTTCTATTTTGTACGGAAGGTTCCCAACAAAAGCTCCATAACCCCCAGGGGGATTTAAACTTTCTATTAAAGCAGCAGTAGCTAAACAGATATTTGCCGGGGCATCTAAATAAAAAAGTGGATATCTTCTTTCTTTTTAAGAAATTCATTAACTCTTTTGTAATGAGGGAAATGCAAAAAAAATATTTTCAAAAGATTTGGAAGTTTAAGGCCCTTTTTGACCAATTAATTTTTGATTCAAAAAAAAAATTGGTTATTAGTTTTGCAGTGGAATTTTTAAAAGATTCGGTAAAAATTCTAAAAAATTATGATTCAAATCAAGAAAATTTGGTCAAATTTTAATAGACCAAGACCATCATCAGATGATCATTATTGTAACAGTCAGTATTCCGGTAAAGCTTGTATTAAATTTATGCAAAATATAAAGCTTTTTTCGCTCATTTTTCCTCTTGAACCTTAGATATTGGACTGGGCCAAAAAAATCGTCAATTTTTTTTTTATTTTAAGAGTATACCGAAAATATTGTTCACGGTGACAAAAAAAAATATCAGGAAGGTTTGAGCCCTTACTATTAATATTAAGAGGTCTATCATCAGTAATTTCGATTTTTTATTTCTGCTTTCATTTTTGCATCAATGCTGTTAAACAATCAAGGTTAAAAAATTTATCTGCACATATATTTATAGAAAATTAAATTCCCTACAAAAAACGTATCTTTAAAAATTTTCGTCAGATACGCCGTTTCTGAATAATGAAGCTTCAGACATTGATATAATTTCATTTACAAAATTATAAAAAGTATTATATATATAAAATAATATAAAAATCAAGCATTTAAAATTTATATAATTTATAGATTTATCTTTTTTATTTTGGAATTTTATAACTAACAAACAAATAAATATATAGAAATTAACAAAATAGAGTCCTAAATAAAATTTGATGCTCTTCAAAAAAGATTTCCAAACGTTTTTACATAAAATCACTTTTTCAAAAGTTATTCACAATTAAAGTTCCAGGAAAAATTAAATTAGTGTTTTTTTTGGTTGTTGAACCAATTTTGAAAGAGAGATTTTATGTAAAAACGTTAAGAGACCTTTTTTGTAGAACATTAAATTCCCTTCAAGAATTTATATTGTTTATTTCTATATATTTATTTGTTCATTACTTACAAAATTCCAAAATAAAGAAGATAAATCTAAAAATTATATCAATTTCTGAAGCTTGATTATTCGGAAACGGCGTGTCTAGCAAAAATTTTTGAGAAGACGTTTTTTGTAGGAAATTTAATTTTCTATAAATATTTGTGCAGATGAATTTTTTCAACCTTGATAGTTTGACAGCATTGACGCAAAAATGAAAGCCCAAATAAAAAATGGAAATTAAAGATGATAGACCTCTTAATATTAATATTAAGGACTCAAACCTTCCCGATATTTTTTTTGTCAACTTGAACAATAGTTTTTATATACTTTTCAAAAAAAAAATAGTCTTTTTTTTGGCTCAGTCTAATAGATATACAACTAATACTAATGCAGTTACTTAATTTTTATAAATTTTGGTAATAATCTCATGTTGGAGGACTAAATTGAAAAAATAAATTGCTCTTAAAATCAAGAAGAATCTCTAAGTATTTTCCTCAAAAAATTATAAAGTTTTCATCGTTAAATATTCAGGAAAAATCCTCTGCAATAATAATGCCAATTTCTCGTTTGAATTCCAATTTCAACGTCCACTTCCACCCAAGAAAAACGCGCTGAATATTATTATTGATTAATGAGAAAAAATATCTGATAAGAGATTTTTTACGGTCGTAATAATTATTTAACATGTCATTTGACGCGCTCATTAAATTTAACGAGAATTTTCCAAAGTGTATTTACCGTAAATTTACGTAATTTTCTTGGCCCGAAGGGGCACTCATTGGGAATGGGTGATGAAGGGGGTGGGGGTTGGTGGCGATTCGCGTTCATTCTTCGAGGAAATATTGACAAGAAAGCTCATTAAAAGTGGATTCGCATTTAATGCGGAACATGACAGTGAATAAAAAATGATGAAATGGGAGAGAAAGGAAAAATGAAATTTAAAACGAAAGTTCCACCTGGATACATTTTAATTCCTGCTCTCATGCATAACGGAATAATCTTAATTTTTGTATCGGGTAAAGTAAATAGAAAGTATGTTCATTACTTAAATACTTTTATGTTTCGTTAATGGGGATGAAGATCAAGTTTTGTCATGCTTTCAGAAGCTTTTTGATGTGAATTTTTAAAAAATCAACTGCAGCTAAAATTTCAGTTATTACTGTAATGTTTTAAGATTTAAATTTTTTGTTAGAAAATATTTTATTTTCTTCGGTAACATTGCATTCTTAAGGCTTGTTTCTGGATCCCTATTTCACCTATTTGAGATCCAGAAATTGAACAAATCTCCGCAAATATTTTGGTTTCATAGTTTTATATCATTAGTTTTTTAAGTCTTCATTCAGAACGCTGCATTTCCCCAAAACTACGAAAAGAGTTTCATCCTCTTCCTGATAAAATGTACATATTAAATTTCCCATATGTACTCCAATTGTATGGAAGTATTTCTTCAGTCCACAGTGGCCAATTACACTGTAGAACAAAATATTGGAGGCTCAATATAGCTACTTTTTATCTATATTTATCTATTAAATATTAAAATAAACTTTAAAATTACAATAAAGCTCTTATTTTTATGATTCAGTAGCATATCTGATATATTATACTTATATATTAGATTCTAACAAATACCGTTCCAGAATTCATTGGTTTCCAACCCAATATTAAGAATAATTGTAACAGTTAATTTATTCAATATAATTCCTTCTATTAACTTTACATTTTGTCCAACTTTCTAACAATTTGTGGACACCATGCTAAAAAAATTCTTCATCTTTAGCGCAGAAGATACATCGTCAAGTCATTTTTGTAGATCTTCGTAAAATATAAAGTATTGTTCAAGAAGTGTATATCCCATCAATTTTAAGTTGCATGTGAAATTATATCTTAACGTTAAACCTCAATCATATTTTTTTCACTCATTTTTCTGTTTGGCCAGGGGAATTACCAAGCAAAAAAATCCTTTTGTATTGCCTATTTTGATATTTTGGTCGTTTTTTAATGGGTGTTTCATTAAGAGCGCAAGATTTGAATTGCGCGCCATGTTTGATAGTCATAATGTCTCATGATTGTGACGTAATAAATCAAAAGTTGACAGATGGGAGTTAGTAAACATGAAATAGTAGACCATCAACAGCGAAGAAAATTCACCAATTGGATCCTTGAACAACCTGCTGATTTTGCAAACAAAATTATTTTCAGTAATGAGGCCATTGTTACCTCGATGGCTTCGTGAATAAGCAAAACTATTGCATTTGGGGCTTAGAAAATCCATGAATGATTCATCAGAAAGTAATGCATCCACAATGGGTTACTATATGGGGTGCATTATGGTCAGGAGGAATGATTTAAAGTTTAAATCAATGATCGGCAAAAATTTCACAGAAAAATCAATTCAAGGCTATATATCTCGTTTAATATTGATCTTAGCGATTTGATCTACAGGAACTTTTTTGTAGGAAATCAAATTCTCTACAAGTTTTTTTATTTATAATTTTTCCGTAGCTCTTGTTATTTACGAGATAAATGCAAAAAAGACGCGAATTTTATGGAAAAATCAGATTCAGTGGCTCGTACTACCTCACCAGTGTGAGTCACGACTTTGTCGCCATGAGCACTTTTGTAGAGCGTTTAATTCTAAGAAAAAACCATCTTCGATAAAAGCGATCCCATGAAATGCCGCTGAGATATATAAATTTAAAAATAAAAAATCAAAGTTTCCGTGTTTTTTCAATGGGAAATCTTTACACGTCTTGGTCGAGGACTTAAAATTAATATTAAGGGCTCAAACTTTCTGAATTTTTTTTTTTTTTGGTATTTCCAACAAAATTTCACGATGGGACCAAAAAAAAAAAAAAAAGTCAAAAAAAAATCACCCTAATAAATATATTATTTAAATTTTAATTTCCAGTCCACTTTAGGCGATTTTTTTTCAATTGCTCAAAAATTCATCCAATTGCTTATTAAATTTCATATTATTTATTCCATAAAAATTGGTCTATTTTGTTAGAAGAAATTAAATTTGGAAGATCAAAGATCCATTAAATATGCTTATAGCCACAGAGTTCAAATTTTTTTCTGTCCCTCGATTTTTCTGAAGCTTTGCAAAAAATTGTTCTATATTATACAAAAACGAAAAAATTCTCCAAAAATTGATGTCAAAAGTTATTGATTCTAAAGGCAAGTATTTCCTTAAGACAAGCTGCAATAAAATTTCCTTGGGAAATGTAAATAGGAACAAATGGAAGACATTTTGATTAAATAAAGAGCTTTTGGAAAAATGATTTATTCATCTCAATCTCTGAGCTTTTAAAAATCAGTAGAGCAATTTCATGGAAATTATTTTCTTTGGGATTTAAGAAACAAATGTCAATCTTTTTTAGAAAGGATGCCCCCCTCTTCCTTATTTTGAAGAGAATTTTGAACAATCAAGAACAAAAAAACTTTATTCTGTATTTTTAAAATAAAACATCATCAGTAGTCGTCACATTTATGCAAGGCTCAAATAAATGAATCTAATTAACAAAAAAAAAAAATGTTTATGAAAGCACAATTTTCCCTTACAATTTTTTTTTCCAGACGTTAAATAAAATATGAATTGTGACGCACAAATGATCATTTAAAAAGACAATTTGAAAGCAATTATAAAAAGCGTCGTCAGATACGAATGTATAAAAACTAAATATAAAGGTACCAACACCTGCTTGTATTAATGAATAGGTCTGACATTTATTTTTTATTTACAAATTTTTGACATGAACTAAAACACAACCCCGACGCACTTTCCATCCATCATATAAAAAGCGTCTTAATGAATTACAAAAAAAAAAAATGATTTTGTCACCAACGCCAAAAAAATGAGATGAGTCATTCGAAATGATTATAGCTGAGCCTTGATAAATGTTGCCATTATTTACTTTTATGCTTAACAGTTTCTTTTGGCTCCATATTTTAAACTGATCGAAATTTAAATGGCAAAGACGCGGGAAACGACGTAATAAAGTACATTTAAAATGAGACAATATGAAAAAATCGTATAATCGAAAAAGGGAGGCTATGTATGGCTACCGGTGGCTGGTAAAATGGTGTTGGTACTTGGGGCAATGATGAAAAAAGACGAAGACATAAATTCAGCTTATATTCTTATTATCAGCTGCCCCTTGATGTGGAAAAAAATCTATTTTTCGTAGAAGAAAAAATTAATGTGTGTTCTTGTCTTCTTTTCGGGCTGCTTCGAATGGATCTTGCCACCTTTTCCAGGGATTGAATTTAATGGTAAGTATTTTTGCACTAATTTTTTCATGAAAAACAACGATAAAAGTTTTTGGGTTCATCATACATGGTTTTAACTTGTTCTCGACATAAAAAAACCGGGATGAAAAATAAACTTTTATCTGCTAAAAGTTTAATGCGAATTCCGTACAGCTTTTGCTCTTTCTACTTTCATCGTGGTTAGATTATGTTATGAAATATATATTTTATTGTTCAATAAAATATTTCGCTTTCTCGTTTGTTAGTTTCACCAGAAAATTATTTTAACAAGTTAATATTAACAGATGATAAAATTCAGATCTCAGCTTTTATTTTTTTAAATAAGAAGACAATTCAGATTGTTTAAGATCGGTTTTTTTATTTAATATTTTTACTATTCAATTAGCTACGTTTCGTTACGTATCATAACTTCATCAGGCTTCTTGATTCACAAAAATAAAATATTTTCAATTTAAATTCAATAAATAAATAAAAATTTCATATTAATATTAATTTAATAGTTAATTTTAACTCCAACATAGGAATATTTTCATTGCCAAGAATCAATAGAAAAAAATGGTGGCAAATCAAAGAATTCGGAATCAAAGTCATAAACCATTCAAAGATGATGTCCCGATGAATTGAAGTCATCGCATTTTTTTTTCGTGTGACAAAAAATTTAAATATTTTCCCCCTATTTTTTCGTTTCTTTATTATTTGTGGGAGTTTTTCTTGTGTTTTTTCGTGCCGATCGTATATTTTCCGATAATGTATGCATGAATTCAAGAAAGTTGTACGAAAAAACTAAACCAATTCGTCTAGATTTCGTTTGGCTATCATTTGGAAGTGTAAAATTTTTGAGATAAGTTACAATCGAAACGAAAAGTCCTATTGAGTTGTGTTTTTACATTTGCCAGTGAAAAGTTTTTTGCGGTTCACAATCCACCCTCACACCCTATGTGATCGCTATTGTATGATGCGCACCCGGATATGTGAAAGAGGAAATGAGAAGTTTGTATTTTTGCTGCATATGTCTTTTATTTGATGAAAACTTGAGTTTTCGATTTCATTTTTGTAACGTTTCCTCATCAAAATTTTATATCTATCAACGAAAATTTCTCGGTTTGTTTGGCGGAAAATGAATTTCCGTTTGATATAAAAACGAAGACCACAATTTTAATAAAAATGTTATAATTAAAACTAAAATAAATAATTTTTTTTGCCAAAATATACATTGGTCTTTAATAGGAAAGTTTTTGAATTTCTTTGCTCCTAGGAGCTCAAATGTAACCAAATTGATAAAAAAAAAATCCCTGAAAATTGTTTAAGATAGTCTTTAAGACAGTCCGCTTTCCAACGTAAGTTTCTTATGGAAATAACGTGGGAAAAAATTAATTTATTCTTTAGAATTCCATAATTCAGCGATCAAATAAATCGAAAGCAAGTAATTGCATTAGATTTATTGTAAATTTGATGATCTACAAACATGAGCTCTTATGATTTTTCGCTAAGTCTATTTGCTTAAGAGTAATTCGAGTTCAAAGTTCATTTATTTTATAATAATTAATATTTTCGACTATAATTTTTTTTTTATTTTATTTTTTACGAAATATATCAATTTTTTTTTGCAAAATTTGTATTTAAGATCAAAAAAAGCAAATACAATATTATTCTTGTGATTTTTCACGACGACTCAATATTAGCAATGTAGAAACTCATGTTCAGTTTAAAAATGCATTATATTTTCATTGACTATTAGTGCCGCATTCTTAAGCCATTAGATAAGCCAATAACTCTTAAGCCAATAGATTTAGCGAAAAATTACAAGAGCTCTTTTTTGTAGAGCGTTAAATTTTTAATAAACATGATAAGATTAATTACTTTTGATTTTTTTGGTCGCTGAGTTATGGAATTCTAAAGAACAAATTAATTTTTCCCACGTTATTTCCATAAGAAACTTAAGTTGGAAAGCGGACTATCTTAAAGTTAATATAAAGAGCTGAAAATTACAGATAATTTTCTTTATATCAATTTAGAAACATTTGAGCTCCTGAGAGCAAAGAAATTCAAAAACACCGCTATTAAGGACGACCCTAATATTTATATTTTAAATAGGGTGTCCCAAGCTATAAAGGCAAAACAATTTTTTTCGAATTTTTATACGCATACTATTTTTTTTTCTCTGTGACCCAAATAACTAAAATGTTAAATATTATCGCTATCGAACAACAATAACCCGTGCCGAGTTGATTACAAACTTTTAATATAAAAATTAATGTAGAAACCATACAGATATATAAAATCTTTGACAATTTAGTAAATAAAACACTGCTTTGTCTGTATCTTATATTTATAAAGTATTTTTTATTAAGAGAACATTATTCAGTAGTTTTTCTTCTCAAACATGGCTTTTTCCAGTTACAATATAATTTGAATAAAATAAATTCATAAATGATTTTCTCTGAAATTAAAAATAAACGTACCCTTATCATATATCTCAACAATAAATAAAACTCATATTATAACTTGCCAGAATAACCGTAAATTGAGTCACTAATTTCTTTTTTCAATGGGATATAGCGTTTATTCGTTGTAAAAATTTTACTTTTGGATTTTGGGCTACATCATCATCAACGGACATAACTAAAATTTCATCTATTAAATACAATAAATGCTGGCAGAACTTCTGTAAAGCCAATTTTGAGATAAATTTGTCTATTTTTTTCGTAAGCTTTCAAAGCTTTTAAAAAGCACCAAAAATTACCAGGTGAGGTTCTTCTAAAGCTTAATTCCATTGCAATTAAGGTTTAGCGTTGAATGTTAATAGGTAATGCCAGAATAGTAATTTTCGATACATATGCGTAAAGTGAGGTTTTCTAGTAGGATGAAATTGATGCACGAGCTGAAGGGACTGATCATACATTAATATCTTAGGTTTCATTTTAAAAATATTTCCATAATAGAACTGCATAATTTCACTGACATGTGGACTAAATGAAAAAAATAAATTTACTTTTTAAACAAATAAGCAATAGAAAGCACATCCATACGTTAACTCCAAAGCGTCTTCCTATACAAGTATTGGTACGTATCGATACAAGTCGGCACGGGTTGCAGTGATTTTACGGGCAAGAACATTTAATTTCAATTGTTTTAAGGGTAGATCACCGTCAGAAAAAAAAATAGATTTTTTTTTCATAAATGTCTTCTTATAACATTCAAGAATAACGTGTTAAAAGGATTTGTCGATATTCGAAATATTTCGAGTTATAAACCTATATATACATATATACATGCGCTCAATTGAATAAATTGATAATAACATAAAAAAATATCTTAAAAAAACTTTAAATGCGTTTTTCTCGAAATCAACTTTTTAAAACTGGGAGACAAGATTTCTCATAAACTATCCGACAGATTGACTTGAAACTAAAGATTGTTATAGTTCAACACGTCTTCTTGGTACTGAACCTCTGAAATTGGCCAAACCTTCCCCTCCTCAAAGTGGGAGAGGGGGAAAGGTCTAAAAAAGGTCGTTTTTTTTACCTTTTTTTTCAAAGTCGCGCCATTTTATGAATTTTCAACTTTTTTCTGATTTTCGAGGTTCAGTACCAAAAAGACGCATTACCAAAACCTGCATTCTTTGGAAAATCATGATCCGACTTCCGGTTTCCGAGAAAACTTGTCTCCCGTTTGCCTCCTCATTTTTGAATACCTTTTTTCAAAGCACTGTAAAAGGGGGAGGAGAGGGGGGACATATCGGGGCAAATAAAAAGAAAATAGTTCAAAACTTCAACTTTTACATGCCGAAGACCGTTTTTTAATATCTCTAAAAAAAAAATGGCAGCAGTTTTAAAAAAGTCATTTTTTTGTACGTTCTGACGGTGATCCACCCTTAACAACATTCATATAAAATAAAGGGGTATGCGTTGAAAAAAAAGTACTTATGTGTTTTTGGGACACCCTAATATTAATTGGAAAAAAATATTGAAGCTACCTTTTTAATTTTTTAAGTAAATTTACCAAATTTTTCTTTTTTGAAATATGGAAAAGTTTGGCTAGTAGAAGAAACTTTCCTTCAAACAGTGAATTATTTACACAAAAAATTTTCCAAAGTTTTTCTCTTTGAAAATTTTGTACCAACAATGTAATGTTTAATTTAAACTTTTCACTTTTACAGGAAGTGCTTCACGTTTCCGAAATACGTTCGTTGTTGGCGGAAGTTTCGTCATCCTGAATTATCTTCTTCGTATCACCAATTTCATTTGCTATTAAAGTAAACGACAATGACCGCAACATTAGTGGAAAGTATAAAAAAAAAAATGTTTAAATTACTCTATTAAAAAAATAACACAAAAATATTTAGACTAGACAAGGAATGAACAAAAAAAAAAGGATGAGAATGAAAAGGAAGAGAGAAAATATTTTTAATCAATCTTCAAAAAAAAAAATGTTTTATATTGAGAAGGGATTAAATCAATTTTTTTTAAAAAAAGATAAATAATTGGCTTTTTAAAAATAATCTTATAATTCGTTTTCATAGTTGATAAAAAGAATCGATGGGATAGAAGAAGAAAAAAAAATGGGGGAATGGGGGATGAAATAAGACCTCGTTGTCTTCTCTTTTTTTCACTACTCTGACATTGGAGACAGGGGTAACGGCTTGTGTGCAAATTTTAGATTTGGAATATAGTGTGTAGGTGCCACGTGATGAAAAAAAAAAATAAATAAATCCAAGATTTATACGAGCAAAAAGCAAAAAAAAAAAAAATACGAACTGAAGATGATGGCACGTTGATCTGGATTAGGTTGAAAGGTGCGCGATAGAATTTATGAGAAAATTTCAATATTCTACGTCTTTTTCATATGAAATCGCTAACCCCGAAAAATCGCTCGTGAATTTTAAAATAGAGCTTTGAATTTAATGATTTGCAGTTCGATTTTTAACAGGAAATGAGAGTTGAGCTTTGCGGAAGCTTATAGGAGGGAATAAGTGATTAAAATTTAAGTCATTTCTAGGAAAATTTTAACTCATATCAGACAAATTTTGTTCTCTTTTCCTTTTCTCATTAGCAATGAAAACATTTAAAGATGCTAGGAAAATATTTGATATAAAAAAATCCGATTTTAAATGAATGCAAGAAAAGTTTTCATTGAAAACTTTTCTTAGGTATTTTATTGCAATTTTTGAAAAATTTTCTTAAAAGCTAAACATTTTTTTAACTATGGTTTTTGAAAAAAACTTTTTTAACTTTAATGATAAAAAAAAATGGATCATTAAAAATCCGATTTTAAATGAATGCAAGAAAAGTTTTCATTGAAAACTTTTCTTAGGTATTTTATTGCAATTTTTGAAAAATTTTGTTAAAAGCTAAATCTTTTTTGAACTATGGTTTTTCAAAAAAAAAATTAATAACTTTAATGATTAAAAAAATTTGGATCATTTTGAAAAACCACTTTTATTTCCTTGATTTTTATTTTTAATAAATACAGTTTAAAAAAAAGTTTATACGTATAAAGTGGGACCTTTGTAATTTTTGGCAAACACTTTTAAAAGAATGGGGAAAAATTTTTTCCAAAAAAAAATTAAAATATAAAGGAATTTATCTCAATTGAAAAAGCATAGATTTATGAAAGCTCAAAAGTTTTATGAGGATTAACTAAATGAATTCTTAAGTTTAATCATAGAAAATTATTTTTTTTCGAAAGTTATTTTAAATCAGAATTTTAGTTCTTTAAAATGTTTTAAATTATAAGACCTAAGTCTTATATTATATAATTTTTACAGCAGAAAAAGATCAACTCTACCTCTTCTGGAGTATTTCACGTATATTATTTTACTACTTTCAAAAAAAAATATGTTTTAATCCAGAAAAATTGGAAATTATTGAGAATTGAAATATTTTCTTTTGAGATAAAAAATTTGCTATTGTCACACCACGCGAATGCACATAGTAATAAGTACTTCCTGAGTTATATTTCCATTTTCTTTCAAAAACATTGTTATCTATTTAAAAAGTGAAAAATCATCATTCTATCGAATGATAGATGCAAACATTACAACAATGTTTAAAATATTCACTTAAAAAACATCATTTTATAACAAAAAAAAAAAAAAAATCACCAAAAAAAAGATGGAAAAGTTTGAATTTTCATTTCGAAAAGAAAAGTGCTTGATAAACCCGAATGATTATATTGGAGTGCATAAATAACATATATACATAAATATATAGTAATCGTTTATAAATGTTCAACCTAAATGCAATTAATCGCCTCCACATTATTTAATTAGGCATAGAAACTTAATGTTCATTTAACAAAAAAAGTATATAATATATCTAATAAAATATTAACGAAAAATATAATATAATATTTAAAAAAAAAAAAACTATATATATATATATAAACGTAAACATAGATATAATTTCCCCGTTAAAATTGTCAAATGTTAGCGCTTAAAATCACGATCGATTTTAAAAATTAGAACAACAAAAATGAAAAAAAATTTGATCAGAAGGATTTATTTCGGATAAAAGAAAAGCACACAATCTGTGCCAAAACCAACAGGGTATATAAAAAAAAAATGAAAAAAAAACAGAATTAAAATTTAAACAAAAGCTAAAAAAATTTAAAAAAAATAACAATAAGTTATGTAAAGAATATTATTATACCTATTAAAAATATTTTAAAAAAAAAATATGTGACGAATATTGTAAATATTCATATGTGAAATTGATATGTTATCAAAATATAAATCAGAAATAAACATAATGCAATTTTGTTTAATTTAATCCTTTAGCTCTTTTTTTAAGGAAAGCTTTGAGAGGACTGAAGAAAGCTCCATAAATTCAGTAAGTAAATTATCTCTTAAATAAAAGCATTATTTTAACCATAAGGTACACAAATATTAGTATAAGTACAACACCTGGAACAAAAAAACTATTTCATTTCCAAATTGGCATATTCTTATTAGAAAAAAAAGCTAGTACATTGCAAGGTTCATAAATTACACAGGTTGCCCCATTAGAAAAAAAATATGACGTCATACGCAGAATTTTGAAATTTGAATCAGTCTGAAGATATTTACGAATTTCTTCTGGATACGTCACATAGCGCATGAGGCCTCCTGTGTATTTTATAAACCTTGAGTACATTGTATCTACTTTTCCTTATTTTTGTTAATATGGTAGTCACTGTTTTAGCAATCATTAATTAATACCAACCTCAAGTTATGTATTTTGTAGAAAGGTAAGTCAAATAATTTGGAACATAAATTTTTCCCATCAGGACTTGAAGATCATCATCCACTGGTGTTACGATTCTTGGATAAGCCAAATCTCCCAAACCTCTAGCAATTGCTTGAATAATTAGTCATTCCTTCTTTGATATGTTTTGCTGCAAATCATTTTTTTTTGCATTTTTTCGACCTACCACAACCGAAAAGACTACCAAAACTTCCTTATTAGTTATCATTATTTTTATTGATTGTTGTTTCTATAGCTGCATAAATTTTCTGCAACAATAATTTTCCTGGTAGGTAAATATTTTTCCAAATGTATAGGCTGTCCCATAAGTTCTATATTTACTGTTTAAGTATTATTTTTTATTTTGTACTTTGAAAACCCTTTTACCTTATTACCGATTTTCATTTTCCAGAAAGCTTCAATCCAAATTTTTTGTGTTTTCGACAACAAATGGTCCTGAAGGTACGATTTTATTTCGCAAGTGGTTTTAAGACCTATGAAGAGAAGATTTTCTTTATGGATAGAAAAAAGTATTTATTAGATGAAGCAAGATTTTGGTAGTAGGCAAAATGCGGAAAAACATCCTTATCATGATAAAAATCACATCATAAAAATAAAAGGTGTCTTAACGTTTTTACATAAAATCACACTTTCACAATTGGTTCAACAACGGAAAAAACAATAATTTAATCATTACTTCAAATTTAATTGTGAATAACTTTTGAAAAAACAATTTTATGTAAAAACGTTAAGGATTTTTTTTGTAAGGCATTAAATTCCCTTTAAGAATCCATATTGTTTATTTCTATATACTTATTTGCTCGTTAGTTACAAAATTCCAAAGTAAAGAAGATAAATCTAAAAATTATATCATTGTCTGAAGCTTGATTATTCGGAAACCCGGCGTGTCTGGCAAAAATTTTTAAAGAAACGTTTTCCGTAGGAAATTTAATTTTCTATAAATATATGTGCAGATAATTTTTTTTACCTTGATAGTTTGACAGCATTTACGCAAAAATGAAAGCACAAATAAAAAATCGAAATTGAAGATGATAGACCTCCCGAAGGTGATAGATTTTTGCCACCTTGAATAATATTTTTGATATACTTTTCAAAAAAAAAAGTCGATTTTTTGCCCTAGTCTACTAAATATAAAAAAATGCACACGAACCGCGTGAAAATCAGTTAACTCAATTGAAAGTTATAGCAGTTTGAAAGTGAAAAAAATCGTTTTTTATCAAACTTTTATTAGACTTTTGGGCTTGAAGAGCTCAAAAATTTATTGACATATTTTAAGCTCTCCAAGCTCAAAAAAAGCTCTTCGAGCCAAAAGTTTGATGTAAAACGATTTTTTTCATTTTCAAACTGCTATAACTTTCAATTGTGTAAACTGAATTTCACGCGGTTTACATTAACCAATGCAATTTTATATATTTTATATATTGGCTTGAAGAGCTCAAAAGTATCAAACAGCTTTTTTTGAGCTTGGAGAGTTTAAAATATAATAATAAATTTTTGAGCTCTTCGAGCTCTAAAACCATCGCAAAAGCGGCAAAATTGCAAGCGCATAATAACTGAACTTAGCGGGAAATTGCAGATATGGCCTTTTGGGTCAACCATTTTCTCAATTTTTTGTTTTATTGATTCCATTTATTTTGAATCCAACTAGATTGTTGTTGCCTAACCTGTGGTCCGCGGACCCCTGCCGGTCCGCGGTCCCATTTGAAGATGTTTGTTTTTTGTTTTTTAATTTAATGCAGGAATACTAAAATATAACAGTGTCAGAAAATTGCACCTTTTTTTCACTCAGAAGTCCTTGGCATTATGCTTGATTTCCTTGGGGGTCCGCGGCTAAAAAAGGTTAGGAACCGCTGAACTAGATGAGTATTTTATGGTTAATCTCCGCAATTAGTATTAAAGTTATTTTTCAACATACATTCTAGAAAAAGGTACAAAGTATTTTGTGAAAAAAGCTTGTATAAAAGTAGGATAGAAAGTAAAAGGCAATATCATTTATTTGTTGAAGCCAAGATGTATATATAACATGGACAATAAACGGAATGAAATTCACACAAATTACCTAGTTCTAGTTCCTTAAGGTCACTCCGTTGAGACGGTTAAATAATAATCCATTATAGAATTCAGAGGCCATTTCGTTCGTAAATGCTCCAAACAATTATTCATGCACGAGATCCGTAAACGGTAAAAGATGGGAATTGAGGCGGTCGAGGGGATGAATATATATATATATATATATATATATATATATATATATATATATATATATATATATATATATATATATAAGTCGCAATGGACGGGCGAGTATGTATGTGTGTGAAAATGAGGAGCCTAAAAGAAGGTAGAACGGCATCGTTGTGGTAATCCCTAAGGATGTTTTGAGGGCGAGCATCTCCATGACATAATGACGTGAGTGATGCTCTGCCACAAGGGACAAGCACGGGAATTGTGGGGTTTGGGGTTGGGGATAGGGCCGTGTGCTTTGGCTACTTGAACGATGTAAACGTGGCCAAAGCCGAGCAGTAGTACAAGAGTTCTAGATAAACACACATTCGTATCCCTGGAATGAATCCCCACCGTGAGAATTTGGGGGATGAATGCCCCAAACTAGTGAATATCCGATTCGATCCAGCCCCATTCCACAGTGCTTGAGTCCACACTTAGTGTGACCACAACGTGAGTGTAAACTAAAACTCGATCAACTCGCCATTTTGCCCACTTGAACTCGACATTTGGGAAATGAACGAAGAGATATAGAAATGTAAGTATAAGACTAATCCCAACATAATAATACAACGATGCAAATTATACAAACAAAGGGAAGTTGAGCAAGCTTTCCAACAAAGGTGAGTTGAGGAAAAGTTTTAAGCATAAATAATTTTAAATTTCAATCGGTAATTTTCCACAATTCATATTTACTGTTGTTTTCGGAAAGCCAAAATTTGTATTTTTTATCTAGTTTTCCCACACAATTCCCCAAAATTGGAAGTTTTTGGAAAATATTTCTTGGTAATTACAATTTCTTGAATCTAGAAAATGATTTAAGTTTTCTTCAAGCTTTGAAACGGTTATTAACCTTGGTAGTTTATAACTATTAAATTATCGACCAAGTTGACCAAGTTTCCATTCTAAACATTCCCCAATTGAACTATTTGTTTGCAGTCGTAGGTTGTATTATTTCATAGTTAATTGTTTCTGTTGCCTTTTGTTCAAATGTTGTTAGTTCTAAAGATGAAATAATTTTCTATGTAACTAAATTATGGAAAGTTACTGAACCTTTAAATTAACTAAACAGTTGTTAATGACGTAATTGAGCTTTTTATTGAGTTTCACGAAAGTTTTGCGTCTAAAGTTTGACGATTTCTGGTTTGGTTTTTGTTAGAAAAAAAATTAAAATTTCAGTAAATTTTAACATTGATAAGTATTTTTTTATTATTGTGGTCAAACCAAATGTATCTCTAATTTAATTAATTTGAAAACAAAAGTTTTTCACTTTTTCTAGTTTCAGAAGACACTTTAAAACATTTATACAAGTATAGAATATTGGAAACTATATAAAATTTTATTAACATATTAAATGAACAAATAAAATTTGAGGGATTATAATTAATGACGTATTAGATTGACGTAAACCAATAGGCTAAATTCTTGTCATCAAATTAGAACAAAGAACTACGATCCTTACAACCAACTGAATTGAATTTTTAAAAAATATGGAAATTTTTGAGGAACTTTAATAGAATGCCCCACCTGGCACCGTAAACAAGTTGACGCCGAATATTATTTTTTTTTAAAAAACCGAATACCAAAAAATTGCTCATGAATTGCTTTTTCGAAATACACAATTGCTCCCCTGCTATCATTAATCATTAATTAATTAATCGTAATTAAAAAACCAAAATTTAATTCCCGATTATCTCGAATTATATGGACTTATTATTATTGTAATTGGTGCCAAAAAATTGCTCATCTTTTTTTCTTCTCACGATTTTTTTGTTCATAAAATCGTTTATAATTAATTAATAAAATAATTAATTATTTTACGGCTGTAAGCCTCCGAGTAATAATTGTGACGTCATCGTCGCGCGACAATTTGCTTGCCGCTTTTATGAGGCCAAGCCATAGTGACTTATTAGGTTACATGTGTATACATCCATGTAAACAAACTTATATTGTTGGCTTAATTATAAAACAAAAAAAGGATAAAATAGAAAAAAGGATGAGCAATTTTTTGACACCAATTACAATAATAATAAGTCCATATAATTCGAGATAATCGGGAATTAAATTTTGGTTTTTTAATTACGATTAATTAATTAATGATTAATGATAGCAGTGGAGAAATTGTGTATTTAAAAAAAGCAATTCATGAGCAATTTTTTGGTATTCGGTTTTTTAAAAGTAATTAATATTTGGCGTCAACTTGTTTACGGTCCCACCTGGCATATTCATCAGAAATCCTCACGTTTGACTACCTTAGATTTTAAGAAAATTGTCAAAAATTAGATCGATTCCTCGATCATTTCGCAAGACAAAGAATTTTTTTGAAATGGAATGCGTATGTTATTTGAGTGATGGACAAAAGTAAAAGCTAACGAAGAGAAATATTTAGAATAAAAAATATTTTTAACATTGATAAATATTTTATTAATTTCCGAGTCACAATTAATTAATGAATAATAATATTTGTCTTACGACTCAATTTCTTCTTTAAACAGTTTTTGGCTGTCATCATCAGGTAATGATTATTTTGTCAAGTCAAACCAAATATATCTCTAATTTAATTATATTGAAAATTAAACTTTTCCTAGTTTCAGGAGACATCAAAATCAATAAAAAATGCCTCCAACTTGACATCACACCAAAATACGCACAAGTGAATTTCAAAAACACGTCACCAAGTGCCAAGAATACACAGCAATTAGCCATAAAAGGATGGATATCTTATGAAATAAAACACCTTTACGGGAAAAAAGATGAAATCAATTATGGTCTTTACAAAGTTCATTTGCAATTTCTCAACATCGTTCATCCATGTACAGTTGAGCCTATCATTATTGAAATCAACAGGTTAATATGGCCCAAAATAGTAACAAAAAAGATGAAATTACAACAAAAAATAAAAAAGATATTAACGAAAGCTCCCACCAATTTCATGGCAGATTATATAATTGCACTAATATCAAGTTCACCAAAGATGAAGTTATCACATTTAACAAAGGCCCAGAATTCAATTTACCAAAATTCAAAAATAATACTTTATAACACGATATACTTAAATCAGAATCAATCATCAGAACACCTTCAAAATAAGACCTCCAGAACGAAGCACGATATATCATAAAAAGAAGCTATAAGAGATTAAAATCAAATTTACATGAAACTATTAACAAAATTAAATCTTCATTCCATCAAGATCAATTGGAAATTAACAATATAAAAGAAAAAATACACAAAAATAACGCATATATCACAAAAGGCGATAAAAGAGAAATCATCGTAATCATTAACAAGGATGAATATACGAACAAAACAAAACAATTCATTAAAGAAAATAAAAAAAATGATAAAATTCAGATCTCAACTTTTATTAAATAAGAAGACAATTCAGTTTGTTTAAGATCGGTTTTTTTATTTAAATTTTTTTAATATTAAAAATAGCTACGTTTTGTTACGTATCGTAACTTCATCAGGCTAATAAATATATTATTTATTTCTTGAATTTAAATTGAAAATAATATATTTTTTGTGATTCAAGAAGCCTGATGAAGTTTCGATACGTAACGAAACGTAACTATTTTGAATATTAAATAAAAAATTGATCTTAAACAACCTGAATTGTCTTCTTATTTTGAAAACAATATAATTCATCAGTTGAAAGAAGATCCAACTCTGAACTTGACCAAAACTTTATACAAGACCATAATGAAAGTAGCTATCTTTTTGAAAACGAATTTCAAAAAAAATCCTCAAGCCAATAAAACCTTTAGATCCAATACTTCATAGTTAACCCAAAATCCATAAAATAAATATGCCAATCCGACCGGTAGTGGATTACAAACTTGCATCTAGATATTGGTTAGCTTAAAAAATTAGTACAAGCCATCAAATCAGGCATCATGTTGAAAGAAAATTATTCATGAAGAAACACATATGAATTTATGAATAATAATAAAAACCTTAAACTATCACAGAACATCAAAATAGTATCACTTGATATTCTTAACTTATACACAAATGCCCCTGTTGAAGAAGCTATCAAAATTGTGGAATATAATCTTATGACATCAAAAATATAAAATTATATGGAAATCAACGACATAATAAGTTTGCTAACCATCCTATTACAACAAAACTATTTCATTTTCAATCAAAAATTTTTATCACCTAAAGGAAACCTTGGCCATGGGTTCCCCTTTATCAAGACTCCTAGCCAACATTTACATGAATCACTTTGAAAATAAATATATTGTGAACAATACATACAAAAATAAAATATTATATTATGGAAGATATATAGATGATACTTATATATTTTTTAATGGAACTACCCGACAGATTGACAATATGGTATCCGATCTAAATAAAATTAACTTCATAACACCATCTAAATGGAATAATAAACTCTTTAGCCTCAACAATCAGCAGTGAAAATGCATAGTTGTTATACAATATATACAGAAAATCAACGACAACGAAAACCACCATTCATAAAACATTATTTCACCTAAGAAACCAAAAAATGGCAGCTTTCATTGGTCTAGTGTACAAAGCAATCAAGTTCTTTCTTAACTCCAAAGCTCGTAAAGAAGAATTTAAAATAATTAAACTTATAGCCATTACTAACGGATACGACAGTTCAATCATAGACAAAATAATATCGAAATTTAATAAAAAATCCATTCTTCCAACTCCACCAAAAGAAAACAAAAAATATATAAAATCAGACTGCAATAATATATTCAGTTTTTCAATCGCCAACTTCCTAAAGAAAAATAACTTCAGTATCGCATTTTTAACAAACAACAATAAGATGAAAATTGTTAAGCCATTGGAGAACAATTAAATTACAACTTAAAATAAAACCTGAATATTTAAAATAAAATGTGGTTCCTGTGAAAAATTCTTCATTGGCCAAACTGATTGATTTTTTGGAACAAGATATAAGGAACATTCACCGAAAAATCCTACTTCAACAACAACTTCAAATTTTACAAAACACCTTTAAGACGAAAATCATCAATGCTTAAATGTCGAAATAAATTTTAAGTCACTTCATAATTGCAAGAAAGTATCACATATGAACACCCTAGAAGATCCTAGAAATTAGATCCAAATAACATCCTTAACGACAAATTATATAAAACAAACAACCTGTATAAAATTTGTTTACAACTGACAAAATAACCATTACCTGATGATGACAGCCAAAAACTGTTGAAATAAGTCGTAATAAAGAAGAAATTCAGTCATAAGACAAATATTATTATCCAATAATTATTCATTTATTTCAATAAATCCGCAACAAAATTCCAACTAAAAGCTCTTTTAATGTGCTAGACGTAACTCTTGAAAATTTCGGTACAAAAAAAATCAACTCTCCTATCAATTTGAAATTCAATGATCTTGGTCATCATATCGGAAAAACCAGCGATTCATATTTTCCTCATCCATTTTTTTTTTTGGTTTGCTTGTTTGAATAAATGAATATCAAAAATCAGAGCATTCATTTGTTTTCATTTATATGCGAATTTCTCGACAAAGAAAAAAGCTGCTGTAAATACGAATACATTTTTCCACAATTTCTATCCAACTTTTTTTTTTTGCTTCATCAATTCAATCAATACGATGCCATGATTCAAATCCCATGTAGAAACAAAACAGAGTTATAATAAATAATAAAATGCCAATTTAAAACTCATTCGATTGCATTTTTCTGGTCATTATGCAAATATATTCATATTTTTATAAATGTTTCGTAACAAAAACGAATATTTTAATATTTCCCCATTGTTGCTGGCCCCAATGTGTGGGGGACGGGCGGCCACGGTTTTACACATATGAATATGTTGTGTGAAAAAAGTGGCAATTTCATATAGAAAATGTGAAGTTAGTAATTGAGCTGTCAGAAGTGAACCAATGATGTCTATGAAAAATTCACCCCTGGCTTTTTGAATACAGAAGAAAAAAAAAATGGAAAAATATAATAATTTGGTGTGCGAGTTAGATTTTTTCCTGCGATTAGACACGCGATGAAAATGGCTACAAAAGCTTCAAACCTTGCCAGCTTACGGCTAAACACAAAAGTCAATCACAAACCACATTTCACTGGCAAAACTCGACACCACCCCCTTGTAACTATCAAGGGCTATTATGTCCAATTGTCCGAGAAAATTAACCCTTACGACAGTAATAATAACGATAAATGTATGAAGGTAAACATGAACGAACTTTCTCTGCTTTGTAAAACACCTTTTCTTTTTATTTTATTTTTATATACATCTGCACAATCCACAACTATGGACGAATACCACCTTAATTTCTTGATAAATAGATCATTTTTAATAAACAAAGTTTAAGAAAATGACAAGTTTCTGTTATACTTATTGAAATGTAAGCAGTTATTCCTTAAGGATAAATTTTATATAGCTCCTGTTGGAAATTGCGCTTGGCTTCAAGAAAAACCTAACGATTGGTTTTATAATTATTAATTGAACGATTTTCTTACTGACGAAATTTAGTTGATTCAAAATTATTACGTTTTTTTTTCAACTGCAGATTTGTTATCATTGTAATTATACTCTGTTGTTTTATAATAAACAATAATTAAGGGGGTATTCTGGTCTAGAAATTTCAAAAAAAAGATTTTTTTTTGCATATTTTGAAAGTTTAGACATTCAAAAATATGATCTGAAAAGAATTTTTCAAAATTTAAATTATTTTCGGAGATACAGCCGATTTAGAGACAAACGAAACTAGAATTGACCGCTCTGAACAAGCTGCTGAAAAAGAAGGTAGGACAGCTCGATTAGCTGAAAAAACTTCTCAAGACCTGAATTAAGAGCAGGAGGAAGGTCCAATGTATGGATCTGGGATCGCCGATTGATGCAAAGTGAGTATTACATATCATTTTTAGAGTTATTCCCTTAGAATTGATTCCTAAACTTTAAACGCGTTTTTCTCGAAATTACTTTTTTTAAGGTGGTTGACATGATATTTCAAGTTCTACTGAATCGATTCCTTCGAAATTTGGTATATATCTTGTTTATAAAACTCTCCATCGCGTCTGTTTTGAATTTTAAAAAATGTTGATGTTAAAAAAAGGTCGAAAAAATCGGGTAAAAAAATTTTGTTTTTTCAAGTCGACGCCATTTTTTTTTTTATTATTTTTTCAAAATGGTCAACCCGATAGCGACATCTATATTAATGAAAAATTTGTTTAATTTTTTTTATTTTAGATCTCTACAAGGGTTGAAATCATGTCAACCAGGACGCACCGTTTTTTTTGAAGCCCCACTCCACCGGCGTTGTATGTCGGCTAATTTTGATTTTTTTTTTCTAGTTATTTTTTTTTATATTTTCTAAATGTCAATAAAAAACATATAAAAAAAGGGATTAAATGTTTTCCATTTTTTTTATCTCACTTGAAAATATGCCTAAAATTCAGGCTTCTTGACCAGAAAACCCCCTTAATAACCAATGAACAAGCCAAATAGAATTTAAAATTATTATTTCCATGATACATTTATTCAATAGCCTCTTAATCAATTTTAACATTATTTTTGAATATTCCAACAGGTTCTTTAAAAAAAATTATGGTCTTTCAAAGCAATCTAAAAATTACTTTTAAAAACCAAGCTATGGATCAGGACCCGGAATAAGTGGTAATTGAATAGTGCAATAATCATTGCATTTGGCAGGTGAGATAAAACATCTAATTGAAGTTCATCCTCTGATTATTTATTGATTTTGGGACATGTCTCCAAAAATTATAAGGAAAAATGATCTCTTCTCGTATTTTGATCTATTGGAGGTACTTGATCTTCAATTCTAGGCTTAATTGCATTAGTTGTCGCTGGTAAAATTCCTCAAAAATGGTACACATTTATTTTAAGATTTAAGCTAGGATAAGATATCATTTAAGTTTTATATTTGGTGGTAAAGAAAAGAAAAATAATTGTTATATGCAAAACTGATATTTTATATGTTTTTCCTTAAGTTTATTTACGCATTTTTTGTATCATTCTCTTCATTATTATTCTTTGATTCAAATCTTTCTTTAATAATAATAAATTAAGACTTTATCAAGCTCTGAAAAGTATTATAATAATTAACAACATATACAAACATACTTTACATATAATAATAATATTATTACAAACTGACCTCATCAATGTCAATTAAAAACTGTAATAGAAAAAATTAAAACTGTAAAACAATTTTAGTTATTTATACTGGAATTGAACCTTACATAAAATGGATCTGTCTTTAATTTTTGGAATTAGATTATGTTTTTACCCTATAAGGAAATTTATAGCTCGAAGTTTCCAAAATTTTTTTTCGTCAATCCATGGTGAATCGTTTGTAGAGGTTTGAGAAAGAATCCGTTTTGTTGGGGACAAAAAAGTTAAGTAATTATTAATTAATTATTAATTATTGATGAAGAAAGATGTTAAGATAATAATGTTTTTAGCGAAATATACATAAGTCTATCAACCACCTATCTTCCTGGTTCAGTAGAAAGAAAATTCTTATAAATCCATCAAAAAGCATCGCAAAAATCTTCTCTATAAGACGTTTTTCCAACCAACTGGAGCCTCCCGTGCTGGATCATATGGAAATTCCATGGAGTGAGAAAAAGACACCTGTTAAATATTTGGGCATACTTTTGGACTTAAAATTAACATGGTAAAGCCACATCTCAAGTAAAATCAGAGAAGCCAAAACTCGACTCATCCAATTATACCCACTTATCAACAGAAGATCTCGTCTAAGTATGGAATGTTTAATGATGATATACAAATCAGTCATTAGACCACTTTTTGAATACGCTTGCGTAGTTTGGCTTCCATCCTCAAGAAAAAATCACAATGATCTACAGGTGTTCCAAAATTGAGTCTTGAGAATCATCACTTAAGCTCCATGGTATGTGAAAAACAACCAAATTCATCACGAAATTAACGTCCCATAGATAAAAAACTTTCTAATCCAACTCACAAGGAATTTCTTTAACGTCCTGGAAAATTGTCCTAGTGCAGTAGAACTAGGCTTGGGGGAAACTATAAAACAAAGAAGGCTGAAGCGGAAACTCCCTCAAGAGCTCCAAGAAATAGCTGTGGCTTGATCACAAGGTCAAGAACAATCAACAAATAATAAAAATAAAAAAGACAGAAGAATGAAGTTCGACTTCTTCAGCTACTTAAACACCGCTCAAGATCAATTGCCTGCTATCACCACTATGAAATAGCGCCACATTGCTGAACTGGTGCAAATTACATAAAAGTCCAGAAAAAAAAATCCGATTTTCTTAACATCTATCTTAACCAAAGATTAAATAATTACTTTTTTGTAATTAATTATCTCTAAACTATTTGGGCACAAACGATTTTCCATCGAAAAAAAAATTGGTTTCGCTGTTGAAATTAATCAATGGCAAGCCCTACTCCATGATTTTCTAATCTTTGGATTGTTAAACTGAATCCACTTTTGTCCTCCACCCCTATTCTACCCAAAAAGCTGCCCATATTGGCCTTTGGAACAGTTATTCGTAAATAAAGAATCAGTGTTTGGTGTCTCTTGGCATCAGTTTATGGGGAACCCAGTTTCCATATTTTTGTACCATCTTGACGGCTTTTAGATCTTTTAAAACCACTTGTTGACTCACTTTTATGATTTCCACAAATTCCTCTTGAGTTTGGCATAAATCTTGATCTTATTATTCATCCAAACCAGATATGTCTTCAAATTTCATTGATCTACCTTCACCTTTTTGGTCACCAATCCAAAATCAACCGTTTATATAATCCAAAACCTAAATTTACATATTTTAATTGATGTACAATATTTTTGTATCAATTGCCAATTGGCTGCATTTTTCTTTAGATTAAAGCCTTAAGTAGTACTTCCGGCAAACTGCATTTTATAGGCTCAAAAATTGACATGGTAAGGGTACAAAGAAAGTATTTTGTTAACACTTCAACAAAATGGCTGATAAAGATTTTTGTAGGGACATAATAAGACTTTGACATGCATATAGTTAAAAGATTAGCCGTAAATATTTAATCATAGTTGCACTATTTTTTTTTAATTCCCAAAAACTAATCTTTATTCTGATATTTAGAAAATGTTAGTCTTTTTAAATTTATAGTAACGGTCGTTAATTTTGTCACTCATACAATAACAGGAGTGAATAATTTTCATTATCGAAAAGTGGCAATGATTTATGTCGGAGAAAAGTCTTGGGAAAATATTTAATTTATTAAGTTTTATTGGTCGACTTAATAATGAAAATTTTCCTCCACCAAAAACAAATTCATGTGACACTAATTTCATGTTAATTAAAATCCAATTTATTTAAAAGCAGTCAGAGCGCGTTAATTTAAATTTATTCTCGATCTAGTCTTGGGGTGATTGGGAGAGCATGGGAGACGAATAAATGGTAGTCTTGTTGCCAGTGTAAGAGACAAAAAAAAACGTAATAAAACAATAATAATAATAATAATTTTCATTAATGGCTGCGAGTTGTGAATGTTCAATTTCGTGCAGCAACAACACCCTGCGTTTTTCACTACGACAATGAGGATTTAAAAAAAAGAATGAGGTATTACAACGGGGATGATATGAAGATTGGGGATGTCATTTGAGTGGTGGAGTGGTGGGATGGTGGGATGGTGGGATTTGGAGTTGTGATTTAATTAACAGATTGTAATCTTTTTGTCGTTGAATGAATGGACGAATACGAGAGACCTCATTCCCACGACTGACGCTTTTCATTTTCCATTTTCCAAAGTTCGCCCAAGAAAATAATTAATGTCATCTTTTATTAATTGCCATTGTCGCGTTTGAAAAATGTAAAACAACTTTATATATTTCCCACTGTCTCGTTGTCCCGCACCCTTCCAACCCTTTTTTGTTTTCACCCCCACAAAAAGTAAAAACTTATTTTTCAGGAAAAATAGAAAAGGTCAATATTGTGCTTATCAAGATCATTTTCCAACGCATCGAATGATTTTATAATTTCACAATTTTCACCTGTAGTGACGCGCTTCAATTGGAATTGAGTCAGCACCCCCACCCCCCGTTGGTTGGGTAGTATATGGGACCTGGGTTCGTATATTATAGAGACACAAACACGCATACCCTAACTTCTCTTCCTGTTTCCGCACTCCTTGCCGCGGCATTCCCTTGACGTGTCATTTCCACCAAAAGGAAAAAGGAAACTCCAACGCGTTTAGCTGTAGTTAAAAATAATTGCCCGCTAATTTATATACAAAGCCGATTAGAATAGGGCGATAACACTGACCTGCTAATGGCAAACCGTGCGTTCAAATCTCTTCCTACCATTATCTTTTTCCACCCTCCCGGCAAAAATGAATTCATCATTTCTGATTCTCGTGCAGATAATGCCATCTTTGAATATCTTTATAATGAAAAACGGCGAGAGATTTTTAACTTTCGCTATATGTAATCGCTTTTCTTTGTTAACATATTTTATTAAATGGCCGTAAAACGTTTAATCGCAAACAAAGTAGCTCGGGGTGTTGAGATCAAATCAAATTATTTTTCGTTTGGCTTTGTTTCTGTGAATATATGAGGATTTATGTAAAATTTTCAAGTAAAAAATATAATTTTCTTTTATCAGATTGCAGTCATATACTTTACATCATATTTTCATACTATGCTTTCAAGCTTTCCCAGAAGTAGTAATTCTTATATTGAAAATGTAACAAAGGTATATGTACTTATGTAGAAGCGTGAAAAGTTATACTTGTTTGGCGTAGTTAAAAAAATGTTTTAAATCCACTGCCAAAGCATCTTCTGGTAATGTCCAAAATGGCACATCAGTTATTAGAAGTCTGTGATAACTAAAAAATGATTAAATTATCAACCTTAATTTTGCTTTTAATATCAATGTTAAACTGAACCAAACAATTCGACTATTTTTTTTTTTGAAAAGTATATCGAAAATATTATTCAAGGTGAAAAAAAAATATCGGGAAGGTTTGAGCTCTTAATATTAATATTAAGAGGTCTATCATCTTTAATTTCGATTCTTTATTTGGGCTTTAATTTTTGCGTCAATGCTGTCAAATTATCAAAGTAAAAAAAAATTATCTGCACATATATTTATAGAAAATTAAATTTTCTACAAAAAACGTATCTTTAAAAATTTTTGCTAGATACGCCGTTTCCGAATAATAAGGCTTTAAAAATTGATATAATTTTTAGATTTATCTTCTTTATTTTGGAATTTTGTAACTAACGAACAAATAAATATATAGTAATGAACAATATAGATTCTCAAAAGAAATTTAATGCTCTACAAAAAAGGTTTCTTACAGTTTTTACATAAAATCAATTTTTCAAAATTGGTTCAACAACGAAAAAGACAATAATTTAATTTTTCCTTCAACTTTAATTGTGAATAACTTTTGAAAAAGTGATTTTATATAAAAACGTTAAGATACCTTTTTTGCAGAACATTAAATTACCTTCAAGAATCTACATTGTATATTTCTATATATAGTTATTTGTTCGTTAGTTACAAAATTCCAAAATAAATAAGAAAAATCTTAAAATTATATCAATGTTTAAAACATGATAATTCAGAAACGGCATGTTTGGCAAAAATTTTCAAAGAAACGTTTTTTTGAAGGGAATCTTATTTTCTATAAATATATGTGCAGATTAATTTTTTTTACTTTGATAGTTTGACAGCATTGACGCAAAAATGAAAGCACAAATAAAAAATCGAAATTAAAGATGATAGTCCTCTTAATATTAATATTAAGGGCTCAAACCTTCCCGATATTTTTATTTTGTCACCTTGAAAAAAATTTTCAAAACACTTAAAAAAATAAAATAATCGATTTTTTTGACCTAGTCTAATCAATATAATAGGCAAATTTACGCATAGCACAAACGACAGAAAACCAAAAATGTAAACATATTCATGTGAGTCTAATACCAATATAGTAATTATTGTTTCAACTTTGAATTAATTGTTGGTTGTCATTGGTTTCAACTGTCATTTTGTGTATATTAAATTGCTAAAATCTGCCATTTGTCAGTTTTGCCAGGAATGGTGTATGAATATTTCCCCGTAATTAATTAGGGGATGAATTTGTTTTTAATGTTTTCTATTCGTAGCGAACTACCAAATCTTCCTACAGATAAAATTGTTTGCTATAAATCATATTAGGGTTCTCCACTTCAGAATCGAGAAGCAAAGGTTTAAATCTTCATTCGGTTAAAAATAAATTTCACATTAATTCAAGCCCAAAGAAACCGATATTAAATCAAATATCGAGGAAATAAATTCTTAATTTTCCTATTGACTCGTTAAAAAACTTTTCAATATTTTTATATATATAAAGAGAAACGTGTAGATATAAATTTATATAAAATCGTTTCCAGCTCTTCTCATTTTTCATCCCTTACCATGTCTGTTTGGTTTTGCGGCACAGTCCTCCCATCCCCCCCCCCGACCTCTATCTACTTTTATTTTCCCAGTCCACACGTTCTTTCGCTCGTTTCAATATTGTCAAACATATAATATATCAATAATCCTTTTATGACTTTAAGTCAATTTATTTATTTATCCTCGTGAATCATTTATAAATCTGTCATTCTTTGTATTGTTTACATTATTTCCTTTGTTTTCGATACATTTTATCTTTGTGAAGCAAAAATTCAATTCTGTATTTTTTTTCTCTCGTGAAAGGTATCTAATTTTATTTTTCAATTGAAGCAAATGTTTGTGAAAAATTTTGACCAAAAAATTTTCCAGGAAAATGAAAATATATGACTTGAAATTTTTATTGACTAATCACCTGAGGGTTCATTTAATGGTTTTTTAACAATGCAAGCTTGAATTATAATTGTAATCGTTTTATTATTCTGTTATATCGCTGTTTTTACTTGACATGTGATTTTAATTTCTTTTTTTTTTTTGGTCCATATTGTAGAGGCAATCATAAGCTTTGGCGAGGTTTAAAAGCGGGTGTGACAAAAACATTCCTTCGTCATATGAATAATGGTCTCATTTTAGATCAACACAAAACAGGGATAGCGAAAACGAGGTTGTCTCATGGCTTATAAGATATGTGTATATATGCGTCTATTCCCGACTGTGAGTTTTTCCCACTTTTCACGATCTCCGGGATCGGTCGGTGTGACTTTATCTCACGGGACAGCCGGCGAAATCTCTGGCAAGGAAGTTTAACGTTTTCCACGGTGGTTGTAAGGGGGAATGTGATGGAAGATGAGCGGTCGGTGGTGTGGGATGCAGATATTGTGTGACACGTGCAAAAACTGAATATAAATTTTTCACGGAATTTCTATTTATTTTTATTTTTTTAAATTATAACGATGACAAATCGAAAAAAGCCACAGGGATACACATGAAGAAGCAGATGAAAGGCTAGAGGAACATATATGGAACAGTGTCCTGGGAATTGGCATGCAAAACATGGAATATTTGAGTGGATTTTTTTTTTTTTGGCAAATATGACCGAAAATATTCCCGTTTGGCCGTCATTTGAGATCACCGATCTCAAATTGCTTCATTTTTCATTCAAAACACCAAATAGTTATTCTTATAACTATTTTAAATAAATATTGTACAAATTTTAATTCAAAAGCCTCACATCATTTATCAGTAGAAAAAGCAATCGATTATTCTTTTTAAGCTTTCACCAAAACAGTATTAATCTCAAAAAAACGCTTATATCTATCGATTTAGCCAACGATACAATTTTTATAGATCGTTTAAACTTTTATAAAAGTATTATCCTCTAGTTTTTAATATTTAAAAAACATAAAATGTTAACTTTTTTTTAGCAATTGCAAAGCGTTTTTTTCAATATCGTGAATTGAATTAATAGCACTGATCAACAAAAAAAACTTTTTTTCTGTGTAACAAGAAAAATTTTGGCTGATTCTGTTAGGAATAAGGTCAAGTAGAGTAGAATTAGTAGTCTAAACTTTTAGATACGAAAAGTTTTATTGTAATATGATTTTTTTTACTTTTCTTAAATTACAAATTATTTTAACAAAAATGAAATTCTTATCCATGTTATAATATTAATATAAGTACTTTCTTATGATTTTCTCCTATATTTGTCGTCAGGAACGTCCCTCTGTAATCCCCAGCAATAATCTGCCAGCATAGTTGGACTCCATTTTCCCTGGTATCGTTTTTCTTTGGTAAAAATGTCTTGGTGGAATCTTTCCCCGTGTTCATCACTAACGGCACCCAAGTTTGGGAGAAAAAAGTCTAAATGTGAATGTAAAAAATGTATTTTTAAGGACATATTGCAGCCTAATGCTTTATAATTCTCTAAAAGTTCCTCGACAATAGTTTTATAGTCATTTGATCGGTGATTTCCAAGAAAATTTTCAGTGATTTTTATAAGTGCTTTCCAAGCTGGTTTTTCTAGATCATCGAGTTGTTCTTTAAATATATCATCTTTTATCAGTTGCCTACAAACACACCTTTAATCTTAGCGTCACTGATTTTGGGGAATTTTTCTTTTAGGTATTGAAATCCAGCGCAATTTTTATCCAGGCCAAGTTTCATATGGAGAGGTGGTAAAAATATATCTTTAGGTTGGACTAATGGAGCATGTTTTACATTTTTATTCCTGCAGAAAGAGATCGTCTGGTGCGCCAATTTTTTTTTAACGTAAAAGTTTTCCCTATCCCTACTATCCCATTCACAAAGAAAACAACAAAATTTTGTATACCCAAGTTGCAATCCTAATAAAAGGACAACAGCTTTTAAATCTCCGCAAATTTTTCATTTACGTTCGTCGTATTTAATCTTTTCTAAAAGAAATTTCATTGTTTCATGGGATTCTTTCATGTTAGTACCATAACCTACAGGTACAGAGGGAAAATTATTACCATTGTGTAACAAAACTGCCTTTAAGCTTGTTTTTGAAGCATCAATAAATAAACGCCACTCTTCAATTTTGTATTGTATTCCGAAAATATCACGGAAACTAGACCTACTCAAATTAATATACATATGATTTTGTGGAGAGGTTAGATAGATATTTCAAAATTACTGCTTACTTTTCTTGTTACAAATTTTTGTTGATCAGTGCAATAAATGTTTTCAACCCTTTTTTTTAAGTCTGAGTAGAAAATGGGATAATCCTTGATGGGGGTGGTAATATAAAGGTTAAAGATCTGAAGAAGCTTTGCTTCAGTATCCAAAATATTATTTTTCCTTCTAAAAACTAGACACTTAATTTTTTAAATGTTTTCCTCATTATTCTTGTATCTTTATTTCAGTAAAGATGAAGGATAAAGTGACGCTTATACTTAAAATAAAGTCATACAAAATTTGGTTCTAATCTTTAACTTTTTCTGAAATTTCATTGTTGTTATTTTTTTAAATTCCATTTTCTTAAAGTTCAACGTCTAAATTCCTCTGCATTAGACCTCTTAGAAATTAATGACCAATTTCATGGATTTATCTTAACGTTTCTCGTTTAAGGTCACCTGAGGTTCCATTAGTTAAATAACTGTAATCTGCATTTGAGATACCAATCTTTAACAACAAATTCTTAGAGGTGGCAGGTTAAAAAGTGGCAACTTATAGAGTTGCTTAGTCAAAATAATATCTATGAATTGGTTTTTGATTAATATCTTTAATATACTTATTTTTTTTTTTGAGAGCCTCACCTCTGCATTCTTAGGCTTATTGTATTCCCTGGACCCCTATTTCATCTGTTATAAGCTAAAAAAAATAGTAGCAAGACAACAAGATGTTTTTCGACTAATTCAGTACTGGATTTTTATTCCAAAAGAATATGAGAAATAGTTTCATCTTCTGAAGAATCTGTATATTGAATGATCCAACAGTACTTAAGGTAAAGGCAACCAATTATGTAAACCAGAGTTCCCCAAACTTTTTTGTGTCGTAGACCCCTTGCCGTGTTTTTCCGTGTTGGGTAGACCGCCTACTTACCTGATATTGATTTCCTGTAAATTTCTAACTGTAGTGAAGTTTAGTGTTAAAAACTTAAAGTAAAAACACATGTTAATTTATACATTCATTAATTGAATTTAAATTAAAACTACTCAAAATAAAATTTTCAAAATCAATGTCTTGATATTATAAGATAGTATGATGTAAGTAAATAGGTACTACCAGTGTATGTGTTGAGATCCACTATCGTGGACCCCAATTTTCATTTCATGGACCCCCAAATTTTTTTTCGCTGACTTAGACCCCTTGCAGGTTGTTATAGACCCCTAGGGGTCGATATAGACCACTTTGGGAATCACTGATGTAAACTATCACCAATTTGGATTAAAATCTGCACAAATCAAGTATTTCAGCAGTTAAGTCTTAAGAAATATTGATATTAAATGCTCTACGATAAGAACATCGGAAAAAGAACTAGAAAATGGTTTTATCCAAAAAAATTCAGAATACAGATGACCAAAAAGAGTATTAAATTGGGAACCTCCAGGAAAGAGATTGGAGAAGAAAGGCAACTCTATAATGGAAAGCTTCCATCGTAAAAGCTTAGGCTGAAATAAATCAAAGAAAAGCAAATTTGAAATTAAGACAATTGTGGAGGTCAAAATTGGTGAGCTTTTAGTTGGAGCATACTGAAAAAGAAACAAAATTTGACAAAAATTTCTTGGCATTCCTTTGCTATGTGTTTGTCCCATGGTATTGCTTAACAAAGGATAATGTTTGAGTGTAAAATTATTCTTTAATAGTTTTTTTTACCGCTGATTTTGTGACCTCAAACACTGGAACTGAACCAACGAAAGATTTTTCTGTGAAAACCAACTGCCTTTTCGTTTTCCAGTATGGCCTTATGGTTCCCATTCTAAGGATATTTGATTTTCAGCGGTCAAATCTGCAGTAAAGACATGCTGACACTTGTATAACTGTTTAAAATAAATCTGCGATTTTATCAATGATTTTAACAGAGCTTGGGTGTCAAAAAATATAAAGATTTTGCTATTTTCTTAGCTTTTTTGTATGTTATTTAATATGTATTTTCCAAATGTCTAAATTGCATTGCTTTCCGTGGAATCCGGTGAGCAAAAAAGAATGATTATCAAAAGTTATGCTCAATTCAGAAATTTGAAAAAGAAATGTGGGCAAGGTGTATCACAGAGATCCAAACAATTTCCCACTTATGCACCTTTAAGAGCAGAAAAAAAATAGTTGGTTATATTAATATTTCAATGATTAAAAGATTATCAAAATTTTTCCTGGTTAGAAGGCTAAAAACTGTATTAAAAGATTTTTTTTAGCATTTCCTATTAATGATTTTTCGATTTGAATAGACGTTAAAATAAACAATTCTTTGTCCTTAAATTCATAATGATTTGGAAACTGAGCTTTCACTCGATGGATAAATTTTAATACAAAATTTAAAATTAAACTGACATTGGAAATATTGATGGTAATATTTTTTTTTCTGTGAATTATTGCAGATAAAGCAATCTACATTTAATTTTATTCCACCCCTTTGTGACTTCATTTTACTTCTCCTTTGCTTTTAAAATAAATTATTTTTTGGGTAAAATCGATTTTCTTTAGGTACCACAAATCACTAAAATACAAAATATAAATCAATTGAAAGGAGAAACCATTTAAGACAATTAAAGATATCAGCAAAAAATTCATTTAGTTATTACCGTAAAAGAAAAAAATAAAGCTTAAATTTTTTAATAACTATCGTTATATTGAAGGGTAGTTTTTACAATAGCGATCAGTAAAAAACTTTTCTCCAAAAAAAGGATGGAATTTTCCATTTTTTCTTAAACAATTTCACTTTGAAATGTGTGAATCCATTTCAAGGACGGTCTATATGGTTATTCTTCTTTTTGTAACTAGAACAAAGTATGTTAATTATTTAACTGCGAAGTTTTCACATATTACTGATTTCATTTTAGTTGTTAACAAAAATGCCAATTATTTCCTCCTCCATAGTATCTTATGTTCCTATGGTTAAAAATGATAATACTATAGGGATTGTTTTTGAAATGGACTTAACTCACTTTCAAAATTAACGGCGCAAATAATCTACACTAATATATAAAATTCTTACGTCTGTCTGTACATTTCGATTTTGAACCCAATTTTAGGGTAAATATTTGCTTCCAGAGGCTCTAATTCCAAATTTAACATTTTTGAAATTTTTGTCTGTCTGTCTGTCTGTAAAAACAACCGAATTTAATGAAATTTGGTATTAAGAAACAACACGAATTCCAACACATGTTAGGCTACTTATCATTCCTTAATAATAATAGGAGAAGGTATTCCCTAGGGATCAAAACAGAAACTTTTACACTATACAGATGAGTTATATATCATTAGAAAGGTAATTTAAAGTTAAAAAACTATCTATAAGAAATATTTTTAGTTGAACTGATAAAAAGCACACTAAATTCAATTTAAATTTTAAAAAATTTCCTCTTCGAAATATAAACGTTTATATATATAACACACATAGTTGATGTTAATAGCCTAATGGCTTACGTATCTGACATTCTGATGCTTCTAATTATAAAGAAATGGGTTCGAATCTTAGAGTAAACTTTTTTTTTTATATTTTTTTTACAAAATTATTGTAAATAGACCCTTAGAGTTGCTGAATATTGATATATTAACAAAAAAAAGTAATAGTAGTAGCAGTAGTAGTAATAATGATAAAACGTAAAGTACATACGTTTTTAAAACTGTGCATACATAAAATCCTGTATTTATATTTCCCCTCTGACTGATGACATTTTAATATTTGATGTATTCCTTATAAGAAGTAAACATCTAATAAGAATTTTTTTTTGAAAATTTTTGATGTATCATTTTAATAACAAGGTTTTAAATATTGTTATTTCACTAAATTAGTATGAAAGTTTATACAGTACTTATTCTAAAAAAGCAATTTTTAATTTTTGTTTATTTTTCAACAATCAAACTTTATAAAATCTAATTTTTATCAACCAATGATTGTGACCTGGAGCAATTATTTATTCTGCTGAAAAACATTAAGGGAGCAATTTTTCGTCATATATTTCATTATCAATCAAAATATAAAATCTTCCAAACTAACTTTTCTTCGGTATTTAGAAAAATTCGAAAATCAATTATAACAGTTTTTAAAGTTGACAAAATAGTGTTTTAAGTATGATTATGTTTTTCGTAATACAAATAAGAAAATAATAATTTTTATATACCACTACAAATAGCAAATTTAAGAAGAAAATATAGAAAAAAAATGACGGGTATGACCCGCAATGTCAAAGTGACACCTACGTTACGCAGACGAAGTCGCGGGGATCAGCTAGTAAACAATAAAATTGGTATAACCAGTGTCGAATTTACAGAAAATCGTATGAACTTGAGAGTTCAATGAAAGTAGTAAATCTACGACCCTCTTTACCAACACACAGTATTTGAAACAATGGGAATATTAATTGAACTAATTGTTGTTATTACAGTCCAATTATCTAGAATTTACGTAACAGAATGTATGGATTAGAGATACCTTAAGGGGTGGACAAAAGTTTAAGAAATTCTACGTTTTTTTTTTCTCAACTAGCTCTTTTAGTTGAAACTATTTTAAAAAATACAAGAAAGCTCAAAAATATAAAGTTTTCTTTAATATTTTTCAACGTTTCTGTTGAGGTGTTCTGGAAAGTTTTTGTTAAAAATTTATTTAAGAAATAATATGTTTTTTTTTTTGGGGGTTTTCGTAGTTTGGATAAATGAGTAGATGGGGTAGTAAATTGTTGGTGGGATTCTTCAGTTTTTTAGGCGGCTGCTTTTTGTGCATCCCTTAAACGGCAATGACGTAGCGATTACAATTGTTTTGTCAAATGTTTGATCGTAATTAGGGGTTACAAGCAAACTAGGTGTACAATGATGCTAACATTGTACGACTGATTATAATTAAACAATAGTTAGTGAGAGAAGGGGCGGTGAGAACGACTGTGAACTGAGTGGGAATAATTAGCATAGAGCCTCCGATTTCATCATCATCATCATCATCCCTTCGTCAAATAATAACCCATTCCAAACGTGCCCCAGTCATTCCGATCTATTTACCGCCGCCAATCTTCATCCAGGCTAATCTGGGATTAGAGCCGAGATGTAATTGATATATTATCATAATTAAATTCGCTTGATCGAAACCGAATTTCTTCAAGAAACATATCAGATATCTTAGAGCTTTTGTTTATCCCTCGCTAGATATATTCGTGCAAATTGTGATCAAATATTTTCGATTCCGCTCTTTTCTGACAAGAGTTGAGTCTTTCATCGTTCGACTCTAATTTATAGTGAGAGAAAAATATTGTTATCAGAAAGTTCAAAGAAGGAGAAAAAATAATTTCCGATCATTGATAATTTATTTTCTTTTTCATTCGTACCTTCTTTTCAATTCATCAAAGATACGTTATTAAATTCTTTTCTTATGAAAAATGTACGATTGGAGGAGGATCACATTAAAAAAAAAAACAAATGGAATGACTGGGAAGAATAACAATTTATGCGTATGTGTCTGCAACATTTGTAATAAAATCAATTTCCGGGGGTTGATGATGTTTTTTCGCGAAAGAATTCATCCTATCACGCATACCCATTGAATAGTTGCACTGATTTGGTGGTATGAGGGATGAACATGAAAATGTTTGGACATTGAAACTTTTCATTTGAAACGAATTTTCCTTGGGCTGCACACTTAAATGGGGAAATTTGAATTGGCGTCGTTGTCTCAATAATGGCAGGCGAAAACCTATAGATTGCCAGGGTAATATGAACAAAGGGGATGTCTGAAAGGATGGAGAGTGTAAGAGAAAAGAAATTATGTGAAGGCAGTAAACATAATTTTCTTTGCCGACGAAAATATTTAGGTCACATTTTTTTCAATTAAGTGAGTGAAAAAAAAATGTATTGGTTGACAATGGAAAGTAATGGGCAAAAGTTTAAATTTGATGGCTACGAAATATATTTCAGTTTTACGGACTTAGTTGAAGAAATGTTTAGATTTTTTTTTTCTCGGAAAAACATTGATTGAAACTATTCAATAAAATTAATTAATTTTCATACTCAAAAAAAAATAGTTTAATTTTCTTAAGTGATGAGGAAAAATGTTTTTCCACCTGACATTGATCTAAAGAAAATTGATCTCAAAGCTTAGATCTGGTGCAAAATTAATAGGATTCAATGCTGGAAAATTCATTATTTGGATCTTAACTATCAGAGACTTAAACCGTTGAGGTTTAAATTTCTTTTCCTATTTAAACTTCAATGCATAGTTTTCTAGTTTTCGTCTAGTCTAGTTTTCTTCGAAAATATATGATTTGAAATACTTTGATATATTTTTTTTTCGGAAATTATTTCATACTTTGAGTACTATTTTGGGCCAAAAAAATCGCCTACTTTATTTTTTTTTTGGAAAAGTATATCAAAAATATTGTTCAAGGTGACAAAAAAAAAATTCTGGAAGGTTTGAGCCCTTCTTATTAATATTAAGAGATCTATCAACTTTAATTTCAATTTTTTATTTGTGATTTCATTTTTGCGTCAATGCTGTCAAGCTATCAAGGTAAAAAAAATTATCTGCACATATGTTTATAGAAAATTAAATTTCCTACAAAAAACGTTTCTTTAAACATTTTTGCCAGACACGCCGTTTCCGAATAATCAAACTTCAGACATTGATACAATTTTAAGATTTATCTTGTTTATTTTGGAATTTTGTAACTATCGAACAAATAAATATGAAGAAATAAACAATATTGATTCTTGAATGGAATTTAATGCTCTACAAAAAATATATCTTAACATTTTTACATAAAATCACTTTTTCAAAAATTATTCCCAATTAAAGTTGAAGGAAAAATTAAATTATTGTTTTTTTTCGTTGTTAAACCAATTTTGAAAAATTGATATTATGTAAAAACGTTATGGGACCTTTTTTGTAGAACAATGAATTTCCTTCTAGAATCTATACTGTTTATTTCTATATATTTATTTCGTCGTTAGTTAAAAAATTCCAAATTAAAAAAGATAAATCTAAAAATTATCTCAATTTTTAAAACTTAATTATTCGGAAATGGCGTGTCTAGGGAAAATTTTAAGAAGACGTTTTATGTAAGGAATTTTAATTTCTTTAAATATATGTGCAGTTAAATATTTTTTCCTTGATAGTTTGACAGCATTGACTCAAAAATTAGAGCACAAATAATAAATCGAAATTACAGAAATCAAAAAGAAATTAAAGTTGTTAGTGTTATTGTATTTAAGAAAACTATTTATACTATAATTATATTTTGAATATTATTCCTGTTGTTTTACTATAGTTTTTATTGTTAATTGTGTCATTGGACACAACTAACCCACTATTACCAAGAGGCAGATGTTGCAAAAACAAAATTTGTAAATAAAAAAAAATGTTACAGTGGTTTTCTAAAACATTTTTTAAAACAAAATAATGGAGAAGAATTTTGTAAATTGAAAAAATTTCCTATTTTATAGAAAAAAACATAAAATTTAAATAAGGCTTGATAGGTACTATTCAAACTCTGTACCAGGAAAATCAACCATTATTGAGTGGTTTCATGTGTATAAATGTAGTTATATGAGCTCTAATGATGCCTCATGTTCTGGATGCCCTAATTGCTGAAATGATAAATCCTTTTCTAGAATGGAATTGATGTTTGAGAATCGCTGGAATGATTGTGTCACTCTTAAAGGGATTCCTGTTAATAAATACAATCAAATTGATCCAAAATATTGTTTTTTCCTTTATTAAACCGAAAACTTATCAACCGATGTGTAAATTTATTAAAATTGAAATTGCCAACGTTATACATAGCTAAACCAAAGTTTTACTTAAAAGCCAATAGAATCAAGTTATGTACAAGTCAAAAAAAATTCAATTGTTGCAAATATTTCAATTAATGAAGCTTTAAAGTAACAGATAGAAGTACCAACAATTGAAAAACAGACTTAAGTTTATCTAGACTTAAGATTGGTAAGAAAACTATAAACTCATATCAAAAAACATTAAATTTTAAATTTTTAAAATCATATTTTATATTTGCCGGATTTTGCTGTTATGAAATTGTATATTTTTCTTTAATATTTTTATTCAGTTTGCAATTGAAAACGTTGAACGAAAATCATCCACCGTTACGAACAAATAATTGTTTTGGTCCTCTTGAAACAATTATCTCATACTTGTCATAGGGGCTTTATCAACTGAAGTGAAAAATAATTTTTACAACAGGAAAAATGTTTTTTTAATTGAAAATTGTTGTTCCTCTCCACCTCCACAGAGCTATAGTCACAAATCTGGATAGTATTTTTTTTTCCAATTTCCATTTAAATGCAAAAAAAAGAGTGTAATCGATACGAGTTGATAATAAAATCAGTGAAATAATCCTGTTATTTTCATTCACGATATATAGAACAATAGTTTTTTTATTAGGGGGTAGTAAATACAGCTTTATTTACTTTGGTTCCTAGTTTGAAAAGTATTAGGTTTTTTTTATTATTGATTAATCAAAGATCGGTTCAGAGAATTTGTAGTAACTTATGAAAGAAGTACATATTTATTAAATCATAAATAAGAAGACAATTCAGGTTGTTTAAGATTGGTATTTTTATTAAATATTTTTTTAATATTCAAATTAGCTACGTTTCGTTACGTATTGCAACTTCATCAGACTTCTTGAATCAAAAAATTTTTTTTTTTATTTTCAATTAAATTGCACAATCTGCATAGGGTTGCAATAGATGCATCCAATTCATAAACAATCACATGTAAGCACTAGTCCCAGTAGATTAGTGCTGTATAAGTACCAAAATTTTTAACACTCAATAGCAACAATACCAATAATTGTAATTCTTATACCAATAACAACAATCATAAAAACAATTAACAGTAGCAATAAGAATAATAATAATAGTCTATAATAACAGTATCAATGCTAAAAATAATGTGAAACAAATAAAGCTATGTAATAAGAAATAATAATTTGGCAACAAAAAGTTAATAGGAATATTTGTTTAGTTACAAAATCTATCAGGCAAATTTATTACATTCCATTTTTGTAACCTTATCACCTTACGGTTGTTCAATAAGTTTATTGCGAGATGATTGGAATGATCGTCTAGTTTTGTCAGATATTTTTTATTAAACCTTTGAATTTCCACCTTTGCAGATGGCATTTCTGTATCTTCATGTATCTTCATGTATTTTTTTATTGTTTACATACCATGGAGCACCGATTATTTGTCGTAGAGTCCTTGATTGAAATCTTTGTAGGATTTCAATTTTGTAGTTGAATGCAGTACCCCACAACTGTATTCCATATGTCCATATGGGCTTGAGGATGACCTTGTACAGAAGAAGTTTGTTTTCTGTTGATAATGGTGCATTAAATGCCCTTAACCAGTACATTTTTTTGTATTTTTTATTTAAATGTTCTCGAGCTTTTTTGATTTGCACAACCCATGTAAGTTTTTGATCAAAGTGCATTCCGAGATATTTTACCGTGCTCTTTTACGGTAGTTCTGTGCCTTCCATTGTAACTGGTGGACATATATTTCTGCGCAGTGTAAACATTATGTGTGTAGATTTTGCGTTGCTTATTTTTATTTTTCACTTTTTTGCCCATTTTTCTACTTTGTCCAGATTATTTTGGAGCTTTAACGAAGCTTCATTTGGTTCATCTGCTGTGGTTACGATGGCTGTGTCATCAGCAAATGTAGCCACTAATGCATCTGTTGTTGATGCAACAACAGGAACAACCCAGGCTGTTATTTTTTTGGAAGTCTTCCAAATTTCTACTTCCGATTTGTATTTGACTTGAAATATACCGTTTTCCAAGTAGGACGAGATTATGTTAAAATACGCAGAAAGTTGTTTTTTGATTTTGTGCAACAGTCCGGGATGCCACACCTTATCTAATGCCTGTGCCACATCCAGAAAAGCCGCAGAACAATATTGTGTTCTTTCCTGGGCATAGCGAATAGTTTCATTTATTGAATTTAAATTGAAAATATTTTATTTTTTGTGATTCAAGAAGCCTGATGAAGTTACGATACGTAACGAAACGTAACTAATTTGAATATTAAAAAATATTAAATAAAAAAATCGATCTTAGACAACCTGAATTGTCTTATTATTTAATAAAAGCTAAAATCTTAATTTTATCATCTATTTTTTTATTTGGTATCATTTTTATTTATAATTTTTGAATCAGATATAAATATATCTCTTACAAAATTTATTACAACTCTTAAGTCTAAAACTAAATCTAAAGAAACTAAAGTAATTATTCTTCCCTACACCTTTGTGTAGAATTGGATGTGGAAGGTGGGTCCATCATTGGCCTCGACTATTGGTTTCGAATTTACTCCATTAAGTTCCATGGATCATTTCGCTTGAGTCTCGTGAAACATTTGGCTTTTAAGATCTTCCTGGCAGATTAATTCGGGTGTGAGTCCAGTTTTTTCTTGTAGGATTTACTAATTTTCAAAGTGCCTTCTTTGACTGTTTCAGTGTGGGTATCTCTAAGTATTTTAGAATTTCGCACGTACTTAGGAGCGTCAGTGATGGCTTTAATAATTTTTGATTGACAGCAGTCTATAATTTGTAAATTTTAATTTTTAGCGGAACACCAAAGTTTAGCTCCGTACGTCCATATAGGTTTTAATATAGATTTGAATATGATGATTTTTTTTTTCTAATTTTAATTTTGATTTTTTTCCAATGAGCCAGTATAGTTTTTTAAATATTATGTTCATGTGTTCCTTTTTCTTCAAGATGTGTTCACGCCAGGTTAATTTTTGGTCAAGATGCATTCCCAGATATTTGACCGAGCTGCTTTGTGGTATGGATTTGTCGTTGATTCTGATCCATGGACTTATGATTTTTTTTAGGGTTAACGTGACTTGGATTGATTTTTCATCATTGAGTTTAATTCCCCATTGGTCACACCATTTAGTTATGACATTTACATGTTCCTGTAGGCGACGTTGGATTATCTTAGGATCTTTGTTGGAGTAAAGTAGAGCTGTATCATCTGCAAATGTGGTGGTTGTAATTTGATCGTTTGTTGGAAGATCGCTTGTAAAAATTAAGTATAATAGTCGACCCAGAACACTGCCTTGTGGTACTCCTGCTTTTATGGTTCGCGACGAACTGAACTCCTTACCAAATTGAACCTGAAATGTTCTACTGGTAATGTAGCTGTTTAGAATTTTGTGGTATTGAATTGGTAGTAAGAAGTATATTTTGTAGAGTAAACCATTATGGTTGACTTTGTCGAAAGCTTGAGATAGGTCGAGGAAAATTCCCGTACAGATTGATTTATTTTCTAAAGCATTTTTAATTTCGTTTACAACTCTGTGGACTTGTTCAATTGTACTGTGGTTTGATCTGAATCCATATTGATGTTGAGGGATGATTTTTAGTCTAGTAATATCCGCATTCAAATGTTCCAATAAGAGTTTTTCAAAAATTTTGGAAAGGATTGGTAACAGGCTGATGGGTCTGTATGAGTTAATTTTAGATAGTTCTTTTCCGGGTGTAGGAATAAGGACAGTTTTTGGCTTTTTCCAGGAAGTAGGGTAATAATTTAGTCGAACGATTTAGCCTTAAACAACGCCACAAATCTTCTTAAAAAAGCACTTAGTCAAGCGCAAAACAACAAAATACAGCGTTCAGTGGCGCAAATGACACACATCTACCCGACTCGTACAATTATATTTGGAAGACGACCCGAAACATTAAGAAACCAATGATTACCAAACAAATTATCAAAAACTAGTCAAGGCGATTGGATGACAGATGACAAGGATAAATGTGAGGAGTTTGCCAATTATTTAGAAGACATTTTCACGAACAATTCGTCAATACCAGTTCCTGTCGAAATTCAAGGACCAATTAACAAATCAGATCAAATCAAATTTACCATATCCCAGGTGACAAATAAAATAAATCAGCTAAACTTGAAAAAATCTCCCGGAATTGACAACATAAGTGGACAAGCACTTAGATTGTTGCCATTAAGCGGTCATCAAGGAATCCTTGACATACTCAACGCAATCGTTCGATCTATTATTAAATAATTTTAATTATAAATTTTAAGCTCCATAAATATATTTTTCAAAAGATTTCTCCACGTTTTTTTGTCTAGCAATAATTTTTCCTTCTAAAACCGATTCAATATAGCAATTCAAATAATACACGATTAAGGGTTTAATTATTTCAAAACGATGTTTGCTGACTAAATGTAATAATGATGTAATAGATATGTAAGTATTACCCTTCAAGTTGATCGTAAACGCTTTTACAGAATTAACACATTCTCCTCACTCTCTTTCCGGTATCATAGTTTCGTTCATTAAACCAAAGTAATAACATTTAGTGGAAACGATTAACCGCAGCTTTAATATGCCTAACTTTAATTAACGCGTTTAAACCAAGAAAGGCATGGTGGAAACAAGATTCGGTGCCTATTGACACATACGCGTATTGTTGTTGCTCATTGTCCTGTTTTCACCGTATTCATAGACCTCCAAGTCTAATCCCAGACGTTCCTCTTGCACCACTCTCTTCTGCCATCGTTTTCCCATGTATATGTGTATGTTTTAATACAGCCACCCTTTTCAGGCAGGCGAAATGAAGGGTTGACGAAGCTGGTGGGAGTTTGATTTGAAGCATTTGAACCATTCGAGAAGGGTGCACATTGGTCCCATCCTGTTGTTTTGTGGGATAATGGTGTATTTGGGCTATGTGGTCGTTTAGAGAAACAACCTTAGGTACTAGTCATTCTTACACTTCATCACCTCCGAGATCAAATAACTGAAATAACTGTCATCGTAGAAACTTTCGATATTAGAATATTCAGGAAATTATGGGTTCGAGACAATCTCGAGTGGTTTATATTAAATGTGTTCTCCAGAAATTTCAAATATTATCCGCTTTGTATTTAAGATTTCAACAAATCAAGCAACTAAAACTTCCACGAATTAGTCTATCATTTGGAACAATTATTTGTTTTTTCATTTAAATAATCAGCAATAATTAAAACTTATGTTCTTAAAAGTAAAAATACATATCGAAAATTTGGTTAATAATTTGGTTAAAACTTACATCAAATGACGTATCAATTTTCAAGTAATTCCACTGTAAGCAGGAAAAATACAAAATATTAAATTTGAAATTTAGATTGTTAGACTACATGTTATCCTATACAAACTTTGTCATCCTTTTTAACTATTTTAGAGAAAGAATTTTCAAAAATCTTTCCTTATCAGAGGGCTACATCGTATAAGGAATACACCTCTCAAATTTCACCAATTAGTTGAAAGTCATATTATATAACATTAATTAATGCCAACAATGAAACTTTTATACATTTTTACTATAAGCTTTATTATTATAACTATTTTCAGTAATTTTTTACAGTTAAAAAAACATTCAATGAGGTACAAATTCATGCTCTATTATATACTAGCTAAACCTGGCAGACGTTGTCCTGCCAGCCAATAGTTGTAAATAGATAAATTGAATTTAGGAAAAAAAAACTTGAAAATTATTAGAATCACCTCCCTTATCAACCCGCAGCATCCCTCGTTGTACCAATTATAACTCACCTTCAATATATACATTTACCAATTACGTTTTGAGAACCTCTACCTCTAAAAATTACTATACGATCATAACAATGAGATATTGACAGTTAACGGCTATTTTATTGACCGTTGAAAAATCCGTTTTTTTGTGATCGCAGGTAAGTTACTAACGCAAGAAAAGATCATTAAAGCGGATTATATATCGTGACAAAATTTGAGCTAAATGAATGCAAAACTTTTTGAGTTTTTTAAATCTACACAAACCAACATAACAATTCTATATAAGTAGATAAAACATAGATTATTCATTGTTTATTTGAATCAGAGATTGTCAGAGGTGGCCAACCCGCGAGATGCATCAGATTTTTATAAAATGTATACATTTTATAATGACCATAGTGGTGAAAATCAATATATTATAAATGTTTACAGTGTATCTAAATTTAGTATGGAAAATTTGAGATATAACTTTAATGGTTGCCCGCGGAGTTATGAGCATTTCCGAAGTGACCCGCAATGCAATTTGGGTAGGCCACTCCTGATTTAAAATATGCTGATTGTTTGATATCTTAAAAAAGAACATAGATTTTTAATTAAAGAGTCTAATTTATATCCAATCAATGGATGTCCATTTGATAATTTTAATCGGGCTTCTTCTAAATGCAACTCTAATTATTAATAATTAAACGTAAATAGGCAAACTTTTCTTCCGTAGAAAAAATTATTTGAACTTAATTACAAAGTTTCTATCAAAACATTAAAGCTGTCTTTAAATTGGAACCATAAGTAAAACCAGAATAAAATATTTGTACAACTATTGAGATTAGACTTGTTTGTGACCTTTATACTTATTTTTGGCGAAACACGTCTAAGATGTACCTGTAAACAAAATATTATCAAAATCAATAAACCTGTTATTGAATCATAGGAAAGAATGCAAGTAGGCAGAAATTTACGTTCGAATTATCGACTTTTGATCCATAATGATCAATATTTTGACCAAAACCGCCTGAATTTTAATCTGGTGTTAAAATTGCAAAGAATTTCCTACCTGCTCTCAACTGATAATAAGAAATAACATAGTAAATGCATGAAGGTCAAAATGTGTGAAAAAGGTAGAATCAAAGTTATCACTAATGGATTCGGAAAGAGGTATTAATGTATTTATAATTGACAACAAATAAAAAATACCTCAAACTGGTTCCAAATTCCTGAACGACATATTTAAACTTGCCATTCTCTCATTTTGGCCTTCAAGCTTGTACTATGGTATTTCATATCAACAGTTGAGCCTATGCATGAATTTTTCGTATATATACAATTTAATAATATTTTAATGTTTTAAAAAACAAACCAAATTTCAAATTTCATTTCATGGTTTCATTAAATTCTTTTGTGTATGGTAATAATAATAAATACATTTAAAAATAAAGCGTTTTACCAATTGCCTGCGTTACTATTGGTATGTACTTGATTATGTTATATACAAATATTTTTTTATCAAATATCAGAGAACCCGGTAATCTTCGTTCCACCTAAAATTGAATTGCGAAAACCAATTGATATCGATAATATTCCTACATTTTTAATTATTAAATTACTAATAATAACAATAATTATTAACAATTAAATTAATATACATTGCATTTTATTTATTTAAATCTACACCCTTAAAAACATTAAGCATGTTAAAACTCATATGGATACGAAAAATCGTTAAATTCTCACCTATATATGAGTTTAAAGACATACATAGATATTTCTAAATTTATTTTTACATTTGTTTATTTGTGTCTTTCAAAATTGAATTGTTTTTTTGGCCAATTCGATCCAAAGATCGCTATTAATCAGGGACTGGAAGCTTATTGGAAATATTCCTGTTTTCTTTAGTACTTCCCTAAACATATTTGTTTTATGGGCGAAACGATATCATTTGTAAACTTCTACTTAGTTTCTGAATATTGGCCAAGGAGTCTTAAGAATAATTTTCTATCCCATAAACTAATGAGCGTAATGGATCTAGTGATGGGACCAATTGGGGCAATTTTACTTTTCCACCAGGACAACACAACCCAGTAGATTCACCGCTGTATTTTAACGCCTTACAATATTGGCAAATGATTGTCATTGCCCCAATGGTTCCATATTACAATAAATATTAAGAAAAAATATGTAAATAACACATAAATTAAATAAATAAAAATGCCGAATTCAAACGGTTGCTAAGCGTTTTATCAAAATAAATCACAGGCATCAATGATTACAAATAGTATATAGGCAAGTAAGCGTAAAAATTTGCAGAAGATGTCGAGGGACATCTTAATCTTCTAGAGGTATATAATGTACTTTTTATCCAATTCTCATACCGAATATACATAGAAAATTTCATGAAAATTGATCCAGCCGTTCTTGAGTTATAATTAGTGTAACTACGACGACTTTCTTTTATATTTATATAATAGGAGGTCCGTTATTTCCCAAATTTATTTTTTTACAGCGATCGCCCCCTGAATTTTTAGTTTATGATATAATAATAAATATCCAATACAATTAAGCTCTTAATTACTTGATTAAACCGTGCCGGAATCATGTTACTTTTACCATTTAAATATCATGGGATTATTTGACTTTTTACTTTTATTTTTTTTTCTTAAAAACAAATGAATGAAAAGATTTAAAGTCAAATTATTATAACGTAAAATTTAACATTCTACAAAAATGGTTTCTTATGAATTTTCGATTCAATCACTCCATTAAAAGTTATTTAACATTTAATTTGAATTAATTTGTTTAATTTGTATTTTGTAATTTATTCAACATTTAATTTGTTGACTACAAGTCCTAAGAAATTTCTCATAGAGGGGGTCAGGTGAAATGGTAAAAATTCGAATTTTAGTTGAACATTTGTCGATAGTCTGATTAATTAGTATGAAATTCACTTCGTAAGTACAAAATATTGATTAAAGTACGAAAATTTATCCTGAATAAATTGAATTTCACGACTATAGTGAATTCGGATCTTATGTCACCTGTTTTAATTGTCAAAAAATATTTTTTTTGTTTAATTTTCAATTCAAACCTTAAAATTAACACAAAGAATCACTGGCGCTCTAATGATAATAATTAATATCTTCTCTTCCAATGATTTTATAGTTAAAAAAAGTAAAAATGAGCAAAAAGTTGAAAATATTGCAAGATTTATATTAGGCACAAGTGAAATGTTGAATAAGTTTTAATGGAGTGATTTAATCGAAAATTCATAAGAGACCTTTTTTGAAAAACGTTAAATTTTTCGTCAGAATAATTTAACTTTAAATCTTTTAATTTATTTGTTTCTGAGAAAAAAATTAAAAGTAAAAAGTCTAATAATCTCATGTTATTTAAATGGTAAAAGTAACATGATTCCGGCACGGATTAATCAAGAAATTAAGAGCTTAATTGTATTGGATAATTTTTTTTATATCTTAAACTCAAAATTCAGGGGGCGATCGCTGTAAAAAAATCAATTTGGGAAATAACGAACATCCTAATATAAAGATAAAGCAAACACATTAATCATTGCTCTAATTATGACTCCAATATTGCTACCGATTGTAAGGTTTATGAAAATATTTAAATTTAAAAAAGCACTACGTTGTTGATTGACAAATTTTGTCACCGTTTTTCACCCTTTTTACTTATATGATCCAATTGTGAATCTAAACCATCCAGAATCCCCTTTAAATTTATTCAGAAAATTTCAGCAAAATAGGTCCAGTGACTTAGAAGGAGTTCTGCCCTGAAATCACGTACAAAAGAATTTTATATATAAAGATAAGTACCTACTAGAACACAAATGCTATATTTTTATATAAAATATTAAATTAAAACCACCTCGTTTCTAATTATAAGTGATTTTGAATTTCCTGCCCTCCACCTCTACTATCACATCTTTGGGACAATTCTTCAGTTGAATATTTTACTTTGTACATTGTTGGGAAATATGTTTTATCTAAAGAGATATGCTTTGGAAATTTCTGCAAAAATTATTAAGTTATTTGGTTATTTGTAATAATAAGAAAAACATTAAGTAATTATTTCAGTTATCAGTGTACCAGTTTTGTTTAATAGTTAACTTTGGCCTTTTATTATATGTTAAGGTATAAAATTATGAATTATATCCATTCCTTTTAATATTTCGGGTAAATGTTTTTTCTTTCAATTTCAATTATGCTAGATTACAAAACGTGGAGAAAATAACGTTTTTCTGCAGAAGAGTAAATAAGACGCGAAAAAATACCAACTTAAATAAAACTTCCCCCCTGCTTATATTAGTTTTAATTTTCTTTAGATGGAGATTAGAAAATTTAGAACTAAAGAAAGATGATTATTTTGCTTCTTAGTCCTTTTTTTCGTTGGTTCAATTTTAGGGGATGAGAATCGAATGTCTTTCTTCCACGAATAGTTACTAAAAATGAAAATTTAATATTTTTAAATATATACTACGAAAAAAAATCAATAAACACCGTTCGAATTTTCCTAAGTTTCACTAAGAGTACATTTTAAAATAAACATGAAAATATTCCTGTTGTATATTTTATGTAGGTAAAAGCGGTTGATGGCTCGAGAAAATAGGTATAATATTCTTCCCGTGGGAGACAGGGACGGGGACGTCTCATACATTCCCCTTCTCCATTTCCGCGTTATTTGCAGAAAAAAAAATACAGTACATACATAAATGGTGGTTCAATATGTTCGATATTGAAAGAATAAAAAAAGGGGATAAAATTTGGGTGGGTGTCTTGGGAAATTGTCTGTATAGCAACATTTTCATGTACCCACCGTAGATATCACAGACCCTTTATCCTCCTAGTTCTCACCCTCGCCCGATTGGAGGGAACTCCTATTCTCATCTTCGGAAGCCATCCGTACATGCAGTGATAGCATGCCAAAAGAATTATCAATATCCGATGTACAAATTCAATGGTAGTCGATGTACAAATAAAATATCAAAAATTGAAGGACTTTTCATGCTTTTTTTCGAATTTGAATGGTTGTCATATTTTTACCGCACCGATAAACTTATTCAATTACATGTTGGGAAAATGGGACGGGGGTGGAAAACCCAGTGCTATTCGGATGGTATGAGGGAAAGTTCAATATGTGTTTAAGATTGTTATCGCGTTTTTAAAATATTTACACAACTTTAATTTCTCCCTCTATTGTGTTGCACTCATTTCATGATTATTCTTTGTTAAATATTTCTTTTTTTTATTATCACTTTATTTGTTGGAATGAAGTATACTGTTGATGGTAAATATGGATTATGTTTTCCAAAAATAAAAATAAATCAAGTGAATGAACTAAGTACTTATTTTACCAAACGAAAAAAAAATGTTTTGAAATTATTATCTTTACTTTTCTTTTTCAAGTTATGGTTGAGTAGAAATTTTGTTATACCCAAAAAAAAAAACATTTATTTATACTTCGATAAATTATTGTTCATTTCTATAAAATGCTTTTATAAAGTCTTACTTCATTAGCATCTAAGCAATAATAGCAATGTCATATGTTCAACAATCGCGTTAGTGCCCAATAATTATTCCTTTTAATTTTTGAGTTAATTAAAATTTAATTTTAAAACACTTTTCATACCCTACAGTGTATCCTACAAAATTTCTTTGGAATGTAAATTACTTATCTGTGTTATTCCCTTATGCTTACTTTGGAACATTGTATTTATAAATCGTGAAATATATTTCGGTTGAATATTTCAAAGTTTAAGAAACACTGTAATTTGCACCCATTGATTATTTGGTACATCATTTAAATAAATAATCATTAATTGAATAATAAAATCATTCACTAAAAGCACACATTGTGAATATTTACTTTGTTGATTCAACGGTTAAAGGGTTCATAATTTATTTACTCAAGAAATAGACTCTAAAATAAAATCCTTAGGGGAACTAAAAATGTCATGTTAACTTTACAAGTTGGCATTAAGTATTAAAAATTAAAAAATCCAAGGGAAATTACAGTGATGGTTAAGTACACGAAAGCAATTATGGTGATTTGAAAAAAGATCTATATTAGACTGATTCAAAAAAAATTATGAATTTTTTTCTCCTAATTATATCGAAAATATTGTTGGAAATGACAAGAAAAAATCCTGTGACAGTTTAAGCTCTTAATATTAATATTAAGAGGTGCCACATCGCAAATTTCGACTTTCCATTTAAATAACATGGGAACAATATTCTCTTGCATTTTGGAAGTTTATAGCTCACGTTGGTGGCAATATTTCGGAATGACTAAGGTGTATTCTTGTAGAAAATTGAACGATCTACAAAAAAGTCTTGTACAAGTCTTTGATATATTTATTCCTTCGGAAATTATTCGAGGTTAAAGTTGAACTAAAGAGAAATTTTAATATTTTTTCAATTTTTTGACGCAACCATCAATTTTATGAGAAAATTTTATAGCACATTTTTTGTAGAACACGTTTTTTTATATCACTTATTATTATTAAAGTTTTTGATATTTTTCACAGGTCCTAAGTTATTTGCATTTAAATGAAAATTCCCTGAATTATTATATTTGTAACATAAAAATTATTTTTTTAATTTTAATTAAATAACTTCGAACCTGTGAAAAATATCATAAACTTTTATACAGATAAGTTATAGGAAAAAAAGTGCTCAACAAAAAATGTCCTATAAAATTTTCTCATAAAATTGATGGTTGCGTCAAAAAAATGAAAAAATATTAAAATTTCTCTTTAGTTCAACTTTGACCTCGAATAACTTTTGAAGGAATAAATATATCAAAAACTTTTAAGAAATATTTTTTGTAGATTGTTTAATTTTCTATAAGAATATACGTTGGTTAGTCCGAAATATTGTCACCAACGTGAGCTATATAATTCCAAAGTGCAAGAGAATATTGTTCCCATGTTATTTAAATGGAAAATCGAAATTTGCGATGTGGCACCTCTTAATATTAATATTAAGAGCTTAAACTGTCACAGGATTTTTTCTTGTCATTTCCAACAATATTTTCGATATAATTAGGAGAAAAAAATTCATAATTTTTTTTGAATCAGTCTAATCTATATATATTGGAATGAATTTTTTAACTTGTAATTGAATTATTGTTTTAAGCTTAAAGTTCCAAATTTTAAAGTTTAATTGTTGCAAATAAGTATTTCATATTTAAAAAAAATATTGCTTTTCAGCAACAAAAGTTTGTTGATTTATCTAAATCAATTTCCGAAAATCACATTTCCCTTCAACTAACAATAGGAAAATTGTGAATAATTCACTAATTCTTTGAGTTGTCAAATGACGATTACTATCAACCTCAGACTTGTCGCTGTCAAGTCGAAAAACGAAACGATTTTCTGTTTCAACTTAATATATCATTCTCGCAATTCCATCCTGAAGTTTTCAGTTTTCCACTTCTTATGCAACCCAACACGTCCTTCCCTATCTATTGCACTTTCCTGCAATCTAAGAGATAAATTTTAAGAAATGACATTTCATATTTACTTTTTTCAACCATATAATTTTCATTTTTCACAATTTGATTTACAAAGAAAAATAAAATTTCTTGAAATGAAGTAAATTAATTGTGCTCCAAAGAAATGAACTGTGAAATGTTTCTTTTCCTCATCTGAAGAGTGCGAGGGTAAGTAAAGCAGTGGTTCTCAATTTATTTTATCTTGGTCATTACCCTGAGTGATTTATTTTGATCTTAAATTTGGCAAATAATGGCACTTTTGAGTATCGATTTCGTGTTGGTTTTCGGATATTATTGTACACAGGATTCAATTGAAATTAACCCTTACATTTCGTTAATAAATATCTGCAAATAAGTAAAGAACAGTAAGAAAAAAATTGTGAATTATTTAATTACAAATTTAAAAGATATTAGATTATATATCATTGTCTAGTCTCGTGGATTTTAGTAATGATAATGGGGCCAGAGATCTGAGCTTTGATTCCCGCGGAAATATAAATATTTTTTTAAATTTTCCTCATTAAAATTTGTTCAATAACTTCATTACATTTGTTCTTGTTGCTGAATCCTTGAGATCAAAATATTCGGTTGATTATTTTAGTCTTTTGGTCTCGGAAATATTCGATTTATAAGTTATATTTTTCTGCTATAACGACTACTTCATTTCGAAGTTTCGAATTCTTAATTCTTTTTAAAATTTCCGAGATGGTTTAGTAATGAAACATTAAGAAATTATGTATTCTTTTTAAAGGATTCTTTCGACATAAGTTACATTATAGCTGCGTAATGTTACGATCAAAAGTCCAACCGAAAAACATATACACTTTTCGATTCTCGTAATTGCTATTATCAATATCGTTGATTTGTAAATGACGATTTAATGCCTTTAAATTTAATATTAGTATTATCAAAAATACCAATGAAAGACATCGAAAAAATCAAATATTCAGATCGTGTTATAGCGAAGATATACTGAAAATATGTTCAAAAAATTCTACGATAATCTTGATTGAAAAAATTTCCTGTAAAATAAATGTTTCGATCAATTTTCATGGAATTTTTTGTATAAAATTTAATCAAAGCATTTCCAAATAACCTCTGAATCAGTTATCGAAAATCACAAGAAAATTTTCAATGTTTTTCACCGTTTTTTTCGAAGAAAAAGTTCATATTTAAATATTAAACAAGGAAATCGAAAAAATTGAAAAAACTTTTCCGGATGTAACACAGAGCAGCTGTGATTCGAATATTTTCAGAAAATTCCTTTAATTTAATTGGAATAATTGTTCAAGTAATTTTTCAAAAATAAGCCAAATTTGGTACTTTTTTTCAATTTTAACGTCAATTTTCACGTTAACCATCGGTCATAAGTTAAAGAGAGTAGGTTTATTCGATAGAACTTGAATTATTCTACCGATGCTAGTCAAAAGCGTATGGCCTTTTTTTCAAGCTTTCCAGAAATTTCAAATTCTGGGCCAAATAATTTCAATATTTTTTTTTAATAGTTCGATTATAATCAAACCATAGCTGCTAAACGTAACAATCGAATCCACTCTGGGAACGCCCTATCTAGACAAAATAAGATTTTTTCGCTGACTTTGAACAGTTATACTGTGTATACCATATATATAGAACATATTGCAGTCCAATTAATTTAGTATAATTCAATATAATAATTTATATAAATCATACCATAAACATAAATTTGAACAGAAGTTCAAACAAAAATATTTGTCACGTATTGCCCAGATACGTATTTCGATTGCCAAGCAATTTTCCTAAGTAGTCATCAAGTAGTTTGGATCACTTGGATTCACCAAACTTGAACCAAAATTCACCACAGTGAATCACCACAAAGCAGTTACAGAGTGATCTAAACTACTTGATGACCACTGAGGAAGATTGCTTGACAATCGAAATACGTATCAAAGCAATATTTTTTATTGAACTTCTGTTCAATTTAATGTTTATGGTATGATTTTTATAAATTATTATATTAAATGATACTACATAAATTGGACCGCAATATATTCTATATATTGTATAGACAGCCCTGTCTAAGGAAAATTTTCGATCGCTCGGATTTTCGGGTTTTCTCTGATATTTTCTCAATAATTTTCGATCATGCAGATGTTATCGGTTATTGTTGGGAATACCTAATCTTTGTTTTGTTCAAGGGTGTTCCACTAATTTTTATTTATTCAATTGTGATTTGCTGTAAACATTTTAAATCCAACAGAATTAAGTGCATTGCCAAAAACCATTTATAACTTTTTTCGGTTTAAGTTTTTTGTACAATCTTCGACGTTTTAAGTCTTAAGCAGTCAAAGTATTTTAAAAATGCAACAATGGTAGACTAACGGTTCTAAAAAAAAATTTTTTTTTCGGTTGATGTACAAACGAAAATGTTTTCGGTACAATCTAGTACAAACAAGAACCAATCTTAAAAATATATATTTAAAATTTTTATTTCCTAAAGTCGGGTGCTAACTTGACAGAGGTCGAAAATAGTACGAGTTTGGGTTCAGAAATGTTACCTTCTATTTAAAATCACTTTGCAATCATTTGATTATTGAAATATTTCATGTCGATCTATACATTTATAACTTTACTTGGATACTAAAATTTGAATCCTAACTTATTTTTTCGTGGGCTTAACTAAATAACGATTTAAAGAACAATAAGAGTCGTTTATTAATATTTTTTTTTTTTTGGATGAACCCCAATTAAACAGTGGAACCTCACCAAAGTGTCACAGCACATTGGTTGTGAAGCACTGGTCTACAAACTACACTAAATGCAAGCTTCTTTAGAATCATTGTTTCTTTCTCTTCACCATTTATATAAAGAATATAAAAGTACAAAGTAATATCAATCTATATCTATAGGTATAACAAGTTTTCAGTTTTCACAATTGAAAACTTGAATCGTATTTGTAGATTTGTGTGTTTAGCAAAGAACAAATTGTACCTCATGTTGCTTCCATAAGCGAACGATGAGGAGGACTCTCTATATAAGTACAAGTGAAAACGTAGAATGAGGAATATTCTTGACGTAGCGCAACAACGCCCGACATTTCCATTTAATTTCATTTCATTCGCATCATCCCCCTTATAAAGCCACCAATATCACCCTCCACCCTCGCCACCATATTCACATACATATAAGCAATTTCAGCGCACCATTCCTCCACCCTCATCCACCAATTTCACCAATTTTCTCAAACCTACAAGTACTCCTTTCTCTTCTATAAATTGTTCTCAGTTTTATGTATATGTGTACAAAGCGATCGTAATAACAATAACAATAATAAATAATTCACTAAAAGCAGAACAAAGTAAATTTTTTTCTTGGAAAAAATTCTTTCCAGAGAACCGCAAGTTTCTTTCTCTTCTTCGTTCAAGTGCCGCTTAAAGAGTTGCCTTTTTATCAATAAATCTTTCTAGGAAAATGGACTTAAAAAAAACATTTTTTGGAGGATGTAACCAGTTGTTTAAGTGAGTTAATAAATAAACAGTGAAAACGTCTAAAAGTTTTGGGGATGATCAAGTAGAAGTCAAGCTCAACGTTAACAAAATTAAAAATTAAACAACCATCAATAATTATCGGTAAGAAATACCTTATATTATTCATCTCATGGTTTTCACCTCAAAGTAACTTTAAATTTATTCTTTGAAAAGAATTTAAGAAATGAAAAGTTTTTTTGAATCTGATATAAGTTTATTTTTAACAAAAAAGTTTGCTAATGATAAAAAAATTCTTAACCTTTTGTCAATTTAAATTTACGTGAATTATCAAAACTAAATTTATCAGTCTTCTGCGTATACAATATATAGAATATATAGCGGTCCAATTTATGTAGTATAATTTACTATAATAATTTATAACAATCATACCAAAACAGGAATTTGAACAGAAGATCAAACAAAAATATTTGTGACGTATTGCTCAGATACGTATTTCGATTGACAAGCAATCTTCTTCAGTGGTCATCAAGCAGTTACGGAGTGATCCAAACCATGGTTTTTAAATTTCACAGGTTGCCCCATTAGAAAAAAAAATGACATCATACGAAGAATTTTGAAATTTGAATCAGTCTGAAGATTTGTGCAAATTTCTTCTGGATACGTCACGTAGCGCATGAGATCACCTGTTTTTTTTTGTAAGCCTTGGATCCAAACTACTTGATGACCACTGAGGAAGATTGCTTGGCAATCGATATACGTTTCTGAGCAATACGTCACAAATACTTTTGTTTGAACTTCTGTTCAAATTTATGTTTATGGTATGATTTTTATATATTATTATATTAAATTATACTACATAAATTGGACCGCAATATATTCTTTATATTGTATAAGCAGTATAACTGTTCTAAGTCAGCGAAAAAATCTTATTTTGATCATCAGTCTTCATCGAAATTAAGCTCCATAAATTATTTGAAAAATTTTATCGATTAAAAAGTTTTTTTTTGTTAGGGAACTTATCAATTGTAGTACACTTTATCAATCTGTTAACTGTTATTCCCGATTCTAGTTATCTGGATGCATTATTTCATCCAAGCTTTACGGATTTGTTGGTTTTAAATTCAAAATGATCAAGTTTAACTTCCCACCAAAATGATTAAGTAAAATTTAGGGCAGAAATTAAAAGTGATTCTCTTAATTGTTAACAAAAGTTTTGGCAAAAAAATTTAGACAAATATTTCCTCTGAAATATAGCCACGATAATTTTCTCTTACACTCAAAAATCACCCCTAAAAAGACTTTAATTTTAGGCCAAAAAAAGAGTATTATTCTTGCTTAATTTTAAGCTAAAAAAATTTCTTAAATTTTTGAATTTTTGAAATTAAGCAACTTTCCCATTATATATCGTTTTAATTGTTATCAAGTTTCGTATTTTTTAAGGAGCTTTAAAAGCTCTATTAGTGTTAAAAAAATATTAAATTATGTACGAGAAAAGGTAAAATATCAATTTTCTAAAAAAATTCGATTAAATATTCATCGATTTTATGTAAATTATTTTCCCTTTGGGATTTTTTTTTCGATTTTCTCTTTTGTGTCTTGCTCCGTTTGGTGATATTGTTGAAATATAAATTAGGTTTTTTATAGCCTCAATCGTTTTTTTTTTCGATTTTTTTGATTAACATATTATGAAGTTTTACGATGCAAACTTTTAAAATAAAAAATTATGTTTAAAGGCAACGAAAAGTTATAATATTTTGGACTAATTTTTTCATAGGATCGAGAAGCTAAAGATATTTTTTTCCAATTTGCCATGAAAATCGATTGCAAAAAAATAATATATAAAGCTAAGATGAGTTTTTATTTCGAAAAACACCAACAACATCCTACTCCGGATTTTATTTCGGAGGAGATGATACAGGGAAATCTCTAAGTTTTGGAACTCCTACAGTATCTTCAACTGGAGATTTTTCGTTCGGTGGAACGCCCGCTACTTCGGCTCCGGCACCGGCTGTTAATTTATTGGTAAGTATTTTCATAGAAAAAAAATCCAAGGTTTTTGAATAAGTCTCTGAAAAATCTTTCGAAAAAATGTTAAATTTTTAATGTTTTATATCAATGTTTTCCAAGAAAACAAAATTTACTTTTATATACGTTGTATTAGTTGGTTATTTGGAAACCATTTATATCGAAAAAATCAATGATTTTTCACATGTATTTGGATAGAATCTTAAAACGTAACAAGACAAAGCACAGGTAAGTATAGCTTAAGTTCAATCGAAAAAACCGAAAAAAAATAATCGAAAGAAATTTTCCTGATTAGATTTTCCATACTCCAGTCGATAAAGCTTTTCAAGACCTATCGAATGAACTCTTCATCCTTAATGTACGATTAATACCGAATAATTTTTTTTGGTTTAATGTTAACGTGGTGCCAAATTTTACCCATTTTGGAAACAATAATTTCTCGCTATTCCCTCAAAAAAATTTCTGCAAAAGTTGAGGATAATGCATATCTTTGTTTTCCCTTTTAGTGTCCTTATATCATCCACTGGATTCTTTGGCAATAAAATCAAAAATTTGAATCCTTTTTAACTATTTTTTTTAATAAGTCCAATTAAAGGGACGTCATAAAAAAGACCAACAAAAATCATAATTCATGCTCAAAAATCTTGAACTTATCGATCAATTATTTCGACCTTAAAGACTTCATAAACAAGAGTTAAAGTTAATAAGAAATAATATAAGGTGTTAGTATTAAAATGCATTGTTCAAATTAAAAAAAAAAATTTTGGTCTTTTCGGGGATCGAACATGGATCGTCGGGCATCAGAGCCGGTGATAAAATCTAATTGGTAATAAGAACATATTAATTTATCGATAAACCTTAATTTTAAACATTTCTTCAAATTGCCAACTATTTTTTTTTTATTTGAACGAAAAAATAAGAATTTTTCAAAAATTTTCAAAACATGTATTCTTGATGGTAAAATTGGACGTTATATCAAATAACATGAGAGCATTTTAAAGTCCTTCCCCACTTTTATCGATATTGAAAATTCTTTCCAACTTTCAATGGAATGTGTAAAATATAATGGAATTTGAGTCAATATAAAGTGTGAACAAATACGACCCCTTTTAAATGAATCCAATTTCTCGTAAATTCCAATTAGGTGTAAGATTCTTCAAATATACAATAGACATAAACAAAATACCAAGAGTTATATTGAGTAAATATTTTTCTCATGGAACGTAACCTTCATATTTAAATGCAATACAGGTTGCAAACCTACTGCATTCAATAAAATTTCATGCATAAGGGATGCTCCGTTATAAGGGATATTTCTCTGTATCCGTCAATGTTTATGAAGAGTATTTGTTTCTACGTAACTAAGCATAATCGAAATTTCACCCGAAAATTTTTAAGAGGGTATAAAAAATAAGCATTATTTGTAACTATAAATAAATATCAATATATCGAAATTATGGAGCTATGAAGTCATTTTGTGGCATTAACAAGTCAGAGATTTAGAGGCGATGAGTTTTCTATGGGTTAATTTTCGTTATGGTTTTCGAAGGAAACATTTTTTGGATTAAGTAAGCGATTTTTTTTCGGTATACCCAATCACAACCACAATTTCATCCCCTATAAAAGACATAAATAGAGGTTTTAAGGGGTCGCTTTTTCTTTGTAAGGGTTACTTATAGTGATGGTGTTTATTGAAAAACAATAACCAGAATATTATGGTAATGGCTTATAGTTTCTCAGCAGAAATCCAACCAAGAGTCTATATTAAAAATTGTCAAATTTGAAAGGTTGAAAGGAGATATAAAGGGTAATTTTTCACAGTGGTTTTTTTAATATTTATGATTATTTAGGACAAGTAGGATAGGTAAACGACTTTTTTTTTGAATTAGAAAAAAATACATTTGAAGTTAAAGAGTTCACTGTACTATAAATTAGGTTAAGAAAAAAAGTCTCAAAAGGATTGATGTTCTATTTTAAGGGAAGTTTCTTGAGACAAATTTCAAGATATTTGTTTTATACACTTGCAATTTTTGTTGCAGAGATGAAATAACTATTTCATCCCTTAGCTACTTAAAATCAAATTTTCAAAGAGGTAAAAAAATTTATTACCTTATTCTTAAATTCTCATTATTGTAACATTCTAAAAAAAAATCTTAAGATTTGTGATTAAAAATATGATCCATTAAACTGGGCAAAAAGAACGACTTTTTTTTTGAAAAGTATATCGAAAATATATTAACAAGGTGACAAAAAAATATCGGGAAGATTTGAGCCCTTAATATTAATATTAAGAGGTATATCATCTTTAATTTCGGTTTTTTATTTGTGCTTTTATTTTTGCGTCAATGCTGTCAAACTATCAAGGTAAAAAAATTTATCTGCTCATATATTTATAGGAATCTAAATTCCCTACAAAAACCGTTATTTTAAAAATTTTCCCTTGACACGTCGTTTCCGAATTATCTTGCTTTAAACATTGATATAATTTTTCGATGTGTCTTCTTCATTTTGGAATTTTGTAACTAACGAACAAATAAATATATAGAAATAAACAATATAGATTCTTAAAGGTAATTTAATTCTCTACAAAAAATATTTTTAAATATTTTTACATAAAATCATTTTTTCAAAAGTTATTCACAATTAAAGTTGAAGGAAAAATTAAATTATTGCTTTTTTCGTTGTTGAACTAATTTTGAAAGATTGATTTCATGTAAAAACGTTACAAGACCTTTTTCGTAGAGCATTAAATTCCCTTCAAGAATCTATATTGTTCATTTCTATATATTTATTTGTTCCTTAGTTATTATATTTTTTTAATTATTTATATATTATTAGTTATTATATTTGTGTTTTCATTTTTGCGTCAATGTAGTCAAACTATCAAGGTAAAAAAATTTATCTCCACAAATGTTTGTATAAAATTAAATTCCCTACAAAAATTGTTACTTTAAAAATTCTTGCCAGACACGCCGTTTCCGAATTATCATGCTTTAAACATTGATATAATTTTTCGACGACGTATCTTCTATATTTTAAAAATTTTGTAACAAACGAAAAAATAAATATATAGAAATGAACAATATAGATTCTTAAAGGTAATTTAATTCTCTACAATAAATATTTTTACATAAAATCATTTTTTCAAAAGTTATTCACAATTAAAGTTGAAGGAAAAATTGAATTTTGGTTTTTTCGTTGTTGAACCAATTTTTAAAGAGTGATTTTATGTAAAAACGTTCAGAAACCTTTTTTGTAGAGTTTTGAATTCTCTTTAAGAATCTATGTTGTTTATTTCTATGTATTTTTTATGTATTCATCTGCTCATATTTTTATAGAAAATTAAATTCCCTACAAAAAAGTCATTAAAAAAATTTTCCCTAGACACACCGTTTTCGAATAATCATGCTTTAATATTATTATCTATAGATTCATAACCCAAACATTGAATTAAAAAACACAGATTATCTCAATAATATCCTGGACTTCTACCCTTACAGATTATAACCAAACTATCTTCTTTCAAACTAACCCCTTAATACGTCTACTTACTAACGTTAAATTTTAATTTTCCATAATATTTTTAATATTTCTCCAGCACTGTTATCATTTTAATCAATAAATTTAAATTAATTACAAAGGCAAAGAGATCACGTATTTTTTAATCATATTATTTCCGTTTACTGATCTACATATAATGAAATTTTTTGATCAAAGCACAGGATAAAAAAAACAAACGTAAGTACATCATTTGAAGTCTTAGATGTCCATTTCATTTCATCTGCAGAAATTCTTTTGTATTGTTCTGTTCAACATAATAGAGTAATCCTTTCAATACGCTCTTTGTTTCATCGCATCCTTTTTTTTCACAAAAGTTTTCTTAGATAAAATGTATGTGCTTTTTTTGTAATTATTTTTTTAACGTTCACAAAAGATTTTTTAATAAAATTTTTCTACACATTCTCAAAGATATAGTCTCACAAAGGATTTATTGCATATTGCATAGTGCATACTCTTTCCGAATAGAATTAACATTTAAATGCTTTAAATTGAATTTAGTCGAAAGAAAAGTTTTTTATTAAATGAAGTAATATTTTGAAGTTTGAATGGTTTTTATTCTTTTGCAACACAGTGGTATTCTTTTCTTTTGTTTAATAAATATGTCGAAGAAAAATGGTAAAGTGGTGTAGCACCAACCACCCACTGAAATAAATGTATTCGATCCATCGACTTCCGTTTTGATATTGTTGGATATTTTACACACAACTTCCTCAATTTATTTCTTGATCTAATACCACATCTCGTCCCGATATATAAACATATAAATGCGGAGGTGCATCTGGATGGTATGTGTATGTGGAATTTGGGGGTGTGGTGAGGGTGAGACAACGGAGTGCATCCGCATCCGGAACATATACTATCGATCGAGCACATTGATCCGGGGTGAGAAATTGTTGCCGTTGTTTTGTGTCTGTTTTTCAATTCTCTAATGCATTTCAAATTACCGTTGCTTTGCTGCAGCCCGTGTGCAATGTCTGCCCCATGTCTTTTTTCACCCATCAAATGTGCGAATGCGAGTTTTGTTTTTGATTCAAATGCAATCTGCACGATCACAAAAGAAGAACAATGTGGCGAGAATGCTTCTAAGAAATTCATTGCTTTCGTCTCGGCAACCCCGTCAGCCATCAGCTCTTTCGACAAATTGGAAAATATTTCGATTCTTGACATCTCTATTTAGTCTTCCGGCTATATTTAAGGGATGAACACTTGTTTCTAACGAAAAGATCGAAGAATAATACGAATACTAAATCGATTCCCAAAGAATCTCGTGATTTTCAGCTGAAGACCTGTTGGTACTAATAATCATTTATTTTGATCCTTAAGAAAACACCAATTTGGTTTTTAATTTTTAGGAAGGAATCTTAAAATTTATTTTAGACTAGCTAATCCCCGCGACTTCGTCTGCGTAACGTAGGTATAGTTATATTTTCTTTTTAGATTTGCTATTTGTAGTGGCATTTAAAAATTATTATTTTTCTTATTTCGTTTACGAAAAACATAATCATACCTGAAAACACTATTTTGTCGACTTTAAAAAGACACATTTAATAAACTGTTACTTAGAATAAAATAGTTGTATATAATGATCAACTAATTTTCAAAAAAATATTTATAAATATCTAAAAAGAGTATGGTCTATTCCGTATACCAACGGTAGGTATATCAACCGTGAACCAATTAATCCGTAAATCAATCAGCATCTATACATAAATAAAAAATATCGTTAAGTTCAATAAAGTCAGTCATAATTATGACTTAAAACTGTAAAAAGTTATCGAAACATTCACCTAGATGTTTAAAATATTAGTAGAAATCCCATTTCATTGTCTCAACTTTTACTCTACTGAAATGTACAAAACTACCGGGAAATTAAAATTTGTTCAAATGCACGAAACCCAGTTCCTCCATAATCCAGTATAACCATTGTGTATCTATGCACTTATTATTAAAATATCTGAATTTCAACTATATAATTAAGCCATTTTCTTTCAGTTCGCCGAATTTCTCGCTATTCGATCGTTAATGTATTTATTTATGATTACGTATATCGGATTTTCAGGTTTACAATACGTGAAAGCCAAAAAACATAATGCTCACTTATGAACTTAATCTTTTTTAAATATATATATTAGAGTTTAAATTTTAAAGCAGATCCTATGTTTTTGTTTCTAATAATAAACCAACATTGTTTTATTTTAAGCGATAAAACGTTTCGTCTATAACGAACATACCTGGATAATTAAATTTGAAATTTTGATTGTATATTAGACGTTATGCCATACAAACTCTGCCACCATTTTTCACTCTTTTAGAGGAGGAATTATCAAAAAACCCTTTCTTATTATATATCTGCATCGTAAAAGAAAAACACTTTCCAAATTTCATCGACACAAATATGCATTTATATTGGAAAATTCAATGTAAAACGAAAAATATTATGACCTTTATTTTGATTATCATGACTAAAAAGCAATTCGATATCGCACATTTTGACGTTGTACATACAAAATTGTTGGAAATAGATAGAAAGCGTGGAAGGAAATTCGAATATTTTATTTATATTCAATAACAATAATTGATTTTCAAATTTTTCTAAATACCGAAGAAAAGTTAGTTAGGAAGATTTTATTTTTTGATTGATAATGAAATATATGACAAAAAATGCTGCCTTAATATTAAATAATTGCTCCAGGTCACAATCATTGGCTCATAAAAATTAGATTTTAAAAAAGTTTGATTGTTGAAAAACAAACAAAAATTAAAAACCACCTCTTTGGTATTTGGTATAAGTAGCTACTACCTAAACTTTCATTCTAATTAAGTGAAATGACGTTATTTAAAATGCTGTAGTTAAAATGCTATAACAAAAACAGAAACTTATTATTAATTGATTATTTATTTATTAATTACACTTAGTAAATTCAAAATTTCGATTGTTGATTAACTCTACAATTTCTCATACAAACTTAGTCACCCCTTATACTCTTTTAGGGTAGAAATTTTCAAAAAAAAAAATCTTATCAGATGTCTACTTTTTAAAAGGAATACATCGAATATTAAAATTTCATCAGGCAAAGGGGATATATAACTACAGGATTTTATGTCTGCACGGTTTTAAAAATGTATTTACTTTAAGTTTTATTACTATTATTATTATTAATATTACTACTATTACTTTTTTTCGTTAATATTTTCTTGTTGAGTAACTTTAATGATCTATTTACAAAAATTTTGTAAAAAAAAAAATTAAAAAAAATGTTAACTTCAAAATTCGAACCCACGTCTCTATAATTAGGAGCATCAAAATGTTAGATACGTAAGTCATTACGCTATTAACATCAACTATGTGATTTATATATATAAAGGTTTATATTTCAAAGAGGCAATTTTTTAAAATTTAAATTGAATTTACTGTGCTTTTTATCAGTTCAACTAAAAATATTTTTACAGATTATTTTCTAACTTTAAATTACCTTTCCAATGATATATAACTCACCTGTCTAGTGTAAAAATTTCTGTTTTCATTCCTAGGGAATATCTTAACTTATTATTTTTTTGGAATAATAAGTAGCCTATAGTCTATGGAAAATTGTGTTGTATCATAGTACAAAATTTCAATAAATTCGGTTGTTCCGTTCCTTAGTTAAATCGGGACACACAGACAGACAGACAGACAAAAATTTTAAAAATATTAAATTTGGAATAAGGGCCTCTTGAAACAAATATTTACCCTAAAATTGGGTTCCATATCAAATTGTTCAGACAGACGTAAGAATTTTATATATAAGTATAGATGAACCATACGTCTTATTCATTTTAGAAAAACGGTAATTTGAACTTCAAAATGAAGCTATATACTTCACTAAGTTTTAAATTTCCGGTTTTGATAAATGATAGCGTGATTACACCAACTATGCAATAAAACCTCGAATAATAAATATATGTTATAATGAATAAATAAGTGCATTTAAAATGCAACGCTATGTAGATATTAATAAACAAAATCGAAACTAAATAAAACGAATTACACACCGGATTACAAGAGCAATGAAAAATGTGCAATTTTTAAATGAGATTATCACAGGTGGATGTATATAATTAATATGGATTAAATTTCAATGTATCATAAACAAATAATATAATATTACAATGTTGAATATTTAAGCAAACATTCGGTATTATTATAATTTATATTCGATCTAAATTTAATGCTATTCAATATGCATGATTGATACAATAAAATGCAATCATTAACTAGGGATCATACACTGGGCCAAAAAAATTGACAATTTTATTTTTGAAAAGTATATCAAAAATATTGTTCAAGGTGACAAAAAAAAAAATAGCGGGAATGTTTGAGCCCTTAATATTAATATTAAGAGGTCTGTCATCTTTAATTTCGATTTTTTTGTCAATGCTGTCAAACTATCAAGATAAAAAAAATAATCAGCACATATATTTATAGAAAATAAAATTTCCTACAAAAAACGTTTTTTTAAAAATTTTTGCCAGACACGCCATTTCCGAATAATCTAGCCTTAAACATTGCTATAATTTTTAGATTTATCTTCTTTATTTTGGAATTTACTAACTTACTTACAAATAAAGATATAGAAATGAACAATATAGATTCGTGAAGGAAATTTAATGCTCTACAAAAATGGTCTCGCAATTTTTTTTTTAGATAAGATGACTTTTTCAAAAGTTATTCACAATTAAAGTTGAAGGAAAAATTATTTCATTGTTTTTTTCGTTGTTGAACCAATTTTAAAAGAAAGATTTTATGTATAAACGTTATAAGACCTTTTTTGTAGAGCATTGAATTCTCTTCAAGAATCTATAATGTTCATTTCTATATATTTATTTGTTCCTTAGTTATTATATTTTTATTATTATTAATTATTTATTTATTATTAGTTATTATATCTGAACTTTCATTTTTGCGTCAATGCTGTCAAACTATCAAGGTAAAAAGATATATCTGCACATATTTGCATAGAAAATTAAATTTCCTACGACAAATGTCACTTTGAAAATTTTTGCCAAACACGCCGTTTCCGAATAATCAAGTTTTAAACATTGATATAATTTTTAGATTTATTTTCTTTATTTTGGAATTTTATAACTAACGAACAAATAAATATATAGAAATGAACATTCTAGATTCTTGAAGGAAATTTAATGTTCTACAAAAAAGGTCTTTTAATGTTTTTACATAAAATTTCTTTTTCAAAATTGGTTCAACAACGAAAAAATCAATAATTTAATTTTTCCTTCATCTTTTATTGTGAATAACTTTTGAAAGAGTCATTTTATCTAAAAAAAAATTACGAGACCTTTTTTGTAGAGCACTAAATTTCCTTCACGAATCTATAATGTTTATTTCTTTATATTTACTTTTTCGTTAGTTACAAAATTCCAAAATAAAGAAGATACATCGAAAAATTATATCATTGTTTAATTTGTTTTTTCAATACCATTCAATATCAAGTGATTGATTCTTAAATAGTGAAGCTAAGAGACGTTGATTTTTGTGTACAAAAATATGAAATTTTTTAACAAAAAAAAAATATCAAGATTATAAATATCAATTTCAAAAGTTTTACAGGTATTGAACTTCGAAGATATCAATCGAAATTTAACTGAAATTTTGATAGAAATATATTTTTTACCAATAGAAATCTACAGTGGTTAATGAGCTGGAAACATTTGCCAGAATATTTACAGTTCATTGCAGATAATTATCATTTTATTCTAAGAAAAAATATTCTTCTATATCTTCCATTCTTTTCGTACTGTTAAGTTTATGATGAATCACTGAAAGTTGGCACTCAAACTTTACTCTAACAAAAAAAAAACAGTGTTAATTCATAATTAATTTTTCGTACAAATGTTGAATATCAAAAGTTTTTTGAAACGCTCAAAACTATTCAACTACTATCTTCTATACGATCACCATTAAATAAATGCGGTGCAAAAACTCGAAATCTTTTTCCGAGAAGCAGAACTCCGATTCTCGAATCGTTATGATTAACAAAAAGCGTAATAAAAACCATACATATTTATCGCTCAAATTAATAATTCTTGAGTTATAAATGTGAATGAACACTACTCACTAAACATAGACTGCAGAGACAAATTGCTGACGATGAAAAACATATTTTACAAGTATATTACTCTAATAAATATGTGTTTGCAATAAAAAGTCTCACGTTTTGAATTTTATTTCAACAGATATGATTAATTGTGCAGAACTTTACGGACTCATAAAACAATTTGGCACCTCCAATTTAACTGAAGCTTGACGAAAAAAAAACGTATAACGGAAAATCTTTTTTTTTCATACTGCACTGCATTTTTCTGCAATTATATCAGTTTTTGACTACAAATAAATTAAAGCTTTAGAAGCTTCAAGAACCACAAAGAAACACAAAAGTAATTGCTATACATTGCATGAAGAAACTTTAACAAGAAAGTTACCAGATCTAATGGAAATTAAAGCATATCAATAATTTTTCATTTAAGGAATATGGTTGGTAGCTTGGATTCAAAAGATTTAAAAATTATTGCCTTTTTCTAAAAATGGGTTTTTTAACCATTAGAACTACGACTACGTATTTTTTTTTAATATTCATAATGAAATATTATCAATAAAGCTGATGACATAATACAAGCAACAAACATTGAAGTTTTATCTTAAGAATTCCCTTGGATCCGTCTTAAAATGGGATGCAAATAAGTTTAGAGTTTTATTTTTGTATTCTTAAGGTTGCATTAAAGAAATGAGGTTACCCTATGTTTTAATAAAGATTTTGGCAATCGCAAATAATAGTTTTTTATGAAAAATCCATGTTTTTAAATTAATATTAAAGAATTGATGGATCATTGGAGGATTGATGAATTATAATAATTCAAGTACAATATTATTTAGCGACGTTTTGCTATATTTAATAGCTTCTTCAGGTTTTTAGTTGAGCTTTATAATTCATCAACCCTCTAATATTTTTTTAAATTTATAAAAAACAAGATCTTATCCAGGAATTCAATCAATTTTCAGGGTTTTCGTTAAACATGAAGTCTATGAATCATGGACCAAAATAAGTGGTAATCAAGTGGGGCAATATCCAATGAAAACATCAAATAGAATATTTGAGTATTTTGTAGACTTGAAGGAAGTTTTTGTGGTACAGTACAATTAAATGCTGAAAATTCCAAAGCTCCATTGGTACGTTTCTCGGTTTTTACAGCATCCTTAAGGTCTTTAGATGGCTTAAACCGCTAATTGACTCTGTTCTACGGTTTTTAAAATACTTCTCAAGTTTGACAAGAATCTAAATATTAGAAGAGTTGATGAATCATTGGAGGATTGATGGATTATAAAAACTCCACTGCAATATTATTTAGCAATGGTTTACTATGTTTAAAAGCTTTTTCAGGTTTTAAGTTAAGTTTTTATTATCCATCAATCCTCTAATACCTATTTAAATTTATAAAAACAGTGCTTAAAAGATCCAGGAATTTATTAAATTTTTAGGGTTTTCATTAAACATGCAGTGATGCTTCTTTAGTCTATAAATCATGGACCAAAATAAGTGGTAATCAAGTGGGGCAATATCCAATGAAAACATCAAATAGAATATTTGAGTATTTTGTAGACTTGGAGGAAGTTTTTGTGGTACAGTACAATTAAATGCTGAAAATTCCAAAGCTCCATTGGTACGTTTCCTGATTTTTGCAGCATCCTTATGGTCTTCAGATGGCTTAAAATCGCTAACTGATTTAATTCCAAAGTTTTTAAAACTTTCTCAAGTTTGACAAAAATTTAAATATTAGAGGGTTGCTGAATTTTTGGAGGATTGATGGATCATAAAAACTCCACTGCTATATTATTTAGCAATGGTTGGCTATATTTGATAGCTTTTTCAGGCTTTAAGTTGAGTTTCTATAATTCATCAATCCTCTAATATTTATTTAAATTAATAAAAAAGTGTTAAAAAGATCCAGGAATTCATTCAATTTTCAGGGTTTTCTTTAATCATGAATAACTGCTTCCTTAGCCTATGAATCATGGACCAAAATAAGTGGTAATCTAATGGGCAATATCCAATGAATAAACCAGATAGAATATTGTGCTTTGTAGACTTGGAGGAAGCTTTTGTGGTGCAGCATTGTAAAATGCTGAAAATTCTTAGCTCCATTGGTACAATTCTCGATTTTTGCAGCACCTTTTTGGTCTTCAGATGAATTAAAAACTTTACTGGACTACTTTTAATTTTTTTGTCACTGGTTTCTAAATCATCACCTTTAAAGCATCCTTAATCAGTTTATAATTTTGTATTAATAAAACATGTTCCTCACATAATTTTTAACACAATCAATGTCCAACTAATCCACTTTTAATTACTTTAAACAATAAAGAAGCGTTTTTTGTAATTTCCACTTTATGGATACAAAAGTTTACCTGGTAAAAGCATGAATAATAAGAAGGAAAAGAATAATACTTTGAAATTAGTTCCTAATTTTTGTCACATAAAAGCCATGCAAGCTGTACAACATTTTTTTTTTAATTTTAGAAGCCTGAAAATAACCATTTTGCTTATACAAAATACGTCCAAAAAGATATTACAAATAAAAAAGTATTTAATTATAAAATTAAATAAGATATTTCACACTTTACCTATTAAGTACTGTAATTTTTTCAATGATTCATCTCTATATATGCGTTACGATTTGCATACAATTGTATTCGACTGATTTTATGAATGAAATCTTTCACCCTTTTTTATTCATTATTTTATTCATTCTTACTCATTATCATTTTACTACGCGATATTAAAATGAAAGATGAAGCCTTGGGTGCCCAAATGTATACGTATAAGAAAAAGACAGGTGTATAAAAGTAAGCCCAAATTTTTATTGAAGGATGTAGAAAACCATTTTTTGGCATATTACACATACTGAAAACAGATAGCAAAAATTGTTTTATCTAAAAATAAGAGCAATTCTTATTACCTTCCAGCATTTTTTTTCAATTTTTAAGAAAATGCTTCAATAAAATTTAAGTTGATAAAACTAAAGACTATTCATTCCCGATATTATTTGTGCTATAATGTTAAATACTCTTGAGTCTTATTTGAAAACGTTGCATTTATATTGAAAAATCTGAAAAAAATTCAAATTTTATAAACACATAATAAACAGTAAATGATAAATACTTGGCTTTAATAAACTCAATGGGGAACATACCTACACCAAGCTCTTTGAAAGGAAAACTTTATATTTTCGCATTTTTTTACAATCCCACTCCCCACGTATATTTCAACTTTCCTTTGCCATAAAGCCAGATTGCAGATGGAAAAAAAAAACGTTCATAAAATATATTTCATACCTTATAAATTAAAAAAAAAATGCGGAATTGAACTGGAAATAAAGACAGCTTTTAGTACACCTGCCTTGATTTTTTTTCACAGTGAAATTACCTGTAGAACGAGAGGCGGTAAATTTCTTTTATCTTTCATAAAATTTTAAAATTTCCACCAATGTAACATAGTTTGAAATGAGTACATGAATAATGTAACAATTTTTTTCAGCTTTCTCTAATTCGTTAATGTTAAAAGCTTCATAAAACTCTGTCGGAATTTACATAATGAAGAGTTTTTATGTAAAATGAGCAAATAAATGCGGAAATTCACCAAAGGGCATATGTGTGTTTTCAATGCAAGTGCCTACGCATCCCATTTATTTACAACCTAATTTTTTCCAGTAAATAAAAATGGTAAGTAAGGTGTTGAACAATTGGATGAAAAGCTCGAGGAAATCAAAAGGGTTACCACGTTAATATTTGATATTTTTTTTGCGAAAAAACAAGACAGACAAACATTCACAAACGATGTCAAGACAAATAACATTTTCATTTATATTTGAAAAGTTACAAATCCAATTTAAGCTCACAAAGCCACACCATAGTTTCCGGTATTTTCGGAAGCTTTCCACCCAAAATTCGTATAATTTCAAACCAAAAACAGTGAACTTTGAAAACCCCAAAACACCGAACACCCATTCGTTCATTTCCCAACTTTTATCACGAATCTAGCCATAAACGACTGTCGCCTGTTATTTTTCTTTTCATTTGTTACGAAACGAAGTTGACGAAACAAAATCAAATCGTAAAAGCTCCAAAATGGCGAATCAGAATTGCGCAATGCCCTTATATTAGATTTATGTATTTATATACCATTTCCAATACCTATTGAGCGAACGCGGGACAAAATGATTTTCCCTTGATAAGATTTATCTCAAGAATTAAATTTTAACGAGTAATAACATCAGAAACTTCCCCTGAGAGATGCTCTCAAACTAAATTGGAATCGTTACCCAATAAATGTTATTAAATAAATTGGCTCGATTTGAAATTAAAAAGCAATTTTTATCATCTAGCCAAGCACAAAGATCATTTGCCGGGAAAATATAACTTTATGTTGGATTTATGTTTTTTTTCCCCAACTTTATTTTCCTGGAGAAAACGTAATAAGAAAATAAAATGTTTTCCTCTCTTGTTTTAGTAATCATTGAAACTGTAAATAAACAAGTTGTTCTTTAACTATTTCAAATACTTAAAGAAACAAAACTAACCACTCTTATCAATATTCAATTTTTCATGGATATTTTTAATACAAATCATTACTCAAAATAAGATTTTTTCGCTGACTTTGAACAGTTATACTGTGTATACAATATTTAGGATATATTGCGGTCCAATTTATGTAGTATAATTTAATATAATAATATATAAAAATCGTACCATAAACATAAATTTGAACTGAAGTTCAAACAAAAATATTTGTGACGTATTGCCCAGATACGTATTTCGATTGCCAAGCAATCTTCCTCAGTGGTCATCAAGTAGTTTAGATCACTCCGTAACTGGTTTGTGATGATTTCCAGCAGTTACGGAGTGATCCAAACTACTTGATGACCACTGACTAAGATTGCTTGGCAACCGAAATACGTATCTGGACAATACGTCACAAATATTTTTGTTTGAACTTATGTTCAAATTTATGTTTATGGTAAATTTAACCACTCTCATAAATTTTCTATTGTCCATAGATAATTTTAATTTAAATCAATACATTTTTATTTTAAAGATTTATGAATTTTAAATAAGAAAACTAAGCTTTTCAATGAATGATTTTTGCAATGGACAAACTTGTTATGTCCATATTTTACATAATCATTATTTAGTTTTAAGCTGGAAAGTGGACATGAGTGGATGTAGATCCACATACTAATAATTAAATCTGTAACGTTTCGGTTCTTTATTTGTCCTTCATCAGGTTTCTAAGAAATTATATCAATACAAAAAGTTTTGCAAACATGTGTATTGTTTTGATATGATATTTTAGAAGCCTGATGAAGGACAAATAAAGAACCGAAACGTTACAGAATTAATTATAAATATATGGATCTACATCCTTTCATGTCCACTTTCCTGCTTAAAATTAAATAATACTCAACTCTCAGAGAATACCCAACTCTAATGTCCTTTTAGACATTTTATCCTTGCAAATTTATCCGTTTCTGTATTTACGAATTAAAATTGATACTAAGGAATTTGTGTATATTTCCAAAAAATTTTGATTTCGTTTGCGTGACATATTAACAGAAATATATTATTTGAATGAAAATTCAGACCCTTTTAATTTATAAACATCAAAATCAAATAACTTTTGGAATTTTTATTGAATTTAATTCAAATAAGCACCATTTGAAATTAGCACACTTTTGCCAATGCGATATAAGTTGATTTTCAAGCCCTAGAGTGAAAAAAAAAATGTTGAAATTTGAACATTTGAAACACCTTATAACTCCACAGAAAAATTCAAAGATGATTAAGAACCATTATTTAATTTTAAGCAGAAAAGTGGACATGAAAGGAAGTAGCTCCTATACTAATAAGGTATATACTAATAATTAGTTCTGTAACGTTTTGATTCTTTATTTGTCCTTCATTAGGCTTCTAAAAAATCATATCAACACAAAAAGTTTAATTTCATGCAGGGAAGTGGTCATGAATGATGTAGATCCATATACTAATAATTAATTCTGTAACGTTTCGGTTCTTTATTTGTCCTTCATCAGGCTTCTAAAAAATCATATTAATACAAAAAATTTTGTAAACATGTGTTTTGTGTTGATATGATTTTTAAAAGCCTGATGAAGGATAAATAAAGAACCGAAACGTTACAGAATTAATTATAAGTATATGGATCTACATCCTTTCATGTCCACTTTCCTGCTTAAAATTAAATAATGGTTCTTTATAATCTTTGAATTTTTCTGTGGAGTTATAAGATGTTTCAAATGTTCCAAATTCACCATTTTTTTTACTCTAGGACTTGTAAATCGACTTGTATCACATTGGTAAAAGTGTGCTAATTTCAAATGGTGCTTATTTTGGTTAAATTCAATAAAAATTCCAAAAATTATTTAACTTTGAAGTTTATAAATTAAAACGGTCTGAATTTTCATTCAAATAATATATTTCTGGTAATATGTCACGCAGACGAAGTCAAAATTTTCTGAGAATATAAATAAATTCCTTAATGTCCATTTTAATTCGTTAATACTAAAACGGATAAATTTACAAGGATTAAATGTATAAAAGGACATTGGAGTTGGGTATTCTTGATAGTAACCACCAGTTAATTAAATTTTAGAGGGCTGTTTTAAAAATATTTGTTAAATGATATTAAATTAAACAAATATTTTTATTAACTGGAAAAATTTCCTCATTCATTTTTTGTATATGGTATAATTATTTTTCTTGCAAAAAAAAAACTCAACAGAATATCTTTAAAATTTAGTAATTCCTAATGTTATGAAAACAATTCCTTCGATTTTCTTTTTTGTGTTATCCTTGAACATATATTTGATCTTTTTATTTTGCATGAAAACAAAGATATTTATTTTAACATTATATTTGATCATCTAATTCAATATTATTTACGAAAAAAAAACGTACAAAGGCAAACATGAACTTCTTTCGTTCTATCTTGGTTTTACACAGACCAGGTTCAATTTGTTGTTTCGTTTCGGCCTCTTTTTATTTTGCAGAAAATTAGTTACGAAGGTAAAGTAAAATTATGAATATAAAAAAGGAACATGTCAGTAAAATAAAAACCATTTTTGTATAAACATTTCGAGTTGTAACATCAAATGAGATGGAAAAGGCAAATGGGAAAAGGATATATATATATGTATGTAGGGCGAATGAATTTTGATGGGGTCTTCCCTCATTGTCTTGCGTATGAAAATTCGCAATGCTTATATTATTGTGTGTTGTTATCGGCTCTTGGCTTAATCTCTTTTGGTATTTACAGAATATTATCCTGCTAGTCCTTGTTCAGTCAATAAAACTGTATTTAATAAAATCTAGGCCGCACCGGGGAAACGGGGAACGAGTTTGGATGCGGATTGGGATGAGGAAGATTGGGAAAAAAACTTAATTTATATTTACGAGTGGAAAAATAAAAATAAATAAGTTGAACATTTTTTTGTAGTTAAATGTGTTGATTTTTTTTTCTATTTATTTTTTGTAGCTGTTATATTTTTTCATTTCAATGTAATGGAGAAAATAACGAAAATATTTCACTGGAAAATTTAGTGAAGAAAATGTAAATAATGAGGCGACAAGAAGCGATTTTTTTTTATACACTTTGTATTTTCATTAAAAGATTCACTTTCATCTAGTCTCGATGGGGTGGACGGTCATAAAAAAAAGTATGTATGGAAGCAAAAAAAAAAAAAAAAATGAACTTTTAGGGTCGAATCCCACGAAGCAAAAAGGACTTGAACGTCATTCTTCATGTCGTTTCATAAAACACTATATTGTTTTGTCCATTTTATAAAATGTAATTCGTCGAATTGAGTCCAGTCGAGGAATTTAATATCAGCATTTCCTCACATCCGTGTTCGTTTTCGTGCACCTTTACTGCTGTTTTCCTTGTGCATGTGTTTTCTCTGTTTTGTTGTCTATGTGTGAAGTTTTCATCAAAAGGGGTGGCAATTTTATTCGTCTTACTAGTCACAGCTTTTGCACCCTCCAGGCAAACATACATCCATTTCCAAAGCATTCACTATTCGGTATATTGAAAGGTTTCCCTATATGGGCACTGGGATGCATTATATTTTTTAAAATAAAAGGGAAAAGTGTCAAGATATATATGCTTTGGACCTTTGGGATTTGGTGACATCTGTAAAATGAGTGAAAATGTTTCTTTGAACTGCTTCAAATCAAATTGCCACTTACTGATAAAAGGTGCCAATAAAAATTTCAATTGAAATTTCCTCAAAATTCTTTAACAAGGGATAGTCACAATTTTAGCTGGAAAATTGTAATTATTGAAACTAAAATTCTTTATAATTAAATTTTAGACACAACGATCACCAATGAAAATGGAAAGTTGCCATACAATGTAAACAGAAAACCAACAAAAACTAATACAACCATCATAAAATATCATTTCATCCAAGGAACCACAAAATGGTAACTTATGGTACAACAGTCTAGTGTACAGAATGTTCAAGTTCCTTCTTAGCACCAAAACTCGTGAAAGAGAATTTAAGGTAATTGAAAATATTGCCAGTGACGGATTCATGCTTGCTGCCACCCTAGGCCCCCGTTCGATGCGCCGCCCTTTTTGATAAAACGAATTTCATTAATTTTGATTCAATCTTTTTATTTTAAAATAACTTTATTTTAACTTTATAAACTTTATACAGATAAATAATAAATATTTTTTTAATATTAATCAATTTAAGGGTGGATCACCGTCAGAACGTAAAAAAAAATGACTTTTTTAAAAATGCTGCTATTTTTTTAGAGATATTAAAAAACGATTTTCGGCATGTAAAAGTTGAAGCTTTGAACTTTTTTTTTTATTTTATTTGCTCCGATATGTCCCTCCTTCCCCCTTTTACAGCGCTTTGAAAAAGGGTCCTCGAAAATGAGGAGGCAAACGGGAGACAAGTTTTCTCGGAAACCAGAAGTCGGATCATAATTTTCCAAAGAATGTAGGTTTTGGTAATGCGTCTTCTTGCTATTAAATCTCAAAAATCCGAAAAAAGTTGAAAATTCACAAAATGGCGCGACTTTGAAAAAAAAGTTAAAAAAAACGACCTTTTTTGGACCTTTCCCACTCTCCCACTTTGAGGGGGGGGGAGGTTTGGCCAATTTCAGAGGTTCAGTACTAAGAAGACGTGTTGAACTATAACACTCTCCAGTTTCAAGTCAATCTGTTGGATAGTTTCTGAGAAATCTTGTCTCTCAGTTTTAAAAAGTTGATTTCGAGAAAAACGCATTTAAAGTTTTTATATACATGCGCGGAGTGGAGCTATATATATATATGTTATTGCGAATATTGACAAATCCTTTTAACACGTTATTCTTGAATGTTATAAGAAGACATTTATGGAGAAAAAAAATCGATTTTTTTTTTCTGACGGTGATCCACCCTTAAAAATTTCTTTTTCCTGGCTTTGGTCCGCGCAAAAACGTCGACTATATCGTCATAATTAATTTCTTGGACTAGTTCAGCTTCAATAGAGAGCGATGCAAGCGCATTAATTCTATCTTGGCCCATGCTTGCGCGTAAATAGGTTTTTACCCTTTTTAGAGTGAAAAAAGATCTTTTTCCTGAACAATTTGTAGCCGGAATACTCAAAAAAAAACGTAGAGCAATGTCCATATTCGGATAAACATCTCGAAGACTCCGTGAATGCAATACATTGCATATTTTGGTGCAGAGCGTACATTTTCTGTATTTGCTAAGGAATCTTTGAGTTGACAATGTAAATGAATATTAAAATAAGCACATAAATGTAACTATACCATAAGTCAACCGCTTTAATATATATCAGTTCACATACTTTAATTTAAAAAAATTTCGAAATTCTTGCTCTTCGATTTTCACAAACTATTGAAATTTGTAAACGTAATTGAAGATTTTTGCAAATATGAAGAATATCGAATGGTTTTTTATTTATTTTAGATCAAAATTTCTATTTTTTACCAATAATTTTGATCACTCAAAAAATTGAATATGGAAAAAGACAGAATTTATTTTTCATAAAAAATTATTGTTAATAACAAAAAATGTTCTGACACTTTTGGATGAATATCAAAATGATATTCATTACTCGCAAATCTACGGTATTTTTAATTTCACACTAAAAACAAATTGAGAAGTTATTCATCAGATTTTTTAATTTCAAAACGCTTCATACACGTGAGATTAATCTCACTAGAGGAACAGAAAGTAAAGAACATTACTCGACAAAGACTATAATTGATCTATTAAAAAATTAACATCTTACCCATACAGATTGAGAAGTAAATTAATAAATTGAATTATAATATATTCTATAGAAATTTTTTTATAAAAACTAATCTAAACCAATTTTTGAAATTGATTGTCTTTATTAATTTTCGCCTCTTAAATTTTGGCATTTAAAAATTTTGCCGCCCTTCAAATTATGCCGCCCTAGGCCCGAGCCTCACGGGCCTAGGCGTAAGTCCATCACTGGATACAACAGCTCAATCGTAGACGAAATAATATCGAAATTTAATAAAAAATTCATTCTTCCAACTCCACCAAAAGAAAACCAACAAAATATATAAAATCAAACTTCCATAATATATTTAGTTTAACAATCGCCAATTTCCTAAAGAAAAATAACTTCAATATCGCATTTTCAATAAACAACAACGTGATGAAGATTTTTTAACCATTAGAGAGTAACCAAATTACAACGAAAAATAAAACCGGAATATATAAAATGAAATATGATTCCTGTGAAAAATTTTACATTGGCCAAATCTTTCGAAACAAGATGTAAGGAACTTAAAGATAAACAGAAGATACAAGAATCATGTCATTGGTTAAAATCAATAAAGTTTAAGTAACAAGTTCACTGATTGGTCGAATTAAAGATTGAATTTTGTGCAGTGTGTTATGATTGGTCCATATATCCTGCGCCATTCAAACATCTACAGTGCCATGATTTGTACAAAGTAAGCTTAGTATTTCTCGTTTAAAGTGAATTTTGAGTACAGACCATTTGGAATGATATTTCTTTCGATTTATTATTCAAATATCGAAAAGAAAATAATTGTTATTTAAATAACTTTTCTTTCTAACTCTTAATAATAATCCGGAATTAATATTTTTCAATTTAAAATTTACTTTTGAGGATGAAGATCGTTGATTTTGTAAGGGTTATTTTTCTTTGCAGAATTAAGACCTTCGGTCTTAATAAAAATCCGTAAATTGAGAACCATTAAAAAAATTTCTTATCAAATTTTGGCAACTTATTTTTTTATTCTAATTTTGACATTATTGCGATCAACGATCATTGATCTAATTGTTTTTAAAGCGAAATTTTGACTTACGATTTGGAGTCTTCAATGAAGTCCAATAACTTTCTTTCACTGTTCGCATTTACGATTGTATAGTCTACGAATCGAAGGCTGGAAAATCGCTTTCCACCAATTTTAATTCCACTATTTTACTCCTTTAAATTGAGTTCCAGTATTATCTCTCCTATAAAAACTTCAAATTTTACAAAACACCTTTATGACGAAAATCATCAAGGCATAAATTTCGAAACAAATGTTAAGCCTCTACATATTTGCAAGAAAGGATCACATATGAACACCCTAGAAGAATATGAAATATACAAAGTCCACAAACTAAATCCAAATAACATTCTTAACAATAAATTATATAAAACAATCAACCTATATGAAATTTGTTTACATCTGAAAAAATAATCATTACCAGATAATGATAACAAAAAACTGTTGAAATGCATCGTAATAAGGAAGAAATTGAGTCATAAGACAAATATTATTATTTATTTTTTTTCAGTATTAACATTCCTTGCCTGAACATTATTAAGGGGAAAGGATTTTAGTGGAATGTTTTGGTAAAAGATCGATGAATTTAGTTGTTTTTCTAAGGTTTTTTTTTGGAACATCACCATCAGTTCAAGTACTGATAGGCAAATAAAAAAATCTCAAAAAAATTCCTCGATATTATATAAAACATAATCATAAATTTTTACACTGAATAAATTTTACAACTTATCGTTTGTTGTGTAAAATAATCAAAAGTATTTTTTTTTTCTGCGGAATACAGGAAGCACTTAATTAAATTCCTACTTCAGAGATTATTACCAAATCAGTTAGTGTCAATTTCTTCAAATTAATCGCAAAAAAAAAATATTATCAATTAATTATTAGGTAATACTCAGATAACGATTATATTCACCAAGTCCGTACATCAAGCCGATTATACTACTAGTATATTGGCTTATTGTTACAAGAAGTAACTAAATGACAATTACAAAAAAATTCTTTAATAATATGTTATATGTAACACTGATCAACAAAAAAAACTTTTTTTCTGTGTAACAAGAAAAATGTTGGCTGATTCTGTTAGGAATAAGGTCAAGTAGAGTAGAATTAGTAGTCTAAACTTTTAGACACTAATAGTTTTATTGTAATATGATTTTTTTTACTTTTCTTAAATTACAAATTATTTTAACAAAAATTAAATTTTTATCAATGTTATAATATTAATATAAGTACTTTCTTATGATTTTCTCCTATATTTGTCGTCAGGAACGTTCCTTTGTAATCCCCAGCAATAATCTGCCAGCATAGTTGGACTCCATTTTCCCTGGTATCGTTTTTCTATGGTAAAAATGTATTGGTGGAATCTTTCCCCGTGTTCATCACTAACAGCACCCAAGTTTGGGGGAAAAAAGTCTAAATGTGAATGTAAAAAATGTATTTTTAAGGACATATTGCAGCCTAATGCTTTATAATTCTCTAAAAGTTCCTCGATAATAGTTTTATCGTCATTTGATCGGTGATTTCCATGAAAATTTTCTATGATTTTTATAAGTGCTTTCCAAGCTGGTTTTTCTAGACCATCGAGTTTTTTTTAAGTATATCATCTTTTATCATTTGCCTGATTTGAGGAACTACAAACACACCTTCGTTAAGTTTAGCCTCACTGATTTTAGGGAATTTTTCTTTTAGGTATTGAAATCCAACGCCATTTTTATCCATTGCTTTCACAAAGTTTTTTTTTAACGTAATGGTTTTCCCTATCTCAACTGTCCCATTCACAAAGAAAACAACAAAATTTTGTATACCCAAGTTGCAATCCTAATAAAAGGGCAACAACTTTTAAATCTCCGCAAATTTTCCATTTATGTTCGTCATATTTAATCTTTTCTAAAAGAAATTTCATTGTTTCATAGGATTCTTTCATGTTAGCACTATAACCTACCAGTACAGAGGGAAGATTATTACCATTGTAACAAAAGCTTGTTTTTGAAGCATCAATAAATAAACGCCACTCTTCAATTTTATATTGTAGTCCCAAAATATTCATAACACCCCAGACATTGTTACAAAATATCACGGAAACTAGACCTACTCAAATTAATATACATATGATTTTGTGGAGAGGTTAGGTAGATATTTCGAAATTACTGCTTACTTTTCTTGTAACAAAATTTTGTTGATCAGTGATAATTAAACATAAATTTTATAATTCATCATTAATATTGTGTGTGTGTGAAATATTCAAGGGTCAATTCTTTTCAACGGAACACAGGAAATTATTAATTAAATATCTACTTGAGATTACTGCAAAATCAGTTAATATCAATTTCGTCAATCTAATTGCAAGAAAAGTATATTTTATTATCAATTAACGTTTTGATAATACTTAGATAGTGATAAATTTGACAGACAAGTCAATTGTTGGTTTACAACAACCTCTTGTAGATAAGTGTTATCATTTACTACGAATAATGAATCTATGGTAATTTGTAATAATCTGTTTACATTAATTTATACCTAATAAAGTTCATTCAGTAATTTTAATTTGATATCATTGAAAGTTATCAATTTGGCAATACCTACGAAAAAATAGTTTCATTTTAAACTTTTGTTTAAGTTTAGTCTGTGGTGACCTTAGCAAACAGTGGTACAATGAAGTAAGTAAATTTTTATTTTATTTTTCCTCAACAATTTTTTGAGTTAGCTAATTCTTTTAAATATTAGAAGTATCAATACCTGTAACTTGGAGCAATAAAATTAATAAAAATTAATTTTTTTCAATGCATCTATATTTGTTCAGTTGATCCTATTTTTGAGAAAAGCGCGTTTAAAGTTTAAAATACGTTTAAAATAATAACGACTTTTGAATTTTAGTAGCAATTAAATCTTTATAATGACTACCACTTTAAAAAAAAAGTATTTTACCACCATATTAAAGATATTTTAAGTTAAAAATTATGCCCAAAAACAATCAATTTGGACACCCAGAAAAATCCCCTTAATTATCAGTTAAAAACGTTTCATCCAATTTTTGACTTTATTAGATAAATATTTATGATTTGAGAAATGAACTTTACATTTAAACAATTGTTTATATTTTTATAGTGGCAAAAACTTCTTCCTTGAATTGTTAACTCATTCAGAAAATTTTGAACGGTAATAATGCTTAGTAACTATTTAGATTCTCTTGTTTTAGGATTTGGTATTATTGATAGTTGATAGTTGATATTGATTATTGACTTAGTGTTATTTAGAATTGTTACAGTACCTGATGAAATCGGAAAATCAATAAAGCTCTGTTTTATCAAAAAAAAAAATGTATAAATTTAGTGTTATTTGCAAGTTTTAAATGAAAAAGTCCATTGGAAAACTAACGATATGTCGTAAAAAAATTAAAAATTTAATTTGGTGTTTTTATAATTGTTACACTACCAGAAGAAGTCGACAAAATTAACGACATGTACGAAAATAAAAAAATAATAATTATTCTTAGTGATACTTGATTTGGTGTTGTTGAGAATAGTTGCAGTACTAGAAAAAGTCGGAAAATCGACGAAACGTTGTTCAAAAATAAAAAAATTTAAATTCAATTTTCTGGACTCTTCAGGTACTATAACAATTCTCTTTAATACCAAATCAAAAATCAATATCATCTTTCAACAATACCAAATATTAAAACAGTAATATGATTAAAATAATCATTATTTTACCATGAAAAAGAACCATCAAAATGTGAATATTTCATATAAAACCCACAAAAATTGATGAAACATATGAACTGAAAATAGTTTTATTGAATATATAATCCACTCTAATTTTTTGTGATAATTTCTTTTAGTTTCTAAAATGCTATTTGAATATAATGGTTTTTCCATAAATATTTTCTTTCCATCCCTTTTATAATTATTTTAAACTTATTTCTTAGAACAAAAAAATTAATGTTATGCACTAGCTTCATTTACATCAACTGTAACTGATGAACAATTCAAAATTGAGTTTCCACCCTCTGGAAAAGACCAAGACAACTTCGTTTACGATTATTAAACGATAACACCAAACTATAAATTAAAATTAAACCAAAATAAAATAATTCAAATTTTTTAAGCGATCAGATTTGACTATTCCTAAATTTGATTTCGGGCAAAGAACCTCTTATGTTTTGATATCCAATTTACTGAGGAATTTATTGGTTTTGGTTGCAATTTTAAATCCAGTACCAAAGACAAAACTACAATTATGGTATGGCTGTCATTGCAAGATTAAATTGATGAACCTTTCATTGGAATTTTCTTCAATACGTTAGTTCCAAAAAAATCCCAATCTTTAACTCAAATTATGGTATATTGATTCCATAAAAACGAATGCAAGGGTAGGAAAATCGTTTTTGGAGGATACAATCAAGGTTTAATGATTCAAGCATAAATTTTATGCATTTGAGCTCTAAAGACGTTTTATAAGTCCATTTTAATTTTTACTAAAATCTATTTTATATATTCCTAGAACTAACAAGCCAATGCAATGCACTAGCTTCATCTACATCAACTGTAATGGCGAACTGTAATTTCAACCCTCTGGAAAGATCCAAAGCAACTTCGTTTATGATTATTTAACGGTAATACTAAACAATACATCAAAATTGAGCAAAAAAAAAATAATAAAGTTTATTTTAGCTGCCAAACATAATTATTTCTACATATGAATACGATGATGCAGTCAAAGAATCACTTATGTTCGATATCCAAATAACTGAGGAATTTATCGGTTTGGATCCCAATTCTGGATCCAATATTACGGACAAACATTCAATTATGGATTGCCTGTTTGATGACAACTGCAAGATTTGATGACAAACTTTTTATTGGAATTTATTTGACTAAATAAGTTCTAAAATAAACTATCTTTGATTCAAAAAATGCTTTTTCGCTTCTTTAGAGACCTCTGCATGGATAGAGAAAACGATTTTGAAAGGTAAAATCAAAATCATGTTTGTTGAAGAATAAATTTTGTACATATAAGGTCAAAGAACATCTGATCAGTCCAATCTCTTATTCTCTAAATACTTTTTTATATTTATTTTTTTTAAATTAAATTCCAAAGACTAAATAACCAATGTAATGCACTAGCTTCTTCACATCTAATTGACAAACAATTTAAAAAGTGTCTTAAAACCCTCACGAAAAGTCCAGAGAAACTTCGTTTATGATTATTAAACGATAATATTGAACTATACACTAAAATTGAAGCAAAAAAAAAAATATTATTTGCTATAAAATATCTATAAAATTGTTTATTCTTTACTACTTCTATTGGTATTGATACTGTTATTGTTACTACTATTGCTACCATTCTATTTATATAACTCTTTATAGATATCATATACGTACATAATTATTGGCATAAGAACTACTTAAGTTATTAATTATAGATTTACAACGCTAAATGTATCTGTACTATTAGACTGGGCCAAACAAAATCGATTATTTTTTTGAAAAGTATATAGAAAATATTGTTCAAGGTGACAAAAAAAATATCGGGAAGGTTTGAGCCCTTAATATTTATATTACAAGGTCTATATATTGGTCTATCATCTTTAATTTCGATCTTTTATTTATGCTTTAATTTTTGCGTCAATGATGTCAAACTATCAAGGTGAAAAAAATCATCTGCACATATATTTATAGAAAAATGAATTCTCTACAAAAAATGTTTCTCTAAAAAATTTTGCCACACACGCCGTTTTCGAATAATTAAGCTTTTAACATTGATATAATTTTTGGAATTATCTTCTTAATTTTGGAATTTTGTAACTAACGAACAATTAAATATATAGAAATGAACTATATAGATTCTTGAAAGGAATTTAATGTTCTATAAAAAAGAACGTTTTTTTCATAAATCACTCATTCAAAATTGGTTCAACAACGAAAAAAACAATAATTTAATTTTTCCTTCAACTTTAATTGTGAATTACTTTTGAAAAAGTGATTTTATGTAAAAACGTTAAGAAATTTTTTTTGTATAACATTAAATTACCTTCAAGAATCTGTATTGCTCATTTCTATATATTTAATTGGTCGTTAGTTACAAAATTCCAAAATAAAGAAGATAAATCTCAAAATTAATTCAATTTTGAAAGCTTGATTATTCGAAAATGGCGTGTCTGACAAAAAAGAGACGTTTTTTGAACGGAATTTAATTTTCTATAAATATATATGCAAATAAATTTTTTTAACTTGATAGTTGGACAACATTGACGCAAAAATGAAAGCACAAATAAAAAATCGAAATTAAAGATGATAGACCACTTAATATTAATATTAAGGGCTTAAACCTTTCCGATAATTTTTGTTTTGTCACCTTAAACAATATTTTCTATATACTTTTCCAAAAAAAAAAAATAGTCGAAATTTTTGGCCCAGTCTAATGTACTATATATTGTAGTGGCCATTGCTAACACTATATCCTATAGTCGCTAATAACCTGAGAATTTGGAGCGACTTTAAATAATGCAAATAAAAAAAAAAAACTCAAATTTATTTCAGTTTTCAAATTTGACTATTCCCACTTATAAAATGGCTTGGGTCCCATTTTGGGTCTAATACTATGACCAGAATTTCAATCATGGATTGGTTCTCATTTCAAGATTAAATTGACAAACTATCGATTGAAATTTATTGGACTAAGTAAGTTCTAAAAAAAATCTATCCTTAAATTCTAACAATGCTTTTTTGTTTTTGAAGGGACGAACACAAAAGTGGGGAAATAGTTATCGGATGATTCAATGAAGATCATAATGGAATGTCATTAAAATACACTTGGTAGTCAAACTGTTATCAAATAGTTTTTGATTCTTGCAAAGATCTATGAAAAAATCAATACAGTACTTCAAAAGAATGGAATTTATTTAATTAATTATAGCAAAGTGTTGGAAAACGTTTCATTTGATTTGAATGCCAAAGATTATCTTGCTAAGGTTGGAATTGTACTGAAGCTGAAATTTTAATCGCTAAACTAATTGCATATTTTATTTTAGAGAGCCTATACATTCGATACAGTCTGTGAATCGAGATTTTTGGATTTTAACGTCGATAACTGAATTTTTGGAGTTCAGTTTTTAAAAAAAAAAAACAATTACATATTTTTCGACAATATAAACTATTGAAATGGGTTCTCAAAACTACGTAATAAGGTAAAGCATCAAAAATATATCATAATTTTTTGTTTTTGATTGTAATTGAGTAATATTTCCGTAGATGATTCACTTCATTTTCCAAACAACTTCGTTAAAACTGCATATTGATTTTTCCCAAGTATTCAACGTTAATGTCAGGTGCATCGAAATAATATTTACATCAAATTAACGGTAACGAGCGAGTGCTCTGGTTACTTTACGTACAATTTTGTCCCGGTTCGTTCATAATTGCGATCCATGAGGTGAGTGCACACGTTAATGTCTCGGGGACTGCTCGAAATAATTGTTATCACCCACAACACGACACATACACATACACACATGATGGTCGGACAAACGGCATGGGGCAGGAGTGTGGGGACAAATTTATTCTATTCCAGTGACACTTCAACCACATTTACACCGCAAACGCCTCATGTGGGTCTTCATTGTTTGAAGTAGGTACCTCAACAAAAATTGACTCTTCGATACATAAACAAGCAATGTACCTACAGTGTTTGTATTAGTCTTTTCATCCCTTTTGATCCTAATTTAATTGCACTTCTTGCATTTGAAGTATTCCTCGTAAAATTGATTATATTTGAATTCAACCCTTTTTGATTTTTCTGAGGTTCCAAGTCAATGATGGGAAAATATTATTAAAAATATTTTTTATATTTCTACCTCTGTACTGTTTTAAAATTTAATATTGTCTAACAATTCATGAGTTCACTGATCATTTCCCAATTTTTGTCTCTATAGGGACTAACACACTTAATTCAGATACAAAAGATATTTACAAGATTAATTACAACGTAGTAAGTCTGTTGATTGGAATGCTTTACAAAAAATACAAGATCCCGATCTTTTTATTATTACATTAATAGATAATATTAAAAAGCCTACTTGTGAGTCCACTTTTAAGGTGGATAAAAGTAAACGAAATAAATCAAATAATCCTCGTAGTACTTGGATTACTAAAGGTCGTATGATCTCATGTCAAACCTAAGAATTCCTATATAAGCTATGGAATTTGGAAAGAACTAATGTTACACTAAAAAATAATTATAAGTCTTACTGTAAAATACTAAATAAGTTGATTTCGCTAGCTTAAACAGTTATGAAAGTAAGTTTACTAATGAAATCTGTATGGATTGTAAAAAACTATAGCAATTTGTAAATAGTAAATTGGGAAAAAACTTAATATCTCGTCTGATCTTGATAATATTATACGTAATGAAGAGATTATCTCCGATAATAATTCTATTGCTGATGAATTTGTCATATTTTTTAGCAATATTGGCCCTGATCTAGCTAAGAAAATAGCATACAAATACGTAAGCATAGCAAAAAATGTTAAGGATATCACAAATAGTATTTTTCTTACGCCCACTGATTGCGTTAAAATTGAATAATTAATAACTAAAATGAAAATTAAATCAGGTGACAAAGATGGCATTGGCATAAAAGTCTTGAAACTTATTGCTACGATATTAGTGCTCCCTTAGAGTATATTTTTAACAAATGTATTAACAGTACTATTTGGCCTACAGATTTGAAAAAAGGCGATATTATACCTATACATAAATCTGGAGATAAACACTTACCTAAAAACTACAGACCTATTTCGCTCATTTCTAACTTAGTTAAAATTTTTGAGAAGGTTATCTACAGTCGACTCTATGATCAAAATAAGAGTTTTTCGCTGACTTGGAACAGTAATATTGTGTAAACAATTTATAAAATATATTGTAGTCCAATTTATGTAATATAATTTAATATAATAATATATAAAAATCATACCATAAACATAAACTTGAACAGAAATTCAAACAAAAATATTTGTGACGTATTGCCCAAATACGTATTTCGATTGCCAAGCAATCTTCCTCAGTGGTCATCAAGTAGTTTGAATCACTTACTATGATTCCTTTGTGAATTGCTTTGTGAAGAATCATCACAAAGTAGTTACGGTAGTTACTGATGAAGATTGCTTGGCAATCGAAACACGTACCTGGGCAATACATCACGAATATTTTGGTTTGAACTTCTGTTCAAATTTATGTTGGTGGTATGATTTTTATATATTATTAAATTAAATTATACTACATAAATTGGACTGCAATATATTTTTTATATTGTATACACAATAAACTCTATAATTTTTGTGTTAAAAATAAATTAATTTCTGATCTTCAATTTGGTTTCGTTAAAAACAGAGGGCACAAACGAAGGTCTTGCGACCACTTTGAAATATATATACGATAATATTGATAAAAATATACCTACGGTTTTAGTTTTTCTAGACCTAGCAAAAGCTTTCAACTCCGTGAATCACAAAATTTTATTAAATAAAATTTGGAGACGTGGTATTAGAGGTATCCCTCATAAACTACTCGAGAACTATTTTACTAATAGAGAACAACGGGTTGTCATCAAAAATAATATTAGTAAGACTAATACTGTTAAAGTAGGTGTTCCTCAAGAAACAATTCTGGGTCTACTACTCATTATTTAATATATTGATGATATTTTTAATTGTCTTCCTAATGGGGCTCTAGTTTCATATGCGGATGATACAAATATACGCTGCTCGAGCAGTACTTGGGCTGAAGTCAATCTTATTTTAACTCGATGGTTGATCAAAATTGACAATTGGTTAAGAGAAAATCATTTGTCTTTCAAAATAGATTAGTCTACGTATATTACGTTTGGTAGTTACATTGATAGCATTCCTGATAATTTCCACCTTAAAATAAATAATTTTGATCTTAAAAGAGTAATTAATTGTAAGTATCTGGGACTAATTTTCGATACGCACATGAAATGGAACTTACATGTCTATGATTGACAAAAAAATAAGGTACTTTTCATTCGTATTCTTTAAACTGAGCAAATTCTTAAGTCCCTCGGTATTAAAAACTATTTATCATGGGTTACTTGAAAACATAATCAATTATGGCATAATTGCATGGGGTGGGGCATATAAAAATAGTCTCAGGCCATTGACTACTATCCAAAAACTCTTTATTAATTACTTCATTTCATGTAGTATTGTTGATATACCCCTTGGTATCAGGGAATTGTTATTTCACTTCACGTATTATTGTTGATATACCCCTTGGTATGAGGGAATTATTTATCATCAATGCTTTAACATACTATTATAGTGAATGTAAAGCCCAATATAATAATAAGAATAAACAAATTAGATCTAATTTGTTAACGCTGCCTAAAACTAAGAAAACTACCTGCACTAAAAATCCATATCTTATTGCAATAATTTTTTTTAATAAATTGCCCAACCATCTTAAAACACTTAGTTATAGGCAAAAGAAACTGAGGAAAATATTAATAAGCACAATGAGTACCTTTAGTGACTGAACACTGAAATTATTTAATTTTCAATTAAAATTGTATTTATTTACTTTATTGGTAATTCTGTTTTAACTTGGTAAGCTTTAATTTCGATGCTCTGTTTAAATATATGCAATTATATTATGCATTACAATACAATTGTAATATTCCAGTTCTATGTACAGATGCTTTGCATCTCTATAGAATGTATATTGCAAATGAAATAAATTACTGAAAAATAAAATAAATTCATAACTTGAAGATGTGTTTTAAAAATGCCATAAAATCATTTGACAAAAATGTTCAACTTAGCTTCCTTTTTAGTTTGAGAACCACTGATTTACAATCAAAAAAGAAGAAAAAAAATTGAATGAGCTACGTAGTTTTCCGTGCTCATCTTTCATTCTTTTCCATCTCCTATTATGTCAGACCATCTTTTATGTGGATATTTGAAATCAGAGATGCGTCATATCATTAGAGAATCTCGTGCCATTTCTATAGCATGAAAATATATTTTTATGTTTATGTCGCAACATGATGCCAACATCGACGCCCAACGTATATTGGATATTGGCTGCTTCATTGCTTGCGACAATTAAATTATCGCTAAGCGATTGGATTGAAATTCCACAAATTCAAGTAAAACATTACCAACACCAACCACGAACGACAACACCCACATCGCTGCCGGAAATTAGTCGACCGAACGTAAGTAAACGCAAAAATAATTTGTCGACAGGATTTTTGTGAAATTGTGAATTTTTTTTTCATCCCCATCATCGTCCAGGACAACTTGGAGGAATTAGTTGATCGAACCGTGAACAATATGAGAACGCCGAATGACGAAAGATCAGTTACCCCTCACACGGGCGCCGTTTCCACCCCGAATGTCGCACGTGGACCGGTACGAATTACCGAAATCCCATCAAGTCATTCGAGCAATTCACAGCATGAAATAAACGTACGACGAGACGAAAGCTTCGAGCTTTACGAAAGCTATGAGGACGACGAAGACGACATTGTTGCGGAGGATGAGGACGAGGATGATGAATACGTGGACGATATCGATAAGACCGGCGATAATAGTAACGAATCAAAAGCGGATGACAATGGAAATGGTCCGCACGAAAACAATGGGTCATTATTTTCAGCTGCCGGATTTCTGCCGTTTCTCAAATCCATTCAAAGTACGCTCATATCAAATGGACAGAAAAAACAATCAACCGCGCAAAAAATTCACCTGCTCGAAGAAATCAAGGATCAACTGTTTACAAATATTGGTGAGAGTTCTTAATTTTGAATTTCTAACTTTTAGCATGATTCATTTGATTAGTGTCCATTAGACTGATTCAAACAAAAATTATGAATTTTTTTTTCTTAATTATATCGAAAATATTGTTGGGAATGGCAAAAAAAAATCCTGTGAAAGTTTAAGCTCTTAATATTAATATTAAGAGGTGCCGCATCGCAAATTTCGATTTTCCATTTAAATAACATGGGAACAATATTTTCTTGCACTTTGGAATTTTATAGCTCACGTTGATGACAATATTTTGGAATAAAAAAGAGATATTCTTGTGGAAAATTAAACGATCTACAAAAAAGGTCGCATACAAATTTTTGATATATTTATTTTTTCAAAAGTTATTCGAGGTCAAAGTTGAACTAAAGAGAAATTTTAATATTTTTTCATTTTTTTGACGCAACCATCAATTTTATGAGAAAATTTTATAGGACATTTTTTGTAGAGCACTTTTTTTTCTATAAGTTATCTTTATAAAAGTTTTTGATATTTTTTACAGGTTCTTAGTAATAAAAAAAACATTATATTAAAAATATAATTATTCAGGGAATATTATTAATTTAAAACAATAAAATTACGAATATTTTCAGTTTAATGCAAATAACTTAGGACCTGTGAAAAAAAATCAAAAACTTTTAAAGATATAAGTAATAGCAAAAAAAGTGCTCTACAAAAAATGTCCTATAAAATTTTCACATAAAATTGTTGGTTACATCAAAAAATTGAAAAAATATTAAAATTTCTCTTTAGTTGAACTTTGATCTCGAATAACTTTCGAAGGAATAAATATATCAAAAACCTGTGATAGAAACCTTTTTTGTTGATCGTTCAATTTTCTACAAGAATATTACTTGGTCATTCCGAAATATTGGCACCAACGTGAGCTTTAAAATTCCAAAATGCAAGAGAATATTGTTCCCATGTTATTTAAATGGAAAATCGAAATTTGCGATGCGGCACCTCTTAATATTAAGAGCTTAAACTTTCTCAGGATTTTTTTGTCATTCCCAGCAATATTTTCGAAATAATTAAGAAAAAAAATCATCCTTTTTTTTGAATCAGTCTAATGGCCACTAATCAAATGAATCAGTAATAAAAAAAAATAAAAATATAATAATTCAGGGAATATTATTAATTTAAAACAATAAAATTTACGAATATGTTCAGTTTAATGCAAATAACTTAGAACCTGTGAAAAATATCAAAAACTTTTATATAGATCAGTTATAGAAAAAAAGTGCTTTACAAAAAATGTCCTATAAAATTTTCTCATAAAATTGATGGTTGCGTCAAAAAATGGAAAAAAATATTAAAATATCTCTTTAGTTCATCTTTGACCTCGAATAACTTTTAAAGAAACAAATATATCAGGAACTTGTAAGAAACCTTTTTTTGTAGATCGTTCAATTTTCTACAAGAATATACCTTGTTCATTTCGAAATAGTCAATAGAAATTCACCAGCAACAATTAATGCAATTCAGCTGAAAATTAAAGCACAAATTCCATTAACATCAAATAAAAGATCAGCTTGATCAGCACGATTTTCGGCCCTACATCGCAAAAGTTTTTGAAGAAACTTTAAAAATATTTCTTTGGGATGTTTTACTCCTCCAGCTTTATTGTATAATGCTCCGTTTTATTATCAATTACAATGTACTTTAGTCCATGAACCATGGTCAAACCAGTACTCTAATTTCCAAATATGCTAATTATTAAAGCGATTCCTGGAAAACTTTCCTTGACTCCTGGATTCTTATTAAGGAAATTTATTACTACTTCAAAGACAGTACTTTGAGTTCAAACTTGGTAACGCTTTTTTTAATATAAAGCTTTGAAAAAAATATTCGAAATTTATTTTTTCATCTAATTGTGATAAATTTTGTTATTCTACCAAAGCATTTTTTTAATTTCTTTTCTTTAGATCCATTAAAACAAAGATAATGGAAAAAGAAGCTCTTATTAATAAAATTAATTTTTATTAGAAGAAAGTAAAGCCTACACAATTTAATGTTATGTAGGCGAGACGTGGGTATTTGCTGATTATTTTATTGAAATGAATTAATTTTTTTTTTGAGGGAAACGAATTTTACTTATTTATATTGTGTTGGAATTTATGCTGATGAATAAATCAATCATTTCGAAGATCAAACTCAGATTAATATCGCTACAACTGCCAATATTAAACTTTGATTGTTTTTGTCGAAATTAATTATTTGTATGAAATTAATTTTAACATTTCGTATTTACATTGTAAGATTTTAAATATTTGAATTGTTTATCAGAATACCGAATCAACTCTTTATGGGGCACCCCACTGGAGACGGGCGCTCGTGGTTACAGCACCCACAAAGACGGCCACGAGTACGAGAGTGGAGTTGATTTTCCGTCAAACGCCGCCGCTTTGTTGGCACTTAGTTTTTTGACGTTCGCCGTTTATTTAATTAAATTGATATTGGTATGATTATAAAACACTCGGCCGCCCAACACAATAAGGGATGAAAAAATTAATTAATTTCTCCCCATTCTCTTGCAGCAAGTTTGTCAAGTTCTACAAAATCATAATGCGACGACAACCACCGGCCGACGAAGACGTAGATCGACGGCACAAGATTATGATAATCAAGCCTGGATTTTACATTTAATGGAATCGTTCTCGTTTGATTAAGAAGAAAACGAAAATAAAAAAAGAACAAAAAAAAAGAACAAACAAAAGTACTTATATAACGACGGGAAACGGAGATAACAAACGAGACAGAGTGGAAGGAAGGAAATCCAACTGTTCAAAGTGATAAGAGAGCTTTAAGCTTTAGTGTTTGTATAAAGGACTTAATAATTTGAATATATTGTTTAATTAGTACAAAAATATCGAGAGATTAACTTTAAAACAGGCAATTTATAAATAATTTCCTTATTCGTAGTTGTACCAAATAAAAAATATTTTAGGAAATTTTTTTCTCTTTGTAGTGTTCTATCTATTACTTGCCTACCTTCTAATTAAAACTTTTTTTAAATGATTTATTGGATTTTTCCGAATTCACAAAAGGATCTAGCCGATTAAACATTTGAAAACTGCACTTCTGTCTAATGACTAGATCTTATCTTATTTTTATTGTTGTTCATCTAAAATAGCCATTCACTTAATCTCACACCCCTAACCCTTATAGTAAGGGAATAATGGAGGTGACAACCCTAAACTTATTTTTTTTTCTTAGCACCTATTGAAGATATCTTCATGAAATTAAAACTATACATAACTATTAGAAAACTTATTATTATTTTTTTTTTAGAATTTTTGCAAAATTGGAAACTGTAAAACGAGAAGTATATTTTTGGAGATGGTTTTTAATACCAATCCCCAAAATGCCACCTATCGAAAAAATATATTTTATATGTTAATTAGTTAGGTACCATATGTTAAAGTTACAAAATAATCGAATTGTTGGAACATATTTTAAAAAAATAAAAATAAAAGTATGTGATCATATTAAATCATGTATAATAGACTGGGCCAAAAAAATCGACTATTTTTTTTTTGAAAAGTATATCAAAAATATTGTTCAAGGAGACAAAAAAAAATCATCGGGACAGTTTGAGTCCTTAATACTAATATTAAGAGGTCTGTCATCTTTAATTTCGATTTTATATTTGTGCTCTCATTTTTGCGTCAATGCTGTTAAACTATCAAGATAAAAAAATTCACTTGCACATATATTTATAGAAAACCTAATTCCCTACAAAAAATTTCCTCTTTTAAAATTTTTGATAGACATACCGTTTCCGAATAATCAAGCATCAAACATTGATATAATTTTTAGATTGATCTTCTTTATTTTAGAATTTTGTAACTAACGAATAAATAAATATATGGAAGTAAACAATATAGATTCTTAAAGGAAATTTTATATTCTACAAAAAAGGTGTCTTACAGTATTTACATAAAATCACTTTTTCAAAATTTATTCACAATTAAATTTGAAGTTGAAGGAAAAATTAAATAATTGTTTTTTTCGTTGTTCAACCAATTTTGAAAAAGTGATTTTATGTTAAAACCTTAAGATACCTTTTTGTAGAGCATTAAGTTCCCTTCAAGAATCTTTATTGTTCATTTCTATATACTTATTTGTTCGTTAGTTACAAAATTCCAAAATAAAGAAGATAAATCTAAAAATTATCTCAATGTTTAAAGCTTGATTATTCGAAAATGGCGTGTCTGGCAAACATTTTTAAAGACACATTTTTTGTAGAAAATTTAATTTTCTATAAATATATGTGCAAACGAATTTTTTTAACTTGATAGTTGGACAGCATTGACGCAAAAATGAAAGTACAAATAAAAAACCGAAATTAAAGATGATAGACCTCTTAATATTAATATTAAGGGCTCAAACTGTCCCAATAGTTTTTTTTTGTCACCTTGAACCATATTAGTGATATACTTTCCAAAAAAAATAGTCGATTTTTTTGGCTCAGTCTATTATACATAATTTAATATAGCCACATACTTTGATTTTATTTTTTTTAAAATATGTTTTGTAACTTTAACATATGATTGCTAACTAATTAACATATAAAATATATTATTTTGGTAAGTGTCATTTTAGGGATGGCTAATAAAAACCATCTTCAAAAATAAACTTCTCATTTTTAGAGTTTCCAATTATGCAAAATTTCTCAAAAAAATGTATTATAATTAGTTTTCTAATAGTCATATATAGGTTCAATTTGATGAAGATATCTTTTGTGAGTAGTGAGAAAAAAATATTTACGTTAAGGGTTGTCACCCCCTATTATTCCCTTACTATAGGGGTTTAAGTATATGGCTATCTTAGATGAAAAACAATAAAAACAAGGTAAGATTCAGTCATTAGACAGGAGTGCAGTTTTCAATTGCTTAATCGGTTAGATCCTTTATGTCACAGAAATTTTCGATAGAAATTACTGGTAAAAATATTCCCAAAGAAAAAATCTTTGCTCTCGATAGTTATAGAATCAGCAGATGTTTGTGGAAATGGGGGAAATCTAGCGAGTAAACATTGTCGGAAAAATTTAATTTTCGTAATATTTGACATTCATTTCTGTTGCGATTAGAGATCGTTGTCAGAGCGTGACTTCTATATTTCCAACATTTAATATTTGATTCCTAAAATGATTACCTGAGCTATTTACTTTTCATCAACGCCACTCACCTAGTGCACAGATTCTCAGGGGCGGGGGTGGGTCGCACACATTAGCAGCATGGGAAATTGTGCCATTTCCCAAAGCCGATTTAAGGGATGTCAACGAAGAGGGTTGCAATTTCGACCGTTGACAGGCTGGAATATAACGCGCACACGGCGACACTTTATTTCTGCTACATAATTAACTTTGTGCAGTCCTTCCTCTTTTTCATCCTCCTTGAAATTTCCATCCGTGATATTATTGCATTTACTGCTGTTCAACGCCCTATTATTTATCATTATTGTTATTATTTCCGATGGGAAATTTTTGTCGAAAAAAAAAATTAAATTTTCCAGTTAGAGAACATTTTGGTTTTTGCTCACGATTCTTTTATGGTCGCGTTAGAAACATGACTTTATTTTTATATGGATATTTACAGTTCAACCCCTTGTACGTCGGGAATAGAAAATGCAAACATGTCTATTAGAGTTTGTGAAGAAAATTTTCTTAACTTGCATTTAAAGTTTCCGGTTGCTCTTCCCGTCTGCGTTGAGAAAACGACCTCCGATTCCTGACTTATTTCCATTTCGTTCCGGTCGTTTTCCGCCCCTTTTATTTTCGCCGTCAATACGTTTTCACTGTATTTAATATTGCCATTATTACGGAAATCATCTTTTGCTAAATGACTTGAGGGTGAAATTCTTGTTATTTGCTGTTGATCCAAATGTTCCTCGGTATCGTTTTTCTCGATGTTTTCTTATATTTTATGGTATAGATGTATGGGTAGACGCGTCGATTATTATCAACGATAAAACGTTACACCACGTTTACGTTGTGTATGTGTTTTTACGTGACTTTCCCCCTTTTTAACGTTGTGCCCCCTTTCTCTAGTAACTCAAAAAGGTATATTATTATCTTCATTTTAAAACCCGATCTCAACACGTACTATGTAGCGAAGAAAATATTATAAAATATCGAAAGAAAATCACAAGAAAGATATTTTCTCGATTTATACTTAGACCCAAATAATTTACACACCATTTATTTAAAATGGTGGAAAAATATAACAATACAAAGGTAGCAAGTCAATTAAAAATTGGGGATTGCATCCCCAAATATTTCGACCACTTTTCAAGAGTTATAATTGGCAAATTAAAATCCCATTGTACTATTCTCACTGTTTTTTTTTCTGTGAGGTCGCATCTTTGAAAATGATTTGTGGTTTTATTATATTTATGTTATGGTTTAATGTTGGGTTGTATAGATGAAAATTGAGCTTTTTCAGATACTTTATGCAGTATTTTTTAAATTCCTGCTCCTCTGTTGGTTTATCTAAACCATCATGCATTTTGGTGTTGTTTATATACCAATAAGTGTTAATTATTTGTTGGAGAGTTTCTTATTGACATCTCTGGAGAATCTCAATGTTAAAATTAGGTGCATTGTTCCAAAATTGGATACCATAGGTCTAATACTACCATGTAAATAAGTATCTTATTTAGCATCGAAAATAAAGATGATTTTTTTTTCAGCCAAAAAAATTTCTTTTGAAAAAAGTCCAACTTCTTATTCAGTATTGATTCTCAAAATGAAAGTTGTTTTTTTTTAATTGAAAACAGCATTGTTGGGATTTGAAACTTCATGTACCAAAAAAACGACAGTAGAAAATTAAATTCACTATAAAAAACGTCTCGGAAAATTTTTTCCAGACGCCGTTTTGCGCCGTTTCCGAATAATCAAGCTTTAAATATTGATATTTTTTTTTTTTCAATAAGAAGATAATTCTGGTTGTTTAAGATCGGTTTTTTATTTACTATTTTTATTATTCAATTAGCTACGTTTCGTTACGAATCGTAACTTTATCAAGCTTCTTGATTCACAAAAATAAAATATTTTCAATTTAAATTCAATAAAAAAATGTATTTATTGATTTATTGAGTTATTTATTGAATTTAAATTGAAAATACTTTATTTTTGTCAATCAAGAAGACTGATGAAGTTAAAATCAGTAACGAAACGTAGCTAATTTAATAATAAAAAACCGATCTTAAACAACCTGAATTGTCTTCTAATTTAAAAAAATAAAAGCTGAAATCTGAATTTTTCACATATTGATATAGTTTTTAGATTTATCTTCTTTATTTAGGAATTTTGTAACTAATGAACAAATAAATATGCAGAAATTAACAATATGGATTCTTAAAGGAAATTTAATGCTCTACAAAAAAGGTCTGGTATTTCTTTTTAAATAAATCACTCTTTCAAAAGTTATTCACAATTAAAGTTGAACAAAATTAAATTAAATTATTGTTTTTTATCGTTGTTGAACCAATTTTGAAAAAGTGATTTTAATTAAAAACGTTAACAGACCTTTTTTGTAGAGCATTAAATTCCCTTCAAGAATTTATATTGTTTATTTCTATATATTTATTTGTTTATTAGTTACAAAATTCCAAAACAAAGAAGATAAATCTAAAAATTGTATCAAAGTTTAAAGCTTGATTATTCGGAAACGACGTGTCTGGCAAAAATTTTCAAAGAAACTTTTTTGTAGGGAATTTAATTTTCTTTGAATATTAGTGCAGATAATTTTTTTTACTTTGATAGTTTGGCAGCAATGATGCAAAAATCAAAGCACAGATAAGAAATCGACATTAAAGATGATGGACCTCTTAATATTAATATTAAGGGCTCAAAACTTCCCAATATTTCTTATTTGTCACCTTGAACAATATTTTCGATATACTTATACCAAAAAATATTGTCGTTTTTTTTTGGCCTAGTCTAATATACATAATATTGATGTATTTCTACTGAAATTTTCAAGATACTCTAGTCTTTCTTTTTGATTATCTTATTAAAAATTCCTATCCCAATTCAATAAAAATTTTCTTTTTAAGCCCAGAAAAACGTTTTTATTTGGGTTATTACGCATTAACTAAGAAGTCTGGAATATTTTTATTTTTTTCACAATTTCGTTTTTTGATAAAAATAAATTATCAAAAAGTTGTTCAAATTGATAAGGAAAATCTTATATCAATTTTGGTTATTAAGATTTGGAGTTAAGTTTTACTGTATAAAGTCCTTGCAAATTATAAATTGGTATTGTTTCAGTAAAACTTTAATAACAAAATTGCATTTTAATTTTTACGTCAACTATTAACTTATACATCAAATCGATTACGGTATTGGAATTATTTAGTTTAACTTTTGTTGTTATATTGTTCCACAAATGTTTCTTTGTAATTTTGAAATATTTGTATAAGCGAAACAAGACGCTTATTGGCTTCGTATACTCTCGATAATAATCCCCTTGAAATGCGTAAAGCTGGATAATACAAAGATAATTGCCAGATACTTTTGTAGTGAAACGTTTCCTTGAAATGTTTCAATTTATGTTAAGGAAGATATAATTTTAAATATTGGGGATGTTTTAAATTATCTTCCGAGATGTAACAAGGGTAGTCACGTAACAGTTGCTGGTTCGGAAAATTAATTAAAACTCAAATTTTCTTGCAGTTGGCTTACAAATTTTTTGAGATTTTTTCTAAAGCAAAAACGGTGGCAAACATACGAAAATACAAGTACAACAAAGCTCAGCAAGTTGTTACATTCATTAAAATTTCCATCTTATCTTCATCCCGTACAAAGTTTCCTCACACCCCATCATCATCGTCATATACCTGCACAGTTTATTTCTATAAATGTTAGAAACTATTTTAACTTATGTAAAGTACTACAAAGATACCAATCTCACGTACCTTTCTTGTCCCCCTCGTTTTCCATTTCTTGAATTCGCGCCCGTTCCGCTATCAAACCATTTTCCCCTTTTTCACCCCTTTTTCCATCATTTCCACTTGTCTCATTTTATGAAACTATACACATATAACCACCGGAAAACTTCAACTTGTTCATCCCCTGGAATGGGAACGGGACACGTGGAATGAGGGGGAGGGAGACGCATCGGATTCACCTCATACTGCATGGTAAATCTGAACACAACATGCAACGAAAAGTGTGGTAAAATGAACGGAGAAATGAAGAATTTGCCCAAAGACGAAGACGATTCCCATGTAGAACTGAATCTTTTGTACAGTTCTTCATTTCACTCTGATGAGAATAGAGTTAATTTAAATGTTGTAACTTTTTTTTTTCTTTGTTTTGTTACGTTCATTTTTGTGCTGTGCATTTTCTTGGGGGAAATTAAATTTTCAAACTTATTCAATTGTTTTTGAAATGCGATACACAAACACAAAATTGGCAAAGGATATTCGACAAGACAAACTGATCGTTAACTCTCCGGAGAGTTGTAATCAAATAAATGAAATACATGGAAACTTATTTTGGTATTTCAACGGAAAAATATAAGGGAAGAAAAAAGACGAATGAAAAATTAAATGACTACAATGTATTTGACCCATAAAATATTTTATAAATAACCAAGGAAAGTTCATTTTTATTTCTTCAAATCTTTTCAATACAAATTTATAGGAATAAACTAATATTTTAGTTACTATTTAAGTAGTAACTTTGCATTAAGATTTGATGTCAGTAACCAATGTAAATAGGTGCTAAACTATCAAACATTGATACATTAATCATAGAATAAATAATTGTTCAATGTTTGCTTGAAAACTAAAAGAAATTTAATACTTTTACAGAAGTAAAATTAAAGTTAACTTATTTTTATGGATAAAAATTTTTCATCCCAATTAAGTGTATGGGTAGTCAATCATCCCCTTTCATCACCCCTCTTATAACTCATAAAAAAACGGTGTGTACACTAATGTAATTGCGTAAGAAGTTAAAATTGCAGTAATTAAAAAAATGGCATTGCCATAGAATATTCCTGTAAACCCTCAAAAGGTACATCAGTTATTAGTAGTTTGTAACAGAAAACAAAGAATGTTTCCTCAAAAAAATGAGTTTAATACATATATTAAAATTATTGTCTCAAATTAATTGTCCCAAAGAACTAGCTAATTGTTGTCATTGGTCACAACTGACATTTTGTTTTCACCACTTATCAGTTTTGCCAGAATTGGGCTGTGAATATTTCCCTGAAAGTAACTAGTTTTCATGAAAGATTATTAAATGAAAGATTTAATAGGTGCCTTATGTTTCTTTAGCAGCATCCACATCTACCAACGTTGCATTTTTAAATTAATTCGTTGTTTTTTTTGAAGTGAAAATTTCTTCAGCATCGTTGTGACTTGAAATTTTATGAAACCGAAACGAAAAGTGGCAATAAAAAGAGAAACATACACATAAATCTACGGATTATTGTCATGATTATCAAAAAAAAAAAAGTAAAAAAAACAAGGCTATAAAGACGTCAAAAGGTTAAACAGAACGTGTTCGTGAATTTCGGACACGCCGAAAAGCATTATTATATAGGAAAAACAATAGTTTTTATACCTTTAAAAATGATTCGACTGTGCAAAATAGTAAAAATGATGCTAGTTAGTACTTAAATATTTTCTAATCGCATATTTCGTCTTTAACCCCGAAATTTCAATAAAATAAAAGCTAATTTAAAATTAATTCTGATATCAAAAAATATTACGAACTGTTTTCCAGATGCTACTCAAATGAATGTACAGCCGATTCCTTAAGTGCTCACAATTTCGTTGAAATAAAGTTTCTCATGAAGAATTTCGTAAAAAAAATTTTAACAATATGTTCGGTCATACTTTGTGCTCCTTTTGTGAACGATTGTGATTCCAACGAAAACTAAAAACCACAACGTCCAGGACATGAAGATCTTTTATAGATAATAATTAAAAATTCTTATGCAAATGATAATATTTTATTGTGCTGTAGGTATTTTCAAGCAATCGAGAAAAAATGTAATTTCAATGATGTCCAAATACAATAGTTTCAAATATTAAACGATACCTGCATCTTTACCACCACTGGATTTATTTCATACTTCCATCAAAATATACTCTCGGATCATTTATCAAAAATACAAATTTGGATTCTGGATAAATTTATGTAATATATATGTTAATAAATCGTAAAATAAATCCTATAATTATCCTACTCATAAAATCTTAAATTCGTCTCAATATCTTGAAGTTCATCTTTTTTGAAGGTTGCACTCCTACCACGTGTGAACTGCACACATGTGTTAAATTTAAATCTTTTGCTCTTTTGTTGGTAAATTTTCTTTATGACCTGATTTCCACTGGAATCAATTTAAAAAACCAAGTAGAAAATGTAACGTCGCTAGATATTGATGCTGCTAAAAGGGAAATGAGCCATATTGGCTATTCCATCATGCTGTATAGTATTTGACAATTTTATACAAAATTGACTACTTATACAAATTTGTACCTTACATATATTAATTGACTGTTTTTTCAATACAGAAAAGATCACTTTTTCGAAAAATAGTTATCAAAAACATTGACCATATAGAAGAGGGTTTTAGAAAATAAATTATTATGTATAGTTATGAATTAACAGTCAATTGAATACAGATTTAAATTATTTAAGAAGTCAATTGCGTGTACCTATAACATGTAGAAATAGCGACGGAGTAAAAATAAAATTATTACAATTGTAAATTTCTAGATTTATTATCCATTTAAATTTATATATTGAAACTGATTTTTACTTCAACTATAAACAAACATAATGCAATATAGTTTATCAATCGATTTTCCTTGCGTTATTTCATATAATGTAGTAAGAATTAATGCATTAACCAGAATATTTAAAATTTAGAGAAAAATGTTTTTTATTTAATGCTTAAACACTTGTGAAAATTTTAAAGCGATTCATTAAATCGTTATGCAGTTATTGCACTTTAAAAATACTATGTTTTTACTGGTAATCTTATGGAGATCTGGGAATCGAAAAGACTAAATTTATTTTTATTGGTGTAAATTTTTTTATAAACCAAAATTAGGATAGCGATTAAATGATTTTCAAACCAATAAAAGATGCTCCATTAATAAGTTCTACCACTGACCAAATACGAATCATTCTCGCTATCTTTAATTGAACAAATGGACACAATAATACAATTGAATTGGAAAAAAATGATATTCGAAGAATATGTGGGAGTTCCTGGTGGAACGAGTGGTTCGCATTCCGAGTGCTATATAATGCTGTTGCCGCTGAAAGAGATATAATAATAAAAGTTGATTTGAGACTAATCGTGCGGAAAATAGTTTTTCAAATGGCTCTGAGCCTTATACTTTCTTGCTTGAATACACTTTATTATCCCCTCATCCCACCACTTTGGGTACCTGCTTCTCCATTTACGTTGGCGTACAATACAAATGAACAGCCCTTGGTCATTTGGTCCTTGCGAAAAAATAAAATCACTTGATGATCTCACAGCACAATGGCTAAATGATTACTTACTTATCAATGGAAAAATGGCAGCTTAATAAATTTAACCATTTGCTCATCGAAAATATTGACCTCTGTTTCTTATCTTTGATATACCATTAGTGGGAAAATCTTCAGAACAAATCTTATATTTGAGGGAAAAAAATGTTGAATATCTTTAAAAGAATTGCCATCTTGGAAATATTCAAAGAAATAGTGGATTATTGTCGTTAAAAGATAAGGGAGTTTGCTTATAAAATAGCAATAAACAACCAAAAATTTGATGCTCAAAGAAAATTACATTTAAACTTTAAAAACAGAATTATATTCTGCTATACTTTTAACACAGATTCAGCAAATCCAATTTGATATTTTTTATAGTCGAAAATGGTATAGTAGTTTTGGAAAAATGGAACTCCCAAAACCCAATTATCCGTATTGATTGCCAATAATCTCGATTCACAGACTGTATTAAACGTATAGACCACCTAAAATCAAATGCAAAATTTCTTTAATCACTGATCAAAGTATTACCATCAAATACAAATCCTACCTTGGCGATATAATCTTCGGCGGTCAAATTGTACGAAACGTTTCCAATTTCAAAACTTAACGTTGGAAATTCCAAAACTTTGCTACAATTAACCAAATAAACTCCATCCTCTCGAAGAACAGCATTGATTTTTTCATGAATCTGAGCAATATCTTGGTAAGGACCCGAAATTGTTAAGGATCCGGAAGCCAAAACAGCATAACCGGTACTCAATTCCAAATCATCGAAACTTACAGAATCCGGTTTGACTAACCAAGTATGATTTGAACTTGAGTTCACAAAATTAATGCTTGAAGTAATATGATCTTGATTGTATCCTCCAAAAACGATTTCCCCACTTTTATGTTCGTCTTTATAGAACCAAAAAAGCATTGTTTGAATTTAGAATTGAAAATATTTTTTTTAAGAAATTACTTTGATAAATAAATTCCAATGAAAGAATCGTCAATTAAACCTTGCAAGAACAGATATTCCATGATTGAAGTTCTTTCGGTAGTATTAGACCCTGAATTAGGGCCCAAACCAAAAAATCCTTCAATAATTTGGGTATCGAACATCAGTGGTTCTTTGACAGCTTTTTCGAATTGATAAGTGAGAATTGTCAAATCCGAGAGCCTAAAAATAAATTTTCATATTTTATTTTTTTTGGTTCAATTAGAACGTTTATTGTGGTATTACTGTTAAGTAATGATAAAAAAATTGCCTTGGATTTTTACGTAAGGTTGGAAATCAATTTCAAATTATTGGTGAGTTTTAATAGATGTGGACAAAGCTGTTTCTTTCTAGAAATCATTTAAAAATAATTATAAAAAAAATCCAAAGAAGAAACATCAATTCAAATGCCATGAAATGGATTTTACAATTTGTGTTTCATTAGATTTTTGTGGACTATATTAGGGAAATTTTTAAATTTGGTGGCACATTTAACTTCCAAAATTATTGTGCAATTGGTAGCATTGCATTGAATTTTTTTTTGTCCAATCAAAGTATTTTAATTAATTAGTTTAGTGCAAAGTCTATCAAGCAAATCTTGAAGGTTTAGCGAATAATCTTTTATAATTGTCTAATCAGGTCGAAAATAATTTGATGAATCTTTTTACTTTCGTTAACTTTTCCAAAAAATTTAAAAAAAAACAATAAAAAAAAAAACTTACGACATGAAATGATGGCTTTTCTACATTTGGATGAAGGGACCCAACTAAAAGCTTCAGCCATTTCGAAGATCACATGAAAAACTTGGTTATTAGAACTAAGGGATATTGTTCCAAAAAACTTTAAAAAATTAGCAATAATAAAAGATATTTGTCGAATAAAAAACCATTTTTCATATTGAAAAGTCTTCATCTTGAATGTTGATTTTTCGACAATGGATTTCTAAATTTGACAATGAAAAATAAAGATATATTGAAAAAAATAGTTTAATTAATCCCATACCTTATAGAACCACCATTGACTATTGCTACAAAAGCCAAAATGGAGAAAACAAGTTTAATATAGATTATTTTTCGATTTTGGATTGAAAATCCTTTGTATTACCTTACTTTTTAGTCTAAAATTTAATCAATAGGTGATGATTTTTTATCTAAAAATGTTCATAAATAGCCAGAAATGATTAACTTATCTTTGAGGGTTTCAAAAAACATCTTTAAAGCAAATAAGTTTCATATTTTTTTCATGGAATCATACTGTAAAAATTATTTAATTTATATGACTAATTTAAAGGCTTCTTAGTTCTAAACTATTTTGGTGTTTCTAGTATTACATAGATAAGAATGTTTTGTTAGTTTTTTGAGTTCCACGAAATTTTTAATATTTCAATAAATTATATTTATTATGTTGCAACATCGTAAAATTTTCAATTCGCAATTTCTGGCATCTAGAAATTTGTCAAGAAAATGTTGCTATTGAAATATATATCCTCAACGGCCATTGGAAGTAATAATTCTTGTAAATTACTTAAAAGATTTTCTTCAACTTCTGATGATTAGAAAAGTAATGATACATATTTAAATTTCTTTTATCTGGTGATTATTGGAAATTTTTATATTCCCATTTTCGAAAAATATATTTATACCTTAAAATTTTGGCACTTTTTAAAATGGATGCTATCTTTTAAGCGTAGTAGAGGTTTGATTTGGGAATTAAGTTGGTTTTTAGGCTATAGAATATAGAATTAGGTCCAAATTGAATAAATTAGGAAGGAAGAAAAATGTAAAACAATTTAAAAAAAATGGCATTATATCTGAGATAGAATTACAAGGTAATGGTTTCATTATGCTTCGGGATAATAATTCCAAACAAATCTCTAAATCTTAAGAGTTTAATCAATATCTTTAGAGAGGAAATAATTAGATGAAATTTTGGATAATTTAATTTAGGAACCACAAAGTTCTGATCTCTACCCGATAGACCTTTTGAGGGAGGTGTTCGATAAAATTGTTTAGAATTACTGCTCTTTTCGTTTATCGACATGAAACGGAAACTTCAAAAGAAAGTTATAGTCAATTTTTACCGAAAATAATGAAAAAATAACTTTTGAGATTTTTAACCACAATTTGGCATTAAGTAAAAATTAAAAAAAAAAAAAAAAAAAAAAACTGAAATTGAACCCAAAACTCAACAAATTATTTAAGAAGCCCAAACGATAACTTATAGGCCAATACTCAAACTCACCTCTGAATTATTTAGAATGTCTTTGGAGAGGAAATAATTAGATAAAAGTTTTATAAAATTTAGTTTAGGTACCACAAAGTCCTGATATCTACCCGATAGACCTTTTGGGGGAGGTTTTAGATAAAATTGTTTGGAATCACTGCTTTTTTTGTTTATAGACATGAAACGGAAACTTAAAGAAGTTTGTAGCCATTTTTTACCGGAAATAATGAAAAAAAATAAACTTTTGAGATTTTTTAAGCACAATTTTGCATTAAGTAAATATTTAAAAAAAAACAGAAATTGAACCCAACTAAATTAATTATTTAAGAAGCCCATATGTTAACTAATAGACCAATACTCAAACTCACCTCTGAATTATGTAGAATGTCTTAAGTTAGATGAAGTTTTGGATAATTTAGTTTAGGTACCACAAAGTCCTGATCACTACCCGATAGACTTTTCGGGGGTGGTGTTCGACAAAACTGTTTGGAATCACTGCTCTTTTTGTTTATAAACGTGAAACAGAAACTTCAAGAAAGTTGTAGCAATTATTTACCGGAAATAATTTAAAAAAATAACTTTTTGGGATCTTTTAACCACAATTTTGCATTAAGTAAATATTAAAAAAAAAACAGAAATGAATCCAAAACTCAACAAATTATTTAAGAAGCCCATACTATAACTAAAAGGCCAATACTCAAACTCACCTCTGAATTATGTTGAATTTCTTTGGAGAGGAAATAATTAGAAGAAGTTTTGGAAAATTTAGTTTAGGTACCACAAAGTCCTCTCTCTACCCGATAGACCTTTTGGGAGATGATTTTGATAAAATTGTTTGGAATCACTGCTTTTTTCGTTTATAGATTTGAAACGGAAACTTCAAGAAAGTTATAGCGATTTTTTACCAGAAATATTAAAAATAAATAACCTTTTGGGATTTTTGAATCACAATTTTGCAGTAAATAAACATTTAAAAAAACAGAAATTGAACTAACAGGCCAATATCCAAACACACCTCTGAATTATGTAGAATGTCTTTAGAGAGGATAAAATTATATTAAGTTTTGGAAAATTTTGTTTAAGCATCACAATATCTTGATCTCTACTCGATACACCTTTTGGAGGAGGTGTTCGATAAAATTGTTTGGAATCACTGCTCTTTTTGTTTATAGACATGAAACAGAAACTTCAAGAAAGTTGTATTAATTTTTTTACCGGAAATAATAAAAAAAAATAACTTTTTAGGATCTTTTAATCACAATTTTCCAGTAAATACACATTAAAAAAAAACGAAAGTTGAACCAAAAACTCTACAAATTATTTAAGAAGCTAATACATTAACTAATAGACCATAAAGATATGCAACAGTGGCAATATTTGTTGATATTTGTTATTCAAAAATATTATGTAGCCTATTGTGAGTGGAAAATTGTTTTGTATTGTAATTCTAAAATTAACTAAAATCGGTTTTTCCGTTCTTTTATTATAAGAAAACACACAGACAGACAGACTGACAATTTTTTTTCAATAGCATTAAAATAAAAAAAGGACATATTTTAAAAAATATTAACCCCAATATGCGATCAAAATTTAAAATGTACACACAGTCGTAAGAATTAAATATATTAGTATTGAAATTACATTTTCTATGGAAGACAGGATATTGCCAATTAATTTAGTGCTTAGTAACCATAAAATTATAAATTTAAATCAGAAAATTAAACTTAATTATTTTTATTGTTTAATTCCACAAAAAAAGATTAAAACATAGTACGTATCTAATAATTTTTCGAAACACTTACAGATAAGTTTCTTATTTATTGCTAATTGAGATAAAAAATATAAATTTTTGATTAGATTTTCATATAAAAGGCCAGGTAGCACAATGAATTTTCAATCAAAAACCAAAAGGCAATCGATTAACAAGTAAATAAAAATGGCTTCAATAAAATTCATTCTTTCCGTTTTGGCTTTGGTAGCCCTAGCCAATGGTGGATCTATAAGGTAGGCAAAAAAAAAAATTTTTTTATTTTAAATTTCAATGATTTTTTTTCTTTAACTCAGAAAATCACCGTCAAACAAATTACATTCGGTTCCTTTAACCCAAAGAGGAGTAGTAAGTTATTTTTTTTAGTTGCAAATTTATTTAATATTATCTTTGATTGAAATTTTAAGCATTTTGGAACAATTTCCCTTGGTTCGAATAATCAAGTTTTTCGTGTGGTTTTCGAAACTGCTGAAGCTTTTAGTTGGGTCCCATCAGCCAAATGTAACAAAACCAACATTTCGTGTCGTAAGTTTTCTTTTTCTTAACACTTAATTGGAGATTATATTCAATAAATGATAGAAAAAATTAATCACTTTAAGAAGTAGCATCAAATTATTCAAGACTTGATAAGATAAATATAAAAGATTTGACAATCACTAAACCTTCATGATTTGCTCTATGATTTTACCGATCAGTTTAGAAAAATTTTTAAAGTTAAACCTTCAAACTAATTTAGATATAAACCTCCAAAAGTTAACAACTATTTGATGAAATATAAAATAAAAAATGTTTTGTAAAACTAATTAACATATCTCTAAATTGATTTTTAGAACGAAACAACCAATATGACGCATTAGCTTCGTCCACATCTATTGAGACTCACCAACAATTTGAAATTGATTTCCAACCCTCTGGGAAGGTCCAAGGCAATTTCGTTTATGATTCTTTAACAGTAATACCAAAATAAACATTCAAATTTAATCAAAGAACCAATATGAACATTTCTTTTTCAGCTATCGGATTTGACTATTCCCACTTATCAATTCGGAGAAGCAGTTAAAGAGCCACTGATGTTTGATACCCAAATAATCGAAGGATTTTTCGGTTTGGGCCCCAATTCAGGGTCTAATACCACCGACAGAACTTCAATCATGGAATGTCTGTTCTTGCAAGGTTTAATTGACGATTCTTTCATTGGAATTTATTTATCAAAGTAATTTCTTAAAAAAAATATTCTCAATTCTAAATTCAAGCAATGCTTTTTTGGTTCTATAGAGACGAACATAAAAGTGGGGAAATCGTTTTTGGAGGATACAACCAAGATCATATTAATTCAAGCATTAATTTTGTGAACTCAAGTTCAAATCATACTTGGTTAGTCAAACCAGATTCTGTAAGTTTCGATGATTTGGAATTGAGTACCGGTTATACTGTTTTGGCTTCGGGATCCTTAACAATTTCGGGTCCTTACCAAGATATTGCTAAGATCCATGAAAAAATCAATGCTGTAATTCGAGAGGATGGAGTTTATTTGGTTGATTGTAGCAAAGTGTCGGAATTTCCAACGTTAAGTTTTGAAATTGGAAACGTTTGGTACAATTTGACCGCCGAAGATTATATCGCCGAGGTAGGATTTGTATTTGGTGGTAATACTGTGATCAGTGATTAAAGGAGTTTTGCATTTTATTTTAGGTGGCCTATACGTTTAATACAGTCTGTGAATCGAGATTATTGGCAATCCATTCCGATAGTTGGGTTTTAGGAGTTCCATTTTTCCAAAACTACTATACCATTTTCGACTATGAAAATTATCAAATTGGATTTGCTGAGTCTGTGTAGAAAGTATAGCGAAATGTAATTCTGTTTTAAAAGTTTAAATATAATATTCTTTGAGCACCTATTTTTTGGTTTTCATCTATTTTATATATAAATTCCCTTATATTTTCCAATGGTAATCCTCTCTTCTTTGAACATCTTGAAGAAGAAATTCGACATTTTTTCCATAAACAATTATTGTTTTTGCAATAATTTTGTCACCATGTTACAAAAAAAATAAGATATCTATTGCCTTTTTAAGCCCTTAGAATAATTTTCATAAATAACGGAAAATGATCTGCAAATTTTTGAATATACTTCTCTAGTTGTTTCGTATTGCTTATTTTCATATTTGGAATTTATACAAAATACTTACCTCATATTCGTTACAACAGCAATTATCTTTAGCTATAGCCTGCTTACATTAGCGAAGCTCTAAAATTTATTGGCCAGTAGAGGTAATTCATGGAATGTTGATATTGAAATATCATCTAGCACAAATATCAGCCCAATTCAGTCGGTCAAGCACTGGTCGCTTGACTATTTTTTTTTTTATTCTATTTTTTTTTTTGCTACCACCCCAACATGTTGGTAGTTCAAATTCATCATTATTTTAATTTTATTGTTTTTAGTTTTCCGGTGGTGGCCATATTAGTTTTACTAGACGCAGACATTTTCGCACTTTTAAGGGTTTGCGGAAACTTGATTATCTCAGGCCTTATTTGTTCTATCAAAATGAAACTAAAAGCAGTGGGTTCATGAAAATATAAGCTAAAAAATTGTAGCAAGACGTTTTCACCTAAATGTAATTCTAAGGGGTGAAATTTCAGCGTAAATTTTTAGCTCTCATTTGTAAACAACTCCAATTTTCACGGAAAGATTGTGAAGGAAGGGAAAGAGTCTACACGTTAAAACTTTTTTTACAAACACTTAGGTACTAGTTGTATTCAAAAATAAATTTTGAAGTTTGAGATTTTAAGCATTTTTAAAATAAAAAATAACAAAATTGGGAAATTTTCAAAATTGGGAAATTTTCAAAATTGGGAAATTTTCAAAATTTGCAATTTTCTGAGCTCAATATCTCTGATGGGCGACCAGATAAAAATTTGAAATATCACTTCATTATAGTACTCTTACATTATTCAAATAATAATTTTCTATCACCAAATTGATCAATATCGATAGAATTTTTTTTTTTTAGTTATATTCAACTTAAAGGGTTAGGGGTAGTCAGAAGCATGAAAAAACGATATTTTTTGGTATTTTTTTTGCTAGTAAATTATTTTATTTTACAAAAGTAAGAATATAGCATTAATACGTTATGTTTCAACTTGACTTCACTAAAATTTCAAAAAAAAAATCAATAATTTTAAAAGTTATGGCTGTTGGTGTGGACCTAGTTTCTCCAGAAGTCCTTTGTGGTGATCATCACAAATCCTTGAAGATTCATCAAAAATCAATCGGACAGAAAAAATTAGTTCTATTAATAGATAATCTAGTGCCTGATCGGAGCTTTTTTTTTAATTTAAAAAAAAATAACAAAATGGCGGCCTCAGGATTTTTTTTTCCGAATTTTCGGGAAAAAACCAATAGTTAATTGTTTATAAAAAATCGAAATTAAGAAAAAAAAATAATTCTTCGATCAGGCACTAGTTTTTCATGTTTTTCAAAAGCTGTATAAATTTTATTGAAATCTACCAAACGATTTTTGAATTACAGTGATCACCAGTTCAAAAAAGATAGTTTTTAACAAACAGCCATTACTTTTAAAATTATTATTTATTTTTTTTTGAAATTTTGATGAAGTCAAGTCGAACCATAATGTATTAATGCTATATTCTTACTTTTATAAAATAAAATAATTTACTAGCAAAAAAAAATATTAAATAAATTTTTTTTCATGCCTCTGACTACCCCTAACCCCTTAATTAAGTTTGAATTATTGATTTTAGTTTAATTGATTAAATTTAAATTACTTGATAGCAATAAAATAATCGAAAACATCTACAAAAAAAATCGAACTATTCGAGTTATTCGAATATTCGCACACCCCTACTTTTTTACTTAATAGTAATAATCTTTAACAAACATAAATAGAGCTCTTTAAATTGATAATCAATCAACATTAACAAAGTAGGTAACTAGGTAACAATCAAAATCAGGTCAACAAGTATACACGTTTGATGAAGTGGATAATAATTCATTTTTTTCTTATTTCCCCAAAGTCTTCCGATTTTCTATGCAATTGAAAACATGCCTTTTATCATACTACTCTATCCTAAGATCCTCCTTTGTTATTATAAAGCACTTGGTCAATTGATGGCTAGCTGAAAGTTTTCTTCTGCATTTTTTACAGCCTTCGGTGGTGCTAGTAAGGATTTGAGACTTTAAGAGATTTATTACTACAATAATACCTTAAAATCATTTAGGTATCGTTTAAAAATCATACGGGGGTAGACTACTTTATAATATCTTACTCAATGGCAACATTATAAGGCAAAAAAAAATATAAAATTTTCAAAGAAATCTTAAATGTTTAGATGTGACAGCAAATGTTACGGTTCGTGAATAGCTGGTGGTTTCCCTCATATGAAAAATATACTAAAAAGGATATTCTAATATTTTCTTGAAGAAATGCTCGTCGTATAATTCGTTGTACGATTGTAATAAAAGTAATAACCTTCGCAATAATGCTACAGTAAAATCATAAAATGGCAACGACACAATGGGAAAGAGAGATCTATTCAAAAACATACAAAATCTCTACTTAGATTTTTCAAATAAGAACTCATAAATGAATGTTGTAACGATTCATGTAAATGCTGCAATGGATGATGATAATGTGGATAATGATTATAATTTTTTATCTAACAACACAATTTGGTAAAAGTACAACGAAAAAATCAACGATTTAATTGTTGGAAATGCGTTTTTTCTTCTACTACTGAATCTGGTACCTATATTAGGGTGGGTCAAAAAAATCAATTATTTTTTTTTACAAGTGACACGGAAAAATGGGTTGCTAGACACCTTAAAAAAATTCTCACCAAGTATGAGCTCTTAATTTTAATAGGAAGATCCTCCGCATCGCAGTTTTGTATTTTTTTCTCAGTCCAATAGAAAAAAAATCATAACACATCATTTATCGATTGTACAGAAAAATGTTCTGAGAGAATTTTTTAGGAAATTTAATGCTCTACAAAAAAGGTATTCTATATTTTTTCCGTAAGCCTCACCATTTGAAAGATATTAAGGATTTAATTTTGACTATTTTAAAACAAATTTCATTTTGGTTTATGAATTTTATAACTCGACAATAAATGACTCTTATATAATGCGCAATACAAATTTTTGTTGGAAATTAACTGCTCTATAAAAATGGTTTCTTATGTTTTGGCGATTAAATTAACCCTTCAAAAGATATTCATCATCAAACTTTCATGTGTACGGGTTTTAAAAGTTTTTGATGAGATATTCGAAAAATTTCAATTTAATTTATAATTTTTGAGAAAATTTACACGAATTGTAGTTTTTATCAACTGAGAAACTTCAAAATATTTTTCAAGTTTTTTTTTATACTGAAATATATTATAATATATGTATAATGAAGTTTCCAACAAAAATTTGTATTGCGCATTGTATAAGAGTCATTTATTGTCGAGTTATAAAATTCATAAACAAAAATTAAATTTGTCTTAAAATAATCAAAATTAAATCCTTAATATCTTTCAAATGGTGAGGCTTACGGAAAAAATATAGAATACTTTTTTTGTAGAGCATTAAATTTCCTAAAAAAATTTCTCAGAACATTTTTCTGTACAATCGATAAATGATGAGGTATGAGGTATGAATTTTTTTCTATTGGACTGAGAAAAAATACAAAACTGCGATGCGGAGGATCTTCCTATTAAAATTAAAAGCTCATACTTGGTGAGAATTTTTTTAAGGTGTCTAGCAACCCATTTTTCTGTGTCACTTGTAAAAAAAATAATCTATTTTTTAACCCACACAAAGCTATATGGTTGGTTGGCTGATAGATTTTCTAAACAACTCTTTAAATTTTAATGATTAATATGTAGTTTTTCTCCAATAAATAAGAAGACAATTCAGGTTGTTTCAGATCGGTTTTTTTATTTAATATTTTTTTAATATTCAAATTAACTACGTTTCGTTACGTATCGTAACTTCATCAGGCTTCTATAAATAAATTAAAATAATTACAAAATATGTCAGTCATACATAAATGTCAATTTTTTTTAATGTTTTGAAATTTATTTATGATTGACATATTTTGTAATTGATTAATTTTTTTATAGAAGCCTGATGAAGTTACGATACGTAACGAAACGTAGCTAATTTGAATTTTAAAAAATATTAAATAAAAAACCGATCTTAAACATCCTGAATTGTCTTCTTATTTATTTGAGAAAAACTACATATTAATCATTAAAATTTAAAGAGTTGTTTAGAAAATCTATCAGTCAATCAACCATATAGCTTAGTGTGGGTTAAAAAAATCGATTATTTTTTTTTATAAGTGACACGGAAAAATGGGTTGCTAGACACCTTAAAAAAATTTTCTTATTTAATAAAAGCTGAGATCTGAGTTTTTCTCAAATACAATATCAATTTTACTAAATCAAATATCTTAAATTCCATTCCATTGGTAAAAATTTTGCATTTGGGAAAAAATATAGAATTGTATCATAGTAGCAAATAGGACAATTTACATTTCCCGAACGAATGAGTTGTGGTTCATTTATGAGTTGGATATTTTTTTCGGACGTGATTTTTCTTTGATTGCTTGTCCAAAGTCGCAGTCATCGATGCTTTTAAGCATTAATGCAAATGCACCAGAGTGTAAATCAAACGTTCTGCAATAAATGAGTGAAAATTAAATAGTTAGCGAATAGTTTCAATTTATAAAAGCAAAATCCATACATATAGACACGAGATTTGTTTGAGTTGTACTTGTTGGAAAAACACTTTGACACCCCCATGCACCGCCCCACACCATTGACCCGGAGGAATCCAGAACGTTCATGATGATGAGGTGGTGGTGATGAGGTGCTTTCCCGATTGCCGCAAACATGTAACCTTTCCATGGCGATGACAGGCGAATCAACACAACTGCACTGCAATGGAAATGAGAAAAAGGGCACCGTGGGATGGGGGGATAGGTAAATGGAGATTGGTGTACTACAGCAAATTTAAATTTTCAATTTACAAGTCTGAAATGTTTAAGTGTTAAGCACACGACGATCGAGCACCTGACACTGACGCTTTGATCGAAAAACGGTCACGAAAATTGATACTTGAAGTTCGTAACATTTTGGTCACTGGCCACGATTAGAATTTTTAAGTGGATTTACTAATGAGGTGAATAATTACGTAATAACCCCTCCTTAAGTATACCAAATGCCACTTAAATCAAGCTTAAAAGGTCTAGCCGAATCCACATGGTGAGTTGACCCCCAAATAGGAACCTATGCCGAAACTTATATTAAAATATTGGCTTGATATACAAACACATTTTATATACTTTTCGCGACCAAATTCCTCTTTGACCTGGAGATATGGGCAAAAATGTCCCCTCGCATGGCTACTTTTCAAAGTTTTATATCTCAAAAACTAATTAAGCTAGAGAAGTGAAACGCGAGGCTTTAGATTATTTTACAGAGTATATCATCTATTTTTTTGAAATATTTAGAAAAAAAAATTATACAAAAAAATCCAAAAAACAAATGAAATAATTTTTTTATGTGTTCTCTGAAAATGACAATCACGAAAAATATATATTTTATGCTTCTACATGAGCACTATAACTCATAAAAATTGCGCGAAAATTTTAAGAATGGTTTCAACAAATTTTGAAATAGTTTATTATTTAAGTATAAGCTGTAATCAATTCTCTATCATAAAAGTAAAAGAAAAGTCACCAATTCATCCCTAAATGATATCAACCCTTAAAACTACAAGAAAAATATCAATTTAATGGAAAGACCAGATATTATCTTGCAAAGGGTTATGATTAACGATAAGATGTCTTAACTTATTTGAGTCGGAATTAAAAAAAACCTTAAAGGGTCCAGTAGGATCCACATGGCGAGTTCCCCAAATAGGAACCAATGTCGAAACTTATGTTAAAATATCGGCTTGATATACAAACACATTTTATATATTTTTCGCGACCAAATTCCTCTTTGACCTTGAGATATAGGTAAAAATGTCCCCCCGCATGGCTATTTTTCAAAGTTATATATCTCAAAAACTAATTAAGCTAGAGAAGTGAAATCAACGCGAGGCTGTAGATTATTTTACAGAGTACGAGTATATATCATATACTTTTTTGAAATTTTTAGAAAAAAAAAATTAGACAAAATAAATCCAAAAAACAAATGAAATATTTTTTTTATGTGTTCTCTGAAAATGACAATCACGAAAAAAATATATTTTAGGCTTCTACATGAGTACTATATCTTATAAATATTGCGTGAAAAAATAGTTGGTGCAACACCTTGAAAAAAAATGAAATGTGATTTACGCCTAATAGTATATCTCGGTTTTATTTTTTTTTCGAAGTGTTTCACCAATTTCTTTTTCACAAAATTTCAATAAAAATAGGCCACATATAGCAGCAAAATATATATTATTTTCATAATTGTAAGTCTATGGAAACATAAAAAAATATTTACTCTTAAGATGATTATTTTCAAGATCAGAATAATTGATCCCAAAAGAAAAAAACAACTTCTCTTCAATTTTTATTGAAATAAGAACAAAAAAAATTATCGTCACAGTTATAATTTATTACAACTGGAATACTATGCGTCTCCAATTAATTATGGTTACATATTGACGGCATCTGAATTACTTGGTTTTCTTCGTTTAGCTTAGGATATTATTCGCTGGCTCATACCAAATTTTTTACAGGTTCTACCGAAAGTGAGCGAATAAATGAACTATCAAATAATATTTTAAAACTACATGTGTAAAATAAGCACCTAATATCATTAGGGTAGTAGTAAAATCAAGGCATATGTATAAATAGCAAAGACGGTCGTATATACAATGATTATATTTCGAATGGTAAAGATTGCAATAATATTTTCCGTTATTCCTGTGATTCTCCAATAGAAACTTTACAGTGGGATATTATTCTCATGCAACAACTTTTATTTGTTATTTTTCATATGAACAATAATTATTCAGAATTCTGCGTCCTACGAGATACTAACTAAATGATTTTAGGTTCATAATATTCCAGGTGTAATACATTATAGCAGTGACAATAATTTTTTTGTATTCTTATTTTAATATAAAATTGAACACTAGATGTTTTTTTTTCTTTTGGGATCAATTATTATGATCTTGAAAATAATCACCTTAACAGTAAATATGGAAGAACAAAAAAAAATCTAATAATTTTTATATGTTTTCCTAGACTTACAATTATGAAAATAAAATACGTTTTGCTCTTATATGTGGCCTATTTTTTATTGAAGTTTTGTGAAAAACAAATTGGTGAAACACTTCGAAAAAAAAATAAAACCGAGGTATACTATTAGGCGTAAATCACATTTCATTTTTTTCACTATTTTTTCACGCAATTTTTATGAATTATAGTGCTCATGTAGAAGCATAAAATATATTTTTTTCGTGATCGTCATTTTCAGAGAACATATTAAAAAAATTATTTCATTTGTTTTTTGGGTTTTTTTTTGTATAAATTTTTTTCAAAAAATTTCAAAACATTTATGATATATCCTATAAAATAATCTACAGCCTCGCATTGATTTTACTTCTCTAGCTTAATTAGTTTTTGAGATATATAACTTTAAAAAATAGCCATGCGGGGGGAAATTTTTTCCCATATCTCAAAGTTAAAGGGGAATTTGGTTGCGTAAAGTATATAAAATGTGTTTGTATATCAAGCCGATATTTTAACATAAGTTTCGACATAGGTTCCTATTTGGGGGCCAACTTGCCATGTGGATCCTGCTAAACCCTTTAAACCTTATAGAAACTTGTATAATTTTTAAAGTTATGAATTTTTCTTTCGGCAAAAAATCAATAAAAATTCTAAACATCGAAAGCTCAACTTTAAGGCCAATAAAAACTCTGATCTAATTTCAACATTTATATTCATGAAATTCCTTTCGCAAGCCCGAAAACCCCATGAAAATTAATTAGACATTTTCCATTAGACAAAAAAAAATGAAATTAACACTTACTTTACATCAATGTAAAATTGGGGGAAGTCCCCCATCATTCTTTGTCTCTATAAACGCGAGAGTCGAAACAATTCATTACATTTCGAATGGGGTAAATTGTCTTCACTTTTCGATTTAATTAATCGTATATTTGCTTTAAAAAACCGGACGGTGCACGGCAATTTTTGCCACCCTCGAACGGGGTGAAAAGTGCATGTTAAATATGCCCTTGTTCCATCATTTCACTTAGTTTCAATTAAATTTTGAAATAACATATTCGATCATCAACATTTTCCTTTTGTTTGGCGAAATCGGACGAGAGACGGTTGCGTGTGTGATGTTTTCTTTTTCGTTCTTTGTGAAATTAATTGCACTCTGCCACTTCTTCTTTTGCATTCAATATAAATGCATCAAGTCTGCTTGCTAACTTTGCAAGCAGCATGCAACTGTTGTAGTGCAAATATTTAATGAAGTTTCCTGAAATTTTATACAAATTGATTTTTATTTCTGTAATAGACGACCGATGTGAAACTTGGTGCATAAAATAAGAAATTGCATAGTTATCGATGTCAATAAATTTCAATCATATGCATTTGTTACCTTCGAAACATAGAAATGCTGCATTTCTTGCAACTGAATATATAAAGATGCAAAATAAATATAAGAACCAACGCTATTTTATTGGTAAGACTTTGTTTTTAAAGAAATTAAGAAAATTTTACAAGACAAAAATTTTATTGTGTATAAAATATATAAGATATATTGCAGTCCAATTTATGTAGTATAATTTAATATAATAATATATACAAAACATACGACAAACATAAATTTGAACAGAAGTTCAAACAAAAATATTTGTGACATATTGTCCAGATATGCATTTCGATTGCCAAGCAATCTTCCTCAGTGGTCATCAAGTAGTTTGGATCACTCCGTAACTGTTTTGTGATGATTCACCTTTGTGATCCAAACTACTTGATGACCACTGAAGAAGATTGCTTGGCAATCGCTTGCAAAACGCTGTAAAGTCCATAACATTACAGCTTGTAATCAAATAAGAATTTTCCGCTGACTTTGAACAGTTATACTCTTTATAATTGTGGTCCAATTTATCTATTATTATAAAGAGGAAAGATTTGATTGTTTATTTGCATTGAATAGGCTCCGAAACTACTTGACCGATTTGAAAACTTCTTTCACTGTTGGGAAGCTACACTATTTCCAGTGAACATAAGCTATATTAAATTTTTCAAAAACTTTGGGATCCACACTAAAACTCCAATAATGTAACCCAAGGTCTGAAAAAATTACCAAAAAACATTCTTTTATCGCGTGCGCTGCGAAAACTATTGGTTAAAGAACAAAATAATGTAGTACGATTTTGCAGAACGTATCATTATCTACAAAAAATAAACCGACAGCATATGTCTAACTATTATAGTTATGTCATAATAACTGTTTTTTTCATTTTAAAAAAATATTTATAAATGCCACCGCTATAATTAATCCTTATCAAAATAAATGGCTTCATATTTAAGTTTGCTTCAATAACATTATATAACTTTTTGAGTTATTCAATTTGAACATTCCATTCGAAAGATATCACAAGTTTAAAAATGTAAGTTATTTGAAAAATGTCGCATGGTCCCCCCATCTTACTTATAATTAAGACCAAATTTATTGAACTTGGCGATATTTTTTATTTATGTATAGATGCTGATTGATTTACAGATGATTTGGTCTACGGTAGGTATACCTACCGTACCTATACGCAATAGACATACTCTTTTTAGATATTTATAAATATTTTTTGAAAATCAATTGATTATTACATAGAACAATTATATTCTTTGCAACAGTTTATTAAATGTGTCTTTTTAAAGTTGACAAAATAATGTCTTAAGTATGATTATGTTTTTCGTAAAAGAAATAAGAAAAATAAAAATGTTCATATACCACTACAAATGGCAAATTTGAAAAGAAAACAAAATCTACACCTACGTTACGCAGACGAAGTTGCGGGGATCAGCTAGAGGAATATAATTTAATATAATAAATCAAACCATAAACATAAACATAAATTTGAACAGAAGTTCAAATCACAAAGCAGCCATGAAGCGATCCAAACTACTTGATGACCACTGAGGAAGATTTCTTGGCAATCGAAGTACGTATCTGGACAATACGTCACAAATATTTTTGTTTGAACTTCTCTTCAAATTTATGTTTATGATATGGTTTATTATATGAAATTGTACTACATAAATTGGACCACTATATATTTTATATATTGTGTTAAAAGCTTGTATTTTCATTATTTTTTCCCATTTAATTATAGTTATTTATGCTACATGTGGGATAAGTAGCAAATAATTTGACAGTCGTGCTTTGCGACATGAGCGTAAGGTTTATGGGGCATTCGTATGAAGACGAGTGTGGCAGATGTCGCAACGAGCCGTTAGGCGAGTTGCGATAGTCACACGAGTCTTCATACGAATGCCCCATAAACCTGACAGCGAATGTCGTAATCACGACTGTCATATTTGCTACTTATCCCACCAGTAGCATACAATAATTTTTACAACTACTGCTCTGGAAGTTCAATTTGAGTTCAATTTTAAAAATTATTTTTTCTATTATTTCAAATTTTAATTTTATTGCATAAAAAACGACAAAAAGTAAGTTATTGTCGCGGCATCAAATGGCGTTTCAGTAGTCTAATAAAGTGAGAAAGATAGAGCGAGTCAAGTACAGCAGTGTTCGTAAGGTAATATTTCTATAATTGTATAGTTTAGGTGGAATCTGTGCAGTTATGTCATATTTAACCAAACATGTGCGTTTATGAAACACAAATAGTCAAGTATGCGATTATTGTGTATTTTGAAGGTGACATACAGCGCTCGAAAAGTCAACTTCCTGAGCAGGCGTTGTAAAAAATAAATTTCAAGCATCAAAAATTTTTTCTGCATATATAACATTTTTGTGACCTAGATTTGATGTAATTCAGTTAGAAATTTCTTTCAAGGATCTATAAATAATTTAAATAATAATACAAACTCAATGTAAACTTTTGAACGATTCTTTGGTTGCTCACAATACGTTGCCATATTGCTTTAACTTCGCATTCTGGTCAGTTTTCATTAAAACTAAATAGTGTTTAACGTAAACAAAAAAATTGCATATAAGAAATCAGTGTTTATTTGGATATTTTTCAACTTCGTTGGTTTTAATTTAGTGAAGAAACAAACCCCTTTTTTGTCATTTGTACCCCATTAAATAGTTTAAATAAACTTTGTAAAGCTTATATTTGAAGAGAATTTTTTTTTTGGGTTATTTTGTATTTTGTTTTATTATGGTGCAGCCAATTTATTTTATCTATGGAGCAATCCCAACTATTTGATGACCACTGAGGAAGATTTCTTGGCAATCGAAATACGTATCTGGACAATACGTCACAAATATTTTTGTTTGAACTTCTCTTCAAATTTATGTTTATAGTATGGTTTATTATATTGTATTTCAATTATTATATTAAATTGTACTAGAACAGAAGTTCAAATCACAAAGTAGCCACGAAGCGATCCAAACTACTTGTTACCACTGAGGAAGATTTCTTGGCAATCGTAATACGTATCTGGACAATATGTCATAAATATTTTTGTTTGAACTTCTCTTCAAATTTATGTGTATGGTATGGTTTATTATATTATATTTTTAACTATTATATTAAATTATACTACATAAATTGAACCACAATATATTTTATGTTTTGTATAAAAAGCTCGTATTTTCATTATTTTTCCCCATTTAATTAAATAATTTTCAAGCATCAATAAGTTTTTCTGCATATATAACATTTTTGTGACCTAGATTTGGTGCAATTCAGTCAAAAATTTCTTTTAAAGGAACTATAAATTCTTTGGTTGCACACAATACGTTGCCATATTGCTTTAAGCTCGCAATCTGGTCAGTTTTTAATAAAACTAAACAGTGTTTGACGAAAACAAAAAAATTGTATACAAGAAATCAGTGTTTATTTGGAAATTTTTTAACTTTGTTGGCTTTAATTTAGCGAGGAAACAAACCCCTTTTGTCATTTGCACCCAACAAAATAGTTGAAAAAAAAACTTTGTAAAGCTTATATTTGGAGAGGAAATTTTTTTGGTTGTTTTGTATTTTGTTTTATTATGGTGCAGCCAATTGATTTTATTTTTTTGGTACTTTAATGGCATTTTGGCTCCTCTCGGTTGAATTCATTTGCCAATATGAAATTTACGTAGTGGTTGGAAACGGGTTGTATTTCCCATAATATGAGACTTTAATAGACTATTACCAAACGTATGTTATTAATAAAGTTTTGTCAATATGGTTTCCCTAATTTGATCAAAGGGGTTCGATAGTAATTGAAATCCCCCAACCGCAACAATTTCTGCAAGTCAATCAAATCAAAGAAATTAATCGTTCTAGATTAATTTTATTGATTTGCATTAATAATTGAGCTTCAAATTAATATTTGATTTCGGTTGTTTCTTTTTTAAAATATTAATGATAGTTTCACGTTTTTACTTTTAACAGAAAGTTGAATTCATTTGTTGGAAATCTCATTAGTTTGGTTTCGTTAATAAATTAAGTCGATATTGGCTGTACGAACTGTTTTTGAATTTATGTGATTGATTAATCCGACTAGAAATGTCAAGCTTGTGATATTTACCCAAACCCTTTACCATTTCCTCGATTTCTGTTTGAGTAAATCACAACAACCCCCCAAGGCCCGTTCCAGCGCTAAGCGGATGATAGGTGTGTGGGGGTTGTAAAATCCCCATATCGAACATGATCATCCTCTTTGCCGTGACTTTAGGGTGAGAATTCAAATACAACAAACGAGAGACAGCCGAACTTGAGTGAAATTATAGAGAGATAAAATAAAGGGATCACTGCTGAAATTGAGGCAAGAAAATGGTGTGGGGTTTCGGTCGTCGAGTTTCTGCGTTTCCCTTCTTTTCTGGCATTGCGTAGCGATATGTTTGGATATGAATCTCGAGATCATCCCTTTCGAAACAGAGCCGTGTTTATCCCATAACCACGAGCCCGATTCATCCCCCATGAAATGTTGGAACAATGTCAAAACACTGCGGATTGGGGATGCCAACAATTCGTCACGTTCGGATATATATATATATATATATATGTAAATACAGAAAATTCGTGTTAAATTAAAACCAACCGTTCAATCTCTGAACTTGATCGTTCTGATTATTCAAAAAAAAAAAAAAAAAATGTAAAACAAGAAAAATCATTTGAATATTGAAATTTCCAAACCAAATTCATTTATATCTAATCATCATCTATTATATTATCTACTCTTTAATTTACACTCCACTATAATTTACATAAATAAAATTCATCTCTTTCCAACATCATCGCCAATTCCTCTCTCCCTCTTTGTTGAATTTTCGAATACGAAATTCGAATTCAGTAAATGGGGATGAAAATATTGAAGTGTCAAAGGGTTTAACAACTGTTGTGGGGGGATGTATTCGAATGGTGATGAGTTGCGTATGCGAGGACAAATTTTGAAAAACACCTTTTCACCGGGAATGGGGGGGCGGGGGTTTGAGGCCATTGATGAATAGCACAATTAACAACTTGTCCCCCGGCTCCAAACCACAGCTGTAGTTACAAATTTTACATTTTATTGCTTCGTGTAGAGGAAACTAGGAATAATAGGAATGTTTTATTTATTTGCTGAATACAATTTTTTTGCAGAAAAGGAGAGTAAATTGATTTTTTTTAAAAAAAAAGTGAAGTTATACTTATTTGTCGTAATTAAAAAAAAATGTTTTTGAAGTGAAAACTTCTTTAGCATCGTTGTTACTTTAAATTTTATGAAACGGAAACGGAGGCATTAAAAAAAAACATATGCATAAATCTCTAAGATTTAACACAAGAGAGAATGAGATAGGAAACATAGAAACAATACATATATTATAATTATTGTCTCAAATTAGAACTAGCTAATTGTTGTCATTGGTCACAACTGACATTTTGTTTTCACCACTTGCCAGTTTTGCAAGTATTGGGCTGTAAATATTTCCCTGGAAGTTACTAGTTTTCAATTGATAGATTAAATTAGTGGCTCAAGTTCCTTTTAGAAATACCAATATCTGGCAACGTTGCATTTTCTATTTTTTTTTTTTGACTTAATTCGCGATTTTTTTGAAGTGAAAACTTCTTCAGCATCGTTGTGACTTGAAATTTTATGAAACGGAAACGGAAAGCGGCAATAAAAAAAGAAACATATACATAAATCTATAAGATTTAACACAAGAGAGAATGAAATAGAAAACATAGGAACAATACATATATATTAAAATTATTGTCTCAATTAAGAACTAGCTGATTGTTGTCATTGGTCACAACTGACTTTTTTTTCACCACTTGCCAGTTTTGCAATTATTGGGCTGTAAATATTACCCTGGAAGTTACTAGTTTTCAATTGATACATTAAATTACTGGCTCATGTTCCTTTTAGCAACATTAATATCTGGCAACGTAGCATTTTCTATTTTTTTTAAAATTTAATTCTCGATTTTTTTGTAGTGAAAACTTCTTCAGCATCGTTGTGGCTTGAAATTTTATGAAACGGAAACGGAAATCAGCAATAAAAAGAAAAACAATACATAAATCTATAAGATTTAACACGAGAGAGAATGAGGTAGGAAACATTAGTATTTCTTATGGTTGTGCGCTCCTGCGTATTACGCTACTTGAGACAGGTTTTCATAGCGACCAATAACATGCGTGTTATATTGCCTTTTATAATTGTGAGCATAAACATTTCATTTAAATAAAAATTAATTTTCAAGTCTGCCGTAAATGAATACGGATTATTGTCATGATTATCAAAAAAAGTAAAGAAAACAAGGCTATAAAGACGTCAAAAAGTTCAACAGAATTTGTTCTTGAATTTTGGGCACGCCGAAAAGCATTATTAATAAGAAAAATAAAAGTTCTTATACGTTTAATAATGATTCGACTGTGCAAAATAGTGAAAATGATGCTAGTAAGTACTTAAATATTTTCTAATCGCATATTTCGTCCTTAATCTCGAAATTTCAATAAAAAAAATGCTAATTTAAAATTAATTCTGATATCACATAATATTACGAACTGTTTTTTAGGTGCTACTCAAATGAATGCACAGCTGATTCCTTAGGTACTCACAATTTCGTCGAAATAAAGTTGCTCATGAAGAAATTCGTTAAAAAATTTTTAACAATATGTTCGGTCATAATATGTGCTCCTTTTATGAACGATTGTGATACCAACGAAATTTAAAACCCCAAAGTCCAGGACATGAAGATCTTTTAGGACAATAATTAAAAATTCTAATGCAAATGATAATATTTTACTGTGCTGCACGTATTTCAAGCAATCGAGAAATGTTATTCCAACGATGTCCAAATGCAATAGTTTCAAATATTAAACGATATCTGCATCTTTACCACCACTGGATTTATTTCATACTTACATTATCATATGCTCTCATATAATTTATCGAAAATTCAAATTTGGATTGAAGATAAATTTATGTAATAAATATGTTAATAAATCGTAAAATAAACCCTACAATTATCCTTCTCATAAAATCTTAAATTCGTCTCAATATCTTGAAATTCATGTTTTTTGAAGGTTTCTTTTCTACCTATGTGAACCGCACAAATGTGTTTTTTTTTTTATTCTTTTGCTCTTTTGTTGATAAATTTTCATTTTTTCACTATGACCTGATTAACACTGGAATCAATTTAAAAACCAAGTAGAAATTGTAACGTTGGTAGATATTGATGCTGCTAAAAGGGAAATGAGCCATATTGGCTATTCCATAACGCTGGATAGTATTTAACAATTTTATACAAAATTGACTACTTTTACAAGTTTGTACCTTACATATATTAATTGACTGTTTTTTCAATGCAGAAAGGATAATTTTTTAAAAATAGTTATGAAAAACATTTACCATATAGAAGAGGGTTTTAGTCATAAATTATTATGTATAGTTATGAATTAACAGTCAATTGAATACAGATTTAAATTATTTAAGAAGTCAATTGCGTGTACCTATAACATGTAGAAATAGCGACGGAGTAAAAATAAAATAATTACAATTGTAAATTTTTAGTTTTATTATCCATTTAAATTTATATATTGAAACTGATTTTTACTTCAACTATAAACAAACATAATGCAATATAGTTTATCAATCGGTTTTCCTTGCATTATTTCATATAATGCATTAAGAATTAATGCACTAACCAGAATACTTAAAATTAAGAAAAATGTTTTTTATTTAATGCTATAGCACTTGTGGAAATTTTAAAGTGATTCATTAAATCGTTAAGCAGTTATTGCACTTTAAAAATACTATGTTTTTACTGGTAATCTTATGGAGATTCGGGAATCGAAAAGACTAAATTTATTTTTATTGGGGTTATTTTTTTTATAAACCTAAATTAGGATAGTTATTAAATTATCTTCAAACCAATAAAAGAGGCCCCAATTAAAAGTTCTGCCACTGCCCAGTTACGAATTTTTCTCGCTATCTTTAATTGAACAAATCGACACATTAATACAATCAAATTGGAAAAAAATGATATTCGAAGAATATGTTGGAGTTCCTGGTGGAACGAATGGTTCGTAATCGGTCATTATATGTGCTCCTTTAGGAACGATTGTGAATCCAACGAAATTTAAAACCAACAACGCCCAGGACATGAAGATCTTTTATGGATAATAATTAAAAATTCTAATGCAAATGATAATATTTTACTGTGATGTACGTATTTTCAAGCATTCAAGAAAAGTTTAATTCCAACGTTGTCCAATTACAACTTTTTTTTTTTGGAATTCGAATATTTCATTTATTCGCATTAAAAATAATTGATTTTCAAATTTTTCTAAATATCGAAGAAAAGTTGATTTGGAAGATTTTATTTTTTGATTGATAATGAAATATATGACAAAAAATTGCTCCCTTAATGTTAAATAATTGCTCCAGGTCACAATCATGGTTCATAAAAATTAAGTTTTAAAAAGGCTGATTGTTGAAAAACAAACAAAAATTAAAAACTGCCTTTTTGGTATTTGGTATAAGGACCTACTACCTAAACTTTTATACTAATTAAGTGAAATGACGTTATTTAAAATGCTGTAGTTAAAATGATACAACAAAAACAGAAACTTATTATTAATTAATTATTTATTTTTATTAATTACACTTATTAAATTCAAAATTTCGATTGTTGATTAACTCTATATTTTCTCTTACTTAGTCACCCCTTTTACTCTTCTAGGGTAGGAATTTTCAAAAAAAAATTCTTATCAGATGTCTACTTCTTATAAGGAATACATCGAATATTAAAATTTCATCAGTCAGAGGGGATATATAAATACAGGATTTTATGTATGCACGGTTTTAAAAACGTATTTACTTTAAGTTTTATTACTATTATTATTATTACTACTACTACTATTACTTTTTTTCATTAATATTTCCTTATTGAGTAACTCTAATGATCAATTTACAACAATTTTGTAAAAAAAAAATTAAAAAAAAAGTTTACTGTAAGATTCGAATCTACGTCTTTTTAATGAGGAGCAAAATGTTAGAAACGTAAGCTTTTACGCTTTTAACATCAACTATGTGTTTTATATATATAAAGGTTTATATTTCAAAGAGGCAATTTTTTAAAATTTAAATTGAATTTACAGTGCTTCTTATCAGCTCAACTAAAAATATTTTTACTGATTATTTTGTAACTTTAAATTACCTTTCCAATGATATATAACTAACCTGTCTAAAGTAAAAATTTCTGTTTTCATCCCTAGGGAATATCTTTACTTATTATTTTTTTGGAATGATAAGTAGCCTATAGTCTGTGGGAAATTGTGTTGTATCTTAATATGAAATTTCATTAAATTCGGTTTTTCCGTTCTTTAGTTAAATCGGGACACACAGACAGACAGACAGACAAAAATTTTAAATATGTTAAATTTGGAATAAGGATCTCTCGAAACAAATATTTCTAAAATTGTTATCAAAATCGAAATGTACAGACAGACGTAAGAATTTTATATATTAGTATAGATATATGTTAATAAATCGTAAAATAAACTCTACAATTATCCTACTCATAAAATCTTACATTCATCTCAATATCTTGAAGTCCATCTTTTTTGAAAGTTTCACTTCTACCGCGTGTGAACTGCACACATGTGTTTTTTTGTTATTTCGCTGGTTAGAAGTATAACTTCAAAATTTTCCTTTTTAATTCTTTTTTTTTTAGAATTCTATACAAACATAGCATACACTAAGTCATTTAAGCCTAAACAGTTCGTTGTGTTGTCTCTTATTTGGTTGATTAAAACTTTTCCGGGTCTTAATTCGCTTGATTTCGTTTCGTCGTAATACGTTACATCTGTTATTAACGAGAAGAATACCAAAAAAAAAAAAAAAAAACAAAGAATGGAGAAAAAAGGATGAATGTGACATCCTTACTCCGTTTTTTTTTTGTGTTTTCTCGTTTATATCAAACAAAAAGGATAATAATATTATAGTCAAAAAGTTTTGACACTGGTGATTTCAACGGGCGCAAAAAGGGGGAGACAGGGATAAAAAAACATTATACAGGAGTAAAAAGTTTTCATTTGCTCTTTGGGAATGATCTGTTGTAATAATAGAATTAAAGACGGAAAAAGTTTTTAGTCTCCCGTCCCTTTGATTCACTTAGTCTACATCGCGTCGCAGCCGATTCCTCCGACCCGTTCCCCGGTCGGGAAAAAGTTAAAACATGGCGGAATGGAACGGTTGGCGTTTGTCGTCTATCCTGTCGCGCCTGTTGTCGTCGTCAACAACAAACGACAAATGCTCACGGCATACGGGATGAAACGGGCACTCGTCGGAAGCATTTCGATCTTTGCCCCAGCCTCTCCACCCCACGAACCATGGGAACCCACCATCACGGGGACCCATCGTCCGCATTTTGCCAACCTCCACCATTTCTGCGTCAGAACCAAAACTACATTATCAACTCGGAAAATCCTTTATTGTAAACTGTAATCTCGTTAGTAATTAGCGAAAATGTTACTAATTGAACATTCGCACACTCCATTTCCAAATGAAATCCCATTTTCGACATTCAACAATCTGACGAGAGGAAAAGCAAAAAAAAAAACAACCCGGTTAGAAAACACCCTTTCAATCCACTCTCATCGTTCATATAAATATTTATTTCATAATTTAGATCATTCAAAAGCTCATTTCCGAGCTTTTTATTAGCCGAGGATCAACACTGGTGAGATAAGACGCACGCAACAACGGAAGAGAAACAAAGACGCACCATTTCCCTAAGAGAATATTAGATGATTATTATTATTGTTATTATTAAAACAGTCGAGCGCTTCCGACCATACCATACCGTTTCTCAGTCTTCCCCACTTATCCCCATCCCCATTGTCCTCATTCCACGTGATCCCGACAATTTCTGATCTTTCTATCCGAAAGCACTCTTGAGTTCAACTCATACGCCTTAATTAAGCGTACAATAATCCACTCGTCGCAATTGCAGCTTTTCTAACTGGCCGCTTGTGTTCTCCATTCTCTTCCCGCGATATTTAATATATATTATGGTCCCCGGTTGGGTCCCTGGGCTGCGCCCGGCCTCCGTTATGCCATAGCTCTTCAAATCCCTGCCATATATAGTCCGAGTCCAGAACTTTACGTTCGGTCGTTTTCTTCGTACAGTAGTGGAAGAATACTGTGTGTATTATTATTATGAGGCTGCTGATGGCGACATTAACAACTTACGAGACGAAAAGTTTTATTAAAGTTTTTCAACAGTTTTTCGTTTGATTTTTCCTTTTGTATTTTTTAAATTAAGACTTAATATTTATTGCTGTTGAAAGTTTGTTGGAAAATTAAACAATCGTTTAAGCTTTATCGTTTATTTTCTTTATGGTTGTTTGATAGTTTTTCAACAAAAAGATTATTGATCTAACGATTAAGTATGTTTAAAGAAGATTCTGTATCATGAGAGCCTTCTTTCATTCACAACAATGATAAAATTATTTTTATGTTAAATATAACACATGATAAAATTCAAATCTCAGCTTTTATTATTAATTTTATTATTATCTTATTTTATTATCTCAGCTTTTGTTTGATTTTGCAGAGAAATTTCATATGCAAATTGGTTGTTAAGTGGTTATATTTAACTATGAAGACAATACAGGTTGTTTAAGATCGGTTTTTTATTTAATATTTTTACTATTCAATTAGCTACGTTTCGTTACGTATCATTACTTCATCAGACTTCTTGATTCATTTCAATTGAAAATATTATATTTTTTTGTGATTCAAGAAGCCTGATGAAGTTATGATACGTAACGAAACGTAGCTAATTGAATAGTAAAAATATTAAATAAAAAAACCGATCTTTAACAATCTGAATTGTCTTCTTAATTAAATATTACCACTTAGCAACCAACTTGTATACGAAATTTCAATGCAAAATCAAACAACCTTTTACGTTTGTAATTTTCGTAAAAAATATTTTAAGGAAAAGTGCACTTGACAACAGAATGAGGTAGAAAGAAAAGAGGAGCACCATTTTGAAGTCACCTATCTTAAAAAAACTTTTATCCTGATTAAGTCCTGACTATGGATTAACGCACAGCCTTAATAGCTGATCGTAGAGTCGTTAAAATTTAGAGAATACAACCCTTATATGATATAGGCATCTGATAAAAACAAAATTTATGAAAATTCCTCCCCTTTTGCTCAAAAAAATATGGACCATTCATCTATTCTAATATTATAAAGAGGAAAGATTTGATTGTTTGTTTGCCTTGAATAGGCTCCAAAACTACTTGACCGATTTGAAAAATTCTTTCACTGTTGGGAAACCAAATTATTTTCGTTGAACATAGCCTATATTCAATTTTCAGTTTATTAAATCTGTCTTTTTAAGATCGACAAAATAGTGTTTTCAGGTATGATTATATTTTTCGTAAAAGAAATAATAGAAATAAAAATTTTCATATACCAATACAAATAGCAAATCTAAAAAGAAAATATAATCCACATCTACGTTACGCAGACGAAGTCGAGGGTATCAGCTAAATTGGATATATATACAAAAAATTCAAGTATATGCTCAATTGGTGATATGAAATAACATTTGTTAAAACTTGAAGGCCAAAATGCGAGAATGGCAGATATAAATATATCGTTTAAGTAATTTGAACCGGTTTGAGGCATTTATTATTTGTTGTCAATTATAAATACATTAACACTTTTTTCCGATTCCATAAATAACAGCTTTGAATCTTAATTTTTCTCATTATTATAAAATTTATTATCGCAAGTTGAGAACAGGTAAAATTCTTTTCAATTTAACACCTGTTTGAAATTTATTCGGTTTTGCTCACAATAATGGTCATTATGGTGCAAAGGTCAAAAAAATTGTACTTTAATATTTGTCTACCTGAATTCTACCGTATGATTTAAGAACAGGTTAATCAAATACGATAATAATATGTTTTCAGGTACATCTTAGTGTTTGGCCCAAAAAAAAAAAAATAAGGAAGGTCACAGACAAGTCTAATCTAAATAGTTGAACCAATATTTTATTTTGATTTCACTTATGGTTTCAATCTGAAGACAGCTTTACTGATTTGATAGAAACTTTGTAATCAAGCTCAACTAATTTTTCTTCGGAAGAAAATGTTGCCTATTTATGATTAATTACTAATAATAAATGAAGCATTCAGAAGAAGACCGATTTAAATAAATAAATGGAAACCCATTAATTGGATATAAATTGGATTGTTTAATAAAAATTCTATGTTCTTTTTTAAGATATCGTAAAATCAGCATACATGAAATCAGGGGTGGCCTATACATATGATATTGTGGGCCACTTCAGAAATGCATCACAACTCCGGGAGCCTCTTTTGAAGTTATATCTCAAATTCTCCATACTAAATTTAAATACACTATAATCATTTTAATATTTCGGTTTTCACCAATTTGGTCATTATAAAATGTATGCATTTTATAAAAGCCTGATGCATATCGCGGGTTGAAAAAATTGTCAAAGGAGCCTTTTGTGGTCCGCGGGTTGGCTACCTTTGACAACCTCTGATTTAAATAAACAATGAATAATCTATCTTTTATCTACATATATAAAATTGTGGTGTTGGTTTATGTAGATTTCAAAAACTCAAAAAAATTATCATGATTTAGCTCAAATTTTGTCATGATATAAAATCCGCTTCAAAGATTGTTTTTATAATTTTCTTGCGTCGAAAACATACCTGCGATCGCAAGAAAACGGCTTTTTCAACGGTCAATACAATAGCCACTAACTGTCAATACTGCATCGCTATGATGGTGCAGTGATTTTTAAAGGTAGAGCAAATTTTCTTTAAACGCAATTGATAATCGTATATCTTGAAAGTAAGTTATAATTGGTACAGTGAGGGATACTGCGTGTTGATATGGGAAGTGATTCTAATAATTCATAAGCTTTTTTTTACTAAATTCAATTTATTTATTTACAACCATAGGCTGGCAAGACAACGTCTGCCAGGTTAAGCTAGTAAACTAATATTTTTGGAGAATAAATTGCTTCAATTCTATCACCCAAAATGTTGGATATTATTTCTAAGAGCTTTTTCATTAACGACCAAAATAAGCTATCGAAAGGACATTATTTCCTAAGCCGTTGAAAGAAATAACTCTTACAAAGAAAACTTAGTCCTTTAAAAGGACCAATTCAAAGTCAAATTGAACGTTTGTTATCCTTTTTGGATACCAATTTTTCAAGAAAGAATCCTGTAAAATAATGTTACTTTTTCCAGTTGCCTTAATGGTGAGTCACACCATGTATACCGTTGATTTTGAGGAAAAAAAGTATCCCTTAAATTCTTTTTTTGTTATTGAAAATTGTCTCTTTTTTTAATTATTTAATGAAATCGGAACTATTTTACACACCAAAAAAAAATAATTCTTTAAAAAAAATTCACCCTATGAAAACGATCAATTTCAGGGTATATTTACTGCATGCATTTTTACCTCATTAACTTTCCAAATGGTTTTTTAAATGATTTATCCTTTAAAAGGATTTTATTTTGATGTAAATACTTTAAGAAAGGTTCAAATAATAATATTGTGTTCGTTTTTAGCTAAAAAAACCTCTTTTTACATCCTTTTATTGCAAATTAAACTTGTCCTTTTTGAAACTTTAAAATTAAATTTTGGGTATTCTTTTGTACACAAGATATTTGTTTTTCTTAAAACTACTTATAGAAGGGTGGAGCTTTAAAAAGCATTGAAAATTATTGCTCTTAAAAAGCCGACCCCTTGAAATGAAAATCATTTCTAGGACATATTTGCTGCATGTATTTTCACCTCCTTAATTTTCCGTTTAATTTTCAAAAGGATTTATCCACCAACTGCATTTTAGTTTTATGCAAATAAACCAGAGAGGATTCTGATGAACATATACTATTTCTATTTTCAGAGAAAAAAACATTCATTATATTCATTTTTTGCAATTGAAAATTAGACTTAAATTTGAATTGATTGTTGTGCTTATGCCACCTGTTGTACATTGAAAAATTATTTTATTCAAGGTCTATAAAATACACAGGTGGCCTCATGCGCTACGTGACATATCCAGAAAAAATTCGTACATATCTTCAGACTGATTCAAATTTCAAAATTTTTCGTATGTGTAATTTATAAACCTTGGATTTTATTGTCCTAAGTTAAAAGTTTTTAAACTTCGTCTGATAGTCATGGTGCGTATATATTGCAATTGAGGAATTGAAAATCTGCTAATTCTCTATTTACTGTTAACAATTTCGTTTTCATTTTCAAATTTTAATGTCTGAAACTAATATTTAATTTTTAAGGCAAAGAAGAGGAATAATATTTGTTCATACTTTTATATGATAGAAGTTAAATTGATTTTCATAAATCAATAATTGTTACAATTCTTTTTACTATAAAAAGTCGATAAAAATCATTAAAAAAAATATTTTTTTTGACCATTTCTTCGGATGATACATGAAGCACTTGTGGTACAAATAATTTTCTTTGAACTTGAGTTTTACCGTGAAATAGTGCAATGAAAATGGTGGTGAAAAACTATTGCCTTAGTAAATAGGAACTTGAAGAAATTTCGTCTATCAATGAGGTTAGATGTTATTTATGTGGTGTAGGAGTAAAGTAGTTGAAAATTGAGGATTGTTTAAGGAAAATGAATGAGTTTATGGAATAATTGTTCTCCGTCCTTTTCATTCTTTTTGTTAATTTTCTCTTATTCAGTTCGCCTGAACGGCGGTCTTTAAAACAATAAACATAAGGTATTTTAACTTAAGTTCGGTGTACGTATGAATTGTAAAGCTTTTCACTTCAACAAACTTGTGTAATACTGCCATAAGGAATCATCCATCCGAAAATAAACAAAGGTTCTCTAAATTTCACGAGAAATAACGACCGAAAGACTTCATAACTTTCATGAAAATCGAATCATTTTTATTTTCGTGAAAATTTCCTAAGGTGTTGCTGATTAAATAGTTTGATAAACTGATAAATTTGATTTGTAATCATGTTAATTTTCCGGCAATGAGTGCAAATAGAAGTTGGAAATTTTGTGTAGGGGTAGTGGGATTGAAAATGGTGGAATATGTTTGTCGGGAGCGGGACCTCATTAAAATCCGCTTAATGTCCAAGTGAACTAGGATAATCTATTAAATTACGAAGGTACTGATTTCAATTTAAATAATTAACCCATTTATAGCACAGTTGAGCGAGGCCGGTATACATATTCGGTGTCCATGGGGCTTGAAAGTTTCGGTGTACAAAGTTTTGCTTCTGGCCAAATTGGTAGAGAAGTTTTGCAAAAGATGCGTTCGTTTTTTGTGTTTATTAACTACAAAGTTTTATGTTTCCTCAAGGAAAATTTAAAGGTATTTATGAGACTGATTCAAAAAAAAAATGATGATTTTTTTTTTCTTAATTACATCGAAAATATTGTTGAAATTGACAAAAAAAATGTGTGAAAGTTTAAGCTCTTAATATAAATATTAAGAGGTGCCGCATTGCAAATTTCGATTTTCTATTTAAATAACATGGGAACAATATTCTCTTGCATTTTGGAATTTTATAGCTCACGTTGGTGATAATATTTCGGAATAACAAAGAAATATTCTTGTAGAAAATTAAACGATCTACACAAAAGGTGTCTAACAAGTTTTTGATATATTTATTCCTTCAAAAGTTATTCGAGGTCAAAGTAGAACAAGAGAGAATTTTTAATATTCTTTCATTTTTTGACGCACCATCAATTTTATGAGAAAATTTCATAGGACATTTTTTTTAGAGCACTATTTTTTCTATAACTTATCTTAATAAAAGTTTTTGATATTTTTCACAGGTCTTAAGTGGTTTAATTAAAACAAAAAATAAAAAAAAATATGTTAAAAATATAATAATTCAGGGAATTTTCAGTTTAATGCAAATAACTTTGGACCTGTGAAAATATCAAAAACTTTTAAAGAAATAAGTTATAGGAAAAAAAGTGCTCTACAAAAAATGTCCTATAAAATTTCTCATAAAATTGATGGTTGCGTCAAAAAATTGAAAAAATTTTAAAATTTCTCTTTAGTTCAACTTTGATTTCGAATAACTATTGAAGGAATAAACATATCAAAAACTTGTAACAGACCTTTTTTGTAGATCAGTCAATTTTCTACAAGAATATACCTTGGTCATTCCGAAATATTGTCACCAACGTGAGCTATAAAATTCCAAATTGCAAGAGAATATTGTTCCCATGATACTGAAATGGAAAATCGAAATTTGCGATGCGGCACCTCTTAATATTAATATCAAGAGCTTAAACTTTCACAGGATTTTTTTTTGTCATTGCCACCAATATTTTCGATATAATTAAGAAAAAAAAATCATCCTTTTTTTTAAATCAGTCTAATGGACTAATCAAATGAATCAGTAATTAAAAAAATATTTTTAATGTTAAAAATATAATAATTCAGGGAATATTATTAATTTAAATCAATAAAATTACGAATATTTTCAGTTTAACGCAAATAACTTAGGACCTGTGAAAAATATCAAAAACTTTTATAACAATAAGTTATAGAAGAATAAGTACTCTACAAAAAATGTTCTATAAAATTTTCTCATAAAATTGATGGTTGCGTCAAAAAATTTAAAAAATATTAAAACTTCCTTTTAGTTTAACTTTGACCTCGAATAACTTTTGAAGGAATAAATATATCGAAAATTTGTACAAAGATCTTTTTTGTATATCGTACAATTTTCTACAAAAATATACCTTGTTCATTCCCAAATATCGTCACAAACGTGAGCTATAAAATTCCAAAGCGCAAGAGAATATTCTTCCTATGTTATTTAATTGGAAAATCGAAATTTGCGATGCAGCACCTCTTAATATTAATATTAATATTAATATGAAGAGCTTAAACTTTCACAGGATTTTTTTTTGTCATTTCCAACAATATTTTCGATATAATTCAAAAAAAAAAAATTTTTTTTTTTTGAATCAGTCTAGTATTTATAGTTTAAAACTTGTTGCATTTTTAAGAACCAATTTTTTGTTTTAAAACTACCCTTTTGTTCCTGTAAATCTGGTTAAAAAACCTCTACATTGTATTGATTTTAAATAAGTTCAAAAGTTCTGTATTTTTTGTATCAAAAGTAGAGCTTGTGGTGGTAGATGCCACGACCAACAAGTAGGGTGAATTGAGATTTATCTGATGTCTTAAACTTTCAATATTCTGTCAATAAATCTATTTAATATACTCCTGCATCTTCGCATAAACTCTTTCAAGTAATAAACCCTGAAAAAAAAACTCCTTATAAAATTAGGTCATGCAACAATAAAGTCTTAATGAAAGCTTCGAAAGTTAATAAATTATTGCGTCTTAGAAAAAGGCGAAGCTTTGATATATCAACGTTTTAAATTAATTTTCTTTCACTATCATCCGAAAACAGGACCACTCACTCATTTCAAGGTTAACCTCAAAGAATAGAGACGAGCTTTTCTACGGCTTTTTTCCTTATGGATTTTGAACTTTTCTTACAAGTATATATAATATGATTATTATAAGATTGATGATGTCATATATATCTTTATTATCATTGCGTCGAATAAATCGCACTCGAATGAAATATTTGACGTGGACTTTAATCACAACTGGAGGATATAATAGACAGAAAGATGACAAAAAGAAAAATGGAAAATATAAATAATAATTATCTGGCATTTATCATGGAATATAGAATATTAGAGTTTTTTTTTTTGAGCCAAAAGTAGAAAATAATGAACGGATTTCATTTGGGCTGTTAGAGTTGTGAGGAAAATGGGGGTGAAAGATTAAAGCTAAAGTTGAATTTAATGGAAGAGTAAAATTTTTTTTTGGTAAGAATTGTTGAGGAAAGTTTGGAAGTACCAAGAATTTGGTTTAACGACTTGAAATATAAAAATGAGTTGTTGATGTGGAGCAAGTTTCTTAAATGTTATTATAATTTCTTTTGGATGTTTTCATCCGTGAAATTTGTACGAGGATTCTGTATACATTTACATACATGCTCAGTAATTATGTTTGTAATTGTATTTGTTTTAAATGGAAGTTTAATAATGTATTTTTATTATTTTTTTATTAGACCAAAACTTTTATGTACGATGCGATTTTCAACAGAACTTTTTTTTAGTCAAAACTTAATTTTACGTCATACTTAACGGTTTTAATGGTTTTTAATAGAAATCTGCACAAAATTTTGTCCTAAAAGCAATTGCAATAGTGCAATTTGGTGCAAATTATGAAAAATTTGTTCTTCTGCTTGGAAAATTTTATGGTGGCATTTTTTTTGGGCAATTAATTGAAGTTTATGTAGATAACAATATCATTAACCAGTGATTCCCTCGGTTTAAGTTCATTATTAGATAGTTAAGGTATTTTCATATGGTTTCTTTGGACCAAAAAATATCTAACTTTTTTCTTAAAGATCAAGTACTCAATCATAGATCATTAGATTGCAAAAAAAATTTAACAATATTGACTTTTAATGATCTATGATGGAGTACTAGATAAAGTCCTAAAAGGCGACGAAACGTCGTAAGAAAATCAAATAAAAATCATTAAGATAAAAATTTAAGTCCAAAAAATTTCTTGGAAAGTAACTTAATTAACAAAGATTCGACATAGTAATAATTTTAATTGTATGAAAAAAAAATTGTTTTACAATAAATTGCAGTTTCTACAATGAATGATTAATTTTCAACTGCATTTTCGAAAATGAATTAAAAGATGAAAATGTGGATTTTCTCAATTCTTTTTGTATTATTTAATATTTGTTGATTTTTTTTTTAAGATTCATTAGTCACTTAATTTTGCCATTTATGATAATCTTTCCAAAGCTAATAACAAGCATGCTCTTCAAGACCTTCGTATCCTTATCATTACAAACATCACAACCATATCTCAATTTGAGTTAAACTTCTATTTATATTTTTAATCTTTGTATTTTTTTTATTAGACCAAAACTTTTATGTGCAATGTGATTTTCAACAAAACTTTTTATAAGTCAAAACTTAGTTTTATCTCATACTTAACGGTTCGAATGATTTTTAATAGAAATCTGCAATAAATTTTTTCCCAAAAGTAATTGCAATTAGTGCACTTTGGTGCAAATTGTTCAAAAATCGTTCTGCTGATTGGTCACAAAATTTAATGGGTTATAACTTGGAGTTTATGTAGAACACAAAGCCACAATAGCCAGTGATTCACTTCATTAGTTAATTATGTTATTTTCTTAAGGTTTTTTTGGATTAAAAAAAAAAAAAATTCTTAATAATATTAAGCTGTTTTTTCTACGATGTTTCGTTGCCTTTCGAGACATTGTCAAGATCTCAATTATAGATCATTAAATTGTTAAAAAAAATTAACAAAATTAATTTTAATGATCTGTGATGGACTTCTAGGTAAAGTTCCAAAAGGCGACGAAACGTCGTACGAATCAAATAAAAATCATTAAGAAAAAAAATGTATTATATTTTTAAGTTTAAAAAATTTCTTGAAAAATATCTTAGTTAACCAACAATGGACATATTAAAAGCTTTTATAGTGAGAAAATAAAATTGACTTACAATAAATTGCAGTTTCTACAATAAATGATTAATTTTTAACTGCATTTTCGAGAATGAATTCAAAGATGAAAATATGGATTTTCCCAATTCTTTTTGTATTATTTAATATTTGGTGAAAAAATTCTTTAAAATACCATTTACTTCTTAATTTTATCATTCAAGATAATCTTTCCATAGCTAATAACAAGTTTTTTCTTTAAGACCTTCGTATCCTTTTAATAACAAACATCACAACCATATCTCAGTTTAAGTTAAACTTCTATTTATATTTTTAATCTTTGTATTAATTTTAAATGACAGTTTAAAATTGTATTTTTTTATTATACCAAAACTGTTATGAACAATGTGATTTTAAACAAAATTTTTTCATTTCAAATATTAATTTTACCTCTAACTAATAGCATTTTATGATTTTTTACAAAAATCTGCACAAGTCTTTGTCCCACGAGCAATTGCAATTAGTGCACTTTGGTGCAGATTGTGCAAAATTGGTTCTGCTGATTGATAACAAATTTTATGGGTTATAACTTGGAATTTATGTAGAATACAAATACGTTATTTTCTTAGGGTTTTTTGGATTAATAAAAAAATAAAAAAAATTCTTAATGGTTTTAAGCTGTGATTTTTTACGACGTTTCGTTGCCTTTTAGGACTTTCAGGTACACAATCATAGATCATTAAATTAATAAAAATAAAATACAATATTAATTTGTAATGATCAATGATGGAGTACTAGATAGAGTACCGAAAGACGACGAAACTTCGTACGAAAATAAAATAAAAATCATTAAGAAAAAAAATTGATTATTTTTTTAAGTCCAAAAAAATTCTATGAAAATAATTTAGTTTACTAATGGTGGAAATATTAATTACACCGGCACACAAAAAAAAAGTGCTCTGTACTTTTGACCGGACCTACATAAATCTACGTATTTTGATCCACTGAGCACGAATCCGGGGTTGGTTTGACCTGTACACCCTCAAAAATTCGAGAAAACTCTAAAAAACCGAAAAAAATGGTTAAAATCGGCAGTTTTGGTGACATAGAAATTTTTTTGAACTAAACCGAGCATGATTTTCATGTTTTGTGACCCGCTGAATATAAATTCGAAGTTCATTTAGATCATAAGCTGTTTTAATTGTAAGAAAATTGCAAAAAAAATTTGAAAATTGCGATAAATTGCAGTAATTGAGTACAAAAATTCGAAGAAGCTAGATTAATCGTGATTTTCATGTTTTCTAATCCGTATAATATAAATCTTGAAGGTATTCGGTCCAGCCATTCTTAGAAATGCATGTAAATAGCAAAAAGCCCTGAAAATTTCATAAAAATCAAAGTTCTTGTGATAAATATCAAATTTTTAATGAAATCATAATAAATTTGACATGTTGGCAAATCTGTTGAGTATAAATTTGAAGTTCATTGTTTCGGAATTAAAAAAATTTTTTGTTAATCGTAAAAAACCTATAGAAATAACAAAATCGCGGTTAGCCAAATAATCTTCAAAATCATATTCCAGAAATAGAATAACATGCAATATATCCTTTGTAGAGATTTAAAAGTTTATTTTCATCATATAATCTCGAATTTGAGAACAATAGCCGCAATTTTGTACAATTTTTAAGGGTTTTTTGCAATTTTCTTACAATAAAAACGGCTTATGGTCTACATAAACTTCGAATTTGTATTCAGCGGATCGAAAACATGAAAATCTTGCTCGGTTTAGTTAAAAAAAAATTTTATGTCACCAAAACTGCCAATTTTAACCATTTTTTTCGGTTTTTTTAAGTTTTCTCGAATTTTTGAGGGTGTACAGGTCAAACCGACCCCGGATTCATGTTCAGGGGGTCAAAATATGTTGATTCATGTAGGTTCGGTCAAAAGTACAGAGCACTTTTTTTTTGTGTGCCGGTGTTATTTTAATAGTGAAAAAATAAAATTGGTTTACAATGAATTGACGTTTTTATTGTTAATTTTCAACTGTATTTTCGAGAATTGATAGAAATAGTATTGAATGTAATAGTATTGAAGTATTGAAAGTAATGGATAAAGTACCATTTACCACACAATTACATTATTCAAGATATTTTTTCCAATGCTGATAACATACTTTTTCTTTAAGACCTCCGTCTCCATATAATTACCAACATCACAACCATATCCCATTTTTTGTTAAACTTCAATTTATATTTTTGATCTATGAAAGTATCACCTTGGTTTTTAAATAAAAATTGTCTTAATTCTCTATTAATAAAATCTTAATCATTTTTTTCTCTGTAAATAATTGCCATTGAATTCCTTGATATGTTGTTTTAATACTTTTTATGTAAAAGATGTATGTAAAATTGTAAAAGCTATCAACTTTTAGTCGCGAATGACCAAACTGTAGAAGCGACTTAAAATATATAAAGAAAAAAAAATTATATAATTCTTTAGGAAATAAGTGATGGTTTTTGAAAACTTATACAAAATTTTGACCAAGTGAAAGGTCTACAATATGCTGGAGAAATAAAACAAAGTTCTATTTTAAAAATTTTTGCTACAGTTTTCGGTTTTTATATGGAAAATATAAAGAAAGAAATTGAGCTTTTCAGGACGTAGAGTGTTGTTATATGTACTTTAGGCTATGATACAAGAAGGTAAAGCTTTAATGTTTTGTCTTTCTCGTCAACAAAAAAAAAAATCATTCACCCTAAACACCGAACAAAGTCAAACATTCCACAAACGAAAACAAACATTGACAAATCAGGCAAATCTGATGAACAAATTTGATCGATAAATTATAAGTTTGATTTTGTCTCGTTTGTGTAATTCCACATAAAAAGTTCATTAACTTCATTCATTGTCTGTACAAAAATTTTTAAAATTTTTTAAAACAAAAAAAAACTTGCATATTTGGTACCTTATAATTAGATATTGAATATTTGTGGTAATCGTAATTCAAAATATTTCTCATACTTTCCTGTTTTATGCAATAGAAAAATCGTTTTAAATTTCCCAGCAATTTATTTCACTGAAAAATTTCCAATTACGTTATTTTAAAGGGTAGTTTCAAAAAAAAGAGACGTTTAAGTTTGAATTACATTTGTTGTTCTTATATTCGTGAGACATGCAATATTATTTTGAAGAAAACCCACACAAGTAGTCCAAGTGTTTCAATTGTTGTAGCCCCCCCAAACCTAGTAGCCAATGTTACAACTAGCAGGCAAAAAATTCCCCGAAATGAATTAACTTTATCAAGGCTAAATGTAAGATTTGCCATCTATTAAATTAGACAAGCCCAAAGCGATCAATCTCAGCCCTTTTGTAAATCAACTGGTGACAAATGAAGACATTCACCCAATTAAATCCGACCAAACAGTCAAAAAATAAAAGTCTCGCCCCCCTTTTACAACAATTTCACTCCCCCCATATTGTTACCGAGTCATTAAATTCTCATTAACGTTTTCCACGTCGCTATCGCCCAGTTGTTAATTAAGAAATTGTAAAGAAATTTCCACACACATATTTTCTAAATCCAATCTATTCGACCCATAATTATTCCATCCTCTTTCACCTATATATATCCTTAACCCCCGTTATCCTATTATTTGAAAATCCCGCGCCCGTTGTTAAGTAGATTTTAAATACCGGCATAAATTTTACACGAACACACCACATCCATTGTGTCCTCCCCTGCTACGGCCACGAAAAGCTCCCGCTTTAATGTGTATATATATACCTATTTTTGGTTAACCAAAAATGTATCTATTTAAATACGATAAAAGCGCTTTAAAAGCTCCATTGGTACATAAACCTAAATAATTCCAAAGAGGTTTTTTTTTTTGTTGTTGTTGTTGTTGTATTCTCGTTTTGATAGTCCGGTTCGTACCGATACATATAGCCATATCTATATATACGTTTGCCGCAAATAAAATGCAATAATTACAGAATGTAATTACGTGTGTTTTGCGTATGTTTGTACGAGAAACATTTGTTGATGGCAATGTATTTGCCACTTGTACGTATTATGCGGTATTGTATATTGATTTCACTAACCCGTCCCCCCATTATGCCCATTCGTGTATTTGACTCGTGTTTGCGAAACATATATCAACTCAATTTCGAAAAGTTTTATTGGAACAGAGATGAACAACGAGGATTTTCAATTGTGAAGCATGGAAGAGGTGAAAAAGTTATGCATTCACGTTTCGCAGCAAGGAACAACTTTATAATGATGAAAGAAAGATATTAACTGTGTTTGAAGTTAGACATGTCATCATTGAAAATGAATTTATCTTAGATACTATTTACTATTGGATACGGTGTATATATTGTGTATCTGATTGGGATTATTTGATACCAATTCGACTTTCTGGCATACATTTGCTACCATTTTCCTACTTAACTTTTTGTTGGTTAAATTTTTTGTCATATTTTGCTGGTACCAGTTGGACAAATGAAAATTATTGAATTTGAACTTAAATAAACTCATTTGGCAACTCATTGGGTAACCTTTGAAAATGTTTTTAGTAACAACTTTGCACTGCTATCCTGTGAAACTTGTATCATATATCCCAATTTTTTTTTTATTTATTTCCTGGTATAAAAATTCTAAAGAGGTGCATTTGCACCTGTGCTTAGAACCAGTTCATTGAAATATTACACATTTTCGAGTATACAAACATAAACATACATACATAATGCAATTATATTCGCACATACAAAAATATATTCTTACACATACACAAATATACATTTCAATAAATTACATTAGATTTACATATTAATAATTAAGTCTCATTCATTAAGTTGCCAAAAGCAGAATTAATAACTTTAGTTTCTCTTAATGTTACAAATTATAGTTATTAGTTCTTATCCAATTACAGCATTTCCTTTTTAAAATTTTCTTAGAACACGTTAATGTTTTCATGTCGTTAGGTACTATTTAGGTACAGCATTAGGTAATATTAGATACTATTTAATGAAAAACCCAAAATCGAAGCTGTAGAGCACTGAATTTTGTAACCAAAAAATATTCATGTATTCTCATTTTAAATCAGCCAAATTTTTTATGCAGTTAATGAATAATAATATATGTCCTATGACTCAATTTTGTCTTTATTACGGCGCGTTTTTGGCTGTCATAATCAGGAAATTATTATTTTGCAAGTTGTAAAGAAATTTCATATAGGTGGTTTGTTTTATATAATTTGTAGTTACTACTCGTAATTGGTGATGATCTTCCAAACAAACTGTAGAAAAACAACTAAATTCATCGATCTTTTACCAAAATATTCCACCAAAATCCTTTCCCCTAAACAATGTTTTGGAAAGGAATTAAATATTTGCAAATGTTAATATTGAATAAATAAATGAATAATAATAAATGTCTTGTGACTTAATTTCTTCTTTATTACGCCGCATTTCAACAATTTTTGGCTATCATAATCAGGTAATGATTATTTTGTCAGTTTAAACAAATTTCGTATAGGTTGTTTCTTTAATATAATTTGTCGTTAAGAATGTTATTTAGACTAGTTTGTGGCCCTTGTAAAATTAATATTCTTCTAGGGTGTTCATATGTGGTCCTTACTTGCAAATATGTAGTGGTTTCAAATTTGTTTCGAAATTTAAGTGTGGATCACCGTCAGAACGTAAAAAAAATATACTTTTTTAAAACTGCTGCCATTTTTTTTAGAGATATTAAAAAACGGTCTTTGGCATGTAAAAGTTGAAGTTTTGAACTATTTTTTTTTATTTGCTTCGATATGTCCCCCCTCCCTCTTTTACAGCGCTTTGAAAAAGGGTCCTCAAAAATGAGGAAGCAAACGGGAGACAAGTTTTCTCAGAAGCCGGAAGTCGGATCATAATTTTCCAAAAAATGTATCTTTTGGTAATGCGTCTTCTTAGTACTGAACCTCAAAAATCCGAAAAAAGTTGAAAATTCACAAAATGGCGCGACTTTGAAAAAAAAGGTTAAACAAAATTACTTTTTTTTGGACTTTCCCCCTGTCTCACTTTGAGGGGAGGGGTTTTTAGACCAATTTTAGAAATTCAGTACCAAGAAGACGTGTTGAACTATAACACTCCCCAGTTTCAAGTCAATCCGTCGGATAGTTTCTGAGAAATCTTGTCTCCCAGTTTTAAAAAGTTGATCTCGAGAAAAACGCATTTAAAGTTTTTTTAAGATATTTTTTTATGTTATTATCAAATTATTCAATTTTTATCAGTGAACATACTTAAGTCAGCTATTCCAATCCATTTAACACGTTATTTTTGAATGTTATAAAAAGACATTTATGGAAAAAAAATGATTTTTTTTTCTGACGGTGATCCACCCTTCAGCATTGATGATTTTCGTCATAAAAGAGTTTTGTAAAATTTGAAGTTGTTGTAGGAGAGATTATACTGGAAGTCACTTTGGAGAAGTAAAATAGTGGAATTAAAATTGGTGGAAACTGATTTTCCAACCTTCGATTTGCAGACGATACAATCATAAATGCGAACAGCGAAAGAAAGTTATTGGACTTCATTCGAAGACTTCAAATCGTAAGTCAAAATTTCGCTTTAAAAACAATTAAACCAATGATCGTTGATCACGATAATGATTAAAATTAGAATAAGAAAATAAGTTCCCAAAATTTGATAAAAAAAATTTGTATGGTTCTCAGTTTACAGATCTTTTTTAAGACCTTCGGTCTTAATTGTGCAACGAAAAATAACCCTTACAAAATCAACGATCTTCATCCTCAAAAGTAAGTTTTAAATTGAAAAATATTAATTCCAGATTATTATTAAGAGATATAAAGAAAAGTTATTTAAATAAAAATCATTTTTTTGCGATTTATGAATCATAAATCGCAAGAAATATCGTTCCAAATGTTTTATACTCAGAAGTCACTTTAAACGAGAAATACTAAGCTTACTTTGTGTAAATCATGGCACTGTAGATTTTTGAATGGCGCAGGATGCATGGGCCAATCATAACACACCGTACAAAACTCAATCTTTAATTCGACCAATCAGTGAACTTGTCGCTAAAACTTTATAGATTTTAACCAATGACATGATTCTTGTATCTTCTGTATATCTTTAAGTTCCTTATATCTTGCTTAGAAAGATCTACCAGTTTGGCCAATTAAGAATTTTTCACAGGAATCACATTTAATTTTATATATTCACATCTATATTGTTTTAATTGCTAATTGTGTTTTGTAAAACCATAAATCATCATTCCTCAGACTGAGGAATAAGTTTCGTCTAAATTCGTTTCCTAAAGAAAGCAATGTTTTACTGTAAAATTCTAACATTGGCGTTGATGGCATTCTAAGGAGAAATTTTGGTTTTTCTAGATTTGTTTTTAAAATCAAAATAAGGGTTGCTTGATAATTTATAGTAGACAAGGGAACGGAAAATAGATTCATTTTGAAGCCAACTGACGTTCAATTGGAATTTATTGGCTTAAAAGTTATTTCAAAGAAGTGGTTGAGACATTTTGGGATTAGTCACTTGTTAACTGGTAAAATATTGAAAAATATCAATCATTCTGAAATATATAATGAAAAAGTTTGATAACTTTCTAAATGATTACCAAATTTTTTTGGCATAGCCAAAAAAAGTGACAATTTTTTTCCAAATTATATCATGGTTTGATGATATGGATTATATGAACCATTATTCATGGTTTGATATTTTACGTCAAAACTGTTTTTTTTTTAAATCTTCATTTATTTTTTCGTAAATATATGAGTTTTTACTATCAAAATAAATGGTTCTCCAGAAAATAAATAAATAAAACCACTCTGTTCCCAAATATTGACTTTATTTATGTTTAAAGCTTTAAATTTTTTTTTTTTTTTTGCTTCTTCACATACTTGAAATTAATTCAGAATATTATTTCTATACTCTTCACCACACAAACTATTCTTTGGCTAACACCAAAAGTAAAAATTTTTATATACCAAATATCAACTACTAAAATATTATTTTAATAGAATGGTCCCATAAGTATTTTTTTTCTTATTCTATTTCCTTATTATTTTTCTTGTGTGTGGTCTTTGTAATTATAAGAAACATAGCAACTTCTAAACAATATCTATGATCAATATTTCTTAAAAAAATTAAGCACCTTCAACGTAAAAAAGCTTTTAAGAAAAAAATAATTCCCCGTACAAATCATTAACCTTTACATTCCCGGCTGAAAAACACTTTTGTTAAGTTTCAAGAAAGCCCCAACTATAACAGCATTCACGTTTTAGAATAGCAAACTACCTAGTTTTTGAGTTAATTATCGTTAAAAGCTCTCGAGTGAAAGCTAAATCCTCATTTACACACAATGACGCGTGTCTACATTTATCAAAATTCTTTACAAAGCTCCTCGAATGCCTATTCCCATTATCATTAGCACAACAAGCTCGGCTAATAGAAATTTGTGATAGTCATTTATTTCTAAACAAAAGATTGTCGTAACACTTAATTTCGTTCCACCGCTTCATTTGTTTAAAAAGCTTTAACTGATTATTTGTTATCGCACAACAGCGCGCGACACGTATTTTTATGTGAACTAAACGCCAACAATTTCCATATCAAATATTTGAATGTAATCGTTGGAAATTATCGCCGTTTTAATTAAATAATCTTTGCGATAGTGATTAAATATTGGTTTGGCATTTATTTAATTTTTGTCGGATCATTTAAGACGGTGGTTGTGCGGTGGTTGTATGTGAAATTTACGTTTGTAGTTGGTAAGTGGGTTTTTCGTGGTAATTGAAAATGAAAGAGGAATCAATTTTGCATGAGATCGACTATAATAGTCAGGGGAAATTGAGTAAAGCGGCAAAGACTTTGACTATAGAAGAAGGTAAGGCTTTTTTTTAAAATATTTTAACATTTTACTTCAAAACCACAAAGGGGTAAGTAGCATATCAAATGTACTCTCGCGTCTATAGTAGCTGCATTTATTTTCAATTTTCTGAAGCTTTTTTTCCGAGTTGAAAAAATTTAAAAAAGAATATGATGCCATGTTATAGTTTAGGTATAATAATTGATAATTAAAAGCTTTCTTTTCCCTTCACGATGGTAAAGTTTATAGGGTTGAACTGCTGTAAAAAATTTTCTGTTATTTATTTACTGCAATTAACCCTTTTCGACTCAATTCAATTTTGAGACATATTTCCTCATATTTTGTTATTTTGGAAGTAATCTAATACCTTTGAATACATTTCAAAAACATTCCTTTGATCTAACAACAATTGGCAAAATGGTCAGGAGTTTTCTGGAACTTATTCTTGCATAAATTAAAATTTGCATAAAATTTTTGATTGATATTTTAATTTTCAGTCTTTGAACTTGAAAAGTTATCAATTTTTCAATTTTGATAACAGGTGGCTACCAAAATTGTCTCTTAATTGATAAGTGTAATAAATTTCTTGAAATTTTGCATGTCCTATATATCCAACACTGATAAATATTTTTTCTCAAATTTGTTTTTTTTTTTTCAATTTTTTCCCAGTTCTATAGTTAGGTCAGATGTGTTTAATGTTTACCAATTTGCCAAACATTTAATCATTTCCCCCTTAAGGGTGGATCACCGTCAGAACGTAAAAAAAAATGACTTTTTTAAAACTGCTGCCATTTTTTTTTGTTTAGAGATATTAAAAAACGGTCTTCGGCATGTAAAAGTTGAAGTATTGAACTTTTTTTTTTATTTGCCCCGATATGTCGCTCCCTCCCCCTTTTACAGCGCTTTGAAAAAGGGTCCTCAAAAATGAGGAGGCTAACGGGAGACAAGTTTTCTCAGAAGCCGGAAGTCGGATCATGATTTTTCAAAGAATTTAGGTTTTGGTAATGCGTCTTCTTGGTACTAAACCTCGAAAATCGAAAAAAAGTTGAAAATTCACAAAATGGTGTGACTTTGAAAAAAAAATTAAAAAAAACGACCTTTTTTTAGACCTTTTCCCCTCCCACTTTTAGGGGGGGAGGTTTGGCCAATTTCAGAGATTCAGTATCAAGAAGACGTGTTGAACTATAACACTCTCCAGTTTCAAGTCAATCCGTCGGATAGTTTCTGTGCAATCTTGTCTCCCAGTTTTAAAAAGTTGATTTCGAGAAAAACGCATTTAAATTTTTTTATGTTATTATCAATTTATTCAATTTTTATCATTGAAAATACATTAGTCAACTATTCTAATCCTTTTAACACGTTATTCTTGAATGTTAAGAAGACATTTATGGAAAAAAAAATCGAAATTTCTTTTTTCTGACGGTGATCCACCCTTAAATAAAATAGCACCGAGAAAGAATAGAGATCTACGAAATTCTCAATAACATCAATAAGGATCACAATCTTGGACTTCATCCGTCCTGGAAGGCAATTTTTCCGGCTTTTTAGTTTAATAGCTATTTATTTAAAAAGAAAAGGATTATTTCTATTCTAATTGGTTCACCTGTCACTATACTTTATCCTTTTCATGTTTTTAACCACCAAGAATATAAGACGACATAAGGAGCATCTTAAAACTAGTTTTGAAGCATATTACTATATTTGAAAGCCTCATTTTTTTCTCTCAAAAATGACCTTATAGGTTGAGAGTTCAAAAATAAGAACTTAGAGTTTATGAACCACTTTGATATTCATACATAATTTTTTTTTCATTTACAAATTTTATTTTTGCACCATCTGCCTCTTGGCAATAATTGCAATATGCCACACTTACAACACTTGTGGGTTAGTTGTGTCCAATGACACAATTTACATTAAAAATTATTGTAAAACAACAATAATAATATTCTAAATATAATTATAGTAAAAATAGTTTTCTTAAATAATAACTCTATTACCTAATTTCACTTAAATCGGTCAGCTCAAGAATCGACACTCTTTTGAGACGTTTAACATCCGCACTGTTATCAAGAAGAGTCAAGGCAAGATGGTTTGGATGATCATTAAGTTTAGTTTGATGTTCCACCTGTAGGTCATCGTGGATTCTTATAATATTTATGCACCATGGTGTACCGATTATTATCCGCAGAACTTTGGAATAAAATATTTGTGTTATTTCCACGTTTGAGTTGGATGCTGTGCCCCAAAGTTCCACTCCATAGGTCCAAATTGGTACTATTATTGATCACACATAATGGAAATGATTTTTTTTTGGTGCAGAAACTGTTGTTGATTGTAATTTTGAATTTTATTTTTTTGGATCTATATATCTTTTTTACAAGAACATACTTTAATATACATAAAAGAATCACATCCCAATGGTTGTAAGCATTTTCAATAGACTGTAAAGGTTTTATAAAAGACTAGCGTATTTCATTTCTCACTTAAAAGTTGATATATTTTAGATTTTTTTTTTCAGATTAAGATGATTATTGAAAACAGGGGAGGCTAGCTCAATGTTAATTTTGTGTTCCTCCAAATGGCTATCTTCCGGGTGTCATTTACTGAGGGCGCTAGTGTAGCATAGCCGATAATAGCGATAACTACTTTTAACCAATTTTAGAATTTTATGTGCCAAATTCAAATTTAATTTATTCCTTTCAAAGGCCCTAGGGGTATAACTATAGTAAATTTGCCCTTAAAAGATATCGACACGATACTGTGAGGATTTTTAGGTACTAATGAGAAAGTTTCAGATCTCTAACCCAATCGGTTTTTGATAAAAAGCAAAATATGTAATATTCAGAAAAAATTGATTTTCTCAGGAACGCGTGAATCGATTCATCTGAATTTTGGATATGTTTTGAGGGCTGATGGTAGCTTCTAGGAAAAAAATTAAGAGCTATATCGGTGAATAAGAACCAAGAACAAAATAGCATTTTTGTTTTAATTTTGATTTTTAACTATAATAAAAATTTAGTACAATTACGAAACCATTTTTTTTTTTGGATTCCTCATCCATTTTTCTATGGATTTATGATCTTTTTAGATTTAAGGAAATGGGACGCCATATTACAAAAAGATAAAAACAACTTGTTATGCAAATATTCACTTAATTTTTGAGTTTTTGAGTTGACCCCCATGATTAAAAATATATTAGGTACTAATTATTAATATAAGTTAGCTTCTAATAACTATTTTTTAGATACCAGTACACCTTGACGTAAAATAATGATTCTTAACCGGGGTTCACTTGAACCTCTGGGGTTCGGTGAGTTAGTCTTACAGGTTCGTCGAATGTCATGTTTTGATGTTTTTTGCAATTTATTTTATTAGAATTAGAAAAAATGATACTTTGATTGTTCCAAGAAGGATTCGGTGAATACTCAAATGAAAATGGTTGGGGTCAATATCTCCAGAAAGATTAAGAACCACCAATTAAAAGCAATAAGTTCTACTTAAAAGTAAAGTTCCATAAGAATCAGTAAATCAACGTTTAAATTAAGAGGCAAAATATTAAGCATAGATTTGTTTCTCTTTAATGTGTTACGGTTGCACATGATTTCATAGATTTGCCATGAAATACATTAAATCATTAATTATCACTTCCATTAAACCAAACAACAAATACTTTTGCTTCTTCTCTCTCCATATTACAATTTAGAATATTTCATTTTCAATGATTAAACAGAAATGAGAAACCAAATAAGAGGCTAATCGAACCGGTTTTCTCTTCTGCACATATTTATTTAGGCTTCAAAAATATTTGATAGTCTTATAATTACACAGCAAACACCGTTTGTTGAACAAAAACCCGCAATTTTATTTCTTCACGCTTATCTATACACCAGTGTCTTAGTTCTCACCGCCAATTGTATGGTTAAACTGTATTATTTTTCCACTCTTATTTGCCCAAAAATGTGTTTTCCCTCTATACAATTAATAACGTTGGGATGTGTGTATATTAAGTGAATATTTGAAAATTGGGAACTCAACATATTATAAATATTCCCATTTTTGAATTCGACAAAATTATATGGAAATTGTCAACAACTATTATGTAACTTGTCGTTGTTGACTTTATGTGATATTTCACATTTATATTTAAATTAATTTAATTTATAAAATTATTAATTTATCTATTGATGTTTAAAGTGTATAATTTCATTTGAATTTGAGTAAATAACAGTGATACAGTCTATATTTATAAACGAGACAATAGTTACAGACTGTTACAATGATGTAATTGGAAAATAAAAATAATCTACGTAATTATATAAACGATTTGTTAATTTGTATGTAATTTTTCTTGTGGTTGACTCAATTTTAAGGTGAATAACCGATATTTATTTTTTAGAAAAATTGATGAAAAACATGGTAAATCAAATTGAAATATCGAAGACTCCGACTGGAAAATCTTTAAATGCTTTTTGGCCAATTGCTTCCGAAAAATTTACCTTACTACTTTTGGCGTTTGCTGTTTGGGGAATTATTTATTTTTTATTTGGAAATGGCTATGCTGGATTTAACTCAACACTTTTCCGTTTATCGGTGAGTTTATTATTTAAAAAAAGTTATTTAAACTAAGTTATTTAGATATGGATTAAAAGACATAAACACCACCTAAAAAAAGGCCAAAAATTTAAGTTTATAAATTTGATAAATTGATACTTATCACTCCACAAAATAAGAGTATAGGATATTGATTTTTGGGAGTAATAAACTAAAGTTGAATTAGAGCGACCAAATGGTTTTAAGGGATGATTTCTTTAGAGGTACCAACTAAAACGGTGTTTTACTAGGGAGAAACAAAATAAGAAATTTTCGCTGACTATGAACAGTTATACTGTGTATACATTATATAGGATATATTGCGGTCCAATTTATGAAGTATAATTTAATATAATAATATATAAAAATCATACCATAAACATAAATTTGAACAGAAGTTCAAACAAAAATATTCGTGACGTATTGCCCAGATACGTACTTCGATTGTCAAGCAATCTTCCTCAGTGGTCATCAAGTAGTTTGGATCACTCCGTAACTGCTTAATAATGATTCACTTTGGTGAATTTTGGTGAATCATCACAAAGCTTAAAAAATCAATAGCTCTCAAAATTTATGAAATTAATTTTTTTCCTCCAATTACACTATCCCAAAATTTTCAAAAATAACAAAAATTTTAACATAATTTAACACGCTTTTCTAACAAATTTTTTCATCGTTAGTGAAAATTTTCACACAAAAATTTTTTGAAAATATTTATCTTAGATAGAACATTAAGTGTTTTTTGAAATTCGGAAAATATTTTTCACCTTTTCTGATTCAGCCAACTTTTCCAAACTTGTGAAAATCATTACAACATTAAACAGGCTTTACACACATAAATTTTCATCATTGTGAAATACAATTTTTCACACAAAAAATTCTTAAATATAAATTTTTCCAAATAACACATTAATTTTTTAGGATAAAAATTTTTTGTGACAAAAATTGATTTTCACAAACGATGAAAATTTATGTGTGAAAAGCCTGTTTAATATTGTAATGATTTTCACTATTTTGGAAAAGTTGGCTGAATCATAAAGTGTGGAAAATATTTTCAGAATTTCGAAAAACATTTAATGTTCTATCTCAGATATATATTTTCAAAAAATTTTTGTGTCATAACTTGATTTTCACAAACGATGAAAAGATTAGGGTAAACAGCGTGTTAAACTATGTTACAACTTTTGTTAGTTTGGAAAATTTTGGGAAAATATAATTGGAGGAAAAAATTTAATTTCATAATAGCCTTTTTTTTCATTTTTTTTCGAAGGGGGGGAGGTTCTGTTTAATTTTTTCTTTCCTTTTTTTTTAGTATTACCTTTAATCAATCGTCTTCTAAATTTTCCCGCATTTTTGTTAATGTAAGTTGCTTAAATCCTTATTTTCTTAACATTTTACTAAATCAATGACTAATTGATTAATCGATAAATTGTTTGTGTCGCTAAATTAATCATTAGTACATAGATCTACATCCTTTCATGTCCACTATCCTACTAAAAATAAATAAAATTATGTAAATTATGGACCCAAGTAATTAATTAATTTTTCTTAATTAATTAATTACCGCTAAACTTTTTTGTCACAAACAAAACGATTTTTTTCACTAACCTCTACGAACAATTTTTCATTGATTGGCAAAAAAAATTTCGGAAAATTCACACTTTAAATTTTGTTGGCTAATCGATATAGGGTAAATTCACTTCACGAATATTATAGAACTGAACTGCCGCCCTTGTCCGTTTTAGGGAAGTTTGGTGTCGATAATTTAATTTTTTAAGTTTCCTATTAAAAATATATTCATTTTAAAACTGCATAATTTCATCGACCTGTTGACTGAACGAAAAAATAATAATAAAAAAAATATTTTTTAGGACCTAATCAATTAATAAAAAGTAGCTTCTACGTTCTTTTTGGGGAGTCCACTAATAAATTTCACCTACAGCAGGGGTGTCAAACTCAAAACCTTACTTAAGCCAAATAAACAAAGCTTAACTTTAGGTTGGCCTCAAAAAAAATCAATGTTTATAAAAACAAATAATTTTATTTTGAATTGTACTTAGCAATAAACATTATATAAAGTCAAATTATTATTTATGTTCTGATACATCTCTCCTCTACTACTATCTTTCCTATTTCGCCAGAAATTTTATTCTCCGAGACTACTTACAAAATTAACCCAACCAGACCGTTATTAATACAATTTAGAATATACATATATAGTATATTATAATTTTATACATTGGTTTCGTTTCTAATTCATATTTCCATTTTAATTTTACTTTGCATCGGATATATTGACTGGGCCGCAAAAATGTTCATCTAGAGCCGCATGCGGCCCGCGAGCCGCGAATTTGACACCCTTGACCTACAGGATCGTACTAGTGGGATATTACAATAATTTAATAATTTTCTAAGGTTTAATTTTCCATAAAAACTAAAAAAAAAAATCGGCTGTTTTGGTTCCCTGTATTACTAAATCTTTGTTTTAAAGCAAATTTTTTAATGTTATAAACGTTCTACGTTAGTAATAATGTTTTGAAGACCTCTACATCATTCAAATTGTTATGCAACTTATTATACATACAGTTGCCAACTACTCTGTTACTTAAATCTTACCAAGTTGTACAAGTAAGTTGGGTATTATTATTCACTTTGTATATGAAACTAAATAGATTAAACTAAGTGAAATTAAATTTAAAGTTAATTCCTATTGTTCGATAGATTTTATTGTATTTGTTAAATCCAATTCAAAGTGCATATATTTACTCAAAGTTTAAACTATGAAAAGCTAAATTTTTTGGCTTAAAGTTGGAACTAATTATCACGTTTGGTTTTTATCATATTACAATTTTTTTTCTGGTTACAGTTTATGTTTGTTGTTGCAAAATTTTGTGGATGGTTAATTAGTTTGTGCAAAGTTCCTCAACTGCTCGGAATGCTTCTAGTTGGTGTTATAGTGCGGTCAACTAATTTGATTGAAATCTCCGCAAATTATGTGATTTTCTTGGCCATTCTACGAAAAATTGCACTAATCAACATTCTACTTCCGGCCGGCCTAGGTTTGAACGCCAAAAATTTACGAGCAATGCTTGGTTCCGTATGCACTTTATCAATTGTGCCATCGATTGTTGAAGTTGTGGCAATGATGTGTTTTTCCAAGTAGGTAATTTGTTGTCACGATTTTATCGTTGTGGACTTTTTCGTGTGTATTTTTATGATTTGTATGAAATAGATGGATTTTAAACGTGCCGTGGACTTGGGGATGCCTTAATGGTTTGGTGATAACGGCAGTTTCCCCCAGTGTTGTGATCCCTTGTTTGTTTCAACTTCAAGATCAGGGATTTGGAGTTGACAAAGGGATTCACACCCTTCTGATAGCCGCGACCACAATAAGTGACGTGATTTCCATAGCGGCTTTTGGGATTAATGTCGGTCTTATCTATTCGACAAGTAAGTTTCATACGACAATCGTTATGGAAAAGACGTACGTATGAATATTATACATAAGGAATTTTTACAAAGTTAAAATTTTATTCAGAAACTGTTATCGGTTAATTTCTTATTTCAGAAAGCACATTGATGCAAATATTGGACGGTCCTATTGCTGTTTTTATTGGAGTGGGTTTGGGTGTTATCATGGGAATAGTAGCGCAACATTTTCCTGATAAAAACAATGTGAGTTCATAGAAAGTTCTCATGAAAACTAAGCAGATTTAAAATCAAAACTAAAAGTTATTTTTTGAAAAAAATTAATAAGTAAAACCGAATTGCGTGAAATAATACTTGTGATATACCAAACTCAAAAGCTAATGAAATTTGTAAGAACACAGCATGTTCTAATCAAATAAAGATTTTTTCGCTGACTATGACAAATTATACTGTCTATTAGAATTATTTAAAAAAAATGATGATTTTTTTTTCTTAATTATATCAAAAATATTGTTGGGAATGAAAAAAAAAATCCTGTGAAAGTTTAAGCTCTTAATATTAATATTAAGAGGTGCCACATCGCAAATTTCGATTTTCCATTTAAATAATATGGGAACAATGGGAACAATATTCTCTTGCACTTTGGAATTTTATAACTCACGTTAGTGATAGTATTTCGGAATGACCAAGGTATATTCTTGTAGAAAATTGAACGATCTACAAAAAAGGTCTCTAACAAGTTTTTGATATATTTATTCCTTCAAAAGTTATTCGAAGTTAATGTTGAACTAAAGAGAAATTTTAATATTTTTTCAATTTTTTGACGCAACCATCAATTTTATGAGAAAATTTTTTGGGATATTTTTTTTGAGCACTTTTTTTTCTATAACTTATCTCTTTAAAAGTTTTTGATATTTTTTACAGGTTCTAAGTTATTTGCAACAAACTGAAAATATTCGTAATTTTATTGTTTTAAATTAATATTATTCGAACTATTAGATTTTTAACCTAGAAAATATTATTTTATTAAATTTAATTGCATTTGTAACACTAAGAGATTTTTATTACAATTGGGATTTTTTTTCTGTATTGATTTATAACTAGTACTAAGTATTGCAATTGTTCTACATTTTTAGTAAAACACTTGTTATATTGTGCGATTAACGCTACACCACGTTGTGAAATCATCAAATATATGAACAAAAACTTTTATACAGATAAGTTATAGGAAAAATAGCGCTCTACAAAAAATGTCCTTTAAAATTTTCTCATAAACTTGATGGTTGCGTGAAAAAATTGAAAAAATATTAAAATTTCTCTTTAGTTCAACTTTGACCTCGAATAACTTTTGAAGGAATAAATTTATCAAAAACTTGTACAACAACTTTTTTGTAGATCGTTCAATTTTCTACAAGAATATACCTTGGTCATTCCGAAATATTGTCACCAACGTGAGCTATAAAATTCCAAAGTGCAATAGAATATTGGTCCCATGTTATTTAAATGGAAAATCGAAATTTGCGATGTGGCACCTCTTAATATTAATATTAAGAGCTTAAACTTTCACAGGATATTTTGTTGTCATTCCCAACAATATTTTCGGTATAATTATAAAAAAAAAATTCATCATTTTTTTTTGAATAAGCCTAGAGTATACAATGTATAGAATATATTGCGGTCCAATTTATGGAGTGTAATTTTATATAATAATATATAAAAATCATACCATTAAAATAAATTTGAACAGAAGTTCAAACAAAAATGTTTGTGACGTATTACCCATTACGTATTTCGATTGCCAAGCAATCTTCTTCAATGGTCATCAAGTAGTTTGGATCGCTTCGTGGCTGCTGTGTGATTTGAACTTCTGTTCAAATTTAAATTTATTATTTATTATTATTATTATATTAAATTATACTTCATATATTGGACCGCAATATAATCTATATATTGTATACACACAGCATGTTTTATGCCACCTTTTTGTCTTCAACTATACTCAATTATCCTCCACGTTATTAAAAAATCAAACCCTTATCTCAACTAATTGATTTCATTTTTTAAATTTTAGGAACATGTGGTCACCTTAAGAACCCTTTTTATTGGAATTGGAAGTGTATTTGCTAGTCTTGGAGCTGATTATATTGGATACGGCGTCGCTGGAACTTTGGCTTGCATTATATCAGCCTTTACTGCTGCTACTAGTTGGAAGAAAACATGGGGTGAAATTTACGTAAGAAAAAAAAAATTTATCAATAATTTTCGAACGTTGTACATTCATCAAGCAATATCGAATTCAGTAATGGTAACAATAATTCAGCAAAACATAAGTTGAGCTTTTTAAGTTATCAGCTATACAACAGTAATAAATTGGTAACAAAGACTAAAATAAGGTCAACTAAATTAACGATTTAATGAGGTGATTATTGAATAAAAATTTCAATCTTTTCGAGGCCCAAATTCTTTAAGAATCGATGAATTGCTTTTAAGATAGGTATTCTTAAAAACCGGTTGGAATCAGGCTCCTTCATCATTGAACTATAGTTATGGAACACTACTTTAGTAGGTGTTTTATGGTGAATTTTTCTTTTAATTTACTGCAGCTTTTGGTGGTTTCAGTGATTATTTGAAGACGGGTTCGCTTTATATGATTATTACGAAATCATTACAAAAACATCCTGTCCCGTTTAAGAAGGTTATAACTTGGCATTGACTCTTCTACTAATTCCCTAACCTGGATCAACTTTTGTAGTTGAGTTCCAGATTTGGTCGATAGCTGATTATTATTGGAAATGGATGTTGTCCTTCGTTGATATCTTAGGATAATGGTTCCAAATGTTGTTCACCTATGTATTTTTAAGCTCTGATTCTGAATTCGTCTCCAATTTCGGTTTTCTAGTGGGCACGTTGGCAAAGTATCGTAAAATTTTTACGTCTAGAAACGACCAAAAGGATTAGGAAATTTTGAATTTCTTGGATTGGCACTAGAAAAATAAACTTCTTCTAATAAATTATCTCCATAAATCAATGGCAAAGGTAATTTCCAATCTCAAAATTGGAAAATTGAAAAAGCTTCAGGACTTGATCCTCGATTAGGATTATGAAGCTTGCTATACATATTTGAAGCAGCTTTTAGAATGCAATATTGGCCAACAGCTTTAAAAAAAAAGGCATGAAAAATTATCATGGTATTACGCCAATAACAATCATTTTTAAAACCATCGACATGAAAATAAAATTGCTATTTTGGAAATTATATCTCTAGCTTTAATAAGGGCAAATTATTTGAAATATACTTCTCAGATTATCTATTCAGATTTAATTTCAATACACAAGAACTTTTGTTTAGTCTACCCCTTATAAAAATATAAATTCTTCCATACTATAGCACAGATAATTTGTGGTTTTCCCGAGCAATTTTTTTTGCTATGCACCCCAAATTTACATATCTAATGATAAAAAAAGAAAAGTTTTGATTGTTGAGAATCTTTTATTTAAATTTCAATTCTTTTCTCCATAATTGATCTAGAAAATTGTCCTCAAAATGACCTAGGAAACCTACCAAAATTGGTCCCATTTTTTTTTCATTAAAAGATCTTTTGATTTTATCTAAAAATCAATTCCCTTCCTAAATATTCAATTTTTAAAATTCCAACTCCCAAAAAAGGAATCGGCAATCTTGACAAAGTAAAGGTTTTTTTTTTTGAAGTAATAAATTTCTATTTTATTTATTTTTTAATACTAATGAATAATTTTTAACACCCATACACACTCACATCTATTACAGAATCCTGTCAAACAAAACTTCTCCCTATTATGGAAATTTATGGAACCAATATCATTTGCATTAATTGGATTTGAAATTAATCTTGGCGTACTGAAGGGCGCATTAGTATTATGGTGTATATTGGCGTTCTTACTTGCCTTAACCGTATGTATATATTAAACGAACACGAAATCAATAACGAAATGAAATTTCCAATTATAAAATGAATTCAGGCTCGTTTTATTGCGACCGTCGCTATTTTTTACAAATCTCAACTTAGTTTCAAAGAAACCATATTTGTGGCATTTGCATGGATTCCTAAAGCGACCGTTCAGGTAATTTGAATTAATTATTTATCTAATAATCGGAAATAATCTTTTTTTTTACTTTTTTTGTAGGCAACAATCGGATCAATCGCTTTGGATTTGGCACGGGAATCATCGAATTTAGTGTATGAAGAGTATGCGAATATAACACTGATTTTAGCAGTTTTAGCGATCGTTTTGACCGCTCCACTGGGAACGGTTTTAATTTTGACCTTAGGCCCTCGATTCTTACACAATTCCAATATAAATAAAAATAATCAGGAAATAGAAAATACTGCTTTGTAAGAGAATGTCATGGAAAAGACGTATCAGTTTATTGAATCTCAGTAAAAGCGATTTTAAAACGTTCATTTTTCAAATTTAAACTCTGTACAGGATGATTTAGAATTGCACGTCAATGTTTGAAAGCTTTCCACTATGGATTTTTTGGAAAATAAATAAATATAGTTCAATTTTCACTCAAGAGTTTCAATGTAATTTTTTTCAGGTGAATCGGAAGTTATACTTGGAAGTATTGAAACTATAACTTTATTTATCTTTATAATTTTTAAGGAAATGTATTACTTCTATGAAAAGTGCCAAGAAGAAAGTATTTTTTTTTTGGAAATCTATACTAATATATAAAATTCTTACGTCTGTCTGTACATTTAGATTTTGAACTCAAATTTAGGGTAAATATTTGTTTCAAGAGGTCTTTATTCCAAATTTATTATTTTTAAAATTTTTGTCTGTCTGTCTGTCTGTGTGTCCTGATTTAACTAAAAAACGGAACGACCGATTTTAATGAAATTTAGTATTAAGGTACAACACAATTTTTCACATATGTTAGGCTACTTATCATTTCTTAAAAAGAATAAGGATGGTATTCCCAAGGAATGAAACCAAAAATTTTTACTTTAGACAGGTGAGTTATATATCATTGGAAAGGTAATTAAAAGTTAGAAAATAATCTGTGAAAATATTTTAAGTTGAAGTGATAAAAAACAAAGTAAATTCAATTTTTAGTCTAAAAAATTGCCCCTTTGAAATATAAACGTTTATATATATAAAATATGGTTGATGTTACTAGCGCAATGGCTTACGTATATGATATCCTGATTAGGGTGATTTTTTTTTACTTTTTTTTTGTTTTTGGTCCCATCGTGAAATTTTGTTGGAATTACCAAAAAAAAAATTCTCTGAAAGTTTGAGCCCTTAATATTAATTTTAAGTCCTCGACCAAGACGTGTAAAGATTTTCCATTGAAAATACACGGAAACTCTGGTTTTTTATTTTTAAATTTCTATATTTCAGCGACGTTTCATGGGATCGCTTTTACCGAAGATGGTTTTTTCTCAGAATTAAACGCTCTACAAAAGTGCCCAGTGCGACAAAGTCGTAACTCACACCGGTGAGGTAGTACGGGCCACTGAACCTGATTTTTCCATAAAATTCAAGGCTAAATATCTCGTTTAATATTGATCTTCTCGATTTGGTCTTCAGGAACTTTTTTGTAGGAAATCAAATTCTCTACAAGTTTTTCATTTATAATTTTTCCGTAGCACTTGTTATTTACGAGATAAATGCAAAAAAACGCGAATTTTATGGAAAAATCAGGTTCAGTGGCCCGTACTACCTCACCGGTGTGAGCTGCGACTTTATTGCAATGAGCATTTTTGTAGAGTGTTTAATTTTGAGAAAAAAACACCTTCGGTAAAAGCGATCCCATGAAATGCCGCTGAGATATAGAAATTTAAAAATAAAAAATCAGAGTTTCCGTGTATTTTCAATGGGAAATCTTTACACGTCTTGGTCGAGGACTTAAAATTAATATTAAGGGCCCAAACTTTTAGAGAATTTTTTTTTTTGGTATTTCCAACAAAATTTCACGATGATTTTGAAATTTCAAAATTCTACGCAGACGAAGTCGCGGGGATCAGCTAGTAGCATCTATAAAAAAACATTTTATCATAAGGGATTTTCGAAACATTCTGTAGTAGGAAGTATGTAAGTAGGTTACCCTTTTTTTGACTAGGATATGTGCTAGAGTGGGACAAGGTGTTTGTTCCACGTTATCGATGTATGTCTCCTTTTCAATTTATTTAACTAAATATTTATCGAAAGCGATAATCAAAGTGAAGTTTCAAGAAATAAATTTCGTCGTATTTCGTTTTATTTATTTTTATTTTCTATTTTTTTTTTTTTTTTGAAAATAACACGATGGAAAGTAGTAAGTGATGTAAACACAGTACGAGTTGGAATTCTATTTTCCAATAGATAAAGCTGTATTTTATTTGAATTTTATTTTGTTTGTTAAGTATTTGCCAGCCAGCCGAGGAGTGTATGTGGAGGAACTAGCACATGCGATGGGGGAGAAATGGGAAAACGTAGCTCACGAAATAAGGAATGGAAATGAAACGCGAAACGAGACTTGCTGTGGAAAAAGTCAGTTTTTAAGAAATTTAAAATTCAAATTTCCTATTGGATTTCATAAGGTGTTCGTATATAGTTACAAAAACCGATCAGGGAGCCAAAGTGTATATTCAATTTTGGTGGAGTTGAAATCGACACCTATTTGGTTTCATAACTTCCATTACACCGTCGTTGTTCTGATGCCCACCCCCTGATGAGTTGCCACCCCTGTGTTAGAAGCCACATCTTAACATTGTCATCTTCTAATATGTCAAGTGAAAAGTTTCGTTCGATATAAATAAGAAGCAAACTTACCTTGAAACTCTTACGCAAAAATCTATGAAAACAAATGTTTGGAAAAATCGTTGAGAAATTTTAAACTTTTCTGGCATTTTCTTATCTACATATTCATATATCTTGCGATATCTACAGCTTTTCCTTGAAATATGTTTCTAGGAATTTTTAATCATTGATTACAAAAAAAAACCTTTATTCTACCAAAAGAATTTTATGGGAACTTTTACTAGGTTTTGTATTCATTTTATATTCTTTAGAAAGAAAAAAATATTTTCTCTTAATTTTTTATTGCCATAGTGATAATTGATATTCAATTGAGACCAAAGAAAGGTAAATTTTCTACTCTTTTTAATAAAGACTAAAATTAAAATTTGGGACCAAAATTATATGCATTTTATTAACTTGACTTTACTTTTGAATACAAATATATCATATCCATAAAAAATCGTTTGTCCTGATTGACTGACAAAATGAATAATTAATTACAACTTAAACATAGCTGTAGTCGCTGATCGTAGAGCCGTGAAATATGGACGAAGACATCTTTAGGCATTTTAGCGACCAATTCCCCAAAAATAAAATTTCTTTATACAGATATCGTGAGGATAATTCTGCCATAGTAAACCGCTGATTTTAAGGGAAATAAAGCATCCCTTATATTCTTTTTTTGTATTTGAAAATTATCCTTTTTGGGTGTATACAATATATAAAATATATTGCAGTCATATTTATGTAGTATAATTTAACATAATAATATACAAATTTAATATAATTATATACAAATTTAATATAATAATATATAAAAATCATACCACCTACATAAATTTGAATAGAAGTTCAAACAAAAATATTCGTGACGTATTTCCCAGATACGTATTTCGATTGCCAAGCAATCTTCATCAGTTACGGAGTGATCCAAACTACTTGATGACCACTGATGAAGATTGCTTGGCAATCGAAATACGTATCTGGGCAATACGTCACGATTATTTTTGTTTGAACTTCTATTCAAATTTATGTTGGTGGTATGATTTTAATATATTATTATATTAAGTTTATATATTTTATATTAAATTTGTTTATTATTATGTTAAATTATACTACATAAATTGATCTGCAATATATTTTATTTATTGTATACACAGTAAAACTGTTCAAAGTCAGCGAAAAAATCTTATTTTGATTATCGTTTTTGGGATTATACACACCAAACAAAATATATTCCACCGTACTACTCACGTAAGGGTTTAGTTATGAAATCCAATGAAAAAAAACCCTTTAAAAAAAAACTTACCCCTTAAAAACGATTAATTTCAGGGCATATTTTTTGCATATATTATTACCTCATTTTTCTGATTATTTATTTATTAGATTTATCATTTAATCACATTTTATTTGTTTGTGAACACCATAAAAAAATCATCCCTTTATATTCATTTATTGCAATTGAAATTCGTTCTTTTCGAAACTTCAAAATGATATTTTTGCTGTCCTTTAACAGACCGGATTTTTTTGTCAAGAAGCTTTAGTATACGTTCAAAATAAATCTCCTTAAAAAAATCAACCCCTAGTAAACAACCACTTTCAGGGTATATTTTCTGCTTGTAATTTCATTATTCTATAATCATACTTTTTTAATTTTAAGCCCAAAAGTTTGATCATCACTTTTAATCTTCTTAGGTTGAAAAGTGATCGATAGATTCCAGTAAAATCATTAATTTTTCTTGGGTTCTTATATGTGATAAATTAGAGAGGGGATTTCAAATTTTTGATTTTTGTGATGTATTAAGTAAGAAAGGGTTTAATAACGCAGCTGATAGCTGAAAAATATATCCCTTGATATAATTGTTTAAAGTTTGAGGAATATTTTCGGTGCAAATCCAAAAAATTCTTTTAAGTTGCTCGAAATTAATTTTTTTCTTTATTTTCACGTTAGTTATTTATTGTAGATTAATTATAGTAGATTTATTAGATTACGCTTAAATTACTCTGTCGATTGGTGTACAGAACAATACGGAAAAGATTAATGAGAATTTTTTGACAACTCCTCAGGAATTTGAAATCCAAAAACTCGTCAATTTTATGAAATATATATTTTTGAAATTACTTTTCAAATTTCTGGATAATATTTGCACCATATCATGCTATTCAATTTGAAATTTGTTTTATCGAAAAAACGAATAAGGATCTTGCAATATTATAATTTTTTTCCACAACTTTTCCGAACGTAACTAGGAGAAGCTCTGGTTGAAATATTTCCATGAAAATCAATCGAAGAATTAACGAATTTTTCACTTGAATGATTCAACGATTTTTATGGAGTTTCCCAAAAATATTTTATTCAAAGTTGCTTCTAGTTACGTTCGGAAAATTCGTCGAAAAATATTACAACATTTCAGGATACCAATTCCTTTTTTTTTTTTTGAAGAACAAATTTATGTTTCATTGCATTATCTCTCAAAATATGTTATTGTTTGATACTTTAATATCAAATAAAGCTTTAAAATACATCAAGAAGCTCAAATAACTTTTGATGGAAATATTTTCATCAAAATCATCTTCGGTTTAAGTTGCCATCTGTACGATTTATAGTGAACTCATAGCGATTTATTCCACAAATAATCGTAAGTTTTTACTGCCATCTGTGAACTTTTGTATATTACGTTAGCTCAATTCTATTTTTTATTGTTTGAGTATCATTTTTTCTATGATAGAAATTGTCTAATGATGTTTCAAGAATATTATTTTGTTGCTAAATATTTGAAGGTACCGTCTAAAAAAAATCGCCTTGAAATTGATCGTTTTCATGGGGTGGGTTTGTCATTTGCAACAAAGGATAAAATTGATGATTTTTCCGCAGAAAATTGACACAGTATTATGGTAATATTGCCTGAATTGTTCATTGTGTATTTGCATAAAACATTTTTGCATATAGTGCATTAGTCCTTTAGAAATCGGAACGGATTGTTAAGGAGATGCATACAGAATTCAAGGGTTGGATTTTCTCTATAAAGACTAACCTTGTCTTTGGATTAAAACAAAGCGCCATTAAAAGTGCAGTACTGTGGAAAAATTTTAGTTTTTTGGTAAAAAAGACAGCCATAATTTAATTTCAAAGTTTCAAATTTAAAATAATAGTATAAATAATGCACTCTTCTAAAAAAATTTATTTTTGTCTGAATCCTTAATATACTCAGCTGCATAAAGTAATTTTATGTAGAGAACATTTTCTTACCAAATGAAAGTTTAAAAAGGCTAACATCCATAGAATTTGACCAAAAATTGGTCTTTTTAAAGGAGTAGGTTTTTTCTTTCAAGGTTCATTCCTTAAAAAGCTTTGGATTAGAAATAGTGTACCTTTTTTAGATTTTTTTGACTTTAGTGTAAAAGCTTTGAAACAAAAATAGCCAGGAGTAGCCAAAATTGTAACATTGTATTCTATCAAAACTATAACTTTATAATGCTCACTTTAATTTTAATATACAGGAAAGCGTAAAAGAGCATTTTATTTTATTACTACCCAAATAAAGAATTTTGAATTTCATTGATTAATGTCAGCAGTAATTTTCAACACTTATTTCGTAATCAAAATAAGATTTTTTCGCTGACTTTGAACGTATATACTGTGTATACAATATATAAGATATATTGCAGTCCAATTTATGTAGTATAATTTAATATAATAATATATAAAAATCATACCATAAACATAAATTTGAACAGAAGTTCAAACAAAAATATTCGTGACGAATAACCAGATACGCTTTTCGATTGCCAAGCAATCTTCATCAGTGGTCATCAAGTAGTTTGGATCACTCCGTAACTGCTTTGCTTGGCAATCGAAATACGTATCTGGGCAATACGTCACGAATATTTTTGTTTGAACTTCTGTTTATGGTATGATTTTTATATATTATTATATTAAATTATACTACATAAATTGGACTGCAATATATCTTATATATTGTATACACACTTATTTTGTAGTTAATCCATTTTCGTACCTCTTGTTACCATTACTGTAAATTATTATATTCACTTCTAGTAAGTTCATTTGAATCCGGAAAAACTCTTAAATATTGATTGACCAAATTCATGTGTACCAAAAAAAAAATGAATTATACAAATTTATAAGTTTTAATAACAATGAATTTTCTTATTATCCTTTAGTGCTGTCGCATAGATTAGGCAACATTACAGGAGGAAGGGAAAGTTAAGTATTTAAGCTTCAGGAACAAAAATATTTTTTTGGAATTAAATTTCAGTTCTTGAATTGCTAAGATCCCATAATTATCCAGAAAATATTTAATCTACTTCCTTATATAGGTTTAAGGGTGGATCACCATCAGAACGTAAAAAAAAATACTTTTTTAAAACCGCTGCTATTTTTTTTTAAAAGATATTAAAAAACGGTCTTCGACATGTAAAGGTTGAAGTTTTGAACTATTTTTTTTTATTTGCACCGATATGTACCCCCCTCCCTCCCCATTTTACAGCGCTTTGAAAAAGGGTCCTCAAAAATGAGGAGGCAAACGGGAGACAAGTTTTCTCGGAAACCGGAAGTCGGATCATGATTTTTCAAAGAATGTAGGTTTAGGTAATGCGTCTTCTTGGTACTGAACCTCAAAAATCCGAAAAAAGTTGAAAATTCACAAAATGGCGCAACTATGAAAAAAAAGTTAAAAAAAACATTTTAATTTTTTTGGACCTTTCCCCCTCTTCCACTTTGAGGGGGGGGGATGTTTGGCCAATTTCAGAGGTTCAGTTCCAAGAAGACGTGTTGAACTATAACACTCTCCAGTTTCAAGTCAATCCGTCGGATAGTTTCTGAGAAATTTTGTCTCCCAGTTTTAAAAAGTTGATTTCGAGAAAAACGCATTTAAAGTTTTTTTAAGATATTTTTTTATGTTTTTATCAATTTATTTAATTTTTATCAGTGAAAATACATTAGTCAGCTATTCCAATCCTTTTAACACGTTATTCTTGAATGTTATAAGAAGACATTTATGGAGAAAAAAAATCGATTTTCTATTTCTGACGGTGATCCACCCTTAAGGTGATCAATAACTAAAAAAATATACTTTTGTTATATTTTTCAACGGAAGTCTAACAATCTTATTAACCTGATTTGAGAGAACAACTTATAGAAATTCATTTTTTTCTAGTAAATATCAATATAAGATAAAATTCAGATATCAGCTTTTATTTTTTTAAATAAGAAGACATTTCAGGTTGTTTAAGATCGTTTTTTTTATTTAATATTTTTACTATTCAATTAGCTACGTTTCGTTACGTATTGTAACTTCTTCAGTTATTATTTTTATTGAATTTTAATTGAAAATATTTTATTTTTGTGAATCAAGAAGCCTGATGAAGTTACGATACGTAACGAAACGTAGCTGATTCAATAGTAAAAATATTAAATACAAAAAAAAAACGATCTTAAACAACCTGAATTGTCTTCTTATTTAAGTAAATATCAATATTTGTCAAGGAATATGTAAGTTCACAATTCTTTTCTTACGACCCAAATTTACCACGAAAGTTTCTAGAATTTATCTTGCATCAATATAAAAAGCCTGCATCCACCGCAAACGGTAAACGTTAACACCTTAAGTGTAAAGTTGCGTTCATTTTAGAAAAGATAATTCGCTCTGAATTATTGATAAAGCCATTAATACCGTATGAGACTTGACAACATACTTTACTTGGTTTACAAGTTAAAATTTACTGTGGGAAATGTGATGAAAGTTACGACATTACAACAGCTTTCGTCTGTTGAAAAGCTCGCACCCCCAATATCCACCACTCAACCGACATTACCTAAACCAAAATCTTTCCCTCGAACGCCACCACAGGGGTAGCTGTATATGTAGGTAGGTAGGTCGGCAGGAATTGGAAACATCATTAAATCATAAAAAGAAATTTACTCAGCCTGAAATGGTCTGTGACTTTTTTATGAGGCAAAACTTTATGGGAACTTGTACTAAAAAATTATTATATCCATACATTTTTAATATATTTTCGCCTGAAATATATTTTTTTTTTGTTGGGATGATTTTCGTTTAAGACTATGTAGTTATGAAAAATTTTATATTAATTGTCGTTATTAAGTTAAAGTGGTTTCCAGTTTCTATAATGCAATATATTTTTTTAACTTTAGCAATATTTGAGTGCCAAAATTTGAGCAAAAGCTCAAATAATTCATTTTTCATCTAGTGGTTGTCTCAAATTCGAGAGTTCCCAACAATTAAATTAAAATCTTATGTCATTTTCATGATTATATTATGAAAGTTATAATTCGGTTAAATATTTTGTCGAAACTGATTTCCAAGATGGAAGTTTTCAATCTCATATTTTTAGATCGTAAGTCTTATAGAAGGAATCGAATAAACTTAGAAATATTTACAAAATCGAGGCTTTCATTCGAAAAACAATATTTGGTATAATATTATAATCATCAGAAGTGAACAAAAGGGTCTAGCAGGATCCACATGGCGAATTGACCCCGAAATAGGAACCTTTGTCGAAACTTATGTTAAAATATCGGTTTGATATACAAACACATTTTATATACTTTTCGCGACCAAATTCCTCTTTGACCTGGAGATATGGGCAAAAATGTCCCCCCGCATAAATATTTTTCAAAGTTATATATCTCAAAAACTAAATAAGCTAGACAAGTGAAATCAACGCGGGGCTGTAGATTATTTTACAGAGTATATCATATATTTTTTTGAAATTTTTAGAAAAAAAATTATACAAAAAAAATCCATGAAACAAATGAAATATTTTTTTAATGTGTTCTCTGAAAATGACAATCACGAAAAAAATATATTTTATGCTTCTATATAAGCACTATAACTCATAAGAATTGCGCGAAAAAATAGTTGGTGCAACACTTTGAAAAAAATGAATTGTTATTAACGCCAAATAGTATACCTCGGTTTTATTTTTTTTCGAAGTGTTTCACCAACTTTTTTTTCACAAAACTTCAATAAAAAATAGACCACATATAGGAGCAAAACATATATTATTTTCATAATTGTAAGTCTAAGAAAACATAAAAAAATTATTAGTTTTTTTGTTTTTCCATTTTTACTCTTAAGATGATTACTTTCAAGATCAAAATAATTGATCCCACAAGAAAAAAAGCATCTAGTGTTCAATTTTATTTTAAAATAAGAATAAAAAAAATATCGTCACTCCTATAATTTATTACAACTGGAATATTATGAACCTAAAATAATTTAGTTAGTATCTCGTATATTTCGTGGATCACTATTCAACTTCAGAAAAGTGAAAGTACTGATCAAATGTTTGGATTTCAAATTAAAGAAGCATGATTTTAATTGATCAAAAGTTACTGTTCAATTAGAATTTAAGGATTATTTTAAATTTCCAAAAACGGGATACAAGGAATGTTTTTACCAGAAAATAAACCCAATATATTTGACTGAATCTTCCTTAAAACATTTGCATAAAAAAATAATGCATTTAGGGAATAATCTTTTGGAAAAATAATCTGAAAATGATAAAGGTTAAAAAAATAAAGCAAATCTGTCCTGAAAGTAATCGTTTTCAACCGGTGGATTTTCCCTTTTAAGGGTAATTATTTTGTTTTTGTTTGATACAGTTACCTTAAGAATGACTTAGTCTAAAATATTGTGTTAAATTTCTGCGAAAAAAACAACCCTTTATATCCTTTTTACGCACCTGAAAATTGTCGTTTTTGAGATTTTGAAACGATATTGCGTGTGTCCTATTGCATACAGGACAAAAAAATTTCACTTTACTACCTACGAAAGGTCATTGTTTTATAATCCGTTGATTAAATTGGTCCTTATTAGGAAAAGTCACCCCTCGAAAACGACCATTTTAAAGCCAATTTTAGTGCACTGATTTTCACCTCCATAACTTCCCGTTTTAATTTCCCAAGGATCTGCCTATTAAATACAAATTATATTTATGCAATACGGTTAAGGAAGATTTAGTTTATATTTTGCAATTTATTTAAGACGAAAAAAACATCCCTTGTATCCTTTTTATGCTCCTGAACATTGTCCTTTTTGAGACTTTGAAACGAAATTACGGGTGTCCTATTGCATACAGCACAAAAAAAAATTATATTACAACTCATGTAGGGGTAGCAATTTATAATACGTTTATCATTCATGTCCTTATAAGGAAAAGTCATCCCTCCAAAACAACCAATTTTAGTGCATTCATTTTCACCTCCTTAACTTCCTGCTTTAATTTCCCAAGCTTCCCAAGGATCTGACAATTAAATAAAAATCATTCTTATGCAATACGGATACAAATTTACGGTGGTTTGAATATAAAAATAAATTTAAAAGTTCATTCAATTTCTAGCAGATGGCAGTGTAACCTGAAAGTTTTTTTAGTTTAAAAATTACTAAGAGTTCTACATTGGATGCACAGATGGCGAAACAAACATTATACGGTTTAGGTTAAAATACTTACTATGATTTTGTTGTTTACAAACAATTTCAATGATGTTTTTAAAATTTTTCGATAATATTCTCATTAAAACTGTATAATGTAAATACGACGATTCTAAATTAATTTGATCTTTTAACTTCTATGAACTTAAAAAGTATCACACGATCATCATAGTAACTTTCGATATTATCAATGAATATATTAAAACTTATTTCTATTAAAAACCAATTAATTTTATCCATTACAAGGATCGAGGACATAAACTAGTTAGGCTTATTCGTTCACCAAATTTTCCCGGGTTAACTTCGACAAGCTAATGATTTAATATTTTCGGGAAACTTATTAAATTAGGCGAGAAATTTGGATATAATTATCACATTTTCCGTGGCTCAAGTCTCTTTTAGCAAATCTGAAAACCCTCAATTTCATTGGTCAATTCAGTTTGACAGCTCAATTGCAAAAGTTATCAGTTTATGTCATTTATGTGTGAATTAACTTTAACACATTAAATTTAATTTTTAACGATATTATTGATTGAATTAATGGTCAATGTTGCATTTAAACTTTATTAAATCGAAGTCAATTCAAATAAATGTGAAACAGGTAATATTTATTGTGAAATTATTGGAATGGATGCAATAATGATATTAGGTTACATGTTTTTCAGTCAATTTTGTGGAAAATTTCCTACGTTTTATGAACTAATGACAGCCAAATATGATATGAATTGAAGATGAAGAGAAGGATGAAACATGCAGAGAAGGATCTACTCAATAATCAATAAATGTAAAGCATTGGGAGTGCAGGATAAATATTGTGAATATCAAAAGAATAACTTCATCCGTAAGTCTCAACATCATGGGGAAAACAGGACAATTAATTTTGTTATAATATTGAGAATATCTCGAAAAAAAATTCACACTACTACTCAAGTAAGTGTATTGTTCTATATTCCGTTGCTAATAAAGTCCTTATAAGGAAAATTCAGCCCTCAAAAACGATCAGTTTTAAGGACAATTTTAGTGTATTCTTTTTCACCTTCTTAACTTTCCGAATCATTTTTCAAAGAAAATGATCATTAAATACAAATCATTATTATAAAACACAGTAAGGGATGATTTAGTTTATAATTTACAATTAAATTTAAACGCCAAAAATCATCCCTTATAGCCTTTTTACGCTCTTGAAAAAAGTACATTTTAAGACCTTAAACGAAATTGCGGGTCTCCTATTGGCCACGGAAATATTTTTTTTTCACATTTTACATTCTTAACAGGCCGTTATTCAAAATTCGTTGAGAAAAATATACCTCATAATGAAAAGTCACCCCCTTGAAATGACCCAGTTTCAGACGAAATTGGTCGTATAGATTTTGAATTCCTTAACTTCCCGGTGGGTTTTTTCAGCCTTCTATCCCGTAAAAAATTAATATTTTGAATCAGAAATGTTTAGGATGACAAAGCCAATAATATTCAGCTTTTTCTCAGCAAATAAAACCTTCCCTTATATCCTTTTTTTACTATCGAAAATTGTCCTTTTTGCCGTTTTTGAAACTTTGAAACGAAATTGCGGGTGTCTTGTAGCACACAATACAAATTTTTTTTCACATTATAATTCACTTGATGGCCTTTATTCATAATCCGTTGAGAAAACTAGACCTCATAATGAAAAGTCACCCCCTAAAAATGACCCATTTTCTGTTGAAATTGGCCGCATAGATTTTCAACTCCTTAAATTCCCGTTCGGTTTTCTCAACCTTCTATCCCGTAAAAATAAAATATTTCGCATCAACAATGTTGAGGATGATTTTACCAATAATGTTCAGATATTTCTCAGCAAAAAAAAATATCCCTTATATCCTTTTTTTACTGTCGAAAATGGTCCTTTTTGCCATTTTTGAAACTTTGAAACGAAATTGCGGGTGTCCTGTAGCACACAGGACGAAAATTTTTTCACATTATGATTCACTTGAAGGCCCCAATTCATAATCCGTTGAGAAAACTAGGCCTCTTAATGAAAAGTCACCCCCTTAAAATGACCCATTTTCTGTTGAAATTGGCCGCATAGATTTTCAACTCCTTAACTTCCCGTTCGATTTTCTCAACCTTCTAACCCTTAAAAATTAAATACTTTGCATTAGCAATGTTGAGGATGATTTAAGCAATAATGTTCAGCTATTTCTCAGCAAAAAAAACTTTCCCTTATATCCTTTTTTTACTAACGAAAATGGTCCTTTTTGCCATTTTTGATACTTTGAAACGAAATTGCGGGTGTCTTGTAGCACACAAAACAAATTTTTTTTCACATTATAATTCACTTGATGGCCTTTATTCATAATCCGTTGAGAAAACTAGACCTCATAATGAAAAGTCACCCCCTAAAAATGACCCATTTTCTGTTGAAATTGGCCGCATAGATTTTCAACTCCTTAAATTCCCGTTCGGTTTTCTCAACCTTCTATCCCGTAAAAATAAAATATTTCGTATCAACAATGTTGAGGATGATTTAACCAATAATGTTCAGCTATTTCGCAGCCAAAAAAAATTTCCCTTATATCCTTTTTTTACTGTCGAAAATGGTCCTTTTTGCCATTTTTGAAACTTTGAAACGAAATTGCGGGTGTCCTGTAGCACATAGGACGAAAATTTTTTCACATTATAATTCACTTGAAGGCCCCAATTCATAATCCGTTGAGAAAACTAGGCCTCTTAATGAAAAGTCACCCCCTTAAAATGACCCATTTTCTGTTGAAATTGGCCGCATAGATTTTCAACTCCTTAACTTCCCGTTCGGTTTTCTCAACCTTCTATCCCGTAAAAAGAAAATATTTCGCATCAACAATGTTGAGGATGATTTAACCAATAATGTTCAGCTATTTCGCAGCCAAAAAAAATTTCCCTTATATCCTTTTTTTACTGTCGAAAATGGTCCTTTTTGCCATTTTTGAAACTTTGAAACGAAATTGCGGGTGTCCTGTAGCACATAGGACGAAAATTTTTTCACATTATAATTCACTTGAAGGCCCCAATTCATAATCCGTTGAGAAAACTAGGCCTCTTAATGAAAAGTCACCCCCTTAAAATGACCCATTTTCTGTTGAAATTGGCCGCATAGATTTTCAACTCCTTAAATTCCCGTTCGGTTTTCTCAACCTTCTATCCCGTAAAAATAAAATATTTCGTATCAACAATGTTGAGGATGATTTAACCAATAATGTTCAGCTATTTCGCAGCCAAAAAAAATTTCCCTTATATCCTTTTTTTACTGTCGAAAATGGTCCTTTTTGCCATTTTTGAAACTTTGAAACGAAATTGCGGGTGTCCTGTAGCACATAGGACGAAAATTTTTTCACATTATAATTCACTTGAAGGCCCCAATTCATAATCCGTTGAGAAAACTAGGCCTCTTAATGAAAAGTCACCCCCTTAAAATGACCCATTTTCTGTTGAAATTGGCCGCATAGATTTTCAACTCCTTAACTTCCCGTTCGATTTTCTCAACCTTCTAACCCTTAAAAATTAAATACTTTGCATTAGCAATGTTGAGGATGATTTAAGCAATAATGTTCAGCTATTTCTCAGCAAAAAAAACTTTCCCTTATATCCTTTTTTTACTAACGAAAATGGTCCTTTTTGCCATTTTTGATACTTTGAAACGAAATTGCGGGTGTCTTGTAGCACACAAAACAAATTTTTTTTCACATTATAATTCACTTGATGGCCTTTATTCATAATCCGTTGAGAAAACTAGACCTCATAATGAAAAGTCACCCCCTAAAAATGACCCATTTTCTGTTGAAATTGGCCGCATAGATTTTCAACTCCTTAAATTCCCGTTCGGTTTTCTCAACCTTCTATTCCGTAAAAATAAAATATTTCGTATCAACAATGTTGAGGATGATTTAACCAATAATGTTCAGCTATTTCGCAGCCAAAAAAAATTTCCCTTATATCCTTTTTTTACTGTCGAAAATGGTCCTTTTTGCCATTTTTGAAACTTTGAAACGAAATTGCGGGTGTCCTGTAGCACATAGGACGAAAATTTTTTCACATTATAATTCACTTGAAGGCCCCAATTCATAATCCGTTGAGAAAACTAGGCCTCTTAATGAAAAGTCACCCCCTTAAAATGACCCATTTTCTGTTGAAATTGGCCGCATAGATTTTCAACTCCTTAACTTCCCGTTCGATTTTCTCAACCTTCTAACCCTTAAAAATGAAATACTTTGCATTAGCATTGTTGAGGATGATTTAAGCAATAATGTTAAGCTATTTCTCAGCAAAAAAAACTTTCCCTTATATCCTTTTTTTACTAACGAAAATGGTCCTTTTTGCCATTTTTGATACTTTGAAACGAAATTGCGGGTGTCTTGTAGCACACAAAACAAATTTTTTTTCACATTATAATTCACTTGATGGCCTTTATTCATAATCCGTTGAGAAAACTAGACCTCATAATGAAAAGTCACCCCCTAAAAATGACCCATTTTCTGTTGAAATTGGCCGCATAGATTTTCAACTCCTTAAATTCCCGTTCGGTTTTCTCAACCTTCTATCCCGTAAAAATAAAATATTTCGTATCAACAATGTTGAGGATGATTTAACCAATAATGTTCAGCTATTTCGCAGCCAAAAAAAATTTCCCTTATATCCTTTTTTTACTGTCGAAAATGGTCCTTTTTGCCATTTTTGAAACTTTGAAACGAAATTGCGGGTGTCCTGTAGCACATAGGACGAAAATTTTTTCACATTATAATTCACTTGAAGGCCCCAATTCATAATCCGTTGAGAAAACTAGGCCTCTTAATGAAAAGTCACCCCCTTAAAATGACCCATTTTCTGTTGAAATTGGCCGCATAGATTTTCAACTCCTTAACTTCCCGTTCGATTTTCTCAACCTTCTAACCCTTAAAAATGAAATACTTTGCATTAGCAATGTTGAGGATGATTTAAGCAATAATGTTCAGCTATTTCTCAGCAAAAAAAACTTTCCCTTATATCCTTTTTTTACTAACGAAAATGGTCCTTTTTGCCATTTTTGATACTTTGAAACGAAATTGCGGGTGTCTTGTAGCACACAATACAAATTTTTTTTCACATTATAATTCACTTGATGGCCTTTATTCATAATCCGTTGAGAAAACTAGACCTCATAATGAAAAGTCACCCCCTAAAAATGACCCATTTTCTGTTGAAATAGGCCGCATAGATTTTCAACTCCTTAAATTCCCGTTTGGTTTTCTCAACCTTCTATCCCGTAAAAATAAAATATTTCGCATCAACAATGTTGAGGATGATTTAACCAATAATGTTCAGCTATTTCGCAGCAAAAAAAAATTTCCCTTATATCCTTTTCTTACTGTCGAAAATGGTCCTTTTTGCCATTTTTGAAACTTTGAAACGAAATTGCGGGTGTCCTGTAGCACACAGGACGAAAATTTTTTCACTATATAATTCACTTGTAGGCCCCAATTCATAATCCGTTGAGAAAACTAGACCTCATAATGAAAAGTCACCCCCTTAAAATGACCCATTTTCTGTTGAAAATGGCCGCATAGATTTTCATCTCCTTAAATTCCCGTTCGGTTTTCTCAACCTTCTATCCCGTAAAAATAAAATATTTTGTATCAGCAATGTTGAGGATGAATTAACCAATAATGTTCAGCTATTTCTCAGCAAAAAAAACTTTCCCTTATATCCTTTTTTTACTGTCGAAAATGGTCCTTTTTGCCATTTTTGAAACTTTGAATCGAAATTGCGGGTGTCCTGTAGCACACAGGACGAAAATTTTTTCACATTATAATTCACTTGAAGGCCCCAATTCATAATCCGTTGAGAAAACTAGGCCTCTTAATGAAAAGTCACCCCCTTAAAATGACCAATTTTCTATTGAAATTGGCCGCATAGATTTTCAACTCCTTAAATTCCCGTTCGGTTTTCTCAACCTTCTAACCCGTAAAAATAAAATATTTCGCATCAACAATGTTGAGGATGATTTAACCAATAATGTTCAGCTATTTCTCAGCAAAAAAAAATTTCCCTTATATCCTTTTTTTACTGTCGAAAATGGTCCTTTTTGCCATTTTTGAAACTTTGAAACGAAATTGTGGGTGTCCTGTAGCACACAGGACGAAAATTTTTTCACATTATGATTCACTTGAAGGCCCCAATTCATAATCCGTTGAGAAAACTAGGCCTCTTAATGAAAAGTCACCCCCTTAAAATGACCCATTTTCTGTTGATATTGGCCGCATAGATTTTCAACTCCTTAAATTCCCGTTCGGTTTTCTCAACCTTCTATCCCGTAAAAATAAAATATTTCGCATCAACAATGTTGAGGATGATTTAACCAATAATGTTCAGCTATATCGCAGCAAAAAAAAATTTCCCTTATATCCTTTTTTTACTGTCGAAAATGGTCCTTTTTGCCATTTTTGAAACTTTGAAACGAAATTGCGGGTGTCCTGTAGCACACAGGACGAAAATTTTTTCACATTATGATTCACTTGAAGGCCCCAATTCATAATCCGTTGAGAAAACTAGGCCTCTTAATGAAAAGTCACCCCCTTAAAATGACCAATTTTCTATTGAAATTGGCCGCATAGATTTTCAACTCCTTATATTCCCGTTCGGTTTTCTCAACCTTCTATCCCGTAAAAATAAAATATTTCGCATCAACAATGTTGAGGATGATTTAACCAATAATGTTCAGCCATTTCTCAGCAAAAAAAAATTTCCCTTATATCCTTTTTTTACTGTCGAAAATGGTCCTTTTTGCCATTTTTGAAACTTTGAAACGAAATTGCGGGTGTCCTGTAGCACACAGGACGAAAATTTTTTCACATTATAATTCACTTGTAGGCCCCAATTCATAATCCGTTGAGAAAACTAGACCTCATAATGAAAAGTCACCCCCTTAAAATGACCCATTTTCTGTTGATATTGGCCGCATAGATTTTCAACTCCTTAAATTCCCGTTCGGTTTTCTCAACCTTCTATCCCGTAAAAATAAAATATTTCGCATCAACAATATTGAGGATGATTTAACCAATAATGTTCAGCTATTTCTCAGTAAAAAAAAAAATCCCTTATATCCTTTTTTTACTGTCGAAAATGGTCCTTTTTGCCATTTTTGAAACTTTGAAACGAAATTGCGGGTGTCCTGTAGCACACAGGACGAAAATTTTTTCACATTATGATTCACTTGAAGGCCCCAATTCATAATCCGTTGAGAAAACTAGGCCTCTTAATGAAAAGTCACCCCCTTAAAATGACCCATTTTCTGTTGAAATTGGCCGCATAGATTTTCAACTCCTTAACTTCCCGTTCGATTTTCTCAACCTTCTAACCCTTAAAAATGAAATACTTTGCATTAGCAATGTTGAGGATGATTTAACCAATAATGTTCAGCTATTTCTCAGTAAAAAAAAAAATCCCTTATATCCTTTTTTTACTGTCGAAAATGGTCCTTTTTGCCATTTTTGAAACTTTGAAACGAAATTGCGGGTGTCCTGTAGCACACAGGACGAAAATTTTTTCACTATATAATTCACTTGTAGGCCCCAATTCATAATCCGTTGAGAAAACTAGGCCTCTTAATGAAAAGTCACCCCCTTAAAATGACCCATTTTCTGTTGAAATTGGCCGTATAGATTTTCAACTCCTTAAATTCCCGTTCGGTTTTCTCAACCTTCTAACCCTTAAAAATGAAATACTTTGCATTTGCAATGTTGAGGATGATTTAACCAATAATGTTCAGCTATTTCTCAGCAAAAAAAACTTTCCCTTATATCCTTTTTTTACTATCGAAAATGGTCCTTTTTGCCATTTTTGAAACTTTGAAACGAAATTGCGGGTGTCCTGTAGCACACAGGACGAACATTTTTTCACTATATAATTCACTTGTAGGCCCCAATTCATAATCCGTTGAGAAAACTAGACCTCATAATGAAAAGTCACCCCCTTAAAATGACCCATTTTCTGTTGAAATTGGCCGCATAGATTTTCAACTCCTTAAATTCCCGTTTGGTTTTCTCAACCTTCTATCCCGTAAAAATAAAATATTTCGCATCAACAATGTTGAGGATGATTTAACCAATAATGTTCAGCTATTTCGCAGCAAAAAAAAATTTCCCTTATATCCTTTTTTTACTGTCGAAAATGGTCCTTTTTGCCATTTTTGAAACTTTGAAACGAAATTGCGGGTGTCCTGTAGCACACAGGACGAAAATTTTTTCACTATATAATTCACTTGTAGGCCCCAATTCATAATCCGTTGAGAAAACTAGACCTCATAATGAAAAGTCACCCCCTTAAAATGACCCATTTTCTGTTGAAAATGGCCGCATAGATTTTCATCTCCTTAAATTCCCGTTCGGTTTTCTCAACCTTCTATCCCGTAAAAATAAAATATTTTGTATCAGCAATGTTGAGGATGAATTAACCAATAATGTTCAGCTATTTCTCAGCAAAAAAAACTTTCCCTTATATCCTTTTTTTACTGTCGAAAATGGTCCTTTTTGCCATTTTTGAAACTTTGAATCGAAATTGCGGGTGTCCTGTAGCACACAGGACGAAAATTTTTTCACATTATAATTCACTTGAAGGCCCCAATTCATAATCCGTTGAGAAAACTAGGCCTCTTAATGAAAAGTCACCCCCTTAAAATGACCAATTTTCTATTGAAATTGGCCGCATAGATTTTCAACTCCTTAAATTCCCGTTCGGTTTTCTCAACCTTCTAACCCGTAAAAATAAAATATTTCGCATCAACAATGTTGAGGATGATTTAACCAATAATGTTCAGCTATTTCTCAGCAAAAAAAAATTTCCCTTATATCCTTTTTTTACTGTCGAAAATGGTCCTTTTTGCCATTTTTGAAACTTTGAAACGAAATTGTGGGTGTCCTGTAGCACACAGGACGAAAATTTTTTCACATTATGATTCACTTGAAGGCCCCAATTCATAATCCGTTGAGAAAACTAGGCCTCTTAATGAAAAGTCACCCCCTTAAAATGACCCATTTTCTGTTGATATTGGCCGCATAGATTTTCAACTCCTTAAATTCCCGTTCGGTTTTCTCAACCTTCTATCCCGTAAAAATAAAATATTTCGCATCAACAATGTTGAGGATGATTTAACCAATAATGTTCAGCTATATCGCAGCAAAAAAAAATTTCCCTTATATCCTTTTTTTACTGTCGAAAATGGTCCTTTTTGCCATTTTTGAAACTTTGAAACGAAATTGCGGGTGTCCTGTAGCACACAGGACGAACATTTTTTCACTATATAATTCACTTGTAGGCCCCAATTCATAATCCGTTGAGAAAACTAGACCTCATAATGAAAAGTCACCCCCTTAAAATGACCCATTTTCTGTTGAAATTGGCCGCATAGATTTTCAACTCCTTAAATTCCCGTTCGGTTTTCTCAACCTTCTATCCCGTAAAAATAAAATATTTCGCATCAACAATGTTGAGGATGGTTTAACCAATAATGTTCAGCTATATAGCAGCAAAAAAAAATTTCCCTTATATCCTTTTTTTACTGTCGAAAATGGTCCTTTTTGTCATTTTTGAAACTTTGAAACGAAATTGCGGGTGTCCTGTAGCACACAGGACGAAAATTTTTTCACATTATGATTCACTTGAAGGCCCCAATTCATAATCCGTTGAGAAAACTAGGCCTCTTAATGAAAAGTCACCCCCTTAAAATGACCCATTTTCTGTTGAAATTGGCCGCATAGATTTTCAACTCCTTAAATTCCCGTTCGGTTTTCTCAACCTTCTATCCCGTAAAAATAAAATATTTCGCATCAACAATGTTGAGGATGATTTAACCAACAATGTTCAGCTATTTCGCAGCAAAAAAAAATTTCCCTTATATCCTTTTTTTACTGTCGAAAATGGTCCTTTTTGCCATTTTTGAAACTTTGAAACGAAATTGCGGGTGTCCTGTAGCACACAGGACGAAAATTTTTTCACATTATAATTCACTTGTAGGCCCCAATTCATAATCCGTTGAGAAAACTAGACCTCATAATGAAAAGTCACCCCCTTAAAATGACCCATTTTCTGTTGAAATTGGCCGCATAGATTTTCAACTCCTTAAATTCCCGTTCGGTTTTCTCAACCTTCTATCCCGTAAAAATAAAATATTTCGCATCAACAATATTGAGGATGATTTAACCAATAATGTTCAGCTATTTCTCAGTAAAAAAAAAAATCCCTTATATCCTTTTTTTACTGTCGAAAATGGTCCTTTTTGCCATTTTTGAAACTTTGAAACGAAATTGCGGGTGTCCTGTAGCACACAGGACGAAAATTTTTTCACATTATAATTCACTTGTAGGCCCCAATTCATAATCCGTTGAGAAAACTAGGCCTCTTAATGAAAAGTCACCCCTTTAAAATGACCCATTTTCTGTTGAAATTGGCCGCATAGATTTTCAACTCCTTAACTTCCCGTTCGATTTTCTCAACCTTCTAACCCTTAAAAATGAAATACTTTGCATTAGCAATGTTGAGGATGATTTAACCAATAATGTTCAGCTATTTCTCAGTAAAAAAAAAAATCCCTTATATCCTTTTTTTACTGTCGAAAATGGTCCTTTTTGCCATTTTTGAAACTTTGAAACGAAATTGCGGGTGTCCTGTAGCACACAGGACGAAAATTTTTTCACATTATGATTCACTTGAAGGCCCCAATTCATAATCCGTTGAGAAAACTAGGCCTCTTAATGAAAAGTCACCCCTTTAAAATGACCCATTTTCTGTTGAAATTGGCCGCATAGATTTTCAACTCCTTAACTTCCCGTTCGATTTTCTCAACCTTCTAACCCTTAAAAATGAAATACTTTGCATTAGCAATGTTGAGGATGATTTAACCAATAATGTTCAGCTATTTCTCAGTAAAAAAAAAATCCCTTATATCCTTTTTTTACTGTCGAAAATGGTCCTTTTTGCCATTTTTGAAACTTTGAAACGAAATTGCGGGTGTCCTGTAGCACACAGGACGAAAATTTTTTCACATTATGATTCACTTGAAGGCCCCAATTCATAATCCGTTGAGAAAACTAGGCCTCTTAATGAAAAGTCACCCCCTTAAAATGACCCATTTTCTGTTGAAATTGGCCGCATAGATTTTCAACTCCTTAACTTCCCGTTCGATTTTCTCAACCTTCTAACCCTTAAAAATGAAATACTTTGCATTAGCAATGTTGAGGATGATTTAACCAATAATGTTCAGCTATTGCTCAGTAAAAAAAAAAATCCCTTATATCCTTTTTTTACTGTCGAAAATGGTCCTTTTTGCCATTTTTGAAACTTTGAAACGAAATTGCGGGTGTCCTGTAGCACACAGGACGAAAATTTTTTCACATTATAATTCACTTGTTGGCCCCAATTCATAATCCGTTGAGAAAACTAGACCTCATATTGAAAAGTCACCCCCTTAAAATGACCCATTTTCTGTTGAAATTGGCCGCATAGATTTTCAACTCCTTAAATTCCCGTTCGGTTTTCTCAACCTTCTATCCCGTAAAAATAAAATATTTCGCATCAACAATATTGAGGATGATTTAACCAATAATGTTCAGCTATTTCTCAGTAAAAAAAAAAATCCCTTATATCCTTTTTTTACTGTCGAAAATGGTCCTTTTTGCCATTTTTGAAACTTTGAAACGAAATTGCGGGTGTCCTGTAGCACACAGGACGAAAATTTTTTCACATTATGATTCACTTGAAGGCCCCAATTCATAATCCGTTGAGAAAACTAGGCCTCTTAATGAAAAGTCACCCCCTTAAAATGACCCATTTTCAGTTGAAATTGGCCGCATAGATTTTCAACTCCTTAAATTCCCGTTCGGTTTTCTCAGCCTTCTAACCCATAAAAATGAAATACTTTGCATTAGCAATGTTGAGGATGATTTAACCAATAATGTTCAGCTATTTCTCAGTAAAAAAAAAAATCCCTTATATCCTTTTTTTACTGTCGAAAATGGTCCTTTTTGCCATTTTTGAAACTTTGAAACGAAATTGCGGGTGTCCTGTAGCACACAGGACGAAAATTTTTTCACATTATGATTCACTTGTAGGCCCCAATTCATAATCCGTTGAGAAAACTAGACCTCATAATGAAAAGTCACCCCCTTAAAATGACCCATTTTCTGTTGAAATTGGCCGCATAGATTTTCAACTCCTTAAATTCTCGTTCGGTTTTCTCAACCTTCTATCCCGTAAAAATAAAATATTTCGCATCAACAATATTGAGGATGATTTAACCAATAATGTTCAGCTATTTCTCAGTAAAAAAAAAAATCCCTTATATCCTTTTTTTACTGTCGAAAATGGTCCTTTTTGCCATTTTTGAAACTTTGAAACGAAATTGCGGGTGTCCTGTAGCACACAGGACGAAAATTTTTTCACATTATAATTCACTTGTAGGCCCCAATTCATAATCCGTTGAGAAAACTAGACCTCATAATGAAAAGTCACCCCCTTAAAATGACCCATTTTCTGTTGAAATTGGCCGCATAGATTTTCAACTCCTTAAATTCCCGTTCGGTTTTCTCAACCTTCTATCCCGTAAAAATAAAATATTTCGCATCAACAATATTGAGGATGATTTAACCAATAATGTTCAGCTATTTCTCAGTAAAAAAAAAAATCCCTTATATCCTTTTTTTACTGTCGAAAATGGTCCTTTTTGCCATTTTTGAAACTTTGAAACGAAATTGCGGGTGTCCTGTAGCACACAGGACGAAAATTTTTTCACATTATAATTCACTTGTTGGCCCCAATTCATAATCCGTTGAGAAAACTAGACCTCATAATGAAAAGTCACCCCCTTAAAATGACCCATTTTCTGTTGAAATTGGCCGCATAGATTTTCAACTCCTTAAATTCTCGTTCGGTTTTCTCAACCTTCTATCCCGTAAAAATAAAATATTTCGCATCAACAATATTGAGGATGATTTAACCAATAATGTTCAGCTATTTCTCAGTAAAAAAAAAAATCCCTTATATCCTTTTTTTACTGTCGAAAATGGTCCTTTTTGCCATTTTTGAAACTTTGAAACGAAATTGCGGGTGTCCTGTAGCACACAGGACGAAAATTTTTTCACATTATGATTCACTTGAAGGCCCCAATTCATAATCCGTTGAGAAAACTAGGCCTCTTAATGAAAAGTCACCCCCTTAAAATGACCCATTTTCTGTTGAAATTGGCCGCATAGATTTTCAACTCCTTAACTTCCCGTTCGATTTTCTCAACCTTCTAACCCTTAAAAATGAAATACTTTGCATTAGCAATGTTGAGGATGATTTAACCAATAATGTTCTGCTATTGCTCAGTAAAAAAAAAAATCCCTTATATCCTTTTTTTACTGTCGAAAATGGTCCTTTTTGCCATTTTTGAAACTTTGAAACGAAATTGCGGGTGTCCTGTAGCACACAGGACGAAAATTTTTTCACATTATAATTCACTTGTTGGCCCCAATTCATAATCCGTTGAGAAAACTAGACCTCATATTGAAAAGTCACCCCCTTAAAATGACCCATTTTCTGTTGAAATTGGCCGCATAGATTTTCAACTCCTTAAATTCCCGTTCGGTTTTCTCAACCTTCTATCCCGTAAAAATAAAATATTTCGCATCAACAATATTGAGGATGATTTAACCAATAATGTTCAGCTATTTCTCAGTAAAAAAAAAAATCCCTTATATCCTTTTTTTACTGTCGAAAATGGTCCTTTTTGCCATTTTTGAAACTTTGAAACGAAATTGCGGGTGTCCTGTAGCACACAGGACGAAAATTTTTTCACATTATGATTCACTTGAAGGCCCCAATTCATAATCCGTTGAGAAAACTAGGCCTATTAATGAAAAGTCACCCCCTTAAAATGACCCATTTTCAGTTGAAATTGGCCGCATAGATTTTCAACTCCTTAAATTCCCGTTCGGTTTTCTCAGCCTTCTAACCCATAAAAATGAAATACTTTGCATTAGCAATGTTGAGGATGATTTAACCAATAATGTTCAGCTATTTCTCAGTAAAAAAAAAAATCCCTTATATCCTTTTTTTACTGTCGAAAATGGTCCTTTTTGCCATTTTTGAAACTTTGAAACGAAATTGCGGGTGTCCTGTAGCACACAGGACGAAAATTTTTTCACATTATGATTCACTTGTAGGCCCCAATTCATAATCCGTTGAGAAAACTAGACCTCATAATGAAAAGTCACCCCCTTAAAATGACCCATTTTCTGTTGAAATTGGCCGCATAGATTTTCAACTCCTTAAATTCTCGTTCGGTTTTCTCAACCTTCTATCCCGTAAAAATAAAATATTTCGCATCAACAATATTGAGGATGATTTAACCAATAATGTTCAGCTATTTCTCAGTAAAAAAAAAAATCCCTTATATCCTTTTTTTACTGTCGAAAATGGTCCTTTTTGCCATTTTTGAAACTTTGAAACGAAATTGCGGGTGTCCTGTAGCACACAGGACGAAAATTTTTTCACATTATAATTCACTTGTAGGCCCCAATTCATAATCCGTTGAGAAAACTAGACCTCATAATGAAAAGTCACCCCCTTAAAATGACCCATTTTCTGTTGAAATTGGCCGCATAGATTTTCAACTCCTTAAATTCCCGTTCGGTTTTCTCAACCTTCTATCCCGTAAAAATAAAATATTTCGCATCAACAATGTTGAGGATGATTTAACCAACAATGTTCAGCTATTTCGCAGCAAAAAAAAATTTCCCTTATATCCTTTTTTTACTGTCGAAAATGGTCCTTTTTGCCATTTTTGAAACTTTGAAACGAAATTGCGGGTGTCCTGTAGCACACAGGACGAAAATTTTTTCACATTATAATTCACTTGTAGGCCCCAATTCATAATCCGTTGAGAAAACTAGACCTCATAATGAAAAGTCACCCCCTTAAAATGACCCATTTTCTGTTGAAATTGGCCGCATAGATTTTCAACTCCTTAAATTCCCGTTCGGTTTTCTCAACCTTCTATCCCGTAAAAATAAAATATTTCGCATCAACAATATTGAGGATGATTTAACCAATAATGTTCAGCTATTTCTCAGTAAAAAAAAAAATCCCTTATATCCTTTTTTTACTGTCGAAAATGGTCCTTTTTGCCATTTTTGAAACTTTGAAACGAAATTGCGGGTGTCCTGTAGCACACAGGACGAAAATTTTTTCACATTATGATTCACTTGAAGGCCCCAATTCATAATCCGTTGAGAAAACTAGGCCTCTTAATGAAAAGTCACCCCTTTAAAATGACCCATTTTCTGTTGAAATTGGCCGCATAGATTTTCAACTCCTTAACTTCCCGTTCGATTTTCTCAACCTTCTAACCCTTAAAAATGAAATACTTTGCATTAGCAATGTTGAGGATGATTTAACCAATAATGTTCAGCTATTTCTCAGTAAAAAAAAAAATCCCTTATATCCTTTTTTTACTGTCGAAAATGGTCCTTTTTGCCATTTTTGAAACTTTGAAACGAAATTGCGGGTGTCCTGTAGCACACAGGACGAAAATTTTTTCACATTATGATTCACTTGAAGGCCCCAATTCATAATCCGTTGAGAAAACTAGGCCTCTTAATGAAAAGTCACCCCCTTAAAATGACCCATTTTCTGTTGAAATTGGCCGCATAGATTTTCAACTCCTTAACTTCCCGTTCGATTTTCTCAACCTTCTAACCCTTAAAAATGAAATACTTTGCATTAGCAATGTTGAGGATGATTTAACCAATAATGTTCAGCTATTGCTCAGTAAAAAAAAAAATCCCTTATATCCTTTTTTTACTGTCGAAAATGGTCCTTTTTGCCATTTTTGAAACTTTGAAACGAAATTGCGGGTGTCCTGTAGCACACAGGACGAAAATTTTTTCACATTATAATTCACTTGTTGGCCCCAATTCATAATCCGTTGAGAAAACTAGACCTCATATTGAAAAGTCACCCCCTTAAAATGACCCATTTTCTGTTGAAATTGGCCGCATAGATTTTCAACTCCTTAAATTCCCGTTCGGTTTTCTCAACCTTCTATCCCGTAAAAATAAAATATTTCGCATCAACAATATTGAGGATGATTTAACCAATAATGTTCAGCTATTTCTCAGTAAAAAAAAAAATCCCTTATATCCTTTTTTTACTGTCGAAAATGGTCCTTTTTGCCATTTTTGAAACTTTGAAACGAAATTGCGGGTGTCCTGTAGCACACAGGACGAAAATTTTTTCACATTATAATTCACTTGTAGGCCCCAATTCATAATCCGTTGAGAAAACTAGACCTCATAATGAAAAGTCACCCCCTTAAAATGACCCATTTTCTGTTGAAATTGGCCGCATAGATTTTCAACTCCTTAAATTCCCGTTCGGTTTTCTCAACCTTCTATCCCGTAAAAATAAAATATTTCGCATCAACAATATTGAGGATGATTTAACCAATAATGTTCAGCTATTTCTCAGTAAAAAAAAAAATCCCTTATATCCTTTTTTTACTGTCGAAAATGGTCCTTTTTGCCATTTTTGAAACTTTGAAACGAAATTGCGGGTGTCCTGTAGCACACAGGACGAAAATTTTTTCACATTATGATTCACTTGAAGGCCCCAATTCATAATCCGTTGAGAAAACTAGGCCTCTTAATGAAAAGTCACCCCTTTAAAATGACCCATTTTCTGTTGAAATTGGCCGCATAGATTTTCAACTCCTTAACTTCCCGTTCGATTTTCTCAACCTTCTAACCCTTAAAAATGAAATACTTTGCATTAGCAATGTTGAGGATGATTTAACCAATAATGTTCAGCTATTTCTCAGTAAAAAAAAAAATCCCTTATATCCTTTTTTTACTGTCGAAAATGGTCCTTTTTGCCATTTTTGAAACTTTGAAACGAAATTGCGGGTGTCCTGTAGCACACAGGACGAAAATTTTTTCACATTATGATTCACTTGAAGGCCCCAATTCATAATCCGTTGAGAAAACTAGGCCTCTTAATGAAAAGTCACCCCCTTAAAATGACCCATTTTCTGTTGAAATTGGCCGCATAGATTTTCAACTCCTTAACTTCCCGTTCGATTTTCTCAACCTTCTAACCCTTAAAAATGAAATACTTTGCATTAGCAATGTTGAGGATGATTTAACCAATAATGTTCAGCTATTGCTCAGTAAAAAAAAAAATCCCTTATATCCTTTTTTTACTGTCGAAAATGGTCCTTTTTGCCATTTTTGAAACTTTGAAACGAAATTGCGGGTGTCCTGTAGCACACAGGACGAAAATTTTTTCGCATTATAATTCACTTGTTGGCCCCAATTCATAATCCGTTGAGAAAACTAGACCTCATATTGAAAAGTCACCCCCTTAAAATGACCCATTTTCTGTTGAAATTGGCCGCATAGATTTTCAACTCCTTAAATTCCCGTTCGGTTTTCTCAACCTTCTATCCCGTAAAAATAAAATATTTCGCATCAACAATATTGAGGATGATTTAACCAATAATGTTCAGCTATTTCTCAGTAAAAAAAAAAATCCCTTATATCCTTTTTTTACTGTCGAAAATGGTCCTTTTTGCCATTTTTGAAACTTTGAAACGAAATTGCGGGTGTCCTGTAGCACACAGGACGAAAATTTTTTCACATTATGATTCACTTGAAGGCCCCAATTCATAATCCGTTGAGAAAACTAGGCCTCTTAATGAAAAGTCACCCCCTTAAAATGACCCATTTTCAGTTGAAATTGGCCGCATAGATTTTCAACTCCTTAAATTCCCGTTCGGTTTTCTCAGCCTTCTAACCCATAAAAATGAAATACTTTGCATTAGCAATGTTGAGGATGATTTAACCAATAATGTTCAGCTATTTCTCAGTAAAAAAAAAAATCCCTTATATCCTTTTTTTACTGTCGAAAATGGTCCTTTTTGCCATTTTTGAAACTTTGAAACGAAATTGCGGGTGTCCTGTAGCACACAGGACGAAAATTTTTTCACATTATGATTCACTTGTAGGCCCCAATTCATAATCCGTTGAGAAAACTAGACCTCATAATGAAAAGTCACCCCCTTAAAATGACCCATTTTCTGTTGAAATTGGCCGCATAGATTTTCAACTCCTTAAATTCTCGTTCGGTTTTCTCAACCTTCTATCCCGTAAAAATAAAATATTTCGCATCAACAATATTGAGGATGATTTAACCAATAATGTTCAGCTATTTCTCAGTAAAAAAAAAAATCCCTTATATCCTTTTTTTACTGTCGAAAATGGTCCTTTTTGCCATTTTTGAAACTTTGAAACGAAATTGCGGGTGTCCTGTAGCACACAGGACGAAAATTTTTTCACATTATGATTCACTTGAAGGCCCCAATTCATAATCCGTTGAGAAAACTAGGCCTCTTAATGAAAAGTCACCCCCTTAAAATGACCCATTTTCAGTTGAAATTGGCCGCATAGATTTTCAACTCCTTAAATTCCCGTTCGGTTTTCTCAGCCTTCTAACCCATAAAAATGAAATACTTTGCATTAGCAATGTTGAGGATGATTTAACCAATAATGTTCAGCTATTTCTCAGTAAAAAAAAAAATCCCTTATATCCTTTTTTTACTGTCGAAAATGGTCCTTTTTGCCATTTTTGAAACTTTGAAACGAAATTGCGGGTGTCCTGTAGCACACAGGACGAAAATTTTTTCACATTATAATTCACTTGTAGGCCCCAATTCATAATCCGTTGAGAAAACTAGACCTCATAATGAAAAGTCACCCCCTTAAAATGACCCATTTTCTGTTGAAATTGGCCGCATAGATTTTCAACTCCTTAAATTCCCGTTCGGTTTTCTCAACCTTCTATCCCGTAAAAATAAAATATTTCGCATCAACAATGTTGAGGATGATTTAACCAATAATGTTCAGCTATATCGCAGCAAAAAAAAATTTCCCTTATATCCTTTTTTTACTGTCGAAAATGGTCCTTTTTGCCATTTTTGAAACTTTGAAACGAAATTGCGGGTGTCCTGTAGCACACAGGACGAACATTTTTTCACTATATAATTCACTTGTAGGCCCCAATTCATAATCCGTTGAGAAAACTAGACCTCATAATGAAAAGTCACCCCCTTAAAATGACCCATTTTCTGTTGAAATTGGCCGCATAGATTTTCAACTCCTTAAATTCCCGTTCGGTTTTCTCAACCTTCTATCCCGTAAAAATAAAATATTTCGCATCAACAATGTTGAGGATGGTTTAACCAATAATGTTCAGCTATATAGCAGCAAAAAAAAATTTCCCTTATATCCTTTTTTTACTGTCGAAAATGGTCCTTTTTGTCATTTTTGAAACTTTGAAACGAAATTGCGGGTGTCCTGTAGCACACAGGACGAAAATTTTTTCACATTATGATTCACTTGAAGGCCCCAATTCATAATCCGTTGAGAAAACTAGGCCTCTTAATGAAAAGTCACCCCCTTAAAATGACCCATTTTCTGTTGAAATTGGCCGCATAGATTTTCAACTCCTTAAATTCCCGTTCGGTTTTCTCAACCTTCTATCCCGTAAAAATAAAATATTTCGCATCAACAATGTTGAGGATGATTTAACCAACAATGTTCAGCTATTTCGCAGCAAAAAAAAATTTCCCTTATATCCTTTTTTTACTGTCGAAAATGGTCCTTTTTGCCATTTTTGAAACTTTGAAACGAAATTGCGGGTGTCCTGTAGCACACAGGACGAAAATTTTTTCACATTATAATTCACTTGTAGGCCCCAATTCATAATCCGTTGAGAAAACTAGACCTCATAATGAAAAGTCACCCCCTTAAAATGACCCATTTTCTGTTGAAATTGGCCGCATAGATTTTCAACTCCTTAAATTCCCGTTCGGTTTTCTCAACCTTCTATCCCGTAAAAATAAAATAATTCGCATCAACAATATTGAGGATGATTTAACCAATAATGTTCAGCTATTTCTCAGTAAAAAAAAAAATCCCTTATATCCTTTTTTTACTGTCGAAAATGGTCCTTTTTGCCATTTTTGAAACTTTGAAACGAAATTGCGGGTGTCCTGTAGCACACAGGACGAAAATTTTTTCACATTATGATTCACTTGAAGGCCCCAATTCATAATCCGTTGAGAAAACTAGGCCTCTTAATGAAAAGTCACCCCCTTAAAATGACCCATTTTCTGTTGAAATTGGCCGCATAGATTTTCAACTCCTTAACTTCCCGTTCGATTTTCTCAACCTTCTAACCCTTAAAAATGAAATACTTTGCATTAGCAATGTTGAGGATGATTTAACCAATAATGTTCAGCTATTTCTCAGTAAAAAAAAAAATCCCTTATATCCTTTTTTTACTGTCGAAAATGGTCCTTTTTGCCATTTTTGAAACTTTGAAACGAAATTGCGGGTGTCCTGTAGCACACAGGACGAAAATTTTTTCACATTATGATTCACTTGAAGGCCCCAATTCATAATCCGTTGAGAAAACTAGGCCTCTTAATGAAAAGTCACCCCCTTAAAATGACCCATTTTCTGTTGAAATTGGCCGCATAGATTTTCAACTCCTTAACTTCCCGTTCGATTTTCTCAACCTTCTAACCCTTAAAAATGAAATACTTTGCATTAGCAATGTTGAGGATGATTTAACCAATAATGTTCAGCTATTGCTCAGTAAAAAAAAAAATCCCTTATATCCTTTTTTTACTGTCGAAAATGGTCCTTTTTGCCATTTTTGAAACTTTGAAACGAAATTGCGGGTGTCCTGTAGCACACAGGACGAAAATTTTTTCACATTATAATTCACTTGTTGGCCCCAATTCATAATCCGTTGAGAAAACTAGACCTCATATTGAAAAGTCACCCCCTTAAAATGACCCATTTTCTGTTGAAATTGGCCGCATAGATTTTCAACTCCTTAAATTCCCGTTCGGTTTTCTCAACCTTCTATCCCGTAAAAATAAAATATTTCGCATCAACAATATTGAGGATGATTTAACCAATAATGTTCAGCTATTTCTCAGTAAAAAAAAAAATCCCTTATATCCTTTTTTTACTGTCGAAAATGGTCCTTTTTGCCATTTTTGAAACTTTGAAACGAAATTGCGGGTGTCCTGTAGCACACAGGACGAAAATTTTTTCACATTATGATTCACTTGAAGGCCCCAATTCATAATCCGTTGAGAAAACTAGGCCTCTTAATGAAAAGTCACCCCCTTAAAATGACCCATTTTCAGTTGAAATTGGCCGCATAGATTTTCAACTCCTTAAATTCCCGTTCGGTTTTCTCAGCCTTCTAACCCATAAAAATGAAATACTTTGCATTAGCAATGTTGAGGATGATTTAACCAATAATGTTCAGCTATTTCTCAGTAAAAAAAAAAATCCCTTATATCCTTTTTTTACTGTCGAAAATGGTCCTTTTTGCCATTTTTGAAACTTTGAAACGAAATTGCGGGTGTCCTGTAGCACACAGGACGAAAATTTTTTCACATTATGATTCACTTGTAGGCCCCAATTCATAATCCGTTGAGAAAACTAGACCTCATAATGAAAAGTCACCCCCTTAAAATGACCCATTTTCTGTTGAAATTGGCCGCATAGATTTTCAACTCCTTAAATTCTCGTTCGGTTTTCTCAACCTTCTATCCCGTAAAAATAAAATATTTCGCATCAACAATATTGAGGATGATTTAACCAATAATGTTCAGCTATTTCTCAGTAAAAAAAAAAATCCCTTATATCCTTTTTTTACTGTCGAAAATGGTCCTTTTTGCCATTTTTGAAACTTTGAAACGAAATTGCGGGTGTCCTGTAGCACACAGGACGAAAATTTTTTCACATTATAATTCACTTGTAGGCCCCAATTCATAATCCGTTGAGAAAACTAGACCTCATAATGAAAAGTCACCCCCTTAAAATGACCCATTTTCTGTTGAAATTGGCCGCATAGATTTTCAACTCCTTAAATTCCCGTTCGGTTTTCTCAACCTTCTATCCCGTAAAAATAAAATATTTCGCATCAACAATGTTGAGGATGATTTAACCAATAATGTTCAGCTATATCGCAGCAAAAAAAAATTTCCCTTATATCCTTTTTTTACTGTCGAAAATGGTCCTTTTTGCCATTTTTGAAACTTTGAAACGAAATTGCGGGTGTCCTGTAGCACACAGGACGAAAATTTTTTCACATTATGATTCACTTGAAGGCCCCAATTCATAATCCGTTGAGAAAACTAGGCCTCTTAATGAAAAGTCACCCCCTTAAAATGACCCATTTTCTGTTGAAATTGGCCGCATAGATTTTTAACTCCTTAACTTCCCGTTCGATTTTCTCAACCTTCTAACCCTTAAAAATGAAATACTTTGCATTAGCAATGTTGAGGATGATTTAACCAATAATGTTCAGCTATTTCTCAGTAAAAAAAAAAATCCCTTATATCCTTTTTTTACTGTCGAAAATGGTCCTTTTTGCCATTTTTGAAACTTTGAAACGAAATTGCGGGTGTCCTGTAGCACACAGGACGAAAATTTTTTCACATTATAATTCACTTGTAGGCCCCAATTCATAATCCGTTGAGAAAACTAGACCTCATAATGAAAAGTCACCCCCTTAAAATGACCCATTTTCTGTTGAAATTGGCCGCATAGATTTTCAACTCCTTAAACTCCCGTTCGGTTTTCTCAACCTTCTATCCCGTAAAAATAAAATATTTCGCATCAACAATATTGAGGATGATTTAACCAATAATGTTCAGCTATTTCTCAGTAAAAAAAAAAATCCCTTATATCCTTTTTTTACTGTCGAAAATGGTCCTTTTTGCCATTTTTGAAACTTTGAAACGAAATTGCGGGTGTCCTGTAGCACACAGGACGAAAATTTTTTCACATTATAATTCACTTGTAGGCCCCAATTCATAATCCGTTGAGAAAACTAGACCTCATAATGAAAAGTCACCCCCTTAAAATGACCCATTTTCTGTTGAAATTGGCCGCATAGATTTTCAACTCCTTAAATTCCCGTTCGGTTTTCTCAACCTTCTATCCCGTAAAAATAAAATATTTCGCATCAACAATGTTGAGGATGATTTAACCAACAATGTTCAGCTATTTCGCAGCAAAAAAAAATTTCCCTTATATCCTTTTTTTACTGTCGAAAATGGTCCTTTTTGCCATTTTTGAAACTTTGAAACGAAATTGCGGGTGTCCTGTAGCATACAGGACGAAAATTATTTCACATTATAATTCACTTGTAGGCCCCAATTCATAATCCGTTGAGAAAACTAGACCTCATAATGAAAAGTCACCCCCTTAAAATGACCCATTTTCTGTTGAAATTGGCCGCATAGATTTTCAACTCCTTAAATTCCCGTTCGGTTTTCTCAACCTTCTATCCCGTAAAAATAAAATATTTCGCATCAACAATGTTGAGGATGATTTAACCAACAATGTTCAGCTATTTCGCAGCAAAAAAAAATTTCCCTTATATCCTTTTTTTACTGTCGAAAATGGTCCTTTTTGCCATTTTTGAAGCTTTGAAACGAAATTGCGGGTGTCCTGTAGCACACAGGACGAAAATTTTTTCACATTATGATTCACTTGAAGGCCCCAATTCATAATCCGTTGAGAAAACTAGGCCTCTTAATGAAAAGTCACCCCCTTAAAATGACCCATTTTCTGTTGAAATTGGCCGCATAGATTTTCAACTCCTTAACTTCCCGTTCGATTTTCTCAACCTTCTAACCCTTAAAAATGAAATACTTTGCATTTGCAATGTTGAGGATGATTTAACCAATAATGTTCAGCTATTTCTCAGCAAAAAAAACTTTCCCTTATATCCTTTTTTTACTAACGAAAATGGTCCTTTTTGCCATTTTTGATATTTTGAAACGAAATTGCGGGTGTCTTGTAGCACACAATACAAATTTTTTTTCACATTATAATTCACTTGATGGCCTTTATTCATAATCCGTTGAGAAAACTAGACCTCATAATGAAAAGTCACCCCCTAAAAATGACCCATTTTCTGTTGAAATTGGCCGCATAGATTTTCAACTCCTTAAATTCCCGTTCGGTTTTCTCAACCTTCTATCCCGTAAAAATAAAATATTTCGTATCAACAATGTTGAGGATGATTTAACCAATAATGTTCAGCTATTTCGCAGCAAAAAAAAATTTCCCTTATATCCTTTTTTTACTGTCGAAAATGGTCCTTTTTGCCATTTTTGAAACTTTGAAACGAAATTGCGGGTGTCCTGTAGCACACAGGACGAACATTTTTTCACTTTATAATTCACTTGTAGGCCCCAATTCATAATCCGTTGAGAAAACGAGGCCTCTTAATGAAAAGTCACCCCCTTAAAATGACCCATTTTCTGTTGAAATTGGCCGCATAGATTTTCAACTCCTTAAATTCCCGTTCGGTTTTCTCAACCTTCTATCCCGTAAAAATAAAATATTTCGCATCAACAATGTTGAGGATGATTTAACCAATAATGTTCAGCTATTTCTCAGCAAAAAAAAAATTTCCCTTATATCCTTTTTTTACTGTCGAAAATGGTCCTTTTTGCCATTTTTGAAACTTTGAAACGAAATTGCGGGTGTCCTGTAGCACACAGGACGAAAATTATTTCACATTATAATTCACTTGTAGGCCCCAATTCATAATCCGTTGAGAAAACTAGACCTCATAATGAAAAGTCACCCCCTTAAAATGACCCATTTTCTGTTGAAATTGGCCGCATAGATTTTCAACTCCTTAAATTCCCGTTCGGTTTTCTCAACCTTCTATCCCGTAAAAATAAAATATTTCGCATCAACAATGTTGAGGATGATTTAACCAACAATGTTCAGCTATTTCGCAGCAAAAAAAAATTTCCCTTATATCCTTTTTTTACTGTCGAAAATGGTCCTTTTTGCCATTTTTGAAACTTTGAAACGAAATTGCGGGTGTCCTGTAGCACACAGGACGAAAATTTTTTCACATTATGATTCACTTGAAGGCCCCAATTCATAATCCGTTGAGAAAACTAGGCCTCTTAATGAAAAGTCACCCCCTTAAAATGACCCATTTTCTGTTGAAATTGGCCGCATAGATTTTCAACTCCTTAACTTCCCGTTCGGTTTTCTCAACCTTCTAACCCTTAAAAATGAAATACTTTGCATTTGCAATGTTGAGGATGATTTAACCAATAATGTTCAGCTATTTCTCAGCAAAAAAAACTTTCCCTTATATCCTTTTTTTACTAACGAAAATGGTCCTTTTTGCCATTTTTGATATTTTGAAACGAAATTGCGGGTGTCTTGTAGCACACAATACAAATTTTTTTTCACATTATAATTCACTTGATGGCCTTTATTCATAATCCGTTGAGAAAACTAGACCTCATAATGAAAAGTCACCCCCTAAAAATGACCCATTTTCTGTTGAAATTGGCCGCATAGATTTTCAACTCCTTAAATTCCCGTTCGGTTTTCTCAACCTTCTATCCCGTAAAAATAAAATATTTCGTATCAACAATGTTGAGGATGATTTAACCAATAATGTTCAGCTATTTCGCAGCAAAAAAAAATTTCCCTTATATCCTTTTTTTACTGTCGAAAATGGTCCTTTTTGCCATTTTTGAAACTTTGAAACGAAATTGCGGGTGTCCTGTAGCACACAGGACGAACATTTTTTCACTTTATAATTCACTTGTAGGCCCCAATTCATAATCCGTTGAGAAAACGAGGCCTCTTAATGAAAAGTCACCCCCTTAAAATGACCCATTTTCTGTTGAAATTGGCCGCATAGATTTTCAACTCCTTAAATTCCCGTTCGGTTTTCTCAACCTTCTATCCCGTAAAAATAAAATATTTCGCATCAACAATGTTGAGGATGATTTAACCAATAATGTTCAGCTATTTCTCAGCAAAAAAAAAATTTCCCTTATATCCTTTTTTTACTGTCGAAAATGGTCCTTTTTGCCATTTTTGAAACTTTGAAACGAAATTGCGGGTGTCCTGTAGCACACAGGACGAAAATTATTTCACATTATAATTCACTTGTAGGCCCCAATTCATAATCCGTTGAGAAAACTAGACCTCATAATGAAAAGTCACCCCCTTAAAATGACCCATTTTCTGTTGAAATTGGCCGCATAGATTTTCAACTCCTTAAATTCCCGTTCGGTTTTCTCAACCTTCTATCCCGTAAAAATAAAATATTTCGCATCAACAATGTTGAGGATGATTTAACCAACAATGTTCAGCTATTTCGCAGCAAAAAAAAATTTCCCTTATATCCTTTTTTTACTGTCGAAAATGGTCCTTTTTGCCATTTTTGAAACTTTGAAACGAAATTGCGGGTGTCCTGTAGCACACAGGACGAAAATTTTTTCACATTATGATTCACTTGAAGGCCCCAATTCATAATCCGTTGAGAAAACTAGGCCTCTTAATGAAAAGTCACCCCCTTAAAATGACCCATTTTCTGTTGAAATTGGCCGCATAGATTTTCAACTCCTTAACTTCCCGTTCGATTTTCTCAACCTTCTAACCCTTAAAAATGAAATACTTTGCATTTGCAATGTTGAGGATGATTTAACCAATAATGTTCAGCTATTTCTCAGCAAAAAAAACTTTCCCTTATATCCTTTTTTTACTAACGAAAATGGTCCTTTTTGCCATTTTTGATATTTTGAAACGAAATTGCGGGTGTCTTGTAGCACACAATACAAATTTTTTTTCACATTATAATTCACTTGATGGCCTTTATTCATAATCCGTTGAGAAAACTAGACCTCATAAAGAAAAGTCACCCCCTAAAAATGACCCATTTTCTGTTGAAATTGGCCGCATAGATTTTCAACTCCTTAAATTCCCGTTCGGTTTTCTCAACCTTCTATCCCGTAAAAATAAAATATTTCGTATCAACAATGTTGAGGATGATTTAACCAATAATGTTCAGCTATTTCGCAGCAAAAAAAAATTTCCCTTATATCCTTTTTTTACTGTCGAAAATGGTCCTTTTTGCCATTTTTGAAACTTTGAAACGAAATTGCGGGTGTCCTGTAGCACACAGGACGAACATTTTTTCACTTTATAATTCACTTGTAGGCCCCAATTCATAATCCGTTGAGAAAACGAGGCCTCTTAATGAAAAGTCACCCCCTTAAAATGACCCATTTTCTGTTGAAATTGGCCGCATAGATTTTCAACTCCTTAAATTCCCGTTCGGTTTTCTCAACCTTCTATCCCGTAAAAATAAAATATTTCGCATCAACAATGTTGAGGATGATTTAACCAATAATGTTCAGCTATATCGCAGCAAAAAAAAATTTCCCTTATATCCTTTTTTTACTGTCGAAAATGGTCCTTTTTGCCATTTTTGAAACTTTGAAACGAAATTGCGGGTGTCCTGTAGCACACAGGACGAAAATTTTTTCACATTATAATACACTTGAAGGCCCCAATTCATAATCCGTTGAGAAAACTAGGCCTCTTAATGAAAAGTCACCCCCTTAAAATGACCAATTTTCTATTGAAATTGGCCGCATAGATTTTCAACTCCTTAAATTCCCGTTCGGTTTTCTCAACCTTCTATCCCGTAAAAATAAAATATTTCGCATCAACAATGTTGAGGATGATTTAACCAATAATGTTCAGCTATTTCTCAGCAAAAAAAAATTTCCCTTATATCCTTTTTTTACTGTCGAAAACGGTCCTTTTTGCCATTTTTGAAACTTTGAAACGAAATTGCGGGTGTCCTGTAGCACACAGGACGAACATTTTTTCACTATATAATTCACTTGTAGGCCCCAATTCATAATCCGTTGAGAAAACTAGACCTCATAATGAAAAGTCACCCCCTTAAAATGACCCTTTTTCTGTTGAAATTGGCCGCATAGATTTTCAACTCCTTAAATACCCGTTCGGTTTTCTCAACCTTCTATCCCGTAAAAATAAAATATTTCGCATCAACAATGTTGAGGATGATTTAACCAATAATGTTCAGCTATATCGCAGCAAAAAAAAATTTCCCTTATATCCTTTTTTTACTGTCGAAAATGGTCCTTTTTGCCATTTTTGAAATTTTGAAACGAAATTGCGGGTGTCCTGTAGCACACAGGACGAAAATTTTTTCACATTATGATTCACTTGAAGGCCCCAATTCATAATCCGTTGAGAAAACTAGGCCTCTTAATGAAAAGTCACCCCCTTAAAATGACCCATTTTCTGTTGAAATTTGCCGCATAGATTTTCAACTCCTTAAATTCCCGTTCGGTTTTCTCAACCTTCTATCCCGTAAAAATAAAATATTTCGCATCAACAATGTTGAGGATGATTTAACCAATAATGTTCAGCTATATCGCAGCAAAAAAAAATTTCCCTTATATCCTTTTTTTACTGTCGAAAATGGTCCTTTTTGCCATTTTTGAAACTTTGAAACGAAATTGCGGGTGTCCTGTAGCACACAGGACGAAAATTTTTTCACATTATAATACACTTGAAGGCCCCAATTCATAATCCGTTGAGAAAACTAGGCCTCTTAATGAAAAGTCACCCCCTTAAAATGACCAATTTTCTATTGAAATTGGCCGCATAGATTTTCAACTCCTTAAATTCCCGTTCGGTTTTCTCAACCTTCTATCCCGTAAAAATAAAATATTTCGCATCAACAATGTTGAGGATGATTTAACCAATAATGTTCAGCTATATCGCAGCAAAAAAAAATTTCCCTTATATCCTTTTTTTACTGTCGAAAATGGTCCTTTTTGCCATTTTTGAAATTTTGAAACGAAATTGCGGGTGTCCTGTAGCACACAGGACGAACATTTTTTCACTATATAATTCACATGTAGGCCCCAATTCATAATCCGTTGAGAAAACTAGACCTCATAATGAAAAGTCATCCCCTTAAAATGACCCATTTTCTGTTGAATTTTGCCGCATAGATTTTCAACTCCTTAAATTCCCGTTCGGTTTTCTCAACCTTCTATCCCGTAAAAATAAAATATTTCGCATCAACAATGTTGAGGATGATTTAACCAATAATGTTCAGCTATATCGCAGCAAAAAAAAATTTCCCTTATATCCTTTTTTTACTGTCGAAAATGGTCCTTTTTGCCATTTTTGAAATTTTGAACCGAAATTGCGGGTGTCCTGTAGCACACAGGACGAAAATTTTTTCACATTATGATTCACTTGAAGGCCCCAATTCATAATCCGTTGAGAAAACTAGGCCTCTTAATGAAAAGTCACCCCCTTAAAATGACCCATTTTCTGTTGAAATTTGCCGCATAGATTTTCAACTCCTTAAATTCCCGTTCGGTTTTCTCAACCTTCTATCCCGTAAAAATAAAATATTTCGCATCAACAATGTTGAGGATGATTTAACCAATAATGTTCAGCTATATCGCAGCAAAAAAAAATTTCCCTTATATCCTTTTTTTACTGTCGAAAATGGTCCTTTTTGCCATTTTTGAAACTTTGGAACGAAATTGCGGGTGTCCTGTAGCACACAGGACGAACATTTTTTCACATTATGATTCACTTGAAGGCCCCAATTCATAATCCGTTGAGAAAACTAGGCCTCTTAATGAAAAGTCACCCCCTTAAAATGACCCATTTTCTGTTGAAATTTGCCGCATAGATTTTCAACTCCTTAACTTCCTGTTCGATTTTCTCAACCTTCTAACCCTTAAAAATGAAATACTTTGCATTAGCAATGTTGAGGATGATTTAAGCAATAATGTTCAGCTATTTCTCAGCAAAAAAAACTTTCCCTTATATCCTTTTTTTACTAACGAAAATGGTCCTTTTTGCCATTTTTGAAACTTTGAAACGAAATTGCGGGTGTCCTGTAGCACACTGGACGAAAATTTTTTCACATTATAATTCACTTGAAGGCCCCAATTCATAATCCGTTGAGAAAACTAGGCCTCTTAATGAAAAGTCACCCCCTTAAAATGACCCATTTTCTGTTGAAATTTGCCGCATAGATTTTCAACTCCTTAACTTCCCGTTCGATTTTCTCAACCTTCTAACCCTTAAAAATGAAATACTTTGCATTTGCAATGTTGAGGATGATTTAACCAATAATGTTCAGCTATTTCTCAGCAAAAAAAACTTTCCCTTATATCCTTTTTTTACTAACGAAAATGGTCCTTTTTGCCATTTTTGATACTTTGAAACGAAATTGCGGGTGTCTTGTAGCACACAATACAAATTTTTTTTCACATTATAATTCACTTGATGGCCTTTATTCATAATCCGTTGAGAAAACTAGACCTCATAATGAAAAGTCACCCCCTTAAAATGACCCATTTTCTGTTGAAATTGGCCGCATAGATTTTCAACTCCTTAAATTCCCGTTCGGTTTTCTCAACCTTCTATCCCGTAAAAATAAAATATTTCGCATCAACAATGTTGAGGATGATTTAACCAATAATGTTCAGCTATTTCGCAGCAAAAAAAAATTTCCCTTATATCCTTTTTTTACTGTCGAAAACGGTCCTTTTTGCCATTTTTGAAACTTTGAAACGAAATTGCGGGTGTCCTGTAGCACACAGGACGAACATTTTTTCACTATATAATTCACATGTAGGCCCCAATTCATAATCCGTTGAGAAAACTAGACCTCATAATGAAAAGTCATCCCCTTAAAATGACCCATTTTCTGTTGAATTTTGCCGCATAGATTTTCAACTCCTTAAATTCCCGTTCGGTTTTCTCAACCTTCTATCCCGTAAAAATAAAATATTTCGCATCAACAATGTTGAGGATGATTTAACCAATAATGTTCAGCTATATCGCAGCAAAAAAAAATTTCCCTTATATCCTTTTTTTACTGTCGAAAATGGTCCTTTTTGCCATTTTTGAAATTTTGAACCGAAATTGCGGGTGTCCTGTAGCACACAGGACGAAAATTTTTTCACATTATGATTCACTTGAAGGCCCCAATTCATAATCCGTTGAGAAAACTAGGCCTCTTAATGAAAAGTCACCCCCTTAAAATGACCCATTTTCTGTTGAAATTTGCCGCATAGATTTTCAACTCCTTAAATTCCCGTTCGGTTTTCTCAACCTTCTATCCCGTAAAAATAAAATATTTCGCATCAACAATGTTGAGGATGATTTAACCAATAATGTTCAGCTATATCGCAGCAAAAAAAAATTTCCCTTATATCCTTTTTTTACTGTCGAAAATGGTCCTTTTTGCCATTTTTGAAACTTTGGAACGAAATTGCGGGTGTCCTGTAGCACACAGGACGAACATTTTTTCACATTATGATTCACTTGAAGGCCCCAATTCATAATCCGTTGAGAAAACTAGGCCTCTTAATGAAAAGTCACCCCCTTAAAATGACCCATTTTCTGTTGAAATTTGCCGCATAGATTTTCAACTCCTTAACTTCCTGTTCGATTTTCTCAACCTTCTAACCCTTAAAAATGAAATACTTTGCATTAGCAATGTTGAGGATGATTTAAGCAATAATGTTCAGCTATTTCTCAGCAAAAAAAACTTTCCCTTATATCCTTTTTTTACTAACGAAAATGGTCCTTTTTGCCATTTTTGAAACTTTGAAACGAAATTGCGGGTGTCCTGTAGCACACTGGACGAAAATTTTTTCACATTATAATTCACTTGAAGGCCCCAATTCATAATCCGTTGAGAAAACTAGGCCTCTTAATGAAAAGTCACCCCATTAAAATGACCCATTTTCTGTTGAAATTTGCCGCATAGATTTTCAACTCCTTAACTTCCCGTTCGATTTTCTCAACCTTCTAACCCTTAAAAATGAAATACTTTGCATTTGCAATGTTGAGGATGATTTAACCAATAATGTTCAGCTATTTCTCAGCAAAAAAAACTTTCCCTTATATCCTTTTTTTACTAACGAAAATGGTCCTTTTTGCCATTTTTGATACTTTGAAACGAAATTGCGGGTGTCTTGTAGCACACAATACAAATTTTTTTTCACATTATAATTCACTTGATGGCCTTTATTCATAATCCGTTGAGAAAACTAGACCTCATAATGAAAAGTCACCCCCTTAAAATGACCCATTTTCTGTTGAAATTGGCCGCATAGATTTTCAACTCCTTAAATTCCCGTTCGGTTTTCTCAACCTTCTATCCCGTAAAAATAAAATATTTCGCATCAACAATGTTGAGGATGATTTAACCAATAATGTTCAGCTATTTCGCAGCAAAAAAAAATTTCCCTTATATCCTTTTTTTACTGTCGAAAACGGTCCTTTTTGCCATTTTTGAAACTTTGAAACGAAATTGCGGGTGTCCTGTAGCACACAGGACGAAAATTTTATCACATTATAATTCACTTGTAGGCCCCAATTCATAATCCGTTGAGAAAACTAGACCTCATAATGAAAAGTCACCCCCTTAAAATGACCCATTTTCAGTTGAAATTGGCCGCATAGATTTTCAACTCCTTAAATTCCCGTTCGGTTTTCTCAGCCTTCTATCCCGTAAAAATGAAATATTTTGTATCAGCAATGTTGAGGATGAATTAACCAAAAATGTTCAGCTATTTCTCAGCAAAAAAAACTATCCCTTATATTCTTTTTTACTGTCGAAAATGGTCCTTTTTGCCATTTTTGAAACTTTGAAACGAAATTGCGGGCGTCCTGTAGCACACAGGACGAAAATTTTTTCACATTATAATTCACTTGAAGGCCCCAATTCATAATCCGTTGAGAAAACTAGACCTCATAATGAAAAGTCACCCCCTTAAAATGACCCATTTTCTGTTGAAATTTGCCGCATAGATTTTCAACTCCTTAACTTCCCGTTCGATTTTCTCAACCTTCTAACCCTTAAAAATGAAATACTTTGCATTAGCAATGTTGAGGATGATTTAACCAATAATGTTCAGCTATTTCTCATTAAAAAAAAAAATCCCTTATATCCTTTTTTTTCTGTCGAAAATGGTCCTTTTGGCCATTTTTGAAACTTTGAAACGAAATTGGGGGTGTCCTGTAGCACACAGGACGAAAATTTTTACACTTTATAATTCACTTGAAGGCCATATTCATAATCCGTTGAGAAAACTAGACCTCATAATGAAAAGTCACCCCCTTAAAATGACCCATTTTCTGTTGAAATTGGCCGCATAGATTTTCAACTCCTTAAATTCCCGTTCGGTTTTCTCAACCTTCTATCCCGTAAAAATAAAATATTTCGCATCAACAATGTTGAGGATGATTTAACCAATAATGTTCAGCTATTTCGCAGCAAAAAAAATTTTCCCTTATATCCTTTTTTTACTGTCGAAAATGGTCCTTTTTGCCATTTTTGAAACTTTGAAACGAAATTGCGGGTGTCCTGTAGCACACAGGACGAAAATTTTTTCACATTATAATTCACTTGTAGGCCCCAATTCATAATCCGTTGAGAAAACTAGACCTCATAATGAAAAGTAACCCCCTTAAAATGACCCATTTTCTGTTGAAATTGGCCGCATAGATTTTCAACTCCTTAAATTCCCGTTCGGTTTTCTCAGCCTTCTATCCCGTAAAAATAAAATATTTTGTATCAGCAATGTTGAGGATGATTTAACCAATAATGTTCAGCTATTTCTCAGGAAAAAAAACTATCCCTTCTATCCTTTTTTTACTGTCGAAAATGTTCCTTTTTGCCATTTTTGAAACTTTGAAATGAAATTGCGGGTGTCCTGTAGCACATAGGACGAAAATTTTTTCACTTTATAATTCACTTGTAGGCCCCAATTCATAATCCGTTGAGAAAACTAGACCTCATAATGAAAAGTCACCCCCTTAAAATGACCCATTTTCTGTTGAAATTGGCCGCATAGATTTTCAACTCCTTAAATTCCCGTTCGGTTTTCTCAACCTTCTATCCCGTAAAAATAAAATATTTCGCATCAACAATGTTGAGGATGATTTAACCAATAATGTTCAGCTATTTCGCAGCAAAAAAAATTTCCCTTATATCCTTTTTTTACTGTCGAAAATGGTCCTTTTGGCCATTTTTGAAACTTTGAAACGAAATTGGGGGTGTCCTGTAGCACACAGGACGAAAATTTTTACACTTTATAATTCACTTGAAGGCCCCAATTCATAATCCGTTGAGAAAACTAGACCTCATAATGAAAAGTCACCCCCTTAAAATGACCCATTTTCTGTTGAAATTTGCCGCATAGATTTTCAACTCCTTAACTTCCCGTTCGGTTTTCTCAACCTTCTATCCCGTAAAAATAAAATATTTCGCATCAACAATGTTGAGGATGATTTAACCAATAATGTTCAGCTATATCGCAGCAAAAAAAAATTTCCCTTATATCCTTTTTTTACTGTCGAAAATGGTCTTTTTTGCCATTTTTGAAATTTTGAAACGAAATTGCGGGTGTCCTGTAGCACACAGGACGAAAATTTTTTCACATTATGATTCACTTGAAGGCCCCAATTCATAATCCGTTGAGAAAACTAGGCCTCTTAATGAAAAGTCACCCCCTTAAAATGACCCATTTTCTGTTGAAATTTGCCGCATAGATTTTCAACTCCTTAACTTCCCGTTCGATTTTCTCAACCTTCTAACCCTTAAAAATGAAATACTTTGCATTAGCAATGTTGAGGATGATTTAACCAATAATGTTCAGCTATTTCTCAGCAAAAAAAACTATCCCTTCTATCCTTTTTTTACTGTCGAAAATGGTCCTTTTTGCCATTTTTGAAACTTTGAAATGAAATTGCGGGTGTCCTGTAGCACACAGGACGAAAATTTTTTCACTTTATAATTCACTTAAAGGCCCCAATTCATAATCCGTTGAGAAAACTAGACCTCATAATGAAAAGTCACCCCCTAAAAATGACCCATTTTCTGTTGAAATTGGCCGCATAGATTTTCAACTCCTTAAATTCCCGTTCGGTTTTCTCAACCTTCTATCCCGTAAAAATAAAATATTTCGCATCAACAATGTTGAGGATGATTTAACCAATAATGTTCAGCTATTTCGCAGCAAAAAAAATTTCCCTTATATCCTTTTTTTACTGTCGATAATAGTCCTTTTTGCCATTTTTGAAACTTTGAATCGAAATTACGGGTGTCCTGTAGCACACAGGACGAAAATTTTTTCACTATATAATTCACTTGTAGGCCCCAATTCATAATCCGTTGAGAAAACTAGACCTCATAATGAAAAGTAACCCCCTTAAAATGACCCATTTTCTGTTGAAATTGGCCGCATAGATTTTCAACTCCTTAAATTCCCGTTCGGTTTTCTCAGCCTTCTATCCCGTAAAAATAAAATATTTTGTATCAGCAATGTTGAGGATGATTTAACCAATAATGTTCAGCTATTTCTCAGGAAAAAAAACTATCCCTTCTATCCTTTTTTTACTGTCGAAAATGTTCCTTTTTGCCATTTTTGAAACTTTGAAATGAAATTGCGGGTGTCCTGTAGCACATAGGACGAAAATTTTTTCACTTTATAATTCACTTGTAGGCCCCAATTCATAATCCGTTGAGAAAACTAGACCTCATAATGAAAAGTCACCCCCTTAAAATGACCCATTTTCTGTTGAAATTGGCCGCATAGATTTTCAACTCCTTAAATTCCCGTTCGGTTTTCTCAACCTTCTATCCCGTAAAAATAAAATATTTCGCATCAACAATGTTGAGGATGATTTAACCAATAATGTTCAGCTATATCGCAGCAAAAAAAATTTCCCTTATATCCTTTTTTTACTGTCGAAAATAGTCCTTTTTGCCATTTTTGAAACTTTGAAACGAAATTGCGGGTGTCCTGTAGCACACAGGACGAACATTTTTTCACTATATAATTCACTTGTAGGCCCCAATTCATAATCCGTTGAGAAAACTAGACCTCATAATGAAAAGTCACCCCCTTAAAATGACCCATTTTCTGTTGAAATTGGCCGCATAGATTTTCAACTCCTTAAATTCCCGTTCGGTTTTCTCAACCTTCTATCCCGTAAAAATAAAATATTTCGCATCAACAATGTTGAGGATGATTTAACCAATAATGTTCAGCTATATCGCAGCAAAAAAAAATTTCCCTTATATCCTTTTTTTACTGTCGAAAATGGTCTTTTTTGCCATTTTTGAAATTTTGAAACGAAATTGCGGGTGTCCTGTAGCACACAGGACGAAAATTTTTTCATATTATGATTCACTTGAAGGCCCCAATTCATAATCCGTTGAGAAAACTAGGCCTCTTAATGAAAAGTCACCCCCTTAAAATGACCCATTTTCTGTTGAAATTTGCCGCATAGATTTTCAACTCCTTAACTTCCCGTTCGATTTTCTCAACCTTCTAACCCTTAAAAATGAAATACTTTGCATTAGCAATGTTGAGGATGATTTAACCAATAATGTTCAGCTATATCGCAGCAAAAAAAATTTCCCTTATATCCTTTTTTTACTGTCGAAAATAGTCCTTTTTGCCATTTTTGAAACTTTGAAACGAAATTGCGGGTGTCCTGTAGCACACAGGACGAACATTTTTTCACTATATAATTCACTTGTAGGCCCCAATTCATAATCCGTTGAGAAAACTAGACCTCATAATGAAAAGTCACCCCCTTAAAATGACCCATTTTCTGTTGAAATTGGCCGCATAGATTTTCAACTCCTTAAATTCCCGTTCGGTTTTCTCAACCTTCTATCCCGTAAAAATAAAATATTTCGCATCAACAATGTTGAGGATGATTTAACCAATAATGTTCAGCTATATCGCAGCAAAAAAAAATTTCCCTTATATCCTTTTTTTACTGTCGAAAATGGTCTTTTTTGCCATTTTTGAAATTTTGAAACGAAATTGCGGGTGTCCTGTAGCACACAGGACGAAAATTTTTTCACATTATGATTCACTTGAAGGCCCCAATTCATAATCCGTTGAGAAAACTAGGCCTCTTAATGAAAAGTCATCCCCTTAAAATGACCCATTTTCTGTTGAAATTTGCCGCATAGATTTTCAACTCCTTAACTTCCCGTTCGATTTTCTCAACCTTCTAACCCTTAAAAATGAAATACTTTGCAATTGCAATGTTGAGGATGATTTAACCAATAATGTTCAGCTATTTCTCAGCAAAAAAAACTTTCCCTTATATCCTTTTTTTACTAACGAAAATGGTCCTTTTTGCCATTTTTGATACTTTGAAACGAAATTGCGGGTGTCTTGTAGCACACAATACAAATTTTTTTTCACATTATAATTCACTTGATGGCCTTTATTCATAATCCGTTGAGAAAACTAGACCTCATAATGAAAAGTCACCCCCTAAAAATGACCCATTTTCTGTTGAAATTGGCCGCATAGATTTTCAACTCCTTAAATTCCCGTTCGGTTTTCTCAACCTTCTATCCCGTAAAAAGAAAATATTTCGCATCAACAATGTTGAGGATGATTTAACCAATAATGTTCAGCTATTTCGCAGCAAAAAAAAATTTCCCTTATATCCTTTTTTTACTGTCGAAAATGGTCCTTTTTGCATTTTTTGAAACTTTGAAACGAAATTGCGGGTGTCCTGTAGCACACAGGACGAAAATTTTTTCACATTATAATTCACTTGTAGGCCCCAATTCATAATCCGTTGAGAAAACTAGACCTCATAATGAAAAGTCACCCCCTTAAAATGACCCATTTTCTGTTGAAATTGGCCGCATAGATTTTCAACTCCTTAAATTCCCGTTCGGTTTTCTCAGCCTTCTATCCCGTAAAAATAAAATATTTTGTATCAGCAATGTTGAGGATGATTTAACCAATAATGTTCAGCTATTTCGCAGCAAAAAAAAATTTCCCTTATATCCTTTTTTTACTGTCGAAAATGGTCCTTTTTGCATTTTTTGAAACTTTGAAACGAAATTGCGGGTGTCCTGTAGCACACAGGACGAAAATTTTTTCACATTATAATTCACTTGTAGGCCCCAATTCATAATCCGTTGAGAAAACTAGACCTCATAATGAAAAGTCACCCCCTTAAAATGACCCATTTTCTGTTGAAATTGGCCGCATAGATTTTCAACTCCTTAAATTCCCGTTCGGTTTTCTCAACCTTCTATCCCGTAAAAAGAAAATATTTCGCATCAACAATGTTGAGGATGATTTAACCAATAATGTTCAGCTATTTCGCAGCAAAAAAAAATTTCCCTTATATCCTTTTTTTACTGTCGAAAATGGTCCTTTTTGCATTTTTTGAAACTTTGAAACGAAATTGCGGGTGTCCTGTAGCACACAGGACGAAAATTTTTTCATATTATAATTCACTTGAAGGCCCCAATTCATAATCCGTTGAGAAAACTAGACCTCATAATGAAAAGTCACCCCCTTAAAATGACCCATTTTCTGTTGAAATTTGCCGCATAGATTTTCAACTCCTTAACTTCCCGTTCGATTTTCTCAACCTTCTAACCCTTAAAAATGAAATACTTTGCATTAGCAATGTTGAGGATGATTTAACCCATAATGTTCAGCTATTTCTCAGTAAAAAAAAAAATCCATTATATCCTTTTTTTACTGTCGAAAATGGTCCTTTTTGCCATTTTTGAAACTTTGAAACGAAATTGCGGGTGTCCTGTAGCACACAGGACGAAAATTTTTACACTTTATAATTCACTTGAAGGCCCCAATTCATAATCCGTTGAGAAAACTAGACCTCATAATGAAAAGTCACCCCCTTAAATTGACCCTTTTTCTGTTGAAATTGGCCGCATTGATTTTCAACTCCTTAAATTCCCGTTCGGTTTTCTCAACCTTCTATCCCGTAAAAATAAAATATTTCGCATCAACAATGTTGAGGATGATTTAACCAATAATGTTCAGCTATTTCTCAGCAAAAAAAACTATCCCTTCTATCCTTTTTTTACTGTCGAAAATGTTCCTTTTTGCCATTTTTGAAACTTTGAAATGAAATTGCGGGTGTCCTGTAGCACATAGGACGAAAATTTTTTCACTTTATAATTCACTTGAAGGCCCCAATTCATAATCCGTTGAGAAAACTAGACCTCATAATGAAAAGTCACCCCCTTAAAATGACCCATTTTCTGTTGAAATTGGCCGCATAGATTTTCAACTCCTTAAATTCCCGTTCGGTTTTCTCAACCTTCTATCCCGTAAAAATAAAATATTTCGCATCAACAATGTTGAGGATGATTTAACCAATAATTTTCAGCTATTTCGCAGCAAAAAAAAATTTCCCTTATATCCTTTTTTTACTGTCGAAAATGGTCCTTTTTGCCATTTTTGAAACTTTGAAACGAAATTGCGGGTGTCCTGTAGCACACAGGACGAAATTTTTTTCACATTATAATTCACTTGTAGGCCCCAATTCATAATCCGTTGAGAAAACTAGACCTCATAATGAAAAGTCACCCCCTTAAAATAACCCATTTTCTGTTGAAATTGGCCGCATAGATTTTCAACTCCTTAAATTCCCGTTCGGTTTTCTCAGCCTTCTATCCCGTAAAAATAAAATATTTTGTATCAGCAATGTTGAGGATGATTTAACCAATAATGTTCAGCTATTTCGCAGCAAAAAAAATTTCCCTTATATCCTTTTTTTACTGTCGATAATAGTCCTTTTTGCCATTTTTGAAACTTTGAATCGAAATTACGGGTGTCCTGTAGCACACAGGACGAAAATTTTTTCACTATATAATTCACTTGTAGGCCCCAATTCATAATCCGTTGAGAAAACTAGACCTCTTAATGAAAAGTCACCCCCTTAAAATGACCCATTTCCTGTTGAAATTGGCCGCATAGATTTTCAACTCCTTGAATTCCCGTTCGGTTTTCTCAACCTTCTATACCGTAAAAATTAAATATTTTGTATCAGCAATGTTGAGGATGATTTAACCAATAATGTTCAGCTATTTCTCAGCAAAAAAAACTATCCCTTCTATCCTTTTTTTACTGTCGAAAATGTTCCTTTTTGCCATTTTTGAAACTTTGAAATGAAATTGCGGGTGTCCTGTAGCACACAGGACGAAAATTTTTTCACTTTATAATTCACTTAAAGGCCCCAATTCATAATCCGTTGAGAAAACTATACCTCATAATGAAAAGTCACCCCCTAAAAATGACCCATTTTCTGTTGAAATTGGCCGCATAGATTTTCAACTCCTTAAATTCCCGTTCGGTTTTCTCAACCTTCTATCCCGTAAAAATAAAATATTTCGCATCAACAATGTTGAGGATGATTTAACCAATAATGTTCAGCTATTTCGCAGCAAAAAAAATTTCCCTTATATCCTTTTTTTACTGTCGAAAATAGTCCTTTTTGCCATTTTTGAAACTTTGAATCGAAATTGCGGGTGTCCTGTAGCACACTGGACGAAAATTTTTTCACTATATAATTCACTTGTAGGCCCCAATTCATAATCCGTTGAGAAAACTAGACCTCATAATGAAAAGTCACCCCCTAAAAATGACCCATTTTCTGTTGAAATTGGCCGCATAGATTTTCAACGCCTTAAATTCCCGTTCGGTTTTCTCAACCTTCTATCCCGTAAAAATAAAATATTTCGCATCAACAATGTTGAAGATGATTTAACCAATAATGTTCAGCTATTTCTCAGTAAAAAAAAAATCCCTTATATCCTTTTTTTACTGTCGAAAATGGTCCTTTTTGCCATTTTTGAAACTTTGAAACGAAATTGCTGGTGTCCTGTAGCACACAGGACGAAATTTTTTTCACTTTATAATTCACTTGATGGCCCCAATTCATAATCCGATGAGAAAACAAGACCTCATAATGAAAAGTCACCCCCTTAAAATGACCCATTTTCTGTTGAAATTGGCCGCATAGATTTTCAACTCCTTAAATTCCCGTTCGATTTTCTCAACCTTCTAACCCGTAAAAATAAAATATTTCGCATCAACAATGTTGAGGATGATTTAACCAATAATGTTCAGCTATTTCGCTGCAAAAAAAATTTCCCTTATATCCTTTTTTTACTGTCGAAAATAGTCGTTTTTGCCATTTTTGAAACTTTGAATCGAAATTGCGGGTGTCCTGTAGCACACAGGACGAAAATTTTTTCACTATATAATTCACTTGTAGGCCCCAATTCATAATCCGTTGAGAAAACTAGACCTCTTAATGAAAAGTCACCCCCTTAAAATGACCCATTTCCTGTTGAAATTGGCCGCATAGATTTTCAACTCCTTGAATTCCCGTTCGGTTTTCTCAACCTTCTATCCCGTAAAAATTAAATATTTTGTATCAGCAATGTTGAGGATGATTTAACCAATAATGTTCAGCTATTTCGCAGCAAAAAAATTTTCCCTTATATCCTTTTTTTACTGTCGAAAATAGTCCTTTTTGCCATTTTTGAAACTTTGAAACGAAATTGCGGATGTCCTGTAGCACACAGGACGAAAATTTTTTCTCTTTATAATTCACTTGAAGGCCCCAATTCATAATCCGTTGAGAAAACTAGACCTCATAATGAAAAGTCACCCCCTTAAAATGACCCATTTTCTGTTGAAATTGGCCGCATAGATTTTCAACTCCTTAAATTCCCGTTCGATTTTCTCAACCTTCTAACCCTTAAAAATGAAATACTTTGCATTAGCAATGTTGAGGATGATTTAACCAATAATGTTCAGCTATTTCTCAGCAAAAAAAACTATCCCTTCTATCCTTTTTTTACTGTCGAAAATGTTCCTTTTTGCCATTTTTGAAACTTTGAAATGAAATTGCGGGTGTCCTGTAGCACATAGGACGAAAATTTTTTCACTTTATAATTCACTTGAAGGCCCCAATTCATAATCCGTTGAGAAAACTAGACCTCATAATGAAAAGTCACCCCCTAAAAATGACCCATTAACTGTTGAAATTGGCCGCATAGATTTTCAACGCCTTAAATTCCCGTTCGGTTTTCTCAACCTTCTATCCCGTAAAAATAAAATATTTCGCATCAACAATGTTGAGGATGATTTAACCAATAATGTTCAGCTATTTCTCAGTAAAAAAAAAATCCCTTATATCCTTTTTTTACTGTCGAAAATGGTCCTTTTTGCCATTTTTGAAACTTTGAAACGAAATTGCGGGTGTCCTGTAGCACACAGGACGAAAATTTTTTCACTTTATAATTCACTTGAAGGCCCCAATTCATAATCCGTTGAGAAAACTAGACCTCATAATGAAAAGTCACCCCCTTAAAATGACCCATTTTCTGTTGAAATTGAACGCATAGATTTTCAACTCCTTAAATTCCCGTTCGGTTTTCTCAACCTTCTATCCCGTAAAAATAAAATATTTCGCATCAACAATGTTGAGGATGATTTAACCAATAATGTTCAGCTATTTCGCAGCAAAAAAATTTTCCCTTATATCCTTTTTTTACTGTCGAAAATAGTCCTTTTTGCCATTTTTGAAACTTTGAAACGAAATTGCGGGTGTCCTGTAGCACACAGGACGAAAATTTTTTCTCTTTATAATTCACTTGAAGGCCCCAATTCATAATCCGTTGAGAAAACTAGACCTCATAATGAAAAGTCACCCCCTTAAAATGACCCATTTTCTGTTGAAATTGGCCGCATAGATTTTCAACTCCTTAACTTCCCGTTCGATTTTCTCAACCTTCTAACCCTTAAAAATGAAATACTTTGCATTAGCAATGTTGAGGATGATTTAACCAATAATGTTCAGCTATTTCTCAGTAAAAAAAAAATCCCTTATATCCTTTTTTTACTGTCGAAAATGGTCCTTTTTGCCATTTTTGAAACTTTGAAACGAAATTGCGGGTGTCCTGTAGCACACAGGACGAAAATTTTTTCACTATATAATTCACTTGTAGGCCCCAATTCATAATCCGTTGAGAAAACTAGACCTCATAATGAAAAGTCACCCCCTAAAAATGACCCATTTTCTGTTGAAATTGACCGCTTAGATTTTCAAAGCCTTAAATTCCCGTTCGGTTTTCTCAACCTTCTATCCCGTAAAAATAAAATATTTCGCATCAACAATGTTGAGGATGATTTAACCAATAATGTTCAGCTATATCGCAGCAAAAAAAATTTCCCTTATATCCTTTTTTTACTGTCGAAAATAGTCCTTTTTGCCATTTTTGAAACTTTGAAACGAAATTGCGGGTGTCCTGTAGCACACAGGACGAACATTTTTTCACTATATAATTCACTTGTAGGCCCCAATTCATAATCCGTTGAGAAAACTAGACCTCATAATGAAAAGTCACCCCCTTAAAATGACCCATTTTCTGTTGAAATTGGCCGCATAGATTTTCAACTCCTTAAATTCCCGTTCGGTTTTCTCAACCTTCTATCCCGTAAAAATAAAATATTTCGCATCAACAATGTTGAGGATGATTTAACCAATAATGTTCAGCTATATCGCAGCAAAAAAAAATTTCCCTTATATCCTTTTTTTACTGTCGAAAATGGTCTTTTTTGCCATTTTTGAAATTTTGAAACGAAATTGCGGGTGTCCTGTAGCACACAGGACGAAAATTTTTTCACATTATGATTCACTTGAAGGCCCCAATTCATAATCCGTTGAGAAAACTAGGCCTCTTAATGAAAAGTCACCCCCTTAAAATGACCCATTTTCTGTTGAAATTTGCCGCATAGATTTTCAACTCCTTAACTTCCCGTTCGATTTTCTCAACCTTCTAACCCTTAAAAATGAAATACTTTGCATTAGCAATGTTGAGGATGATTTAACCAATAATGTTCAGCTATATCGCAGCAAAAAAAATTTCCCTTATATCCTTTTTTTACTGTCGAAAATAGTCCTTTTTGCCATTTTTGAAACTTTGAAACGAAATTGCGGGTGTCCTGTAGCACACAGGACGAACATTTTTTCACTATATAATTCACTTGTAGGCCCCAATTCATAATCCGTTGAGAAAACTAGACCTCATAATGAAAAGTCACCCCCTTAAAATGACCCATTTTCTGTTGAAATTGGCCGCATAGATTTTCAACTCCTTAAATTCCCGTTCGGTTTTCTCAACCTTCTATCCCGTAAAAATAAAATATTTCGCATCAACAATGTTGAGGATGATTTAACCAATAATGTTCAGCTATATCGCAGCAAAAAAAAATTTCCCTTATATCCTTTTTTTACTGTCGAAAATGGTCTTTTTTGCCATTTTTGAAATTTTGAAACGAAATTGCGGGTGTCCTGTAGCACACAGGACGAAAATTTTTTCACATTATGATTTACTTGAAGGCCCCAATTCATAATCCGTTGAGAAAACTTGGCCTCTTAATGAAAAGTCACCCCCTTAAAATGACCCATTTTCTGTTGAAATTTGCCGCATAGATTTTCAACTCCTTAACTTCCCGTTCGATTTTCTCAACCTTCTAACCCTTAAAAATGAAATACTTTGCAATTGCAATGTTGAGGATGATTTAACCAATAATGTTCAGCTATTTCTCAGCAAAAAAAACTTTCCCTTATATCCTTTTTTTACTAACGAAAATGGTCCTTTTTGCCATTTTTGATACTTTGAAACGAAATTGCGGGTGTCTTGTAGCACACAATACAAATTTTTTTTCACATTATAATTCACTTGATGGCCTTTATTCATAATCCGTTGAGAAAACTAGACCTCATAATGAAAAGTCACCCCCTAAAAATGACCCATTTTCTGTTGAAATTGGCCGCATAGATTTTCAACTCCTTAAATTCCCGTTCGGTTTTCTCAACCTTCTATCCCGTAAAAAGAAAATATTTCGCATCAACAATGTTGAGGATGATTTAACCAATAATGTTCAGCTATTTCGCAGCAAAAAAAAATTTCCCTTATATCCTTTTTTTACTGTCGAAAATGGTCCTTTTTGCATTTTTTGAAACTTTGAAACGAAATTGCGGGTGTCCTGTAGCACACAGGACGAAAATTTTTTCACATTATAATTCACTTGTAGGCCCCAATTCATAATCCGTTGAGAAAACTAGACCTCATAATGAAAAGTCACCCCCTTAAAATGACCCATTTTCTGTTGAAATTGGCCGCATAGATTTTCAACTCCTTAAATTCCCGTTCGGTTTTCTCAGCCTTCTATCCCGTAAAAATAAAATATTTTGTATCAGCAATGTTGAGGATGATTTAACCAATAATGTTCAGCTATTTCGCAGCAAAAAAAAATTTCCCTTATATCCTTTTTTTACTGTCGAAAATGGTCCTTTTTGCATTTTTTGAAACTTTGAAACGAAATTGCGGGTGTCCTGTAGCACACAGGACGAAAATTTTTTCACATTATAATTCACTTGTAGGCCCCAATTCATAATCCGTTGAGAAAACTAGACCTCATAATGAAAAGTCACCCCCTTAAAATGACCCATTTTCTGTTGAAATTGGCCGCATAGATTTTCAACTCCTTAAATTCCCGTTCGGTTTTCTCAACCTTCTATCCCGTAAAAAGAAAATATTTCGCATCAACAATGTTGAGGATGATTTAACCAATAATGTTCAGCTATTTCGCAGCAAAAAAAAATTTCCCTTATATCCTTTTTTTACTGTCGAAAATGGTCCTTTTTGCATTTTTTGAAACTTTGAAACGAAATTGCGGGTGTCCTGTAGCACACAGGACGAAAATTTTTTCACATTATAATTCACTTGTAGGCCCCAATTCATAATCCGTTGAGAAAACTAGACCTCATAATGAAAAGTCACCCCCTTAAAATGACCCATTTTCTGTTGAAATTGGCCGCATAGATTTTCAACTCCTTAAATTCCCGTTCGGTTTTCTCAACCTTCTATCCCGTAAAAAGAAAATATTTCGCATCAACAATGTTGAGGATGATTTAACCAATAATGTTCAGCTATTTCGCAGCAAAAAAAAATTTCCCTTATATCCTTTTTTTACTGTCGAAAATGGTCCTTTTTGCATTTTTTGAAACTTTGAAACGAAATTGCGGGTGTCCTGTAGCACACAGGACGAAAATTTTTTCACATTATAATTCACTTGTAGGCCCCAATTCATAATCCGTTGAGAAAACTAGACCTCATAATGAAAAGTAACCCCCTTAAAATGACCCATTTTCTGTTGAAATTGGCCGCATAGATTTTCAACTCCTTAAATTCCCGTTCGGTTTTCTCAGCCTTCTATCCCGTAAAAATAAAATATTTTGTATCAGCAATGTTGAGGATGATTTAACCAATAATGTTCAGCTATTTCTCAGGAAAAAAAACTATCCCTTCTATCCTTTTTTTACTGTCGAAAATGTTCCTTTTTGCCATTTTTGAAACTTTGAAATGAAATTGCGGGTGTCCTGTAGCACATAGGACGAAAATTTTTTCACTTTATAATTCACTTGTAGGCCCCAATTCATAATCCGTTGAGAAAACTAGACCTCATAATGAAAAGTCACCCCCTTAAAATGACCCATTTTCTGTTGAAATTGGCCGCATAGATTTTCAACTCCTTAAATTCCCGTTCGGTTTTCTCAACCTTCTATCCCGTAAAAATAAAATATTTCGCATCAACAATGTTGAGGATGATTTAACCAATAATGTTCAGCTATTTCGCAGCAAAAAAAATTTCCCTTATATCCTTTTTTTACTGTCGAAAATGGTCCTTTTGGCCATTTTTGAAACTTTGAAACGAAATTGGGGGTGTCCTGTAGCACACAGGACGAAAATTTTTACACTTTATAATTCACTTGAAGGCCCCAATTCATAATCCGTTGAGAAAACTAGACCTCATAATGAAAAGTCACCCCCTTAAAATGACCCATTTTCTGTTGAAATTTGCCGCATAGATTTTCAACTCCTTAACTTCCCGTTCGGTTTTCTCAACCTTCTATCCCGTAAAAATAAAATATTTCGCATCAACAATGTTGAGGATGATTTAACCAATAATGTTCAGCTATATCGCAGCAAAAAAAAATTTCCCTTATATCCTTTTTTTACTGTCGAAAATGGTCTTTTTTGCCATTTTTGAAATTTTGAAACGAAATTGCGGGTGTCCTGTAGCACACAGGACGAAAATTTTTTCACATTATGATTCACTTGAAGGCCCCAATTCATAATCCGTTGAGAAAACTAGGCCTCTTAATGAAAAGTCACCCCCTTAAAATGACCCATTTTCTGTTGAAATTTGCCGCATAGATTTTCAACTCCTTAACTTCCCGTTCGATTTTCTCAACCTTCTAACCCTTAAAAATGAAATACTTTGCATTAGCAATGTTGAGGATGATTTAACCAATAATGTTCAGCTATTTCTCAGCAAAAAAAACTATCCCTTCTATCCTTTTTTTACTGTCGAAAATGGTCCTTTTTGCCATTTTTGAAACTTTGAAATGAAATAGCGGGTGTCCTGTAGCACACAGGACGAAAATTTTTTCACTTTATAATTCACTTAAAGGCCCCAATTCATAATCCGTTGAGAAAACTAGACCTCATAATGAAAAGTCACCCCCTAAAAATGACCCATTTTCTGTTGAAATTGGCCGCATAGATTTTCAACTCCTTAAATTCCCGTTCGGTTTTCTCAACCTTCTATCCCGTAAAAATAAAATATTTCGCATCAACAATGTTGAGGATGATTTAACCAATAATGTTCAGCTATTTCGCAGCAAAAAAAATTTCCCTTATATCCTTTTTTTACTGTCGATAATAGTCCTTTTTGCCATTTTTGAAACTTTGAATCGAAATTACGGGTGTCCTGTAGCACACAGGACGAAAATTTTTTCACTATATAATTCACTTGTAGGCCCCAATTCATAATCCGTTGAGAAAACTAGACCTCATAATGAAAAGTAACCCCCTTAAAATGACCCATTTTCTGTTGAAATTGGCCGCATAGATTTTCAACTCCTTAAATTCCCGTTCGGTTTTCTCAGCCTTCTATCCCGTAAAAATAAAATATTTTGTATCAGCAATGTTGAGGATGATTTAACCAATAATGTTCAGCTATTTCTCAGGAAAAAAAACTATCCCTTCTATCCTTTTTTTACTGTCGAAAATGTTCCTTTTTGCCATTTTTGAAACTTTGAAATGAAATTGCGGGTGTCCTGTAGCACATAGGACGAAAATTTTTTCACTTTATAATTCACTTGTAGGCCCCAATTCATAATCCGTTGAGAAAACTAGACCTCATAATGAAAAGTCACCCCCTTAAAATGACCCATTTTCTGTTGAAATTGGCCGCATAGATTTTCAACTCCTTAAATTCCCGTTCGGTTTTCTCAACCTTCTATCCCGTAAAAATAAAATATTTCGCATCAACAATGTTGAGGATGATTTAACCAATAATGTTCAGCTATATCGCAGCAAAAAAAATTTCCCTTATATCCTTTTTTTACTGTCGAAAATAGTCCTTTTTGCCATTTTTGAAACTTTGAAACGAAATTGCGGGTGTCCTGTAGCACACAGGACGAACATTTTTTCACTATATAATTCACTTGTAGGCCCCAATTCATAATCCGTTGAGAAAACTAGACCTCATAATGAAAAGTCACCCCCTTAAAATGACCCATTTTCTGTTGAAATTGGCCGCATAGATTTTCAACTCCTTAAATTCCCGTTCGGTTTTCTCAACCTTCTATCCCGTAAAAATAAAATATTTCGCATCAACAATGTTGAGGATGATTTAACCAATAATGTTCAGCTATATCGCAGCAAAAAAAAATTTCCCTTATATCCTTTTTTTACTGTCGAAAATGGTCTTTTTTGCCATTTTTGAAATTTTGAAACGAAATTGCGGGTGTCCTGTAGCACACAGGACGAAAATTTTTTCATATTATGATTCACTTGAAGGCCCCAATTCATAATCCGTTGAGAAAACTAGGCCTCTTAATGAAAAGTCACCCCCTTAAAATGACCCATTTTCTGTTGAAATTTGCCGCATAGATTTTCAACTCCTTAACTTCCCGTTCGATTTTCTCAACCTTCTAACCCTTAAAAATGAAATACTTTGCATTAGCAATGTTGAGGATGATTTAACCAATAATGTTCAGCTATATCGCAGCAAAAAAAATTTCCCTTATATCCTTTTTTTACTGTCGAAAATAGTCCTTTTTGCCATTTTTGAAACTTTGAAACGAAATTGCGGGTGTCCTGTAGCACACAGGACGAACATTTTTTCACTATATAATTCACTTGTAGGCCCCAATTCATAATCCGTTGAGAAAACTAGACCTCATAATGAAAAGTCACCCCCTTAAAATGACCCATTTTCTGTTGAAATTGGCCGCATAGATTTTCAACTCCTTAAATTCCCGTTCGGTTTTCTCAACCTTCTATCCCGTAAAAATAAAATATTTCGCATCAACAATGTTGAGGATGATTTAACCAATAATGTTCAGCTATATCGCAGCAAAAAAAAATTTCCCTTATATCCTTTTTTTACTGTCGAAAATGGTCTTTTTTGCCATTTTTGAAATTTTGAAACGAAATTGCGGGTGTCCTGTAGCACACAGGACGAAAATTTTTTCACATTATGATTCACTTGAAGGCCCCAATTCATAATCCGTTGAGAAAACTAGGCCTCTTAATGAAAAGTCATCCCCTTAAAATGACCCATTTTCTGTTGAAATTTGCCGCATAGATTTTCAACTCCTTAACTTCCCGTTCGATTTTCTCAACCTTCTAACCCTTAAAAATGAAATACTTTGCAATTGCAATGTTGAGGATGATTTAACCAATAATGTTCAGCTATTTCTCAGCAAAAAAAACTTTCCCTTATATCCTTTTTTTACTAACGAAAATGGTCCTTTTTGCCATTTTTGATACTTTGAAACGAAATTGCGGGTGTCTTGTAGCACACAATACAAATTTTTTTTCACATTATAATTCACTTGATGGCCTTTATTCATAATCCGTTGAGAAAACTAGACCTCATAATGAAAAGTCACCCCCTAAAAATGACCCATTTTCTGTTGAAATTGGCCGCATAGATTTTCAACTCCTTAAATTCCCGTTCGGTTTTCTCAACCTTCTATCCCGTAAAAAGAAAATATTTCGCATCAACAATGTTGAGGATGATTTAACCAATAATGTTCAGCTATTTCGCAGCAAAAAAAAATTTCCCTTATATCCTTTTTTTACTGTCGAAAATGGTCCTTTTTGCATTTTTTGAAACTTTGAAACGAAATTGCGGGTGTCCTGTAGCACACAGGACGAAAATTTTTTCACATTATAATTCACTTGTAGGCCCCAATTCATAATCCGTTGAGAAAACTAGACCTCATAATGAAAAGTCACCCCCTTAAAATGACCCATTTTCTGTTGAAATTGGCCGCATAGATTTTCAACTCCTTAAATTCCCGTTCGGTTTTCTCAGCCTTCTATCCCGTAAAAATAAAATATTTTGTATCAGCAATGTTGAGGATGATTTAACCAATAATGTTCAGCTATTTCGCAGCAAAAAAAAATTTCCCTTATATCCTTTTTTTACTGTCGAAAATGGTCCTTTTTGCATTTTTTGAAACTTTGAAACGAAATTGCGGGTGTCCTGTAGCACACAGGACGAAAATTTTTTCACATTATAATTCACTTGTAGGCCCCAATTCATAATCCGTTGAGAAAACTAGACCTCATAATGAAAAGTCACCCCCTTAAAATGACCCATTTTCTGTTGAAATTGGCCGCATAGATTTTCAACTCCTTAAATTCCCGTTCGGTTTTCTCAACCTTCTATCCCGTAAAAAGAAAATATTTCGCATCAACAATGTTGAGGATGATTTAACCAATAATGTTCAGCTATTTCGCAGCAAAAAAAAATTTCCCTTATATCCTTTTTTTACTGTCGAAAATGGTCCTTTTTGCATTTTTTGAAACTTTGAAACGAAATTGCGGGTGTCCTGTAGCACACAGGACGAAAATTTTTTCATATTATAATTCACTTGAAGGCCCCAATTCATAATCCGTTGAGAAAACTAGACCTCATAATGAAAAGTCACCCCCTTAAAATGACCCATTTTCTGTTGAAATTTGCCGCATAGATTTTCAACTCCTTAACTTCCCGTTCGATTTTCTCAACCTTCTAACCCTTAAAAATGAAATACTTTGCATTAGCAATGTTGAGGATGATTTAACCCATAATGTTCAGCTATTTCTCAGTAAAAAAAAAAATCCATTATATCCTTTTTTTACTGTCGAAAATGGTCCTTTTTGCCATTTTTGAAACTTTGAAACGAAATTGCGGGTGTCCTGTAGCACACAGGACGAAAATTTTTACACTTTATAATTCACTTGAAGGCCCCAATTCATAATCCGTTGAGAAAACTAGACCTCATAATGAAAAGTCACCCCCTTAAATTGACCCTTTTTCTGTTGAAATTGGCCGCATTGATTTTCAACTCCTTAAATTCCCGTTCGGTTTTCTCAACCTTCTATCCCGTAAAAATAAAATATTTCGCATCAACAATGTTGAGGATGATTTAACCAATAATGTTCAGCTATTTCTCAGCAAAAAAAACTTTCCCTTATATCCTTTTTTTACTAACGAAAATGTTCCTTTTTGCCATTTTTGAAACTTTGAAATGAAATTGCGGGTGTCCTGTAGCACATAGGACGAAAATTTTTTCACTTTATAATTCACTTGAAGGCCCCAATTCATAATCCGTTGAGAAAACTAGACCTCATAATGAAAAGTCACCCCCTTAAAATGACCCATTTTCTGTTGAAATTGGCCGCATAGATTTTCAACTCCTTAAATTCCCGTTCGGTTTTCTCAACCTTCTATCCCGTAAAAATAAAATATTTCGCATCAACAATGTTGAGGATGATTTAACCAATAATTTTCAGCTATTTCGCAGCAAAAAAAAATTTCCCTTATATCCTTTTTTTACTGTCGAAAATGGTCCTTTTTGCCATTTTTGAAACTTTGAAACGAAATTGCGGGTGTCCTGTAGCACACAGGACGAAATTTTTTTCACATTATAATTCACTTGTAGGCCCCAATTCATAATCCGTTGAGAAAACTAGACCTCATAATGAAAAGTCACCCCCTTAAAATAACCCATTTTCTGTTGAAATTGGCCGCATAGATTTTCAACTCCTTAAATTCCCGTTCGGTTTTCTCAGCCTTCTATCCCGTAAAAATAAAATATTTTGTATCAGCAATGTTGAGGATGATTTAACCAATAATGTTCAGCTATTTCGCAGCAAAAAAAATTTCCCTTATATCCTTTTTTTACTGTCGATAATAGTCCTTTTTGCCATTTTTGAAACTTTGAATCGAAATTACGGGTGTCCTGTAGCACACAGGACGAAAATTTTTTCACTATATAATTCACTTGTAGGCCCCAATTCATAATCCGTTGAGAAAACTAGACCTCTTAATGAAAAGTCACCCCCTTAAAATGACCCATTTCCTGTTGAAATTGGCCGCATAGATTTTCAACTCCTTGAATTCCCGTTCGGTTTTCTCAACCTTCTATACCGTAAAAATTAAATATTTTGTATCAGCAATGTTGAGGATGATTTAACCAATAATGTTCAGCTATTTCTCAGCAAAAAAAACTATCCCTTCTATCCTTTTTTTACTGTCGAAAATGTTCCTTTTTGCCATTTTTGAAACTTTGAAATGAAATTGCGGGTGTCCTGTAGCACACAGGACGAAAATTTTTTCACTTTATAATTCACTTAAAGGCCCCAATTCATAATCCGTTGAGAAAACTAGACCTCATAATGAAAAGTCACCCCCTAAAAATGACCCATTTTCTGTTGAAATTGGCCGCATAGATTTTCAACTCCTTAAATTCCCGTTCGGTTTTCTCAACCTTCTATCCCGTAAAAATAAAATATTTCGCATCAACAATGTTGAGGATGATTTAACCAATAATGTTCAGCTATTTCGCAGCAAAAAAAATTTCCCTTATATCCTTTTTTTACTGTCGAAAATAGTCCTTTTTGCCATTTTTGAAACTTTGAATCGAAATTGCGGGTGTCCTGTAGCACACTGGACGAAAATTTTTTCACTATATAATTCACTTGTAGGCCCCAATTCATAATCCGTTGAGAAAACTAGACCTCATAATGAAAAGTCACCCCCTAAAAATGACCCATTTTCTGTTGAAATTGGCCGCATAGATTTTCAACGCCTTAAATTCCCGTTCGGTTTTCTCAACCTTCTATCCCGTAAAAATAAAATATTTCGCATCAACAATGTTGAAGATGATTTAACCAATAATGTTCAGCTATTTCTCAGTAAAAAAAAAATCCCTTATATCCTTTTTTTACTGTCGAAAATGGTCCTTTTTGCCATTTTTGAAACTTTGAAACGAAATTGCTGGTGTCCTGTAGCACACAGGACGAAATTTTTTTCACTTTATAATTCACTTGATGGCCCCAATTCATAATCCGATGAGAAAACAAGACCTCATAATGAAAAGTCACCCCCTTAAAATGACCCATTTTCTGTTGAAATTGGCCGCATAGATTTTCAACTCCTTAAATTCCCGTTCGATTTTCTCAACCTTCTAACCCGTAAAAATAAAATATTTCGCATCAACAATGTTGAGGATGATTTAACCAATAATGTTCAGCTATTTCGCTGCAAAAAAAATTTCCCTTATATCCTTTTTTTACTGTCGAAAATAGTCCTTTTTGCCATTTTTGAAACTTTGAATCGAAATTGCGGGTGTCCTGTAGCACACAGGACGAAAATTTTTTCACTATATAATTCACTTGTAGGCCCCAATTCATAATCCGTTGAGAAAACTAGACCTCTTAATGAAAAGTCACCCCCTTAAAATGACCCATTTCCTGTTGAAATTGGCCGCATAGATTTTCAACTCCTTGAATTCCCGTTCGGTTTTCTCAACCTTCTATCCCGTAAAAATTAAATATTTTGTATCAGCAATGTTGAGGATGATTTAACCAATAATGTTCAGCTATTTCGCAGCAAAAAAATTTTCCCTTATATCCTTTTTTTACTGTCGAAAATAGTCCTTTTTGCCATTTTTGAAACTTTGAAACGAAATTGCGGATGTCCTGTAGCACACAGGACGAAAATTTTTTCTCTTTATAATTCACTTGAAGGCCCCAATTCATAATCCGTTGAGAAAACTAGACCTCATAATGAAAAGTCACCCCCTTAAAATGACCCATTTTCTGTTGAAATTGGCCGCATAGATTTTCAACTCCTTAAATTCCCGTTCGATTTTCTCAACCTTCTAACCCTTAAAAATGAAATACTTTGCATTAGCAATGTTGAGGATGATTTAACCAATAATGTTCAGCTATTTCTCAGCAAAAAAAACTATCCCTTCTATCCTTTTTTTACTGTCGAAAATGTTCCTTTTTGCCATTTTTGAAACTTTGAAATGAAATTGCGGGTGTCCTGTAGCACATAGGACGAAAATTTTTTCACTTTATAATTCACTTGAAGGCCCCAATTCATAATCCGTTGAGAAAACTAGACCTCATAATGAAAAGTCACCCCCTAAAAATGACCCATTAACTGTTGAAATTGGCCGCATAGATTTTCAACGCCTTAAATTCCCGTTCGGTTTTCTCAACCTTCTATCCCGTAAAAATAAAATATTTCGCATCAACAATGTTGAGGATGATTTAACCAATAATGTTCAGCTATTTCTCAGTAAAAAAAAAATCCCTTATATCCTTTTTTTACTGTCGAAAATGGTCCTTTATGCCATTTTTGAAACTTTGAAACGAAATTGCGGGTGTCCTGTAGCACACAGGACGAAAATTTTTTCACTTTATAATTCACTTGAAGGCCCCAATTCATAATCCGTTGAGAAAACTAGACCTCATAATGAAAAGTCACCCCCTTAAAATGACCCATTTTCTGTTGAAATTGAACGCATAGATTTTCAACTCCTTAAATTCCCGTTCGGTTTTCTCAACCTTCTATCCCGTAAAAATAAAATATTTCGCATCAACAATGTTGAGGATGATTTAACCAATAATGTTCAGCTATTTCGCAGCAAAAAAATTTTCCCTTATATCCTTTTTTTACTGTCGAAAATAGTCCTTTTTGCCATTTTTGAAACTTTGAAACGAAATTGCGGGTGTCCTGTAGCACACAGGACGAAAATTTTTTCTCTTTATAATTCACTTGAAGGCCCCAATTCATAATCCGTTGAGAAAACTAGACCTCATAATGAAAAGTCACCCCCTTAAAATGACCCATTTTCTGTTGAAATTGGCCGCATAGATTTTCAACTCCTTAACTTCCCGTTCGATTTTCTCAACCTTCTAACCCTTAAAAATGAAATACTTTGCATTAGCAATGTTGAGGATGATTTAACCAATAATGTTCAGCTATTTCTCAGTAAAAAAAAAATCCCTTATATCCTTTTTTTACTGTCGAAAATGGTCCTTTTTGCCATTTTTGAAACTTTGAAACGAAATTGCGGGTGTCCTGTAGCACACAGGACGAAAATTTTTTCACTATATAATTCACTTGTAGGCCCCAATTCATAATCCGTTGAGAAAACTAGACCTCATAATGAAAAGTCACCCCCTAAAAATGACCCATTTTCTGTTGAAATTGACCGCTTAGATTTTCAAAGCCTTAAATTCCCGTTCGGTTTTCTCAACCTTCTATCCCGTAAAAATAAAATATTTCGCATCAACAATGTTGAGGATGATTTAACCAATAATGTTCAGCTATTTCTCAGTAAAAAAAAAATCCCTTATATCCTTTTTTAACTGTCGAAAATGGTCCTTTTTGCCATTTTTGAAACTTTGAAACGAAATTGCGGGTGTCCTGTAGCACACAGGACGAAAATTTTTTCACTTTATAATTCACTTGAAGGCCCCAATTCATAATCCGTTGAGAAAACTAGACCTCATAATGAAAAGTCACCCCCTTAAAATGACCCATTTTCTGTTGAAATTGGCCGCATAGATTTTCAACTCCTTAAATTCCCGTTCGATTTTCTCAACCTTCTAACCCTTAAAAATGAAATACTTTGCATTAGCAATGTTAAGGATGATTTAACCAATAATGTTCAGCTATTTCGCAGCAAAAAAATTTTCCCTTATATCCTTTTTTTACTGTCGAAAATAGTCCTTTTTGCCATTTTTGAAACTTTGAAACGAAATTGCGGGTGTCCTGTAGCACACAGGACGAAAATTTTTTCTCTTTATAATTCACTTGAAGGCCCCAATTCATAATCCGTTGAGAAAACTAGACCTCATAATGAAAAGTCACCCCCTTAAAATGACCCATTTTCTGTTGAAATTGGCCGCATAGATTTTCAACTCCTTAAATTCCCGTTCGATTTTCTCAACCTTCTAACCCTTAAAAATGAAATACTTTGCATTAGCAATGTTAAGGATGATTTAACCAATAATGTTCAGCTATTTCTCAGTAAAAAAAAAAATCCGTTATATCCTTTTTTTACTGTCGAAAATGGTCCTTTTTGCCATTTTTGAAACTTTGAAACGAAATTGCGGGTGTCCTGTAGCACACAGGACGAAAATTTTTTCACTATATAATTCACTTGAAGGCCACAATTCATAATTCGTTGAGAAAACTATACCTCATAATGAAAAGTCACCCCCTTAAAATGACCCATTTTCTGTTGAAATTGGCCGCATAGATTTTCAACTCCTTGAATTCCCGTTCGGTTTTCTCAACCTTCTATCCCGTAAAAATTAAATATTTTGTATCAGCAATGTTGAGGATGATTTAGCCAATAATGTTCAGCTATTTCTCAGCAAAAAAAAATTTCCCTTATATCCTTTTTTTACTGTCGAAAATGTTCCTTTTTGCCATTTTTGAAACTTTGAAATGAAATTGCGGGTGTCCTGTAGCACATAGGACGAAAATTTTTTCACTTTATAATTCACTTGAAGGCCCCAATTCATAATCCGTTGAGAAAACTAGACCTCATTATGAAAAGTCACCCCCTAAAAATGACCCATTTTCTGTTGAAATTGGCCGCATAGATTTTCAACTCCTTAAATTCCCGTTCGGTTTTCTCAACCTTCTATCCCGTAAAAATAAAATATTTCGCATCAACAATATTGAGGATGATTTAACCAATAATGTTCAGCTATTTCTCAGTAAAAAAAAAAATCCCTTATATCCTTTTTTTACTGTCGAAAATGGTCCTTTTTGCCATTTTTGAAACTTTGAAACGAAATTGCGGGTGTCCTGTAGCACACAGGACGAAAATTTTTTCACTTTATAATTCACTTGAGGGCCCCAATTCATAATCCGTTGAGAAAACTAGACCTCATAATGAAAAGTCACCCCCTTAAAATGACCCATTTTCTGTTGAAATTGGCCGCATATATTTTCAACTCCTTAAATTCCCGTTCGATTTTCTCAACCTTCTAACCCTTAAAAATGAAATACTTTGCATTAGCAATGTTGAGGATGATTTAACCAATAATGTTCAGCTATTTCTCAGCAAAAAAAACTTTCCCTTATATCCTTTTTTTACTAACGAAAATGGTCCTTTTTGCCATTTTTGAAACTTTGAATCGAAATTGCGGGTGTCCTGTAGCACACAGGACGAAAATTTTTTCACATTATAATTCACTTGTAGGCCCCAATTCATAATCCGTTGAGAAAACTAGACCTCATAATGAAAAGTCACCCCCTTAAAATGACCCATTTTCTGTTGAAATTGGCCGCATTGATTTTCAACTCCTTAAATTCCCGTTCGATTTTCTCAACCTTCTAACCCTTAAAAATGAAATACTTTGCATTAGCAATGTTGAGGATGATTTAACCAATAATGTTCAGCTATTTCTCAGTAAAAAAAAAATCCCTTATATCCTTTTTTTACTGTCGAAAATGGTCCTTTTTGCCATTTTTGAAACTTTGAAACGAAATTGCGGGTGTCCTGTAGCACACAGGACGAAAATTTTTTCACTATATAATTCACTTGAAGGCCCCAATTCATAATTCGTTGAGAAAACTATACCTCATAATGAAAAGTCACCCCCTTAAAATGACCCATTTTCTGTTGAAATTGGCCGCATAGATTTTCAACTCCTTGAATTCCCGTTCGGTTTTCTCAATCTTCTATCCCGTAAAAATTAAATATTTTGTATCAGCAATGTTGAGGATGATTTAACCAATAATGTTCAGCTATTTCTCAGCAAAAAAAAATTTCCCTTATATCCTTTTTTTACTGTCGAAAATGTTCCTTTTTGCCATTTTTGAAACTTTGAAATGAAATTGCGGGTGTCCTGTAGCACATAGGACGAAAATTTTTTCACTTTATAATTCACTTGAAGGCCCCAATTCATAATCCGTAGAGAAAACTAGACCTCATAATGAAAAGTCACCCCCTAAAAATGACCCATTTTCTGTTGAAATTGGCCGCATAGATTTTCAACTCCTTAAATTCCCGTTCGGTTTTCTCAACCTTCTATCCCGTAAAAATAAAATATTTCGCATCAACAATATTGAGGATGATTTAACCAATAATGTTCAGCTATTTCTCAGTAAAAAAAAAAATCCCTTATATCCTTTTTTTACTGTCGAAAATGGTCCTTTTTGCCATTTTTGAAACTTTGAAACGAAATTGCGGGTGTCCTGTAGCACACAGGACGAAAATTTTTTCACTTTATAATTCACTTGAGGGCCCCAATTCATAATCCGTTGAGAAAACTAGACCTCATAATGAAAAGTCACCCCCTTAAAATGACCCATTTTCTGTTGAAATTGGCCGCATATATTTTCAACTCCTTAAATTCCCGTTCGATTTTCTCAACCTTCTAACCCTTAAAAATGAAATACTTTGCATTAGCAATGTTGAGGATGATTTAACCAATAATGTTCAGCTATTTCTCAGCAAAAAAAACTTTCCCTTATATCCTTTTTTTACTAACGAAAATGGTCCTTTTTGCCATTTTTGAAACTTTGAATCGAAATTGCGGGTGTCCTGTAGCACACAGGACGAAAATTTTTTCACATTATAATTCACTTGTAGGCCCCAATTCATAATCCGTTGAGAAAACTAGACCTCATAATGAAAAGTCACCCCCTTAAAATGACCCATTTTCTGTTGAAATTGGCCGCATTGATTTTCAACTCCTTAAATTCCCGTTCGATTTTCTCAACCTTCTAACCCTTAAAAATGAAATACTTTGCATTAGCAATGTTGAGGATGATTTAACCAATAATGTTCAGCTATTTCTCAGTAAAAAAAAAATCCCTTATATCCTTTTTTTACTGTCGAAAATGGTCCTTTTTGCCATTTTTGAAACTTTGAAACGAAATTGCGGGTGTCCTGTAGCACACAGGACGAAAATTTTTTCACTATATAATTCACTTGAAGGCCCCAATTCATAATTCGTTGAGAAAACTATACCTCATAATGAAAAGTCACCCCCTTAAAATGACCCATTTTCTGTTGAAATTGGCCGCATAGATTTTCAACTCCTTGAATTCCCGTTCGGTTTTCTCAATCTTCTATCCCGTAAAAATTAAATATTTTGTATCAGCAATGTTGAGGATGATTTAACCAATAATGTTCAGCTATTTCTCAGCAAAAAAAAATTTCCCTTATATCCTTTTTTTACTGTCGAAAATGTTCCTTTTTGCCATTTTTGAAACTTTGAAATGAAATTGCGGGTGTCCTGTAGCACATAGGACGAAAATTTTTTCACTTTATAATTCACTTGAAGGCCCCAATTCATAATCCGTAGAGAAAACTAGACCTCATAATGAAAAGTCACCCCCTAAAAATGACCCATTTTCTGTTGAAATTGGCCGCATAGATTTTCAACTCCTTAAATTCCCGTTCGGTTTTCTCAACCTTCTATCCCGTAAAAATAAAATATTTCGCATCAACAATGTTGAGGATGATTTAACCAATAATGTTCAGCTATTTCTCAGCAAAAAAAAAATTCCCTTATATCCTTTTTTTACTGTCGAAAATGGTCCTTTTTGCCATTTTTGAAACTTTGAAACGAAATTGCGGGTGTCCTGTAGCACACAGGACGAAAATTTTTTCACTATATAATTCACTTGAAGGCCCCAATTCATAATCCGTTGAGAAAACTAGACCTCATAATGAAAAGTCACCCCCTTAAAATGACCCATTTTCTGTTGAAATTGGCCGCATAGATTTTCAACTCCTTAAATTCCCGTTCGGTTTTCTCAACCTTCTATCCCGTAAAAATAAAATATTTCGCATCTACATTGTTGAGGATGATTTAACCCATAATGTTCAGCTATTTCTCAGCAAAAAAAACTATCCCTTCTATCCTTTTTTTACTGTCGAAAATGTTCCTTTTTGCCATTTTTGAAACTTTGAAACGAAATTGCGGGTGTCCTGTAGCACATAGGACGAAAATTTTTTCACATTATAATTCTCTTGAAGGCCCCAATTCATAATCCGTTGAGAAAACTAGGCCTCTTAATGAAAAGTCACCCCCTTAAAATGACCCATTTTCTGTTGGAATTGGCCGCATAGATTTTCAACTCTCTAAATTCCCGTTCGGTTTTCTCAACCTTCTATCCCGTAAAAATAAAATATTTCGCATCAACAATGTTGAGGATGATTTTACCAATAATGTTCAGATATTTCTCAGCAAAACAAAATATCCCTTATATCCTTTTTTTACTGTCGAAAATGGTCCTTTTTGCCATTTTTGAAACTTTGAAACGAAATTGCGGGTGTCCTGTAGCACACAGGACGAAAATTTTTTCACATTATAATTCACTTGAAGGCCCCAATTCATAATCCGTTGAGAAAACTGGACCTTATAATGAAAAGTCACCCCCTTAAAATGACCAATTTTCTGTTGAAATTTGCCGCATAGATTTTCAACTCCTTAACTTCCCGTTCGATTTTCTCAACCTTCTAACCCTTAAAAATGAAATACTTTGCATTAGCAATGTTGTGGATGATTTAACCAATAATGTTCAGCTATTTCTCAGCAAAAAAAACTTTCCCTTATATCCTTTTTTTACTAACGAATATGGTCCTTTTTGCCATTTTTGATACTTTGAAACGAAATTGCGGGTGTCCTGTAGCACACAAAACAAATTTTTTTTCACATTATAATTCACTTGATGGCCTTTATTCATAATCCGTTGAGAAAACTAGACCTCATAATGAAAAGTCACCCCCTTAAAATGACCCATTTTCTGTTGAAATTGGCCGCATAGATTTTCAACTCCTTAAATTCCCGTTCGGTTTTCTCAACCTTCTATCCCGTAAAAATAAAATATTTCGCATCTACATTGTTGAGGATGATTTAACCCATAATGTTCAGCTATTTCTCAGCAAAAAAAACTATCCCTTCTATCCTTTTTTTACTGTCGAAAATGTTCCTTTTTGCCATTTTTGAAACTTTGAAACGAAATTGCGGGTGTCCTGTAGCACATAGGACGAAAATTTTTTCACTTTATAATTCACTTGAAGGCCCCAATTCATAATCCGTTGAGAAAACTAGACCTCATAATGAAAAGTCACCCCCTAAAAATGACCCATTTTCTGTTGAAATTGGCCGCATAGATTTTCAACTCCTTAAATTCCCGTTCGGTTTTCTCAACCTTCTATCCCGTAAAAATAAAATATTTCGCATCAACAATGTTGAGGATGATTTAGCCAATAATGTTCAGCTATTTCTCAGTAAAAAAAAAAATCCCTTATATCCTTTTTTTACTGTCGAAAATGGTCCTTTTTGCCATTTTTGAAACTTTGAAACGAAATTGCGGGTGTCCTGTAGCACACAGGACGAAAATTTTTTCACTTTATAATTTACTTGAAGGCCCCAATTCATAATCCGTTGAGAAAACTAGACCTCATAATGAAAAGTCACCCCCTTAAAATGACCCATTTTCTGTTGAAATTGGCCGCATAGATTTTCAACTCCTTAACTTCCCGTTCGATTTTCTCAACCTTCTAACCCTTAAAAATGAAATACTTTGCATTAGCAATGTTGTGGATGATTTAACCAATAATGTTCAGCTATTTCTCAGCAAAAAAAACTTTCCCTTATATCCTTTTTTTACTAACGAAAATGGTCCTTTTTGCCATTTTTGATACTTTGAAACGAAATTGCGGGTGTCCTGTAGCACACAAAACACATTTTTTTTCACATTATAATTCACTTGATGGCCTTTATTCATAATCCGTTGAGAAAACTAGACCTCATAATGAAAAGTCACCCCCTTAAAATGACCCATTTTCTGTTGAAATTGGCCGCATAGATTATCAACTCCTTAAATTCCCGTTCGGTTTTCTCAACCTTCTATCCCGTAAAAATAAAATATTTCGCATCTACAATGTTGAGGATGATTTAACCAATAATGTTCAGCTATTTCTCAGCAAAAAAAACTATCCCTTCTATCCTTTTTTTACTGTCAAAAATGTTCCTTTTTGCCATTTTTGAAAATTTGAAACGAAATTGCGGGTGTCCTGTAGCACATAGGACGAAAATTTTTTCACATTATAATTCACTTGAAGGCCTTAATTCATAATCCGTTGAGAAAACTAGGCCTCTTAATGAAAAGTCACCCCCTTAAAATGACCCATTTTCTGTTGGAATTGGCCGCATAGATTTTCAACTCTCTAAATTCCCGTTCGGTTTTCTCAACCTTCTATCCCGTAAAAATAAAATATTTCGCATCAACAATGTTGAGGATGATTTTACCAATAATGTTCAGATATTTCTCAGCAAAAAAAAATATCCCTTATATCCTTTTTTTACTGTCGAAAATGGTCCTTTTTGCCATTTTTGAAACTTTGAAACGAAATTGCGGGTGTCCTGTAGCACACAGGACGAAAATTTTTTCTCTGTATAATTCACTTGTAGGCCCCAATTCTTATTCCGTTGAGAAAACTTGACCTCATAATGAAAAGTCACCCCCTTAAAATGACCCATTTTCTGTTGAAATTGGCCGCATAGATTTTCAACTCCTTAAATTCCCGTTCGGTTTTCTCAACCTTCTATCCCGTAAAAATAAAATATTTCGCATCAACAATGTTGAGGATGATTTTACCAATAATGTTCAGATATTTCTCAGCAAAAAAAAATATCCCTTATATCCTTTTTTTACTGTCGAAAATGGTCCTTTTTGCCATTTTTGAAACTTTGAAACGAAATTGCGGGTGTCCTGTAGCACACAGGACGAAAATTTTTTCTCTGTATAATTCACTTGTAGGCCCCAATTCTTATTCCGTTGAGAAAACTTGACCTCATAATGAAAAGTCACCCCCTTAAAATGACCCATTTTCTGTTGAAATTTGCCGCATAGATTTTCAACTCCTTAACTTCCCGTTCGGTTTTCTCAACCTTCTATCCCGTAAAAATAAAATATTTCGCATCAACAATGTTGAGGATGAATTAACCAATAATGTTCAGCTATTTCTCAGCAAAAAAAACTATCCCTTATATCCTTTTTTTACTGTCGAAAATGGTCCTTTTTGCCATTTTTGAAACTTTGAAACGAAATTGCGGGTGTCCTGTAGCACACAGGACGAAAATTTTTTCACTATATAATTCACTTGAAGGCCCCAATTCATAATCCGTTGAGAAAACTAGACCTCATAATGAAAAGTCACCCCCTTAAAATGACCCATTTTCTGTTGAAATTGGCCGCATAGATTTTCAACTCCTTAAATTCCCGTTCGGTTTTCTCAACCTTCTATCCCGTAAAAAGAAAATATTTCGCATCAACAATGTTGAGGATGATTTAACCAATAATGTTCAGCTATTTCTCAGCAAAAAAAAAATTCCCTTATATCCTTTTTTTACTGTCGAAAATGGTCTTTTTTGCCATTTTTGAAACTTTGAAACGAAATTGCGGGTGTCCTGTAGCACACAGGACGAAAATTTTTTCACATTATAATTCACTTGAAGGCCCCAATTCATAATCCGTTGAGAAAACTAGACCTCATAATGAAAAGTCACCCCCTTAAAATGACCCATTTTCTGTTGAAATTGGCCGCATAGATTTTCAACTCCTTAAATTCCCGTTCGGTTTTCTCAACCTTCTATCCCGTAAAAATAAAATATTTCGCATCAACAATGTTGAGGATGATTTAACCAATAATGTTCAGCTATTTCTCAGCAAAAAAAACTATCCCTTCTATCCTTTTTTTACTGTCGAAAATGTTCCTTTTTGCCATTTTTGAAACTTTGAAACGAAATTGCGGGTGTCCTGTAGCACATAGGACGAAAATTTTTTCACATTATAATTCACTTGAAGGCCCCAATTCATAATCCGTTGAGAAAACTACACCTCATAATGAAAAGTCACCCCCTTAAAATGACCCGTTATTTGCCTTGTTTATAGCTTAATGTAATTTGGATGTATGATTGGTGTTATTAATTTATATCAATTTATTTTTACAGATTTAACTTTCCTGAATATTTTGGACAAGGGCAGTTCTGTTGGAGTTGAAGAAATTATCATGTTTTTGGGATATAAATGTTTAGTAAGTTCTAATGTTTTGTAAATAATAAATATTGTTCTAATTGAATATTTCACTATAGAGGAAGCTGACTGAAGACATAAGAGAATTGTTTATCGTTTTCAAATGGACGTTTGAGGAATAGATGCTGATTGTTCCAGGATCATTGATCCAATTCCCCAAGGATATATTTTCCTTAATTGGTTTCTATCGATAAGATCACGAAAGGATTTACTATAACAATCAGTGGTGTAAATTGTGTTTCAATAAATCAATGAATGTGAAGTGATAAATAATTTAAATATTAGAAAATACAACAGCTTATTATGAATTTAATATTTGTATATAATTGTTGCAACTGATACATAATTTATATAAACTATTGTAAATATGCAAAAAACTGTTATTATATTATTGTTTAAGTTTAATTGATATTTAACTATAATAAATTTATTTTATTAAAATTAATTGTTTGAATTTAAATGCCCCCACCCGTCCTCTTGAATTTTATATTTCAGAGGTATTTTTTTACAGTTAGAATACATAGAAAAGTTAGATTAATACAACGATATGGTAAGTAAGGTTAGTACAATAGGTTTTCGATAGATTAATTCGAATAATACGGCAAAAGTCAATATCGAAAAATTTCTTAAACATCGAAATCCTTATTGAATGATTTAAAAAAAATTTCAATTTTCTACAAATCTCATAAGAATTGTTTATATATGAGTTTTAACGTCATTTACATATATCATCTGATAGCCGAGTCGTCTTGGTCGCCGTTGCTGTTGTTCGGAGTCGTGGTCCCTGGTTCGCATCCCGATTGGTCCCCGGATTTTTATAATTTCTAATAATTGATATCTATTCCTTACAGCATATAATATCACTAATTAACATTAATAATTAATTCCAGACATTGTATCATCGAAATATTCGATCGAACAGTTCCAACCATTCGGGGTTGGAAATGATCGATCGATCGATCGATGACGCAATATATTTTTCATTTTATTTTGGTTCATGAATTTTGTGACGTCATTTTTTGAAAAATGTGGTGGTCCTCGAATTTTCGAATTTAGCGAAATGGGATTTCGGGAATGGCTTAGTTACGCTGCGGGAAGCCTAAAAATCATTTTTAATTATATAATTTTCCATTTTTTGGCGGAAATTTTTCGAGTAAAATCGAAAAAATCTGAAAAACTGGCCTAATTTGACACTTTTTGCCACTTTTTCCAACTTTAAAGCCATTTGTAGCGAAAACTATCGATCGTAGGTTAACGATAGTAAGCTCATTCGATAGCGCTTGAATTACTCTATCGATGGTGTAAATTTGGTCCCGGAAAAGCTTAAGGGGAAAAACTTTATTTTTCAAGTTCTCAGAAATTTCATTTCGTCGACCAAATGTACGTCGATTTTTTCCGCAAAATCATTTGTCGAATTTATTGATGAAATTTGCACCATAGCTGCATTATATTACCATCGAAACATAAGTGTAATAAAATTTAAACTTTTCGATGTCGTTAATGGTTTTTTCGTTATTTAACATTCACCTATTGTGCTAGCTAATGATATTTAAATACAAATTTGTTTTCTTGAAAAAAAGGATCAAGGACCTAAAATTTTTCCAATGTGGTTGTACATCTTTTTCGATCGTAACATGGAGCACCTTTGGTTAAAATTTTTCCGGAAAATTCCATGAAAATCGTTCTGGTGAGTAATAACTGACAAAAGATTTTCTTGGAATTTTCCGGAAATATTTACACCAAAGCAACTCTATGTGACGTTTGGAATAGTGGTCCAATAAAATAGTGATACTTTAAGGTCCTTTATCCTTTTTTTAACAATACAAATTTGTATTTAAATAGCATTAGTTAGCACAGTAGGTGAATTTTAAATATCGAAGAAACCATTTACGACATCGAAAAAATGATTTTTTTTTACATTTATGTTTCGATGGTAATGAAATGCAGCTGTGGTGTGAATTTCATCAATAAATTCGACAAATGATTTTGCGGAAAAAATCGACGTACATTTGGTCGACGAAATGAAATTTCTGAGAACTTGAAAAATAAAGTTTTTCCCCTTAAGCTTTTCCGGGACCAAATTTACACCATCGATAGAGTAATTCAAGCGCTATCGAATGAGCCTACTATCGTTAACCTACGATCGATAGTTTTCGCTACAAATGGCTTTAAAGTTGGAAAAAGTAGAAAAAAGTGTCAAATTTGGCCAGTTTTTCAGATTTTTTCGATTTTGCCCGAAAAATTTCCGCCAAAAAATGGAAAATTATATAATTAAAAATGATTTTTAGGCTTCCCGCAGCGTAACTAAGCCATTCCCGAAATCCCATTTCGCTAAATTCGAAAATTCGAGGACCACCCCCCGATTTTTCAAAAAATGACGTCACAAAATTCATGAACCAAAATAAAATGAAAAATATAATGCGTCATCGATCGATCGATCGATCATTTCCAACCCCGAAAGGTTGGAACTGTTCGATCGAATATTTCGATGATACAATGTCTGGAATTAATTATTAATGTTAATTAGTGATATTATATGCTGTAAGGAATAGAAATCAATTATTAGAAATTATAAAAATCCGGGACCAATCGGGATGCGAACCAGGGACCACGACTCCGAACAACGGCAACGGCGACCAAGACGACTCGGCTATCAGATGATATATGTAAATGACGTTAAAACTCATATATAAACAATTCTGATGAGTTTTGGGGAAAATTGAAAAAATTTTTCGATCGAAGGAATTTGAATTTACCGACCATATTCAAACCATAGCTGCTCCATGTTAAAGTTGGAAAATTTGAATAAAAACATTGCAACATTTTAAGGTCCTTGATCCTTTTTTTCGAAAAAAACAAATTTTTATTAGACTAGCATTATTTTGCATAATGTATGATACTTTAATATCGAATTAATTAACTTTAAAATTTTTTACAATCGAACGATTTCCTTGGAATTTTCCGGAAAAATTTTAAGCAAAGGTGCTCCATGTTACGATCGGAAAAGATGTCCAACCACATTGGAAATTTTAGGTCTTTGATCCTTTTTTTCAAGAAAACAAATTTGTATTTAAATATCATTAGCTAGCACAATAGGTGAATTTTAAATAACGAAATAACTATTAACGACATCGAACAGTTAAAATTTTATTACATTTATGTTTCGATGGTAACGTAATGCAGCTATGGTGCAAATTTCATCAATAAATTCGACAAATAATTTTTTGAAAAAAATCGACGTACATTTGGTCGACGAAATGAAATTTCTGAGAACTTGAAAAAAAAGTTTTTCCCCTTAAGGTTTTCCGGGACCAAATTTACACCATCGATAGAGTAATTCAAGCGCTATCGAATGAGCCTACTATCGTTAATCTACGGTCGATAGTTTTCGCTAAAAACGGCGTTAAAGTTGAAAAAAGTGAAAGAAATCGCGTATTTGGCCTATTTTTGGGATTTTTCAGAATTACGGCCGAAAAATTTTCGAAAAAAAAATGAAAAAAATTGACTTTAGGATATGTTTTTTAGGCCTCCCATGACGTAACTAAGCTATTCCCAGAATCCTATTAACCGAAAATCGAAAATTCGCTCATTTTTCGATTTTTTTCGGGAATGACGTCATTGGGTGATGTCATGGGATGGCGACGTCATATATATGTGTGACGTATGTGTGACGTCATATATATGAAATTGACGTCACAAAACCAATGAGCAAAAATAAAATGAAAAATATATTGCGTCATCGATCGATCGATCATTTCCAACCCCAACAGGTTGGAACTGTTCGATCGAATATTTCGATGATACAATGTCTGGAATTATTTATTAATGTTAATTAGTGATATTATATGCTGTAAGGAATAGAAATCAATTATTAGAAATTATAAAAATCCGGGACCAATCGGGATGCGAACCAGGGACCTCGAGACTCCGACAACAGCAACGGCGACCAAGACGACTCGGCTATCAGATGATATATGTAAATGACGTTAAAACTCATATATAAACATTTCTATATAGATGGAAACTTAAAAAACATTTTCGATCGAAGGAATTGGAATTTTCCAACAATATTTTTACCATAGCTACTCCATGTTACTTTCGGAAAAGTTGTGAATCCACATTGGAAAATTTTTGGGTCCTTGATCCTTTTTTTCGATAATCTATCGAAAAACATTGAACTTACCTTACTTACCTTATCGTTGCATTAACTTAACTCTTTTATGTAATCTCTAACTCTGAAATATAAAGTTCAAGAGGATAAGTAGGGTAAATCGAATTGAAACAATGAATTCTATTAAAATTAATATATTAAAAATAAATATCAATTAAACATAAACAATAATAAAATATACGTTTTTTGCATATTTACAATAGTTTTTATAAATTATGTAAGTAATAGTTTCAATTTTTACAATCATATATGTAGAAATATTGAGTTTATAAAATTTAATGGATTTTTTTGATATTAACACTATTTATCACTAAAACCACTTTATATTATAATAAACACTTTATACATTCACTGAATTATTAAAACACAATGTACACCACAGATTGTTGTAGTAAATCCTTTCGTGATCTTCTCGGTAGATATCAATTGTGGAAATGATATCCATGATGAATTTCCATTGGTGATTCTCGAACGATCCACAAAGATTCCTCAAACTTCCATTTGGAAATGAAGAACAATTCAAATCGATTGAACAATTATCCGTTGGCATCGATCAGCTTCTTCTGGAACGAAAAAATCAATAAGACAATTGCACCCATAATTTTACAATAAATATTACCAGTTTCAAATTTATTTTGTTCGATTTCGATTTATTGAAGTTAAAATTCAACACTGACCATGAATGCAAACAACAATTACGTAAAAAATTAAATTTATTTGGATATATTAAAGTCAACTACAATCTAATAACTTTCAAATCGTTCAAATCATAGCTGTCAAACTGATTTATCTGTCAAACTAACCGGTATCTCCATCTATGCTAGAACGCGTGAACTCTTGACATGTATTGTCAATTAAACCACCTTAAGATCTTAACGCCACCTGTGAGTCAGGAGGATGTGTTTGTAGCTTCCACCAAAATTCGAAACGCATTTTAGTGTTGTTTTCAATCAAAAATTCTAAACAATCTAATTTGTCAACAAATAAGAATTGTAAAAAAAAAGCAATTATTAAAAATTAGAATTATGAAATTACTATTGCTGATTTTTCAAACAAAAGAGATGTATGACAATCGAAATTTTTCCGAAAATAAACCACGTTTAGTGGAGTAATCGATCATTTTTTTCGGGTTACATTTTTTGTCATTATTTCGGGTTTCGGGTACTTAACAATTCCGTTAACGATAAAATAACAATCAAATTGGAATGAAAAATTAGAAAACTGGGGTGAATTTTCCTTATAAAGACATAAATTATAAACGGATTATAAATTGTTCCCCTAACAAGTTATAAACTACAAATACTAATTATAATTGGATCACTTCAAAGGGATGACAATTAATTATGAGGTCTGTTTTTCTCAACGGATAATGAATAAGGGCCTTTAAGTGATGTATAATTAGAAAAAAATTTATTCCTGTGGGTTACAGGACAATCACAATTCCATTTCAAAGTTTCAAAAAGGGCAAAAAGGACAATTTTCAACAGTAAAAAAAGGATATAAAGGAAAGTTTTATTCGCTGAGAAAAAGCAGATTACTATTAATTAAGACATCTTAAAAATTCCTTATGCAAAGTATATAATTTTCACGGGAGAGACGAATGAGAAATCCAAACGGGAAGTTAAGGAGTTGAAAATCTATGCGCCAAATATCGTCTGAAAATGGGTCATTTTAAGGGGGTGACTTTCCATTATAAGCCCTATTTTTCTCAACTGATTATGAAAAAGGGCCTTAAAGAAATGTGTAATATGAAAAAATTTTATTCCTGTGGGTTACAGGACACTCACAATTCCATTTCAAAGTTTCAAAAAGGGCAAAAAGGACATTTTTCAACTGTTAAAAACGGATATAAAGGATTTTTTATTTTGCTGAGAAAAGGCTGAATAATATTAACAAAGACATCTTAAACGACCCTAATGCAAAATATTTAATTTTCACGGGAGAGATGGTTGAGAAAACCAAACGGGAAGTTAAGGAGATGAAAATCTATGCGGCAAATTTCTACAGAAAATGGGTCATATTAAGGGGGTGACTTTCCATTATACGGTCTATTTTTCTCAACGGATTATGAAAAAGGGCCTTAAGGAAATGTGTAATGTGAAAAATTTTTATTCCTGTGGGGTACAGGACACTCACAATTCCATTTCAAAGTTTCAAAAAGGGCAAAAAGGACATTTTTCAACTGTAAAAAAAGGATATAAAGGAAAGTTTTATTCGCTGAGAAAAAGCTGAATATTATTAACTAAGACGTCTGAAACATTCCTAATGCAAAACATTATATTTTCACGGGATAGAAGGTCGAGAAATCCAAACGGGAAGTTAAGGAGTTGAAAATCTATGCGCCAAATAGCGTCTGAAAATGGGTCATTTTAAGGGGGTGACTTTCTATTATGACCCCTATTTTTCTCAACGGATTATGAAAAAGGGCCTTAAAGAAATGTGTAATGTGAAAAAATTTTATTCCTGTGGAATACAGGACACTCACAATTCCATTTCAAAGTTTCAAAAAGGGCAAAAAGGACATTTTTCAACTGTTAAAAACGGATATAAAGGAATTTTTATTTTGCTGAGAAAAGGCTGAATAATATTAACAATGACATCTTAAACGTCCCTAATAAAAAATATTTAATTTTCACGGGAGAGATGGTTGAGAAAACCAAACGGGAAGTTAAGGAGTTGAAAATCTATGCGCCAAATATCGTCTAAAAATGGGTCATTTTAAGGGGGTGACTTTCCATTATCAGGTCTATTTTTCTCAACGGATTATGAAAAAGGGTCTTAAAGAAATGTGTAATGTGAATAAAATTTAATCCTGTGGGTTACAGGACTCTCACAATTCCATTTCAAAGTTTCAAAAAGGGCAAAAAGGACATTTTTCAACTGTAAAAAAAGGATATAAAGGAAAGTTTTATTCGCTGAGAAAAAGATGAATATTATTAACTAAGACATCATAAACATTCCTAATGCAAAACATTTTATTTTCACGGGATAGAAGGTCGAGAAATCCAAACGGGAAGTTAAGGAGTAGAAAATCTATGCGCCAAATAGCGTCTGAAAATGGGTCATTTTAAGGGGGTGACTTTCTATTATGACCCCTATTTTTCTCAACGGATTATGAAAAAGGGCCTTAAAGAAATGTGTAATGTGAAAAAAATATATTCCTGTGGGTTACAGGACACTCACAATTCCATTTAAAAGTTTCAAAAAGGGCAAAAAGGACTTTTTTCAACTGTAAAAAAAGGATATAAAGGAAAGTTTTATTCGCTGAGAAAAAGATGAATATTATTAACTAAGACATCTTAAACATTCCTAATGCAAAACATTTTATTTTCACGGGATAGAAGGTCGAGAAATCCAAACGGGAAGTTAAGGAGTTGAAAATCTATGCGCCAAATAGCGTCTGAAAATGGGTCATTTTAAGGGGGTGACTTTCTATTATGACCCCTATTTTTCTCAACGGATTATGAAAAAGGGCCTTAAAGAAATGTGTAATGTGAAAAATTTTATTCCTGTGGAATACAGGACACTCACAATTCCATTTCAAAGTTTCAAAAAGGGCAAAAAGGACATTTTTCAACTGTTAAAAACGGATATAAAGGAATTTTTATTTTGCTGAGAAAAGGCTGAATAATATTAACAATGACATCTTAAACGTCCCTAATAAAAAATATTTAATTTTCACGGGAGAGATGGTTGAGAAAACCAAACGGGAAGTTAAGGAGTTGAAAATCTATGCGCCAAATATCGTCTAAAAATGGGTCATTTTAAGGGGGTGACTTTCCATTATCAGGTCTATTTTTCTCAACGGATTATGAAAAAGGGTCTTAAAGAAATGTGTAATGTGAATAAAATTTAATCCTGTGGGTTACAGGACTCTCACAATTCCATTTCAAAGTTTCAAAAAGGGCAAAAAGGACATTTTTCAACTGTAAAAAAAGGATATAAAGGAAAGTTTTATTCGCTGAGAAAAAGATGAATATTATTAACTAAGACATCATAAACATTCCTAATGCAAAACATTTTATTTTCACGGGATAGAAGGTCGAGAAATCCAGACGGGAAGTTAAGGAGTAGAAAATCTATGCGCCAAATAGCGTCTGAAAATGGGTCATTTTAAGGGGGTGACTTTCCATTATTAGGTCTGTTTTTCTCAACGGATTATGAAAAATGGCCTTAAAGAAATGTGTAATGTGAAAAAATTTTATTCCTGTGGGTTACAGGACACTCACAATTCCATGTCAAAGTTTCAAAAAGGGCAAAAAGGACTTTTTTCAACTGTAAAAAAAGGATATAAAGGAAAGTTTTATTCGCTGAGAAAAAGATGAATATTATTAACTAAGACATCTTAAACATTCCTAATGCAAAACATTTTATTTTCACGGGATAGAAGGTCGAAAAATCCAAACGGGAAGTTAAGGAGTTGAAAATCTATGCGCCAAATAGCGTCTGAAAATGGGTCATTTTAAGGGGGTGACTTTCCATTATTAGGTCTGTTTTTCTCAACGGATTATGAAAAAGGGTCTTAAAGAAATGTGTAATGTGAAAAAAATATATTCCTGTGGGTTACAGGACACTCACAATTCCATTTCAAAGTTTCAAAAAGGGCAAAAAGGACATTTTTCAACTGTAAAAAAAGGATATAAAGGAAAGTTTTATTCGCTGAGAAAAAGATGAATATTATTAACTAAGACATCTGAAACATTCCTAATGCAAAATATTTAATTTTCACGGGAGAGATGGTTGAGAAAACCAAACGGGAAGTTAAGGAGTTGAAAATCTATGCGGCAAATTTCTACAGAAAATGGGTCATTTTAAGGGGGTGACTTTCCATTATCAGGTCTATTTTTCTCAACGGATTATGAAAAAGGGTCTTTAAGAAATGTGTAATGTGAATAAAATTTATTCCAGTGGGTTACAGGACACTCACAATTCCATTTCAAAGTTTCAAAAAGGGCAAAAAGGACATTTTTCAACTGTAAAAAAAGGATATAAAGGAAAGTTTTATTCGCTGAGAAAAAGATGAATATTATTAACTAAGACATCTGAAACATTCCTAATGCAAAATATTTAATTTTCACGGGAGAGATGGTTGAGAAAACCAAACGGGAAGTTAAGGAGTTGAAAATCTATGCGGCAAATTTCTACAGAAAATGGGTCATTTTAAGGGGGTGACTTTCCATTATTAGGTCTGTTTTTCTCAACGGATTATGAAAAAGGGCCTTAAAGAAATGTGTAATGTGAAAAAAATATATTCCTGTGGGTTACAGGACACTCACAATTCCATTTCAAAGTTTCAAAAAGGGCAAAAAGGACATTTTTCAACTGTAAAAAAAGGATATAAAGGAAAGTTTTATTCGCTGAGAAAAAGATGAATATTATTAACTAAGACATTTGAATCATTCCTAATGCAAAATATTTAATTTTCACGGGAGAGATGGTTGAGAAAACCAAACGGGAAGTTAAGGAGTTGAAAATCTATGCGGCAAATTTCTACAGAAAATGGGTCATTTTAAGGGGGTGACTTTCCATTATTAGGTCTGTTTTTCTCAACGGATTATGAAAAATGGCCTTAAAGAAATGTGTAATGTGAAAAAATTTTATTCCTGTGGGTTACAGGACACTCACAATTCCATGTCAAAGTTTCAAAAAGGGCAAAAAGGACATTTTTCAACTGTAAAAAAGGATATAAAGGAAAGTTTTATTCGCTGAGAAAAAGCTGAATATTATTAACTAAGACATCTGAAACATTCCTAAAGCAAAACATTTTATTTTCACGGGATAGAAGGTCGAGAAATCCAAACGGGAAGTTAAGGAGTTGAAAATCTATGCGCCAAATAGCGTCTGAAAATGGGTCATTTTAAGGGGGTGACTTTCTATTATGACCCCTATTTTTCTCAACGGATTATGAAAAAGGGCCTTAAAGAAATGTGTAATGTGAAAAAAATTTATTCCTGTGGAATACAGGACACTCACAATTCTATTTCAAAGTTTCAAAAAGGGCAAAAAGGACATTTTTCAACTGTAAAAAAAGGATATAAAGGAAAGTTTTATTCGCTGAGAAAAAGATGAATATTATTAACTAAGACATCTGAAACATTCCTAAAGCAAAATATTTAATTTTCACGGGAGAGATGGTTGAGAAAACCAAACGGGAAGTTAAGGAGTTGAAAATCTATGCGGCAAATTTCTACAGAAAATGGGTCATTTTAAGGGGGTGACTTTCCATTATCAGGTCTATTTTTCTCAACGGATTATGAAAAAGGGTCTTAAAGAAATGTGTAATGTGAAAAAATTTTATTCCTGTGGAATACAGGACACTCACAATTCCATTTCAAAGTTTCAAAAAGGGCAAAAAGGACATTTTTCAACTGTAAAAAAAGGATATAAAAGAAAGTTTTATTCGCTGAGAAAAAGATGAATATTATTAACTAAGACATCTGAAACATTCCTAATGCAAAATATTTAATTTTAACGGGAGAGATGGTTGAGAAAACCAAACGGGAAGTTAAGGAGTTGAAAATCTATGCGGCAAATTTCTACAGAAAATGGGTCATTTTAAGGGGGTGCCTTTCCATTATTAGGTCTGTCTTTCTCAACGGATTATGAAAAAGGGCCTTAAAGAAATGTGTAATGTGAAAAAAATATATTCCTGTGGGTTACAGGACACTCACAATTCCATTTAAAAGTTTCAAAAAGGGCAAAAAGGACATTTTTCAACTGTAAAAAAAGGATATAAAGGAAAGTTTTATTCGCTGAGAAAAAGATGAATATTATTAACTAAGACATCTTAAACATTCCTAATGCAAAACATTTTATTTTCACGGGATAGAAGGTCGAGAAATCCAAACGGGAAGTTAAGGAGTTGAAAATCTATGCGCCAAATATCGTCTGAAAATGGGTCATTTTAAGGGGGTGACTTTCTATTATGACCCCTATTTTTCTCAACGGATTATGAAAAAGGGCCTTAAAGAAATGTGTAATGTGAAAAAATTTTATTCCTGTGGAATACAGGACACTCACAATTCCATTTCAAAGTTTCAAAAAGGGCAAAAAGGACATTTTTCAACTGTAAAAAAAGGATATAAAGGAAAGTTTTATTCGCTGAGAAAAAGATGAATATTACTAACTAAGACATCTGAAACATTCCTAATGCAAAATATTTAATTTTCACGGGAGAGATGGTTGAGAAAACCAAACGGGAAGTTAAGGAGTTGAAAATCTATGCGGCAAATTTCTACAGAAAATGGGTCATTTTAAGGGGGTGACTTTCCATTATCAGGTCTATTTTTCTCAACGGATTATGAAAAAGGGTCTTAAAGAAATGTGTAATGTGAAAAAATTTTATTCCTGTGGAATACAGGACACTCACAATTCCATTTCAAAGTTTCAAAAAGGGCAAAAAGGACATTTTTCAACTGTAAAAAAAGGATATAAAGGAAAGTTTTATTCGCTGAGAAAAAGATGAATATTATTAACTAAGACATCTGAAACATTCCTAATGCAAAATATTTAATTTTCACGGGAGAGATGGTTGAGAAAACCAAACGGGAAGTTAAGGAGTTGAAAATCTATGCGGCAAATTTCTACAGAAAATGGGTCATTTTAAGGGGGTGACTTTCCATTATCAGGTCTATTTTTCTCAACGGATTATGAAAAAGGGTCTTAAAGAAATGTGTAATGTGAAAAAATTTTATTCCTGTGGAATACAGGACACTCACAATTCCATTTAAAAGTTTCAAAAAGGGCAAAAAGGACATTTTTCAACTGTAAAAAAAGGATATAAAGGAAAGTTTTATTCGCTGAGAAAAAGATGAATATTATTAACTAAGACATCTTAAACATTCCTAATGCAAAACATTTTATTTTCACGGGATAGAAGGTCGAGAAATCCAAACGGGAAGTTAAGGAGTTGAAAATCTATGCGCCAAATATCTTCTGAAAATGGGTCATTTTAAGGGGGTGACTTTCTATTATGACCCCTATTTTTCTCAACGGATTATGAAAAAGGGCCTTAAAGAAATGTGTAATGTGAAAAAATTTTATTCCTGTGGAATACAGGACACTCACAATTCCATTTCAAAGTTTCAAAAAGGGCAAAAAGGACATTTTTCAACTGTAAAAAAAGGATATAAAGGAAAGTTTTATTCGCTGAGAAAAAGATGAATATTACTAACTAAGACATCTGAAACATTCCTAATGCAAAATAATTAATTTTCACGGGAGAGATGGTTGAGAAAACCAAACGGGAAGTTAAGGAGTTGAAAATCTATGCGGCAAATTTCTACAGAAAATGGGTCATTTTAAGGGGGTGACTTTCCATTATCAGGTCTATTTTTCTCAACGGATTATGAAAAAGGGTCTTAAAGAAATGTGTAATGTGAAAAAATTTTATTCCTGTGGAATACAGGACACTCACAATTCCATTTCAAAGTTTCAAAAAGGGCAAAAAGGACATTTTTCAACTGTAAAAAAAGGATATAAAGGAAAGTTTTATTCGCTGAGAAAAAGATGAATATTATTAACTAAGACATCTGAAACATTCCTAATGCAAAATATTTAATTTTCACGGGAGAGATGGTTGAGAAAACCAAACGGGAAGTTAAGGAGTTGAAAATCTATGCGGCAAATTTCTACAGAAAATGGGTCATTTTAAGGGGGTGACTTTCCATTATCAGGTCTATTTTTCTCAACGGATTATGAAAAAGGGTCTTAAAGAAATGTGTAATGTGAAAAAATTTTATTCCTGTGGAATACAGGACACTCACAATTCCATTTCAAAGTTTCAAAAAGGGCAAAAAGGACATTTTTCAACTGTAAAAAAAGGATATAAAGGAAAGTTTTATTCGCTGAGAAAAAGATGAATATTATTAACTAAGACATCTGAAACATTCCTAATGCAAAATATTTAATTTTCACGGGAGAGATGGTTGAGAAAACCAAACGGGAAGTTAAGGAGTTGAAAATCTATGCGGCAAAATTTATACAGAAAATGGGTCATTATAAGGGGGTGACTTTCCATTATTAGGTCTGTTTTTCTCAACGGATTATGAAAAAGGGCCTTAAAGAAATGTGTAATGTGAAAAAAATATATTCCTGTGGGTTACAGGACACTCACAATTCCATTTAAAAGTTTCAAAAAGGGCAAAAAGGACATTTTTCAACTGTAAAAAAAGGATATAAAGGAAAGTTTTATTCGCTGAGAAAAAGATGAATATTATTAACTAAGACATCTTAAACATTCCTAATGCAAAACATTTTATTTTCACGGGATAGAAGGTCGAGAAATCCAAACGGGAAGTTAAGGAGTTGAAAATCTATGCGCCAAATAGCGTCTGAAAATGGGTCATTTTAAGGGGGGTGACTTTCTATTATGACCCCTATTTTTCTCAACGGATTATGAAAAAGGGCCTTAAAGAAATGTGTAATGTGAAAAAATATTTCCTGTGGAATACAGGACACTCACAATTCCATTTCAAAGTTTCAAAAAGGGCAAAAAGGACATTTTTCAACTGTAAAAAAAGGATATAAAGGAAAGATTTATTCGCTGAGAAAAAGATGAATATTATTAACTAAGACATCTTAAACATTCCTAATGCAAAACATTTTATTTTCACGGGATAGAAGGTCGAGAAATCCAAACGGGAAGTTAAGGAGTTGAAAATCTATGCGCCAAATATCGTCTGAAAATGGGTCATTTTAAGGGGGTGACTTTCTATTATGACCCCTATTTTTCTCAACGGATTATGAAAAAGGGCCTTAAAGAAATGTGTAATGTGAAAAAATTTTATTCCTGTGGAATACAGGACACTCACAATTCCATTTCAAAGTTTCAAAAAGGGCAAAAAGGACATTTTTCAACTGTAAAAAAAGGATATAAAGGAAAGTTTTATTCGCTGAGAAAAAGATGAATATTACTAACTAAGACATCTGAAACATTCCTAATGCAAAATATTTAATTTTCACGGGAGAGATGGTTGAGAAAACCAAACGGGAAGTTAAGGAGTTGAAAATCTATGCGGCAAATTTCTACAGAAAATGGGTCATTTTAAGGGGGTGACTTTCCATTATTAGGTCTGTTTTTCTCAACGGATTATGAAAAAGGGCCTTAAAGAAATGTGTAATGTGAAAAAAATATATTCCTGTGGGTTACAGGACACTCACAATTCCATTTAAAAGTTTCAAAAAGGGCAAAAAGGACATTTTTCAACTGTAAAAAAAGGATATAAAGGAAAGTTTTATTCGCTGAGAAAAAGATGAATATTATTAACTAAGACATCTTAAACATTCCTAATGCAAAACATTTTATTTTCACGGGATAGAAGGTCGAGAAATCCAAACGGGAAGTTAAGGAGTTGAAAATCTATGCGCCAAATATCGTCTGAAAATGGGTCATTTTAAGGGGGTGACTTTCTATTATGACCCCTATTTTTCTCAACGGATTATGAAAAAGGGCCTTAAAGAAATGTGTAATGTGAAAAAATTTTATTCCTGTGGAATACAGGACACTCACAATTCTATTTCAAAGTTTCAAAAAGGGCAAAAAGGACATTTTTCAACTGTAAAAAAAGGATATAAAGGAAAGTTTTATTCGCTGAGAAAAAGATGAATATTATTAACTAAGACATCTGAAACATTCCTAATGCAAAATATTTAATTTTCACGGGAGAGATGGTTGAGAAAACCAAACGGGAAGTTAAGGAGTTGAAAATCTATGCGGCAAATTTCTACAGAAAATGGGTCATTTTAAGGGGGTGACTTTCCATTATGAGGTCTATTTTTCTCAACGGATTATGAAAAAGGGCCTTAAAGAAATGTGTAATGTGAAAAAAATATATTCCTGTGGGTTACAGGACACTCATAATTCCATTTAAAAGTTTCAAAAAGGGCAAAAAGGACATTTTTCAACTGTAAAAAAAGGATATAAAGGAAAGTTTTATTCGCTGAGAAAAAGATGAATATTATTAACTAAGACATCTGAAACATTCCTAATGCAAAATATTTAATTTTCACGGGAGAGATGGTTGAGAAAACCAAACGGGAAGTTAAGGAGTTGAAAATCTATGCGGCAAATTTCTACAGAAAATGGGTCATTTTAAGGGGGTGACTTTCCATTATCAGGTCTACTTTTCTCAACGGATTATGAAAAAGGGTCTTAAAGAAATGTGTAATGTGAAAAAATTTTATTCCTGTGGAATACAGGACACTCACAATTCCATTTCAAAGTTTCAAAAAGGGCAAAAAGGACATTTTTCAACTGTAAAAAAAGGATATAAAGGAAAGTTTTATTCGCTGAGAAAAAGATGAATATTATTAACTAAGACATCTGAAACATTCCTAATGCAAAATATTTAATTTTCACGGGAGAGATGGTTGAGAAAACCAAACGGGAAGTTAAGGAGTTGAAAATCTATGCGGCAAATTTCTACAGAAAATGGGTCATTTTAAGGGGGTGACTTTCCATTATCAGGTCTATTTTTCTCAACGGATTATGAAAAATGGCCTTAAAGAAATGTGTAATGTGAAAAAAATATATTCCTGTGGGTTACAGGACACTCACAATTCCATTTAAAAGTTTCAAAAAGGGCAAAAAGGACATTTTTCAACTGTAAAAAAAGGATATAATGGAAAGTTTTATTCGCTGAGAAAAAGATGAATATTATTAACTAAGACATCTGAAACATTCCTAATGCAAAATATTTAATTTTCACGGGAGAGATGGTTGAGAAAACCAAACGGGAAGTTAAGGAGTTGAAAATCTATGCGGCAAATTTCTACAGAAAATGGGTCATTTTAAGGGGGTGACTTTCCATTATCAGGTCTATTTTTCTCAACGGATTATGAAAAAGGGTCTTAAAGAAATGCGTAATGTGAATAAAATTTATTCCAGTGGGTTACAGGACACTCACAATTCCATTTCAAAGTTTCAAAAAGGGCAAAAAGGACATTTTTCAACTGTAAAAAAAGGATATAAAGGAAAGTTTTATTCGCTGAGAAAAAGATGAATATTATTAACTAAGACATTTGAAACATTCCTAATGCAAAATATTTAATTTTCACGGGAGAGATGGTTGAGAAAACCAAACGGGAAGTTAAGGAGTTGAAAATCTATGCGGCAAATTTCTACAGAAAATGGGTCATTTTAAGGGGGTGACTTTCCATTATTAGGTCTGTTTTTCTCAACGGATTATGAAAAATGGCCTTAAAGAAATGTGTAATGTGAAAAAATTTTATTCCTGTGGGTTACAGGACACTCACAATTCCATTTCAAAGTTTCAAAAAGGGCAAAAAGGACATTTTTCAACTGTAAAAAAAGGATATAAAGGAAAGTTTTATTCGCTGAGAAAAAGATGAATATTATTAACTAAGACATCTGAAACATTCCTAATGCAAAATATTTAATTTTCACGGGAGAGATGGTTGAGAAAACCAAACGGGAAGTTAAGGAGTTGAAAATCTATGCGGCAAATTTCTACAGAAAATGGGTCATTTTAAGGGGGTGACTTTCCATTATCAGGTCTATTTTTCTCAACGGATTATGAAGAAGGGTCTTAAAGAAATGTGTAATGTGAATAAAATTTATTCCAGTGGGTTACAGGACACTCACAATTCCATTTCAAAGTTTCAAAAAGGGCAAAAAGGACATTTTTCAACTGTAAAAAAAGGATATAAAGGAAAGTTTTATTCGCTGAGAAAAAGATGAATATTATTAACTAAGACATCTGAAACATTCCTAATGCAAAATATTTAATTTTCACGGGAGAGATGGTTGAGAAAACCAAACGGGAAGTTAAAGAGTTGAAAATCTATGCGCCAAATAGCGTCTGAAAATGGGTCATTTTAAGGGGGTGACTTTCTATTATGACCCCTATTTTTCTCAACGGATTATGAAAAAGGGCCTTAAAGAAATGTGTAATGTGAAAAAATTTTATTCCTGTGGAATACAGGACACTCACAATTCTATTTCAAAGTTTCAAAAAGGGCAAAAAGGACATTTTTCAACTGTAAAAAAAGGATATAAAGGAAAGTTTTATTCGCTGAGAAAAAGATGAATATTATTAACTAAGACATCTTAAACATTCCTAATGCAAAACATTTTATTTTCACGGGATAGAAGGTCGAGAAATCCAAACGGGAAGTTAAGGAGTTGAAAATCTATGCGCCAAATAGCGTCTGAAAATGGGTCATTTTAAGGGGGTGACTTTCTATTATGACCCCTATTTTTCTCAACGGATTATGAAAAAGGGCCTTAAAGAAATGTGTAATGTGAAAAAATTTTATTCCTGTGGAATACAGGACACTCACAATTCTATTTCAAAGTTTCAAAAAGGGCAAAAAGGACATTTTTCAACTGTAAAAAAAGGATATAAAGGAAAGTTTTATTCGCTGAGAAAAAGATGAATATTATTAACTAAGACATCTGAAACATTCCTAATGCAAAATATTTAATTTTCACGGGAGAGATGGTTGAGAAAACCAAACGGGAAGTTAAGGAGTTGAAAATCTATGCGGCAAATTTCTACAGAAAATGGGTCATTTTAAGGGGGTGACTTTCCATTATCAGGTCTATTTTTCTCAACGGATTATGAAAAAGGGCCTTAAGGAAATGTGTAATGTGAAAAAATTTTATTCCTGTGGGTTACAGGACACTCACAATTCCATTTCAAAGTTTCAAAAAGGGCAAAAAGGACATTTTTCAACTGTAAAAAAAGGATATAAAGGAAAGTTTTATTCGTTGAGAAAAAGCTAAATATTGTTAAATAAAACATCCTAAACATTCCGAATGCAAAATATTTAATTTTCACGGGAGAGATGGTTGAGAAAACCAAACGGGAAGTTAAGGAGTTGAAAATCTATTCGACAAATTTCAACAGAAAATGGGTTATTTCAAGGGGGTGACTTTTCATTATGAGGTTTAGTTTTCTCAACGGCTTATGAATAAGGGCTTTTAAGTGATGTATAATGTGAAAAAAATTTATTCCTGTGGGTTACAGGACACTCACAATTCCATTTCCAAGTTTCAAAATGGGCAAAAAGGACAATGTTCAACAGAAAAAAATTGATATAAAAAAAGGTTTTATTTGCTGAGCACATCATTTCAAGGGGGTGACATTTCATTATAAGGTCTTGTTTTTGCAACGGATTATAAGTAGCTGCCCTTTCGTGAGTTGTCATTTGAAGAAAAAATTATCCTGTGTGCAATAGGACACCCGCAGTTTCGTTTAATGACTCAAAATGTACTTTTTTCAAGGGCATAAAAAGGCTATAAGGGATGATTTTTTGCGTTTTAATTTAATTGTAAATTATAAACTAAATCATCCCTTACCGTTTTGTATAAAAATAATTTTTATTTAATGGCTAGATCCTTATAGGTGGTCGTTTTTGAGGGCTGATTTTTCCTTATAAGGAATTTATTAGCAATGGAATTTAAAACTATACACTTACTTGAGTAGTAGTGAAAAACTTTTTCCAAGATATTCGCAATATCATAACAAAGTTTTATGGTCCTGTTTTCCCCATGATGTCGAGACTTACGGATGAAGTTATTCTTTTGATATTCACAATATTTATCCTACACTCCCAATGCTTTACATTTATTGGTTATTGAGTAGATCCTTCTCTGCATGTTTCATCCTTCTCTTCATCTTCAATTCATATCATATTTGGCTGTCATTAGTTCATAAAACGTAGGAAATTTTCCACAAAACTGACTGAAAAACATGTAACCTAATATCATTATTGCATCCATTCCAATGATTTCACAATAAATATTACCTGTTTCACATTTATTTGAATTGACTTCGATTTAATAAAGTTTAAATGCAACATTGACCATTAATTCAATCAATAATATCGTTAAAAATAAAATTTAATGTGATAAAGGTAATTCACACATAAATGACATAAACTGATAACTTTTGCAATTGAGCTGTCAAACTGAACTGACCAATGAAATTGAGGGTTTTCAGATTTGCTAAAAGAGACTTGAGCCACGGAAAATGTGATAATTATATCCAAATTTCTCTGCTAATTTAATAAGTTTCCAGAAAATATTAAATCATAAGCTTGTCGAAGTGAACCCTGGTAAATTTGGTGATTGAATAAGCCTAACTAGTTTATGTCCTTGATCCATGTAATGGATAAAATTAATTAGTTTTGAATAGAAATAAGTTTTATATATTCATTGATAATATCTAAAGTTACGATGAGGGTCTTGTGATAATTTTTAAGTTCATATTTTGAATCGTCGTTATTTACATTACACAGTTTTAATGAGAATATTATCGAAACATTTTAAAAACATCATTGAATTGTTTTGTAAACAACTAAATCATAGTAAGTATTTTCACCTAAACCGTATTATGTTTGTTTCGCCATCTGTGCAGCCAATGTAGAACTCTTAGCAATTTTTAATTCAAAAAACCTGTCAGATCAAAGCGCCATCTTCTAGAAATTCAATGAACTTATAGATTTAGTTTTTATTTTTAAACCATCGTAAATTTGTAACCTTATTGCATAAGAATGATTTTTATATAATGGCCAGATCCTTGGGAAATTAAAGCGGGAAGTTAAGGAGGTGAACATGAATACACTAAAATTGGTCTGAAAATTTGTCCTTTCGAGGGGTTACTTTTCTTTATAGGGATATAAATGATGAATGGATTTTAAATTATTGCCAGTACGTCAGTTGTAAGGTGAAAATTTTTTGTCCTGTGTGCAATAGGACACCCGCAATTTCGTTTCAAAGTCTCAAAAAGGACAATTTTCATGTGCATAAAAAGTATATAAGGGATGTTGTTTTTCGTTTAAATTTAATTCCAAATTATAAACTAAATCATCCTTAACCGTATTGCATAAGAATGATTTGTATTTAATGGTTAGATCCTTGAGAAATTAAAACAGGAAGTTAAGGAGGTGAAAATGAATACACTAAAATTGGTCCTAAAATTTGTCGTCTTCGAGAGGTGGCTTTATCTTATAGGGACATTAATGAATAACGGATTATAAATTATTGCCCTTACATGAGTTGTAATGTGAAAAAAAATTTGTTCAGTGTGTATTAGGACACCCGAAATTTCGTTTCAAAGTCTCAAAAAAGGATAATTTTCTGCTGCATAAAACGAAATGATTTACTCAAACTGTTTTTATTTATTTTTTATTTAGAAGAGCAAAAAATAGAAACTAATTAATCATTCATTGCGACAAACTTTGTCGTTAAGTTAATAAGTTAATAGTCAATTACGTTATATCTGAAATTCGTAAAGGAATATGACGACTACGTCCACTGTAGTGGAACGACTAAGCTTTTATGTCAACTTTGTTTAAATGGGCTTTAAAGTTCATTTTAAAATGAAAGTTGGAAACTATAAAACTTATCATGTTTTATTTTTTTGGTTTCAAAGGATCGCTTAAATTATTAATGGGGTTTTCTAGGATTATAAAGAATAAGGAAACTTATTTCATTTTGAAAAGTTGATAACATGTTTTTAATAAAAAGCTCAACTCTAAAGTATTCAAATTTTTGATTTTTTTTTTGTAAAAAAAATTATAACTTGTTACAGAGATACGGAGATAAGAAAATACCAAAAGAAAAATGATTTAGGATACTAGATGATCTTATGGATGGACCACGCTGATCTATAAAGGAAGGGATTCCACTTTCCTATTCCTTTATTGTACCTTTATTACCTCCAGCAAATTAATTAATAGTTATAATAAGGAATAACTTTATTTTTGAGAACCTTATTTTTTTTTTAATTTTATTTCAAATGAAACTTTGAAATTCTATGTTCCATAAATAACTTTTAGACTCATAAATATTTGAGGGAATAATTAAATATTATAGGAAGAAAATCATTCCTTTAATAGTTCTTACTGTAATTATATCAATGCTTGTCTGTACCACAATAAATTATCTCAACTAATGTACTCCCACCGTTTAATCAATCGTGAGTTCAATTTAGCTAAACTGCTTTGGTTATTTCATATTCCAAATGCTACTAATGGCATCTAAATACCTAGCGATTTCTTGTCAAAATTCATAATTCATAAGACTGTCATTCTTCCCACGTTTCAAACCCCATCACGACATGATTGCTTTACATTTAAGGGTTCCTCTTGCAACCCCACTCATAGTGGGACACAAATTTACTTTTGTCAAATATAATTTGATGTTTTCCCCTTTAAATTTCATCCATATGCTATAGTTTCAAAAATCGATAATAAAATTTCGAGATCAAAGAAAAAATTCAATCTAATTTTCAATTAATTCAAATTCAAAGTTTTCCTTATACCCTTTTGATACTTAAGAAAAATAGTGTTCAAATTCTTTTGTATTTTTTGTCATACAATAACAAAGCATCCAATACATAATGTCCAAGTTTTCAAAACAATTTAAACTATAAAAAGAACTCATGACAAGTTAAATGGAAAAGCGTTGTCCTGTACGTTTTGTTTTAGTAGTGGTACAAGAAGTTTTTATATCTTCTTTCCATATATTCTTCGTAAAATTAAATCTTTCCAAAGAGAAAAGGAAGTGGTGATTGATTATTGTAAAAAAAAGTACACTGTAATATCACTTTAAACACTTTCATCACTTTAAAAAGATAAATCTGTTAGGTATTGATATAGTACCCTTCAGTCCTCACTGAACAACCCCCATTCAAATTAAATCCTTGCAAACTTATTGGCGATAGATTGCAAAAGTTTCAAAGAGTTATCAACTGGAAAAAATCTACTTAGCTTCCAAACTATTGTAATACTACATTATGATTTAAAAAAAATGATGATTTTTTTTCTTAATTATATCGAAAATATTGGTGGGAATGACAAAAAAAAAATCCTGTGAAAGTTTAAGCTCTTAATATTAATATTAAAAGGTGCCGAATCGCAAATTTCGATTTTCTATTTAAATAACATGAGAACAAAAATCTCTTGCACTTTGGAAATTTATAGCTCACGTCGGTGACAATATTTCGGAATGACCAAGGTATCTTCTTGTAGAAAATTCAACGATCTACAAAAAAGGTCTCCAACTAAGTTTCTGATATATTTATTTCTTCAAAAGTTATTCGAGGTCAAAGTTGAACTAAAGAGAAATTTTAATATTTTTTCAATTTTTTGACACAACCATCAATTTTATGACAAAATTTTGTAGGACATTTTTTGTAGAGCACTTTTTTTCTATAACTATTTCTATAAAAGTTTTTTATATTTTTCACAGGTCTTAAGTTATTTGCATTAAACTGAAAATATTCGTAATTTTATTGCTTTAAATTAATAATATTCCCTTAATTATTATATTTTTAGCATAAAAAATATTTTTTTTTATTACTTAAAACCTGTGAAAAATACCAAAAACTTTTTAAGAGATAAGTTATAGAAAAAAAAGTGCAAAAAAAATAATAAACTTTTTTTTCTTAATTATATCGAAAATATTGTTGGGAATGACAAAAAGAAATCCTGTGAAAGTTTAAGCTCTTAATATTAATATTAAGAGGTGCCGCATCGCAAATTTCGATTTTCCGTTTAAATAACAAGGGAACAATATTCCCTTGCACTTTGGAATTTTATAGCTCATGTTGGTGACAATATTTCGGAATGATCAAGGTATATTCTTGTAGAAAATTAAACGATCTACAAAAAACGTGTTTACAAGTTTTTGATATATTTTTTTTTTCAAAAGTGATTCATGGTCAAAGTTGAATAAAAGAGAAATTTTAATACTTTTTCAATTTTTTGACGCAACCATAAATTTAATGAGAAAATTGTATGGGATATTTTTTGTAGAGCACTTTTTTTCCTATAATTTATCTCCATAAAAGTTTTTGATATTTTTCACAGGTCCTAAGTTATTTGCATTAAACTGAAAATATTCGTAATTTTATTGTTTTAAATTAATAATATTCCCTGCGTTATTATATTTTTAGCATAAAATTTTTTTTTTTTATTATTTAGAACCTGTAAAAAATATCAAAAACTTTTATAAAGATAAGTTATAGAAAAAAAGGGCTCTATAAGAAATGTCCTATAAAATTGATGGTTGCGTCAAAAAATTGAAAAAATATAAATATTTCTCTTTAGTTCAACTTTGACCTTGAATAACTTTTGAAGGAAGAAATATATCAAAAACTTTTAAAAGACTTTTTTTGTAGATCGTTCAATTTTCTACAAGAATATATTCTGGTCATTCCGAAATATTGCCACCAACGTGAGCTATAAAATTCCAAAGTGCAAGAGAATATTGTTCCCATGTAATTTAAATGGAAAATCGAAATTAGCGATGCGGCACCTCTTAATATTAATATTAAGAGCTTAAACTTTCACAATATTTTTTTTTGTTATTTCCAACAATATTTTCGATATAATAAAGAAAAAAAAGTTCATTATTTTTTTTGCGTTTTTTTTTCTATAACTTATTTTTATAAAAGTTTTTGATATTTTTCACAGATCCTAAGATATCTGCATTTAACTGCAAATATTCGTAATTTTATAGTTTTAAATTAATAATATTTACTGAAATATTATATTTTTAACATAAAAATTATTTTCTTTATTACTTAGAACCTGTAAAAAATATCAAAAACTTTTATAAAGATAAGTTATAGAAAAAAAAGTGCTCTACAAAAAATGTCCTATAAAATTTTCTCGTTAGATTGAAAAAATATAAATATTTCTCTTTAGTTCAACTTTGACCTTGAATAACTTTTGAAGGAATAAATATATGAAAAACTTGTTCAGGATCTTTTCTGTAGACCGTTTAATTTTTTACAAGAATATATCTTAGTCATTCCGAAATATTGTCATCAACGTGAGCTATAAATTTCCAAAGTGCAAGAGAATATTGTTCCCATGTAATTTAAATGGAAAATCGAAATTTGCGATGCGGCACCTCTTAATATTAATATTAAGAGCTTAGACTTTCACAGTTTTTTTTTTTTATCATTCCCACCAATATTTTCGATATAGTTAAGAAAAAAAATCATCATTTTTTTTTGAATCACTCTATTACATATTAATAATTGATTTAATTATTCTAATAAATAATTCCATTTGAATTTACCAAACTAAATTTGGAAGTTTCAATTTAATTAATTGAAATTGAACAAATAAGTGATTTCCCTTATACATTTACCTGCTGTGTATGTGAACAAATTGTTTTCATTATAATAAAATTAAAGCTTTTGTTAAATGCTTATTATATTTTCCAAATATCGATCCCATTAAGGGATATTGTGTTCAGTGTAATATATTTATGGTAATAGCAAAATACATATATATATTATACAGATTGAATGCTTTGTTGATTTAATGATCAAATAACCTATTGTAGATATTAGATGAACACATATTCATATAACATCCTCACAAAAACAGACATTCCCCCTAATCTTGCACCCTCTACGTATCCTCTAAAACCAGAGATTAATAAAATAATGAAATTATTTTCATATTAACATTAACTTTGTTGTACAAATAATTATTTTATACATATAATCGTGATGAAAACTTTATCAATTTTGTACACAAAATCAACTTTAGTGGTTATTTGTACAAACATTTCAATCCTTTAAAAATAAAATAAAATATTGATACTAGTGCGTTGAAATATTTGATTTATAATAAGAAAGTTATCAGGCAACAGATTATCCCCAAATTTTCAGTTCATTACAATACTTGAATATTGAATAGATCCTTCAGCCAATTTATTTCCAATTCATATCAAATATGCTGCCATTAACGCCCTATTGTAAACATGTTTCAATGTATATGTGCGTATTGGAGTTGGTGTTCAATGGAGAAATGAAATATCGAATTACCTCGTCGCAAATAATAACATTCTCCAACAAACAATTAAATTATCCTGTTTAATTAGAAATCAAAGATGTTCGATGAATATAATTGCCAATGAATCAATAAGTGAGGAAATGTTGCACTTGAACGAACAAAACAGCCTGGATTTGTTGGAAACTATTTTTTATTTGTGATTTTCTTAAATATTTTGCCAACTTCCACACTTGTTGCATTATAAAGAGATTCGTCCATTTTTTTTCTTCTTTTTTTAGGTGAAATCCTTTGGCTATCTGTTCCCGAAAATTAAGTAAAAGGGATTAAAAAACTGGTGGAGAAAACTGCATCCTTCAAAAAGAGTAACTTAAGATGCCAAAGGATCTCTGAATGGAATCTCCAGAAATGAGCCATAATTCAGCCGTTGATGGTGAACTAAATTGTCCTAGAGATTAACAGCCTTATAGTTGGGGATGTTTTTGCAGTCTTTTCCAGTATTTCCAACATTATTTGGCTATCTTTATCCTTATTGCCATCTAATTTCAAAGGTAATCTTTTGAATGAATAAGGTAGATATTGAAGTTGGTTCATTTATATGATAAAGTTTAAATCGTTATCTAAGGACAAAAACCATTGGTGGTTTCATTCACTAAATATGGAATTAGTTTAATTTAATTAGTTTTAATTTAATTCTTTCCCTCACTCGAAAAAGTGCCACAAATCATTTCTCCAGGAATACACCTGGAGAGGTACAATCGATAAATGATGAGGTATGATTTTTTTTTTATTGGACAGAGAAAAAAATACAAAACTGCGATGCGGAGGATCTTCCTATTAAAATTAAGAGCTTATACTTGGGGAGAATTTTTTTAAGGTGTCTAGCAACCCATTTTTCCGCGTCACTTGAAAAAAAGGCCCTGAGTAATATTTTTTCTGGAAAGGAGGCGATAGTCCAAATAAGTTTGAGAATCACTGGATTAAGGGAATAAAAAAAAGAGTGCATTCGGTATATTATTAAATCATTTTGGATTATCTTCTACCATTATTAATGTTAAGGTTTTTTCTTTCCCTCCGAAAACCATTATCTGTCATTACATTGAAGTTTTAGTCACTTGCATTATTTGTGTTTCAACCATGTTACCTTATATGTCTAGAAAATATTTTTTTTTATCCAAAGAAGATTCCTCCATTGGACCTGGATCCTGATGGAAAATTGAAAGAAGAGAAAAAAAAATCACCGAAAATTGCAGTCTATGGACATCGATTATTGAGTGGAGGATATGAAAAACATACTTTATCAATATAAGCATTCGAATTTTGGTTCTGGTGTTTTAAAATTGCCAGTTTTGGTACCAATGGCAAATATTGTAAAGGTAGAGGAATTAAATTTAACAGGAGTTTAAATTTAAATAATTTTAACTGGAGGTTTAATATTCTTCAACACAAAGTGGGTTGATAATTTAGATTTAAAAACACTTAAATATTTACAAAGTGCATTGAAATTTATTGATGTTTCTAGATAAGTCAACATTACTTGCATTTGATATAACTATTGGTTTTACACAAATAGGTTGCTGGCTTAAATATTCTTTTGCCTCTAATTATTCTTGAGTCAGAAACTTTTGAATCGTAGAATTAATATATAATGTAAAGTCTTTTACTATTATAATTTAAGATGAAGTAATTTAAAACCGTTTTTTTTTTAATTTTGAAAAAAAATTTTAAACTTTCCAAATTCAAACTTTTATGTATATCTTTTATCTAATTTTTACTGCAAAACAGAGAAGTAGTTTGCCAGTTTTGAATCTAAAGTTTTCCACTAAGATAACGGAAAAAGAAAAGTTGATAAATATGTATATATACAGCATTCATCCTCGTAATATTACATATACATAAATAAGTAGTTTTCTGCTTTTAGTAAATTTCTTCGTTTTTTTAAGTTTATTTTTAGTTTTCAGTGTAGATTCAAAATAAAAGCGACTGATAAGTTGATAAGGTGTTCCATTTCATTAACCATTCAGCCAACGCATTTCGATGAAAGTTTGGAAATTTATATGAAAAATTCAAGTTTAAAAGTTTCCAAAAGTTATGTTTCACCAAATTTTTTAAAACTTAAAACCGATATTTATATTCTAACGTATATAATTGCCCAAAAGAAATGGTTTAAGTGATAGAAAAACTTCTTAAAAGCTTCCTTTACCTATGTATAAATTTATATTATCATCCAAACGAAAATTTTTCTATATATTTTCCGGAAATTTACCAGTTCTTTTCTTGGTTAAAAAGTTTTTACATAGCAAAGAAAATGTTATCCCTTGTTTCGAAATATGAGCTTTTATTGTTAAAACACACACCCATTTTTTCATCGTTACATTGATCAAAAAAGTTTATTGAGGAAAGTCAATGTTAGCCAATTTCTTCCTCAATATGTTTATTGGTAACTTGATGTGTCAATATAATGTTTGTTGCGATACGAAATAGGTAAACAGAAATTTTATTAGAATTCGAATCATTTGATAGATGATGGCTGAATAATGAAGTGTACGTATTAGGTATGGAGCTATGTTTTATAAAATATTGAACTATATAGCACCAGTGTATTGGTTTCGTCTTGTACATGTATCGAAGATACACAAGTCGATTGACGTAAATATTACAGGAAAAATTTCCAGAGACCGAAACAACGTTTACATCATCTACTATCGGAGAGGAGATGGAGGTATTGATTTCTTATAAATTTTATGTTATATTGTGTTATGGTCATAGTTGCAGTTTATGGCTTCTATGTGATTTCAAATGCATTTATGTATTTTAATATTTCACAGAGATAATTTTTCCACCATAAAACTGAATATTTATCAGATAATTTTTACAAAAAAAAATCTTTTAAGTTTTTACTTTAAGTCCAAGGACCAATAACATGACTTTTTCGTGACCCTTGGAAGCAAATTTGTGGTTGATGGCGATTTAAATGCCAAACATCAGGACTGAAGTCCTCATTTAACACCGACCAAAGGCCAAAAATTACATTATGCCATTTAGGAAAATCATATAGAAATAATATCCACAGATGAACCAACTTCCTGGCCTAAAAACATGAAAAAAAGGGTCTAAAGGATTTTATCATTTCACAGAATTGGGTTTGTGATTTTTTTTTTTTTGTGATAAATGGAAAGATCATATATAAGTTTTATAGCAAAACTATTTTTTGTTTTTTTTTTTTTTCGCAATAATTTAAAAGTTATTTCAAAATAAAAATTAATTATTGAATTTTTTGAATCTAGTACCGAAGACACGCCGACAGCTCCCGAACAAACCCGAGCGCGTGTGACGTCATAATGTTAGTTGTCACTCATTGCAGTTGATACAGAAATAATAAGTACAGTGTTTTGATTGATTTAATTTTGTTGTGATAGTTAAATATTGAAATTTATATTGAAAATGTCGAGCCTTAAAAGTTACCGTTCTTGTTTTGTACCATTATGTACGAATACTACAAAAAAAACTACCAACAAAATGTTTTTAAATGTTGCCCAAGATGGTAAACGTCGAAATAAATGGTTTCAAGCAGTGCACCGGGATAATCCCAAAACAAAATCGGTAATTGGAATCAACTAACGACTCGTTTTTTAGCAATAAATTTTCAATATTATTGTCTAGTCACGTGTAAACGCTGTAAACGCTGTACTGTTATTAAATAACTATAACATTACGACGTCACAACTATGGTGACCACTCATGGCGCGTTTATAGTCACGTGATTTTTTTTTAAATTTTATCAATTTTTAATCGTTTATAATTAATTGAAAAAAAATTTTTTTAAGTTTTTTGCATTAAATATCAATATTATTAATAATAAAGTTTTAAAATACATGAAAAAAATCAATATTTTTTTTTTCAAGGTAAAAATATTCAGAGGACTAGGATCAAATAATAATCAGTCAAAACTATTTATTACATGCGCATGTAATAAATAGTTTTGACTGATTATTATTTGATCCTAGTCCTCTGAATATTTTTACCAATTTATCATCATTGAGGATCTGAAACTTTACAATAATTTCACAGAATGTTTCTAAAACGCATACTAAGGTTACAAGTTGTTTGGTTATATCATTCGACCATTTCCTAATGGTTTGCACAATACTTAAAGGAGCCAAGGGAATTACATCATCACAAAAATTCAGGAACCAAATAACAAATTGGGGAAATTTTCAAAAATATAGAAGATCAAAATTTAATACTAACCATCCCATTGAATATCAAAAAAGTGATAAATGTGGCCATTGGTTCTTTTATAAAAATATTTCGTATATAACAAAACCAATTTGGATCTAAAGATTGGAACTTTTGGGTACTGCATTCAATTCAAACGTAAAAAATAATTCAAAGATTTCAATCCAAAGTTTTGTGGAAAATAATTGGTGCACCATGGTATATAAATAATATGAAAATCCACGATGATCTTCTAGAGCAGCGGTTTCTACCATTTTTCAGCCGCGGACCCCCCAAGGAAATCAAGCATAATGCCAAGGATCCCTGAGTGAAAAAAAGGTGCAATTTTCGGACAATATTATATTTTAGTATTCTTCGGATCCCCAGAGATCCGCGGACTACAGGCTAGAAAACAATGTTCTAGAGGAACATATAAATGTGTGATCACTTGGCGAAAATAGACTTTATGATCTTCCCAAGATAAAGAAGTAACACAAATTTATAATTCTTATAAAAAAAAAATATGTAGGAAATACATGTTATTACCAAAAGATATTTAAGTAGATTGTTAACAAAATTGTAAACATTCCTTTGTACGGTTTGAAAGTTTTAGAGTATAAGTCAAACTTTTGAATACCTCTCGATATACGAAATTTTGCATTCTTCATTCGGTTTTAGGCAATCAACCGTTGAATTTTTCTTTATAAAATTTGTTATGTAATTTTATACTTTACTACCTTATAAATTAGGTTTTAACTACAAAGAGTATTGTCTTTTTTGTAATCATCTCTTAAAAATATTAGAACCATAGCGACTTAATTGTACATATGGATATTAGACTAGGCCAAGAAAATCGACAGTTTTTTTTTTTTTTTTTTGAAAAGTATATCGAAAATATTGTTGAAGGTGACAAAAAAAAATATCTGGAAGGTTAGAGCCCTTAATAATAATATTAAGAGGGCTATAATCTTTATTTTCGATTTTTTATTTGTGCTTTAATTTTTAAGTCAATGCTGGCTAACTATCAAAGTAAAAAAATCAATTGTACATATATTTACAGATAATTACATTCCCTACAAAAAACGTCTCTTTAAAAATTTTTGCCAGACACGCCATTTCCGAATAATCAAGCATTAAACATTGATATAGTTTTTAGATTTTTCTTCTTTATTTTGAAGTTTTGTAACTAACGAACAAATAAATATAAAGCAATGAACAATATAGACTCTTAAAGGGAATTAATTGTTCTACAAAAAAGGTTTCTAAATGTTTTTACATAAAATCACTTTTCAAAAGTAATTCACAATTAAAGTTGAATAAAATATTAAATTATTGTTTTTTTCGTTTTTTTTTTTTACGTTTTCGTGTAATAAATAGCTGTTAACCGAGAATAGGTGTGGATATATTATGAAATTTAGATATTTCAAGCAATAAGATTGATACAATGATGAATTCGATCATGTAAAATATTAATTTGTCCCACTGAATGAAAAAAAAAGGTTCAAAAACGAAAAAAACAATAAATTATTTTTTCCTTCAACTTTAGTTGTGAATAACTTTTGAAAAAGTGATTTTTTGTAAAAACCTTTAGAGACCTTTTTTGTAGAGCATTAAATTCTCTTTAAGAATCTACATTTTACATTTCAAATTCCAAAATAAAAAAGATAAATATTAAAATTATATCAATATTTAAAGGTTGATTATTCGGAAACGGCGTGTCTGACAAAAATTTTTAACGAGACCTTTTTTGTAGGGAATTTAATTTTCTATAAAAATAGGCGCAGATAATTTTTTTACCTTGGTAGTTTGACAGCACTGACGCAAAAATGAAAGCACAAATAAAAAATCGAAATTACAGATGATAGACCTCTTAATATTAATATTAAGAGCCCAAACCTTCCCGATATTTTTTTTTGTCTCCTTGAACAATATTTTTGATATACTTTTCAGGGAAAAAAATAGTCGATTTTTTGGCCCTGTCTTATGTATATCCTGAATTTTTTCTTTTTAATCTTAACAACGATGTATGGTGATTATTTCTTTTATTACTTGGGATATTCTTGATTTCTCAGGATCTCCGGAATGGTTTTTTTTATTCAGCGATTTGCTTGGTGACAGAAAAAAACCACACTATTTACCTTTTTGCGAAGAGTAATCGAATAGCTTAATCCAATCAATTGCAAATGGTAATATATGGTAATACATATTCATTTCACATGCTAAAACGTTTCACTATTGATCGTTATTATTTTCGTTTTCCGTGTATAAAATAAATGACTTCATTACAATATCACATAATTTACAATCTACCAAATTACAAAATCAATATGCAAAGGTTCATTTTATTCGCATCATTTGTTGCGCGTTGTTGGTCCATCAAGTTTCATTTAAATTGACTCTTGTTATCTTAAGACTTCTAAAGAGACCAATTTGGCGGAAAAGCATCTCAAATGTGCGTGCACTTTTCATGGTCGCTATTTATTTTTAATTAATTTTACAACGTTTGCAGTTGTGGAGGATTTCATTGACAAATGGCGTCAAATGGGAGAGGGCAAAAGAAAAATTGACTTATGTTTATTGGGAATTTCCAGTGGAAAATGTAATTTATTGGAAACGTTTGAGTATTGAGTCAAATACAGCGATGTGGAATGGTGTGGATAATTAATGAGACCTGGTTTTGCTTGGGATCAATTCATCATTTGGACGCCTTTGGTGTTGACATGTGAAATGAAAATTGTTTATTCAAATTAAATATTTGTGCATGCAAAAGTTTAATGCGTTGTTATTTAAATTAAACGTACTATTTTTTATGGTTTTTTTTATATCAGTAGTTGATTATTGACAAATTCTCTGTTGTAATGACTCCTTCGTATCTTTTTTAAAAAATTCTAAATTTCAAACATTATTCAGGATAAAAGAAACGGCAAAATAAAACATGAAAAATTGCAAGAATTTTTTAAAAAATTCCTTGAAGTTTTTCACAACATTTTTCATGGAAATTCAATGTTTAATGTTCATTTTCAAAAAAACTCATTGAAAGATTCAGTACAATATCATAACACATGAAAAAGCTTATGCAAGAATATTGCAAATATAGAGAATTTTACAATACATTCTTGGTTATTTGAAATGCATAGAACGATATTGAGCTATGCAGCTTTGAATTTCGAGAAGCTTTTTGAAATAAACTGAAAAGAATGTTTAGACATAAACCATTCAAATGTTTGCTCAATTATTAACAAGAACTTGTTTTGGAGTAAATAGATTTCCATTTTCCACTCATTCCATTTCCAAATTGAAATGATGCTGCAAAAGTTATAAGACGTAATTTTATCTTACAGGTGTTGAAAAACAATTAGTTTGAAGTTGTTCGATTGTTTCTTATAAGATACCTGTTTTAAAAGTTTTCTTCACATAGAAATGGGAACAAAATTTGAACTGCAGATGGTCAATAATGCATCCAGAAAGTCTGTCCAAAAAATAAATAATTTCAAGTCCTAGACCATTGTTAAAGTATTCGACAGATTTCGGAAAAAGTGTCCAATTGATTGCAATAAAATTAAGTGATTTTTTCAAAAGAATCACTGATTCATGATGCTTTTTAGAGTTAAAGTTTAAAGTTCTTAAAAATAATTCTTTACGTATTCTTTTTATTGATTTGAAACTTTAAAGCTCAATGACTTCGGGAACTTTACAAGAATCAAAAATTTATAAAGGAATCTAAAAAAAGAGCTTAATTTACTTATGATCAAAGTAAAAATAGTCATACAAATTTTAAAAGAAAAGCAACGATCCAATTTTGGTGGAAGTTTTAAAATCTTTGGACATTCAAGGCTTTAAAATCCTACATTTTTCTTCTATCGAAAAATCTTTTCTTATTAAAATGATAATATTTTCAGGGTAAGGATAATTGTGCTTCAAAATTGTAGCTTAATAGATTATTGAGTTTTCTGGATCCCTATTCCACCAAGTTAATAACAAATAGTTGGGCAAGTTTCCGCAATTGAGGTACAAAGATTTTTTCGACTATTACAATTCCAGGGTTAGTTATCCTTTTATTTCTATATTATTATAGGATAACTAACCCTGGAATTGTGATAGTCGAAAAAATCTTGGTACCTCCATTGCGGAAGTTTGCCCAGATATCTGGTCTTAACTTGGTAGAATAGGGATCCAGAAAACCCTATCATCTATTAAGCTACAATTTTGAGGCATAATTATCCATACCCTGGAAATATTATTTTAATAAGAAAATATTTTTTCTTATTAATTCTTATTTATTTCTTATTTCTTATTGTTTCTTCTATCCTCTTTTATTCAGAGTACCACATTCCCATAGAACGTGAAAAGCAGCTCCGTTAAAAATATTTTATAACGATTTCATCTAAGTTATACCATTTTTTCGAATCCTTCAAAATTTAATTTTACACCAATACTTTAAATGTTTCCTTGATTATTAATAGTCATTTCAACGACCAGGATCTTTAGCGGCTATTACTTTTGAAGCTTTTGTATTAAGAACTTTAATAATTAACATCACAATTTATTCAAGGTTTATATATCAACTTGTAAGATCCTTGAAAAAAGAGAGCTTTTTCTTTTAATTCTTAACCATGATTCAATTATTCATGGTTAAAATTGAATTATAATTGAATTATGGTTAAAAATTCAAATGAATAAAAAAAGCTCGTAATAATTCGCTAATAATAGCTCGCTAATAATTAAAACCCGATAAAGCTTTTATTTATTTTTTTCTAGAAGCAACCATCAACCTCTATAACATATCCATGATTCATATAAATCGATTCACAAATTTCTGAGAATTTTTTTTTCTGATTTCCAGCTTTTTTCGATTTTTGAAGAAACGGTAATACATAGGGATCTGAAACTTGCTGAATTATTGTATCTTAATAGTACCAACATACCCTGAAATAATAAACCAAATACCCTTCTGGGGCCGATTCACTATACTTAATGTCCTATGTCCTTTAGAAATAATTTAATAAGAGGATATAACATTTATATTATAAAACCAAAAAGTTACTGTTTTTATATCCAAATATCATCAACCTCATCTGGGACATAGATAGAATACTACAAACTTTAATTTGTGATTTTACAAAAAAAAAAACTTTCGATTTATTTTCGAGAAGAAATAATTTTTAACTTATTAAAGAAAATTGGATGGGGAATTCGAAAAAAATATTTTCGTAATTGCACCATAATTGAATTATGGTTAAAAATTCAAATTAATTGAAAAAGCTCTCTTTTTTCAAGGATTTTATAAACCGATAAAGCTCTTGATTTTTTTCTCTAAAAGCTTTAGATTTACAAGTTCCTAAGAATTTTTTTTTTCTGATTTCCAGCATTTTTTAAATTTTTGACGTAACGGTTATACATAGGAATCTGAAACTTTCCAAATCAATGTATCTTAATAGTACCATCATACCCTGAAATTATGAACCAAATACCCTTCTCGGGCCGATTCACTATACTTATCGTCCTATGTCCTTTAGAAATGATTTAATTTGAGGATATAAAATTTATATTATAAACCAAAAAGCTACTGTTTTTATATCCAAATATCATCAACCTCATCTGGAACATACATAGAATACTAGAAACTTTAATTTTGTGATTTTACAAAAAAAAAAAGAAACATTTGTTTTATTTTCGAGAAGTAATTATGTTTATTTTACCAAAGGAAATTATATGGGGGAATTCGAAAAAAATAATTTCGTAATTGTACCAAAATTGTATCATGGTTAAAAATTAAAATTAAAAGAAAAAGCTCTCTTTTTTCGAGGATCTTATAACCCGATAAAGCTCTTATTTTTTTTATAGAAGCTACAATCAGCATCTATAACATAACCAAAATTTAAATAAATCTATTGACAAGTTTCAGAGAAAACATTTTTTTTTTGACTTCCAGCTTTTTTCGATTTTTGAAGAAACGGTAATACATAGGGATCTGAAGCTTGCCAAATCAATGAATTTTAATAGTACCAACATACCCTGAAATTATGAACCAAATACCCTTCTCGGGCCGATTCACTATACTTATCATCCTATATCCTTTAATTCCATTTTTCCAGTTCTACAATGTGAGTCGCATTGGAATCTCCTCGAATTCTTTATAAAGTAATGGCGTGAAAATAAAACCTTTTCATAGATCTTTTTGAATATTGCATTGAACCATCTATCCCTGCAAAAATTATTATATTCAAATATTAATTGAATATTAAATCACTCATTTCATTTTTAAATTCCCACATTTTTTTTTTTTATATTTTGCAAAATATTTTAAGCCCTCCCAATTCTTTATTTCTTTTAATCAATCAAGTAGAAGCATCAAAAAGAAAAATTGTAAATAATTAATCAAAAGAAATGAAAGAAATATTAATTTCTTCACAACATTTGATATCAATATTTTCTTCTTGAAAAAGAGAAACGAGTGAAATTTAAATGTCTACAAAATTTTCGTCATTTATAAAATATGAATTGAAGTTTAAAGTTACATAAACGTGAAATTCTATTAAAAATATTTATTTATATATATATATATAATGCGAGTCATTTGATCTGTGAACATGGGTCATTTGCACAGTTCATCCCAATATTTCATCCCTGATAATCTCCTGTCGAGACATCAAAGAAGAATGGGCTTAAAAGACAGATATTCTATATCCATTTACCATCGTTTGAAATTCTCGGTTCGTTCACTCGCCCACCACCCTCATTCTCTATCGACCACATGAAAATTATTTTCATTAAATTATTATTTATTATATCGAACGATGATATAAACAATAAATATAAAACAAACATGTTGTATAGTGTATACATTATCCTCGATTATAAATTCTCATTTTCATATTAGTTTGTCATAAATAATCACGACAAGCACCAACGTTTATCAACGTCAAAGACATTAATATGACTGGCCGCTTTGTATATTTGCATATCGTAAAAAAACCACATCGTAGACGAGACGAGAATCATGCGACAAATACCTCATCACCTCATTAAAAAATATTTTTTCTAATTTCTAAAGGTTAATTATATATTTCTATACTAGAAATTCAAAACTATTCGGCCAATTTTCTTCAAAATTAATATTTTTTTCGCATAAACCTAAAACAAAGTTTTATTAAGTCTTATGCAACTTTGGCTTTGGAATCAATGCAATATTTCCCTGCTTATTACTTCAACAAAAAATTAATTTCAAAGTCTGACAACTTATGAATCATTCCAACGAATTTTTTTACCACAACTTGAACTTCATGTTGCCACATGACGCTGCTTTGAATGTTAATGGGAAAATAGTTCAAGCTTTGCCTGTAAAGCATGTTAAAGACGAAAAATTTCATTTTAAAATGAATCTCTTTTCCATATGAAATTGGTTCAATTTATTTGTTTTATTTACCCTTACCGGTCCCCGTATTATAAGTCGTTCAAGAGGAAAATTTAAAGGCTTTTTGCAATATTTTTTCCCTTTTGTTTTCGAATAACAGCGGCAAGTCATTTCCGTTTCTGAGTGCTGCTTGAAATTTTCTGCATTTTTGTGATTTATAAACATATTTAATTCGCTTGAAGAGCTTTCAAGTGTATTTAAACTTTTGCTGTTTCATAAAAGCTCGTAATATATTTTAAGAATGGAAAATATTTTTTATTAAAACTCCAATTCCGGTTTTATTTGATATCCATTAAAAAATTTGCTTCTTGAACATTATTGAACAACTATTGAGTATACAAAACTTTGTAGAGTAGTAAATCTTTATCTATACCTTGAAGTTTGCAACTGCTATTAAATCTTTATTGCATTCTGATTTCGATTTTTATTTGACCAAAGTAGTTAAAAGTTGGTTCAGGAATCAAGTATTTCCAGGAAAATAAATGCATTTTACAAAGAACTATGTTTTCCTTCTAATAATTTTAAAAATTGAAGCTTTTCTTACATTTTCTTAAATTTCAATCCAGATTTTGTCCTTAACACTTAAATTGCATGTAACATCGTTAAATAAAAGATGATTTGCAAACCAAGGGCAGTTTCGGGTTCGTAACAATGTATTAAGAGATAAAATAACAATCTTTTTTGAATTCCAAACAAAAAAATTTTTCGTCAAAAAAAACCGTGGGTTAACAATCGTTAATTTTTCACGAAATTGTCAAATTTAAAAAAAAAATTAAAGAACGCCAATCGTAAGTATACGTTCTATAGTACATGCTGTGCAAATTTTTCTAAAAACAAATTACGTTTAAGGGATGAAATCGACCATCAAATGCCGGAAGAAATCATTTTTCGTCAAAAAAAAAAAACCGTGGGTTAGCCATCGTTGAGTTTTCACGAAATTGTCGAATTTGAAAAAAAAATTTAAGGATGCCAATCGTAATTTTACGTCGTTATACACGTGCTGTGTAATTTTTTCTAAAAACAAACTATGTTTAAGGGATTAAATCGACCATCAAATTGCCAGAAAAAATCATTTTTCGTCAAAAAAAACTATGGGTTAACCATCATTGATTTTTCACGAAATCGTCAAATTTTAAAAAAAAAAATTTAAGGATGCGAATAAAAAGTATACGTCCTTTTGTATATGCTGTGCAAATTTTTCCGGAAACAAACCACGTTTAAGGGATGAAATCGACCATCGAAGTGCCAGAAGAAATCATTTTTCGTCAAAAAAAAAAAACCGTGGGTTAACCATCGTTAATTTTTCACGATATCGTCAAATTTCAAAAAAAAAATTAAGGATGCCAATTGAAAGTATACGTTTTTTTGTACATGCTGTGCAAATTTTCCTGAAAACAAACCACGTTTAAGGGATGAAATCGACCATCAAAGTGCCAGAAGAAATCATTTTTCGTCCAAAATAACTATGGGTTAACCATCGTTGATTTTTCACGAAATCTTCAATTTTCAAAAAAAATAATTAAGGATACCAATCGAAAGTATATTCTTTCTGTACATGCTGTGCAAATTTTTCCGAAAACAAACCACAATTAAGGGATAAAATCGACCATAAAAGTGCCAGAAGAAATCATTTTTCGTCAAAAAAAAACCGTGGGTTAACCATCGTTGATTTTTCACGAAATTCACAAAATTTCCAATTTTTTTTTCCTATGCCAATCGAAAGAATACGTCTAGTCGTATATGTTAAGCAAATTTTTCCGAAAACAAACCACGTTTAAGGGATGTAGTCGACCATCAAACTGCCAGAAAAACTCATCAACCCATCTAAACTTCAATCGCATGAAAAATCGTTGATGTTTGGGATATTTGGATTTTACACAAATTAAAGGAGCTCTACGTTACCAAGCGAATTAATCATTAATCATACCAAATGATGAAAAATATATTATTTTCGATAACGTAGTCCAAAAATAAACATTTTCTAAGCGAAATGAGCCACCAAAATCGACATCGAAAGTAAAAATTCACCCAAAGAAGATTATGTTTTTTATATGGTAAAACTACAAAGGTATAGTCTACTTTAAGTTGCTTCAAAGAAATTAAACTATTGATTTGGATGTCTACTGTAGTTAACTATCAAAATTGAACAAGGAAATCGAGAAAAACCGCCCTTAACTGGCCAAGGGCATCGCAAAAGTAAGATGTTCCATCAGGATAACGCCAAACTATGCATCATTGATAACTTGTACAAAATATATAAAGCTCAATTGGGAACCAATGCCACATTCATTCAATAGCCCTAACCCAATACTTATATAAACTAAATTTACAAAACAACTTTAAAATTTGCTTCTAAAAACCAAAGTTTCTTCGAACATGAAATTTTTCAACTTACAGAAAAATGGCAAAAAGAAATTATTATTTTTGCACCATCTGCCATTTGCAATTGCAATATGTTACACTTACAACATTCGTGGGTTAGTTGTGTCCAATGACACAATTAACATTAAAAATTATAGTTAAACAACATTAATAATATTTTAAAAATAATTATAGTATAAAGAGTATTTTTAAATATAATAACACTAACAACAAATATCACTAAAATCGGTCTGTCAGGTCAAGTATTGATATTCTTTGGAGATGCTTAACATCCGCACTGTTATCAAGCAAATTCAAGGCAAGGTGGTTTGGGTAATGATCTGTTTGGGGTAACCAACAAAATGGGTACTAATCATTGATAATTATTTGTTGATAATGTTGATAAATTCACTTTGGAAAATATGAAAAAAATGACAATGTTTTTGTAACTTTTCCTATCAATATTTACGGTATATTCCTTTTCTTATAAATATCACTTCCTCGACAATACTATAATACGAAATAACTTTTCAATTCAGTGGAAAATACAGGAAAAGATAAGTTTTTAAATGGAAAATTTCATAATTGCACCATTAAAACAAAGACCGAATACAAACCCGAATGCTCCCAATAGTATTCTAGAAATTTTTATAAATTTTATTTTCTGAAAAGAAACACGAAACATAATATTCGAAACTAATTTCATCCCCAAAGATTTCCCTCTACCAAATTGTATAACGCTCACATTGCGTTTTAAAGTACAATTTCTGGCATTATCTTAAAAATAAATTCAATATTTAATTAAATATTCAAATTTCCTTTAACTGAAATAAATATCAATTAATTTGCTTCTCTATTTGTATTTTAACGGAACATGTTCCGAGTGGAATGATAAACGAATTAAATAAACTAATTTACATTTTCATAATTGAAAATGAAGGAAATTTAAAATGAAATAGAAATTTGATGCTATCGTGAATTATAATCGTACAAACACAACAATTTTCTTCGACACAAAAAATCTTTGCTGAAATTTTATCATTCAATGGTCAAATTTTATTCTTTTATTATTAGTTTTAGAAAAGCTCTGAATAAGCTCTGAATAAGCTCTGAATAGCTCTGAAGCTCTGGAAAGCTCTGTAATAAATCATAACAGTTAGGATAGTTTTTTTTTATTCTTATTTTAATAAAAATTGAACACTAGTTGTTTTTTTTTCCTCTTGGGATAAATTATTTTGATCTTGAAAGTAATCATCTTAAGAGTAAATATAGAAAAACAAAAAAAACTAATATAAATTATTTTTTTATGTTACCTTAGACTTACAATTATGAAAATAATATATTTTTTGCTCCTATATGTGTTCTATTTTTTATTAGAGTTTTGTGAAAAAAAAAATGTTGAAACACTTCGAAAAAAAAATAAAACCGAGGTATACTATTTGGCGTAAATAACAATTCATTTTTTTCAAAGTGTTGCACCAACTATTTTTTCACGCAATTTTTATGAGTTATAGTGCTCATGTGGAAGCATAAAATATATTTTTTTCGTTATTGTCATTTTCTGAGAACGCATAAAAAAAATATTTCATTTGTTTTTCCAATTTTTTTTGTATAATTTTTTTTTTTCTAAAAATTTCAAAAAAACTATATGATATACTCTGTAAAATGATCTAAAGCCATATCTAGCTTAATTTGTTTTTGAGATATATAACTTTGAAAAATAGCCATGCGGGGGGACATTTTTGCCCTTATCTCCAAGTCAAAGAGGAATTTGGTTGCGAAAAGTATATAAAATGTATTTGTATATCAAGCCGATATTTTAACATAAGTTTCGACCTAGGTTCCTATTTGGGGGCCAACTTGCCATGTGGATCCTGCTAGACCCTTTGATAAAAATAAGAATTCATTATATTAACATCTAATTTAATCTGGGAAACATAATTAATAGTTTGGAGGAAAATAATTTTTCTTTTTTATCTTTTAGGGACATTACTTATTACAATTTACGACAAAATATTTGTCCTATAAAACGATGTTTAAGGTACAATATTTTTTTTATTATTAATTTATATAAAGGAGTTTTTCTTGGTCACTTTTCCAACCTTTAAGCTCCATCTATTATTATTTAACAGAAAAGTTAAACATTTAAAAATTAAGAAATTAAATTAGAAGTTTGCAGACTTAAAATGCATTCTTAACACATTTCCTCGAGCTTTAATTCAATAATTAAATAAGGATGTACTTTTCTTTTGAGCTTTTAAAACGTTTAAATATATAAACTTTTCTGTTGCATTCGTAAGTTGATTTGAAGAACTTGAACCACGTAAAGTACACCAAACTATATTTATTTAATGTATTGGCAAACGGAGGAAAAAATAACAGTTTAGTTATTTCTTTTATTTATTTAGATCCACTTGAAATCAATGATATAAGAGAAAATTTTGTGGTTTATTTTTAGTTGAAATCTCTAAGTTTTCCCCGAAACTATTTATTAAAATTTGAAAGTGATATTGAAGCGTAGGTTACAGAAAATATATGAATATTTTAATTTTGAAAAAAAATTTACCCAAATTGATTATTTTATATCAATTTAAATTATCCATTGATGCATCATCGAATCCTTATTCTTGATTACAAAAAATACGCTTTAAATAAATTGATTTACGTTTGAGCAAAACTTGCATACTACTTCCGCGAGTGAACTATACAAAATGAATTTAAATTCTAAAATATCATATGGAAAATACAAATCGAAAATTACGAACAGATCTACTCAACATTTTTCAATGGCTATAGAAGATAAATCGGATTAAAGTAGCTTATACGATACGTCTGAATAGCGTTTTATGTAAAAAGAGATAAATTACTCTCAACGGTATACTTATTCAAGGTACAATTCTTACTATTTGCTGCTAGAAAAGTTTATTTTCATCAAATAAATTCCATTTAAGCCGAAGCCATTTTATTAAAATCGAAGTGTTTGGAAAATTTTCTGGAAATTATTGATCCCTTATTGAATTACCTATTGCAATAAAATCTATGCGATACATTTTTTTTTTTTTTGTAAGCTGGAAATAAATTTAATTTGGTACGGAAAAATGGTAGTTGTAATATTTGCTCTATTATTTTTATATATGAATTATAATTAATTTAGAACAGAAGATAAAACGTATTCCCAGGAAAAATATCAAATCAACCTTTTGGTCCCTAAAATTATCATTTTAGGAAGTTTTTGAATGTTTTTAAGTACTTATCTTTGACCATACTAACATCATGGAAAATACCATAAATCAGACGTTTTTTATTTATAAAAAAAAAATTTTCAACGAAACCCAAGCAAAAACTGTTGCAGTTATAAAACAACTACTGATAAAAAATCTTTTCTTTCCATTGGTTCCTTTTATCGTTGAATTAGTCTCCATTAACAATAAAGCTTTCCTTGTTAATCAGTAATTAATTCACCAAAATAACGAGAAGAATAGACTTTTGCTAACTGTTTTCCTCCATAATCCGATAATTATAATATAAATATGTACAAAACTGGGCCAAAGAAACCGACTTTTTCTTGTTTTTAAATATATATCGAAATAATTGTTCAAGGTGACAAAAAAAAAAATATCGGGAAAGTTTGAGGCCTTAATATTAAGGGGGGAAGCTGGTCTAGAATTTTGAAGAAACCGAAATTTTTTTTTTGTCTTAAAAGGTAGTTTAGGGTCTTAAAAATAACATACCAAAGGATGGATGCCGGCAAAAATGTATAAATGCCCAAAATTATAAATGCCCATATTAAAGGTATATACTCATTAAATATGATTTTATAGTACTTAAAACTTTAAACGCGTTTTTCTCGAAATCTCTTTTTTTTGAACTGGCCAAAGACATAACTCGAGCAAATCTTCACCGATCTATACGAAATTTTCACAGTACATTCGAAATACCTTTCTCCGGAGACGTACGTAGGATTTTTTTTTATATTGCATAGTTTTTTTTTAATCAACAATTTTGTCGTTTTTTTATACTGAAAATTTTAATGTTTTCTTCAAACGTGCACCATTTCGCGGAAAAACAAAATATCGAAAAAATCCTACGTACGTCTCTTGCTGTTGTTATATAGAAACTAAAAAATTTCAGAATTTTGTTCCAGGACCAAAATTAAGGAGATTACATCCTCGGCCATGGACCCGTCTAAAAAATGAGGCGCCTCCGAAGAAATGCTGGACAGCCGCCATTTTGAATTTAATTGACACGAAAAAATTTGAATTTGTAAATTAAAACCTAAATTATAAAACTTCTTTCACAGATTTTCGATTGATTTTTTTGTTCAGTCACAAAAAATTCATAAATTATGCCTATTTTTTCACGCTCTAGACCAGCTTCGCCCCTTAATATTAAGAGGTCTATCATCTGTAATTTCGATTTTTTATTTATGCTTTTATTTTTGCATCAATGCTATCAAATTATCAAAGTAAAAATATTCATCTACACATATATTTATAGAAAATTTAATTCCCTACAAAAAACGTCTTTTTAAAAATTTTTGCCAGACACGCCGTTCCCGAATAATCAAGCTTCAGACATTGATATAATTTTAGATTTATCTTTTTTATTTTGGAATTTTGTAACTAACGAACAAATAAATATATAGAAATTAACAATATAGATTCTTAAAGAGAATTTAATGCTCTACAAAAAAGATATCTTAAAGATATTACATAAGATCACTTTTTCAAAATTGGTTCAACAAAGAAAAAAACAATAATTTATTTATTTCTTCAACTTTATTATTGCATAAATTTTGAAAACTGATCATTTTGGGTCAAGTGACAAAAAATGCAAATGTAGACCAGTAAAGCTTTGTCGAAGTGGTAGTAATTTATTTTTAAAGGCAAAGAATAATGTTTCAACATGAATATAGCTAAAAAATTATAATTATTAAACTGAGCCAGAAAAATCAACTTTTTTCTTTTGAAAAGTATATCGAAAATATTGTTTAAGGTGACCAAAAAAAATATCGGGAAAGTTCGACCCCTTAATATTAATATTAAGAAGTCCATCATCTTTAATTTCGATTTTTTATTTGTGCTTTCATTTTTGTGTCAATACTGTCAAACTATCAAAGTAAAAATATTCATCTACACTTATAATTTTAGAAAATTAAATTCCCTACAAAAAACGTTTTTTGAAAATTTTTGCCAGACACATCGGTTCCGAATAATCAAGCTTTAAACGTTGATATATTTTTAGATTTATCTTCTTTATTTTTGAATTTTTGTGACTAACGAACAAATAAATGTATAGAAATAAACAATATATTTTTTTGAAGGAAATTTAATGTTCTACAAAAAAGGTTTTTGAACGTTTTTACATAAAATCACTTTTTATGGATTTTTGTGTAAAAAAATCGTTTTTTAATTTTTTTCTATATGGAGTTATATTTTTTAAAATTTAAAAGATTCATAAATGTAAATGAAATTAGATGGGAAATTCGAAAAAAATATATTCTTAATTGTACCAAAATTGTATCATGGTTAAAAATTCAATTTTAAAGGAAAAGCTCTCTTTTTTCAAGGATCTTATAAACCGATAAAACTCTTATTTTTTTTAGAAGCTAACATCAGCCCCAATAACATATCTATAACTCAAATAAATAGATTGACAAGTTTCAGAGAAAAATTTTTTTTTCTGATTTCCAGCATTTTTCGATTTTTGAAGAAACGGTAATAAATCCTAATTGATTGAAAAATTTTATTTTTCTTACAACTTACTATAATTTCATATATAATGACATATCTTTGCAAAAAAATAAATAAATCGATTTTCGTCATTTTCCAGCGAAATTAATGGTATTTAAATCTTTGAAAATTATTCACTTGATTTTGCTTTTTATTGCAATAATAGTTTAATGATAGAGGAAAAAAATATCTTCATCCTTAAATTATAAAAGCTCAGTTTTGAAATGGTTTATGAAAAGCTTTATTTTAACATCCATGTGATGTAATAAACCTTTGTTCTATTGAAAAAAAATTAAAATGGTTTTCAGGGTAGAAAAATGCATTCTGTGGCGGAAAACATGAATAATTATGAAAATAATTTTATGTACAACCACTCGCTATGGTTAAAATTTCAAATTAATAGAAAAGGCTCTCTTGTTTCAAGGATCTTATAAACTGATAAAGCTTTTTTTTTTCTAGAAGCTACTATCAACCTCTATAACATATACAAAATTCAAATAAATCGATTCACAAGTTTCAGAGAATTTTTTTTTCTGATATCCAGCATTTTTCGATTTTTGAAGAAACCGTAATACATAGGGATCTGAAACTTGCCGAATCAATGTATCTTAGTAGAGTTACATAAGCAACCCTTAAACTAACCCCAATATGACACTTTAATTAAAACACATTTTTTTCCTTATATTTTTCATTATATTTTTCCATGTCATTTGAGATAAATTAGCACATGTAAATTACGTGCCTTGTACATAATTGTAATTAAACGCTTTTTGTTGATTTCACTAAAAATGTTATATATGAATTGAACTTATGATGTTGACTCTGCAGATCTCACGGTTTGCAAATGCACAGCTTCGCGAATTACGCGTTTTAATTATGGCGGTTAATTCAAAATTTCTTAGCGTCTCTAAAAGAACGCCATCGGGTCTATAAATAGACCCTCTTGCATCAAATTAATTAGACTTAACGCGATTTTCGTTATTAACGCACGTTAGGCGGTTTTCCGTTATATCTCAATTAATATAACACTACATATTAAAAATCATAAATTCAATTCATTAAAATAAATCGTTGTAATTTCAAATAATAATTAAGCAATAAAGTGTATTTTTGGACATTCAAAAATTGAAGTTGCGTTCACTTTAAAACCCAAAAAACATAACTGTAGTACCAACATACCCTAAAATTATGAACCAAATACCCATCTGTGGCCGATTCACTATACTTATTGTCCTATGTCTTTTAGAAATCATTTAATTTGAGGATATAAAATTTATATTATACACCAAAAAGTTACTGTTTTTATATCCAAATATCATCAACCTCATTTGGGACATAGATAAAATATTACAAACTTTAATTTGGGATTTCAAAAAAAAAAAAAAAACATTTGGCTTATTTTCGAGAAGTAATTATTTTTAACTCATTAAAGAAAATTGGATGGAGAATTCGAAAAAATAGTTTCGTAATTGTACCAAAATTGAATCATGGCTAAAAATTCAAATTAAAAGAAAAAGCTCTTGTTTTTCAAGGATTTTATAAACCGATAAAGCTCTTATTTTTTTTTCTAGAAGCTACTATCAACCCCTATAACATATCCAAAATTCAAAAAAATCGATTGACAAGTTTCCAAGCAAAATTTTTTTTTCTGATTTCCAGAATTTTTCGATTTTTGAAAAAAATGTAATACTTAGGGATCTGAAACTTGTCGAATCAATGTATCTTAATAGTACCGACATACCCTAAAATTATGAACCATATAATTTTAGAAACATTTTAGAAATAATTTAATTTGAGGATATAAAATTAATATTATAAACCAAAAAGTAACTGCTTTTATATCTAAATATCATCAACCTCATCTGGGACATTCGTAGAATACTACAAACTTTAATTTGTGATTTTACAAAAAAAAAATCGTTTTTTTTTCGAGAAGTTATTATTTTTAACTTATCAAAGGAAATTGGATGGGGAATTCGAAAAAATAGTTTCGTAATTGTACCAAAATTCTATCATGGTTTAAAATTAAAGTTAAAAGAAAAAGCTCTCTTTTTCCAAGGATCTTATAAACCGATAAAGCTCTTATTTTTTTTTCTTGAAGCTTTCATCAGCCCTTATAACATATCCAAAATTCAAATAAATTGATTGACAAGTTTCCGAGAATATTTTTTTCTGATTTCCAGCATTTTTCGATTTTGACGAAACGGTTATACATAGGGATTTGAAACTTGCCGAATTAATGTATCTTAATAGTACTAACATACTCTGAAAATTTTCTTGGCCGATTCACTATACTTATCGTTCTATGCCCTTTGGTGTTATGTTATCAATAATCCCCTAATTTCCCATCTTTAGTAGATGTTTGCTTACTTTCACTGATTAAGAAAATATAGCCTTGAACATGAACATTGTGCAAAAAGGATAATGAACTTTTGTTTCTTAAATACAGATAAAAAAATGTAAAAAATAAAAATGAAAATTTTAAAATTTTCCTGATTAATAATCCATTATTGTTGTTTAGTTCGAAAACATAGAAAAGGCAATTAAATCTTCAGTCTTGTTTCCACAAAAACAATTAGAAGCCAAAAGCTCACATTACACAACAGCACTAACATTTAATAGCCATTACCTGAACTACTTTAAAGCCGTTTTTATCTATGTAACGTTTCCCGTTTTACTTTCATCATTCTTATCAGTGGCACATTACAACGAATATTGTTATTATTAAAATTACAATTTTGCTGTGCAAAGAAAGCAAATGAAGCTTTAAAATTAAACTACCTCCATCTCTTTCTTTCTCTCTATAAAGCACACGTAGAACATTGAGTTCTCTCATCATTCCTTATGGAGACTTTGTCGAAGTAAAAGTCACGAAAAAGAAAGAAACAAAAATAGCGGAAACACTTTGGAAAAAAGAAAATGGAAATAATTAGTTGCCGGAAATAAAAAGGAGAAGTGTTTGTTTTTCTTTTTTAGTGCGTCATCGAAGCGGTTCCTATTAACAATGCAATGACATACTTGAGATAATTCGTTTAAATGCAACGATAAAATTTTCCTTCGGGGTTCGACCTGTTTAACACGAAAACGTTGACGTCAGAAAAAAAAAACGGTTTACATCAATAGAAAAGAGCAGGTGGGTGTTTTATTTGAACAAAGTATTGAGTCGTTTCATTACTTCTTTATGTAATTTACAACTTTGATATTGCTGAAATTTCTTTATGTTTTTTATAATCTTTTAAAAATTTTTTTAAGTAGAACTTATGGTCAAAAATTTAGTGTTCTACTTGTTTTAAATTAATACCATTAAAAGTGGAAAATTTACACATTTGTTAAGGCATCTTTTGAAATTGGTTATAAAACATGAGTTATAATACTTGAGGAAAAAAAACATACACAATTTATACTGAAAAAAAAAATATTTTTATATTTATCTGAATATATTTAAGGGTCAGTCCAATTCAGTCGGTCCAGCACTGGTCGCTTGACTGATTTTTTTTCGCAGTCACCCCAATATGTTGGTAGTTCAAATCCATAATTATTTTAATTTTATTGTTTTTAGTTTTCCGGTGGTGGCCATATTAGTTTTACTAGGCGCAGACATTTTCGCACTTTTAAGGGTTTGCGGGAACTTGATTATCTCAGGCCCTATTTGTCCTATCAAAACGAAACAAGAAGCAGTGTGTTCACAAAAATTTAAACTATATGATTATAATACAACGTTTTCACCTTAATGTAATTCTAAGGGGTGAAATTTCAGCCGAAATTTTTACCTCTCATTTGTAAAACCTCCAAATTTCACGGAAAGATTGTGAATGAAGGAAAAGACTCTACACGTTAAAACTTTTTCTACAAATAATTAGGTACTAGTTGTATTAGAAAACAAAATTTGAAGTCTGGGACTTTAATCTTTTTTAAAATAAAAAATAACAAAATTTGGAAATTTTCAAAATTTGCAATTTTCTGAGTTCAATATCTCTAGTCGGGGACCAGATAAAAATTTGAAATATCACCTCATTATAGTACTGTATGATAGTATTATGCACCTAAAATTTGGAGTTTGAGATTTGACTAGGAGCAGAAGTATTGCAAGCACAAAATGTCATAATAATGCATACTTCAGTAGGTGAATATAATGTATTTAACCATTTAATATGTAACATATATTTGGCAAAAAGAACATTTTCCGCAAAACAACATATACCTACTCTGGGCTAGCTATTATTCATATCTTAAATTAAAAATATATACTTCTTTCTGAAAGCTTATAATGTATGTACGTACCCAAATTATTAACTTTATTACCATTACATACAATTATTACCATTATTAGCTTTCAGAAAGAAGTATAGGTATTAAATTTAAGATATGAATAACAGTTAGCCCAGAGTATATGTTGTTTTGTGTAAAATGTCCGTTTTACCAACTATATGTTACATATTAAATGGTTAAATACATTATATTCACCTACTGAAGTATGCATTATTTTGACATTTTGTGCTTGCAATACCTCTACTCCTAGTCAAATCTCAAACTTCAAATTTTAGGTGCATAATGCTATCATACAGTACTATAATGAGGTGATATTTCAGATTTTAATCTGGTCCTCCACCAGAGATATTGAGCTCAGAAAATTGCAAATTTTGAAAATTTCCAAATTTTGTTATTTTTATTTTAAAAAGGCTTGAAGTCTCAGACTTCAAATTTTGTTTTTGAATACAACTAGTACCTAATTGTTTGTAAAAAAAGTTTTAACTGGTAGACTCTTTCCCTACCTTGACAATCTTTCCGTGAAAATTGGAGTTTTTACAAATGAAAGCTAAAAATTTAGGCTGAAATTTCACCCCTTAGAAATACATTTAGGTGAAAACATTTTGTTACAACCTTATAGCTTATATTTTGATGAACACATGCTTTTATTTTTATTTTGATAGGACAAATAGGTCCTGAGATAATCAAATTTCCGCAAGCCCTTAAAAGTGCGAAAATGTCTGCGCCTAGTAAAACTAATATGGCCACCACTGGAAAACTAAAAACAATAAAATTAAAATAATTATGAATTAGAACTACTAACATGTTGGGATGATAGCACACATAGTTTTTTTTTTATAAAATGGTTGAGAAACCATTTCACTTATTTTTGTACCACTTTATTTGAACTAACCCTAAAGACATTGAAGAGCTTTTGTGCGATTTCTGCGTAAAAAGCTCATTGTCTTAAAACTTGCTCTAATTAACTAATTAATAAATGATGATTTTATTTATGTTTTTGATTGCATAATTTAAAAAAAAGAATTTAAAATTTATAAAAATTAATACGTAGGAGAGGTACACGAAGTTAATCTTCAAATCGTTGAGGTAAAAACATAGTAAAAACATATTTGATTGATTGAAAAATTTGTCGTCTTTTAATCAACAGCCAAATCATTCATTTTTCCAAGCAAATAAAAAAAATGCTTAGAGAACATTGATGAAAAAAATTAGAAATATCTTTGCAAGAAAAGTTTGTTGGAAAAGTTTTTCAAATATTTATAAATTGATCTGAGACTTACAAAAGATAACGCCAAACTTGCATAGTGAAACAACCCCCAACGGAAATCTTTTAATTTTCAATTGAAAAGTGCAACGTTGCACATTTTGAGCAGAATAATCAACTTTGGGCTAATTAAAATAGAGTTTTGTTGGCGTAAAAGTTCTGGTGAAATAAATTTTTCGATTATATGAATCTTTGAAAAACAATAGTGGAGCCCGATAATTTCTGGATATCTGCCACATTATGTATAATTTATAAACACAAATAGAAGGTAAACATCGTTAAAATATGAAAAATGGCAATAACAAACCAATAATAAACAAAAAGTGGAAAGATTTTCCAGTTTGCCAATATAATATTTCATTTCTTTAAAATTTATATATCACCTCAAGTTCTTCTCCTCTAAAACTGAAAAAAACCAACCCAAACGAATTAATATTCCTCTTTACTATTTAAGTGATTTTATGGAAATAAAAAAAAAGTAAATAAATTTAGTAACCGAAGAATAATCCTTTAATCCATAAAATTCAATTTCAAGGTAAGAAAATTCAATCCCTTGAAATTTATTTAATGTTTCATTAAAATCCTTTCCCGATTAAACAGCGAATAAAAGAGACATCTTAACAACTTTCACCATATTTTTCACAGTTCTTTTGAATATATAAATATTGGAAATAAAAATCCATTACTTGAAAAAAAAAATGCTAATAACTTTTTTTTATAGAAGCCAAGTTTTCAATAATGAAGTTGTTTACTTTTGGCTGTTTAAATATTTAAGGGTTTGAACTTCAATTAGGGTGACATTTTTTTTAAATAAATGCGTGGGGTTGTTATCGATAGCCAATTGGAAGGAGAGGATTTAACGAGGAAAATAAAATTGATTTTTGGACGAGTTTTGATATAACAATGCTATATATACCAAAAAAAAATTGTTGATAATTTTTTTAACTAATTAATTTGATTTTGTTTGTCTTTGTTTTTTGCATCTTTCACTGTTAAAACCAGTTAAAACTGCCTAAAACAATGGAAAAAGTGCTTTTTTTCATATAATTTAATCGGAAATATTCGATTATGTTTTCTAAAAGAAGCTTTAGAATCTAATCCTGATTATAGAAAGGGTAAAGCTTAATGATTTGGAGATTATAAAAAGATCAAATAATTCCAGGAAAAACGTAAAAAGTTGGTTTAACAAGTGGGCGATTGCGTTTGGAATATCAAAAGTTTGAAAAGAGCTTTTAGCACACTATTTAAAACTTCAGAAAAAAAAATCACAATGCTGTAAGTGCTGAAAGAATAAATTGAAAATTAAATGGGAAGCTTTTTAAAAATACAATTTCTTTTTCAAATTTTTGTTTATTTATTTCCTTTTTTTTTTGATATGGAATTTTACAATGTACAATGATATTTGTCAATACTTGTTTACATAAAACACTTATCATTATTATTTTAAACATTTATACAAGTATAGAATATTGGAAACAATACAAAATTTTTTTAACATATTAAATGAACAAATAAAATTTGAGGGATTATAATTAATGACGTATTAGATTGACGTAAACCAATAGGAAAAATTCTTGTCATCAAATTAGAAGAAAGAACTACGATCCTTATAACCAACTATTGATGTTTTTAAAAATATGGAAATTTTTGAGGAACTTTAATAGAATCAGAAAACTTTACGTTTGACTACCTTATTTCAGTTTTGGAAACATGGCTTAGATTTTAAGGAAATTGTCAAAAATTAGATCGATTCCTCGATCATCTCGAAAGATAAAGAATTTTTTTGAAATGGAATCCGTATGTAATTTGAGTGATGGACCAAAGTAAAAGCTAACGATGGGAAATATTTAGAGTAAAAAATATTTTTAACATTGATAAATATTTTATTAATTTCCGAGTCACAATTAATTAATGAACAATAATATATGTCTTATGACTCAATTTATTCTTTATTACGACGAAATTGTTTCAACAATTTTTCGCTGTCATCATCAGGAAATGATTATTTTGTCAGGCCAAACCAAACGTATCTATTAGGGTGGTTTTTTTTTTCGGGACAATTTTTTTTTTGCTCCCTTGCCGAAATTTTGTAGGAAATACTTCAAAAAAAACTCCCTGAAAGTTTGAGCTCTTAATATTAATATTAAGTACTCACTCACAGCGTGTGAATATTTTCCAATAAAAAATACACGTAAACTTTGATTTTTTTTTGATATTTTTTTAGCTCAGCGGCATTTTATGGTATCGCCTCGCTCAAAGTCGGGATTTTTTTATAATTATATGCTCTACAAAAGTGCCTGTTGCGGCAAAATCGTAATTTACACGGGCGAGGTAGTACGGGTCACTAAACCTAGATTTTTCATAGATTTCTCGTTTTTCTCTCAGTAACTCAAGAATTACAAGACCTACAGAAAAAATGTTAAAGGCAAATTTATAGGATATTTAATTTCCTACAAAAAAATTCCAGAAAACCAAATTGCTAAGATCGATATTTTTCGAGATATTGAGCCTTGAATTTCTCTTAATATAAAATTTTTACGGATTATTGAGTAAAATTTAAGAAAATATTGATTATTTATTCCTTATTAAAAATGATTAAAAATAGGCACTTTTGTAGAGCATACAATTGTAAAAAAATTCCGACTTTGAGCGAGGCGATACCATAAAATTCCGCTGAGCTATAAAAATTTTAAAAAAAAAATCAAAGTTTACGTGTATTTTAAATGGAAAATATTCACACGCTGTGAGCGAGTACTTAATATTAATATTAAGAACTCAAACTTTCAGGGAGTTTTTTTTGAAGTATTTCCAACAAAATTTCAGGATGGGAGCAAAAAAAAATAGTCCCGAAAAAAAAAACACCCTAATATCTATGTAATTTAATTATATTGAAAATTATTCTTTTCCTAGTTTCAGAAGACATCAAATTCAACAAACAATGCCTCCAACTTGATATCACACCAAAAATGCCCAAGTAAAAATCAAAAATACGTCACCAAGTGCCAAGGAATTGCAATGATTAGCTGAGAAGGGATGGATATCTTATGAAATAAAACACCTTTAGGGAAAAAAGGATGAAATCAATTATCATCTATACAAAGTTCATTTGGAATTTCTCAACATCGTTCATCCATGTACAGTTGAGCCTATCATTAATGAAATCAACAGGTTAATATGGCCCAAAATAGTAAAAAAAAAGATTAAATTATAACTAAAAATAAAGAAGATATTAACGAAAGCTCCCACCAATTTCATGACAAATTATATAATTGAACTAATTTCAAGTTCACCAAAGAAGAACTTATCACATTAAACCAAAGCCCAGAGTTCAATTTATCAAAATTCAAAAATTGCATTTTATAACAAGATATTCTAAAATTAGAATCAATCATCGGAACACTTTCAGAATAAGACCTCCAGAACGAAGAACGATATATCATAAAAAGAACTAACAAGAAATTAAACCCAAATTTTCATGAAACTATTAACAAAATTAAATCTTTATTTCATCAAGATCAATTGGAAATTAACAATATAAAAGAAAAAGTACACAAAAACAACGCATATATCACAAAAGGCGATAAAGAAGAGATCATCGTAATCATTAACAAGGATGAATATACGAATAAAACGAATTAAGGGAGTATTTTAGTCTAGAGGCATGAATTTCAGGTAATTTTTGAAGTGTCATAAAAAATACCCAACTAATATTTTTATGATCCATTTTTTTATCAGTTATTTATTAACATTTCAAGAATACAGAAAAAAATAAAGAAATAAAAAAAGTTAAAAATTTCAAAAATTATCAGCTGATGAAGTGGGGGGTCTCAAAAAATTGGCACGTGATCTGACCCCACCCCGTGATCTGATTGACCCACGATTTCAACCCTCCTAGTGATCTGACCCCAAAAAAAAAAGATTATTAATCTAGAATAATGTCGCAATGTCTGGAACTACGGAAAAGTATGAAAAAAAAATTTTCACGAAATGGCGACTGCCTGAAAAAAAACAATTTTTGTACTACTTTTTTTGACTGTTCCGATTTTTTTAAAAATAGTAAAAATAAAAATTTGGGGATGGGGATAGTTCCAGACATAGACAAGTCTATAAGAAGACTCTCTAAAAATTTCAGGTAAATCGGTTCTGTGGAACCTGAGAAATCGTGGGTATCGTTTTGAAAAAGACAGTTTCGAGAAAAACGCGCTTAAAGTTTTACGTTAAGTTTCAGGTAGCGTAATTGATAGAATAGTATGTATTACTACCATTCTCTTAATCAACCATCCCAGCTTCATACAAAACCGCTATAACTTCGGAAATAATTTGAATTTTGAAAAATCCATTTAGGAGGATATTTTTGAAGATCTAAGCTATCGGATTATGAAAAAAAAAAATTTTTGATTTTTTCAAATTTCTAGAGTAGAATACCCCCTTAATTCATTTAAAAAAATAATATAATTCAAATGAAAAATTATCCAACTCCGAACTTCACCAAAACTTTATACAAGACCATAAATAAAAGCCACTATCTTTTTGAAAATGAATTTTTAATTTTATCTTCATATTTTACCCAAAATTCATAAAATAAATATGCCAAACTGACCGGTAGTAGATAACAAACTTGCTCCTGGATATTGGTTAGTCAAAAAATTAGTCCAAGGCATCAAATGAGGCATCATATTGAAAGAAAATAATTCATTAAAAAACACAAATGGATATATGAATAATATTAAAACCTAAAACTGCCAGAGAACATCAACATGGCGTCACTTGTTATTGTCAACTTATACACAAATGTTCCTGTTGAAGAAACAATTAAAATTGTGGAATATAATCCAATGACATCAAATATACATAACTATATGGTACTCAACGAAAAAATGTACTTGTTAACCATAATATTACGACAAAACTATTTCACTTTCAATCAAAAATTTATCACCAAAAGGAAGGCTTGGCCATGAGTTCCCCTTTATCAGGACTACTGGTCGACATTTACATGAATCACTTTGAAAATAAGTATATTATAAACAATACCTACAAAAATAAAATTATATATTATGGAAGATATGTAGATGATAAATTTATATTAATTAATGGAACTATCCGACTGATTGACAATATGGTATACAATCTGAACAAAATAAACCAGAAAATAAAATTGATTTCGGAGCATGAGCTTTATGGAACAATCAACTCTTTAGACACAACAATTACCAATGAAAATGGAAAGTTGTCATACAATATATACAGAAAACCAACAATTACGAACACAATCATCCATAAAACATTATTTAACCCAAGAAACCAAAAAATGGCAGCTTACAACAGTCTAGTGAACAGAGCAATCAAGTTCCTTCTTTGCACCAAAGTTGGTGAAGAAAAATTTAAGATAATTAAACATATAGCCATTACTAACGGATACAACAGCTCAATCTTAGAAAAAAAATCTTATCGAAATTTACAAAAAAATCCATTCTTCCATCTCCACCAAAAGAAAAAAAATATATAAAATCAAACATCAATAATATATTTAATTTTACAATCGCCAACTTTCTAAAGAAAAATAACTTCAATATTGCATTTTCAACAAACAACAACATAATGACAATTCTTAAGCCATTGGAGAACAATCAAATTACAACGTAAAATAAAACTGGAATATATAAAATTAAATGTGGTTCCTGTAATAAATTCTACACTGGCCAAACTGGTAGATTTTTCGGAACAAGATATAAGGAACATAATCGTACATCCAAGAATCCTGTCATTGGTTAAAATCTATAATGTTTTAGTGACAAAGTCACTGATTGGTCGATTTAAAGATGGAGTTTTGTACGGCGAGTTATGATTGGCCCATGCATCCTGCGCCATTCAAACATCTACAGTGCTTTGATTTGTACAAAGTAAGCTTAGTATTTCTCGTTTAAAGTGACTTTTGAGTACAGAACATTTGGAACGATATTTCTTTCGATTTATAATTCATATTTCGCAAAGAAAATTATTGTTATTTAAATAACTTTTCTTTAAGACTCTTAGTAATGATTCGAAATTAATATTTTTTAAAATTAAAATTTACTTTTGAGGATGAAGATCGTTGATTTTGTAAGGGTTATTTATCTTTGCACAATTAAGACCTTCGGTCTTAATAAAGATCCGTAAACTGAGAACCATAAAAAAATTTCTTATTAAATTTTGGCAACTGATTTTCATATTTTAATTTTGATCATTATCGCGAGCAACGATCATTGGTTTAATGGTTTTTAAAGCGAAATTTTAACTTACGATTTGAAGTCTTCGAATGAAGGCCAATAATTTTCTTTCACTTTTCGCATTTATGATTGTATCGTATACGAATCAAAGATTGGAAAATCAGTTTCCACCAATTTTAATTCCACTATTTTACTACTCCAAAGTGAGTTCCAGTATAATCTCTCCTACAATCACTTCAAATTTTACAAGACACCTTTATGACGAAAATTATCAATGCTTAAATTTCGAAACAAATTTTAAGCCCCTTCATATTTGCAAGAAAGGATCATTTATGTACATCCAATAAGAATATACAAATCCTACAAACTATATCTTAATAACATTCTTAACGACCAATTCTGTAAAACAAACAACCTATACCTATTGAAATTTGTTTACAACTGACAAAATTAAAAACGCGTCGTATTAAAAAATAAATTGTGTCATAGGACATATATTAATAATCATTTATTATAAACTATTGATAACACATTTTTAAATAGTCTTAAAAATCCTTTAAAACTCTTTTGCACATCAAATAAAAGTTATTTATAATATCAAATAGAAAATTTAAAGAGCCTTTAATAAGTCTCAATTTTTATTAACAAAAAATGATATGATACAATCACACATTAAATCATTAAGTGAAAAAAAAATTTTTTTTTACTAAATAATTGGAAAGCTTTAGGAAAAAATAATTTATTTAATAAAAAAAAAAACTATTTGAAAGTTAAAAATTATTTGAATTATATCTAAAAATTATTATATACTGATACGAAAATCTTATTTTACATCACATCTACATCTATTAGGTATTGATTTATTTCTTTATATTTTACGTCATTTCATACACAAGTAATACAATTATAATATAGATATATTTTACACGAATATAATATATATTTTTTTGCGTAAATATTTACTTACGTATACTCTGATTTTCTATATAAACGATTGGAAAATATGACATTTTATACAAATGTTTTTTTTTTCTCAAATTAAATTCATATGAATTCAAATCAGAAAGTATTCATTTTTAAAATTTTATTTACACTCTTAAATAAAATTTGAAAAATTCATTTTCCTTATAAAAATATTTTATCATAAAATGTAATAACAATCTTAGACTGAAGTTGTTCATATAATACATATTTTCTGCCGGAACGAAAATAAAAAAAAATGCTTTTCTCATAAATAAAAAAAAAATTGTAAGCCAGTAAAAAAAATTATAGTCGAAGTTAGAAAATTAGGGTTGGTTGATAAAATAATTCTCCTATATTTTTAACGGGTATAAAATGCGTTTTTAATGGTCTAGATTTATACGAAAATTAGGGTGGAATGATAAAATTATATTTTTGTTCGTTAAAGTTTCACTTATTTGCGTTTATTCGTTATTTTAAAGTTAGAATCTACGTTATTCCAGATTAACATAGTATTGAAAGCGTGGATTTTCCCCACATTACGTTTTGTAACGCTTTTTTTTAACTATGAAAACATTTATCATTCACGGGTAGTTACACATATTTTTACATAAGTTTTGATTAACTTTTGTTGCATGTTCAAAGCATTGAACTTAACTTTAAAGAACTTACCTTTTGACTTATATAATACTATCTTTAAAGAAAAGTAGGGGAGACCGGGTACAAAAGTAACAATTTGTACTTTCACCTTGATTTCTGGCTGGGTGTTATTATTGCCATTAAATTAATATAACTACACATAAATTTAGTTTATGTTTTCCACAATAGTAACTTGATTTATTAAATTGTGGTTTGTTTTAAATGAATAACATAGACTTAAAAAAAGTTGTCAGTTGTGGGTCGTTGTGGGTCGAAAGTAACAAGACTGCTACGGGTTGCTAGTGACAACAATAGTACAAGTTAAATCCACAAATTACTTATTAGAGACTTTATATTAATGATATAAACCAAATTTAGCATTTTAAATACTCAAAAAATATATATTTTAAGGAAATGAATCAATAGAATGTAGCGATAAGGCATAAGAACTACTGCATGAAGAACTACCGACACGGAAATGTATTGAAAACCATTCTTTTAAAGTAGATATCCATAAAAATATGATGTTAGTAATAAAATCATTACGAGGACAAAAGTAACATATTACTTTGGTACCCTTGGGGGCTGTTACTTTTGTACCCATTATCGTCTATACTAATGTATAAAATGCTTACGTCTGTCTGTAAATTTCGATTTTGAACCCACTTTTAGGATAAATATTTGTTTCAAGAGGCCCTTATTCCAAATTTAAAATTTTTAAAATTTTTGTCTGTCTGTCTGTCTGTGTGTCCCGAGTTAACTAAAGAAAGGAACAACGGAATTTAATGAAATTTAGTATTAAGTTACAACACAATTTTCCACAGACTATAGGCTAATTATCATTCCAAAAAAATAATAAGGGAAGGTATTCCCTAGGGATGAAAACAGAAATTTTACTTTAGACAAATGAGTTAGATATCATTGGAAAGGTAAATTAAAGTTAAAAAATAATCTGTAAAAATATTTTTAGTTGAACTGATAAAAAGTACAGCAAATTCAATTTAAATTTTAAAAAATTGCCTCTTTGAAATATAAACCTTTATACATATAAAAACATATTTGATGATAATAGCGTAATGGCCTACGTATCTGACATTCTAATGCTCTAATTATAAAGACGTGGGTTCGAATCTTACAGTATTTTTTTTTTATTTGTTTTTACAAAATTGTTATAAATAGGCCCTTAGAGTTGCTCAATATTAAAATATTAACAAAAAAAAAATAGTTGTAGTAGTAATAATAATAATAGTAATAAAACTTTAAGTGAATACGTTTTTAATACCGTGCATACATAAAATGCTGTATTTATATATCCCCTCTGACTGATGAAATTTTAATATTCGATGTATTCCTTCTAAGAAGTAGACATCTGATAAGATTTTTTTTTTTTGAAAATTCCCACCCTAAAAGAGTAAAAGGGGTGACTAATTTTATATGAGAAAATGTAGAATCAATTAACAATCAATAAATAAATAATTAATTAATAATAAATTTCTGTTTTTGTTAGATCAATTTTACTACAGCATTTTAAATAACGTTATTTCACGTAGTTATAATGAAAGTTTAGGTAAAAGGTACTTATACCAAATACCAAAGAGGCAGTTTTTAATTTTTGATTGTTTTTCAACAATCAAACTTTTTTAAAATCTAATTTTTATGAACCAATCATTGTGACCTGGAGCAATTATTTAACATTAAGAGAGCAATTTTTTGTCATATATTTCATTATCAATCAAAAAATAAAATCTTCCAAACCAACTTTTCTTCGGTATTTAGAATAATTTGAAAACCAATTATTTTTATTGAAAAAAAAATAAAATATTCGAATTTCCTTCCCCGCTTTCTATCTATTTCCAACAATTTTGTATGTACGACGTCAAAATGTGTGATATCGAATTGCTTTTTAATCATGATAATCAAAATAAAGGTCATATTTTTTTTTCGTTTTACTTTGTATTTTAGAATATAAATGCATATTTGTTTCGATGAAATTTGAAAAGTGTTTTTCTTATAAGATGCAGATATGTAATAAGAAATGGTTTTTTATATAATTCCTCCTCTAAAAGAGTGAAAAATGGTGGAAAAGTTTTAACGACATAACGTCTAATAAACAATCGAAATTTCAAACTTAATTATCAAGGTATATTCGTTATAGACGAAAAGTTTTATCGCTTAAAATAAAACAATGTTGGTTTAATATTAGAAACAAAAACGTAGGATCTGCTTTAAAATTGAAACTCTAATATATAAATCTAAAAAAGGTTAAGTTCATAAGTGAGCATTACGTTTTTTGGCTTTCACATATTGTAATCCTAAAAATCTGATATACGTAATCACAAATAAATTCATTAATGAGCGAATATCGAATAGCGAGAAATTCGGCGAGCTGAAAGAAAATGGTTTAAGTATATAGTTGAAATTCAGATATTTTAATAATAAGTGCATAGATACACAATGGTTATACTTGATTATGGAAAAACTGGGTTTCGTGTATTTGAACAAATTTTAATTTCGCCGTAGTTTTGTACATTTCAATAGTTTAAAAGTTGAGATAATGAAATGGGATTTCTACAAATATTCTAAATATCTAGGCGAGTGTTTTGACAACTTTTGACTGTTTTTAGTCAAAATTATGACTGACTTTACTGAACTTAACGATAGTTTTTATTTATATATAGATGGTGATTGATTTACGGATTAATTGGTTCTTGGTAGGTATACTTACCGTAGGTATACGGAATAGACCGTACTCTTTTTAGATATTTATAAATACATTTTGAAAATTAATTGATCATTATATACAACCATTTTATTTTAAGTAACAGTTTATTAAATGTTTCTTTTTAAAGTTGACAAAATAGTGTTTTCAGGTATGATTATGTTTTTCGTAAAAGAAATAAGAAAAATAATAATTTTCATATGCCATTACCAATAGCAAATTTAAAAAGAAAATATAATCTGCATCTACGTAACGCAGACGAAGTCGCGGGGATCAGCTAGTATAACTATAAAACGGAACGTGCTAGAGAAAAATGAATTTAAATCATGTACAATTTATCTAATCAAGAATATATATTATATGCAAATATTCGGATTGCCATGATTATTTTACGACTATGTAAATAATAAATAAGAAAATGTCGAAAAACGTACTTTTGGCTCGTTAAAACACATAACGTCCTATTATATGAAGGTTTATAAAATACACAGGTGGCCTCATGCGCCCCGTGACGCATGCAGAAGACATTCGTACATATCTTCAAACTAATTCAAATTTCAAAATTCTTCGGATGACGTCATTTAATGGGGCAACTTGTGTATTTTATAAACCTTGCTATTATATAACCTAATAACGCACTGCGCACGCATCGACTTAATGCGATTGAGGGGGGTGCTCTAGGCTATAACCTGATGGCAGCAAAGCGGAATTTGCCCATTGGATAAGCCTAGAAAGTATTTGTTACTTTCGACCCGTCGTTACTTTTGTACCCAGTCTCCCCTACGTATATATACAATAATTTTATTTGGGAAAGCCATAACTTCAAAACGGGGAAAATTCTCGGGAGTTACTTGAAAAATCAATGAGGAAATATATAATTTCTTGATAATTGTTTGAGTTATAATAAACGTTACGTTATTAAATACTGCAATGAAAAGCAAGCTTTATTAGAAAGCTTTTTGATATTATTCATAAAGCTCGTGAAACATAGAGCTGTCGCTTGTTTCTATGCTTACAAAACACTATATTAACCAATTAATAAAATTCTCTGAATTCATCCCGGAATCATCATCTCCTCGAAAATTACAAGCACTAAGTGGTTTCTTTTTTTTTTCATCATTCATTTTATCTCACTTTGATCACAAACTTATATTTGTTCCTCACTATATGAAGTGTTGTTATTGTTTCGTCGAATGTTTCGATGGGAGGTGAAATGAGCAGTTGGGATATTGTTGCCGTTGGTCGTCGAATTGGAGCACCGTTGTTGAGTTGTATTACGGCGGCACATGGAATGATTGTGGCGGTGTGAGTGTCGATTTAAGGAACAGCATCCCGCCGCTCCTGTCGTTCCTGACGTCGTTTTCATTACCGTCGACGATGACACTGGAACGTTCGTTCCCATTTTATGACGTACGCTAATGTAAGTGCTGCACGTATTCGCCCGGTGCAGCACAGAATTTTCGCTCGCATCAATTCCTGCAACAATAAAAACGGGATAAAATGCATTTATTACTTGGCATCAATCATTCAATTATCAGATACGACATTTTTGATGTATAGTTAATGCCTTATCGAGAAAATATACTCATTTTTAACCAACAAAAAAACGAGGTTCTCAATTCTATACGTACATTTACGTACTTCTAATGACCAACCCGCATTTTTAACAGGATTATCCGATTTTTAGATTTCTTGTTTTAAAGAGAGTACACATTAAACTTAGCCCCATTTTAATTAATTTAGTAAATTCGTGTTATAGGAGTGGAAAAATAAAGGTTAATTGGTGTACAATGAACTTGGAATCAAATTAATTATCTCAGCTGTTAAAAATATACGATTCGAAATTTAAAGAATTTTCATCAGTTATTTGCTCGTATTTCAATATTTTTCCATTCCCGGAAAATCGTTTGTATGGATAGCAAAGTTTCGTTCTCTATTTATTTAAAAATTGGGTTCCTTCTTTTGGTTGTCAAAATTTCTAAGTAGTAATTTTCTTTAACCCTCAGAAATTTTCTGGTAAATAGAATTAAATAGAGTTATCATGATCCTTACCTTGAAAAAATTTAAAAAACGAGATACCAAGGTAACATGCATTACAACCAGTGGCGTAGCTAGGTAACTAAGGGCCCTGGGACAAATCAAAATTTCTAAGTAATAATTTTCTTTAACCCTCAGAAACTTTTCAATAAATAGAATTAAAAAGAGTTATCATGATTCTTACTTTGAAAAAAATTAAAAAATGAGGTACCAAGGTAACATGCATTACAATCAGTAGCGTAGCTAGGTAACTAAGGGCCCTGGGACAAATCAAAATTTCTAAGTAATAATTTTCTTTAACCCTCAGAAACTTTTCAATAAATAGAATTAAAAAGAGTTATCATGATTCTTACTTTGAAAAAAAATAAAAAATGAGGTACCAAGGTAGCATTCATTACAATCAGTGGCGTAGCTAGGTAACTAAGGGCCCTGGGGCAAATTAAAAAATGGGACCCCACTGCTATGTAAGCTGATTAGGTTTAATAAAATAAAAATTTGAAATATATAAATACTTTAAAAATGCTAAGCTACTTAAGCTCTTTTTTGTGCACTGCAGGGTAGGTAATAAAAATATTAAACAGTAACAACATAAATAACAACTAATACTTGGTGTAGGCTTGACTAATAAAATGAAATAGAAAAGATTCAAGAGTTTAATATATAAAGATCGGCCCTACCAACTGACTAAAGAACAATTATTTTTACAATTTTTTCCCAGTTTTAGTTTTCGCAAAAGTATCAATGACTTCGTTTAAATCCAGGCTTGATGCGGTTTTGTTTTCAATTGCTATTAACGATAAATATCGGAGTCGAGTTTGGTCCATATTATTTCTCAAATAATTTGTTATTATTTTTAATTTGCTAAATGACTTTTTAGCTGCTGCAGAAGTGACAGGAATTGTAAAGAATAATAACATCGCTGTAAATACTTCCGTTAGGCCGCATTCTAGCACTCCATACTTGCTCATTATTTCCTTAAATAATTGGTGAACTTTCAACTGAATTTCCAAAAGTTCAGTTCGATCAAGATTTCTGGTAAGGATTCGAGGGCCCCCTGAGCTTGAGGGCCCCGGAGCACTGCCCCGCCTAGCCCCTAGGTAGCTACGCCACTGATTACAATATTCGTCTGTCATTACATATCGACAGGAATTTTCTCAAAAATTTAACAATTTTCCGAAACTGAATATTTGCAGATATACTTTTAATAACCTTATTAAAGAATCTAAAATTCAAATGACAATCTTTGGAAAATTGATTCAAACCATATAAGGAGGAAAATTCGGAAAAATTCTATTGGATTTTCGCTAAAAATTGTATCGAGATGAAACTTATATAAATATAAGTTTCACATCTTTGAGCAACTCTTCTTATTTCATTTCTTTTCCGTGGTTTACCATTTTAATACCCATTTTTGCCAACTGTTATAGGATATTCTTTTGAAATGCCCTTACTATTTATTCTGGCGTCTATATTCATCATATTCTATCAATTATTATGTCCTTTAAACATATCCTTTAAATATCTAATTCTACTATTCTTATTTTGTTTATGATGGTTCCTCATCATTGGCCGAATTTTTGCTCTATATCAAACTATATCTTGGATTTTTCTTTGAAAAATTTAAAACAATGTTAAATGTGTTATTCCAAATCAATTCATGTTATATTTTCATACCATTCCTTCGCCGTGCTTTCGTAATTTCCGTTACTCTTAAGTAATAAAACTGCTCAATTAAAACTTATTTTTTTTATATTTCCTACGCTTGATAAAAAGACAATAATTTTACCTAGAAAATTGAAACCATTTTCAATTTTCAACCGATTTTTATCTTAATATATAAAGATATATGACTCGTTTATTTTGAAAGGGGCGTAAGTTCATTTCAAGGACGGTCTATATGGTGATTCTTCTTTTATCTAGAACAAAGTTTGTTAATTATTTAACTGCTAAATTTTGACAAATTACTGATTTCATTTTAGTTGTTAACAAAAACGCCAATTATTCCCTCCTCCTTAGTATCTTATGTTCCATTGGTTAAAAATGATAACATTATAGGGATTGTTCTTGAAATGGACTTAACTCACTTTCAAAATAAACGGCGCATATATTAAATCAATATCATAGATTGAAAGTCGATTAATTTGGAAACCATGTATTATCTAAATAACGTCTCTTGAATTATCTTCTATAGATCAGTACCAAAGCATTCCTCAACAAAGGCCAGGAGTTATCGGAACCGAAAGCATAACTTCCCTCCAACAACCCTGAATATTTTTCCATTTTCTACAATGAAAATTGCACAATTTTGAGGAAAAAAAACATGATAATTGCAAAGAAAATGAACTTTAATAAACATCTTACCCCCAACTTGATGGTATTTTTCCAATTTTTTCCAGGCTTCATATAAAGAAGCCTGATGAAGGTCAAATAAAAGACCGAAACGCCGCTAATTTAATAATTAATATATGGATTTACATCCTTTAAGTCCACTTTCCTACTAAAAATAAATAATATAATGTAAATTATGGACACAACCAATTTATCAATATATAATGAATCTTTTATTAAGTCCAAAATGTTTCCACTGTTGTCGTGTTTTCATTTCATTCTAAATGCTTAAAACTTTGTCAGTTTTTAATAACTTATATTTCCAATTTTAGTCTGCCAAAGTAATATGTCTTATCCATATTATTGTAAGGCCCCAGATTATAAATTCTTCTCTTTGTCCTGTGAAAAAATAAATTATTGGTTTATGATAATAATCAAATGTTTTATAATCCCATGTATCGATTACAAGTTTTGTCTTCATTTCTTCCCTTTTCTGTTGAACGCTATTCGCAATTTATGAGAATTATTTCAGGGATTAAACAACAAATTCTACAGCAATGAAAGAATAGAACTATAAATCATTTCATTCGATAAATATTTTAATATTTAAACTGATAAAAACGCATTTTTTTTTAAATCTTCTTTGATTTTGAAGTTTAAATTTTTAACTTTAAAATTAGGAAAAATTTTAGAAAAAGTAACACCATAAAAACATAATCTTTGTAACACGTTTTTTCAATGCATTTTTTGTAACTATTTTTGCACTAAAATCATGGCAAAATGGACTTGGACTAAATAGAGGATAGTGATATAAGTTTTAATTCATTTTCTAAACTATTCGTAACATGTAAACGAAGGATCTTTGGCTAAAACATGTTCTATCAGAACATAGTCAATCCTAATTTGCAACTACAACTATACTTTCACCAAAGCTCCCTGATTATATTCTGTGGCTTTACAGAAACGTGTTACGAAAGATACTCTTCTCAGAAAATAAAAACGATAATTTAATGAAATTTAGGAAGTATTTAAGATAATATTCAAGTATTTAGGGTCGTTTTAATTTGTTTAACACCCAATTTCCTTCAATGCCAATTTCAAAAATAATTTTTATGTAAACTGATGTAAACTTCAATCAAAGTATGATCTATTTCAATTTCAAAAAACGCTAATGGATAATTACTTAGTAATTGAGGTGATATTAAAAGCTTTTGAAAACATTGTTTCCTTGATATTTATACTTAAACAAAACGATTTTATTTTTAACAGCTTTGAAACTTAAATTACTGCCTTCATTTTATCAAAACAAAATTTAATTATTCGCTCATCTATTGTTCATTATTAACATGAATACAAAGTGCTTTTACGACACCTTTGTAAATAGTTAGTGGCAAATATTTTAGAATGTTTGTGGTCTAAACTCAACGTATATTTTATTTTGTTTTTGGTCCTTAAAAAACCAGAGATTTCAACTGAAAATAGAAAACTTATATAAATATAAGTACTTGGGTTTTGATTTAAGAAAAACGAGGACATATAAAATCCTAAATTGTAAACAAACATAAGAATGGAAAGATTGTGAATTGAGGCTCTTGAAAATTGTTTGATGCGAAAAAGATTAAGATCACTTTTATATAACTTTTGTTTCGCTATAATATACCAATTGTGTTTGTGTTGTGAACAATTCTGAAAGTTATTGGAGGATGAATAAAAATGAAACTTCATATTACTATTGCAAGAGCAATTGAACTTTTCAACCCAAATTACAAGAAGATGCAAGAAGTATATTCATTTAGCGTAATGAATGTGGTTGAAAATAAATTTATTGTTGCATGCAAAATATTACTACAGAATTCTATTCAGAAAACTATTATATATACAAGAAAAGTCTCAATTTTACAAGTTTGTTTTTACGTTTGACTAAATAAAAAATGTTCGGAGGTTAAATCAATTTTGGAGAGGTTTTTTTTTAAAGTAGAAAGATTTCTCTTTAACTAAATTTGAAATAAAACCGTTGACTTCTTTGGATTTAAAATTATCTTTCAAATCTTCTTCTTTAATCGGTCTTCCTCTGAACACTAGTTTTGTTATTAATAATTAATCGTTAATAGACAACCTTTTCTTCTGAAGAAAAATTAGTTGAACTTGATTACAAAGTTTCTATCAAATCAGTAAAGCTGTCTTTAAATTGGAACCATAATTGAAACCAAAATAAAATATTGGTAAAACTATTTAAATTGGACTTGTTTGTGACCTTTATATTCTTTTTTTTGGCGAAACACTAAGATGTACCTGAAAACATTATATTATCGAAATTGATTAACCTGTTCTTCAATCATACGGTAGAATTCAGGTAGACAAATATTAAAGTACAATTTTTTTGACCTTTGGTCCATAATGACCATTACTGTGAGTAAAACCGAATAAATTCCAAACAGGTGTGAAATTGAAAAGAATGTTATCTGTTCTCAACTTGTGATAATAAATAATATTGTAATGAGAAAAATGCTGATTCAAAGGTGTAATTTATGGAATCGGAAAAAGGTGTTAATGTATTTATGATTGACAACAAATAATAAATGCCTCAAACCGGTTCAGATTACTTAAACGACATATTTAAAGCTGCCATTCTCTCATTTTGGCCTTCAAGTTTTAATTATGTTATTTTATATCATCAATTGAGCATATAATTGAATTTTATTTATATATATATATATATATATATATATATCTATTATTATAAAGAGGAAAGATTTGATTGTTTGTTTGCTTTGAATAGTCTCCGAAACTACTTGACCGATTTGAAAAATTCTTTCACTGTTGGGAAGCTAAACTTTTTCCGGTGAACATGGGCTATATTAAATTTCCAAAAAAGTTAGCCATCTATACTAAAACTCCAATAATGTAACCCAAGGTCTGAAAAAATTACCAAAAAACATTCTTTTATCGCGTGCGCTGCGAAAATTATTGGTTATAGAACAAAATAATGTAGTACGATTTTGCAGAACATATCATTATCTACAAAAAATAGAGCAACAGTATATGTCTAACTATTATAGTTATGTCACAATAAGTATTATGTCATTTTAAAAAATATATATATTATAAATGCCACAGTTATAAAAGCTCTTTTATTTATACTTTGGGATTAATCCTTATCAAAATAAATGACTTCATATTTAAGTTTGTTTCAATGCCATTATATAACTTTTTGAGTTATTCAATTTGAACATTTCATTCGAAAGATATCACAAGTTTAAAAATGTAAGTTATTTGAAAAATGTCGCATGGTCACCGCTCGGTTAGACGGCACTATAGTAAAGAACGGAACATCCGAATTTAATGAAACTTGATATTCAGATACAACACAATTACCCACATACATTAGACTACTTATCATTCCTTAAAAACAATAAGGGAATGTATCCCTTACGTAAAAACTGAGGGATGAAAAAAAATATTTTATATTAGACAGACGAGTTATATATCATTGGAAAGGTATTTAAAAGTTAAAAAATGATCTAATAATAAGAAAGGGTTTTCGATAATTCCACCCCTAAAATAGTGAAAAAAAGGTGGCTAAGTTTGTGGGGCATAACGTCTAATAAACAATCGAAATTTCAAATTTCATAATCAAAGTCCGTTAAAGGAGAAACGTTATAACTGCTTAATATAAAACAAATTTGGTTTATTATCAGAAACAAAAACTTGAGGTCTGCTTAAAAATAAAAGCTGACAAATATATCTAAAAAAGGTTAACTTAAGTTTATATATGAGCTTTAAGTTTTTTGGTTTTCACATATTGTAAACCTGAAAATCTGAAATAATTACATTAGTGAGCGAGTACCCTTTGAAATTCGGCGAACTAAAAGAAAATACTGACATTGTTACGGTAAGCCATAGTGATAAAAGAAATTTAAAATGCTCTTCCAGAACAAACGGCATACGCCAAATCGTTTATGGTGAACTCTAGACTATCCAATATGGTTTAATTATATAGTTGAAATTCAGATATTTAATAATAAGTTTATAGATACATAATGGTTATACTTGATTATGGAAGAACTGGGTTTCGTGCCATTGTACAAATTTCAATTTCGCGGTTGTGTTGTACATTGCAATAGTGTAATAATTTTTGGAAAAAGGTTCATTCGGGAATCGAAACAGTGAGATGGGATTCTTACTATAATTCAAAAATCTAGATCCTTAACTTCTGTTATTTTGACGCGATTATTTTATTAACTTTCGACTTTTTTACTCATAATTAAGACCGAATTTATTGAACTTGGCGATATTTTTTATTTATGTATAGATGCTGATTGATTTACGGATTATTTGGTTCACGGTAGGTATACGCAATTGACATACTCTTTTTAGATATTTATAAATATTTTTTGAAAATTAATTGATTATTTCATACAATTGGGTTTGTGAATTTTTTTTTTTTTTGTGATAAATGGAAAGATCATATATAAGTTTTATAGCAAAACTATTTTTTATTTTTTTATTTTCGCAATAATTTAAAAGTTATTTCAAAATAAAAATTAATTTTTGAATTTTTTGAATCTAGTACCGAAAACACGCCGACAGCTCCCGAACAAACACGAGCGCGTGTGACGTCCTAATGTTAATTGTCACTTATTGCAGTTGATACAGAAATAATAAGTACAGTGTTTTGATTGATTTAATTCTGTTGTGATAGTTAAATATTGAAATTTATATTGAGCATGTCGAACCTTAAAAGTTATCGTTCTTGTTTTGTACCATTATGAACGAATACTACAAAAACAACTCCTAACAAAATGTTTTTAAATGTTCCCCAAGATGGCAAACATCGAAATAAATGGTTTCAAGCAGTGCAGGAATATTATCAGACTTTGCCTTTATGAATCATTTATCACACATAGCTAATTGGAATCAACTAACGACTCGTTTTTTAACAATAAATTTTCAATATTATTGTCTAGTCACGTGTAATAGCTGTAAACGCTGTATTGTTATTAAATAGCTATAACATTATTACGTCACAACTATGGTGACCATTCATGGCGCGTTTATAGTCACGTGATTTTTTTTTAAATTTTATCAATTTTTAATCGTTTATAATAAATTGAAAAAAAATTTTTTTTAAGTTTTTTGCATTAAATATCAATATTATTAATAATAAAGTTTTAAAATACATGAAAAAAATCAATAATTTTTTTTTTTCAAATTCCCAATTATTTTATTCTTAGCAACAGTTTATTATATGTGACATTTTAAAGTCGACAAAACAGTGTTTTTAAATATGATTATGTTTTTCATAAAAGAAATAAGAAAAATAGAAATTTTCATTTACCACTACAAATAGCAAATTTTAAAAGAAAATATAATCTACACCTACGTTACGCAGACAAAGTCGCGGGGATCAGCTAGTATACAATATAGCTGATTCCCACGACTTCGCCTGTGTAACGTAGGGTTAGATTATATTTGCTTTTCAGATTGGCTGTTTGGACTGGTATATGAAATTTTTATTTCTCTTATTTCTTTTATGAAAAACATAATCATACCTGAAAACACTATTTTGTCAACTTTAAAAAAACACATTTAATAAATTGAAAATTTAATATAGACTATGTTCAACGGAGATAGTGTAGCTTTCCAACAATGAAAGAATTTTTCAAATCGGTCAAGTAGTTTCGGAGCTTATTCAATACAAACAAATAATCAAATCTTTTCTCTTTATAATATTAGAGTAGAAATAAACCAGTTCTTCCAAATTTTTATGCTAAAGCTCATATTTTCTGGTTATCCTGAATAGGACATGTTCATTAGACATATGCGATGTCCGTGGGGTTTTAAAACTTCTACAGATTTTCCACATCTCCAAAACCTTTTCACTTATTGATTATGGCTACAAAAAGCCATGATTAACTTGGGATGAGTGCTAGACCACAAGGATGTAAAAAGAAACCCACTTCAATAATCTTCGTTTTGTTTTAAGCTTTATTTAGCACTCTTCTAACTACATACTTTCTCCAACTTGTAGAATTTATTGCAGCCAATTGTTTCCAGTTTTGTGAAATTGTATGAACAATAAAATTACAGAATGATAAATGTTGAGATATTTTTAGATAAAAATCATTCAATTTCATGTATTTTGTTGAACACAAATCAAAAAATCTTAGAAAAGCTTTTATCAAAACTTTTATCGTTGAGAAAACGATGCGATTAAGATAAAGCATCATATTAAATGTAACAATTTTCAAAACAAACGTCAAAACAAATACCACACGTAACATTACATTGTTATTCATTCTCGAATATATGTAACAATCTTCACATTGCAATGTTAACTTTCCTGCGTCGAGAATTTTCTCAACACATTCGAATTGAAATTGTCTGTTTCACTTATATGAGTGTATAAGATAGAATCCAAGAACTTGGAATTGTTTACGCATTCTCGAAACAATCTTTCCTGTCAAGGAGCTTTAAAAGCTCCTCGAGCCACAATTTACAAACCAAACCTGTCAAGTAAGTTCAAGTTTTATACATCATAAAAACATTTAAAATTGACAAATTCTCGTTAAATATTTTACTCCCCACCAAGTTGACAGGGGGGTTTGGCAACAAAACTAGGAAAAGTTCAACTTTAATGTTGATATCGTTTTATCGGTTTTCCCTGTTTCCCTGTTTCCCTGTTTCCCTATTTTTTTTTGTAATAGGGGTGGAACGCATTATGAAATATGATAAGCAAAAGGGCGATGGATGCAAAAAGGGTAAATGTTAATTTTTCCATGTTTTTTTCCAATATTATCGTGTCCTACTTAAATCTTTTCCATAATTTCCCGCAAATTTATTTTAAGGCTCATTTGATGAGGAGATTTTTTTTTCATGGAAAATATGCAGGAATTGAGTTGTTGCATGTGAAATAAATGCAAATGAAACATATCTCAATTCCTGAGGGAAAAGACGAAAATAGGATGGTCGATAATGGGATAAGGATATATAACGTTAAACCAAAACGTATACGAGATTTGTAACATTTTTTCTCTCTCTCTCTCTCTTTCGAATATGTTTGTGGGTTGGAACAAAATTCGTGGAAAAATTATTTTCGTCCAAATCTATAGATGTGTCTCAAATGTATTTTCAATATCACATTAGATTTTAACGAAGAAAAAAAAGACGATATTTTTTCGCTATTCAGTATGAAAATATTGGAGAGATTGTTTGGAAGATTTTCGATTTTAATATTCTTTCCGATTTTCATATCTTATATCAAATGTAAATTTTTTGTAAGGGTTACACTCAATGTGGAAAAAATGCGATCTAAATCATAAAAGCTTTGGGGGAAATTCTTGTATTTGTATAAAATATATGATGACGATTTTTTTTTATTGTTTTCATCGACTGAGAAATAATATGGCCATAGTTACTATATAAGTTTTTTACTGTTTTTGAAGTTATACTTCTTTAAGGGCGTATGAAATAAAAATAGTTAGAATGAATTATAAAAAATATTAACAAATTTACGAGGGCAAATGAAGGTATATCAGTACTTTTCTTTAAAAAAATTACTCTTACTTGCTTAGTTAACATTGACCAAATGTACCAAGGCTTAAAATGTAAAGCATAATTGGGAAGAAATAAGACAATATTTTATAGATGATAAAATTCAGATCTCAAATTTTATTTTTTTAAATAAGAAAACAATTCAGGTGGTTTAAGATCGGTTTTTTTATTAAATATTTTTACTATTCAATTAGCTACGTTTCTATACGTATCGTAACTTCATCAGGCTTCTTGATTCACAAAAAAAAAATATAAATATTGAAAAAATATAATTTAAAATATTATATTTTTTATGAATCAATAAGCCTGATGAAGTTACGATACGTAACGAAACGTAGCTGATTAAATAGTAAAAATAGTAATTAAAAAAACCGATCTGAAACAACCTGAATGGTCTTCTTATTTAAAAAAAAAACAACAACAATCTTATATATAAATTGGCTATCTTGCCGTGCGTCCAAGCAGAATGGGCTGTGCGCATGCGTTCTGTTATCCCCACTTACGCATTCAAAACTTTGGGAGGGGTACTCACTCAATAATGTATTTATTGTGAACACGTATTTCGGATTTTCAGGTTTACAATATGTAAAAGCTAAAAAACATAATGCTCACTTAAAAACTTAACTTAACCATTTCAGATATATCTACTTATCAGAGTTTAATTTTTTTAACAGATCCTAAGTTATTGTTTCTAACAATAAATCAACTTTATATTCAGCAGTAATAACGTTTCGCTTTTAACGGACTTTGATTGATTATTGAATTTACAATTTCGATTATTTATTAAACGTTATCCCTTACAAACTTTGCTACCGTTTTTCACTCTTTTAGGGGAGGAATTTTCAAAAACCCTTTCTTATTATATATCTGCATCGTATATGGAAAACACTTTCCAAATTTCATCGACACAAATGTGCACTTATATTTGAAAATACAATGTAAAACGAAAAAAACATAATGACCTTCTTTATGTTAGTTAACATGAATGAAAGGCTAAAAAAATACCGAAAAAAAAATTAGTATCGATGATTATTTATTTGAACTGACAGTGAAATATATGGCAAAAAATTGCTACCTTAATGCTTTACAGCCGAATAAATAATTACTCCAGATCACAACCATTGGTTCATAAAAAAATAGATTTTAAAAAGTTTTATTGTTGAAAAGCGAACCAAAATTTTTTTTTGTGGACTTTTGTGTATTTTGCACCAGTTCAGCGGTGTGTCGCTATGTCATGGTGGTGATGTCGGGCAATTGGTCTTTAGCGGCGTTTCAGTAGCTGGAGGAGTCGAACTTCATTCCTCTGTCTTTTGTATTTTTTTATTTTTTATTTGTTGTTTGGTTTTTGATCTTGTGGTCAAACATCTACTACTTCTTGGAGCTCTTGTGGTAGTTTCCGCTTCAGCCTTCTATGTTTTATGGTTTCTCCCAAGCCTAGTTCTACTGCACTAGGACAATTTTCTAAGCCGTTAAGGAAGTTCCTTGTGAGTGCGGTTAGAAAGTCTTTTAAGTATGGAACGCTCATTTCATGATGGATTTGGTTGTTTCTCACATACCATGGAGCTTTGGTGATAATCCTCAAGACTCTATTTTGGAACACCTGTAGCTCATTATGATTTTTCTTTGAGGATGGAAGCCAGACTGCGCAAGAGTAGGTGAGAAGTGGTCTTATGACTGATTTGTATATCATCAGTGAACATTCCATACTTAGACGAGACCTTCTGTTGATAAGTGGGTATAGTTGGATGAGTCGAGTGTTGGCTTCTCTGATTTTATTTGAGATGTGGTTTTGCCAGGTTAATTTCGAGTCCAGAAGTATACCCAGATATTTAACAGACATTTTTTTCTCACACCACGGAATTTCCATGTGATCCAACACGATAGGCTCCAATTGGTTGGAGAAACGTCTTAGAGAGAAAATTTTTGCGACGCTTTTAGATGGATTTATGAGAATTTTCCATCTACTGAACCAGGAAGATAGGTGGTTGATAGACTGCTGGGTTTTCCGAACGGCCCTTTGAAGATCTTTGTCCAGGTTGAAGATGGCGATGTCATCCGCGTACATTGAGATTATGCAGTGGTCTGGTGACGGAAGGTCCGCAACGTACAGATTGAAGAGGATTGGACCCAATACTGATCCCTGAGGTACCCCCGAGTGGATATGCTTTTCCTCTGATAGCTGATCGTCCATTTTGATTTGGAAGCATCGGTTGCTCAGAAATGAAGAAATTATGTTGTATAGATACTCTGGGGTATGATAGTTCTGAAGCTTTGTGAGTAGCCCTTGATGCCAAACTCGATCGAACGCTTGCGTCGCATCCAAGAACAAACCCACTGAGTATTTTTTTTCTTCAAAACCCCTTTCGATTATTTCTACTATTCTTAAGATTTGTTGCGAAGTGGAGTGGTGAGGCCTAAATCCAAATTGCGTGTTGGGTAGAATTTGGTTGAGTTCTATCCAAGTGTGAAGCCGTTGCTTGATGATTCTTTCGAATAACTTCGACAGTGTGCTGAGCAGGCTGATCGGCCGATAGCTTGTGATTTTATTTTTGGGTTTTGAGTTTTTATGGACAACAACTATGTGAGCTTTTTTCCAGGTGGAGGGAAAGTATCCTGTGCTTAGGCATAGATTAAAGATAGATGTAAGAAAGGATATTATTTTGTTTGGGCAGTTTTTTAGCATTGAATTAGTGATTTGATCGGGGCCAGGAGATTTTTTTGATTTTAGAGCCTTAATTTGTTGTTTCAATTCGGATGGAGTTACAAATTCTACTTGGTTCTCTGGGATTTGGAGATGATTATAGGAATTAGGGTCGGAATGTACGCAGGTTTGATTGAAGACCTTTCCAAAAAAGTTTGAAAATCCAGAACACTTATCCTTGATGGAGTCATATGTATGTCCTTCTTCTTGCAGAGAAGGGATTTGACTTTTTTTCTGTAAGATAGCTTTGGTTGTCTTCCATATTTGGTGGTCCTCTGGATGAATGTCTTCAAGATATTTTTGATAGTGGTTGTTGGTGAAGTTTTCCAGTTCCTTTCTCACAAGATGAACAAGATTATTAAATTCTCTTTTGTAAATCCGATTTCTTGTTCTTTGCCACATGCGCCTCATTTTATTTTTTTCCTGGATCATTTTTTTTATTTTTATCGGAATATCCCTATAAGTAGAGTGTTGATTTCCTTTTTTATTAATATTCAGTTCAGATAATCTAGCTGCTTCGTTTATTGATTTTGTAATAATAGAAATTGATTCGTCTATGTTGTTTGGGTTTTGTAGAAGCATATGAACCGGAAGGTTGGTACTTGTGAGAAGTTTTTTAAAAGTGTCCCAGCAGTGAAAACGGGTAAGGTTAGTTGCGGATTTATATCCTACTTTAACGTCCAGTACTGAAATTATCACTGGATTGTGGTCTGAGTCCAGTTCATCGATCACTTCCTGGCTCATGTGGTTGACAACGTCTTTCTGTACCATAATATCAAGAATGTCCGGCGTATGTTCTTGTCTGTACGGGTAGTGGGTTGGTTTGTTTGGTGCACATACGATGAGTGAATTTTCAGATGCAGCTTTTCTTAGCTTAATACCGTTGGGATTTGTTTTAATACACCCCCAGGACGTATGTTTGCAGTTGAGATCACCAAGCAGGATGGTAGGACTTGACTCGTTGAAAAGTGTTGAAATTTCTAGTGTTTCTAGTCTGACGTTTGGTCTTTTGTAAGCGGCTATTATATTGATTGGTCTAATGGTTGATGACTCAATTTTGATCTTGACGGCCTCGATATTTAACATTGTTGGTAGGGTGACGTGATGATGTTCGATATTCTTTTTTATCAGTATGGCTACTCCTCCGGATGCAAAATCTGTTTCTCTGTCTTCTCTATGAATGATGTAACCCGCTACTTTGAATGTTTCATGATGTAGTAGATGCGTTTCCGAGATACAGGCTATGTCTACTCTGTGACGGTGTAGAAACTCGATGAAAGCGCTTCTTTTTTCCTTGATGCCGTCGGCATTCCAGTTGAGAAGGATAAGCATAGGAGTAGGAGGCATGATTTTTTTTTTGCGTTTGGATTTAGTTGTTAGGTGAATGGGTGGTTAGAAAGGACATGAACATTGTTGTAATTTCTGGTAGGTGAGGACGAATGAGGTTGAGAATGAAGTTTACTACCATGGGGATAATGGTGCTTGTCTCGAATGGTATATGTGTTGAGTTTGGCTGAGTTTGCTCGGGTATTGTGCTGTTTGGTGCATTTATGGTGTGATGTTGAGAGGGAGAATTATTTTTTAACATGGACGCGTAAGAAGCGGGATTGATGTTTGGAGCGGAATTCCTGTGAGTTTGGATTTTGGGGGACTGGGTGTTTATATTTGATCGGGCGCTTCGGAACGAGTTTTTGTAATAGGGGCATCCTCTATAGTTTGCTGGGTGCGTACCCCCGCAGTTTACACATTTTGGCGGCTCTTCCGGCTTTTTATCACATTCGGTAAATTTGTGATGTTTATCGCACTTGACGCATCTGGCGTTTAGGCGACAATAATTTTTAGTGTGGCCGAAACGCTGACAGTTGGTGCATTGTGGAGTATTTGGGTTTTTTCGGCGGGCCTCGACGTAGACCACTGCTCTGTCCAGATGTTTTAGCTCAAAGATTTTGAGTCCTTCTTCTGTTTTAGGCATTAGCACAGCGCACAGTGGAGTTGGTTTTTTGTCTCTATTATGTAGTCTGGTTACGTTTATTACCGGGTAATTATTATTTTTTAGTATTTCCATAACTTCTTCTTCTTTCAACGAGTATGGAACGTTTCTGATGATAACAGATAGGTTATTGTTGGTCGGATTTTTGAATGTGTGATAATTTATTTTATTTGTGTCGTAGAATTTGGTCAAGTTGCGAAAGTCGTCGATTTTAGTAAGGTTTATTTTGAAAACATTTTTGTTTTTTGGGAGACAGTGAAATCTATGATTTGCAAATTTGTGATATCATCGACAAGCCTTTGGTAATTGTTAGCGTCGTGAACAAAGATTGGGGGAATTTTTATTGGGTTTTGCTCTGGCATTTCATTTTCTTCATCCTCGCTGGATGAGAGGACTTGATATCGGTTTTGTGTCGTTAATTTGGCGAATTTATTGTTTGTTGTTCGAACAGCAACAACTCGCTTGCGAGATTTAGCCTGGGTCCAGTGTTTCGCTAGTATTTCTGAATCGCTGTTGAGATCTGTGTCGTTTTCCATTTTTGTTAAAGTAAAGAAAACTTGTACTCACCCGCACGGGTGAGACCGGCGAGGCACACAGCTGTTGAACTGGCTAACTTTTGCACGTCGCAGTTTGATTTTTAGATTTCTGCAGCACACTTTTAATTTTTATTTGTGATGAGTTTTAAATGAACAACAATCAACAATTTGATACTCGTCCTATCACTTTGCTGGTTAATCACCGAATTGAACCAAAATTTAAAATCGCCTATTTGGTATAAGTACTACATAAGTATTAAACTTTCATACTTATATAGTGAAATGACGTTATTTAAAATGTTGTTATTAAAATGATATAAAAAAAACACTTATATTTTATTCCTTAATATTATTTTAGATAAACTTTTTTTTTATATAAACAACACTTTCATTATTAAATTTAAAATTTCGATTGTTGATTAACTCTACATTATCTCATATTAAACATTTTATTGAGATAAAACCTTTAGTTGCGAATGCAACGGGCAACTACTAGTATTTTATAAAAGCATGGGTTCGAGTAGCATTTGTACAAACAACTTTTCGTCACTAGACCACTGTATAACCTTAATATCAACCTGGACAATGATCTTCAAATGGCCGTTCAGAAAATCCAGCAGTCTAACAACCACCTATCTTCCTGGTTCAGTGGATGGAAAATCCTTATAAATCCATCAAAAAGCATCGCCAAAATTTTCTCTCCAAGACGTTTCTCCAACCAACAGGAGCCTATCGTGCTGGATCACATGGAAATTCCGTGGAGTAAGAAAAAAACACCTGTTAATTATCTGGGCATACTTATGAACTTGAAATTAACCTGGCAAATCCACATTTCAAGTAAAATCAGAGAATCCAATACTCGACTCATCCAACTATACCCACTTATCAACAGAAGGTCTCGTCTAAGTATGGAATGTTCAATGATGATATACAAATCAGGAATTAGACCACTTTTCACATACTCTTGCGCCATCTAGCTTCCATCCTCAAAGAAAAATCACAATGACCTGCAGGTAATCCAAAATAGAGTCTTGAGAATCATCAATAAAGCTCTATGGTATGTGAAAAACAATCAAATTCATGACGAAATAAACATCCCATCCATAAAAGATTTTCTAATCCAACTCACAAGGAATTTCTTTAATGGCCTGGAAAATTGTCCTAGTGCAGTAGAACTAGGCTTGGGGGAAACTATAAAACGAAGAAGGCTGAAGCGGAAATTCCCTCAAGAGCTCCAAGAAATAGCCGTTGCTTGACCACAAGGTCAAGAACAATCAACAAATAAAAAAATAAAAAAGACAGAGGAATGAAGTTTGACTCCTTCAGCTACTTAAACGTCGATAAAGATTAATTGCCTGCTATCACCATCTTTATATAGCGACATATTGCTGAACTGGTGCAAATTACATAATATTCCTCAAAAAAAAAAAAACGCTCTTTTTCTATTCTGTTTTTAATTTAATTCGCGAATAAATTGGGCAAATTTAATAAGTAACAACAAAAGATAGATTATTGGAAATTGAAAAATTGTATTTTTAACAAATTTGCGAATGGAAATTTTTCGAGAATGTTTGAAAAAACTATTGTGTAGGAAACTATTTGTACAAAATCATGAACATTTTATTACAACAAAAATTAGGTTTTAAATAATATATATGTTCCTTCTAGAACACAAGAGCTATTTTTTTATATAATCTATTATACTAAAACCATCTTCATCGTTTCAAATTATAAGTGATTTTAAATTCACTAACCACCACCTCTACTACCTCATCTTTGGGACAATTCTTCAGTTGATAATATTACTTTGGAACATTGACGGAAAATATGTTTTATCTACAGAGAATTGCTTTCGAAATTTCTGCAGATATGATAAAATTATTAGCAATAATAAGAAAAACATGAGGTAATTATTTCAGTTTTCAGTATACCAGTATTGTTTAACAGTTAACTTTGGCCTTTTATTTTATTTATAGTAATAAAATCATAAATTTTATTCATTCCTTTTAATATTTCGAATAAATGCTTATTTTTTTCAATTTCATAAATGAGAGATTCCAAAACGTAGAGAAAATATCGTTATTTTGCAGACGAGTAAATAAGATGCAAAAAAATACCAACTTGAACAAAATTTCTCCCATGAATTCCTTCCAACCCATTTCTAGTACTTGTCTATTCTATACTTTAACTCACAATTGTTCAAAATAATTTATTTAAATTAAGGATTTTTTTTTTGGAAAAATTCAATACAATATTAAAAATAATGCATGGAAAATTGAATGAAATACTATAGACTGGACTAAAAAAATCGTCATTTTTTTTTGAAATGTATATCGGAAATATTGTTCAAGGTGACAAAAAAAAAATATCAGGAAGGTTTGAGTCCTCAATATTAATATTAAGAGGTCTATTATCTTTAATTTTGATTTTATATTCGTGCTTTCATTTTTGCGTCAATGCTGTCAAACTATCAAGAAAAAAAAATCATCTGCATATATATTTATAGAAAATTAAATTTCCTACAAAAAACGGCTCTTTAAAAATTTTTGCCAGACTCACCGTTTCCGAATAATCAAGCTTTAAACATTGATATAATTTTTAGATTTATCTTTTTTATTTTGGAATTTTGTAACTAACGAACAAATAAATATAAAGAAATAAACAATATAGATTCTTCAAGAGAATTTAATGCTCTACAAAAAAGGGTTCTTAATGTTTTTACATAAATCACTCTTTAAAAATTGGTTCAACAACGAAAAAACGATAATTTAATTTTTTCTTCAACTTTATTTGTGAATAACTTTTGAAAAAGTGATTTTATGTAAAAACGTTATGATACTATTTTATAGAGTATTAAATTCCCTTCAAGAATTTATATTGTTCATTTCTATATATTTATTTGTTCGTTAGTTACAAAATTCCAAAATAAAGAAGATAAATCTAAAAATTATATCAATGTTGAAATCTTGATTATTCGGAAACAGCGTGTCTGGCAGAAAATTTAAAAGAGACGGTTTTTATAGGAAATTCATTTTTCTATAAATATATGTGCCATAAATGTTATCACGATAACATTTTTTGATAAATATTCTAAATAAGTCGTATATGTCTTTTCATCATTGGCCTGTTTAATTTTTATATTTTATTAAAAATTCTAAAAAGAAACTTAAAAAATACATGTACAACGTCTACACCATTAACAAGGCTTTAACCAATAAATAAAATACAATATATGATAAATTTATTCGCTATTCAACAACATCTTAATTATTTTCGGTTTTTTTTTCAATAAAATTACATTGGACTATATTTAAATCGTCTTTTATTTAATAAAACATACATCAACTATAATAAAATACTTTTTCTTTGTATTTTTCTCCATTATATTTTCCATAAGATTGGGTCCAAAAAAAGATCTCTTTTTCCAATTCGAACAGTCCATAAAAACATTAATGACGAATTAAAAAGAAATAAAACTTTATTGTTTTAATCAATATCATTATATTATTTTGAAAAATAACTTTAATATGATATTATACAAATAAAATTCTTTAAAAACCGGTTCACAGGAGGAGGGTCGTAACGGTCGTAACTCTTATAATCCTCCTGTTAAAAAAGGCATTTAAAATATTTAAAAAAACCCATTAGAAGTCGTTTAAAGTTATTAAAGACATTTTAAATGGAATTATTTCAAAATTCCGTTGTTTAACAGAACCTCCATGACTGGTTTACCCCTATTGCTTTACCCTTATTGCACACTGTTTTGAGAAAATTAATTTCAGGAAAAATGAGTAAAATGTTAAAATAATTTCCGTCAATGATGAGCACCAGGTCGACCTTTTGGATTTTGGCTCTCGAAATCCATCATCAGTTCAATAATGAACTAGTGCTTCGGAAGAATTCCAAATAAATGTACAAAATCAATATGAACATTTGCACTTATATGTGCAATAACTCTGTACGACTGAAAAGTTACGAATATTAAGACATATTTATTCCTTAAATTTATTAGTTCAGGAAATAATTCATTTATAAAGAACATAATAAATATTATAATAATAATAAAAATATAAAATTAAGGTATACTTTAGCCTCATGAACAACTTTATACTATTGAGCTAAAGTATTATAACATATAAAGCTTTATAACATATAATTATTTTCGCATACTTCGCATAGATGGCGTTTTTTTTAATAGCATCTGAGCTTAAATTTAAGTACATGCTAAAAATATAAATGGATGATATCTAATTAGGTTTTCTACATTTTCAATTCGCTAATACTTTAAAGGTACTTTAAAGTACCTTAAAGTATCACTTCTCCTTTCTTCATTAATTCATGTAAAACTTGAAGTTTTACTCAACGCCTAAAAGTTTAAATGGAGCTAAAGAATATGAAGTCAAATTCTTAAACATTTTTTTAAATAATTATATTATTGAGAAACATAAATATTGAGTAGTTTGAATTTAATCTTTGAAGGAAACTTCTTTGTTTGGAATTTTTAAAAATATTTTTCAAAAGAAAAAAAAAGTTATAAATCGGAGTTGAAATTTGGTAAAAATTGGTAGGTATATAGAAAAAAATTCAAACATGCTATACACTTTTAATGGCCAAATTACTTAGTTAAAACAATAATAGAATATTCGAGGGTGGAAGAATTAGTAAGAACCTTTAGAGAAATTATCGATCAAACTATAAGATCTAACTAACTAAAATAATCTAATTATAAGATTTTTATGATCAAATTTTATAAACTTTATTGAGATAATTATAGCTAATTAATAGAAAAAAGTAAGTTGAAGTTTAAACCACGTTCCTATTGTAGATATATTTATGAATGTAAGAACTGCAACACTGGCACTACTTAAACAGATGGTTATCGCTAAAAAAACAACAGGGGTTCGAGTAGCTAGTAAAATACTATAAAAAAAAAACTCAATCTTACTACCTGGAAGTATGAGGAAAAAAGAAATATCAAAACAAACCTTTCCCTCCTATTCAATGTTAGTAACTTTGTCAATATTACAAACGATGGGTCGGTAGTCAGACGAATTTATATACTTTAGTTATCTTTTAAAAGTGAGTTACATAAATCATTGAAATCTATTTCTTTTAAATGATAATGGAGCATTAAAAAGTTATTGTACGATTGTAGTAACTGGCATTTATAAAAACCGAACTAAACAAATTTGAAGATTAGCAATGTATTTAACAATTTCTGTCTTCAAAGAACTTCTAAGTCACCAAAACGCAATTACCATGAGATAATTAAACTTTGAAAGAAATGAATGGTATGTTGTACTTATCTATAGTTTGTTGAGATTTTATTGAATTTACCTTAATGTGTTGTCGGTTTTTTTCAGTTTTAGACTACAATTAGAATAGTTCTTACAAATCGCGTTGCAAAGTGAGTTGCAATAACAAAGTGCATCAATTTTTCACCTGAAAATTCCAAAAGTACGTAGGACCATCAATAAAGGAAGGACGAGATGCTATTCATTTTTCGATCATTTCTTAAACATCCAATTGCCCATCCAGTATTTTACCAAAAACCACCAAATTTCATCCGCAGATTCATATAGTTTCTTCGAATATTAAACCATCAAATTATTAGCAAACATCAGTTAAAAGGAGATTAGGGTGTCCGTTATTTCCCAAATTGATTTTTTTACAGCGATCGCCCCCTGAATTTTTGGTTTAAGATATAAAAAAAAATTATCCAATACAATTAAGCTCTTAATTTCTTGATTAAACCGTGCCGGAATCATGTTGCATTTACCATTTAAATTACATGGGATTATTTGACTTTTTACTTGTAATTATTTTTCTCAGAAACAAATGTATGAAAAGATTTAAGATTAAATTATTCTGACGTATAATTTAACGCTCTACAAAAATGGTCTCTTATAAATTTTCGATTAAATCACTCCATTAAAAGTTATTCAACATTTAACTTGAATTAATTTGTTTAGTTTGTATTTTGTAATTTATTCAACATTTAATTTGTTGACTACAAGTTCTAAGAAATTTCTCCTAGATGGCGTCAGGTGAAATGGTAAAAATTTGAATTTTAATTGAACTTTTGTCGATAGTCTCATTAATTGGTATGATATTCACTTCGTAGGTACAAAATATTGATTAAAGTTCGAAAATTTATCCTGGATAAATTGAATTTCATGACTATAGCAAATTCGGATCTTATGTCACCTGTTTTAATTGTCAAAAAATGTTTTTTTTTTTAATTTTTAATTCAAGCCTTAAAATTAACACAAATAATCACTGGCGCTTTAATGATAATAATTTGTATCTTCTCTTTCAATGATTTTATAGTTAAAAAAAGTAAAAATGAGCAAAAAGTTGAAAAATTGCAAGATATATTAGGCACAAGTTAAATGTTGAATAACTTTTAATAGAGTGATTTAATCGAAAATTCATAAGAGACCTTTTTTGAAGAGCGTTAAATTTTACGTTAGAATAATTTAAACTTAAATGTTTTCATACATTTGTTTCTGAGAAAAAAAATTTAAAAGTAAAAAGTCAAATAATCCCATGTAATTTAAATGGTAAATGTAACATGATTCCGGCACGGTTTAATCAAGAAATTAAAAGCTTAATTGTATTGGATAATTTTTTTTTAACATCTTAAACTAAAAATTCAGGAGGCGATCGCTCTAAAAAAATCAATTTGAGAAATAACGGACACCCTAATAGGAGATACATAAAAGAAGTGACAATGTGAGCAAACTTTTAAATTATAAGCTTTGGAACAATTTGAAAACGACTCCAATTTTCAAACACTGAAAGACCTAAGAGAAATGTTAGGTAGTTATTATAGTTTCTAAGGACTTCTTTTTCATGTAAACTTTTCTAATATGCTTTCAATTTTTCCAGTTTTTTGATAAGTTTCAATGATTTATGTGTTTTTAATTGTTAACTCAAAAACAACTTATTCAAACCGTAAAAACATAATTGTCTCGAGAAACTTTAAGTGTACAAAAGATTTAAATGGTAAGTTAATGTTTTTTGAGAGTTTAATTAAATGTTTAGATAATTATTTCTTTATTTTTGCAGTCTTTCATATCAACTTGAAGAAAAGTCTGATGCTTGAAGTTTTCACCTGAAGTAGGTAATTGCAATGATGATTGAACCTTCAAACTGATAACCACTATTTAGTACCTAATGGATGTAAAATTTGTTATTGGCATATTTTTCAGATTCGAAACTTGCCCATATAAACCAACAATCAGCTAGTACTACTTTGTTTTTTTTTAACCAGAAAAAAACTAAGAATAAGGAAGAATATTTCTTTTAGGATTAATACGTAACAGTATGGAATGTTTGAGGTCTCATAACATTAATTATCCAGTGAATTATATCGGCTACGACCAATGGAAAGAATGTTTATAAGTCTTTGTCTGCAAAAATGTTTTTATTTTTATTTTAGACTATGATTTAAAGAAAGTTGTAAAAGGTGACAAAGAAACCATCAAATTTGTATTCGAAGAACTCAAATGAATTGTGATTTTTTTTAATTACACTTATAAATAAATCTTACTAGTTCTGACTGGTTTCTTTAATAATATTTTATAGGTATCTAATTGGATTATGTTTTAATCCATGGCATCCAGCCGAATTGTAATTATTAGAAGGCGATAATGAGAAATTATGTACGTTATAGGAAGGAGGGAAAGATTATATTTAAGAAAAAACAAATGGAAAAATGAATAGGCGACTCAGAAGATTTTAAATTTAAAAATTTTCTTCAAAAACAATATTAAAAATATACATGTTTTTTAAGTCCTTGTCTTTTTAAATATAATAATTAAATTGTGGGCAAAAAGGACGAAGCTTCTTGTGGAATATTATTTATTTTATCGCCAAAGTTTCGTCAGCCATTCCTGACTTCTTCAGGGCTCAAAATTAAAAATTACTCCACAAATTTCATAAAAATAAGCACCAGTTCAACCAGTTGAGTCATTTAACAGCTTATTTTTATAACATTTGTTGTGTAATTTTGAATTTTGAGCCCTGAAGAAGTCAGGAATGACTGACGAAACGTTGGCGATAAAATAAATAATATTCCACAAGAAGCTTCGTCCTTATTGTCCAAAATTTAATTATTATATTAAAAATATATTATGTTCTAAGAGTAATTTTGTTGAATTTGAATGATTCGTAAAATTCAAAACTTAGTGATACATAATTTCTTGCAACTACCTATAGTGTTTCGTAAGAAAGTTGAACTTATTTCTAAATATAAGCAATGTAAAATTCTCAGAATTCCATTAAATTTCATACTCTACTTTAGTTAACTTTATTGTTTTTAATCACTTTACTTAACACGTTGTAATTATGTGAAAAATATATTTATTTTAAAAGAATCATCAGATCATTTCAAAAACATCAATTTTCATCAACTTTTTAACAGATCAAATAAAATTTCAATGTATAACTTTTTTTTTAAATGATCAAAATCAGTTACTAATCCAAAAAGATTTTTAAAAAAAATAATCAATGGAATTTCAAGTAAAAAAATATTATCGATATATTTTGAAAATTGCGGCAAAATCGCAAGTTTCAAGACGCTGACACGCTGCAATCTGATTGGTCCATTCGGTAGAACAATGGTCATTAACAAAGCGCACTTTAGTTTTACCGCGTTCGCGTCCAATCATCAAATCGCTCCCGAGAAAATGTGGAAAAACTAAAGTTTTTCTTTTGCTTCATTGCAAAAAATTAGTGTAAAGTGAAAGTTTAATCGATCAGTTATCGATTGAGATAAAAATTTTCGATTTCGGTGAGTAAACTATTCGAATATCTCGTTCTGAAAAGTTAGCGTCGTTAGCGTCCTTAGCACCCGCCGAAAAACCATCTTCGCCCCATTTCAATTATCGTTTCAAAAACTATCAGAATAGTAAATTTTTCGGAAATAATAATTAAATGGGATATTCTTAAAGCATTTCAATCTTTTGGGAATAGAATGGGCTTTTCTGGACTTAATTCTAGTTAGAATCGGAGGCGGAAGCTTGCGGGTTGGGGGGTGGTTAACTTTATTGGAGCATCACTGTTTCCAAAAAAAATTTTTTTTACTTGTAAAAACTTTGAAACCTGTTAAAAAAAATGGAGAAAATAATTTGTAATCATAAATTTGGGTGAAAATTACAATTAGCGTCTCGGGCAAAGTTGGTGCCAACTTTCACGAACTATCACGAAGATTCACGAAAATCGAAACGTTCGTTTATTCTCGCGCTTTCCAAATTTGAAAAAGTTAGTTATTTTTTCGGCCAATAGTGGCCACTCTTCATTGTTATTGAAACAGCTGTCAAAGAGCTGTCAAAACAACACGTTTATGTTTTCATATAACAAATTCATTGTTATTTGATTTTTTTTTCTTAATGCTATTGGCGAATTGTCTAAAGAAAATATTTAAACAAAAAACAATTTAATTTCTTCCCTTATAATCTACCACTTTAAATTTATAGATTGATATTGGATTATTGATTGATATTTAGATTTATAGATTTACAGATAAATTCATTGTTATTTGCTTTTTTTCTTAATGATATTGACGAGTTGCTTAAAGAAAATATTTCAACAAAAAATAAATTAATTTCTTCCCTTATAATCTACTTCTATAAATTTATTCGGGCTAGTTTGGGCTAGTTTAAAATGAACACAAAAAATTAACAATAGTTTTAAATTGCAGGTTTTGTCTTAAATAGACCTACCGCAAAAGCGAATATTTTTAAACATTCTGCGGATTTCTTCTTCTGGATACCTTTTGGAGTACGTTTGAGTACATCTTCCGCATACTTTTTGGAGTACGTTTGAGTACATCTTCATCATTTAGTGTGTGTGTGTGTGTGTGTGTTATGAGTTGGTTGTATAACCACTCTATTGAAAGTGCAGTGTAAAGTGCATATCTTTTGGAATATCTTTTGGAGTACGTTTGAGTACATCTTCCGCACACTTTTTGGAGTACGTTTGAGTACATCTTCCGCACATTTTTTGGAGTACGTTTGAGTACATTTTCAGCCCATCTTTTGGAGTACGTTTGAGTACATCTTCGGCACACTTTTTGGATTATCTTTTGGATTACGATTTGGATTAACTTCTGGATAACTTTTGTGGATTATCTTCACGATGAATGAGTTCTATTAATTTTTTTTTATATTTGCAATTCACTTAGTACATTTGTAGGGTCAGGTGTGAAAATGGCCCATAAATGTTTTCTCGCTTTTTTTTCTTTACGTAGCGCATAGTGCGTCTACTGCCGCTTGGAAATTATTTACTTAGTCCTATGGCATATTAGTTTGTTTTTGTGTGTTTTTTTTTTTTTTTTTTACTTCTTGACACATTTGTAGGGTCAGGTGTGAAAATGGCCCATAAATGTTTAAATTGCTTTTTTTGTGTGTGTTTTTTTTTGTTTGTTAGATTTTAGTTTTTTTAAGACATAAGGGTATAGTTGGACGCTGCGCGCCGGCTTGCTCATATGTTTTTAGTTTGTTTGCTTTTTGTATTTTTGTATGTTTTTTTGTGTGTTTTTTGTGTGTTTTTTTTGTGTGTTTTTTTTTTTTTGTTTCGGGAGTTTCAGGTTTTTCTAAAACATAAGGGTATAGTTGGACGCTGCGCGCCGGCTTGCTCGTATGTTTTTAGTTTGTTTGCTTTTTGTATTTTTGTATTTTTGTTTGTTTTTTTGTGTGTTTTTTGTGTGTTTTTTTTTTTTTGTTTCGTGAGTTTCAGGTTTTTCTAAAACATAAGGGTATAGTTGGACGCTGCGCGCCGGCTTGCTCATATGTTTGCTTCAATTAGTTATAAGTCAAATTAGTTATAAGAAACTTAGTTATAAGAAATTTAGTTATAAGTTAGATGTGACTAGATATTTATGTCGGTTGCTGGCATTAATTGTCGGACGCTTCTTGTAGCCTCTGCGCTTTTATTATCGGACGCTGTAATGGCCTGGACGTTTTAATTGTCGTACGCTCTTGCGGCACGGACGCTTTTTTTGTCAGTAGCCGGCTGAGTATTTAGCCACGTAAGGATTAACGAACTTTTCTTTCAGGAATTTCTTTCAGATTCCAAGGATCCACGGATTTCCATTTAGTTTAGATTTACCTAGGGATTATGGGGACTTGTGTGGATTATGCAATTCGAAATCAAACATTGATCTACGCAAATGCTTAAGATTTTCCATTGATGACAAACTCAAAGAACGCATTCATGATTTGCCAATGCAAACGTTTGCTGTTCGGATTGTTGTGTCCTTTGGGATCTTGGCATTTTGCCTGACTAATGTTTGGCTAGATATGTATAATTGACATAAGGGAATTAGTCTTCATTTTTGTTTAAAACCAGATATAGATATAGGGAAATTAGTTATTAGTTAGTTGTGACTAAATATTCTAGTGGGACGCTGGCTTTAATAGTCGGACGCCGGGCTTGGTATTTAGTCACTCATCAAACATTGATCAAACATTGATTTAGGAAAATTTCTTGGGTTCCACTGATGACAAACTCAAAGAACGCATTCCTGATTTGCGAGTGCAAACGTTTGCTGTTCGGAATGTTGTGTCCTTTGGGATCTGGGTAATTTAACTAAATAATGTTTGGCTTGAAATGTTTGATTGAGATAAGGAAATTAGTTTTTCTTTTAAATTTATTTTTATTCTTGACCAGGGTAAGGAATTATACTGGACATTAGTTGAGGGACATTATGAAAATTATGCAGGTCGATGCAAGCAATATTCTAAGTAAATAGCTTTGATATCCTACTGATGACAAAACTCCAGGAATAGCATTCAAGATTTGTGCTGCAAACGTTTGCTTTTGGAAATGTATTGTCCTTTGGGATCTTGGCATTTTGCCTGAATAATGTTTGACTAGAAATGTATGATTAACATAATGGGATTAGTCTTTATTATTTTTTATTTTCATAGGTCCAGTGTGAGGAATTTTATTTTTTCAGGAATCGGGATTATTTTGGACATTAGTATAGGGACATTGTGAAAATTATGCAGGTCGATGCAAGCAATATTCTAAGTAAATAGCTCAGATATCCCACTGATGACAAAACTCCAGATAAAGCATTCAAGATTTGTGCTGCAAACGTTTGCTTTTGGAAATGTATTGTCCTTTGGGATCTTGGCATTTTGCCTGAATAATGTTTGACTAGAAATGTATGATTAACATAATGGTATTAGTCTTTCTTATTTTTTTATTTTCGTCGGTCCAGTGTTAGGAATTTTATTTTTTCAGGACTCAGGATTATACTGGACATTAGGTTAGGGACATTGTGAATATTATGCAGTTTGATGGCAAGCAATGTTCTAAGTAAATCGCTTTGATATCCCACTGATGACAAAACTCCATGAAAAGCATTCATGTTTTGTGATGCAAACGTTTGCTTTTGGAAATGTTTTGTCCTTTGGGATCTTGGCAATTTGCCTGAATATTGTTTGACTAGAAATGTATGATTGGCATAATGGAATTAGTCTTTATTATTTTTTATTTTCAAAGGTCCAGTGTTAGGAATTTTATTTTTTCAGAATTCGGGATTATACTGGACATTAGGTTAGGGACATTATGAAAATTATGCAGGTCGATGCAAGCAGCATTCTTAGTAAATAGCTTTGATATCCCACTGATGACAAAACTCCAGGAATAGCATTCATGTTTTGCACTTGCAAACGTTTGCTTTTGGTAATGTTGTGTCCTTTGGTTTAAAGGCAATTTGCCTGAATATTGTTTGACTAGAAATGTATGATTAACATAATGGGATTAGCCTTTATTATTTTTTTATTTTCGTCGGTCCAGTGTTAAGAATTTTATTTTTTCAGGACTCAGGATTATACTGGACATTAGGTTAGGGACATTGTGAAAATTATGCAGCTCGATGGCAAGCAGTATTCTTAGTAAATAGCTTTGATATCTCACTGATGACAAAACTCCAGAAATAGCATTCAAGTTTTGTGATGCAAACGTTTGCTGTCCGGAATGTATTGTCCTTTGGGATCTTGGCAGTTTGCCTGAATAATGTTTTACTAGAAATGTATGATTGACATAATGGGATTAGTCTTTCTTTTTTCTTTTTTATCAGTCCAGTGTTAGGAATTTTATTTTTTCAGAACTCGGGATTTTTCAGGACATTAGGTTAGGGACATTGTGAAAATTATGCAGTTCGATGGCAAGCAGCATTCTAAGTAAACTACTTTGATATCCCACTACTGACAAAACTCCAGGAAAAGCATTCAAGATTTGTGATGCAAACGTTTGCTTTTGGAAATGTATTGTCCATTGGGATCTTGGCAATTTGCCTGAGTAATGTTTGACTAGAAATGTATGATTGACATAATGGAATTAGTCTTTATTATTATTTTATTTCCATCGGTCCAGTGTTAGGAATTTTATTATTTCAGGACTCGGGATTATTCTGGACATTCGTATAGGGACATTGTGAAAATTATGCAGTTCGATGGCAAGCAGACTTCTTAGTAAATAGCTTTGATATCCCACTGATGACAAAACTCCAGGAATAGCATTCATGTTTTGCATTTGCAAACGTTTGCTGTTTGGAATGTATTGTCCTTTGAGATCTTGGCAGTTTGCCTGAATAATGTTTGACTAGAAATGTATGATTTGCATTATGGGATTAGTCTTTCTTTTTTATTTTTTATCAGTCCAGTGTTAGGAATTTTTTTTTTCAGGACTCGAGATTTTTCAGGACATTAGGTTAGGGACATTGTGAAAATTATGCAGGTCGATGGCAAGCAGCATTCTCAGTAAATTGCTTTGATATCCCACTGATGACAAAACTCCAGGAATAGCATTCCAGATTTGTGATGCAAACGTTTGCTTTTGGAAATGTTTTGTCCTTTGAGATCTTGGCAATTTGCCTGAATAATGTTTGACTAGAAATGTATGATTGACATAATGGAGTTAGTCTTGAATATTTTTTATTTTCATCAGTCCAGTGTTAGGAATTTTATATTTTCAGGATTTGGGATTATTCTGGACATTAGTATAGGGACATTGTGAAAATTATTCAGTTCGATGACAAGCAGTATTCTAAGTAAATAGCTTTGATATCCCACTGATGACAAAACTCCAGGAATAGCATTCATGTTTTGCATTTGCAAACGTTTGCTTTTGGAAATGTATTGTCCTTTGGGATCTTGGCAGTTTACCTGAATATTGTTTGACTAGAAATGTATGACAGACATAATGGAATTAGTCTTTATTGTTTTATTTATTTTCATAGGTCCAGTGTTAGGAATTTTATATTTTCAGGATTTGGGATTATTCTGGACATTAGTATAGGGACATTGTGTAAATTATTCAGTTCGATGACTAGCAGCATTCTAAGTAAATTGCTTTGATATCCCACTGATGACAAAACTCCAAAAATTGCATTCATGTTTTGCATTTGCAAACGTTTGCTTTTGGTAATGTTATGTCCTTTGGGATCTTGGCCATTTGCCTGAATATTGTTTGGCTTGAAATGTATAATTTGGAAAGGAAAGCTTATTTTAGTTTTGGTTTTTAAATTTCAACGAACAAGTGTTAGGTGTTTTTGTTTAGGGACCTATGTGAATTATGCAAGTCAAATCAAGCTTTTTTCTACGTAAGCTTTTTGGACTTTCCATTGATGACAAACTCAAAGAACGCATTCCTGTTTTGCTGTTGCGAACGTTTGCTGTTCGGAATGTTGTGTCCTTTGGGATCTTAACAGTTTGCTTGAATGTTGTTTGATTTGAAATTTATAATTTGCATAGTGGGAAATATTTTTGTCGTTAGGTGTGTGGATTAGGCCTACATGGGGACACCACGTTAAAAAAAACGCACCTAGTACTTTACCTCATGGGTGGTGTGGAAAAGAGTACAATACATCTGGATAAAGACTTCCGTTTTTGATGATTGTCTTTTGCTTATTTTCAAGCCACACCAATTTGGATAAACTTTAGATGTCATATCTCTGAACCGGAATCATATACGATGGGGAGTTCGAAAAAAATAGTTTCGTAATTATACCAAAATTGTATCATGGTTTAAAATTAAAAAAATAAAATTAGAAGAAAAAGCTCTCTTTTTTCAAAGATCTTATAAACCGGTTAAGCTCTTATTTTTTTTCTAGAAGCTACCATCAGCCCCTGTATCAAATCAAAAATTCAAATAAATCTATTCACAAGTCTCTGAGAATTTTTTTTATCTGAGTTCCAGCTTTTTTCGCTTTTTGAAGAAACGGTAAGTAATATACCATATAGAGATCTGAAACTTTCCGACTTAATGTATCTTAAAAGTACCAACATACTCTAAAATTATGAACCAAATACCCTTCTGGGGCCAATTCACTATACTTATCGTCCCATCAAATTTTAGTTATCACAAACTACTATTAACTGATGTGCAATTTCGGGTATTACTGGATGATGCTGTGGCCGTGAATTAAAAAATTTTTTTTAATTACGTCTAATAAGTATAACTTCTCACTTGGATACGTACGTAAACACATCGTTATTTTACCATCGAAATGATTATTGTTCATTAGAGTGATTCAAAAAAAATTATGATTTTTTTTTTCTTAATTATATCAAAAATATTGTTGGGAATGACAAAAAAAAATCCTGTGAAAGTTTAAGCTCTTAATATTTATATTAAGAGGTGCCGCATCACAAATTTCCATTTTCCATATAAATAATATGGGAATAATATTCTCTTGTGCTTTTGGAATTTTATAGCTCACGTTGGTGACAATATTTCACAATGACTAAGATATATTCTTGTAGAAAATTAAACGATCTACAAAAAAGGTTTCTGTACAAGTTTTGATATATTTAATCCTTCAAAAGTTGTTCGAGGTCAAAGTTGAACTAAAGAGAAATTTTAATATTTTTAAATTTTTTTACGCAACCATCAATTTTATGAGAAAATTTGATAAGACATTTTTTGTAGAGCACTTTTTTTTCTATAACTTATCTGTATAAAAGTTTTTGATTTTTTTCACAGGTCCTAAGTTATTTAATTAAAATAAAAAAAATAATTTTTTTGTTAAAAATATAATAATTCAGGGAATTTTCAGTTTAATGCAAATAACTTAGGACCTATGAAAAATATCAAAAACTTTTATAGAGATAAGTTATAGAAAAAATAGTGCTCTACAAAAAATGTCTTATAAAATTTTCTCATTAAATTGATGGTTGCGTCAAAAAATTAAAAAAATATTAAATTTTCTCTTTAGTTCAACTTTGACCTCGAATAACTTTTGAAGGAATAAATATATCAAAAACTTGTAACAGACCTTTTTTGTAGATCGTTCAATTTTCTACAAGAATAAACATTGGTCATTCCGAAATATTATCACCAACGTGTGCTATAAAATTCCAAAGGGCAAGAGAATATTGTTCCCATGTTATTTAAATGGAAAATCGAAATTTGCGATGCGGCACTTCTTAATATTAATATTAAGAGCATAAACTTTCACAGAATTTTTTTTGTCATTTCCAACAATATTTTCTATATAATTAAGAAAAAAAAATTCATCATTTTTTTGAATCAGTTTATTTTTCATGGTTAAAGTTCATTATTGACGGTAGTTAAGATATCGAGGAAAATTTTCTCCCGTATTTATTTTTTTAATTATTTTTCCTACTTTGATGATTGAATTTTGCAATTTTAAACTTGTAAAACTTATTTGATTGACAAACCCTGCGGACCTTTTTTTTTTTTAATTAAAAGTCTAAGAATTCGTTCAACAACCACTTCAGAACAGTTTTGTGAAGTGAAAATTTTCGTTCGAAAGAAATTTCCACGCGTAAGCATCAAAATTGCCATTGTAATCCACTTTTGTCAGAGAAGCAATTCCAATTTCCATTTCAATCGCTTCAACTTCCGAGATTCCCTCAAACTTTTTCCAACTAAGAAAATTAATTTATCAGATTGCGGTTAGATTCGATCCGACCAATAAACGAAAGACGTCGATATTCGTGGGGGAATTTGAGACATTGAATTTTTTTTTGCCAACTTTTTTTCCTGGAGGACTTAAAAGTTGATGGTTTTTGCGTTGTCGACTTACCGGCTAGAGGAAATCCTAGTGAAGAACGTGGTTGCTGTCCTTCTGTCGGTATGTAACGACGTAAACAAGAAATTCGTCCTATTGCCTGGAAAAATCCGATTCTAAATCGACCATTCATGTAGCAATAGATAATCGGGTTGTAGCACGAATGCGACATTGCCAACCAGTGCAGTGTAAACCATAAGTAGGGTAAACCGGCCCAGTCAAGATTTGATAAATCGGTGACCTAGAAATAAAGAAAAAAAGGTGTTACCATAAACACTAAACAATTCATCATTCCTTAATTGATCAATGATTTCAATGCAGAAAATGCCAATGTTTTACTTTTTAAGTTATTCACATGATAAAATCTTTTTTCATTCTTTTCACACCTGTGATTTATTTTTTATTCTTTCCTCATTTTGTGAAGAGCTTTGTTATCATTGATATTCAAAAATCCAAATATTTATTGCTCTTAGAAAAAAATAACTTTCAACAACTATTCTAACCATCGATTAATTTCTAATTCGTCTAAATTTCTATCGATTTTCATGGGTTCAATCTCAAAGATAATATAGAACACAATGATATCGACCTACCAATCAAATCATCAATTTTTTTATGCAAATCCCATCTGTATTCCTTAAAAACTTCTCCTGCCAGCCACATATTGTTCAACATGATACAATAAGTACATTACATGATAAATATTTAACCATTTCCATAAATAATTCAAATCATGTCTCAACTCTTATCTGTTTTCCATTAACGTTCACATCTTTTTTATTATTGTTCCATGTCATTAGAGCATGAAAAAGCGTAAAAATAAATAAACGAGCAAAGTTTATACGATAGAGTTTGATTTAAAAAGCAAATGTCCATCAGTGTATTTCTAAAAATACATGCATTGTACCTGCTATGTTAAAACACTATCATCATCGACTTGCAAATATATATCTCGTATCTTAAATCTCGATTTATAGTAGTAGGTACGAGGATTTGGTAGTTCTTTCATAAACATGAAAAGAAAACTTTAGCGTTTTTTGATCTTACAGCTTTAAACTTTATTTCCACTAGTTCCTTAAAATAATGCACTTTATTTAACTTGAAATTTCTTGCCAAATATCGCATTGAATTTATTCAATCATTAATTTTATCTTTGAAAAAATGTTTTAAGTAATTAAAAAAAGGAATAAATTGATGGTAAACCCTACCTTTTGGGTTGGTTTCTTCATTTAAAACGACCAAAACTTAAAGTAAAATCTAAAATTAACATTGCTATCATTAGAACTTAATATTTTTTTATATTAAATCTCGATATATGTATGAGGATTTGGTGGTCTATCTATTATTATAAAGAGGAAAGATTTGATTGTTTGTTTGCTTTGAATAGGCTCTGAAACTACTTGACCGATTTGAAAAATTCTTTCACTGTTGGGAAGCTACACTATTTTCGGTGAACATAAACTATATTAAATTTCCAAAAAAAATAGGAATCCATACTAAAACTCCAATAATGTGTGAAAAAATTAACAAAAAACTTTCTTACATCGGGTGCGCTGGTGATTTAACTAAAGAACGGAAAAACCGAATTTTATGAAACTTTACATTAAGATACAACACAATTACCCACACACGTTAGGCTACTTATCATTCCTTAAAAATAATAAGGGAATGTATCCCCTACGTAAAAACTGAGGGATGAAAAACAATATTTAGATAGGTGAGTTATATATCATTGGAAAAGTATTTAAAAGTTAAAAAATGATCAGTACTAATATTTTTAGTTGAATCAATAAAGAGCATAGTAATTTAATTTAAAGTACAAAAAATTACCTTCTTGAAATGTAAAAGTTTTTATAGATAATAGTCTGACAGTAAACTTTTTTTAAACAAAATTGTTGTAAATAGATCCTTAGGGTTTCCAGTAAGAAAATATTAAAGAAAAAAATGTAATAGTAATAATAATAATAATAAAGCTTAAAGTAAATACGTTTTTAAAACCGTGCAAATATAAAATCGTTTATTTATATACCCACTCCCATCAGTTCATTAAAAAATGTATTTTATTTAACTAGAAATTTTTTTTCCCATATGGCATTGATTTTACCAAAACATAAACTTTATCTTTGAAAATATGTTTTAGTAATTAAAAAAAGGAATAAATTGATGTTAAAACCTAACTTTTGGGTTGAATTCTTCATTTAAAACGACGAAAACTTAAAGTAAAGTCTAAAATTAACATTGCAATCATTAGAATTAAAATTATCTGAATAGAATGTAGAAATTAATGGAAAAATACTTACTTTATTACATTTTTTTTAATTACTTTTTTATGCATTCAAAGGTGAAGTGTTATATGGTTACAAATCACCATGAATCCCAAGAGTCTCTAAAAGTTCAAGAGCTTTGAGCTATGCCTGTTGGAGATATTAAAAGCTTGATTTTTAATAACTTTGTAAACGCAAAATTGTAACATGCAATTGAAAGCTGTTGGATGCAAAACGTAAAAAGAAAACTAGAATTTTAGTAAATAGGGAAAAGTAATGAATAGAAAAGTAGTGGATTTGAAAAGAATCCACTTGAAGATTAAAGCCATTGATTTGGTTCTCTCATTTGTATGCACCAAAGTATAATTTGAAAATACCTTTGAAGATCAAAAATCAAATTTTAATCATTGCCGAGAGAAATTAAAGGTTTTGAGAAAAATAAAGTCACAGAATGTGATTTGATTAGAGGAAAATTGGTCAAAAAATGGATGATTTTCCTTACATTTGTGATGTTCTCTTAAAATATGATTAATTTACACCCAGCAAAAAATTTGCAAAAATACAGATACCTCTAATTAGTAACAAACGTTATTTATTTTCCTTGAAAAATTAACATTCTTTGAAATGATATCAACATAAATGAGCCTTTGTTAAAAACTTATTATGTACATAATTTCGCTTGAAAAAGCATTAATAAACTGCAAAACGTCATGGCAAAATTTTCGACATTACTGCTTTCTTTGCATTTCATGAAAGCCAAAAAGATTCCAAAATATCCCAAAAATTTGAATCCTATGCAGAAAAAGTGTTGGCAGGCAAGTCTACAGTATGGAGAAGGATGTCATAGTTCAAAAATAGAAATTTTATCGTCGACGAAAAAAATTGGTAGTCATATTCCCTACGGAAAATGTATAAAAGTGCGTTAATTATTATTGTTTTTATGACAACCGTTCAATGTTCTATTTATATCTCGATTTCAATGAATGAACTATGATGTCCCAGAAGAAGAGTCATAAAATTCAATTGAAAAATCCAAAAAATGATTATATAAAGCGGATATTACTACATCCAAACGAGAAATCTATACTAATATATATAAAATTCTTACGTCTGTCTGTACATTTCGATTTTGAACCCAATTTTAGGGTAAATATTTGTTTCAAAAATCCCTTATTCCAAATTTAAAATTTTTGTCTGTCTGTCTGTCTGTGTGTTCCAATTTAATTAAAGAACGGAACAACCGAATTTAATGAAATTTGGTATTAAGATACAACACAATTTCCCACAGACTATAGGCTACTTATCATTGCAGAAAAATAATAAATGAAGGTATTAAGGTATTCGCAAGGGTTGAAAACCAAAATTTTAACACTAGACAGGTGAGTTATGTATCATTGGAAAGGTAATTTAAAGCTAGAAAATAATCTGTAAAAATATTTTTAGTTGAACTGATAAAAAGCACAGTTAATTCAATTTAAATGTTAAAAAATTGCCTCTTTGAAATATAAACCTTTATATATACAAACGTATAGTTGATGTTAATAGCGTAATGGCTTACGTATCTAATATTCTGTTGCTCCTAATTATAAGGACGTGAGTTCGAATCTTTCGAATCTTACAAATAGACCCTTAGAGTTGCTCAATAAGGAAATATTAACGAAAAAAAAATAAAAGTATTAGTATTAATAATAGTAATAAAACTTAAATTAAATACGTTTTTAAAACTGTGCATACATTAAATCCTGTATTTATATATCCCCTCTGACTTTTGAAATTTTAATATTCGAGTTATTCCTTTTAAGAAGTAGGCATGTGATAAGAATTTTTTTTTTGAAAATTCCTACCCAGAAGAGTAAAAGGGGGCGATTAAGTTTGTATGAGAAATTGTAGAGTTAATCAACAATCGAAATTTTGAATTTACTAAGTGTAATTAATAAATAAATAATTAATTAATAATAAGTTTCTGTTTTTGTTATATCATTTTAACTACAGCATTTTAAATAACGTCATTTCACGTAATTAGTATAAAAGTTTAGATAGTAGGAACTTATACCAAAGAGGTGGTTTTTAATTTTTGTTTGTTTTTCAACAATCAAACTTTTTTAAAATCTAATTTTTATGAACCAATGATTGTGACCTGGAGCAATTAATTAACATTAAGTGAGCAATTTTTTGTCATATATTCCATTATAAATCAAAAATTAAAATTTTCCAAACCAACTTTTCTTCTGTATTGAGAAAAATTTGAAAATCAATTATAGCTTTTGAATATAAATAAAATAATCGAATTTCCTTCCACGGTTTCCACCTATTTATAACAATTTTGTACGACAACGTCCAAATGTGCGAAATCGAATTGATTTTTAGTAATGATAATCAAAATAAAGAAGGTCATATTTTTTTTCGTTTTACATTGTATGTTCCAAATAAAAGCGTATTTGTGTCTATGAAATGTGGAAAATGTTTTTGTTATACGATGCAGATATATAATAAGAATGGATTTTTTGATAATTCCTTCTCTAAAAGAGTGAAAAATGGTGGCAAAGTTTGTACGGCATAACGTCTAATAAACAATCGAAATTTCAAATTTAATTATCAAAATATGGTCATTATAGACGAAACGTTTTATCGCTTAAAATAAAACAATGTTGGTTTATTTTTAGAAACAAAAACGTAGGATCTGCTTAAAAATTTAAACTCTAATATATATATCTGAAAATATTTAAGTTCATAAGTGAGCATTAAGTTTTTTGGCTTTCACATATTATAAACCTAAAAATCCGAAATACATATAGAGGAACTGGGTTTCGTGCAATTGAACAAATTTTAATTTCGCCGTAGTTTTGTACATTTCAGTAGTGTAAAAGTAGAGACAATGAAATGGGATTTCTACAAATATTTTAAATATCTAGGCGAGTGTTTTGATAACTTTTGACTGTTTTAAGTCATAATTATGACCGACTTTATTGAACTTAACAATAGTTTTTATTTATGTATAGATGGTAATTGATTTACGGATTAATTGGTTCACGGTAGGTATACCTATCGTAGGTATAGGCAATTGAATAAACTGTTTTTAGATATTTATAAATATTTTTTGTAAATTAATTGATCATTATATAAAACTATTTTATTCAGAGTAACAGTGTATTAAATGTATCTTTTTAAAATTGACAAAATAGTGTTTTTAAGTATGATTATGTTTTTCGTGAAAGAAATAAGAAAAATAATAATTTTCATATACAACCACAAATCGCAAATTTAAAAAGAAAATATAATCTACACCTACGTTACGCAGATGAAGTCGCGGGGATCAGCTAGTATTGTATAAAATCATATGATTGATTATAACAATGCTTAAATGAAGCCTACATAATGGAAGGAAAGATTTTAATCATCCAGAAAAATTAAAAAGTGTATGTCATTATTAAAAGTCTTCAAATCTTAATTCCTGTTTTTTTCTTTATTCGTCTTTTTTTCTTTAACTAACAAAGCTTCTTAATTTAACTTCAAACCATTCTTTTCCTTAGACAATATCTGTCAGTATTCATCCAAGGAAACAATTCATCCCTCATTTTAAAATTCACATCTTTTTTAAATAATTTCATCGTTGATAATTTGAAATATATAATCAACGAGGAGGAATGTTCATCTCCAATGTGGCTATGAAACTATTTAAATTTAAATGAGGTTAGTACGTTGAACATAATTTTAATCAGATTAGGTAAGGGTGAGCTAGGCTTAGTGCGGGGAGGGAAAGAAAATATGAGGCAAACTGGGAATTGTTTAAATTTCCTTATCTAACGAGTAAATTGTTTGTTTTTCCTCAAAAGATAAATTTTTTCCAAAGAATACATCCTTAAAAATCTTTGAGGATTTAAAAACATTTTATTCACAAGTACGAAAGAAAATTACGTTTAGACAAAGTAGCAATTTATTTACATCTTTGTAAATTCATATGTATTTATTTTTCTCAGCCATTTCCCAAATAAATAATTCCATTCTAAAGAAACAAATATGCAAGTGCATTTTCCAAAGATTAATGGTCTCAGCTTATGAATGTTTTGGTTTATTTGGCATAATTGCAACAAATGATTTATAAACAAATAATACTTCATGTTTCGTGCGAAAATATTCTTTTGAAATAAAAATCAAATTATTCGGACAAAAAAAGTTATATATAAAGCTTCACATCTTCATACTCCATTGAAAAAGCTCTCATCGATTTTGTTTTGTTTGGTACGGGATTTGTTTTTTTTTTTCAACGCACACCTGTTGCGCTTTAATTTTACACTTGAAAAGAACAAAAAAAAAATTCTGGCATAATGTTTTTTAATAAATAATTTTTTATATTAAGCTGTGCTTTTGCTGGAAGCATTGAATAACTTTTGACATTTCAATTGCGAATTTTTATATGAATTATGTTTTTTTCGGGGTGGAAGCTTATTTTTTCTATTGATTTATGTAAAGCTTTAAATTTCTAATTGTGTGGGAGTTTTTGCTACAAAATTTGCAGAAATTAAATATATTTACAAAAATTGAATTTTTAGTGATTGTTGAACACTAAAAACGAAAATACTTGTTAAATAAAAATTTTTTTCTCTAAATATTCGTAGAGCTTTAAGACAAAGCTTTAAGAAGTACCTCAATTAAATATTAAGGGGCGAAACATAGTTTTCCATTTTAAATTAATTTATACTGACGAAATTAAAGTGGGAAAAAGCCTTTAAATTACCTTAAAAGATTTGGTTTGTAATTAATGTTTTTCATGAAACTTTATTCCGTTTCTGCAATTAATCAAGCGCGAATGAGACTTGGAAAACTTTCTGATTGACAATTATCGTATTATTCAAAGAAATTTAAGTTTTAATATTTTCCACATAAACTTTGATGGCTATTCATTTGGAAATTGATAATTGAATGGATATGGAAGAACGTTTTTGTTGTCTGCAAATATTTTTTTTTTGACAATTTAATTTCCACCTGTTTGACACAAAAAATAGTGTGAAAAAATTTTCTTTATGGTTTTGCTCTAGAAATTTAATATAAAATTTAATTAATTTTTCAAGTAGGCAATCGTTTTGTTTTTCATAAGAGCCGTATTTATTCGTGATAAAATGTGACACTTCTGATAATTAATTAATTTGATAAGGTATTTAAACAATTAGGTGTTGAGTAAACTTTGAAGTTATTAAAATAATAAACGAAATAAAGGGTCGAATATTAAATTTTCCCTCGTAAGACTAAACTCTATCGAAAAAAATAAATTAAATTTATGGTTTTTCTACATAAAAATCTGAGTTAGTTATTCTTGAGATATATAGCACACATATCAAGGTTGACCTATAAATTGTATTTTGATAATTTAATTTAACAATTGCTTAAATTTCGCATCGATTGATGTACGATTTTACATTGAATTTACTTGGCAAATATATGCGTATGCTAATTGACACGCGTATATTGTTCAATTCAATAATATAATAAATGATCTAATCGCATTTGTGTGTTGTAAAATATCGACTATTTATATACCAACCCAAAGCAACGATGAATTGTTTGTTTATATGTTTAATCGAATAAAACATTTATTTCGCCGTTAATCTTGTAATCGCTTTAACGTTTATTTGTTCTCATGAAAAAATAAATGTAATTGATATGCGTTTGTACCTATATAACATATTTGTGTACATTTTCTGGAAAAGAAATTAAACATAGACGGATACGATCAAAAATTGCCAGGCTAACGACAAACATTCACGCAATGTACCTTCTAATTTAATTGCTTTCGATTTCATGAAATTGGATGCATATTGGGTTACGTGTCGGGAATGGATGCGGGGTTTTGGTGCATTAGTTTTCGGAAGAGGTTTTAGTTAAAACGAATTAACTTTTTTCACTAAAAGAAGTTGAACTACTAAACCTAATTAAAATGAAGATAATTGTTTTAAAAATGAGTCGATTAAAGGCTAAATTTGAACAAGGACCTCCATAATCAAAATAAGATTTTTTCGTTGACTTTAAACAGTTATACTATGTATACAATATATAAAATATATGGTGGTCCAATTTATGTAGTATAATTTAATATAATCTATACTGAGATATAAAATTCTTACGTCTGTCTGTACATTTCGATTTTGAACCCAATTTAAAGGTAAATATTTGTTTCAAGAGGCCCTTATTCCAAATTTAACATTTTTAAAATTTTTGTCTGTCTGTCTGTCTGTGTGTGTGTCTCGATTTAACTAAAGAACGGAACAACCAAATTTGATGAAATTTAGTATTAAGATACAACACAATTTACCACAGACTATAGGCTACTAATCATTCCAAAAAAATAATAAGTAAAAATATTCCCTAGGGATGAAAACAGAAATTTTTACACTAGTCAGGTGAGTTATATTTCATTGGAAAGGTAATTAAAGGATTGAAAATAATATGTAAAAATATTTTAAGTTGAACTGACAGAAAGCACAGTAAATTCAATTTAAAGTTTAAAAATTGCCTCTTTGAAATATAAAACTTTATATACATAAAACACATAGTTGATGTTAATAGCGTAATGGCTACGTATCTAACATTATGATGCTCCTAAATATAAAGACGTGGGTTTGAATCTTACAGTAAACATTTATTTTTTATTTTTTATTTTACAAAATCATTGCAAATAGACCCTTAGAGTTGCTCAATAAGGAAATATTAACGAAAAAAATTAATAGTAGTAGTAGTAGTAATAATAAAAGTAATAAAAGTAAATACGTTTTTAAAACCATGCATACATAAAATCCTGTATTTATATATCACCTCTGACTGATGAAATTTTAATATTCGATGTATTCCTTTTAAGAAGTAGACATCTGAAAAGATTTTTTTTTTAAATTCCTACCCTAAAAGAGTGAAAGGGGTGACTAAGTTAGTATGAGAAAATGTTAAGTTAATCAACAATCGAAATTTTGAATTTAATAAGTTTAATTAATAAATAAATAATTAATTAATAATAAGTTTCTGTATTTGTTATATCATTTTAACGACAGCATTTTAAATAACGCCATTTCACTTAATTAGTATGAAAGTTTAGGTAGTAGGTACTTATACCAAATACCTAAGAGGCAGTTTTTAATTTTTGTTTGTTTTTCATTAATCAAACTTTTTTAAAATCTAATTTTTATAAACCAATGATTGTAACCTGGAGCAATTATTTAACATTAAGAGAGCAATTTTTTGTCATATATTTCACTCTCAATCAAAAAATAAAATCTTCCAAACCAACTTTTCTTCGGTATTTAGAAAAATTTGAAAATCAATGATTGTTATTGAAAATAAATAAAATATTCGAATTTCTATCCTTCCACGCTTTCATCTATTTCCAACAATTTTGTATGTACAACGTCAAAATATGCGATATCGAATTGCTTTTTAGTGATGATAATCAAAATAAAGAAGGTCATATTTTTTTCGTTTTACATTATCTTTTACAATTTAAATGCATATTTGTGTCGATGAAATTTGGAAAGTGTTTTTCTTATACGATGCAGATATATAATAAGAAATGGTTTTTTGATAATTCTTCCTCTAAAAGAGAGAAAAATGATGGCAAAGGTTGTACGGAATAACGTCTTATAAACAATCGAAATTGCAAATTTAATTATCAAGGTATGTTCTGCACCTACGTTACGTAGACGAAGTCGCGGGGATCAGCTAGTAATAAAAAAAATCATACCATAAACATCAAGGCCCTCGCCAGATAAGATGGTCTACAATGCCTCCATTGCAATCGGGCAATTTTTTTTTCTGAAAATATCTTACAGTATGGACAACATCTCAGCCAAGTTTCAACTTTAAAATATGACGCGTTTTAGTGTAAAAAAAAATTTTTTTTTTTCAAAATCAATATTCTCTGAAACTGTTTGATAATACCGAAAAAAGTGCTTATGAGTTTCAAAACATCACTAAGTAGTGTTCCAAGAAAAATTCGTTCATGAATCAGATCAATCGATCATTGTTAAAAATACAATTTAATTTTTCAAAATTTTTTTTTATGCCAAAATCGTTTGATACACCTTAGTTTTTTTTCTATATAATTCTCTATCATCATTCTGCAATATTAAACTTTTTCAAATTTTTAAAAATACTAGCAATAGTTAAAAAAAATAAATATTCTTTAAACATTTTTTTGTGTGCTAAAATCTTTTAGTACCATCACGTAATTTTTTGTACATCATCCCCTTGTCTTAGTTTACTAAATATAATTTTTTCGTATTTTTAAAAATGTAAGATAATATTTAGAAAAATTAAACGTATTTTTTAATTCAGTTTTTCAGCTCTTACGTACTTAGTTTTTTTTTCTAAAATAATTTTTCTGTGACATTTATTCAATATATGCGCCGTTTATTTTGAAAGTGAGTTAATTCTATTACAAGAACAATCCCTATAGTGTTATCACTTGAACCATAGGAACATAAGATACGAGGGAGGAGGGAATAATGAGCGTTTTTGTTAACAACTAAGATGAAATCAGTAATTTGTCAAAACTTAGCAGTTAAATAATTAACATACTTTGTCCTAGTTACAAGAATAAGAATCACCATATAGACCGTCCTTGAAATGGACTTACGCCACTTTCAAAATAAACGAGTCAAATATGTTTTCATTTGAAAGAAATTTGGCAAATGAATATAATATTGGTTGAATGAATTTAACGATAAGTCGCTAGGCAATACAAATGGAATATTATGTTAAATGATTGCAAAATATAAAAGAAATCAATAAAAGATATTTGACCAATAAATTTTCAGTGCCAAGTCACCATACTTTAAGCCCAAGATCCATTAATCATTTAAATTGGAAAACATAAATTTTCCACAAAAATCTCAATTCATAATTGAATTGAAACGAACACTGTTGGTCCAAAAATGCCTTAATTTCAGAATTTAATAACAATTCACTGGCTCAAATAATACAATTGTTGTCCTGATTAATTTCTTAGCTTTTAATCAAATGAAATTATTTAATTGAAAACAAATAAAGCATGATTATGTCAAACAATGCATTAATATCAGAAGACAGCAGCCACATAGTGCAATGCAAGAGGCTATTAGCCAATGGAATTGCATGATTTAAAGACGTTCATTTGTTTTGATTGTTGAAATTTTGAAAATTTAACAAAACCACTCCCACAATCGGTCAATGCTACATACAATATGCAATGTACATGTTCAAGTTAAACGAAGAATTTGGTATTAAGCGTGGAAGTGATATTTATTTAAATTTTTTTCACTATGTAATACAATTTCAAAAAATTTGAAATAATTCACACATTATAAATATTATATTTAAATCACAAAAAAAATTTTGTAAGGAGATTTACCATAATTTTTCCATGGTTTTATATAGGTTTATTGCTGTTAATTTCTAGTAAAAAGGGTAATACTAAACCCTAAGTCATATTTAAAGTATAAATCAATCAATAATGCAAATTCTAAGAAAAATATTTTTTCTCATTTTTAGGATCTTATGGATCTTATATTTTAAGTGCTACTAAATCTACTCTCTTCGTACAAGCTTATGCCAAAGTCGTCGTTCGATGTACCTTCACTATTATTTAAATTCATAATTAAAAAACTTTAGTTTTACTTCTGGATTGTGTCTATATAATCTATTTTTTTTTCTTTAAAAGAACAATGATAAATGGTCAATGATAAATTAACCAAATGGTCGCCCTACAGAAAACCCCACAAAAAGAATTGTAAAATTATAGTAAAAATTTCAGATCCTTGGTGATAAGTTAAATACAAAATGCCAGAGGACTAGGATCAAAATAAACAATTAAAACTTCATTTTTATTCGATAATTGAGCCTTCCTCTGGCGTTCATAAACGATCGCTTTAACTTTATCAGCAATAATCCTTGTCATAATTCATTTTATAGATACGGTACAGTTAATAAAAGAAATAATAAAAGCTTCCAGGATACATAAAAAATCAATAAAATAAGTTATAAAGTTTAAACCTTTGAGGCTCAAAGTTTAAAGAGTATCATTTGTGACTAATTTTCCTAGAAGCTTTTATTAACTGTAACGTATCTATAAAATGAATCATGACAAAGATTTTGATTGACAAAGTTAAGCCGATTGCTTATGAACGCCTGAGGAAGGCTCAATAAAGGGGCCCAAATGTCGCGAATAAAAACCAAGTTTTAACTGCTTATTTTGATCCTAGTCCTCTGAAAATTTGTATTAGAAGTATAAAATTAAGCCGATTTTGGCGACCAGTGCCAAATCACCAAAACTTGAAAAAAGACGTCCCTTCTGTGTACATTTGAAGGAGATTTTGGATGGTTTTGATTTGAAAGCAGAACATTGCAAGGACTTGACAAAAATGCAAGGACTTGCACTTATTAATGTTTCTAGTTTCTCTATTGCATCGACTATATTGCTGAAATGTACTGCAATAAGTGCAATATTCTTTTTAATTAAGGAATCCTCAAATGTTAGGTGATATGAATTGATAGCGATGGTGTCAAATTTTTCATCTACTTTTATATGGCTTCGAATAATGCAGCTTTTCACCAATATCCCCATCATGCTAATATTGGTTCTAGGGGTAGTTCTACGTTTGGTAGTTGCCCTTTAAAATCTTGTAGTCACGATGGAGCTATTAAAAAAAAACAATTTTTTTAAAGAAAAATCAATTTATTGACTATCCCAAACTCGTTTCTGATTTTTTCCACATTTCTATGTAATCCGTGAGCTAATAAGTGCAATATTTTTTTTTTTTGAATAATAAATCCTCAAACGCTGGCTTCAATTGATGGCAATGGCGACTGCTTTGGTAAATTTTCCAATTATTTCTTTTAGCTTCGAATTAGTTTCGAAATTTTTAGCATAAAACAATGCAGTTTTCCACCAATTTCTCCATCATGTTTATATTGGTTCTTGGGTAGTTCTACTTTTGGTAGTTGCCCTTTAATGTCTTGTACTCACGATGGAGCTATTAAAAAACATTTTTTTAGAGAAAAGTCAATTTATTGACCATCCCGAACTCGTTTCTGATTTTTTCCGCAATTCGATGTAATCCGTGGGCCAAAAAGCTGATGTGAAGTAATTTTGGGTTGAATACTTTCAGAGCTTAACGGGAAGTGGACATGTCGATGAAGTAATATAGTAATTTAGGCTTCAATTGATGGCAATGGAGATTGATTTGGTAAATTTTCCAGTTAGTTCTTTTGGGAATTCAAAATTTTTAACATAAAATAATGCAGCTTTTTACCAAGTTCCCCACCGTAATAATATTGAGTCATGGAGCAATGCTACGTTTAGTAGTTGCCCTTTAAAGCCTTGTACTCACGATGGAGCTTTTAAAAAAAACATTTTTTTTTATAGAAAAAATAAATTTTTTGACTATCCCGAACTCGTTTCTGAGTTTTTCCGCAATTTTATGTAATTCGTGGACCAGAAATCTGATGTAAAGTAATTTTGGGTAGAATACTTTCACAGCTTAAAGTAAGGTGGACATGTTGATGGAATAATATAACACGTTTGACACTCATAACTACTGAAATACGGATTGTCAATGAAAAAGTACCAAACTATTGATAATGCTTTAACATTACATTCATTTTTATATGCAAACGCATATAATTCGATGTATACTCATGATAATTTTGGATGAGATATTGTTTTTTCTTGGGGTCGAAATTTAGAATTTAGAAGTATTGTATCCCCGTTGGTAAAAGATATACTTGTTCAACTTATAAAGCATTTTTGGAATATCAATTCAGCGTTATATATTCCTTGGTTACCATTGAAAATTTGCCACAGTTCCATTAATTTTATTTGCTGTCTAAATTGAACTAGTTTGGAAGACGTAAAAGCTTCTTATAAGAAGCAAAAATGGGAATGAAGTCATATACAAAGACTTAAAAATGATTTATTCGAATGAAAAATTCACTGGTATGCCGTCACCGGCAAAAAAAATACCATGATAAACTCATAATTCAAACGTCACAAATCATCGAAGCAAAAAAATCACTGCGTATTTCATAATTTCGTTGCTTATAATTATAAATGTCAAGATTCTAGATTTCTTTAAAATTTATATTTACACTGCTCCAATTTTAAATCATTTTTTTTCTGGCACTACACAATAAAACGGAAAATTTTTCCCGTTGAAAATTATTATGCCCGAATAAAACTGGCATATCCGAATATTTAAACCAATTTGAAATGTTTTCCTCTCGTTTTGTAAGTTGGAATTTTAGAGAGCTTTTAGTCGAATACAAATGCTAATGAACAAATAAGAAATTCAACCTGTCGTCTTAATTAGTCTTGTTAGGTTTCAAACAATTTGTTCATTAATTGGTTCAAGACATACATTCAATCTTTGGAACTCTTACTTTGTCTTGCACACCCCCTTTCATCCCGTTTCTTTTTGGTGGTTCCGATTTTCGTTGGATGAAAGAGAGAAAAAAAACGAGTGAAATGAGTGGGTGGTGGTTGTTTTCTTATATTCAATTTATTTCATTCGAAAAAAAAATGTTTCATTTCGTTTTATTGTTTGCGTTTCATTAACTTATTTCGCAGAAGGTTTCACAACAAAATTACTTTTGAGTTGATTGAATTAAAATAATTACAACGACGGAATTCAATCTTTTATTTGTTGTAATTCTTTTCGTTTTCTAAATCGTTCAAATTACCAAAATTATAGACTTTTACTGTTTAAAAGAAAGTTTTTGAAAACTCATTTTTCTATTTTCCTATAACTTACCTAAAGATTAGTTATTCTTTCGTCTAAACCTATAATTTATTTTTCTGGTTCCCATTTCAGTTTTGAAAGTTAATAATTCTTATTTATTCCAATTTTATTGAAAAGAAATTTTCAGATATCTCAAATATTTCCATCAAAATTTCGCCGTTTCATGTTATGTTTAATTCTTTTGTTGAGAACACAGAAAACGTATTATTTGCGATAAAAGGTGCTGAAGAAAAAAAAATATGGGATCAATAGAGTCAAATTCTATGGAAAAATAAATCATTTTTTGTATTATATGCCCTCAAAGGAGCAGTTAAGTGAAACGAAGGATGAACATTATTTATGAAAAGCTCTTAATGGTTGGTGCAATAAAATATATTTATGAGCTTTGTCTTATGTGAAAATTTGAAAAAAAATTAAATTGAAGCTTTTTTATATTTTTAAATCAAAAAAGATCACTTGCTGTGATTACAGTTCGAAATAAAATTGAAAAGTCAAATATTTTGAATAATTTTCCCAAATAAATTTTAGACGTATCTCGTTTAAATATTTAAGTTTCCCCATTAATTGCATTTGAAGTAATTAAAGTGTAATTTATTTCGTTAATGTTTGGCTTATAACTATGCCACTTAACTATAGTGCAATGGAGATTTTCAGTTGATTAATTGACGGTGTTGGATATTACAAATATACAATACGAAACTTTAAGTTATCATCAAGTTTTCAAACTTGTTGAAAACCACTAACACTTTACAAAGAAGATTCCTCATATAATTAGAACAAATTAATGGAAAATTTAGTTTATAATTTTGTAAATTTAATTTTAAAATGCATACAAGTGCAAATGTTAATATTATTAAAATGTAGACAAACTTTCTGAAAATTCATTGATTTTCATCGTTTTTTGGTAATTAATAAAGAGGAGTTGCTTATCGTTGTTTTGCTCCTAGAATTAAGTTTTATTAGCTGGATTGTCCATGGCATTGAAATTACCATTGATAAGATAGAGGTCCCTACATCGTAAAAAGAGCGAACTAATCTCAATCGTTTTTCGTTTGGTTAAAACCAGCTGTAAGGTTGGATACGGCGAAATGCGCATGATCTTTAAATCAAGCGCTATACTAAAATGTTACTTGGGCCAAGAAACATTCAGTTCAGTGGAGAACACGGGCTGTTAACTCTGTAAGAATAGCCCAACTTGTTAGGATAATTATGGAATAGCTGTGTAGAGTGTTTGCTGCAGGTAGAAAGAGATAGAAATTCCGAAATTCTATCTCTTTCTACCTGCAGTAAACACTCTATACAGCTATTCCACAATTATCCTACCCAGTTTGGCTATCCTTGTCTCGTTTTTGAAAGTTAACAGCCCGTGGTGGAGAACTTAGCGACGTTAAGTCAACTTCGATTTCTTTGAACGAAATCACCATCATATTTATTTCAAACAATATATAAACTTGATTAAAAATTTGGATACTTCTTTCAAACATAATTATACTTAATTCAAATATAAACGAAATTGAATGAATCATTTTATAAATTTGGTTTAATTCGCACAGATATTTCAACCCAACAGAAAATAGTTTAAATTAAATTTTATTTAAAATTAAAAATATACTTGGCTAGAAAGTAGGTATAATTTATTAAATACAGGCTGATTTGGTTTTCATTTTATATATTTTATTAAGAACAAATGTATATAATTATAACATATTTTTAAACAGAACAAAATATGTAAACTTAAATTTTTTAATTAAAAGTATAAGTCCGTACTATATTTAAGACCTTTAAAAACTCCTAACCCATACTATGAAAAATACAAATAATCATTAGTTAGAATAAAATAAAATATATTATTATACATATAACTTACTTTAATATGAACAGCAAATCTTCGCTGACTTTCTTTTGACGTAGCTTTCCAATAATTTTTTTGTTTGACTGATACACCGGCTCGTGGAGGAACAATAAAAGTTTATAAATATGTAAATATTTCAATTTGTTAAAAAATAATATACAAACCTCAAAAACTATCAATAAAATCTTCGAACCCCTGACTCATTAAATATACTTTGACCGCGTCATCAGCCATTTTTATAAAATACAATACATGTAATAATCGTTCAACACAAATTATCCGCTACAATTTTTAATGCATTTTAAAATATATTATTACACTTATTTAAACAATAATTTATAAATAATGTTGTATACTTACAAGTTAAAATGTTAAATGAAAAGCAAAATTCATAGATTCAAATCGATAATACAGCTTAGAAAACACAGAGGTAAAGTGTAGAGGATTCGTGTTTGATCCCGTATTCGATTCGGTAATCCTATCTCTCTCCAACTCACTGTTTCACTTCAATGACCTAGGTCGGAGCGCGGTCGTTTCAAAACTTCAATATAATTTCTAATAAAATTAATGAATGACAATTTTAAAACAAAAGAGAGAAGGAGAAGAAGGAATAATTTTTATTTATTGTCGATACTCTTGGATAGTATTTATATTTTCTTATAAATGGCATGAACACTAATTGACAATAGTGATCCAGCACTATAAGGAACTGTATTGAACAATTCATGTTATGCGCATGATCAGCTTAGGTAAACAAATTAAAATCCCTTAATTTTTATGTGAAATGTGGAGTGGAGTTCACTCAACTACACTTACCATTGTTGTGAATGTATTTGACATTCTATTCAAATACACGTGTTTCTTGACACAAGAAATATAAAATTCTTGATTGAAACCGTTTGGGATGAATAAAGTGAAATAGATTTCACTAAAGGTAAATTAGTCAAACTTCTAAGAAATTAAACCTCAGAATCAAATTTTTTACACTGTATAATAAGCAAAGGGGCTACTGTAAAGCCATCCGTTGGGGTCACAAAAAAAAGGTTTAAATTAATAGGAAATTCTTAAAGTTCCAATAATTCCAACCCCTTAAAAATTCCATTTTTTTATTATCTAAGATAAGCATTCAAAATGAAAAAAAAATCGATTTTTTAAAGTTTGAATTGAAATAGATATCGGTTTCAATAACCAAAATAATTTTTGTATGGTTCCTTGGCGAGGGTGGAAATTTTTTTTTCAAAATATGTATCAAAAATATTATTCAGGATGACAAAAAAATTATATTTTGAAATTTTGATCATTCAATATTGATATTCAAAGGTCTATCAACTTAATTTTCATTTTTTTTTCACAATTCTTGTGATATATTGTACTGAAGAATTAAACAACATATGTTCTTGAAGAATTATAAACGTTCTTCAAAAACATATCATTGTAAATTTTTGTCAGATCAACCGTTTTCATATAATTGAGCCTTAAGATTGATATACTCATTAAACGATTAAATAATTGACTCCTGGAAGCATGGTATTGAAGTTACCATTGATAAGATAGAGGTCCCTATAATAGTAAATGTACAGAAAAAGTGGGTCGACTTTTTTTTTACAATTCTTGTGATATATTGAACTGAAAGAATTAAACTATATATTATGTTCTTGAAGAATTATAAACGTTCTACAAAAATTTTTTGTTGTAAATTTTTGTCAGACCAACCATTTTCATATAATTGAGCCTTGAAGATTGATATACTCTTTAAACAATATAATTTTTAAGCTCGGAAATTTTGTAAGTAATAAAAAACATAATATTAAGAGCCAAATTTTGATATCTTCCTTAATAAATTTAACTACTGCATATATCAATTCGATTATAAGTGACGAAATTCCAAAATTGGACAATCTAATCGTAAAAACAGATCAATGATCAACATTTGGTTATAAGAAGATGGTTGATTAAACAAAAATTGCAATGATATATTTTATGTACAACATTCACTTTATCTTAAGAATATTCATTGTTTTATTATTTAGCAGTGAAGGTTCAAAATTTTTAAAATTAAAAGTAAATTGCAATTTTTTGGCATCCTGAATAAATTTTTGGTTAATTTTAAAAAAAAATCGGCTTATTTGAAAGATAAAATCCCCTAATTTTGATGTGAAATGTGGAGGGGAGTTCACTCAACTACACTTACCATTGTTGTGGATGTATTTGACATTTTATTCAAATACGCGTGTTTCTTGACAAAAGAAATATAAAATTCTTGATTCAAACCGTTTGGGATTGAATAAAGCAAAATAGATTTCACTAAAGGTAAATTAGTCAAAGTCCTAAGGAATTCGACCTCAGAATCAAATTTTTTACAGTGTATAATGAGCAAAGGGGCTATAGTGATTATATTTCTTTTTTTTTCCAAAATATCAATGAACTTAAGAAAAAAACACTTACCATAAAAATATTTAACGGTAGCCAACATAATGTGAAGACAATAACGACCATCACCATCATTTTTATCATCTGCAAAACAAGAAAAGAAAAAAAATCGTAAATTTTTCTTTCAACATAATTCTTATTAGTTTAATAAACCATTTTACTCGTCGATTTTTGTGATTTACAAATATTTCAGTTAGATAAATATTTATCAGATGAGAGATTACCAAATGGCTTTTCTGAATCATCGAAACTCATTGAAAACAGTTTTTGTGAATTTATATATAATTGTCTATTTCTATAAATATTTAATCCGATTTTTTTTTTATTTATTTTTCAAGATTTTCAAGATTAAAACCATTGCTTGATGTATAAACATAATACAATGTTATATTGCACAAAATTAATGAGAAAGTTTAAAAGTTTTATGTTTTCAGCCTTTTAAAAATCAGTACCTTATTGCCAATTTTAATAATTTTTTGTAATGATATTTCAATTTCATTTGGCTTATTTTCAATTAAAAATTCAATTACCGAAAAAAAAACCTACATTACGAGTACAATTGAGTTGAATTTGGTGAAAAACGTACACGAAAATTTTTTGCAATTAAAAATATTAGTTCATTTAAAATTTGCACCACGTTTCATGTAATTGTACATAATATATAAATTCCCAGTAATTTTCCTCTTGAACATTTTTTATTATGCTTTTTAATATTCTCGTTTGATTCAGATTATAATTTCAATCAAACAGGATTAAGACATAATTTGCATATTTTAATAATTGGTATTAAAAATGGAGAAAGACCAACAATGAAGTGTAGTTATTATGGGGGAAAATTATATATACATATTGAAGTGTCTGAGGAAAATTAAAATTACAATGCCGTGCTAGAAACTATGAAGAACAATTATTAAGTCCAGACATATTGTCAGATTAAGAAAATGTTTCATAATTAAATAAATTGTGTGTTATTACTGTCAGCTACGATTTTAAACAGTCATTGTTGTACTGAAAATAAAAATTAGTATTTAGTTAAAAGAATTTAAAATTCAAGGATCTATGAAAGTATAAAGGAAAATTTTTTAATGATCACAAATAATTTGATTGTTTTTAATAAGTTTTTGTTGGGTCCTTATTATGAATTTTCCATTATACGAAATAAGAAAACAACAATAACAAATATTCGTTCCTGTGGTGCAAAAATTGCTACTTTATTATTAATTGGAATACGAAATTTTGATGTACTCACCCTTCATAAGATTGTTGATAAATTGATAACAAGCAATCATTATTGACATGTTAATTAAAATATTAATAAATTTCATAAAAAAATCGATTGAAAATTATTATTATCAAAACAATTTTCCGTTTTTCAATTCCTGTTTCATTTAATTTTTCTTTGAAAATAATAAATTCTACGAAATGATGGTACAAGAAAAATAAAGCAATCGGATGGAAAATTATGTGTTGATTTCCTGCAATGAAAATATTTTAAATTGGAAATATTTTCTGAGATAGAAACAGTGGTTCAACCAAGGTGGTTCATTTTATTTTTTATTATTTTTAGAAGCGCTGATTTTGTAATAACGAAATCCTAATTTAAAATTTCAAAGAATCGAAGTTTAATTGACGATTATATTGAGAATTCGGAGAATAATGTATCATCAAATATTTAGATCTAATAATAATTGTTTTTTTCAAAGTAAGAATTTCTTCTTCTTTGCCAATCTTTTGAATAATTCTTTCCAATTTAAAATTATCTAATGTTTATTGCATGGGGGTCAAGCTCTTACGGCAGACTTGGTTCCCAAAAATTAATAGTTGGGGCGTCAAATGCAGATGGCGGCGCGGTAAGGAATATTTCAAGTTTTAATATATTCATAAATATTCATCATGGATAACGTATTTCACATTTAATGGCAGTGCTGTGTGCATTTTATCAAAAGATCAACATCAAATATACTTTTCTACTTCCCAAATTCATTACGAAGGTATGTATTTATTTACTAGTTAATACCCACTTTTTTATGGGGCAAAGGTATGATTTAAATTCAAACTTTGAATCAATTTTTTTAAGTAAAATAAATTTGTTTCAGCCAGAATTCGACGATTTTTCTAGGCAGTCACAATTCTTAGCGATAGAAAAGGACAATTTCCAGGATTCAAATGTCATCTCTAAACTAACACCATTAAGTAAATAAACTTTAGCAAGTCTGTAATTAATTTGAATTAAATTTTACAATGTGAAATATTGCTATATTTTATATTTCAATTTTAATAAATAAAGTTTAATTTTCAATCAAATTTTCGTTAGTATATTTTAAATATTTCAGGAATAAATTAAATTTGAATTAGGCGCATATAATTCTAAAATTGGTTTAAAGTAGTTATCGTTATTGTCGGCTATGCTACACTAGCGCCCTCAGTAAATGACGCTCGGAAGATAGCCATTTGGAGGAACACAAAATTAACATTGAGCTAGCCTCCCCTGGTTTATTGTTTAATATTTGTTGTTTATGTCCAAAACATTGACAATAGATTACAGATTTAAATTAGTTTGAAAATTTTGGTTAAGTTTATTCATCTATTGAATGTTACGTTAATAATATTATGAACTTTTCACAGCAGCATTGTCAAGTGCACTTGAACTGATTTCATCAGATGGCATTTTTATTTTGACAAAGTCATTTGCTGCCTTTACATGAAATTTAAACGGAACAATATCCTGTCTTTATCCAAGCACAATGAATGTCAACAGCACATGTTGCCATTCTAGTCCATGTTCACCAAATAATTTAGCACAAAATTTACATGAACATTTCATCTAAAATATTTTTGATAAAGTTATCTACTAGACTGATTCAAAAAAATTATGATATTTTTTTTCTTAATTATATCGAAAATATTGATCGAAAAGATCCTGTGAAAGTTTAAGCTCTTAATATTAAGAGGTGCCGCATCGCAAATTTTGATTTTCCATTTAAATAACATGGGAACAATATTCGCTTGCACTTTGAAACTTTATAGCTCACGTTGGTTACAATATTTCGGAATGATCAAGATATATTCTTGTAGAAAATTAAACGATCTACAAAAATGGTTTGCAACAAGTTTTTGATATATTTAGTCCTTCAAAAGTTATTCGAGGTCAAAATTGAACTAAAGAGAAATTTTAATATTTTTTCAATTTTTTGACGCAACCATCAATTTTATGAGAAAATTTTTTAGGACATTTTTTGTAGAGCACTGTTTTTCCTATAACTTATCTCTATAAAAGTTTTTGATATTTTTCACAGGTCCTAAGTTATTGAAATTAAAATAAAAAAATAATTTTTATGTTAAAAATATAATAATTCAGGGAATTTTCAGTTTAATGCAAATAACTTAGGACCTGTAAAATATCAAAACCTTTTATAAAAATAAGTTATAGAAAAGAAGTGCTCTACAAAAAATGTCCTATAAAATTTTCTCATAAAATTGATGGTTGCGTCAAAAAATTGAAAAAATATTAAAATTTCTCTATAGTTCAACTTGGACCTCGAATAACTTTTGAAGAAATAAATATATCAAAAACTTGTAATTGACGTTTTTTGTAGATCGTTCAATTTTCTATAAGAAAATAATTTGGTTATTCCGAAATATTGTCACCAATGTGAGCTATAAAATTCCAAAGTGCAAGAGAATATTGTTCCCATGTTATTTAAATGGAAAATCGAAATTTGCGATGCGGCACCTCTTAATATTAGTATTAAAAGCTTAAACTTTCACAGGATTTTTTTTTGTCATTTCCATCAATATTTTCGATATAATTAAGAAAAAAAAACATATTTTTTTTTTGAATTAGTCTATTATCTACCTATCTAAAGTCAACCACCCGGTATAAAATTAATTATTTACATTTTTTGCCCCTAAATTAAATAACCTTGTTCCTATTATTCGCAATCAAAAGACATAAGAGAGAGTAACCATAAAAAAAATTTACATTTTTGGAAAAATTATTCAAACTTTCTTAAGCCAATTCGAAGTTTAAAGAATGAATTAACCTTATAAATAAATTTTTCGTTAAACTTTTCCTTTATTCAGTCATCTACAATCGCAAATTTATTAAAAAATTTATTAAGTCTCAATTTTTTCCGATATTAATTGCTTTTAATTCGATATGAATAACTTGTTAAATCAATAAAGCACTTGGTTTTATTGGTGGAAGTATTAATAGCACTAAATTTGGTTATTGGAACCCTTATATCCACCCCGATGGGGTGCGAAATAAAATTATTGTACATCTAATTGAGATTTAAACAGCCGAAACCAATAAATCGAGATAAATGGTTTTGTTCATGGAAATTTGTAATTGCAATTTAAAAGAGTAGTTTTATTGCCTTATTAATGACTGCGGTCTGACCTGGAAAATTATTTGCTTCAAAAATTAAAAAGTTTTCCATTGAAAAATTCCACATTCGTTCAATGCAATAAATTTTATTAAATGTTTCACAATTGGTGAAATTTTTTTTTTTTTGATTTGTTAAAAAGTTTGTAAGTAGTTTAATGGAAAAATTTCAAATAGTTTCCATGAAATTTGTATAAATTTAAAACCTCTTATGTATTCAATTGGGGATAATATATGGTTGGAATGTGATACATTTGCAAAAATCGGATAATTAAAAAAGTTTTTAAACAATTTTTTGTAACAATTAGCGAGTTGAAAACATCAACTCTTCGAATCAAAACAAGGGAGTTAACGTTTAGGTATTACATATAAATTCTAAAGTTTCTACCCTTAATGTTTTTCATTTACTCTCCAAAAAAAAAAAATGGTTTTAATGATAAAATTTTATCAGGGGTTCTTAATTTGGTGGATTAAATTATTTTCGTATACTAGGGATTAAAATATCACGGTTGAATTCTACTACCCTTATCCAATCCAAACCTATCAATAGTTAATACTTTTTCCATTATTTATGTACACTTTTAAATTAAATCTCCTCATTGCTTTATTCAGCTTCTTTAAAAAATCCAATTTATTTTCGGCAGCCTAAAATAAAAGGCTTATTCTCCTTTATCAATCTTAGAATCAAATTTATTTTCCAATCTAAGCTAGTAGCTTGTAATAACCGAAGATCTGATAAAAATAAATTAAATATTACAGCTTAATCCCTCGTTTCTTTTCACACCAAAAAAAAAAAAAAAAATATGCCCATGGAAGAATACTAACGACAGTTTAATTCTTGGCTGTAATTTCCAATATTATGGCTTTTCATTTAATCCAACAAAGATGATATCTTTGAGATAACTGAAATTTTTAATCATACAATTAAGACCATGACTAAAGGAAAATATGAAAATATTTAAGGAGTAGAAATGCACCATGGAAAAGCACAGGAATTTCCGTCATTTAATTTTGTCAATTTAGTAGTGGTTCTACCATGAAATATGGTAGATCAATAAAGTTTGTTTGAGCCATCTCATCTATAAACACATAAACATTGGTAGGGTATATATTAAATAAAGCCGTAATAAATTGCGTTCCCAACAAAAATATTACATCCTCCAGTTTGTGTTAAACTAAGTTGAGAGACAAAGATATGAAGAAGTTATTCCAGCCTTGAACAAGAGGGTTTGTTTTCTCCTCAATTTATTTATTTGTCAACCAACCCTTAATATAGGAAAAACGCCTCGGAAAAAGGAAAAAAATACGATTTTTTTTTGTTGGGAAATGTTTTAGTCAAATAAGATTACATTCTTTGGAAAAGAAACTTTAAAATATTAGTAAATCTGCTCTCAGTGGAAAAGTTTTTGTATATTAATTCTCAACGAATTCTACTGTAAGTATTATCCTTCGATTAAAATATCTAATTTTTTTTTTCAATTTCCAAAATTGTACATATTATTGAGCCATTGTTGTTCCCATTTTTGAACACAGAGCACTGGTTAGTCTTTGATTTAAAACCACCCTCTCCAGAACATTCAAAGGACATCCTCATCTGAAATCGAATCTATTCTCCAGAAACTACCAACTAGAAAAGTTTCTGGATTTTTTCCCGAAAAATGGAAAATAGAATAAATATGAAGTTCATCTAAAAATGCCCGATAGCAACACTTTGTATAACAGATGATAAAATTCAGATCTCAGCTTTTATTAAATAAGAAAACAATTCAGATTGCTTAAGATCGGATTTTTTATTTAATATTTTCACTATTCAATTAACTACGTTTCGTTACATATTATAACTTCATCAGGCCTGATGAAGTTACAATATGTAACGAAACGTAACTAAATGAATATTAAAAATATAAAATAAAAAAAAACGATCCTAAACAACCTGAATTGTCGTCTTATTTACTATGCATAATAGGGTGTCCGTTATTTCCCAAATTGATTTTTTTACAGTGATCGCCCCCTGAATTTTTAGTTTAAAATACAAAAAAAATTATCCAATAAGCGCTTAATTTCTTGATTAAACCGTGCCGGAATCATTTTACTTTTACCATTTAAATAACATGGGATTATTTGATTTTTTACTTTTAATTTTTTTTCTCAGAAACAAAAAGATAAAAAGATTTAAAATAAATTATTCTGACTTATAATTTAACGCTCTACAAAAAAAGTCTCTTATAAATTTTCGATTTAATCACTCCATTAAAAGTTATTCAACATTTATCTTGAATTAATTTTTTTAATTTGTATTTTGTAACTTATTCAACATTTAATTTATTGACTACAAGTTCTAAAAAAATTTTCATAGATGGCGTCAGGTGAAATGGTAAAAATTCGAATTTTAATTGAACTTTTGTTGATAGTCTCATTAATTAGTATAAAATTCACTTAGTAGGTACAAAATATTGATTGAAGTTCGAAAATTTATCCTGGATAAATTGAATTTCACGACTAAAGCGAATTCGGATCTTATGTCACCTGTTTTAATTGTCATAAAATGATTTTTTTGTTTAATTTCCAATTCAAGCCTTAAAATTAACACAAATAATCACTGGCGCTCTAATGATAATAATTTTTATCTTCCCTTCCAATGATTTTATAGTTAAAAAAAGTAAAAATGAGCAAAAAGTTGATAATATTGTATGATTTATATTAGGCACAAGTTAAATGTTGAATAACTTTTAATGGAGTGATTTAATCGAAAATTTATAGGGGACCTTTTTTGTAGAGCGTTAAATTTTACGTTAGAATAATTTAACTTTAAATCTTTTCATTCATTTGTTTCTGAGAAAAAAATTAAAACTAAAAAGTCAAATAATCCCATGTTATTTAAATGGTAAAAATAACATGATTCCGGCATGGTTCAATCAAGAAATTAAGAGCTTAATTGTATTGGATAATTTTTTTTACATCTTAAGCAAAAAATTAAGGGGACCATCGCTGTAAAAAAATCAATTTTGGAAATAACGGACTCCCTAATAATTATGTTATATTTTTTGTGAATCAAGAAGCCTGATGAAGTTACAATACGTGACGAAACGTAGTTAATTGAATAATACAAATATTAAATACAAAAAACCGATCTTAAACAATCTGAATTGTCTTTTTATTTACTATGTATAACCATAATTTATTTTGAACTAGTGATAAAATCAGTAGCAAAAAAAATATGGCGAAGGTTTTTTAATAGTTTTGAGTCCTTTTTGGAAAATAAAGAAATGAGACTCAATATCGTCAGGATAACCACGTAAGCCAAGTCGCTAGCAAATAAAAATACAAGTTTCAAAATAAAAGATCTTATTTAAAAGTCATTTTGTAGGGTCGAAAAAAATTTGATAAAACCATTTAAAGTTCTTATTGTCTTTGTGGCTTTTCAGTCTGCTCACGTATTTCTTTTCTGTCATTTGAATTAATTAAAATCCCTTTAAAAAAAATCTTAAGTACAATGACATAAAAGTTGAATATAAAATAGTAAGACTTTAAGAAGCTTTCAAAGCCAATTATTCGAAAACTTTTCATTTAATATGCCACACAAAAAAAAATGGGTCTTGGAACAAGGCCGCATTATTTCGCTAATTAATATCACAAGTTAAATATTTTCCTTTCATTATTCTGTCTCTTTATAATTTTTAATACAGAAAAAAAGTGCCTTAGTATGGAAAAGTAAAAGCTTTTAACTTTACCTCGTTGAAAAGCTCAAGAGTAAGCTTATCTGAAAAGCCTTTTTAATTATCATTTTGGTCACAAACATAAACGTTTTAAAATTAACAACACGCATTCTATATGGAGTTTGCATTGTATTTTTGTACCGAGGCATTTTTTTTTGCTAATGAATATTTTGTTCTTAATGAAGCTTATTGTTCCCTCATGTCAAACCTTGAACTGTTGCAATTGCAGATTTATCGTGAAAGTAGAAAATTTTACACAATTTGAATTACAAACCGTCAAAACAAATGTTAACAATCATCGACTAATTAACTCATCAAAAAATTCAAGTTTCCATTTGATTTTTTTTTGCCATGAATTTGCAACGTCAAACCAAACTTTTGCAGGCAAACTTTTTGGTGAAAAAGTTTCACCAACAAAAAAAAAATGAGAAAGGTGAGCAACGTAGAACAAACTTAAAAGTTTTTAAACAGAAATACGTCAAATGTGTATATAAGTTTCTCGTCGAAAAATTATGGCAAATACAAATGCACTTTTGTTGGCATAAAAGAGCCGTTCGCTAAAATATAAGTTTCTGAGGAAAGTTTTCAAAAATCATATTTTTCACGGTGAATTTTTCGAAGATTATTTCAGACTTAAGAAGAATATAAATTCAATTTGAAAGAAGTTGCATAAAATATGGCAAATAATACTATATGATATATTGTACCAGTACATAAATATTAGATAATAGTGAACGGAAAAAGAGGTACTTTAGAAGTGCAGCTATAAAGATTTGTTGAATAAAGATCTGGGAATGATCTATTTTTAGTTTCATTCAATATTTAAAAAAAAAAATGAATAAGAAACAAACTTTAGTTCGTTCACCTTAAATTTATTTTTAAATTTTGTTATGAAGAATTGAATTTCTTTTGATGAATTTATTGGGCTTTGATTCAATGTTTCAACTCATTTATTATATAAAAATGAGTTGAGACATGTGGGTCTCGCAAAAACTTTACGATTGCTGGACCGTTTTGGCTCATTTTGGGCTTGAAATATTTTTGGTAGGCAAAGGAAAATTGAAAAGATGAGAAAACAGGAAGAAGTTGTAAGGAAAATAGAAAAAGCAAAAAAAAACCCATATAAACTGTTAACACCTGTTACATAGGCCAAATAGGCAGAACAACCACTGACAACAATAAATATTTGACAACAAACAAATCAGTCATTTCTTGGCCTTATGAATTTGCAAAAGTACTGCAATTTAATTATATTTGCATATTTTACTTAATATTAATTGTAATCTATAACAATTGGGAATTTGAAAAAAAAATATTGATTTTTTTCATGTATTTTCAAACTTTATTATTAATAATATTGATATTTAATGCAAAAAACTTAAAAAACTTTTTTTTTAATTAATTATAAACGATTAAAAATTGATAAAATTTAAAAAAAAAATCACGTGACTATAAACGCGCCATGAGTGGTCACCATAATTGTGACGTCATAATGTTATACATGGGAGGCTAGCTCAATGTTAATTTTGTGTTATAGCTATTTAATAACAGTACAGCGTTTACAGCTAATACACGTGACTAGACAATAATATTGAAAATTTATTGCTAAAAACGAGTCGTTAGTTGATTCCAATTAGCTATGTGTGATAAAGAATTTATAAAAGCAAAGTCTGATAATATTCCTGATGTTGATATATTTATAATAACCAATTTAAAAACATTTTGTTAGGAGTTGTTTTTGTAGTATTCGTACATAATGGTACAAAACAAGAACGATAACTTTTAAGGTTCGACATTTTCAATATAAATTTCAATATTTAACTATCACAACAGAATTAAATCAATCAAATCACTGTACTTATTATTTCTGTATCAACTGCAATGAGTGACAACTAACATTAGGACGTCACACGCGCTCGGGTTTGTTCGGGAGCTGTCGGTGTGTTTTCGGTACTAGATTTAAAAATTAATTTTTATTTTGAAAAAACTTTTACATTATTGCGAAAAAAAAAACAAAATATAGTTTTGCTATAAAACTTATATATGATCTTTCCATTTATCACAAAAAAAAAAAAATCACAAACCTAATTGGGGAAATGACAATCATTTGTCAATATTATAAGGCGTTAAAATACAGCAGGGAATCTACGGGGTTATGTTGTGCTGGGGAAAAAGTAAAATTGCCACAGTTGGTCCCACCACCGGATTAAGCACATTTGTTTATGGGATAGGAAATAATTCTAAAAATTCTTTGGTCAATATTCAAAAATGTAACAGTTGTTTTCAAATTACGCAGTTTGGCGAGTAAAATATATCTTATGTTTAAGGAAGTCCAGAAGAAAACAGGAACATTCCCGGAATAATAGCAATTTTAGGATCGAATTGGCCAAAATAAAAATTCAATTTTGAGAGATAAAAATAGACAAAATCAAAAATTTGTTTAAAAATATCTATGTATGACTTTAAACTTATGAATAGATGAGAATTTAAGGATTTTTTGTATGCATATGAGTTTTAACATGTTTAATGCTTTTAAAGGTGTTGATATAAATAAGTTTAATTCAATGTATATTAATTTAATTGTTAAAATTATTGTTTGCAATTTAGTAATTGAAAATGTAGCAATATTACCGATATAAATTAATTTTCGCAATTCAATTTTAGGTAGTACGAAGTTCACCAGGTCCTCTGTTATTTTATTAAAAAAATATTTGCATATAATATAATCAAGTACATATCAATTGTAACGCGAGAAATTTGTAAAACGCTTTATTTTTCAAATGTATTTAATATTATTCCCTTACTCAAAAGAATTTAATGAAACCATGAAATAAAATTTGAAATTTGGCTTGTTAGTAAAAAAATTAAAATTATTAATAAATTGCATATATACGAAAAATATAAGTATATTCCCATAAAAGTTATACCCTTCATTTTGTTGATAATTAAACAATTATTAACTTAAAACTGCGTTCACAGATATAAAATCGAATTAAAATGAACTGATTTTATCTTCACCGCTTATGAAGATTTCAATTTGAACGTGTTGGCAAAATAAAGATTTTTTTTTATTTTCAAATAAATTGCACAATCTGCATAGGGTTGCAATAAGTGCATTCAATCCATAGACAATCACATGTAAGCACTAGTCCCAGTAGATTAGTGCTGTATAAGTACAAAATTTTTAACAATCAATAGCAACAATAACAATAATAGTAATTCTTATAGCAATAACAACAATCAACAGTAGCAATAAGAATAATAATAATAGTCTTTAATAACAATGTCAATGCTAAAAATAATGTGAAACATTAATATAAAGGTAATATATAAAAATAAAGTTATATAATAAGAAATAATAATTTGGCAACAGATAGTTTATAGGAATATTTGTTTAGTTACAAAATCTATCAGGTAAATCTATTACATTCCATTTTTTTAACCTTTTTATTATTTCATTGTTATCCAATAAGTTTATTGCAAGATGGTTGGAATGATGGTCTAGTTTTGTCAGGTATTTTTTACTAAGCCTTTGAATTTCCTCCTTTACAGATAGCATTTCTGAATCTTCATTTTTTATTATTTATTTACCATGGAGCACCGATTATTTGTCGTAGGGTCCTTGATTGGAATCTTTGTAGGATTTCAATGTTGGAGTTGGATGCAGTACCCCACAACTGTATCCCATGTGTCCATATGGGTTTGAGGATGACCTTGTACAGAAGAAGTTTGTTTTCTGTTGATAATGGTGCATTAGATGCCACTAGCCAGTACATTTTTTTGTATTTTTTATTAAAATGTTCTCGAGTTTTTTTTATTTGCACAGCGCATGTAAGTTTTTGATCTAAGTGCATTCCAAGATATTTTACCGTGCTCTTTTGCGATAGTTCTGTGCTTTCCATTGTAGCCGGTGGACATATATTTCTGCGCAGTGTAAACATTATGTGTGTAGATTTTGCGTTGTTTATTTTTATTTTCCACTTTTTTGCCCATTTTCCTACTTTGTCCAGGTTATTTTGGAGCTTTAACGAAGCTTCATTGGGTTCATCTGCTGCGGTTACGATGGCTGTGTCATCAGCAAATGTTGCCACTAATGCATCTGTTGTATTTGGCATATCGGCTGTGTAAAGGGAATACAACAGAGGTCCCAGTACGCTACCTTGGGGAATCCCGGCTGTTATTTTCCTGGGAGTCGTTACTACCGATTTGTATTTGACTTGAAAGATACGGTTTTCCAAGTAGGACGAAATTATGTTAAAATAAAGATTTGAATTTATTAAAAATATTTTAAATTGGTTAATGACTAAATAATACTAAAATAGTACTATCATAGACGTCACGCAGACGAAGTTGCAGACGTTGCTAGTAAGGAATAAAATGAAAATTGAAATATTATTCATTTTTATTATTCCTTTTGTCAGTATAGATTCCACATGTTAAGTCAGAAACCAGTTTACTCGTTAGCTAGTATGGAATGCAAATTATTGTACTTTCAACTGTTGATATGAAATTACACAGTAAAAACTTAAAGTCCAAATTGTAATGAAAGAATGGCAGATATAAATATGTCGTTTAAGGAATTTTAAACCAAGTTGAGTTATTTATTATTTGTTGTCAATTATAAATACATTAACACCTCTTTTTAATTCCAAAAATGTAACCTTTGAATCTACCTTTATCTTATTACCATATTATTTATAATTGCCAGTTAAGGGCAGGTAAAATTCTTTTCAAATCCACATCTGTTTGGAATTTATTCGGTTTTGCTCACAATATTGGTCATTATGGAACAAAGTTCAAAAATATTGTACTTAAATATTTGTCAACCTGAATTCTATCGTATGATTGAAGAACAGGTTAATCGATTTCCATAATAATATGTTTTCATGTACTTCATAGTGTTTCGCCCAAAAAAAAGTATAAAGAATTTCACAAACAAGTTTAATCTAAATAGTTGTACCAATATTTTATTCTGATTTTACTTATGATTCCAATTTAAGGATCGCTTTACTGGTTTGATTGAAACTTTCTAATCAAGTTCACCTAATACAAATAAGATTTTTTGGCTGACTTTGAACAGTTATACTGTGTATACAATAAATAGAAATAATATAATAATATAATAGAATAAATATATTGCGGTCCAATTTATGCAGTATAATTTAATATAATAATATATAAAAATCATTCCAAAATCATAAATTTGAACAGAAGTTCAAACAAAAATATTCATGACGTATTGCCCAGATACGTATTTAGATTGCCAAGCAATCTTTCTCAGTGGTCATCAAGTAGTTTGGATCACTCTTTTTACATGAATTTGATGAATTTGACATGATTCACTTGATGACCACTGAAGAAGATTGCTTGACAATCGAAATACGTATCTGGGCAATACGTCATGAATATTTTTGTTTGAACTTCTGTTCAAATGTTTGTTTGTGGTATGGCTTTGATATATTATTATATTAAATTATACTACATAAATTGGACCACAATATATTCTATATATTGTATACTAAAGTTCACTTAACTTAACTTCTTTGGAAGATTAGATTGCACATTTATGTTTAATTATTAATAATAAAAGTAACATTCAGGTGAAGGGTGATTAAAATAATGAAACGGACACCCATTAATTGGTTATAAATTCGATCCTTTAATTAAATATTTATGTTCTTTTATAAGATATCAAAAATTCAACATTTTTTTAATCAAAGGTGGCCAACTCAAATAGTATTGTAGGCCACTTCGGAAATGCTTCATAACTCCGCGGGCCACTTTTAAAGTTATATCTCAAATTCTCCAAACTAAATTTAGATACATTGTAAACATTTTTAATATATTGATTTTCACCACTTTTGTCATTATAAAATGGATAGATTTTATAAAAGTCTGAGGCCTTTTGCAGGTTGGCCACCTCTGACTACTTCTGATTTAAATAAACAATGAATAATTTATCTTTTATCTAAATTTATAGAATTGTTATGTTGGTTTGTGTAAGTTTCAAAAACTCAAAAATTTTGTCACAATATAAAATCCGTTATAAAGATTGTTTTTATCTTTTTCTTACGTCAATAACATACCTGCGACCGTAAAAAAACGGCTTTTTCAACGGACAATATAATAGCCGCTAACTGTCAATACTTCATTGTTATAATCATGTAGTGATTTTTAGGAGAAGAAATTTTTTCAAAACGTAATTGCTAAATGTATATCTTGAAAGTTAGTTATAATTGGTTCAGCAAGGGATGCTGCGGGTTAATAAGGGAGGTGATTCTAATAATTCATAAGCCATTTTTCCTGAATTCAACTTATTTATTTACCACCTGGCAAGACAACGTCAGCCGGGTTCAGCTAGTAAATTATTTTTTTTTTTATTTTATAGGTACAACTAATCTCTGACCATCTTCATCCCAAATATCAATAAAATCCATACTGCAATTTAATCGATAACTAATCGAAAATTTAATGAGAAGGAATCCGATAATGTTGAGTTGAACTCCCAAATTTATTAATGATTTTTCTTTTGTGTATAATTCAAAAATTATGCTGTTTAAGCAGATAGGATTTTCCTCAAAGTTTTCGGAGCTTTTTCCAATGTTTTTTTTTTTTGATAATTTTAATATTTAATTGCTGGCTTATTAACAATTAAAACGTTTACTTTGACAAAACCTCAATTTTTTTTTCATATAATTAAGGATCGTGGTAAATAGAACAATAAATTTAATTTGTAAAAGCTCTTAAATAATTAAAATACTTTAAATTTTACTTTTCCATTGCTGTCACTGTTATTTTCTTTCATCATCAAAAAGAAATATTTGTCATAAAAAAATTAAGAAAAATGTATATTTCTTAAAAATTTCAACCTTAAATAAATAAAATATTTTTTTTGTAGCATTCATTAATTTTTTCTTCTGTACGCCTCTTTTTCTTTTGCTGATTCCAGCACAATTATTGAAATTTTTTTACCATTTTTTTTTGTGTGGGACATTGTCACGTTTTTCAAACAAAATGAAGATAATCAAAAGCAAAAAAAAAAAACACCTTACCTCACCTTATATTATACATTCATATGATAAAAAATTAACAATCACCACATTTTAAGAGTAGACATGTTTCCTTCTGATTTTATGATAAAATTTTCAACAAAGAAACCCACATTGGGAGAAAACATAATTTTATCTTTCAAAATACCCTCTTCAATTATTCTATAGTAATAATTTTCCACCATTGAATTGAAAATGTGTTGAAGAGAAAATTATACATGTAATTATGGTTGTAGAGAATAACGAATGATAGAGGTTCACTGGTTCGAAGCACTAAAGTTTTTCATTCGAATCATAAGAAATTTATTATAATTTCAAAAGGAAACTTTTGCTCAATACACTTTAAATATAAACGTAGTTAGCGGGAAAGTCAAAGTCATAATAAGGCTGTTTTAGATACAAAGTTTCGTAAATCCTTTCGGAAAATTTCAACAAATTTAACTTTGATTTAGTAATACTTATTTGAATAGTTGTAATTTATTCTTTGAAAAGATGAACATGGAAATATTAGTAGGTATTCAAATAAATTTCGAGGAACTAAAATAAAATTACTTCAGTATTTTTTAACCGGATTTTCCCGACAAAACTGCTGTCCATTTTACCCATTGATGGTACGATATAATATTATTCAAGAGTCCAAAATTTTAGGTTCAATTTTGAGTTAAAAAATTGCACAATATTTAAGGCACTAAATAATCATTTCTCTCATTATCATTTCTTCATAATAGTATCAAAAAGATTAAGACTAAATAATTCCTCAAATCAATTAGTGTTCCGATTCAATTTCTTGAAATTCAAATTAATTTTTTTCGGGAGAGATAACACAATCTACGTTCAAATAATTGATTGAATGAAAATTTTACGCTTTTTGATCACTAAAATTAATAAATTACGTGAATGAAGTCACAAAATTAATTAAAATTTAATAATCTTTCATTGTTCTTTCTAGAATTCATTGAGATATTTTCAATTCATGTTTGCGATCAAAGCAAATGAGAGCTTTATAATTCGCATTCTTTAAAAGCTCAGATTCCTTTATCATTTTTAAATTGATATTAGTAATATCATATCTTTTTTTTCAATCAAATTATAATGTAAAGAAAATCCTACTTTTAATACTAATTTAATACTTCCAGATTATTTCTGGATTAAAAGCGACAATTAATAATTCAAATATATTTTCCCTCTGGGAATATAAAAGGGAAAATATTATTTTTAAGATTCAAATATTGTATTAGAAGAAGATGTAATTAATTGTAAGAACAATTACGGAATAATTAGCACAATGGAGTTCGGAACAAAGCTTTGTAAATTTCGGGTTTGCAAATATTTTCTATAGTCTTTCCTTTTCAATTAGCTGTTGATAGGTTAACTAGGATTATTTTAATACTGATTGAAAAATTTTACTTTAAATCGTTACCTTGAGGAATAATTGTTGATATCTATATTAGGATGGGTCAAAAAAATAAATTATTTTTTTTACAAGCGACACAGAAAAATGGGTTGCTAGACACTTGAAAAAAATTCTCACCAAGTATGAGCTCTTAATTTTAATAGGAAGATCCTCCGCATCGCAGTTTTGCATTTTTTTCTCAGTCCAATAGAAAAAAATTCATACCTCATCATTTATCGATTGTACAGAAAAATGTTCTGAAAGAATTTTTTAGGAAATTTAATGCTCTACAAAAAAGATATTCTATATTTTTTCCGTAAGCCACACCATTTGAAAGATATTAAGGATTTAATTTTGATTACTTTAAGACAAATTTCATTTTTGTTTATGAATTTTATAACTCGACAATAAATGACTCTTATACAATGCGCCATACAAATTTTTGTTGGAAATTAACTGCTCTATAAAAATGGTTTCTTATATTTTGGCAATTAAATTAACCGTTCAAAAGATATTCATAATCAAACTTTCATGTGTACGAATTTTAAAAGTTTTTGATGAGATATTCGAATAATTTCAATTTAATTTATAATTTTTGAGAAAATTTACACGAATTTTTGATCAATCGGTTGAGCAACCTTGAAGAAAAGAATTGATTTTTTTTTCTCTTTTCTTTTTCATTAAAACTAATTAAGATAGAAATCTAAAACTTTTAGGATCTCAGTATTTTATTATTACTTTCATATTTACCATGTATCATTAAAATATATTTTTGGAACCGATTTACTTTGGTAACTCACCTCTAGACTCTTTGCATGGAAAATTTGCGTGTTAAATTGCTGTCCAGTTTAATTTTGATAATTTCGATGCAATTAAACTCTTTGGTCGTCAACGATGCATTAATGCATCCTTTGAATAAAATCGAATGGAACTTCCAACTCATATCACGGAAATTGATACAGAGATATGAAATTGGTGATTAACTTTCAGCCAAAAAAAATTTCCAATGAAAGTTTTGACCGTTTATTTTTACTAGATGATAAAATTGAGATCTCAGCTTTTATTTTTTTAAATTAGAAGACAATTCAGGTGGTTTAAGATCAGTTTTTTTTATTTAATATTTTTAATATTCAATTAGTTACGTTTCGTTACGTATTGTAACTTCATCATGCTTTTTGTTTCACAAAAAATATAATATTTTCAATTTAAATTCAATAAATAATACATCCGAATGTATTCGGTTGTAAATCTTTTTATTACGAACGATTGCAAATTAATTTTGCGGTTCGCAAGGCCATCATAAAAATTTATTGAATTTAAATTGAAAATATTATATTTTTTGTGAATCAAGAAGCCTGATGAAGTCACGATACGTAACGAAACGTAGCTAGTTGCATTGTAAAAATATTAAATTAAAAAACCGATCTTACACAACCTGAATTGTCTTCTTATTTATTTTTACCTGTTTTTGTCGATAAATATTGACAAAATTATTTGTTTTGAATCATTTGAAACTTTTGACGCCTTAGAAAAACTTATTAAAGAGCACTTGTGTGATTTTTATTGTTTAAAAGAACTAAGTTCAACTTGTCATTGATTGTCAGCAATTGAAAAGGTTTTCAATACGCTTGAAAGCTCCATGAAACAATTGACCTGCGATCAAAGTTCAATCAATGCATGTCAAAAGCTCTACAAAGATAAGCCGTCCAAAACACAACTTCGTCAAATTGAAACTCTTTTTTAATTAAACTAGAAGTCGTAAGAAAGTTTATATTTTTTTAACATATAGAGATAAAGGGATAATTATTGATAGTTTTTACGATTGAAAGAATTATAATTTCTTCAATGAATTTTTATGTCAAAATCATAAAACTATTAAAAGATATACTTTCATTTAACCAATTATATGACAGACTGGCTGATCCCCGCGACTTCGTCTGCGTAACGCAGGTGTAGATTATATTTTCTTTTTAAATTTGCTATTTGTAGTGGCATATCAAAATTATTATTTTTCTTATTTCTTTTACGAAAAACATAATCATACCTGAAAACACTATTTTGTCAACTTTAAAAAGACACATTTATTAAACTGTTACTTAGAATTAAATAGTTGTATATAATGATCAATTAATTTTCAAAAAATATTTATAAAAATCTAAAAAGAGTATGGTCTATTCCGTATACCTACGGTAGGTATACCTACCGTGAACCAATTAATCCGTAAATCAATCACCGTCTATATATAAATAAAAACTATCGTTAAGTTCAATAAAGTTAGTCATAATTATGACTTAAAACAGTCAGAAATTATCAAAAAACTCGCCTAGATATTTAGAATATTAGTAGAAATCCTATTTCATTGTCTCAACTTTTACACTACTAAAATGCACAAAACTACGGCGAAATTAAAATTTGTTCAAATGCACGAAACCCAGTTCCTCCATAATCAAGTATCACCATTGTGTATCTATGCACTTATTATTAAAATATCTGAATTTCAACTATATACTTAAACCATTTTCTTTCAGTTCGCCGAATTTCTTGCTATTGGATATTCGCTCACTTATCTATTTATTTGTGAAAACGTATTTCGTATTTTCAGGTTTATAATATGTGAAAGCCAAAAAACGTAATGCTCACTTTTGAACTTAACCTTTTTTAGATATATATATATTAGAGTTTAAATTTTAAAGCAGATCATACGTTTTTGTTTCTAATAATAAACCAACATTGTTTTATTTTAAGCGATAAAACGTTTTATCTATAACGAATATACCTTGATAATTAAATTTGAAATTTCGATTGTTTATTAGACGCTATGTCGTAGAAACTTTGCCATCATTTTTCACTCTTTTAGAGGAGGAATTATCAAAAAACCCTCTCTTATTATATACCTGCATAGTATAAGAAAAACACTATACAAAATTCATCGACACAAATATGCATTTATATTGTAAAATGCAATGTAAAAGGAAAAAAATTATGACCTTTATTTTGATTATCATGACTAAAAAGCAATTCGATATCGCATATTTTGACGTTGTGCATACAAAATTGTTGGAAATAGATAGAAAGCGTGGAAGGAAATTCGATTATTTTATTTATTTTCAATTACAATAATTGATTTCCAAATTTTTCTAAATACCGAAGAAAAGTTAGTTTGGAAGATTTTATTTTTTGATTGACAATAAAATATATGACAAAAAATTGCTCCCTTAATGTTAAATAATTGCTCCAGGTCACAATCATTGGTTCATAAAAATTAGATTTTAAAAAAGTTTGATTGTTGAAGAACAAACAAAAATTAAAAACTGCCTCTTTGGTATTTGGTATAAGTACCTACTACCTAAACATTCATACTAATTAAGTGAAATGACGATATTTAAAATGCTGTAGTTAAAATGATATAACAAAAACAGAAACTTATTATTATTAATTATTTATTTACTGATTACACTTAGTAAATTCAAAATTTCGATTGTTGATTTACTCTACATTTTCTCATACAAACTTTGTCACCCCTTTTACTCTTTTAGGGTAGGAATTTTCAAAAAAAAAAATTCTTATCAGATGTCTACTTCTTAAAAGGAATACATCGAATATTAAAATTTTATCAGTCAGAGGGGATATATAAATACAGGATTTTATGTATGCACGATTTTAAAAACGTATTTACTTTAATTACTCTTATTATTATTACTACTACTACTACTACTATTAATTTTTTTCGTTAATATTTTCTTATTGAGCAACTCAAAGGGTCTATTTGCAATAATTTTGTAAAAAAAAAAAAGTTTACGGTAGGATTTGAACCCACGTCTTTATAATCAGGAGCATTAGAATGTTAGATACGTAAGTGATTACGCTATGAACATCAACTATGTGTTTTATATATATAAAGCTTTATATTTCAAAGAGGCAATTTTTAAAAATTTAAATTGAATTTACTGTGCTTTTTATCAGTTCAATTAAAAATATTTTTACAGATTATTTTCTAACTTTAAATTACCTTTGCAATGATATATAACTCACCTGTCTAGTGTAAAAATTTATGTTTTCATCCCTAAGGAATACCTTCCCTTATTATTTTTTTGGAATGATAAGTAGCCTATAGTCTAGTTGTCAATTGTGTTGTATCTTAATACCAAATTTCATTAAATTCGGGTTTTCAGTTCTTCAGTTAAATCGAGACACACAGACAGACAGACAGACAAAAATTTTAAAAATGCTAAATTTGAAATAAAGGCCTCATGAAAAAAATATTTACCTTAAAATTGGGTTCAAAATCGAAATGTACAGACAGACGTAGGAATTTTATATATTAGTATAGATTCGAATCTTTTATTTGACACATAATTACTTTGGTACCACACCCGAGTGTATAAGCGATGTATGTTTGAGAAATGTTTGATGCATTTTACATCGATTGTTGCACATTCATTAAACACAATGGCATAATGGTGTCAACAACAATGAAGCGATTTGTTCTAAAAAGCAATTAGAAGCAAAATGGACTCATTTGATGCAAATATGTTGACATGTGTTGGGACTGGGGGGAATCGAATAGTGCACCATGCAACGGTGAACAACAATTAATGCATTTCAAAGAATCAAGTGAATTTGCATCAAAGTATCCTGATGGAAGTTACCATATAGTGCACAACAAAACGACGCTGTTTAAGCCGAGGGATTTGTTCAATTTCATTTTCCCGTAAAACAAGCAACGATATAGAAATAATCTCTCCAAATCTGTGCTAGTCATTCCTTCGGGCGTTAAAAATAACAGGGAATATTTTTCAATTACACGCGAAATTATATTTTCATGATAATATATATAAATATTTTCGGGAGTAAAAAAAAATTGTTTGTTCTAGTTTTTTTGTTGTTTTTAATTACTAAAGTTTCTACTTTGTTCTCGAATATTACAAAAAATATATTCCTGAAACTGAAAATTTAATTTTTGTATAGAATGTAAAATCTTTTTTACGTACAAAGAGATAAAAGTGTAGCTTTTTTTTATTCTAGCTACACTGTTCGATAAGTAATGTCAAAGGACCGGTAAAAAATTTTAAAGCGATTCCCAAAACCTTTAAGAAGTTATTCCAATTTAAAAATACTATGATTTTACAGGTGTTAATAAAATTTCCGATTTTCTCTAAGACTATAATCAATTTTAAAAGTTACGCCTTAATCCTAATCATTTCCGTGGTAAATATTCTCAAAATTCTGAGAAGATATTGTACGAAAAGGTTAAAATAATTTTCAGTGATTGATAGTTTAGGGAAATGTAGAAAAATAAACACTCAAAAGACGATCTCTAATTCAACAGATTTTTTTAAGGATCCAAAAATAAAACCTGGAATCGTAGGCAATACCAAAGAGAATCAAAAGTCAGTAAAACTTTTCTATATTTTGTGTTCTTTCTGGTTTTGATTAAAATTTTTGATGAAATTTACGATTTTCTCTGAAATTATATACCGTTTTTTAAGTATCGACCAATTTTTCGCCTCATGGTTTACCATACGACGTAAATATTCACGAATTTATTTTTTATGTACTTTTATCTTCGATTGTAACTCCATAATATCCTTAATTGTTGAGTTGGCTGTTTAAGCTCCATGTCTTTATCCTGTGGATCTATGTTGGATTGATAGATCTTCCGTTAATTTTTATAATTTCAAAAGTCCTTTCTTAAATCCAATGGATTTTTTTTAATGGTTTGGTTGAAGTCAGTGGTCTGGTTAGAAATTAAATCCATTAAAATTTTTGTCCAAATGAATTAATGAATAATAATATATGTCTTTTGACTTAATTTTTTTATTACGACGCATTTCAACAGTTCTTGGCTGTCATCATCAGGTAATGATTATTTTGTCAGTTGTAAATAAATTTCATATAGGTTGTCTGTTTTATATAATTTGTCGTTAAGGATATTAATTAGATCTTGTTTGTGGACTTTGTATATTCCATATTCTTCTAGAGTGTTCAAGGTACACCCTAAGTTATTAAATTAAATTAAAAAAAAAAAAATTATGTTAAAAATATAAAAATTCAGTGAATTTTCAGTTTAATGCAAATAACTTAGAACCTGTGAAAAATATCAAAAGCTTTTATAGAAATAAGTTATAGAAAAAATAGTGCTCTACAAAAAATGTCTTGTAAAATTTTCTCATAAAATTGATGGTTGCGTCAAAAAATTGAAAAAATATTAAAATTTCTCTTTAGTTCAACTTTGACCTCGAATAACTTTTGAAGGAATAAATATATCAAAAACATGGTTAGAGATCTTTTTTGTAGATCGTTCAATTTTCTACAAGAATATACCTTGGTCATTCCGAAATATTGTCACCAACGTGAGCTATAAAATTCCAAAGTGCAAGAGAATATTGTTCTCATGTTATTTAAATGGAAAATCGAAATTTGCGATACGGCACCTCGTAATATTAAGATTAAGAGCTTAAACTTTCACAGATTGTTTTTTTGTCATTGCCAAAAATATTTTCGATATAATTAAGAAAAAAAAATCATCATTTTTTTGAATCAGTCTATTGTTCATATGTGATCCTTTCTTGCAAATATATAATGTCTTTAAATTTGTTTCAAAATTTAAGTATTGATGATTTTCATCATAAAGATGTTTTGTAAAATTTAAAGTAGGTTTCTTGGGTGTATGTTTCTTATATCTTGTTCCGAAAGATCTACCAATTTTTCACAGGAACCACATTTAATTTTAAGTATTCCGATTTTATTTTTCGTTGTAATTTGGTTGTTTTCCAATGGCTTAAGAATTTTCATCATATTGTCAAACCAAATTTATCTCTAAACTAATTAATTGAAAACTAAACTTTTCCTAGTTTCAGAAGACATTAAATTCAACAAACAATGCCTCCAGCTTGACATCACACCAAAATATGCACAAGTAATAATCAAAACCACGTCACCGAGTGCCAAGAAATTTCAACGATTAGCTGAGAAGGGATGGATATCTTATGAAATAAAACACCTTTAAGCGAAAAAAGATTAAATCAATTATCGTCTATACAAAGTTCATTTGAAATTTTTCAACATCGTTCATCCATGTACATTTGAGCCTATCATTAGCGAAATCAACAGGTTAATATGGCCCAAAATAGAAAGAAAAAAGCTTAAATTACAACAAAGGATAAATAAAATATTAATATCGAAAAATACTAAAAAAAAAACTTCAACTAGCAACAATTATCACGAATGTTCTCATCAATTTCATGACAGATTATATAATTGTACTTAAGTCAAGTTCACCAATGAAGAACTTATAACATTAAACAAAGGTCCAGAATTAAATTTTCCAATATTCCAAAATAACACTATTATGAAAGATATACCAAAATCAGAATTAATCATCAGAACAAGACCTCCAGAACGAAGCACGATCTATCATTAAAAGAAGCTACAAATGTTTAAAATCAAATTTACTTGAAACTATTAACAAAATTAAAACATTCATTCCATCAAGATCAATTGGACATTAACAATATAAAAGAAAAAATACACAAAAATAACGCATATATCACAAAAGCCGATAAAGGAGAGATCATCGTAATCATTAACAAGGATGAATATACAAACAAAATCGAACAATTCATTTAAAAAAATAAAATATAATTCGAATGAAAGAAGATCCAACTCCGAACTTCACCAAAACTTTATGCGAAACCAATAATGAAAGGGACTATCTTTTTGAAAACGAATTTTCAAAAAGAATCTTCAAGCTCCAAAACTTCTTGGGTTACTCAAAATCCATAAAATAATTATGCCAATCCGACTGGTAGTGGATTACAAACTTGCTCCTGGATATTGGTAAGCCAAAAAATTAGGCCAAGCCATCAAATCAGGCATCATATTGAAAGAAAATAATTCATTAAAAAACACAAATGGATATATGAATAATATTAAAACCTAAAACTACCAAAGAACATCAAAACGGCATCCCTTGCCATTGTCAATTTATACACAAATGTCCCTGTTGAAGAAACTATCAAAATTGTGGAATATAATCTTATGACATCAAAAATATATAATTATATGGTAATCAACGACATAATGAACTTATTAACCAACATATAACTACAAAACTATTTCATTTTCAATCAAAAATTTTATCACCAAAAGAAAAGCTTGGCCATGGGTTCCCCTTTATCAGGACTACTAGCCGACAATTACATGAACCACTTTAAAAATAAATATATTATGAACAATACCCACAAAAATAAAATAATATATTATGGAAGATATGTACACGATACATTTATATTATTTAATGGAACTACCCGACAAATTGACAATATGGTATCCGATCTGAACAAAATAAATCAGAAAATAAAATTCACTTCAGAACACGAACTAAATGGATGAATTAACTCTTTAGACTCAACAATCAGCAGTGAAAATGGAAAGTTGTCACATAATATATACAGAAAACCAATAACATCAAATACAATTATCCATAAAACATAATTTCACCCAAGAAACCAAAAAATGGCACCTTACAACAATCTAGTATACAGAAGAACAAAGTTCCTTCTTAGCACCAAAGCTCGTGAAAAAGAAATTAAGATAATCAAAATTATAACAACTACTAACGGAAATAAAAGCTCAATCATAAACAAAATAATATCGAAATTAACTAAAAAATCCATTCTTCCAACTCCACCACAGGTAAACAAAAAATATATAAAATCAAACTTCAATAAAATATTTAATCTTACAATCGCCAAATTACTAAAGAAAAATAAGTTCAATATCGCATTTTCAACAAACAACAATAAGACGAAATTCTTAAACCATTGGAGAACAACCTAATGGCAACGAAAAATAAAACCGGAATATATAAAACTAAATTTGGTTTCTGTGAAAAATTCTACATTGGCCAAACTGGTAGTTCTTTCGGATCAAGATATTAGGAACATGCATTCAAGAAACCTACTTCAACAACAACTTCAAATTTTACTAAACACCCTTATGACGAAAATCATCAATACTTAAATTTCGAAACAAATTTTAAACCACTACATATTTGCAAGAAAGGATCACATATGAACACCCTAGAAGAATATGAAATATACAAAGCCCATAAACTAGGTAGATCTTTCGAAACAAGATATAAGGAACTTAAAGATATAAGGAACTTAAAGATACAAGAAACATGTCATTGGTTAAAATCAATAAAGTTTAAGTAACAAGTTCACTGATTGGTCGAATTAAAGATTGAATTTTGTACGGTGTGTTATGATTGGTCCATGCATCCTGCGCCATTCAAACATCTACAGTGCCATGATTTGTACAAAGTACGCTTAGTATTTCTCGTTTAAAGTGACTTCTGAGTACAGAACATTTGGAACGATATTTCTTTCGATTTGAAATTCATATATCGCAAAAAAATGATTGTTATTTAAATGACTTTTCTTTGTAACTCTTAATAATAATCCGGAATTAATATTTTTCAATTTAAAATTTACTTTTGAGGATGAAGATCGTTGATTTTGAAAGGCTTATTTTTCTTCGCAAAATTAAGACTTTCGGTTTTAATAAAGATCCATAAACTGAGACTCATAAATTTTTTTTCTTATCAAATTTTGGCAACTTACTTTCTTACTCTAATTTTGATTATTATTACGATCAACAATCATTGGTTTTATTGTTTTTAAAACGAAATTTTGATTTGCGATTTGAAGTCTTCGAATGAAGTCCAATAACTTTCTTTCACTGATCGCATTTATGATTGTATCGTCTACAAATCAAAGGTTGGAAAATCGCTTTTCACCAATTTTAATTCCACGATTTTACTCCTCCAAAGTGAGTTCCAGTATAATCTTTCCTACAACAACTGTAAATTTTACAAAACACCTTTTTGACAAAAATCATCAATGCTTAAATTTCGAAACAAATTTTAACCCACTACATATTTGCAAGAAAGGATCACATATGAGCATCCTTGAAGAATTATATAAAGCCTACAAACTACATCCAAATAGCATCCTTAACGACAAATTATATAAAACAAACAACCTATATGAAATTTGTTGACTGACAAAATAATCATTACCTGATGATGACAGCCAAGAACTGTTGAAATGCGTCATAACAAAGAAATTGATTCATAGGATATTTATTATTATTCATTAATTTATTATTGTAACTCAGGAACAATAAAATAGTTTTAATCGTCAAAATCCAAATGAATATTTATGTAAAGAAAAAAAAATTTGAAGAAATCAACCAATAAAAGTGCAATTTAAAATCCAATTTACTTGGATTTTCATGTTTAATTTATAACATATTTTATAAGATATATTGCAATGATGATACTGCAACATTAAATTCGTTTTATTATAGCTGTGTTTTACCTTCAAGTACAGTTTTTCCACTAACACTGTTGCCCTGCACTGACTGGAATAGAAATTTTCCAAGAAAATTGTTATTTGATACTTCTATTATCATTTTTCTATTGAACAATGTTTCGTAAGCATCAACTAATTACAATGGATGATTTATAAGATTATTATTGTTAGCTTACTTATTATACTACCGACTACTTCCTCCATAATTAATATTCCACGAGCCATAATTTGTTTGGTATTATACCAAAGAAATTTAAGACTTTTTCTTCAATTTTATTTTTATTTTTTAAAAAATTATACTGCATTTTAACATCTAATATCTTATGGTTTTATGCAAGCTTTTTTTAATTGTACAGCTAAAATTTACAGTACAGCCACTTAAAAAAAAACCCTTACAAAAATGACAAAGTTTATGTCGAATAATTTTACGGAAAACAAATCGTAAAAATATTCAGTCATATCAAAAAAAGGACGGGGCAGATAAGGATTTATATTTTTATGTGCAATGTTATAAAGTCACAAAGATATTAGATGAAAGCCGATGTAAAAATGTCCTTGGGGACGGATAGGGTTTATGATGAATATTTTGCAAGGGTCAAGAAACTTTGGTCGCAGAATTCCGCCCTTCATTAAATGGAAAATTGTGTTAATAGAGAAATTTGATCATATCGGATGATAATATTTAATTTTCGAATTGCTTTATTGAAAATATTCAAACCATCCACCATCCAAAAGTTTCATTATTAATTTAGCTCAAAAATAAATGGAGTAATCTATTGGTTATATGATGAATTATATTTGAAATTAAAAAAAAAAATATAGAAATTTGAAAATTAATTTTTGAGTAACAAAGTTTTTTGTTAATAGTTTGGAAAGTTGATTAACCTTAATTTACCAAGAAAACATCACAAAGTATTGAAATTTTTTTGATTTACACAAAATTGAAAGTTAAACATCATAAATTGCTCACATTTTCTTCGAAATTTAACCACAAATGCAAATATCAAGGATATATTCGGTCATTTGCAACTGAATATATTTGACGAGTACAAATGGATTAATTGTTAATTAAGTCCAATTGTTGAGGGCGGAAATTGGCTATACTTGGTACGAATTACCAAGGGTGAACATTAGACTGATTCAAAACAAAAAATATGATTTTTTTTTCTTAATTATATCGAAAATATTGTTGGGAATTACAAAAAAATATCCTGTGAAAGTTTAAGCTCTTAATTTTAATATTAGGAGGTGCCGAATCGCAAATTTCGATTTTTCATGTAAATAACATGGGAATAATATTCTCTTGTGCTTTTGGAATTTTATAGCTCACGTTAGTGACAATATTTAGGAATGACCAAGGTATATTCTTGTAGAAAATTGAACGATCTACAAAAACGATCTTATACGAGTTTTTGATATATTTCTTCCTTCAAAAGTTATTCGAGGTCAAAGTTGAACTAAAGAGAAATTTTAATATTTTTTCACTTTTTAGACGCAACCATCAATTTTATGAGAAAATTTTATAGAAAATTTTTTGTAGAGCACTTTTTTTCTATAACATGCCTCTATAAAAGTTTTTGATATTACTTACAGGTCCTTAGTTACCATATTTGCATTAAATTGAAAATATTCGTAATTTTATTGTTTGAAATTAATAATATTCCCTGAATTATTATATTTTTAACATAATTTTTTTTAATTTTAATTAAATAAATTAGGACCTGTGAAAAATGTCAAAAACTTTTATCGAGAAAAGGTATAGAAAAAAAGTGCTGTATAAAAAATGTCTTATAAAATTTTCTCATAAAATTGATGATTCGTCAAAAAATTGAAAAAATATTTAAATTTCTCTTTAATTCAACTTTGATCTCGAATAACTTTGGAAGGAATAAATATATCAAAAACTTGGTAAGAGACCTTTTATGTAGATCGTTGTAAGATTTGTAATCGTAGGATGAAAGTTTAAGCTCTTTATATTAATATTAAGAGATGCCGCATCGCAAACTTCGATTTTCCATATAAATAACATGGGAATAATATTCTCTTGCACTTTGGAATTTTATAGCTCACGTTGGTGACAATATTTCGGAATGACCAAGGTATATTCTTGTAGAAAATTGAACGATCTACAAAAAAGGCTTTAAAAAAGTTTTTGATATATTTATTTATTTAAATGTTATTTGAGGTCAAAGTTGAACTAAAGAAAAATTTTAATATTTTTCAATTTTTTGACACAACCATCAATTTTATGATAAAATTTGATAAGATATTTTTTGTTGAGCACTTTTTTTTCTACAACTTATCTTTTTAAAAGTTTTTGATATTTTTTACAGGTTCTAAGTAAAAAAAAAAAATTGTTTAAAATATAATAATTCAGGTAATATTATTAATTTAAAACAATAAAATTACGAATATTTTCAGTTTAATGCAAATAACTTAGGACCTGTGAAAAATATCAAAAAACTTTTAAAGAGGTGAGTTATAGAAAAAAAAGGGCTTTACAAAAAATGTCGTATAAAATTTTCCCATAAAATGGATGGTTGCGTCAAAAAATTGAAAAAATATTAAAATTTCTTTAGTTCAACTTTGGCCTCGAATAACTTTTGAAATAATTAATATACCAAAAACTTGATATTGACCTTTTTTGTAGATTGTTTGATTGTCTACAAGAATATACCTTGGTCATTCCGAAATATTGTCACCAACGTGAGCTATAAAATTCCAAAGTGCAAGAGAATATTGTTCCCATGTTATTTAAATGGAAAATCGAAATTTGCGACGCGACACCTCTTAATATTAATATTAAGAGCTTAAACTTTCACAGGATTTTTTTTGCCATTTCCAACAATATTTTCGATATAATTAAGAAAAAAAAAATCGTCATATTTTTTGAATCAGTCTTGTTTACATCAATATCCAATCCATCAACAACAGCTTAAGTTTAAGGATCAAATACCAATTTTAAGATTAGTAACAATCTCACAAATAATTTGAATAAGACGCTTCAATCAACAATGTACAAGGGGAATTTATGCAAATTTCATATTGTCTATTGAATATTGTACGAAATTCGTCAAAAACAAAATATTTAATCAATAACTTAGGGAAATCGGCCGATGTGCGTTTGAAAATCGTTTGATAAAACCGGAAAATTCGAATAGCGGAAGTTATGCTCTTTATAAAAGCGTTGTATTTATAATCCCTGTCTATAAAATTACGCACATTCTTATCGTGGGTTTTGCTTTTAGACTAATTCATTTGTGCTTGAACGAATATACGCACACCGTTTATGGGTTTGGAAAGGAACAAATAAGATTCCCGAAGGATTTCTCAAAAGCATTTGCCGTAATCGGTTCAGTAGTTTTCTGTGGTCGCTTTTTGAAAATTAAGTTTTTACCATTGTGGATGAAATGAATTTAAATGTACAAGTAGGTCAATGTTTTCTTTTTCCCTATTGAAATTTCCCACGAAATAAAAGCTAAATATTTCATATATTACTTAATCAAAATGTATAAGGGAATGAAGAAATTGGATTGTTTGACAAACAATGCAAAAAAGCTGCATAAGTGACGATAGTTTTTCAGTTGAATGAAGCAAATTTATGAGTGTTCACATTTCCTTTCATGCATTTCATATATTTGGCATTAGCGTCTGAAATCAGCATTGGCATTGTTCCAAAAATTGAAACAAAGACTTGGCGAAATTTATAACTAGAAACCTTTAGCCACCGCAGACCAAATAGAAAATAAGATTGCCTCTGTAAAGCTTTGTAATAACTTTTTAGACATATAGGTGCATCGTAAAATGAGACTTTGTGAAAAGGGTGAAAGAAAAGTGCATTTTTCTAAAGAAAAAATGCAATTGTTGAAGGTTTTATGGCACAATTATTGAAAATTATGTTTTTTAAGTTAGGAACTTCTTCATAAATTTTAACGGAGATATTTGTGTAAAAGCTTCAAAGCATTTAATTTTTTTTCAAGTTTATAATTATATAATAATCAAATTGTGGGCCATAAGGACGAAGCTTCTTGAAGAATATTATTTATTTTATCGCCAACGTTTCGTCAGCCATTTTTGACTTCTTCAGGACTCAAAATTTAAAAATTACTCCACAAATGTCATAAAATTAGGCTGCAAAATGACCCAACTGGTAAAACAACAGACCAAGCATACAATTTGGTATTAATAAAAAAAAAATGTTTAAAAATTATTTATCCATACCAATTTGTATTCTTGGCCTGTTGTTTTACTAGTTGGGTCATTTTACAGCTTATTTTTATGAAATTTGTGGAGTAATTTGTAAATTTTGAGTCCTGAAGAAGTCAAAAATGGCTAACGAAACGTTGGCGATAAAATAAATAATATTCACCAAGAAGCTTCATTCTTATTGCCCACAATTTTATTATTATATTTAAAAAGACAAGGACTTAAGGGTGGATCACCGTCAGAAAAAAAAATCGATTTTTTTTTTCATAAATGTCTTCTTATAACAACCAGAATAACGTGTTGAAAGGATTAGAATAGCTGACTTATGTATTTTCACTGATAAAAATTGAATAAATTGATAATAACATAAAAAAATATCTTTAAAAAAACTTTAAATGTGTTTTTCTCGAAATCAACTTTTTAAAACTGGGAGACAAGATTTCTCAGAAACTATCCGACGGATTGACTTGAAACTGGAGAGTATTATAGTTCAACACGTCTTCTTGGTACTGAACCTCTGAAATTGGCCAAACCTCCCCCCCTCAAAGTGGGAGAGGGGGAAAGATCCAAAAAAGGTCGTTTTTTAAAATTTTTTTCAAAGTCGCGCCATTTTGTGAATTTTCAACTTTTTTTGGATTTTCGAGGTTTGGTACCAAGAAGACGCATTACCAAAACCTCCATTCTTTGGAAAATCATGATCCGAATTCTGGTTTCCGGGAAAACTTGTCTCCCGTTTGCCTCCTCATATTTGAGGACCCTTTTTCAAAGCGCTGTAAAAGGGGCAGGGGGGGGGGGACATATCGGGGCAAATAAAAAAAAATAGTTCAAAACTTCAACTTTTATATGTCGAAGACCGTTTTTTAATATCTCTAAAAAAAAAATGGCAGCAGTTTTAAAAAAGTCATTTTTTTTACGTTCTGACGGTGATCCACCCTTAAACAACATGGATATTTATAATTATATTCTGGTGCCATATTTTTTTTTTTGACTAAATTTTAATCATCTACCCTTATTATTTTCTAATTATATAACTTTTTTTTATCAAAAAACCATTTTTTTATCCAATCTAATTATCCCTTTGTGAGTTTTGAAAGTTTTCACATTAATTTTTCAAGAACATAAACTTTGTTTACTAATTAATTTTCCCTATCTTTCCCATTTTCGGTTGGTCAAGCTTTTGAAGTTTTCTACATAATTTAATTTTTAATTACATCCCAAAATTAATAGTTTTAGTCGGATATTAATATTAAAGCGATTGACCTGCCCAAAACAAATCCCCGTTCACGAACAATAACCCTTATAGCAAAAGGGCAATTTCGGTGGGAGATTATTTTCTTGGGATAAACAATTCTCTTGATGAGCTTTCCTTATTAGTTTTCTATTAAGGCCAATCGTTATTTGAGCTTATAGTGTTCTTTATTTAGGATATCTTTTTGATAAAGAGAAATATAAATTTAATGAATATAGATGTTATTAATTGTACGTAAAATTTAGTGCTTTTTGGATTTAAAATTGTTGATTAGATTTCAATCATTCTTTATTTTTTTCTGTATCGATTAGTCATCAAAAATTTAATGTTTGAATTTAATTTTTTTCCAATTGATAGGAATTTTTTTGTAAAAGAATCCGTTTTATTTGTGCATAAAATTTAAACTAACATATCAAAACTACATAACAAACAAAATTAAGCATTTGAAAATTGGATTCACGTCTGCTGAAGAAATCTGTCTTTATTTTCATTATTTTTTTTTATCTAAGATAACAAACCACTTAATCTCACACCCCTTACTTCTATAGTAAGGGAATAATGGGGATGACAATCCTTAAAGTAAATTATTTTTTCCTCCGTACCTATTGAAGATATCTTCATGAAATTGAAACTTTACTTGACTATCAATAAACTACTTATAATATATTTTTTAAATGAATTTATGCAATATTAAAAACTGTAAAAAATAAGAAGTATATTTTTTGGGGGTGGTTTTGTTTAACAACCTCAAAAGTAACACCTACCACAAAAATGTATCTTAGATGTTAATTAGTTAGCTATTACATGTTAAAGTTACAAAATGGTTGAATTGGAGGAACATAGTTTAAAAAAATAAAAATCAATTCCGGATACGTGCATGCATATTGCATATATATCAATTTTTACCAAAACCTTCATTAACATCTGTGTACTCTTGCATTATCTATCACCATAAATTCGTTCCTATACTTGTAATTGTCAACAAAATATGTAAACCTACACATAAACTATGAACTATCTACTAAAAATATCAATTACATTACGATTTGTACTTAAAGTATATTAGGCTGTTCAAATTATACATTGCTAATGAAAAAATATTATTTTTTACATAATTTTCTGAACAACTAGCTTCTACTTATGGTAAAATCATTGGGCAAAATAGTTGGATTTTTAAATAATACTTTTGGTAAAAGATTGAACTCTGATGTTGAGTTTTCCGAAACTATTATTGCCTTTATAAAGGATCATGAAAATCAGCAGAATGCAATGCAAGAATTGTCTAAAAATGAGAACTTAAATCAGCTAAGATAACTATTTACGAAAATATCTTCAACTAGTGTAATTCGCGATGCACTTGGAAAAAACTTTCTCCCCCCCCATGACATTCCGTCGTACAATGATGAACATACAAGCACCATCATGGAGGAAATCACAAACACACGGAGTAATGTTGGAACAATCAAATATACGTCACCTAAAGAAGTGAACTCCGTTTTGCAAGCCTTAAAATCAGGTAAAGCCCCAAGTTATGATTCGATAACAGAGAAGATACTAAAAGAACTACCGAGAAAAAGAATTGCTTATCTAACCCACATTTTCAATGCCGTTAATAGAACAGCCCAGATCCCAGGGCAATGGAAGATAGCGTTGGTTATTATGATCCTAAAACCTGGAAAACCTCCCCAAGAAGTAGGTTCATACCGACCAATAAGTTTGCTTCCAATCTTAAGCAAAGTATATGAAAAATTACTTCTTAAAACACCCAATAATACAAGACAAAAAAATCCTACCAGATCACCAATTTGGCTTTAGAAATGGTCACTCAACACTAAAGCAAATTCACAGAATCGTTGAAACTATTCGCTATGCCCAGGAAAGAAAAAAAATCTGTCATGCGGCTTTTCTGGATGTGACACAGGCATTTGATAAGGTGAGGCATCCTGGACTGTTGTACAAAATCAAAAAAAAAAACTTCCTGAGTATTTTAACATAATCTCGTCCTACTTGGAAAACCGTATATTTCAAGTCAAATACAAATCGGAAGTAACGACTTCCAGGAAAATAACAGCCGGGGTTCTCCAAGGTAGCGTACTGGGACCTCTGTTGTATTCCCTTTACACAGCCGATATGCCAAATACAACAGATGCATTAGTGGCAACATTTGCTGATAACACAGTCATCGTAACCGCAGCAGATGAACCCAATGAAGCTTCGTTAAAGCTCCAAAACAACCTGGACAAAGTAGAAAAATGGGCAAAAAAGTGGAAAATAAAAATAAACAACGCAAAATCTACACACATAATGTTTACACTGCGCAGAAATATATGTCCACCGGCTACAATGGAAAGCACAGAACTATTGCAAAAGAGCACGGTAAAATATCTCGGAATGCACTTAGATCAAAAACTTACATGCGCTGTGCAAATCAAAAAAACTCGAGAACATTTTAATAAAAAATACAAAAAAATGTACTGGCTAGTGGCATCTAATGCACCATTATCAACAGAAAACAAACTTCTTCTGTACAAGGTCATCCTCAAACCCATATGGACACATGGGATACAGTTGTGGGGTACTGCATCCAACTCCAACATTGAAATCCTACAAAGATTCCAATCAAGGACCCTACGACAAATAATCGGTGCTCCATGGTATGTAAACAATAAAAAAATACATGAAGATACATGAAGATACAGAAATGCCAACTGTAAAAGAGGAAATTCCAAGGCTTAGTAAAAAATACCTGACAAAACTAGACGATCATTCCAACCATCTTGCAATAAACTTATTGGACAACAATGAAATAATTAAAAGGTTAAAAAAATGGAATGTAATAGATTTGCCTGATAGATTTTGTAACTAAACAAATATTCCTATTAACTATCTGTTGCCAAATTATTATTTCTTATTATATAGCTTTATTTTTATATATTACTTATATATTAATGTTTCACATGATTATTAGCATTGATATTGTTATTATAGACTATTATTATTATTCTTATCGCTACTGTTGATTGTTTTTATGATTGTTGATATTGCTATAAGAATTACTATTATTATTATTGTTGCTATTGATTGTTAAATTTTTTTGTACTTATACAGCACTAATCTACTGGGACTAGAGCTTACATGTGGTTGTGTATGGATTGAATGCACTTATTGCAACCCTATGCAGATTGTGCAATTTATTTGAAAATTAAAAAAAAACTAGTCTATTGGATTTTCCAGAACTGAGGTAAACTGACCTTAAAATATTATTAATTGATACTTATCAATTATTAAATTAAAATATTATCTTGCTAAAATATTAAATAACAACAAATTAACCCTTGAGTTTGTAAGATATCGCAAAAATATTAGAAAAATAAGGACACAATCAAGGCATATCAATAGCAAAACATATAATTGCTTTATCGAGTATAGGCCAAATTCGAACATCTATGAAGAAATTCGAAGATATGTTTGTGATTAGGTTAATGGAACAGAACAGTAGACTGTTGCGCTAATGTAGTGACTATTATTTATTATTTATCACATGCTCGTTATAAATCAAAAATTATTCATGCCACTGAAATATTGATCACCATGTTTGATGCGATTGATATAATTTCTAATGCTGAATAATTATGCAAAATAAATGGATTTTCAAATAACACTTTTGGTAGAAGATTGATTTCTGATGTCAAACTTTTCGATACGATTATTGCCATTATAAAGGAGCATGACAATCAGCAGAATACAATGCAAGAATTGCTTAAAAATGTGAATTTAAATCAGCTTAGATACGTATTTACGAAATAATCTTCAATGGATTTGTGTAATGGATTTTCTAGAATTGAAGTAAATTGACCTTAAAATAAAGTAAACTGACTTTTGTTTGCAGTGTTAATTTTGATTTCTTTCAAAGAAGCTAGTATAGTTTAAAATAATTTTCGTGATTTTTCTTTTGACTGGCTCTTTTCTATCACCAATTCTAAAATTTTTAGTGCTGGAGCGATTTTTTTTTTGACTTAGTCTTGGGGAATATCAGTGAACTGTTGATATCTTTATGCATTTTCTAGAGATGAATGAAAATAGATCAAAAGTTAATAAAGATTATTAATCTTGATAAGCACAAATATTGTAACTAACGATTTTAAAATGATTTCATTCAAATGGCTTCAATGACTGATTTTACAGTCTCCAATTCTGTTAATTCGATTTTTTATTCGATTCTCGAAAACTATAACAAAATTATAACAATGGATGTGTGGTAAGTAGCACCATCCTGTTGAAACCTTATATTGCCTGGCATATCCTTTTTAATTTTAGGGAATAAAAGTAATCAAAAATCAAATGGTAACGATTGTCATTTACGGTAATGGTAACTTCTTGTACATTTTGGATAAAAATGGTCCAATAATTCTGTTGACCCAAAATCCGCACCAAATAATGACAAATTAAAGGCTTATTAGCTTCTCCATATAGACGTGTTTATTAACATAATCATCGAGAAAATAATCTTCATCTGATAAGACATTTTTTCGGAAAAATGCAGATCTTTAGCAAAGAATTCCTTAGACTATTTGGACAACCAAAAATTCATCGAATAATCAAATGACTTCAGATACTGAACAAATTATACTTTGTAATCCATGTTGTTTAAGTCCTTGTCTTTTTTAAAATATACTAATTAAATTGTGGGCAATGAGGACGAAGCTTCTTGTAGAATATTATTTATTTATCGCCAACGTTTCATCATTCATTCGTGACTTCTTCAGGGCTATTTGTAGAGTAATTTTTAATTTTGGTTAGTATTTAAATACTGTTATTGAAGTTTAATAATTTTTTTTTGGTTAGATTACACATTAATTAACTAAGAGTTATATGGACCAAAACTTATGAATTATAATTTATAAACTGTAATTTTGACAATAATGTGTTGTTATTTTTTAAATGTTATGTATTTTCATTATAGAGCCCTGAAGAAGTCAGTAATGACTGACGAAACGTTGACGATAAAATAAATAATATCCACAAGAAGCTTCGTCCTTATTGCCGACAATTTAATTATTATTCTTTGTAATATTTCGAACGAAAATCATAATCCAAGATAACGAAAAGTTACCATTGATGATAAATCCCACACATTCTGAGCTACAACAGCAATATTTTTTATATAAGGTTAATACGTTTGTGCGTTGATTTTTTCATTAACAAATTGATCCACAAACTATCTTACTAGTTAAAATTTTATAATATTTTTTTTTCAAAACTCTAATCATTAGAATTCAAAACTTCTATGAAAGTTAATGTCTAAAATTTTCCTTTAGCTTTCCTAAAAAATTCAAATAGTAAAGCACTTCAAATTCCAAACACCCAACGAACCATACTTTACAATTTATTTAATTAATTTAGCCAAAATAAATAACAACCCAAAAGTGACACTTTTATTTCTTCTACATTTTCTTATCAATGTAAAAAATTACTTCCAATGCAATTAACTGTTTTACAAATTAAAAATTTCATTAAAACTTCTTACTCAACAATTTTCATTTAAGCTTTTATATGACATCAATTAAATGTATCATTTCTCGTTTTAATTTAAATTACAAATAAGCAACAACAGTCGCCAGGAACTGTTAGAGCAGAATACTATCATTCAACGGAATTTTAATTAAAAATTGTCAGCAGTCATCATATTTATCAATATTCCCAACCAAATAATCTCGAATAAACTTTTAATGGAATTTCAAATTGCGCATCGAATTTCGGATAATATGATGCGTCATAGTATTCAGCCCTGAAATTTTCAACCCCTACTAAAATTTTCAAATATTGATAAGTGTAAAGCCAATGAAAATGTAAATTTAAAAAAAAAAACTACCGGCTGATAAAAGGAGGAATTATAGTTCTTCTTTGTACATTAGTTATGAATATATTACGTAGACTTTTAGAACCTAAATTTTCAGTTAATACAAAAACTAAACTGACCATTTACAAAACTCTACTACAACCTATCTGGGCTTACGGAGCAGAATTGTGGGGCTCTGCAAAACCATCCAACATCCAAATTATCCAATCTTTCCAATCAAAAGTCCTTCGTCGAAAAATCAATTTTTCCTTATTATGTTAACAACCGAATCATACACAATGATCTCAACTTTCTTTTTGTCACTAAAAATTAACTCCAAAAATTCCACACCAAGTAAGTCGACCATCCTAACCCTAATGCCCAAATTCATTCCTCTGAAACCCATCCAGATAACATTCCACGTAGGCTGAAACCAAGGTTTATAAAATACACAGGTGGCCTCATGCGCTACGTGACGTATCCAGAAGAAATTCGTACATATCTTCAGACTGATTCAAATTTCAAAATTCTTCGTATGACGTCATATTTTTTTTTCTAATGGGGCAACCTGTGTAATTTATAAACCTTGGGCTGAAACGACGTTGGCATGGCGACCTCCTAACAAATTTTTAGAGAGTCCCAACATTGGTTGGGCCCTCTCAACATGTTTCGAAAATACCACACCAGGGCCGAACTACGGTTTTTACCTCAAGTGTGGTATATAAGCAACCAAAATTTGTTAGCACATTGCATAGTATATAAATTTTAAATATATAGAAGACAACAAAGGATTTAAAAACAAAAGTTATGAATAAATCAATTCTTCTTAGAATAGTGATTTTTTTTTTCAAAAAGAAGCTTTTTATTGAACTATTTTTTTAAGAAAAAAAAAATATATTCACGAAATTTTAGGAAGAAGAAATTATTTATCGAATTTGTCAATTCATCAGTTACACTATGTGCAGTAGGGTGTCCGTTATTTCCCAAATTGATTTTTTTACAGCGATCGCCCCCTGAATTTTTAGTTTAAGATACAAAAAAAAATATCCAATTCAATTAAGCTCTTAATTTCTTGATTAATCCGTGCCGGAATCATGTTTCTTTTACCATTCAAATAACATGGGATTATTTGACTTTTTACTTTTAATTTTTTTTCTCAGAAACAAATAAATGAAAAGATTTAAGGTTAAATTATTCTGACGTAAAATTTAACGTTCTACAAAAAAGGTGTCTTATAAATTTTCGATTAAATCACTCCATTAAAAGTTATTCAACATTTCACTTGAATTAATTTGATTAATTTGTATTTTGTAATTTATTCAACATTTAGTTTGTTGACTACAAGTTCTAAGAAATTTCTCATAGATGGCGTCAGGTGAAATGGTAAAAATTTGTCGATAGTCTCATTAATTAGTATGAATTTCACTTCGTAGGTACAAAATTGATTAAAGTACGAAAATTTATCCTGGATAAATTGAATTTCACGACTATAGCGAATTCGGATCTTATGTCACCTGTCTTAAGGGTGGATCACCGTCAGAAAAAAAAAATAGTTTTTTTTTTCCATAAATGTCTTCTTATAACATTCAAGAATAACGTGTTAAAAGGATTGGAATAGCTGACTAATGTATTTTCACTGATAAAAATTGAATAAATTGATAATAACATAAAAAGATATCTTAAAAGAACTTTAAATGCGTTTTTCTCGAAATCAACTTTTTAAAACTGGGAGACAAGATTTCTCAGAGACTATCCGACGGATTGACTTGAAACTGGAGAGTGTTATAGTTCAACACGTCTTCTTGGTACTGAACCTCTGAAATTGGCCAAACCTCCCCCTCTCAAACTGGGAGAGGGGGAAAGGTCCAAAAAAAGGTCGTTTTTTTAACTTTTTTTTCAAAGTCGCGCCATTTTGTGAATTTTCAACTTTTTTCGGATTTTCGAGGTTCAGTACCAAGAAGACGCATTACCAAAACCTACATAATTTGGAAAATCATGTTCCGACTTCCGGTTTCCGAGAAAACTTGTCTTCCGTTTGCCTCCTCATTTTTGAGGACCCTTTTTCAAAGCGCTGCAAAAGGGGGAGGGGGGACATATCGGGGCAAATAAAAAAAAAATAGTTCAAAACTTCAAATTTTACATGCCAAAGATCGTTTTTTAATATCTCTAAAAAAAAAATGGCAGCAGTTTTAAAAAAGTCATTTTTTTTACGTTCTGACGGTGATCCACCCTTAATTGTCAAAAAATGATTTTTTTGTTTAATTTTCAATTCAAGCCTTAAAATTAACACAAATAATCACTGGCGCTCTAATAATAATAATTTGTATCTTCTCTTTCAATGATTTTATAGTTAAAAATAGTAAAAATGAGCAAAAAGTTGAAAATATTACAAGATTTATATTAGGAACAAGTTAAATGTTGAATAACTTTTAATGGAGCGATTTAATCGAAAATTTATAAGAAACCTTTTTTGTAGAGCATTAAATTTTACGTCAGAATAATTTAACTTTAAATCTTTTTATATATTTGTTTCTGAAAAAAAAAAATTAAAAGTAAAAAGTCAAATAATCCCATGTTATATAAATGGTAAAAGTAACATGATTCCGGCACGGTTTAATCAAAAAATTAAGAGCTTAATTGTATTGGATATTTTTTTTTTTGTATTTTAAACTAAAAATTCAGGGGGCAATCGCTCTAGAAAAAATCAATTTGGGAAATAATGGACACCCTAATGTGCAGTGAAATGTAAAGGGGTTGATATTCCATATTTGGAATACAAATGAGAATATTAGCAAGAATTTATCTCTCAACATAAACATTACTTTATTATTAGATTAGTCAATAGAAACAAACTTTTTGTGCCGCATAAAGTTTCACGGGTTAATGTACTTAAACCTTCAAAAATAACTCACCCCCCAAAACGACCTTTGAAACAATAAAAGTAACAAAGAAACCACCATTGATCTACACATACTGAACGATATATTTCCCAAAGATATTTCCTAAACACATAGGTATCCCTTTAAACGTACACATAATATGTACATATTTTGTGGACGATACAATTAGTTAAACCCCAACTCTTTTGTACTGCAAATAGCCACATGGAGAATGGACTCGGTTCAAAGGATTTAAGGGATAATTATGAGTTTTGTGGTCTAGTTTCACTCTTCAGAGCAATGAACACATTGGGCAAATATGGCACTGAATTTACAAGTCGGTCATTGTGGGTGGTCGGTGTAAAACTTTCATCTAATCCATACCATAAATAATCCTGATATTTATTTCATGTAAACAATCCCGAAATTTCCACCGACGTAATATTAGTTGGAATGAAGTTGGTTTTTGGATCGAGGAATGGAAAAAAGTTATTGAACTGTTGAATAATTAATTAGTCTTTCACGTGATCTTTAACCAGATTTACGTAACGATGAATTATAGTGCTATGTTGATGGGGCTCAGATCAATCTATCCTATTTCAATTCACTTAATTGAGTTCAGTTTCAATCACTTGACGTTGATGAGAGCTTGAAGGAAGAGCTTTACTGAAGGAAATTTACACGTCTATTTATATTCGAGTTAGAGCCTATAATACTCACATTATATCCAATAAACTTATACAAACAAACGCCACTACCCCTGCTTTAATGTTGTTTCAAATATGTGAAGTTATAAAAGAAAAATTAAGCATAAAAATTTAAATTTAACAACAAATAATGCAATAAAATTCTTCAATTTAATCTAAAATACCATGAAACTTTCATAAATTTGATTTTTTCCCATTGAAATTTTGTAATTTTATCAGGATGACACATATCGTCTTTTACAGTGAGCAAAGAATATTGATTTATTTCAAAATATATAATAAATTGTCAGTTCTCTTTGTAAATCCTAGTTTCGTGAGCTTTTCCAGGTGACGGAGCTTCCTAAGTATGTCTGAAAAGTTTCAGTTTATTTGATTTCATATATTTCTATTTCTGTGAGCAAAATATTTATCGCAATATTTGCCTATTACTCTATTGGAATTGACAAAACGATTTCAATATCTGCAGACCAAAAAATTAATTAATTGGTGCAATAATATTATCATGGTGATGATAAAGTTGAAATTTTGTGGTTTTGATGATGAAAGTTTTAAAATAATTATCAGGTTTTGGTCACATTTTGTCATTGAATTTGAGGAATTTCAATGGAACTTTCCTTATTGAATTGCTGATGTAACATTACATGAACATTTTGTTCAAATTAAAAGCTCTCCTAACTTCTCTAAAAAAGGAGCTTTTAAACGAAAATTTTGAATAACATTTTAATAGTTTTTTTAAAATTTATCCTAAAGTAACTAAATGACTAAATTTGTATCACTGATTTGAAGATATTGCGAATGACAACCCCAAGAACTTAATTCTATAATTACTTAAGGGTGGATCACCATCAGAACGTAAAAAAATGACTTTTTTAAAACTGCTGCCATTTTTTTAAGAGATATTAAAAAACAGTCTTCGGCATGTAAGAGTTGAAGTTTTGAACATTTTTTTTTATTTGCCCCGATATGTCCCTCTCCCCCTTCCCCTTTTACAGCGCTTTGAAAATAAGGAGGCAAACGGGAGACAATTTTTGTCGAAAATCGGAAGTCGGATCATGATTTTCCAAAAATGTAGGTTTTGGTAATGTGTCTTCTTGGTACTGAACCTCGAAAATCCGAAAAAATCAGCTAGTAAGGGATAAAATTAAAATTAAAATACTATTTATTTTTGTTATGGCTTTTGTCAGTATGGATTCCACATGTTAAGTCCGAAACCAGTTTACTCCTTAGATAGTATGGAATGCAATTTATTGGACTTTCAACTGTTGATATGAAATAACATAGTAAAAGCTTGAAGGCCCAAATTTGTACGAGAGAATGGCAGCTTTAAATATATCGTTTAAGGAATTTAAAACCAGTTTGAGGTATTTATTGTTTATTGTCAATTATAATTACATTAACACCTGTTTTCGAATCCATTAGACCTTTGAATCTACTTTTATCTCACATTTTTGCCTTCAAGCTTTTACTATGTTATTTCATATCATCAGTTGAGAGCAGGTAGAAATTCCTGAAATTTTAACACCAGCTTGGAATTTAATCAGTTTCGGTCACAATATTGATCATTATGGACCAAAGATTGATAAAATTGAACGTAAATATTTGTCTACCTGAATTTTTATCGTTCAATTCATAAACAGATTAATCGATTTCGATAATATTGTACCAATATTTTATCCTGGTTTTATTTTTGGTTCTAATTTAAATGCAGCTTTCTTGATTTGATAGAAACTTTGTAAATAAGTTAAACTAATTTTTCTTCAGAAAAAAGGTACTTATTTCGTATGTACGTTTAATTATTAATAATAAACGTACCATTCAGAAGTTGACCGATTATAATAAATTAATGGGTACCCATTTATTGGATATTAAATAAACCCTTTAATTAAATATCTTTATTATATTTTTTGGATATCAAAAAATCAGCATATTTTAAATCAGGGCGGCCAGCCCAAATGAAATTGCGGTCCTCAAACTTTAGTATTTTCTCTTCCTGTTTTTTTTTGCAGGCATGAAAATTACCTCTTTTAAATACGCCGGAAAGTGTTGCAAAAGTTGCACTTTTCTTTAAATTGGAACAAAATATAAGTATCAAATCATTATAATCGGTTAACGAATTGTACAGTTGGATTGTAAGATAATTATATTGCTAAAACTGCAGTAAAGTTTATGCAATAAAAGTGCATAATTTTACCCTTGTAATACACGTTGTATTTTTTTAGGTCATCCAAGGTTTAAGTCTAGACTATGAAAATTTAGGGAAGGGATTTTCCTGTAAATCATTTTTACTAAATTCCTAACTCATTACACCTTATCACTTTCCCAATTTTTATCATTACACCCTTTAAAAACTCCATTTTATACTATGGCAAATATTTGCTATGCGAACCGCGAAATTAACTTGCAATCGCTCGTAATAAAGAGATTTACAACCGAATACATCTGAAAAGCAATTAAATTTCGAAAATAAGCTCATATTTTACAATGTAAATTTAATAGGCTTAAATTTATAAAGATCTATGTTCCACGTGTTGTTGTGTTTATGTACAGTTGGATCTGAAAAATATTTTTTTTTTTTGAATATATTCGTAATAAATTGATTTTTTTGAAGTATTAACCATGAATGCATATTATTACAAATTAAAATTGGCATCGAAGCTAATATAAAAAGTACATGGCGAAAAGTTTCTTTGAAAAAGTTTTTTATGAGTCATGAAAAAGATAAAAAGTGCACACTTTTATAGATGCACTTACTGGTGGGAGAGACGAGTGGCTATTGCATCATATCTCATTGTTTAAATTTAAAAATTTTATTACTGTTATCTAATGTGCAGCAGTTTTTATGAGAGACATTTGCAAAAGGTGAATTTTCCATTTAAATATAACTATATGCATAAATGCAGTGACAAAAGTGCATAACGAGACTAAGTTAAAAACTTTGGAATTGCTTATTTTTCCTCAAATTATATGATGAAGTTACAACGAAGTAAAGTTGGAAAGATTATTCATTATTTTTTTTTTTTTTTTGAAAATTCCACACATTTTATTCTCTACTAAATAATTTTTCATTGCTGAAAAGAAACCTTTGAAACTATGATTCATAAAAATTCATAAATTAGTGACATTAATGAATGGGGGAAAAGAGATCCATTATTTTTTTGGATAGATGTTTCTAATGATCGATATCTCGTTAAATATCGATCAAATAATTCAATATTTATAATCCATATGAAGATGATATTTTGCACTAAAACAATTTGTAGATGATAAACTACCATATATTGTTAAATTTAATAAATTTTAGTATAATTATTCAAAAATAATACACAAAATTACGGGTGTTAAAAAGGTGTTACTTCAAACGTTTTCAATGTTTATCTAAGTTTTATCCAATGCCATGAAGTTATAAATTTAAATTCAATAATTTTAGTTTCTCCAATTGGTATCAATGATGAATGGTAAAAAATTTAACCAATTCATAGTTAAGGGAAGAAATGGTGCCACATTAGACTGATTCAAAAAAAATGATGATTTTTTTTTCTTTATTATATCGAAAATATTGTTGGGAATGACAAAAAAATATCCTGTGAAAGTTTAAGCTCATAATATTAATATTAAGAGGTGCTGCATCGCAAATTTCGATTTTCCATTTAAATAATATGGGAACAATATTCTCTTGCACTTTGGAATTTTATAGCTCTCGTTGGTGCCAATATTTCGGAATGACCAAGGTATATTCTTGTAGAAAATTAAACGATCTACAAAAAAGGTCAATACCAAGTTTTTGATATATTTATTCCTTCAAAAGTTATTCGAGGTCAAAAATGAACTAAAGAGAAATTTTAATATTTTTTCAATATTTTGAAGCAACCATCAATTTTATGAGAAAATTTTATAGGAAATTTTTTGTAGAACACTTTTTTTCTATAACTTATCTCTATAAAAGTTTTTGATTTTTTTCACAGGTACTTAGTTATTTGTATTAAACTGAAAATTCCCTGAATTATTATATTTTTGACATAAAAAATATTTTTTTTTATTTTAATTAATTAACTTAGGACCTGTAAAAATATCAAAAACTTTAATAGAGATAAGTTATAGGAAAAAAAGTGCTCTACAAAAAATGTCCTATAAAATTTTCTCATAAAATTGATGGTTGCGTCAAAATATTGAAAAAATATTAAAATTTCTCTTTAGTTCAACTTTGACCTCGAATAACTTTTGAAGGAATAAATATATCAAAAACTTGGTTTGAGACCATTTTTGTAGATCGCTCATTTTTTATTTGCATTAAACTGAATATTCCCTAAATTATCATATTTTTAACATAAAAATTATTTTTTTATTATAATTAAATAACTTAGGACCTGGGAAAAATATCAAAACGTTTTTAAAAATAAGTTATAGAAAAGAAGTGCTCTACAAAAAATGTCCTATAAAATTTTCTAATAAATGATGGTTACGTCAAAAAATTGAAAAAATATTAAAATTTCAGTTTAGTTCAACTTTGACCGTGAATAAATTTTGAAGGAATAAATATATCAAAAATTTTGTAAGAGACCTTTTCTGTAGATCGTTCAATTTTCTATAAGAATATACCTTAGTCATTCCGAAATATTGTCACCAACGTGAGGTATAAAATTCAAAAGTGCAGGAGAATATTGTTCCCATATTATTTAAATGGAAAATCGAAATTTGCGATGCGGCACCTCTTAATATTAATATTAAAAGCTTAAACTTTCACAGGATTGTTTTTTGACATTTCCAACAATATTTTCGATATAATTAAAAAAAATCATAATTGTTTTAGAATCAGTCTAGTGCCACATATAGAATGCCAGAAAGTCGAAGATTTGCCATATAATTCAAGTTTTCAATAAAGCTATAAAAACTTTCAAACACTTCACATTTGATATAATATAATTTAGTTTGGAATTCAAATTGCATTCCCTTGATAAACCTTATATTGTAAAGTGTTAACAATTGTTTGTCACTCTTCATGAAAAAATTTACAACTCTTTGATTTACTTAATCAAATATAAGCATTTTCTATGGAAGTGATATTTCGAAAGACATGAATAATTTTATACGACAATCCGAAATCCAACTGGGAATGAAGAAACTTTCCGACTTTGAAAAGGATAAACTTCAATTTACCTGATTCACTTAAGCTTTAAATCGTTTATTTATTACACAGATTGCATTTTCGTTTGGTGTTTTTCTTTTTCTCTGGTTTGATTGGACAGATAAGTCTAATTGAAAATTTTCCACACCAAACCCAACCTACATCCATCCATACCTGTATGTCTTAATAACGACAAAAATGTTTTCTTCTCACGATTTTCTTCCAAGATAAAACTCAAAAAATATTTTACAAACCATCTAATTAATTCCATTTGATAAATGAGAAAATCGATTTTTTTTTCTTTTGATGGGTTTTTCTTCAGTGTAGAGATAAGACGTTGCGGGCACGAATAATATGGTCTTAATACAAAACTGGATTTTGCTGAATCATAATATATGGAGAAACGAAGCTTATAGGGTATTTATATGTTGGCAGTGTTTACTCTATGTAAAGAAGTTTCATCTGTAAGATGGATCTAAGAGATAAGTCCCACTCATCACATTTTCCCCGATCTTTTTTTCACTGGTTCATGTTTGTCAAAAGTTTTTCCCGCTTAATTATTTTCATAATTGAGGCCAAAGCTTTTTTTCTTCCCCAAAAGCTATGTCAAAGCCTACGGCTTGTAAATCTTGGACTCATTTATCCTTAAATTATTCATTTCATAGAATTATGGATTACCTTATAGAATATGAGTGCTTGGCTTTGTAACCAAGATTTGAAGGAAAAAAAAATTCTTTTGAAGCTTTTTTCCTTCAAAAATATACTCACAAAAGTTTAACATGTTTATCTCGATACAAATAACAAACCATTTTAATTATTTCCAAGAAAAATGTAACTTCCAAATGATTTCGTCAACAATTTGAGGTGAAAGTCATTAATTTTCTGGTCGCTCATTTAGTTTTCTTCGCAATCCTTGCAAAGTTCAAATTACAAATTATCCATTTACGAGTCATTTGTATAGCACTTATCAGTAATAAACCGACTAAAATGGATGTTTGAAGATCTACAGTTTCATTTTAACGAACTCTAATTCCACTATTACGACATACCATCAATCAGCACAATTTCAAACATCTTTCGTTAGATTTCCATTTCATTTAGCTGAATATAAAGAAAATTAAAACTTCTTCTTTATGTTCTTACTCATTTGAAATTTTATGGAATTGATGAAAACAATAACAATCAGGAAGTAATTGGAGTTGAATTACTCTTTATTGTTCGTCGATTTTTACTTCCAATTATTTCAGTAAAAAATTCAACTCAATATCATTACTGAATAATTTCAATGAACATTCAATTTATTAAATTCCGTTTAAGAGAGTACTGTATCAGTTGGAAAAAAATGAATTATTTTTACGTGAATTTCAATGCTTTATTTAATATGTTTTGGATTGTCCGATTTTGTTGCCATTTTAATGATAGCTTTATCATACTTTTTTAAAAGAAGTCTTGGTTCCTAATGGCAAAAAACTTTTGTAATTGATGCAATGCTGTCAAACTATCAAGGTCAAAAAAATCATCTGCACCAATATTGATAGTAAAATAAAATTCCCTACAAAAAACGTCTCGTTGAAAACTTTTGCCAGACACGCCATTTCCGAATAATCAAGTTTTAAACATTGATACAATTTTCAGATTTATCTTCTTTATTTTGGAATTTTGTAACTAACGAACAAATAAATTTATAGAAATGAACAATATAGATTCTTGAAGGAAATTTAATCTTCTACAAAAAAGGTTTCATAACGTTTTTACATTAAATCACTTTTTCAAAAGCTATTCACAATTAAAGTTGAAGGAAAAATTAAATTTTATTGCTTTCTCGTTGATGAACCAATTTGGAAAGAGTGATTTTATGTAAAAATGTTAAAAGATCATTTTTGTAGAGCGTTAAATTTCCTTCAAGAATCTATATTTTTTATTTCTAAGTAGTTATTGGTTCGTTAGTTACAAAATTCCAAAATTTAGAAGATAAATCTAAAAATTATATCAATGTTTAAAGCTTGATTATTCGGAAATGGCGTGTCTGCCGAAAATTATTATAAAGACGTTTTTTGTAGAATATTTAATTTTCTATAAAAATATGTGCAGATGAGTTTTTTTACTTTGATAGTTTGACAGCATTGGCGCAAAAATGAAAGGACAAATAAAAAATCGAAATTAAAGATGATAGACCTCTTAATATTAAGGGCTCAAATCTTCCCGATATTTTTTTTTGTTACCTTAAACAATATTTTTGATATACTTTTCAAAAAAAAATTGTCGATTTTTTGGGCCAGTCTAATGTTTATGTGAACTATACGAGTACTCAATAGATTAAACCAGGGAATGAATAAATAAGAAATTTGCATAGATTTCATTAATTTTTCCGACATCTTTAATTGTGAATAACTTTTGAAAAAGTGAATTTAGAATTTATGTAAAAACGTTAAGAGACCTTTTTTGTGGAGCATTAAATTCCCTTTAAGAAACTATATTGTTCATTTCTATACATTTATTTGTTCGTTAGTTACAAAATTCCAAAATAAAGAAAATAAATCTTAAAAATTATATCAATGTTTAAAGCTTGATTATTCGGGAACGGCGTGTGTCTGGCAAAAATTTTCAAAGATACGTTTATTGTAGGAAACTTAATTTTCTATAAATATATGTTCAATTGAATATTTTTAGTATGATAGTTTGACAGCATTGACGCAAAAATGAAAGCACAAAAAAAAATCGAAATTTAAAATGATAGACGTCTTAATATTAATATTAAGAGCTCAAACCTTCCTGATATTTTTTTTTTCACCTTAAACAATATTTTCGAAATACTTAAAAAAAAATAGTCAATTTTTTTGGCTCAGTGTTATGTTTATGTGAACTATATACTCAATAGAATAAACCAGGGAATGAATAAATAAGAAATTTGCATAGATTTCATTAAAGCTTTTGATATGGTGGACCTCAAAATTTTTCTAGACAAGCTTTATAAAAGTATGGTGAGGGATTTGGCTTTGGGATGGTTTTATTTTGACCAAAGTGAGTATAAAATAATGGAACACTTTTTGAATAATTTTTAGATTTATCTTCTTCATTTTGAAATTTTGTAACTACTAATAAATATATAGAAATAAACAATATAGATTCTTGATCGAAATTAAGTGTTTTGCAAAAAAGGTCTTTTAACGTTTTTTCATAAAATCACTCTTTCAAAATTGGTTCAACAACGAAAAACCAATAATTTAATTTTTCAATTGTGAAAACTTTTATTGTGATTAACTTTTGAAAAAATGATTTTATGTAAAAACGTTAACCGACCTTTTTTGTAGAACAATAAATTTCCTTCAAGAATCTATATTGTTCATTTCTATATATTTTTTTTTTCGTTAGTTACAAAATTCCAAAATAAAGAAGATAAATCTAAAAATTATATTTCAGTTTAAAGCTTGATTATTCGGAAACGGCGTGTGTGGCAAAAATTTTCAAAGAGACGTTTTTTGTAGGGAATTTAATTTTATATAAATTTATGTGCAGATTTTTTGTACCTTGATATTTTGACAGCATTGACGCAAAAATGAAGGGACAAATAAAAAATCGAAATTACAGATGATAGACCTCTAAATATTAATATTAAGGGCTCAAACCTTCCAAAAAATAGTCGATTTTTGTGGTCCAGTCTACTTTAAATATTTATAGTTTTTACATTTGATCAATATTCAATTCACTTATACGTTAGCTTTGACCTATTTAAATTGATTTTTGTAAAATGTAATGATATACCTTCAATTGCCGTCGTAAATTTTGGACACAATCTTTTGAAGAATTATTCTGAGGTTTATTAAGTTTCATAATAAATTACATCAATTACTAAATATGGTATCGAATTAACGTAATTTTCTTATAAAAAATTTTCCCAAAACATTACTTTTGTCTTATAGACATCCAAGATAATCTCATACCCCAAAAAAAAATCGATTTCGATTGTATACAATTCTCCCCAAATCCTTTATGTTTTCAGTTATTATTACAAAGTTATCTGCATATTTGATTTTGTTCCCTTATCTTCCATTTATAACAATTACTGACGTTTTTTTATCGAGTACTTATTAAAGAGAACAGGAAATAATATAAATCTTTGGTTGAATTCTCTTTGTTCTTTTCTTTGTTGTCTTACTTTTCATTTGCGACTACTTTGTTGGCTTTTTGTTGGTGAAACATTTTTTTTATGATTCGAATACCTTTGCCATTAATCCATGTCTCTTTTAGTAGATCTATAAATGTGTCATATTTCATTTACTCCAACGATTTCTTGTAATTGATGATCCAAACGTAAACGTCTTTATTAACTTTCAGACATCTTTGGGTAAGTACATTGATGCAAAATTGTGCTTCCTAAGTTTCAACCCTATTACTATCGTTTATATCTTTTTTTTTTCTTTCTTTTTTATGCCCTGCGTTTCGATAAAATTAGACAATCAAGATGATATCACATTGTTTTAATTTAATTTAATTTTAATTTTAATTTATGGTCCACATAAAAAAAAATGATTTTCCACCGTAAGCCTTTTCATAAATCTCAAGTAAAGCCGCCATAAACTTTCGGTCCTAAACGTTTTTATTTCGATCAATCTTGTACACGAATTGTTATTAATTTTCAACGCCCCCCAAAAAAAAAAAACGTAATTTTTCAAAATGTAAAAAAAATAAAAAATGTAATTTGTGAAGCATTTTTCTCGACAGCTACCGATTTTAATTGATGAATGATTTACGTTTGGCTCGATATTACAACATAATCATGACAAATGATTGAAATAATATGAAAATATCGGGTTTGAAAGAAGACATGCAGGCAGGTATGCGATATTTTGGTTGATTTCATTTTAAATAAAGGCAATTTGTTAACGGGAAAATTTACATTCTTTTCCCATTTTTTTTTTACTTATTAATGCGAAGGCCTCATTTTATGAAACATAAATCTGTAGCCGGGAGAGCAAATCAATTAAAATGAAATATTAGATCGGTTTTTCCGTGATTTTTATGAGCTTTAAGAAAAACAAGTTATTTCTTTTATACTTTGAAACTTTACCGTTAAAAAACTTCAGTAAAATAAAATCTTATTGTATCTTTAAATTTTTGCCAATTTCCTGTTGATTTAAAACCTGCATAATTTGTAAGAACCTAAGCAACTTTCGTGTAATTTCCCCAGTTACATTTCCGTGTATCCGTAGTTATTGACTAAAAACTTTACCAATTACTGCAAAATCGATACAAAATTTATGAACTTAACATTTGTGCTGATAAAAACTTTGTGGCATTAGAATGGAAACAAATGTGCTCAGTTCAAATAGCAGTCGTATACTTGATGTTAACTGCAGTATTATAAGTGCAAGTTGAAAATATCTTTCGTTTTACACAAAGAAAGAAATAAAATTTGATAGTTAAAAGTATGAAAATATTTGGAAGTTATTAAAGAAAATAACACCATTTTCATAACAAATAAACCCTAACGTTTAACACCTTCGTTCTTTTATAATATTCTTACGTATTGTCTTTAAATTTTAATTGTAAATCTGTAGACAAAGAAAATGCAATTCTCACAAAGAAAAGCATGGAACCAATTATGTTGAACTCATTAATTTAAATTTATACTTTCATTATTTACAACAGAATTTCCTTATATTTCGTTAACATCGAAATCATCCAAACTTTTCAAAATTTACTAAAAATATATTTCTTTTAAAAAAAAAAAAATATATTACTAAAAAAAAAAAGATAGAGTGTGGGGCATACAATTGTCAGAGGAGCGCGACTGGCATGCCGACAACGATGAAAGAGTGCCTCAATACAGAAGAAGGGATTAAAAAGACTATAGAATTCCTAAAAAAAACTAAATTATTTGATACAATATAAAGTACAAAAACATACTTATAAGCCTAGTTTACTATTAGAATTTATTATATTATTATCATTTAATAGAATTTGTTAATTATTATCATTTATTAGAATTGTTAACTATTATTTATTAGAACTAAACATGTATTACCAATCGTAACATGTACATTATTTTAGTCATTAATGACCAAGATGTTAAACAGTGACTTTAAATAAAATAAAATAAAAAAAAAAAAAAAAAAAAAAAATATTTCATTTAAAAACCAACTTGTTCTATTTTTCTGTTCTATCGTTCCTTCCTGAAAAGATAACATTTGTTAACAGCGGAAAGTCGTTGGCAAAAACGAAGAACTAATTTTAATTTAAAACAAAGTGACTAATGACAATAGGGGAAGAGAAAATTGAATTTCCGATGGAATATTTTTTGAATGAACAAAACGCACACGAAATAATAATGAACGGCCAAAGTTGTTTGTTTTTGAACAAGAAAAATTTGCATATAATTACACAGCTCGTCAACTTCATGTTTCCTTAAATTAAAATCATTGGAAATAAAAAATATATATATACTAGTTTTCTTTCAGCAAATTTTATGGGGTTAAATTTATATTGAGGTATGGTGTTAAAATATGCAAAGTGGTTCATTTTTTTTCCTTTTCCGAGAAAATTTTTCTCCCTCATCTTACTTATACAATTTTTTTATCACAAAAGATAAATTGGCAATCTGTACAATAAATAAACATGCAATAAGCAAAAGTGATAATCTATAATAATATATAAAATTCTTACGTCTGTCTGTAGATTTCGATTTTGAACCCAATTTTAAGGTAAATATTTGTTTCAAGAGGCCCATATTCCAAATTTAACATTTTTAAGATTTTTGTCTGTCTGTCTGTCTGTGTGTCCCGATTTAACTAAAGAACGGAACTACCGAATTTAATGAAATTTGGTTTTAGGATACAACACAATTTCTCACAGACTAAAGGCTACTTATCATTCCAAAAAAAATAATAAGGGAAGGTATTCCCTAGGGATGAAAACATAAATTTGTACACTAGACAGACCAGTTATATACCATTGGAAAGGTAATTTAAAGTAGGAAAATAATCTGTAAAAATATTTTTAGTTGAACTGATAAAAAGCACAGTAAATCCAATTTAAATTTAAAATAATTGCCTCTTTGAAATATAAACCTTTATATATATAAAACACATAGCTGATGTTAATAGCGTAATGGCTTACGTATCTGACATTCTGATGCTCCTAATTATAAAGACGTGGATTCGGATTTTACAGTAAACTTTTTTTTTATTTTTTTTTAAGCGTTAAGATTGATAAAGTGATGATTTTCGAGTATGTAAAACATAAATTTGTCCCACTGAATGAAAAAAAAAATGGTTCAACAACGAAAAAAACAATAAATTAATTTTTCATATTACTTTAAGGTGAATAACTTTTGAAAATGTGATTTTAAGTAAAAATGTTAACTGACCTTTTTTGTAGAACATTAAATTTCCTTCAAGAATCTATATTGCTCATTTCTATATATTAATTTGTTCGTTAGTTACAAAATTCCAAAATAAAGAATATAAATCTAAAAACTATTTCAATGTTTAAAGCTTGATGATTCGGAAACGGTGTGTCTGGCGAAAATTTTTAAAGAGAATTTTTTTGTAGGAAATTTAATTTTCTATAAATATATGTGCATATGATTTTTTTATCTTCATAATTTGACAGCATTGACGCAAAAATGAAAGTATAAATAAAAAATCGAAATTACAGATGATAGACCTCTTAATATTAATATTAAGGGCTCAAACCTACCCGATATTTTTTTTTCACCTTGAACAATATTTTTGATATACTTTTCAAAAAAAAAAAAATATTCGATTTTTTTGGCTCAGTGTTATGTTTATGTCAACTTTATACTCAATAGACTAAACCAGGGAATGAATAAATAAGAAATTTGCATAGATTTCATTAAAGCTTTTGATATGGTGGACCTTAAAGTTTTGCTTGACAAGCTTTATAAAAGTATGGTGAGGGATTTGGCTTTGGGATGGTTTTATTTCAACCCAAGTATTTGGAGTGCAAAATAATGTAACACTTTTTGAATAAAGGTTAAGAGAACCATTTAAAAAAATTCATATTAATTTAGCAATTTATATATTTGGTATGATTTTCTAGGGAAAATCTAAACGTTGAAACTTAAAGTTCTACTATTGGTAAAGAAAGAGGTTAAATGCAGATAATATTGACCTCTGGGTTCAATTTCTCGTTTGCAAGGAATTTATTTTCAATCGTTAATAAATAATTGTTTTTTTTTTTTAAAGAAAAACGTGAAAAAAATGCAAAAAATAATTTAATTTACTTCAAAAAAAGAAAGATAAATATAAAAGCTTTACAACCTTTTTTTTAAATCAGAAAAAAACTTTACAATTTGACCTTTTTTTATATTATTCTATCAACTAAACATGCAATCAAATGACCAATTCTACACCCACAGGTACATTTCCTTTTTTTTTTCATTTCGTATTTCTCTTGTCACATCCGCAATATACGAGAACAAAAAAGCAAACGAAACATAAATATACTTTTCGGTATCATAAATATCACGAGAATTAATGAAAGCTGAAACGTTTACAAAAGAATTTACACATACATATATTATGATAAATGCGATTCTTTATAATTTTTTCGCAAACCCCAATCGTTTTTTTTTAATTATTTAAATTATCCAATTAAAAGGAATGTCACTTCATATTCGGCTCCAATGGAATTAACGAAATAACTTGGCTTTACGATAAATTAAAAGTCAAGAAAAACACATAAACCCATAAAGCTCTCCGGAATAATGAAAAAGAAAGGCCAATCTGGTTTTGTCTTACGCTTGAATTACTTTATTTAAATAATTTATGATCTCTAAAAATATATTTCAGTCTAAACTCGTTCGTTTCAATTTGACTATACTTGCTAAAATTGAAACTACAGAAAAAAAAACAGTCTATATTTAACAAAAATCCCATTTAGCAGAAACTTCAATTTACCTATAATTGAGCATGATTGATGGATAGTTTTTGAGTAATGGCTCTGATTACTGAGAAGATTATTACGATTTTCCATTAGCGAAGTAGATTGGAAAATATAAATTTGATATGTTACTTATTATATTTAATGTGTACTAGGAAAAAAATTAAAATGCAAACAGCATAAAAACGTTTGGGGATAATTTATGATTTTGCGTAATTTGTATGGCTAGATATGGCTTTTTTTATTTGGAAAAAAAAACAATTTCTGGATTAGACTTTATAAAAGGCCTCATGAAAGCTTTGAAAAATTAAATTGCATTAATTGCTTAGGAATAATAACGAATCCTTGCAAGTGCCTATGATACCAGGATTTATTTATGAACCTTTAAAATGAATCCATTGATTTGGTGATCATCTTTTGAGTTTTATACTATAATCTTATCGTACAATGTCTCCAAAAAAATTTAAGAATTTTATTTATTTTTAGTAGGATAGTGGACATGAAAGGATGTAGATCCTTGTACTAATTATTAATTTTAGTTTCGGTCTTTTATTAGACCTTCATCAGGCTTCTCAATATGAAGTACACAATATACATCACAATAACACTTGTACTTCATGAAGGTCTAATAAAAGACCGAAACGTGTCGCAAAATTAATAATTAGTACATGGATCTACATCCTTTCATGTCCACTATCCTACTAAAAATGTGTAAAATATGGACACAACCAATTTATCGAAAATTTAAGAATATTTGCTAGGCAAATGATCAAGATTGAGGTATTTAAGAATGTTATGGAGGTACAATCGGAGACAAAAGTACATAAAAATAGAATTTCGTGAATAATTACGTTGTATAGCATACCATTAGGCAAATAAGTAGGTCTATACTTAAAAACGGTATATAGTTTAAGAGAAAATCGGAAATTTCATCAAAAATTTTAATCAAAACCAGAAAAAACATAAAATATAGAAAATTTTTACTGACTTTTAACTTTTGATTAATTATATCAATTGCTTAGGAATAATATCGTCTCTTCGGTATTGCCTACGATTCCAGGTTTTATTTTTGGATCCTTAAAAAAATCTGTTAAATTAGAGATCATTTTTGGAGTGATTATTTTTCATCATTTCCCGAAACTATCAATATTTTAACCTTTTCCTACAATATCTCCTCAGAACTTTGAGAATATTTACCCCGGAAATGATTAAGATTAAGACGTTTGATCTGCCTAAATTTAGGGAGTTCTAATTATACATCTGCAGTATCAGATTATGATTGCATCCATTTTGATCCACTAAATTTTCCATGTTTAATTTGTATGTCAAAAGATTTATTGTATTTTTTACTATTTTTTTACTTCATTTGCCTCTTGGCAATAATTGCAATAAATCAAACGTTCAACACTCGTAAGCTAGTTGTGTCCAATGACACAACTAACAATATCCAGTTAATGATATGTATCTGTATTATGTCACATAGACCCTCTTTTAACAAACTTATTCAACGAATTCATAGCAAGGAGGTATGGATGATCAATTATTCTAGCTTTATAGGCTTGCACTAATTAACCGATTATGTCCTTTAGATATTGTACTAGTATTTAAGCAATTATTATTATTTAGTATTTAAAAATTATTGACAGCAAAACTTTGTACTGGAATCTTTGAACTATTTTCATGTTTGAGTTGGATGCTGTGCCCCAAAATTCCACTCAGGAGTTCCAAAAGTTCCGGATGGCCATTTTAATTAAACATTTGAATAACGATTCCATAGACAAGCCTTCTTCAAAAGTATTACCTTCCTCTTGATGAATTTTATTTGGGTTTAAAGAACAATAAGAAAATAAATTCAATTTCAGGGGCTATATCAATTAAAACTCTGATCAATTTATCTCTTCATATTTAATCTTTTGACCATACAAACAAATTGGTTCTGTATAAATCAATAATAACAACCAATTTGGACCTATGGAGTGGAACTTTGGGGCACAGCATCCAACTCAAACGTCGAAATAATACAAAGATTTCAATCCAAAGTTCTGCGGACATAATCGATGCACCATGGTATATAAACAATGTAAGAATTCATGACGACCTACAGGTGGAACATGTGAAAGATGGGAACGGGGAAAGCGGGGGCCTATCAAACTAGACTTAATGATTATCCAAACCACCTTGCCTTGAATATGCTTGATAACAGTGCGGATGATAAACGTCTCAAAATGTCAATACTTGACCTGATAGACCGATTTTAGTTGGTAGTGTTGGTATTTATCCTATAATTAATCTAGATATAATATATAGTAATATTATTACTATTGTTTTACAATAATTTTGAATGGCAATTGTGTCATTGGACACAACTAACCCACGAGTGTTATAAGTGTGATATATTGAAATTATTGCCAAGAGGCAGACGATGCAAAAACAAAATTTGTAATGTGTATAGTTATATACAATATAAAGAATATATTGCGGTCCAATGTATGTAGAATAATTTAATATAATAATATATAAAAATCATACCATAACCATAAATTTCAACAGAAATTCAAACAAAAATATTTGTGACGTATTGCCCAGATACGTATTTCGATTGCCAAGCAATCTTCCTCAGTTTGGATCACTCCAAACTACTTGATGACCACTGAGGAAGATTGCTTGCCAATCGAAATACGTATCTGGGCAATGATGATTCCTTTGTGAATTGCTTTGTGAAGAACTATCACAAAGCAGTTACAGAGTGATCCATACTACTTGATGACCACTGAGTAAGATTGCTTGGCAATCGAAATACGTATCTGAACAATACGTCACAAATATTTTTGTTTGAGCTTCTGTTCAAATTTATATTTATGGCATGATTTTTATATATTATTATATTAAATTATACTACATAAATTGGACCGCAATATATTCTACATATATTATATACACAGTATAACTGTTCAAAGTCAAGGAAAAAATTTTATTTTGAAAATTTGTAAATAAGAAAAATATTTAATCGTATAACAGATTACTTTGGATTTAAAAAATAAATATTGTTAATTTTTTTCTTTAGTTCTTTAGCAAAAATAAATTTCCAAATTGTGTGAAAAATCGTCAATAATATTAAAAATATCATGTGCAAATCATTGGCACTATTCAAAGAGCAAAATTAGGGACCAATAATTTTGAAAACTTAAATTACAATTCATTATTTATTCATTTAATGAATTGATTTCAACAATTAACGAGAATCAAGCTTCCACCTATAATTATCGCAACTTAACATTGCCATTGTCTTATGAAGTAATTGCAAAAAACGAACGAATTTTGACAAAGAAGCGGACTGAAAACTTCTGTTTGCCTTGAAATTTATTTACACGGTTGATTTTTTTTCTTTTTTTTTTGGTAAAAAAATGTTTAATTGTACTCACTTTGCGCTTGGAACGAGCAATTCGCTGATCTCGGGTATTTTCCGCTTCGCCTGGTATCCTTTTGCACCATACTACCAATGCAATTCTTGTGTATGTATAAATTAAAACCGTTAATGGAACCACGTATTGTAACGCCATTAAAGCGATGCTGTAATATTGTTCATGTTCTGGTGTCGACCATTCTTCCTTGCACATATATCTGAAGAATAGAAAAAAAAAATACATAAAGTTAATACAAATTTGTTCGGAAGAGTACCGAAAGTATAAGGAAAGTCAAGTAAATATCAATTTAAGTTTATTTACAAAGGGTATTTGCCTATGAATAATGACTGCGGTTGTTTTTAAAAGAAATATATAGGAAGTTTTTCCTCAATTTTTATTTTTTAAAGAATTTTTATAATGGATGACAAATTTTCAATAATCTTTGTCAAATTTTAAAGTTTAAATATTTTTTTTTTGGCAAATGATATGGAAATTGCTGAATTTCCACTGCAAAAATTGCTCAATTTTCTACACTCGTCATCAATTACTATATGGAAAAATGTGACGAAAATTGACAGTATGTCCGTCGGAAAATTTGAAGTGTCAGCTTTCATGAATTCAAGCAAACGTGCAAAGAGGACTAAATCGACACTGATCCTACGACCAATTCGTGTGTTTAAGCTTTATCGACCAAACACCAAAGTATTTCGTCATTTTCACACATTTTCCTCAATCAATTTTTTTTAAACTCATCCTAAAATTGTCTTCTTATTCTTCATTCCTATTCTTTCCGCATCCATGCACTCACATCCAACCAATACTTCACGTTGTACTATCGATTTAAAAAATTTAAATTTCCATGAAAAATATCTTTTTAAATTGACATTTTCCGTTCAAATTTTTGCAACCGTTCTCAATCTATAAAGTAGAAAAGTTTTCAATGAAAAAAAAATGAAACATTTTCTTAAACCTCACCTTTATTCCGATAACGAAACATTTAGGGATTTATCGATAAAAAAATTTCAAAGATTCGACCAAATTTCATCTGAAAGTTTCCAACGTATTTCCTGAATAAGTCGCAACCCCCGTTTTTTTTTCTTTTTTCCTCCCTAGACATTTCCAGGCACATCCTACATGCGAGGGGATGGCGAAACAAAGTTCTATCAAGGTGCATCTGACACATTTCACGAAAAAAAATGTCACTCCAAACTCCATTTTTTATCGGTAATAGAAAAAAATCTGTCAACATTTGTATGAATATTTTGAGAAAAAAAAAACCGATACACAACAGCCGGTTTATCGATACCGTTATTTAGGTTTTTATATTATATTTCAATCAAATAATGGTATACGTTATACAACTGGGAAAAAGAATAAATAATCAAACGTTTCATATCCGTTTAGACGCGATTTATTTGAAATGTTTTTGAAGTGCCTCTTCAAATAGTCAAACAGAAATCAAAGAATGTTAAAAATTCGTAGAAAAAAAACCCTTTTTCATATTATTTTTTTGTTTGACAAAAATGTCTTTGATGTTCACCGAATTAGTGTGTATATTTTTAGTATATCTTAGCCTGGGCATTTTTAAACTAATAACAACAAAAATAATTCGACGTTCTATTGAAAAAAAGTCTTAACTTTTAAAGTTTGGTTCTCAATAATTTTCGAATAATTTTAAGTTTTAATAAGATAAAGACTGGTTGTTGTCCATCCTTGAGTAATTGTGTTCTTAAGTTTGACTTAATAAAAACCTATTTTCACCATAACTTTTATTTTTCATAAGCTGGCAAAATTACCCGAACCAATTTCGGTTCTATCCTTGGCCAATCAATAACTAGATCTGACCTAGAATTAGGTATTAGATACAGCAGTAGGGTGGTCCTTATTTAGGGTTTGTCCGAATTTTTTTTCACGATAGTCCTAAATCAATTCTAAATCTATTAAAAAAATCATGCCAAATTATAGATCTTAATTTTAATTTTAACCCGTTCCCACCGACAGCCAAAGTTTTAAATGGAAATAACACGGGAAAAGTTCTGTTGATTTTTTGATTTTTTTTTTCATCATGAAATAATGAACAGATCATGTCAACTAATAACAATTCTTATAGCAAATTTAACGCTCTACAAAAAAGGTTTCTTATGATTTTTTGTTAACACTAACGGTTTCTGAGTTATTTAAAGTCATAGTTGAAGCTTAAGTCAATTTTACGATTTTTCTATTTCTACCGTCGTTTATTGATTTAAAAATGAAAAAAAGATAATAATTCATAATTTAGACGACTTTTTTACCTTCACGCATGCTCTAAAAGAGAAGAATTATTTTATTTAAAAAATCAACTTTCAAAATTTCAATAAATTACAAAAAATACATTTACTATCATTTTTTTTAACATCGATACTATTATGAAGTTATTACAGTTTTTTTAGGCGCATCAGGAAACATTTGACGATGGTTTTTAACCAACTGTAATACATTCTATTACAGAAACCGTTTGAGGTAGCAAAAAATCATAAGAGACCTTTTTTGTAGAGCGTTAAATTTTCTATAAGAATTGTCATTGGTCGACATGATCTGTTCATTATTTCATGATGAAAAAAATTTCAAAAAATCAACAGAACTTTTCCCGTGTTATTTCCATTTAAAACTTTGGCTGTCGGGGGGATCGGGTTAAAATTAAAATTAAGATCTATAACTTGGCATGATTTTTTTTAAATATATTTAGAACCGATTTAGGACTATCGTGAAAAAAAATTCAGACAAACCATAAATAAGGACTTAGTAAACTTGAATGACTTAGTAAAACGTGCTCCATAAACCCCATGTTAAACTTAAACTTTCATTTCCCCTCGACTTTCCAAGTGATCGTACCCCTTCCACAACATAGTTGTACAAATTATATTTCCTCCTCTCTTCGTTAAAACAATTAGAACAATTTTGTGCAAATATGTTGTGGAAGGGGTACGATCACTTGGAAAGTCGAGGGGAAATGAAAGTTTAAGTTTAACATGGGGTTTATGGAGCACGTTTTACTAAGTCATTCAACCTCTTTAGCTAGCAAACGATTTTATTACTTCTCACGAAATTTATTTTAAACTATTGCTTCCTATTTATATTTTTACCAATAAGAACTATTTTAATTTGAATAATAATTACCCAACAACATCGTCAGAGCATTAAATACGCTCAAGTAGGATAGAAAATATAATTCTTGCAGCGTTTTAGAGTTATATCACGTAAACCAGTTGCCCTAAGGAAGCTAGGGTACGACCCTTAGTACGGCATACATGTACTTTAATTCCTCTATCTCCTATACTATTGCAGATTTCATTATGAAACTTCTGGTGTACTATAAATGCACTTTAAGCAATATTTTGAAATAAAAAAATCAAAAATTAAAATGGTCGAAGTTACTAAAATTCTGATTTGAAAAGTTTACTCCCGGTTTTGTATATTAAAAAAATAAGAATGCCCAGTTTTATTTTTTATTTAGAAAGAACAGTTAATTTTCTATTTAAACCACCATATTTAATATTTAAAAAAAAAAAAATTAATTCTAAAAAAAATTTTGAAAAAATACGAATTTCAAAAACGATAATTTTTTAGAAGCGTATAGCTTGGCAAATAATCATTATTGGAAAAAAATATTTTGTATCCACATTCGTACTTATTAGAAGTAGAATTATGCCAAATATGAACAAATTTCAGAACATCACTTTTTTTCGCTGTCCGCTTCACGTGAAATGCCCCCATTGTCAACTTATACACAAATGTCCCTGTTGAAAAAACAATCCAAATTGTGGAATATAATCTAACGACATTAAAAATATACAATTATATGGTAATCAGCGGCATAATGTACATGTTAACCACCATATAAGACCAAAACTATTTCATTTTCAATCAAAAATTTTATCACCAAAAGGAAGGCATGGCCATGGGTTGTCCTTTATCAGGACTACTAGCCGACATTTACATGAATCACTTTGAAAATAAATATATTATAAATAACGCCTACAAAAATAAAATAATATTTTATGGAACATATGTAGACGATACATTTATATTGTTTAATGGAACTCCCGACAGATTGACAATATGGCATCCGATTGGAAAAAAATTAACCAGAAAATAAAATTCTCTTCAGAACACGAACTAAATGGAATAATCAACATTTTAGACACAACAATCACCAATGAAAATGGCAAGTTTTCATCTATCTATTATTATAAAGAGGAAAGATTTGATTGTTTGTTTGCTTTGAATAGTCTCCGAAACTACTTGACCGATTTGAAAAATTCTTTCACTGTTGGGAAGCTACACTATTTCCGGTGAACATAGGCTATATTAAATTTTCAAAAAAGTTAGGGATCCATACTAAAACTCCAATAATGTAACCCAAGGTCTGAAAAAATTACCAAAAAACATTCTTTTATCGCGTGCGCTGCGAAAACTATTGGTTATAGAACAAAATAATGTACTACGATTTTGTAGAACATATCATTATCTACAAAAATTAGAGCGACAGCATATGTCTAACTATTATAGTTATGTCACAATAAGTGTTTTTTCATTTTAAAAAATATATATAAATGCCACCGCTATAAAAGCTCTTGTATTTATACTTTGGGATTAATCCTTATCAAAATAAATGACTCCATATTTAAGTTTGCTTCAATACCATTATATAACTTTTTGAGGTATTCAATTTGATAATTCCATTCGAAAGATATCACAAGTTTAAAAATGTAAGTTATTTGAAAAATGTCGCATGGTCACCCAATTTTACTTATAATTAAGACCAACTTTATTGAACTTGGCGATATTTTTTATTTATGTATAGATGCTGATTGATTTACAGATTATTTGGTCTACGGTAGGTATACCTATCGTAGCTATACGCAAAAGGCATACTCTTTTTAGATATTTACAAATATTTTTTGAAAATTAATTGATTTTTACATAGAACAATTTTATTCTTTGCAACAGTTTATTAAATGTGTCTTTTTAAAGTTGACAAAATAGTGTTTTCAGGTATGATTATGTTTTTCGTAAAAGAAATAAGAAAAATAAAAATTTTCATATACCTCTATAAATGGCAAATTTGAAAAGAAAACATATTTTACACCTACGTTACGCAGACGAAGTTGCGGGGATCAGCTAGTACAATATATATATATATATAGAAAAAACCATCAACAACGAAAATTTGATCTTATGATTTTTTTAGGGTGATCGTAACTAGGATTGATTTTTCATCGTTGAATTTAGTTCCCCATTGATCACACTATTTATTTACTGAAGTTCCTGATGGTGACGTTGAATTATCTAAGGATCTTTATTGGGGCAAACTAGAGTTGTATTGTTAAAAAAACTTCTTTTGTTTTTTTCGTGGTTCACAAGTTATATCAAAAAAAAAAAATTGGGGAAATGGCATCCTACGGAAATTGATTTTTTAGTTGAAGTCATAATTGAAACCTTATCAATTAATAATATAATTGACCTTTACGTACTTTATGGCAAGTACATTGGCTTGAATTCTAAGTACTAAAGTGTACACCAAATTAAAGAAAAAAAAATATATTTTTCTACGAACCATTTGTGTCATTTTAAACGAACTCATTAAGACTTGGAATAATTCTGAACCTTTATCAAACCTTTAATTATCTATTTACCTATTCAATCCTCCGTCAAACAATTAATTAAAATCCCCTTTTACACCAATTGACGCATTATGCTTAGAACTTAAACCATTCCATTTTCATGTGGGATGTTTTTCCGTTTACTGAGGAAATCACTTATGTAACATCAAATTTTCCATCGAACTAAAATATTTGCTGTATTTGTGAATACCATTTGCGCACTTTACTCATTATACAGCAACAGATTATTACGTATGTGGATTCAAATCCTATTAAATTATTAAATTACATGGAAACAAAATTACTGATACTACTCAAATTAATTGATAAAGTTACAAATTATGAAATGAAATTGATCATTTAAATGATATTAAATTTAACGTGATATATGTGATTCTCACTCAAGACACGTTTTCCAAACTTGACGAAAAAAGTTTCAACATTTTGGTTATTTTTTTGGAGAACTAAATAGATTCTCAGAAGAGGTGTAAGTTCAATAATATAAGTAATAGTCAACGTAATAATCTTTTTTCATAATAAAAGACATTGAGCTTAAAGCTCAACAAGTGGCTATTGATTTTTCTATTATACAGTTAAGCCTGGTAACACTTGTGATTCTGGTTACAATGTAGGTGATTAATACTGGTACACAATGTTAGAAGAATACAAAAAAAATTGGCTATTTGTCTGTTAATTACTGCCAAAATCAAAGTTAATTTCATTAAAAAAAAAAAATCTTTCAATTCACAAATTGAAATTCTTTGCAAACAAATTTTCATTAGAAACTCCCGATTCCTGAGGCAGTAAATGTTTATATTTAGAGCTTTTAAAGCTTTGACCTTGATTGGGAAAAGTTTACGAACAAAACATGGGCCCGAACAGGAAAAAGTTTAATTGTAAAATTCCCTGACAAAGACGTAACGGGATACTGAAAAGTAAATCTACGACAGTTTCCGATTTTATTTCCGCTTTATAATTTGAAAATCTCCAAGAATAATGAAACTCCTGTTCGCTGTGCTTCCAAAGGCTTATATTTACAAATTGCAAACAAAGTTTATTTTGCATTTATCTCGTCATTTGAATATCGTTTTAAAAGCGTTATTTGGGGAATGTAAAAACATTTAATATCATCGCATTGTTGCCTATTCACAATAACAACACAAGAAGCCATTGTGAAAATTTGGCATTTTCATTAAGTCGAGTTGAAGAAGAATAACGTTTTTGTTTGTCAATATCAATATGGTGGAGCGAATTTATTATGTGCAGCACTTAATAAAATTTGATTTGAAAGCTTTTTGTATTTGGAAAAATGAAGAAAAAAAATGCCTCATTTATCAATTACGATTTCTGTTGAAAAACTTGTTCAATTTTTACAGACATATAAATGTTTTGTTTGTATTATTTTTCATCTTAAATACCTAATTGCTATGAAGTATCATTCAAAGATTTTAACATGAAGAATGAACAACTTATTACTATAAAGCAAATACTGACATTCGAAAAAAAAATTCCTAATTGTAAGCTTAAATTTAACAAAGATGAAAAAAATTCATAAAAAGTATATCAGTTAAAAATATAAATTTTTAGAGTTGATAGCACTTCAAACCCGACTAGACGTTTTTTTTTTCTCTCTACTTTCTCAAATTAGTAAGCGAATTCGATGAACTCATTGATGGATGAGGTGTTTTTTTTATTTTATCCCCTTTTTAATATTATTGAAATGAAAATTGCAAAAAATTGATACTAAAACTTAGATAACAGAAATTTTTAGAATCTATTGCCTCTTGGTCATTAATAACAAAAACGTCGTCAACATTTCTCTGCTAAACCTTAGGAAAATTAATACAATTCTATGGCGACCTTTAGGTACCCTTAAGATGTACCCTTAAAATCCGGACAATTTTTTGAATTACCTACTAAACTCAATAGAGCCGGTCATAACATATACGGTAGAAAATTTTGGTAGTTTTTCATTTTTATATGTGAAAATGACCTGATTGGCAATCGAAATACGTATCTGGGTAAAATACCAGTAATTTATTTGTTTGTAATTAATTTTTCTTTATGAGTGAAAATAGTTTTCCGGGAGTTCAACAATGTTAGCTAAAGTGAAAAGTGTAGAAAAAGCCATAGAACGATAACAATGAAAAATCGACCTCAGAAAGACGTCCATCAATGTATGTATATCACTGGGTTCACATACATATTGTGAATTACGACGCACTCAAAGGTAATCTTGGCGCATATACTTGCACATGCAGTGTTGCCAAATCAATGAATTAAAATTATGCGGAATTTGACAGTTTGACAATTTTTTTTATTTGAATTTAAAAAACCGTGTAAATCGAGGGATGGGTGTATAACATAAATTTCACTACCACGATTGTACTGTAGAATTATCTAGACCAGAGTTTCCTAAACTGTTTCGCGGATCCACAATGAAATTTCGCAAAGTGTTTTAAGTAAATTTAGGAAATTGAGCATATTCAACTTCATAATACAAGAAGAGGGATGATTAAACTTTATTGAAGTTTGTGGCATAAAGAGTAGAAGAAGATTTTTAGTATCTAGAAATTGGATACAGCGATAAAAGTCTTTAACAAGTGTCAATATTTTTTAACGAGAATGAAAAAAAATTGTAATTTTGTGCTTATGAATAAAATAAATTAAAAGGTATAGGCCGGTTTGTATGATAAAAGTGCCCCCGCGGCTTTTTCGATTCAAAGTCATGGGATCGTTTTGGTACTAAATAAAAAAATTTATTCAAATTTTCAGCGATTTATTGCAAGTGGTTTTCGAATATTTCAAAAAAAAAAATTTCGATTTATTTTTTTTTTTTTTAGTAGTAAAATTTAAAATGAATACCCTACGATTTTTTTTTCTCATTCTTAGGAGTAAAGGCATGAAAATATTTTTTTTCTATTATTTTCAGATGGAATGTCGATTTTTAAGGACAGAAACAAAATTAAAATTAATTTTTTTAGTCCGTTATTGAAAAGTATTCATCCCGAAATTTTCTCAAAAAACGTCTTTAGTACTCTTCTATACTCAGTAATTTTTTCAAATTTTTTGATTTGGTGGAACATTATAAAAAAAAAATAAAAACTGATATTTTCCTATAACTCATGCTAAAGCATACTTATTCATTTTTTTTTTTTTGGTAAAGTAATATGAAGATAATTATTTTTCAATTCAAAATATATAAACATTCCATTAAACAATTAAGAAAATGAAGAAATTGCGATAAAAATTATTTTTTATGCAACAATTCTTTGAAATACATAATAATATATTTTTATTATCTCTTATAATTGTACATCTTTAATAATTCGACTAAGGCGGTTGTTAAAATGAGCCCCTCATATCACTTTTTTGAAATTAATTGAAAAGTATAAATATATTAATTAGAGGTATATTAATACAATTTAAATAATTTTCAGTTTAATACAAATAACTTAGGACCTGTTAAAAATTTCAAAAACTTTTACAAAGATAAGTTAAAGAAAAAAAGTGCTCTACAAAAAATTTCCTATAAAATTTTCTCATAGAATTGATGGTTGCGTTAAAAAATTGAAAAAATATTAAAATTTCTCTTTACTTCAACTTTGACCTCGAATATCTTTTGAAGGAATAAATATATCAAAAACTTGGTTAGAGACTTTTTTTGTAGACCGTTCAATTTTCTACAAGAATATACCTTGGTCATTCCGAAATATTGTCACCAACGTGTGCTATAAAATTCCAAAGTGAAAGAGAATATTATTCCCATGTTATTTAAATGGAAAATCGAAATTTGCGATGTGGCACCTCTTAATATAAATATTTAGAGTTCAAACTTTCACTGGTTTTTTTGTTTGTAATTTTCAACAATATTTTTGATATAATTAAGAAAAAAAAATCTTATTTTTTTTTGAATCAGTCTAATAATGATACAAAATTATAATATAATAAATAAAGTTTAACTACCACTAGAGTACTCACTCGGTTATTTTGTTAAAAATCTTGTTAAAAAGCCAATATTGACAATGAGGATGTTAACTTGAAAAGTTCTCCTGAAGAAGTTGATAATAAATACCAACGAAACGCTGAGATAATTTGAAAATTTAACATCTTATTGTTTGAGTCCAAGTTCCCAAGAATATTATTAATTATTTACCACACCATGGATTAGTTAAATTATACTATCCTACTTAAAAAATAAGCAAAGTGTTCTACAGCTGAAAAAGTATGATTGAATCCTGATATAGACAATCCCTAGTGATGCTATTAAAATCTTTGATTTTTTTCACACTTACCGGTCACAAACTTTGAACATTTCCGTGGGCTGCGAAAGCTCAGTGACTAACGGAATAGGCGACGCCGTTAACAAAGCAAACACCCACACCAACAGAATTATAAAGCACGCGTACCGTTTCGACAATCTCGGTTTTAACGGCCACATTATCGCGATATACCGATCGAAACTTATCGCCACCAAAGTATACGCACTCACCATAACCGAAGTCGCTTGGAAAAAGTTCACAAAATGACACAGCATCATTCCAAACGGCCAATACTGCAGTATGAACGTGGAAATCGACGTGAACGGAATGCAAAAAATCGCCATCAATAAATCACCAATTGCCAAATTGACGATGAAATAGTTCGTAACGGTTCGCATTCGCGGTGTCGCCTGCACTATGTAGCACACGAGCGTATTTCCCACGAAGGCCAACACAAAAATCGTCATGTACATGATATAAACCATTGACTTAAAATGGGACGACTTGAGAATTGTGTTTCCGTCTTCGCAGTCAATCGTGTAGTTGTAGGCCGCCGATAAATTGGTAACATCGGGCGCATATGTGAAATTGTTCAACTCGATGAAGTAGTCCACACTGTTCATGGTTCCCGGTTCATTTTCGTCGTAAAACAGTACCATCTGGTGCGGTGGACTCTCCGGAAATACCAATTGGGACGAGTGATCCATCACCGTATCATTACTAATTCTATCGTCAAACTCACCCAATGCATTCCACATCTTCTACAATTTCGTCTTTATCTGCGCCCGTTAATGCTGACTTTGTGCCTTCAATATTTTACGACCGTTTTATGGCATTGGTAACAAAATGATTTCTTGCATAGTGATCGATTATTAATTGGTATCCTTGTACTTTACTTTCAATGCTAAACTTGCAATGTTTTTATTTTATCTTTCAACTCCACTCATTATTGCCTCGGAGAAATTGTCGGCGGCAAACGGTTCAAATCCAATTTGTCTGAAATAACAGAAGGAAAATATCGTATTAGTAATTGATTGTTATAAAACCAGAAGTACTTTAGTCAAAACATTTGGAATATAAATATAGTTAATGAGCAACAATTAACAGACAATCGTAAAATATTTATTTTCCTACATTTAAATAGAAATGTTTAGAAAATTTATTGACAGTAAAGTGCCTCATAAAACATTGAATTTTTTTTTTAGAAGGAAAAATTTTATGTTATTCGCAAGAAAAACGCGATGATTCGTTTTTAATTAAAGTTTTTAATAATTTATTATGCTTTAAAGGTAATTAAAGCCTATCGATTCAAATTAGTTCAGCCAATTTTACACCCACGCAACAAGAAAATGTGAGTTATAATCAAATCAGTAATTTATTGCATTAATAAAACATTTATGGAAAATTTTTCCTTAGGTATTTATTTTTTAATCGAAAATTTATAATATTTTTACTTGATTTATTTCACGCTATAAAAACGAAGCTTAATCGGTTATCTGTTCCGATTTTAAGGAATTATTTTATTTATTTGACAAAATTTTAATATTAAGATCAATCATATATGTTGGGGTGTCCGTTATTTCCCAAATTGATTTTTTTACAGCGATTATTTTAATTTTTAGTTTATCTTAAACTGAAAATTCAGGGGGCGATTGCTGTAAAAAAATCAATTTGGGAAATAACGGACACCCTAATATACGTGTAATATAATATCGAAACTACCAAGAAATTTTCGCCAAAGCATTGAAGCTTTGCTGAAAAGCTCAACCAATAAATATTAGGTTGTAATAAACATCGGACCAAAATTTCAATATATAGTTTTCAGTATATAGACGAAAAATTTAGCACAACATAGATAAAAACCCTACTTGTTTTTTAGTCATTCTTTATATCATCCCATTATATCATTCCATGTAACAATCAAATTTACAAAGACAGAGAAGAGGAGATACAGGTTCTTTTTTCTTTGTCACAAAATGTGATACTTGATCTTTTTGTGTTTATATTTTTTGTATTTTCTCTTAAGATCGTCCAGTGTGTAGTTTCCTATACCATTAATGAGTGGGTTGGTGTTATAACTACAATTGTTGAAAAATCTGCCCGATTGTTGCAGGATGTAATCCCTCAACAATGGAATAGTCATTCCAATATGTAAAAGATTTGTTCTGTAGTAATAAGGATGATTTTCTGCTATTTTCAGTGATTTATTTTGTATTACTTGCAATGGTCTTAAGTTGGTTTTAGAGATATTACTCCATACCGGGGAAGTATACGTAATTGTTGGTCTTATGATCATTTTGAAAATGAGTTGTTTGTTATTACTTGATAAATTTCCTTTGTGTTAAAAATTGGATACATTATATTAATTTTGGCGATGGCCTTATTTCGTATTGAAGCTACGTGGGTCTTGAAGTTTAACCTTGTATCGTATACCATACCATTCCTAGATATTTTAGTGTGTTTGACCATTTAACAATGAAGGAATTTACGCTGATGTTTTTTAGAATACCTGGTTTTTGTCTTGTATACATTATAGCTTTAGTTTTATTAGTATTAATTTTTATTTTCCATTTGTCGAAGTATTTAATCAGATTTTGCAGTGAGTTATTAAGCCTAATAATGATTGTATCAGTTCACCATGATTTACCAAATAATGCAGTATCGTCATGATACAGGTAAAGGTGTGTATACTTAATGTTTGGTAAGTCACATATGAAAATATAGATCAGTATACCCATTAGACTGGGCCAAAAATATCGACTTTTATTTTTTTTAAAAGTATATCGAAAATATTGTTCAAGGTGACAAAAAAAAAATATCGGGAAGGTTTAAGCCCTCAGTATTAATATTAAAAGGTTTATCATCTTTAATTTCGATTTTTAATTTGTGCTTTCATTTTTGCGTCAATGCTGTCAAACTATCAAAGTAAAAAAAATCATTTGCACAAATATTTATAGAAAATTAAATTTCCTACAAAAAACGTTACTTTAAAAATTTTCGCCAGATACGCCGTTTCCGAATAATCAAGCTTTAAATATTGACATAATTTTTCGGTTTATCTATTTTGTTTTGGAATTTTATAACTAACTAACAAATACATAGAAATAAACAATATTGATTCTTGAAAGGAATTTAATGCTCTACAAAAAAGGTCTCTTAACGTTTTTACATAAAATCACTTTTTCAAAAGTTATTCACAATTAAAGTTGAAGGAAAAATTAAATTATTGTTTTTTTCGTTGTTGAACCAATTTTGAAAAAGTGGTTTTATGTAAAAACGTTAAGAAATCTTTTTTGTAGGACATTAAATTTCCTTTAAGAATCTATATTGTTTATTTCTATATATTTATTTGTTCGTTAGTTACAAAATTCCAAAATTCCTCGTAAGAATATTATTGAACTTCAAACTACACAACCCTTTTCCTCATGCTGATGCAATAGGGTGTCCGTTATTTCCCAAATTGATTTTTTTTACAGCAATCGCCCTCTGAATTTTTAGTTTAAGATATAAAAAAAAATATTCAATACAATTAAGCTCTTAATTTCTTGATTAAACCGTGCCGGAATCATGTTACTTTTATCATTTAAATAACATGGGATTATTTGATTTTTTCCTTTTAATTTTTTTTCTCAGAAACAAATGTATGAAAAGATTTAAGGTCAAATTATTCTGACGTAAAATTTAACGTTCTACAAAAAAGGTCTCTAATGAATTTTCGATTAAATCACTCCATTAAAAGTTATTCAACATTTCACTTGAATTAATTTGTTTAATTTGTATTTTGTTATTTATTCAACATTTAAATTGTTGACTACAAGTTCTAAGAAATTTCTCATAGATGGCGTCAGGTGAAATGGTGAAAATTCGAATTTTAATTGAACTTTTGTCGATAATCTCATTAATTAGTATGAAATTCACTTCGTAGGTACAAGATATTGATTAAAGTACGAAAATTTATCCTGAATAAATTGAATTTCACGACTATAAGGAATTCAGATCTTATGTCACCTGATTTAATTGCCAAAAAAGTGTTTTTTTGTTTGATTTTCAGTTGAAGTCATAAAACTAACACAAATAATCACTGGCGCTCTAATGATAATAATTTTTATCTTCTCTTTCAATGATTTTATAGTTTAAAAAAGTAAAAATGAGCAAATAGTTGAAAATATTGCAAGATATATTAGGCACAAGTGAAATGTTGAATAACTGTTAATGGAGTGATTTAATCGAAAATTCATTAGAGACCTTTTTTGTAGAACGTTAAATTTTACGTCAGAATAATTTAGTTTTAAATCTTTTTATTCATTTGTTTCTGAGAAAAAAAATTAAAAGTAAAAAGCCAAATAATCCCATGTTATTTAAATGGTAAAAGTAACATGATTCCGGCACGGTTTAATCAAAAAATTAAGAGCTTAATTGTATTGGATACATTTTTTTATATCTTAAACTAAAAATTCAGGGGGCGATTGCTGTAAAAAATATCAATTTGGGAAATAACGGACACCCTACTGATGCAATAATGTTTATTACTTTACACTAAACCCTTAATACTTATAAGGAATTGTAAGTAACTTATCATTTTTCTTTCGAAACACTAAATTCCCTTTAGACACTTACCAAAAGCTTTAGAAGTTAAACTAATAAAAAACGAAGGATATAGTTTTTTTTTTTAAGTTGGAAAAAGTTAGTCATTAAAGTAGTTGGAAAAAAATTGACAACCTGTTCAAGTCAATTTCTTTTGTCGAACATTCGGAATAGAAAAAAAGAAGAACTTTTGATGCTATTTGTGCTTTTGTGTCTATATAAGAAAATTGATGATAGAGATTTCGTTTGAACGTTTTATCACTGAAAAAAAGTTACTCATTTAACAGAATCTAGTACAAAAAAAAAAAAACAGGAATTTTTCGGGGACAAAAATGTACCTTTCCGATGTCAAAGCGTAACGGCAAAAAGCTGAAATATTTGAGAGAATTTCAGGGTAAATCTTGGCAAAAGGAATTCGTACATGTTATTAGTGCTTTTATTTTCCACTGAAAGAAAATGAAGTTTCTAAGAAAATTTGAACCTTGGTTAAACTTAATATATTCAACCTTGTGTTTACAATAGTATAATGAAGATAATTGCATAGCAAATTGGTGGGAATTTACGTTTGAATTTTCTTCAACAAACCCAAAAAGAATTGAATCAATTAGTCTATTTAAAGTTGTATAAATCTCTTTTTGCTATATTGAAAAAAAAGTAAGTTTAAAAATTTGTAGGTTTCCTTGTTTGCATTTCTTTTCATTTTATTTGAAAGTCATGTAAGTCTAATTTGAATTGAATGAAAAATTTTACAAGTTTATATTTGCATTTCATCAACAACGTAGAATGTTTACATAACATTGTATTTTTTACCACTTTTTATCGGTGGTAACTCTTTATACAGTTAAAGCTCCCAGCAAAATGCATACATTTGTGTTGCAACATTCACCACTTTCAAGCACAAACCCCTGAACTACAATAGCCAAGCCATTTTCACCATCTTTTTTATTCCATTTAAACCCTTATTGATATACGAGTAAGACGGAAAAAATCTTGGCAAAAAATTTCCTTCAATAAAATCTATTACAATATACGCATATTGATTCCTCGTGTTGAAGAAGTTTATTGGGAATATTCTTCAAACGAACAGCCCATTTAAAATTGTATCTTTGAATTATAATAAAGTTAAAACTTTGAACATTTCATACATCCAATGTTTGATCGGAAAAACGAAGGAAATGAAGCGTTTGGAAAAAGATTTCATCTTCAATAATTTTAGCCACATCAAAGACTTCAACTTTCATAGTCAAATAAACGGCAACCAATTCAATAAATTCGTTTTAAACTTAAACTTGTTGACGTTAGATGTACTGAACTTTTGATATTCCTGAATTATTCATTTTTTTTTTTAGAAGTTAGTCTCTATTAAAATTGAAGACACTTTAAAACGCCAAAACTTTGGAACTTTGTTCAATTGAATCACATAAAAAGTTTCAATGTGAAAATAGTACGAAAAAAAATTCAAGTATTCTAAACTTATAATAAGTTGTTAAAAATTCTGACTTTTTTTTCAATAATTCAACTCTAAATTTCTTAAAATTAAATCAACTTTTACGAGGATTAATCCAAACTGTTAATAGAAAAGTTTCTGGCATTTTTTTTGCAAATTAAAGAATTTATTGTGGATAAATGGTTCCAAATATTTTATTCAAAGTTCTCTCCAACATTAGATGATACTTTTTGCTTTGTTTTTGACGGTATTTGGATACCTCATTGGAAAAAATCTTTACCATTAGTACACTGTAAAAAAAATTATTCTGAGCTCGAATTTCTTAGGAGTTTGACTAATTTACCTTAAGTGAAATCTATTTAGCGTTATTCAATCCCAAACGGTTTAAACCATACTTCCAGGAGTCAACTATTTAATCGTTTAAAGCAGTGATTCCCAAAGTGGTCTATATCGACCCCTAGGGGTCTATGACAATCTGCAAGGGGTCTACGTCAGCGAAAAAAAATTTAGAGGTCCATGAAATGAAAATGGGGGTCCACGATAGTGGATCTCAACACATACACTGATAGTACCTATTTAATTACATCATACTATCTTATAATATCAAGACATTGATTTTGAAAATTTTATTTTGAGTAGTTTTAATTTAAATTCAATTAATAAATGTATAAATTAACATATGTTTTTACCTTAAGTTTTTAACACTAAACTTCACTACAGTTAGAAATTTACAGGAAATCAATATCAGGTAAGTAGGGGGTCTACCCAACACGGAAAAACATGGCAAGGGGTCTACGATACAGAAAAGTTTAGGGAACTCTGGTTTAAAGAGTATATCAATCTACAAGGCTCGATTATATGAAAATGGTCTGACAAAAATTTACAATGGTATATTTTTGTAGAGGGGTTATAATTCTTCAAGAATATTTGTTGTTTAATTCTTTCAGTCCAATAGATCACAGGTATTGTGAAAAAAATCAATAAATTGGGGTGATAATATAAAATTAATATCAATATTGAATATCATAATAAACATCTCTTAAAATCAACATTGAATGATTAAAAATTCAAAATTATTTTTTTTTTATCATCCTGAATAATATTTTTGTTGTATCTTTTGAAAAAAAATTTCCACCCTGGCCTAGGAAGCATACAAAAATTATTTTGGTTATTGAAACCGATATCTATTTCAATTCAAACTTTAAAAAGTCGATTTTTATTTCATTTCTATTGCTAATCTTAGATGATATAAGAGTGAACTTTTTAAGGTTTGGAATTATTGAAACTTTTTGAATTTTCAAGTAGATTAAATCTTTCCATTTACGAAACACAATACCGTTTTGATAGTCCCAACGGATGATTTTACAGTAGCCCCTGTGGTTATTATACACTGTAAAAAATTTGATTCTGAGGTCGAATTCCTTAGGAGTTTGACTTATTTACCTTTAGTGAAATCTATTTCACTTTATTCAATCCCAAACGGTTTGAATAAAAAATTTTATATTTCTTGTGTCAAGAAACAAGCGTACTTGAATAGAATGTCAAATACATTCACAATAATGGTAAGTGTAGTTGAGTGAACTCCCCTCCACATTTCACATCAAAATAAGGCGATTTTATCTTTGTGGACCTAAGCTGCTCATGCGCATAACATGAAATGTTCAATACAGTTCCTTATAGTGCTGGATCACTATTGTCAATTATTTTTCATGCCGTTTATAAGAAAATATAAATACTATCCAAAAGTATCGACAATAAATAAAAATTATTCCCTCTTCTCCTTCTTTCTTTTGTTTTAAAATTGTCATTCATTAATTTTATTAGAAATTATATTGAAATTTTGAAACGACTGCGCTCCGACCTAGGTCGTTGAAGTGAAAAAGTGAGTTGGAGAGAGATAGGATTACCGAATCGAATACGGGATCAAACACGAATCCTCTATACTTTACTTCTGTGTTTTCTAAGCTGTATTATCGATTTGAATCTATGAATTTTGCTTTTCATTTAACATTTTTACTTGTAAGTATACTACATTATTTATAAATTATTGTTTTAATAAGTGTAATAACATATTTTAATATTCTTTAAAAAAAATTAGTGGATAATTTGTGTTGTACGATTATTATATGTATTGTATTTTATAAAAATGGTTGATGACGCGGTCAAGGTATAATTAATGAGTCGAGGGTTCAAAGATCTTATTGATAATTTTTTGAGGTTTGTATATTATTTTTTAACAAATTAAAATATTTATATAGTTATAAACTTTTATTGTTCCTCCATGAGCCGGTGTATCAGTCAAACAAAAAAATTATTGGAAACCTACGTCAAAAGAAAGCCAGCGAGGATTTGCTGTTCATATTAAAGTAACTTATATTAATAATAATATATTTTATTTTATTCTAATAAATGATTATTTGTATTTTTTATAGTATGGGCTAGGAGTTTTTAAAGTTCTTAAATATAGTACGGACTTATACTTTTAATTAAATAATTTAAGTTTACATATTTTGTTGCGTTTAAAAATATGTTATAATTATGTACATTTGTTCTTAATAAAATATATAAAATGAAAACCAAACCAGCCTGTATTTAATAAGTTATACCTACTTTCTAGCCAAGTATATTTTTAATTTTAAATAAAATTTAATTGAAACTAATTTTTTGTTTGGTTGAAATATCTGTGCGAATTAAACCAAATATACAAAATTATTCATTCAATTTCGTTTATATTTGAATTTAGTATAGTTATGTTTGAAAGAACTATCCAAATTTACAATCAAGTTTATATATTGTTTGAAATAAATATGATGGTGATTTTGTACAAAGAAATCAAAATTGACTTTACGTCGCTAAATTTTCCACTCAACTAAATGTTTTTTGGCCCAAGAAAAATAAGGAACAAAAATTTAAGCAAATATATTTTTAACGTATTAGATACGTTTTTCGATTGCCAAGCAATCATCCTCAGTAGTTATTTAATAGTATTGAATTCTTTCGTAATAGCTATGAGACTATCAAAATGTTTAAGAGGAATTAAATTGTACTTTACTGGTTAAATGGTGCAACTCAAAGGTCAAAATTTTCCGGATATTTCACGAAGTGTTAAGATTTTAGGTATTAATTTCCTAAGCAAAATTATTTACTACAAATAATAATTCTCTAGGTATTTCCATGATCTTCCCTTATTATGGTACTAACGAATAAAATCAAAAAGGGAATCAGTATCACTAATTTTAGAGCTAGTGCAAAAAATCGCTCAGATAGCTCATGTACCATCGACTGTAACAAGTGGTAATCTAAAAGAGCGATTTCTGGGGATTAAAGAGGTGTATCTGAATAATGTTTATGAAATTTTTAAAATTTTTTTGTGGATTAATTTATATAGTATAATTTACAAAAAAAAAAAAACATTAAAAATAATGAACAAAAATTTAAGCAAATATATTTTAGATGTATTAGATTCGTTTTTTGATTGCCAAGCAATCAATGATCATCCAATAGTAATAAATTGTTCCGTAAAAGCTATAAGAGCATAGAAATGTTTAAGAGTAAGAAAAGTGTACTCTACTTGATGAATGAACCAATTAAAATGTTAAAATTTTATAAATCAATATCCTAAGCAAAATAGGTAACTACAAATATTAATTCTCTAGGTATTTCCATGATTTTCCCTTATTATGGTACTAACGAATAAAAACAAAAAGGGAATCAATATCACTAATTTTAGAGCTTATCTTGAACCCGACTTCGTTATGAACTTCTTCCCATACAAAGCCCGAAATAATTAAAACAATTAAACGCCTCAAGTACCTTCAACAATTAACTAAATGCACAATCTTCCAAGGAAGCTCAAATATAATTTGTCTTTTAACAAATTGCCGACGAGACAAACTTACGGCAATTAACCCCAACAAATAAAGATAATTATTCGAGATAAGACTCTGATTATCTTTCCGGGTTTCAAACGCTAAAAAGTCACACGTCTTGTAAATCATTGCAGAAAATTCGATACTAGTACAGACTAAAATTTATTTGGTTTAATGTTTTTACGGTTTTAGTGCTAGTTTGTTGAGTAAATTGAAGTGTATTGATTTGATGGAAAATATTTAGGGGTTTAAATTGTTGATGGTATCAGATAAAGCCTATCTAGAATTATACTGGGAATGTTTTCAACTGTATTTATGCAAACGCAATTTTCGATTGAAAGTTTCTGATAGAAAATAGATAGGGTTAGTGTATTTGTTCCACTTTCAAGAGAAATGGAATCGTGTTTTATTGTAATATTCAAATCATTTAGTAACGAAAAAAAATAGGTTTTTTATTTTTGCCGAGGCAACACTTTTCATTGATTTGAATTTTTTTTTTTTTATTGAAAAAGGTTTACGAATACATCAAATTTAGGCCAATTTAAATGTAAACATTTTTATCATCTAAGGGGGCAAAACTACTTACACAAAAAAAATTTTTTTTGAGTTTTCAACGATGAAAAGAAATTCAATTTTCCAAAACTCTTATTTGGAATTATCAACTTTAAAAATTTTTGCTTTATATAAACTTTTACTTACGAAATAAAAATATTTAAAGTTATAAAGTTCACGATTTCCCAAATTTTCAGTGATTTTCATATCCCGTTTGTTGCGACTAATTTTGTCAAAATTATAATATAATATAATAATATAATCACTAAATGCCACTCAAAACTTTCAATCAAGCATCTTCTACAAAATTCAAACCAAAAACCATTTCATTTTTGGAAATTATTTCGGAATTTATTCACAAAAATGAATATCCCTCACCATACATGCATCTATCGTGTCACTAATCTTCAATTTTTTTTTTGAAAACAAAAATCTATTGGTAACGCAATGGTGGAACAAAAGTTACTAGAAATTCCAGAAAATTTCGATAAAGCTCAACTGAAAAAATTGTTTACCAAAGAAGATAGTTTATTATTTTTATTATTATAGATTTTTTCCCACCGTTACGTCACCAATAGATTTACCGATAGATGCATTTGTAATGAAATTTAGAGGATGGAAAAAATGGAATGAATTATTGCGTTTCTTGTAAATATATCTGCAATCTTTCTTCGCAAATATTTAAAAAACAAACTTTGAAATATAAGTTTCTTTATTCACCTTTTAAATAATTTATTTTAAGTCTCTCATTCGAATCTTTAGGAGGAAAAAATAGATTTTTTATTTTTGCCGAGGCAACACTTTTCGACGATTTGAATGTTTTTTTTTTATTGAAAAAGGTTTACGAATACATCAAATTTAGGTCAATTTAAATGTGGAAATTCTTATCAGTAAAGGGTGGAAAAAAACTACTAAAAATTACTTGCTTACAAAATTTTTTTTCAAAACTCTTATTTTGAATTATCAACTTTATAAATTTTTACTTTATATAAACTGTTACTCACGAAAAAAAGATTTTTTAAGTTATGAAGTTCACGATTTCCAAATTTTCAGTGATTTTCATATCCCGTTTGTCAATGGCTTACGACTAATTTTGGAATTTCCCCATAAAATTTTAAACAAATTTCAACAGCAAAAAATCACTAAATGCCACTCAAAACTTTCAATCGAGCATCTACTACAAAATGCGAACCAAAAACCTTTTGATTTTTCGAAATTATTTCGGAATTTATTCGCAATAATGAATATCCCTCACCATATTTGCATCTATCGTGTCACTGATCTTCATTTTTTTGTTGTCAACAAAAATCTATTGGTAACGCAATGGTGGAACAAAAGTAACTAGAAATTCCTGAAAATTTCGATTAAGCTCAACTGAAAAAAATGTCTACCAAAGAAGACAGTTTATTTTATTTTTTATTATAGTTTTTTTCCCACCGTTGTGTCACCAATAGATTTACTAATAGATGCATTTGTGGTGAAGTTTAGAGGGTAGAAAAAATGGAATGAATTTATTGTAATATTCAAATCATTTAGTAACGAAAAAAAAATAGTTTCTCTATTTGTGCCAAGGCAACACTTTTCGTCGATTTAAATGATTTTTTTTATTGAAATGGGTTTACGAATACATCAAATTTAGGCCAATTTAAATGTGGAAATTTTTTATCATTTAAGAGGGCAAAAACTACTTTAGAACTACTTGCACAAAATTTTTTTTTGGGTTTTCAACTTTGAAAGAAATTTAGTTTTTCAAAACTCTTATTTTGAATTATCAACTTTAAAATTTTTTATCTAATATAAACTTTAACTTACGAAAAAAAGATCTATAAAGTTATAAAGTTCACGATTTCCCAAATTTTCAGTAAATTTCATATTCCAGTGGCTTGCGACTTATTTTGGATATTACTCATAAAATTTTAAACGAACAACAACTGCAAAAAATCACTAAATGCCACTCAAAACTTTCAATCAAGCATCTTCTACAAAATTCAAATCAAAAACCTATTGATTTTTGGAAATTATTTCGGAATTTATTCGCAAAAATGAATATCCCTCACCATATATGCATCTATCGTGTCACTGAACTTCAATTTTTTTTTTAAACAAAAATCTATTGGTAACTCAATGGTGGAACAAAAGTTACTAGAAATACCAGAAAATTTCGATAAACCTCAACTGAAAAAATTGTCTACCAAAGAAGATAGTTTATTTTTTTTTTTTATTAATTTTTTAGATGCATTTGTGGTGAAATTTAGAGGGTCGAAAAAATGGAATGAATTATTACTTTTATTCTATATATATCTGTAATCTTTCTTCACTAATATTTAAAAACAAACTTTGAAATATAAGTTTCTTTGTTCACCTTTTAAATAAATAATTTTAAGTCTATCATTCAAATCTCTAAGACTTTTCAAGTATACAGATATTTTTAGCTGAAAGTTTTCTACTTTTCGGTATATTCTCTCTATCTTTATCTCTGTATAAAACAATGCATGTTAATTTAAATAAAGAAATGAGACAAGTTTATTCCGCAAAGTATTCCAATGGAAATAAAATCGTCAAACTCCGGCACGAAATGTTATTTTCCAGTTGAAAATGTCACTGTGCAAAGGCACAAACTTATCAAATTAATAATTAAAGACCTGTTAAACTTTGGCGAACGAAATACAAAATAATATTTTAAGTTGTGAAATGTTAAAGGTTTTCGTAGTTAAATATTTATTTGTTCTATAAACAAAATGCTTTTTAATTGATTGTTTTATCGATTGAAATATTCACATTGGGGAACATATTTGTTAGTTTATAAAAGTTCTTTATTTTTTATATAAAATCGTTAAATTTAATCAAAATTTGGATTATTAATTGTTATATTTACTGAATAAAAAATTGTACAAAAGTTATCTAGAAATATTGGACGAGAATTCCTATATAAAATAAGGATAAAATCTGCAATATTCAGCAATTGCAAACTTGAACGATTAGTGTTCTACCATTAGCAAATACGAAAATATTTCGTTGGAGAGAGAAATGTTTGCGTGTTTTGCGAAAAAGCTCTAAAATGAGAAACTATAGTGTTCGTTTTTCTTCCTGTTTCTGTTTATAACCCGTTCATGCATTTAAAACAGCAGAAATTTATGCATACTAGGTTCAACTGCATTCAAACTATTAAGCAATTCATTACTATGCAAAAGCTTCACGTGCCAACCTACTAGAAGGAATTCTACGAAAATTAACAGTCAATTTTTAACTTTAATTGTCGATAAAGATAATTCAGTATTCTGGTGAGAAGTTCCATGCAAATTTAATGAGAAACTTGGAAAGAATTTAATGCTATATTCTTCAAAAAAACAAGTAATTTAAGTAAAAAAAATCTAGATTGAATAATTTTTCAACTAAACATACCGAAAATGTTTTACATATTTCATCAACAAATTTGAAATCTAAGAAATTTACATTGGCAGAATAAATTAAAATTGTGTATGAAGAAAACATCAAAAGTTTCATGCAGAGTTTCTTAATTTTCTTTTTAAAAGTATTATATTCTCTACATTAAAACTATAGTGTAAGTCGAATAATTTATTTTCATGTGAGGATATATGCAGATTAGTTGTCAAAAGTAAAGTGTTAGAGTTTTAAAAGGTCTCATGAGAATTATTTGTGGAGCGTAGAGGATGTGAATAGAACTTATTGTCAATATTAATTAAAATTTCATAAAATTTTATTTACTTAAAAGTTTCTATGAAAACCACCAAAGTAACGAGTCTTCGTTTGAATTCGTTAATTTTTGATGATTAAAGTGTGGTGGAAGGAAAAATATTTTAAATAGTTTTTAAGACCAATTATTTTCAAAAATATTCCACTTAGGAGCTTGAAGATTTCAATGCATGATTATCAATAAACTGCCATTTCCTGATGTAATATTTTTGGATAAATTTTGAATCGAAATTTAGAATGACTTTTCAGATTATAAATCACATACTTTTTAGCTAAAAAGTTTAAAATTTTTCAAATATAATTCAAGTCCAAGGCCAAAACAAATTTGGCACACCCATCTAAATTCGTAATCATCTTTTTTTAGGTTTCAAGAACACAAAAAGTTAATCAAATCACTTTATAATAATTACTTATTTTTTCATTGATGTTTTGGATTTTTTTTTAGATCTTAAACTTTAATTTTTGCTCAACTAAAGACAGTTAAATTACAATAGTACCTGAAGAAGTTGAAGAACCAGCAAAACGTATTGTACAAAAATAAAAGGATTTCCAAAACTCAATGCAAATATAAAGAAAAATAAACTTACTTTAAAAAAGAACCATCAAAATATAATTTTAATATGGCGGCATCAATGATGCCGCATCATTCAATTGTTTCGAGTGCAATAATGAAAATGTTGTCAATGGTCAGCTAGTTTTCTGGGCCACTTAAAGATTAATTCTGATTTGTTCTTTTAAAAATCCAACGGTTAATACTTTCACTAAAGTTTTACCAACGAAAAATTGCAAAAAAAAATGTTTTTTTTTTTGGGTAATAAATCTCACAACAAATGCATCTAATTACGTCACTGGTTGTCAATTGTTTTTTTTTTTTTAAACAGAAATCTTTTTGTAACGCTGGAAAGATATTATATGATGCGTTGCTGTTTTCCGCCATTATGTTACCAATAGGCTTTTGTTTGGAAAAGCAGTTGAAGATCGGTGGCACGATAGATGCATGTATGGTGAGGGATATTCATTTTTGCGCATACGAAAATCCGGAATATTTTCCCAAAAAAAAAAATGGTTTTTTGTTTAAATATTTTTAGGACATGCTTGATTAAAATTTTTTAATGGATTTCAGTGATTTTTTTGTTGTTGTTTATTTATGATTTTATGAGGGATTTCCAAAATCTCCAATTTCCAATTTAATTGCAAACCACTGACAAATTTTGAAGTTTTGAATTATTAGACTTCTATGTGCTTAAAAAATCAGAAAAAAGCAACGAAACATGAGCAAATGTATTATTGTAATGCAAAAGCTTTGAAAAACTTTCTAAAATTCCAGATGTTTCATTTTTTACGCAAACGATGCATAGTTTAAAGAACATATGTCTGATTAACCGTAAATCTTTTTGAAAGTAATTTAAGATGCACCACATCATTGTTGTCGAAGGAAACTTAGAAAGAAATCGTTTTTTTTTACCAAACTAGCAATTTTTACTCTCCAGATAACTTCCATTGGAAAAATTGAGCTTTGATTTTGATAGAATATTCATTTAACCATATTTCTTCGTTAGTTTTGAGCCTTTTAATTGATCTGAATCGTTTTTGACGACTTTTAATCACTCATGAGCGATTTTTATGCGATGAATTCTTTCAAAACAAATCAGGTACTAATTTGAGAATCAACTAATTATAACAGTACTGATGATTTTAGCATAATATCATTTATTATTGATTCAGATGAATGATTCAAAAATAGTGATGATTTTTTTTCTTAATTACATCGAAAATATTGTTGGGAATGACAAAAAAAATAATTTTGTGAAAGTTTAAGCTCTTAATATTAAGAGGTGCTGCATCGTAAATTTTGATTTTCCATTTAAATAACATGGGAACAATATTCTCTTGCACTTTGGAATTTTATAGCTCACGTTGGTGACAATATTTCGAAATGACCAAGGTATATTCTTGTAGAAAATTGAACGATCTACAAAAAAGGTCTCTAACCAAGTTTTTGATATATTTATTCCTTCAAAAGTTATTCGAGGTCAAAGTTGAACTAAAGAGAAATTTTAATATTTTTCCAATTTTTTGACGCAACCATCAATTTTATGAGAAAATTTTAAAAGAAATTTTTTGTAGAGCCCTTTTTTTCAATAACTTATCTCATTAAAAGTTTTTGATATTTTTCACAGGTTGTAAGTAAAAAAAAAAATATTTTTTTGTTTACAATATAATAATTCAGAGAATATTATTAATTTAAACCAATAAGATTACGAATAGTTTCAGTTTAATGCAAATAACTTAGGACCTGTGAAAAATATCATAAACTTTTATCAAAATAAGTTATGGAAAGAAAGGGCTCTACAAAAAATGTCTTATAAAATTTTCTCATAAAGTTGATGGTTGCGTCAAAAAATTGAAAAAATATTAAAATTTCTCGTTAGTTAAACTTTGACCTCGAATAACTTTTGAAGGAATAAATATATCAAAAACTTGTAGAAGACCTTTTTTCTAGATCGTTTAATTTTCTATAAGAATTTACCTTGATTATTTCGAAATATTGTCACCAACGTGAGCTATAAAATTCCAAAGGGGACGAGAATATTGTTCCCATGTTATTTAAATGGAAAATCGAAATTTGCGATGCGGCACCTCTTAAAATAAATATTGAGAGCTTAAACAGTCACAGGATTTTTTTTTGGTCATTTAAAACAATATTTTCGATATAATTAAGAAAAAAAAATCATCATTTTTGAATCAATCAAAATCCATTGAATCAGTCTAATGAAGACCTACAAAAATTTATTGATGATAGGTTTTGCTCAAAAGAGGATCAATTTTTTTGTTATGGCATCCACAAATTGGCAGATGATGGCAAAAATGTGTAGTTAATAAAAAAATTTACTTGAGAGAAAATAAAAGTTTTCATTTAAAATTATTCATTTAATAATAAAAACTTATTTTTTTTAGAAAAAAAGGGTTTTATATTTTCACATCTCTTAATAAATAAAAAGAAGTGATAATTGAATATATATGCCCTGCAAAATTTAAAAAAAATCCCTTTTTGTTAAGCATAAATTCGTATCATTGTACTTATCTAATATTTATAAATATATTTTTTAATATAAATATATTTTTATTTTTAAAATATAAAATCCCTGGCCATTGAATTTGGACCACAATTTGGACCACTTACAGTTTGTCTCAATTCCATGTAACATAGGCCTGTTTCCCAGTGAATCAATGGTATTAACATTTATAAATCCTCTCATTTTAGTAGAAAAAAGATTTTAGAAACAATTTATCTTACTCTTAATTAACTTTCAACAATACCTATTTTTTTGGGAATCATTTATAACTAAGTCCTATTAAAATACGATTTAGCAATACTCTTAAAGGTATCTATAAAAATATTTTTTTCATTTTAATTAAGAGTTTTCAATTTTGTAAGCTAAAACGCGTTTTTTCATGAATTTTCTTTTGTTATTCCAGTAAAAAACGGATGAAATGAAAATATAGTTTTTCCGATCTGAAATTTTTATTTCTGGTATTTTAGAATTGGCTTGTACAAATAAGCCGTTTAAACCTTGGGGTTGATAGAATAGGAAAAGAATAACATGAAGCTAGAAAATTTTTAATCTAAACATGTAATCCTTGGTATTTAGAACGTAGCTGATCCAATATAAAGTATCAACATCCAAGCAATACGTGCAATAAAACCTATGCTATTTTTGGTCGAATTAAATTAAGAATTTTCTTATTGAATTTCCATTAGTTGAAAAAAAAATTGGTACGAGTATTACAAAAGAAATGGCTTAAATGAATATCGGAAGTTATTCTATATTTACCTAAGGAAGCTTTCAGATAATTGTACGTGGGCTAACGTCAATATTACGGTAATATCACGTACCAAAATACTGCGAACATTGAAAATCATTGTTTCACTTCTAAACAAAATGGTTCGAAGTAATGTCCGAACAAATACAAAAAAAAATTCATGGATTTCTTCCAAATGTAAAATTTTCCATTTTTGGGAAAATTAATTTTCAATTAACCAATTAAATTAGCCAATTTCAAATAGGGTATGAACGATATAATATCATTTTCAATTAAAAGTTGATTACTATTATAAATAGGGCTTTAAGTTTGAATAATAATATTTCAAAATGAATTTTGCTTTAACGATTGTATGGAGGAAGTAATTGGCAATTCAACTTTCTTGCATGCAAGTCTATAAATACGTGGGATGTTAATAACCTACATTAATATTGGCTTGAACGAATAGATATTATAGTTATGTATGGGAAATAATTCTCAACAGAAATTTTAATTTTGAATGAAAAGTTCTTTCATTCGCTTGATGGTTGAATAAATTTAAATATTTTAAGAATATCAGATTGGAAATTATATAGAAAACTAGATGATCCCCGAGACTTCGTCAGCGTAACGTAGAGGTAAATTATATTTTCTTTTCAGATTTGCTAGTTGTATTGGTATATGAAAATTTTTATTTTTCTTATTTCTTTTATGAATAATATAAAAATACTTAAAAACACTATTTTGTCAACTTTAAAAATACACATTTAATAAACTGTTATAATTGATTTTCAAATTTTTCAAATTTTTTTAAAATTTTTGTCTCTCTGTCTGTCTGTCTGTCTGTGTGTCCCGATTTAACTAAAGAGCGGAACAACCGAATTAAATGAAATTCGGTATTAAGATACAACATAATATCCCACAGACTATAGGCTACTTGTCATTCCAAAAAAATAATAAAGGAAATTATTCCCTAGGGATGAAAACAAAAATTTTTACACTAGACAGGTAAGTTATATATCATTGGTAAGGTAATTTAAAGTTAGAAAATAATCTGTAAAAATATTTTTAATTGAACTAATAAAAAGCACAGTAAATGCAATATAAAGTTTAAAAAATTGCCTCTTTGAAATATAAACCTTTATATACATAAAACAAATAGTTGATGTTAAAAGCATAATGGCTTACGTATCTAACATTTTTATCCTCCTATTCAAATTTTTCTAAATACCAAAGAAAAGTTAGTTTGGAAGATTTTATACTTTGATTGATAATGAAATATATGACAAAAAATTGCTCCCTTAATGTTAAATAATTACTCCAGGTCACAATCATTGTTTGATAAAAATTAGATTTTAAAAAGTCTGATTTCTGAAAAACAAACAAAAATTAAAAACCGCTTTTTTAAATTAGTACTACATAAACTTTCATACTAACTTAGTGGAACAACGATATTTCAAACTTTGTTATTAAAATGATATAAACAAAAACAGAAACTTATTATTAATTAATTATTTATTTATTAGTTATACTTATTAAATTCAAAATTTCGATTGTTGATTAACTCTACATTTTCTCATACAAACTTAGTCACCCCTTTTACTCTTTTAGGGTAGGAATTGTCAAAAAAAAAATTCTTATCAGATGTCCACTTCTTAAAAGGAATACATCGAATATTAAAATTTCATCAGTCAGATGGGATATATAAATTCAGGATTTTATGTATGCACAGTTTTAAAAACGTATTTTTTTTAAGTTTTATTACTATTATTATTATTACTACTACTTCTACTATTACTTTTTTTTATTAATATTTCAATATTAGGCAACTCTAAGGGTCTATTTATAACAAATTTGTAAAAAAAAAGTTTACCGTAAGATTCGAACCCACGTCTTTATAATTAGGAGGATTAGAATGTCAGATACGTAAGCCATTACGCTATTAACATCAACTATGTGTTTTATTTATATAAAGGTTTATATTTCAAAGAGGCAATTTTTTAAACTTTAAATTGAATTTACTGTGCTTCTTTTCAGTTCAACTAAAAATGTTTTTACAGATTATTTTCTAACTTTAAATTACCTTTCCAATGATATATAACTCACCTATCTAGTGTAAAAATTTCTGTTTTCATCCCTACGGAATACCTTCCCTTATTATTTTTTTGGAATGACAAGTAGCCTATAGTCTGTGGAAAATTGTGTTGTATCATAATACCAAATTTTATTAAATTCGGTTGTTCTGTTCTTTAGTTAAATCGGGACACACAGATAGACAGACAGACAAAAATTTTAAAAATGTTAAATTTGGAATAAGGGCCTCTTGAAACAAATATTTACCCTAAAAGTGGATTCAAAATCGAAATGTACAGACAGACGTAAGAATTTTATATATTAGTATAGATATTTGTAGAACAAATGTTTTCTCTAGTGTTCCCTTACCAATCAAATAATTAATCAGTTGTGGAAAAACTAAATACTATTCATAGAAAGAATGAACATACGTTAAATTTAATTGTTGCACAAATAAGTTTCGTCCGTTTGATGAAAGATGGCCTCACGTGATTGAAATTATCAGATGTAAAATATTAAAATTTAAAATCCCATACCATTAAATTAATTTTTTTATTATCTCATCTCATCGATTCACTGCTCGAAATATGGTTGATATAATTTTTACATAATTAAATTGCAATTAGTACCATGAAAATATTCAACAACACTTCACTCGTTAATCCAATTATATCTTTAAATAATGAGGAAGTTTCATCCGATTTTTTTTCCATGAATTACTTAGTTCCTTACATTTCGTTTAGTCGTTAATTAATTTATCGCATGAAAAATTTAATTATTAACAGCATTTCAAATCAATTATTTTTAACATCTTCTTTCAAGTACATAAGATTGTATTTTAATGGAATTTTTTAGGGGTTGAATTATTAATTAGCAAATATACAAGATGTATCATTAATTGTATTATTAACAAATTATTTTTTTAAAGTTTTTCATACAGACTCAAACAAATAGTTCACTTAAAAATTAAATTAATCATTGTTTGGCAAAACAAATTTCCCCAATAAAATAATTTCCTCTCAAACGTAAAAATAATTAAAAATCTCGGTTAATTAAATCGAAAGCCCGACGTGCTTCTTAAGACGAGAAAATTCGTTCAAACTTATATTTTCGCTTTATTCTTTCGTTTACCTCCAAACAAAATACTTTATATCGATACAACATTAATTCAATTCATTAAGTGTTTTCCTTAAAAAAAGAATACATTTTAAAATTTCAAGGATATCATCCGAAACGCGCAAACTTCAAAGAAAAACCTTATGAATTTGATTCGTTGTAATTAGTTTTCGATTTTTTTTTTTTATCTTTCACCAAAATTTAATTTGACGTTTCTTTGATAAATGGTGATTGCATTTAATTTCGTATACGCAGTGGTACTTTGAATAAAAAAACACAACAATATTTTTCCTTCATATTTTTTTCGTTTAATAACTCTCCAATTAGATGGCGAAAGATTCAATTTAAAATAACAATAAGTACTTTAATAATATTTGAATAGACCGTGAAGGAAATTGCGCATATAATATTTGCATTTTATTTGCAAGTGCATGGCCACTTGCATATGCTGAATAGACCAAATTAATGCGCTTGTAATAGAGCATATATTTGATTAACATAAGGTATAAAATGTAATAACATTTTCTATGCAATGAAATTGCATATATTTTAAACAACTAAGAATAATTCAAAATTCATAAACTTTTCAAACAAATATGTAAGAAAATTGGAAAAAATGTATAAAATTTAGCTACAAATATTAATGGGTCTAATTCAGTCGGTCCAGCAATGGTCGCTTGACTATTTTTTTTTCTGATTTTTTTTTTGCTGTCACCGCAACTTGTTGGTAGTTCAAATTCATCATTATTTTAATTTTATTGTTTTTAGTTTTCCAGTGGTGGTCGTATTAGTTTTACTAGGCGCAGACATTTTCGCACTTTTAAGGGTTTGCGGAAACTTGATTATCTCAGGCCCTATTTGTCCTATCAAAATGAAACTAAATGTAGTGGATTCATGAAAATATAAGCTTTAAGGTTGTTTCAAGACATTTTCACCATAATGTATTTCTAAGGGGTGAAATTTCAGCCTAAATTTTTAGCTCAAATTTGTAAAAACTCTAATTTTCACGGAAAGATTGTGAAGAAAGGGAAAGAGTCTACACGTTAAAAAATTTTTTACAAGCAATTATTAGGACATACAAAGTACATACATTATTAGCTTTCAGGAAGAAGTATATGTTTTAAATTTAAGATATGAATAACAGTTAGCCCAGAGTATATGTTGTTTTGTGTAAAATGCCTTTTATGCTAAGTATATGTCACATATTAAATGGTTAAATACATTATAGTCCTACTGAAGTATGCATTATCTTGAAATTTTGTGCTTGCAATACCTCTGCTCCTAGACAAATTTCGAACTCCAAATTTTAGGTGCATAATACTATCATACAGTACTATAATGGGGCGATATTTCAGATTTTTATCTGGTCCCCTACCAGAGATATTTAAGTCCCCTACTCAGAAAATTGCAAATTTTGTAAATTTCCAAATTTTATTTTTTATTTTAAGACGACTTAAAGTCTCAGACTTCAAATTTTGTTTTTGAATACATCTATTACCTAATTGTTTGTAAAAAAAAATTTAACGTGTAGACTTTTTCCCTTTCTTCACAATCTTTCCGTGAAAATTGGAGTTTTTACAAATGAGAGCTAAAATTTAGGCTGAAATTTCACCCCTTAGAATTACATTTAGGTGAAAACATATTGTTACAACCTTATAGTTTATATTTTTATAAACCCACTGCTTTTAGTTTCATCTTGATAGGACAAATAGGGCCTGAGATAATCAAGTTTCCGCAAACCCTTAAAAGTGCGAAAATGTCTGCGTCTAGTAAAACTAATATGGCCACCACTGGAAAACTAAAAACAATAAAATTAAAATAATGATGAATTTGAACTACCAACAAGTTGGGGTGATAGAACACATAATTTTTTTTTTTTTAATGGTTTTTTAAAAACCATTTCATTTATTTTTGGACCACTTTATTTGGACTGACCCTAATTACATCTTCCAAAAATGATTCCAATTTTTCATAATTTATAGAACTTGCTTTATTCAACGTTCTATTTTTAAACATAATTTTTAATAAATTTCTAAAGTTAATTATCAAATTTAATCATGTCCTTTAACACCCACATTAACTATTTTAATATTCTTGGACTATAGAGAAACTTTTCACTGTCCATTAAAATATTTAAAAGGGACATTGAAGTTAAACTTCATTATCTAATTAACAATTTATTCAATTAAAACCGATAGAGACTAAAATAACTCAGTAAAGTTATTTTAGTTGAAAAAATGGTTAAATTCCAAACTTTTTATTTGAAAAAATAATCTAGAATTTATAAAAAAGTAGTTATAAAAAGTTAAGTTTAAAAAGCTCAAGTGAAATCGGTTTCAATTTAAAGAATATATCATCCAAAATATTAGTTTTAATATTAGGTATACAATTATGTTTCGAAAGATTACAAAAAATGGCTGAACTATAGTTTAATTGTTAAGGGTTTAATTGCTATCTTTATTTAAGGCAAAGAAATATTTTCTTCTTTCAGAAACCATTATCTGCCAATTCGTTGAAGTTTTAACAAGAAACTTTATTTGGGTTCCACAAATGTCAACTTTTGAGCCTTCAAAACGTAATTTGCGAAAAATACTACTTCTTTGATTAAATTTCCATAAAAGTGCAGCTAATTGGCTGCATGGTGAAGGATATAGGAAACATTTTTTATCAATTGAAATATATGAATTTTAATTCTGGAGTTTTAAAAGAGGTAAATATGATACCAGTGGCCAAAAATGTGATAGTATGCTAGTAAAGTTTGTGGATGCTAAGTTGAAGGAGTTATTGGATCAAGATTATGTCAAACTTAAGAAGAATTCTTGGAAAACTTAAAGTAAGTGAAAAAGTAGTTCCCAACCATCTCTGATGAAAAAACAGGGACCTGGGGTTTCCCATTATCTTAAGTCTAAAAATGTTGAATCCATTTCTTGTAAACAATTGCTTCAAAGCCAAAAATGGAGGATGTTCTAAGATAAAATCTTGATGGATAACAGAAAATGGTTTCAATGACATACTTTCGATGGGTTCCACTTTTGTCAAATTATGTACCTAAAAGCGTAATTTGCAAAAAGATTTTTGAGTAAATTTCAAGAAAATTGCAACTGATGAACTGCATGGTGAAGGATATAGAAAATATTTTTTATCAATTGAAATATGTGAATTTTAATTCTGGCGTTTTAAAATAACTAAATAAGATACCAGTGGCCAAAAATGCGATACTATGCTAGTAAAGGATGCTGAGTTGAAGGAGTTATTGGATCAAGATTCATGTCAAACTTAAGAAGAAATCTTGGAAAACTTTAAAGTATGTGAAAAGCAGTTCCCGACCATTTCTGATGGAAAACCCGGGGTCTGGGGTTTCTCATTATCTTAAGCCTAAAAATGTTGAATCCATTTCTTGTAAACAATTGCTTCAAAGGCAAAAATGGAGGAAGTTCTTAGATTAAATCTAGATGGAGAACAGAAAATGGTTTTAATGACATACTTTCGATGGGTTCCACCTTTGTCAAATTTTGTGCCTATAAAGCGCAATTTTCAAAAAGATTTTTGAGTAAACTATGTAAAAAAGTCCAGCTAATGAATATTGACTGCATGGTGAAGGATATAGCAAATACTTTCCATCAATTAAAACATGTGAATTTTTGCTTTTTGTGTTTTAAAAGTGGTTTCTTTGATACCAGTGGCCAAAAATGCAATAGTATACTTGTAAAGTTTGAAGACGCTTAGTCGAAGAAGTTACTGGATTAACAATCCTGTTAAACTTAAGTAGGGTTCTTGGAAAATGTATAGTTAGTGAAAAGGCAATTTCAAATCATCAATCGAAGAAAAACGACGAACTAGGTTCTCCATTACTCGAACGAAATAACGTTGGATCCATTTCTTGTAAATGATTGCTTTAAGGGACAGAATTTTTGGAGAAAATTATGATGAAGAACAAAAAATTTATACATTTCGGTATTAAAAAAGAATTTAAAGGTTTTTCGCAAGATTTTTCATGGAAAAAACAAGATATGTTTAATATTCGAAAGCTCAGTAGCGCCCCACAATTCTATTCCATAAGTTATTATATTATAGGTTTAAACAGGGTTTTGTAAATATTTAATTTAATTTCCACGTTTATGAAAAATTCATATCGCCTGTTAAAGCTTTGAAACTTCGATCTTGTGTGTTTTCAAAAGACAACTTTTTTGGTAAAACCCTAAATTCTTCAACGAATTTTATTAAAATTTGATTTTCCTACCCCAGTGGTGGACATCATTGTTTTTTTTGAGCTAAATGTGACGTTAATTTAATTATTTTTGTTAATTTTTACTTTCAATTTCGGACACCACTGGACAAAATAATTAGTTATTGGTAGCTTAAAAATGATTTAAATCGGTGGCAAGTAATGTAATATTACTTGTGTAGGTAGTTATCATTATATAAGGATGGGTTGGAATATCGGATTGGTTTTTGGTATAAAGAATGGGATCCAATGTATTACCCTAAGGAACAACAGCTAGGATTGGTTTAAGGGGGAGGAATTCACAAATAATATTAAGTAATGAAACCCAAAATCAATATGTAATTGCTATTACTCTTTACAGTTCTTTCCCTGATGGCAGATTTAATTTTCCACGTGGTTGAATTCTTCCTTCTGGCGGCGTTTATACATGGCAAGGTTCTTTAAATCATCGAAGTATTTTTCTTATTTTTGTAAATCTACGATTTTAATTCGGTTTCTTCATTTTTTCTTGGGACCTTCCTATTTCTTTGTGCATCTATTATGAACTAAAATGTTTTCTATATCCTTCACCATGCAGTCAATGTCCATTAACTGCACTTTTCTTGTAATTTATTAAAAAAAATTTTGTATTGCGCTTTGTAGACCCAAAATTAGACAAAAGTGGAACCCACCGAAAGTATGTCATTAAAATAATTTTCTCTTCTCCATTTAGATTCTCCTCTACAAATATATCCCATCTAATTAACGTTTTTTCTGGTTACAACATCGAATTTTATTTGCAAAAACCAACATTTCTGACCCATTTAATTATTATTTTAAATATTAATTATGAGACCTTCATTTTATGTATAAAATCGTTATAAAAACCTGTTTTTTCATAAGTAATAATTTTTATAAGATAAAATATTTTTTCTCTGAATAATTCAGTATTAAAAGCACAAAAAACGATGAGACTCTTTCGAGTGTTCCGCTACGATTAAAAGGATTCATAATTATTAATATTCCTTTTACAATTCCTATTTATTATAATGAAATATAAATGTAAATACTCTCATTGCATCTGGGACATAAAATGCATTTGAAAAAATATATTTATCATGAACAAATATACGACTAATCCTACTATCTTTATGTACTCGACGCAAAAAAAAAAATGTTAATGAAAAATTATAGAATATTATTGCTTTTTCCTTGGATGAAATTCAAGTGCTATTATTTATTCAAATTGTCTTTATAACGCGGAAATATTTCGGAAAATTTTACTGTAATATAGGGAAAAACATATCGAAGAACCACCAAATATTTTTTTTTAATTTAATCAAAGAGAATAAATCATTTTTAAATCAATGCGGTAAGATAAACCATTAGTGATTCTCGCAAAGTAAGATCAAAGGAAATTGGATCATTATCTTCTTGCCTATGGGATTATAATTTAATTTAAAGAATTTTCAAAGGACATTTCTGTAGATATACAAATACCGAAATTTATTAATTGATTAAAAAATTCTACAATTATACAAAAAAAAATCACTATCCTGTAATAATTTCGTTCTTTAACAAAAAGTTATAAGATTTTTGCTAAAATTTCTTTGGTTCGGGAAGCTTATTTTTATTGATGATTTATCTAAAATATTTATTTTTTAAAATAATTTTAGCATTTACCATTTCAATGATTAGAGACCCTTAAAATTTCATCTTTTTTACAGTTATTTTCAGCCCCTAGAGTCCTAGACAATAATTAGTAAACTAATTTTAGGTGTATATGTTAATTAAAGACTAATATCAAAAGAACAGATAGCAAAATAATAAAGTTACAAAAAGAATTTCAAAAATGTCCAACATGAGTTTGATTTTACCTCAAACGAATTTACAAAAAGTACTTCATTTGTATGTGATGCTATAGCAATGCATTTTGTTGGTCTCTTAATTAATTATGGAAAACTTTGTAATGTTTTACAAACATTATAATTAAAAACAAATTTTACGAAAACCATTTTCGGGTCTGGATAATTTCATCAAAGTAAACATAAGCATATGAATTACCGTATTAAATATTTAGGGATACTACGAAGTGAAAAACCATTAAATTTAGTCAATAATTTGGAAATGAAAGTATGTTAAATCTTATAACGTTTAAAATAAACAATAAACTACTCCCGATATCAATCAATTGTGGTTTTCCAAATTTATCCTCGAAAAAATTGGTATTTTTGTGAGGCAATATCTAAAAGCTTTCAATTCCAGAATTCTACAAGAGATTGCACAATCTTAAAGTTATCTGAAGTCTAAAATTCCGGACTTAATTTAAAGTTATGAATTTATAAAATTTGGCCGTAATTTCATCCGGTTTTTTTTACCATCAAGTAACTTTCTTTTAAAAACATTCAAGTTTAAGTCTTTTATAATTATAGGCGAGAGTCATTAAGAAAAAGTTTAATTAGTTATTCCAACGGCATTTATGTGTATACCTACATATCTTACCAAAATGATATTTTTTTCTACAGATTACTAATTAGTGTTTGATCTAATTTTAATTAATCCATTATTCCCTCATCCATATGACCTTAGTATTTATTAATTAAGAAGACAATTCAGGTTGTTTAAGATCGGTTTTTTTTATTTAATATTTGCTTTATAAATTAGCTATGTTATTTTTTATTTATTGAATTTAAATTAAAACTATTATATTGTTTGTGATTCAAGAGCCTGAAGAAGTTTCGATACGTAACGAAACGTGGCTAATTTGAATATTAAAGAATATTAAATAAAAAAAAACCATCTTAAACAACCTGAATTGTCTTCTTATTTAATACTAGCTGATCCCCGCAACTTCGCCTGCGTAACGTAGGTGTAGGTTATGTTTTCTTTTCAAATTTGCCATTTGTAGTGGTATATGAAAATTTTTAATTTTCTTATTTCTTTTACGAAAATCATAATCATACTTAAAAATACTATTTTGTCAACTTTAAAAAGACACATTTAATAAATTGTTGCAAAGAATAAAATTGTTTTATGCAATAAACAATTAATTTTCAAAAAATATTTATAAATTCCTAAAAAGAGTATGTCTATTGCGTATAGTTACGGTAGGTATACCTACTGTAGACCAAATAATCTGTTAATCAATCAGCATCTATACATAAATAAAAAATATCGCCAAGTTCGATAAAGTTGGTCTTAATTATAGGTAAAATGCGGCGACCATGCGACATTTTTCAAATAATTTACATTTTTAAACTTGTGGTATCTTTCGAATGGAATGTTCAAATTGAATAACTCAAAAAGTTATATAATGGTATTGAAGCAAAATTAAATATGAAGTCATTTATTTTGATAAGGATTAACCCCAAAGTATTAATAATAGAGCTTTTATAACGGTGGCATTTATATATTTTATTTTTTTTGAAAAAAACACTTATTGTGACATAACTATAATAGTTAGACATATGCTGTTGCTCTATTTTTTGTATATAATGATATGTTCTGCAAAATCGTTGTACATTATTTCGTTCTATAACCAATAGTTTTCGCAGCGCACCCGATAAAAGAATGTTTTTTGGTAATTTTTTCAGACCTTGGGTTACATTATTGGAGTTTTAGTGTGGATCCCTAACTTTTTTGAAAATTTAAAATAGTTTATGATCACCGGAAATAGTGTAGCTTCCCAATAGTGAAAGAATTTTTCAAATCGGTCAAGTAGTTTCGGAGCCTATTAAAATCAAACAAACAATCAAATATTTCCTCTTTATAATAATAGAAAAGCTGAGATCTGAATTTTATCATTTATTTAATAATGTAAAAAGGGTCTAGCAGGATCCACATGGCGAGTTGGCCCCCAAATAGGAACCAATGTCGAAACTTATGTTAAAATATCGGCTTGATATGCAAACAAATTTGAAATACTTTTCACGACCAAATTCCTCGTTGACCTTGAGATATGGGCAAAAATGTCCCCCCGCATGGCTATTTTTCAAAGTTATATATCTCAAAAACTAAATAAGCTAGAGAAGTGAAACCAACGCAAGGCTGTAAGTTATTTGACAGAGTATATCATATATTTTTTTGAAATTTTTAGAAAAAAAAATTATACAAAAAAATCCAAAAACCAAATAAAATATTTTTTTTTATGTGTTCCACAATAATATCCTTAGCTAAATGAAGAAAACCAAGTAATTCAGATGCCGTCAATATGTACCCAGAATTATTTGGAGACCCATAGTATTCCAGTTGTAATAAATTATAGCAGTGACGATTATTTTTTTTTTATTCTTATTTTAATAAAAATTGAACACTAGTTGTTTTTTTTTTCTTTTGGGATCAATTATTTTGATCTAGAAAGTAATCATCTTAAGAGTAAATATAGAAAAACAAGAAAAAAAAACTAATAAAAAATTATTGTTTTATGTTTCCTTAAACTTACAATTATGAAAAAAATATATGTTTTGTTCCTATATGTGGCCTATTTTTTATTGAAGTTTTGTCAAAAAAAAAGTTGGTGAAACACTTCGAAAAAAAATAAAACCGAGGTATACTATTAGGCGTGAATTAAATTTTATTTTTTTTCAAGGTGTGGCACCAATTATTTTTTCACGCAATTTTTATCGATTATAGTGCTCATGTAGAAGCATAAAATATATTTTTTTCGTGATTGACATTTTCAGAGAACACATAAAAAAATATTTCATTTGTTTTTTGTTTTTCTGGAATACTATGGGTCTCCAATTAATTCTGGGTACATATTGACGGCATCTGAATTACTTGGTTTTCTTCATTTAGCTAAGGATATTATTAAGGAACACATAAAAAAATATATTTTATTTGGTTTTTGGATTTTTTTGTACAGTTTTTTTTTCTAAAAATTTCAAAAAAAAATATGATATACTCTGTAAAATAATCTACAGCCTCGCGTTGGTTTCACTTCTCTAGCTTATTTAGTTTTTGAGATATATAACTTTGAAAAATAGCCATGCGGGGGGACATTTTTGCCCATATCTCCAGATCAAAGAGGAATTTGGTCGCGAAAAGTATATTAAATGTGTTTGTATATCAAGCCGATATTTGGACATAAGTTTCGACATAGGTTCCTATTTGGGGGCCAACTCGCCATGTGGATCCTGCTAGACCCTTTTATATTTAATCAAATGCTCTGAAAAAATATAAGTAAGATATTTATATTCTAACAAAAGAGTTTTTCCCATTTTAAGAACACGAAAACGAGCTAAACAAAACACTTTAAAGTATGCAATTGTAAACATGGATTTTTATTCTTTCAAGTGCATTTACAAAGCTCAGAAAACTGCAATCCAATAATTCTTGTTGCTGTTTATTGTCACGATATTCGTCATTTTATTTCATTGAAACAATTCAATTGAATTTGCATCGTTGATTTCAAATAAATAGTCCTGTAAACTAATCTGGAATAATCCGGAAGCAACAATAGACTACTTAAATTATAATAAAATATACTGCGTGACATTCCCGCATATTTTATTCCTTTTCATTGTCGTGTTTGTGGGAAATTACATGCAAAAGCGCTGGTTAATTGATGTCGGATGGCTCTATGTCGTTTGCGGAAAGAAATTTATTTTTACTAGGACTTAATATACGATTGCCCGATTGCCATTAAAGTAAATATTATTGTCTTATAATGGAATGAAAAATATACGAATGAAAACAAGTAATTTTGTTACTACTGTAATTTAGGGGCTCGAAAACATTCAAATTTGTAATAATTTATAGTTGGAAGTAGCAAAATGAAACAATTTATGACTATAAGATTTGGTTGATACTTTATCATCTATTTAACAGTCAAATCCAATGCTTTATCAACAATAAAGGGGACCATTAATTTAAGAAAAAATTGTTAAAATTTCTACCGATTTTTGGGTTCATTAATTTATTTTTTAGCCTAAAATAAATATATCAAAAAATCTTTTAGTCAGTGAAAATTTTCTTCTGTTGATCCAAAAGGTAATCACGTAAATATTTAACACTTTTACTTGGATTATTTCCAGTTTAAATTTTCTCTATATTCCATTAAACTCTTAATAAATCTTCCCTAAAAATTTCATAAGACAAAAACAATTTTCTTACGACTTTTAATAAACATCTTATTCAGTGGAAAACATTGCTTATTTGTTGGAAACTCTTTGGAATTTTCTTATAAAATAACTTTGGTACTTGTTTCAACGATAAAATGAGATGCGAAAAAATTCTTTCGTTTAGATATGTATAAATATATATAGGGATTTGAAAAAAGTTTCGAAAAATCCTTCAATTAATTGAAATGAAATATGAACAAAATTCAACTGGCGAGCAGTGATGAAACTAATCAAATTATAAAAGCTTTTAAATTCCATAAATGCAAATCATTTTCCCGCATAGCACATTAATTAAATTCATCTACGAATAACTAGCACCGATTCACAAAACTTCAATTTCACAATGAAAAACTAATAATTCACAATATATATATGTTCTCCATTTCTCACTAGAAATAAAAAATGTATCATAAAATAAATCAGTAGTTCTCCACTTTTTATTTATTAGCCTCATTGATTTATTCGAGGAAATCAATCTAATGTTTTCATGGCGGTTTCATATATTGATTGAATTTTTCTAGTCGACCATTTTCGAAAATAATTTTCTAAAATTAAATTGACTAAATCGCCTTAGAAGAGGTTCAAAGAAAGAATTGGGTTAATCGATTTTTTTCTAGTACATTTGGGATGGTGGAATGGAAATAACGTAAATCTGTTGGCAATTGAGAAGAATATGTAAAAGTGTAATTTAATGTTATTTTTTTTAAGGAATAGACACCGAAAAGAATGACTTAAAAGGATCAAGCTTAAAGACGGGAAAGTGCTTTTTTGTCTTTGTAAAAAAGCTTTGAAAAAAATTCAATTACGGTTGAAACATTTTCGATTTTAAATAATACTTATGTGCGAATTGAATTGAATTTTTCTAAAAAAATATTTTTTTAAACTAAACAAATTAGGCTTTAAAAGCTGCTCTTATTTTAGAAGTAGAAAGTGTCAATTGAATGTTCAACAAAGAAAATAGTTTATTGTTTACTTACTGGTTGATACCTGGAATTTTATTTGTGTGGAATATATTGTATGGATCAAAGACTGATTCAAAAAAAATAATGAATTTCTTTTCTCCTAATTATATCGAAAATATTGTTGGAAATGACAACAAAAAAATCCTGTGAAATTTTAAGCTCTTAATATTAAATATTAAGAGGTGCCGCATCGCAAATTTCGATTTTCCGTTTAAATAACATGGGAACAATATTCTCTTGCACTTTGGAATTTTATAGCTCACGTTGGTGACAATATTTCGGAATAACCAAGGTATATTCTTGTAGAAAATTGAACGATCTACAAAAATGGTTTGCAACAAGTTTTTGATATATTTATTCCATCAAAAGTTATTCGAGGTCAAAGTTGAACTAAAGAGAAATTTTAATATTTTTTCAATTTTTTGACGCAACCATCAATTTTATGAAAAAATTTTAAAGGACATTTTTTGTAGAGCACTTTTTTCTATAACTTATATTAATAAAAGTTTATGATATTTTTCACAGATCCTAAGTTATTTGCATTAAACTTTTAAATTAATAATATTCCCTAAATTATTATATTTTTAACATTAAAATTGTTTTTTATTACTTAGAACCTGTAAAAAATATCAAACCTTTTATAAATATAAGTTATAGAAAAAAAGTGCTTTACAAAAAAATGTCCTATAAATTTTTTTCATAAAATTGATGGTTGCGTCAAAAAATTGAAAAAATATTAAAATTTCTCTTTAGTTCAACTTTGACCTCGAATAACTTTTGAAAGAATAAATATATCAAAAACTTGGTTAGAGACCTTTTTTGTAGATGGTTTAATTTTCTACAAGAATATACCTTGGTAATTCCGAAATATTGTCACCAAGTTATAGAAAAAAATTGCTCTACAAAAAATGTCTTATATAATTTTTTCATAAAATTCATGGTTGCGTTAAAAAATTGAAAAAATATTTTAATTAAAATTTCTCTTTAGTTCAACTTTGACCTCGAATAACTTTTGAAGGAATAAATATATCAAAAACTTGTACAAGACCTTTTTTGTAGATCGTTTAAGTTTGTACAAGAATATATCTTAATAATTTTGTAATATTGTCACCGACGTGAGCTATAAAATTCCAAAGTGCAAGAAAATATTATTCCCACGTTATTTAAATGGAAAATCGAAATTTGCTATGCGGGACCTCTTAATATTAATATTAAGAGCTTAAACTTTCACAGGATTTTTTTTCTCATTCCCGACAATATTTTCGATATAATTAAGAAAATAAAATTCATCATTTTTTTAATCCCCATTCAATGAAAAGTTGCGTAAATCATACTTACTCCAAAGCCAGGGAAATCCAAGGATATCAAGCGTCTCAAAAGAGTGTCAAAACTTGACCTGACAGATCGATTTTAGTGATATTTGCGCCGTTTATTTTGAAAGTGAGTTAAGTCCATTTCAAGAACAATCCCTATAGTGTTATTGTTTCTAACCATAGAATCTTAAGATACTAGGAGGAGGGAATAATTGGCGTTTTTGTTAGCAACTAAAATAAAATCAGTAATTTCTGAAAAGTTAGCAGTTAAAAAATTAACATACTTTGTTCTAATTACAAGAAGAAGAATCACCATATAGACCCCGTCCTTGAAATGGACTTACGCCACTTTCAAAATAAATGAGTCATTTGGTGTTAGTGTTATTATATTTAAGAATACTTTTTATACTATAATTGTTTTTAGAGTATTGTATCGTTGTTTCACTAATTTTTAATGTTAGTTGTGTCATTGGACACAACTAGCCCATGAATGTTGCATGTGTGACTCATTGCAATTATTGCTTAGAGACAGATGGTACAAAAACAAATTTTTTAATTAAATTAAAAAAATGTTTTAAAAAAAATATTTGGTATATTTCTTGGAAATAATATCTAAAAAATTAAAAAGTACAATGTTTTGACTTCATATCCTTAAAACTATGGCTTCTAAGGACAGAATGTTGGATTAGAAAAATAAATTTTATTGATCAGCTTTTCGAAACTGCCATGTTTCTTAGCAACCTCTTTTTCTCATCTTTGTTGGGTTGTATTTTCCGGGAATAATTTGATACTAATCAAATTTAATATCAAAATAGAATTTCCACGCTTACACGGGCAAAAGTACGTAATATAGAGTTAAATGATAACACTTATGCATTTTCCATTATATTCAGTAATTGGTTTCTCAAGTGTTCTTTAATGAAAAATTCTTGTGAATAAATACACATTGGTGGGGGGATGTTTCGTGCAAATATGTGATGGCGCGAATTTAATTGCATTAAAGAGTCAATTCAATAATAATAATAATAGATTACATTGTTCATCAAAGATTGCCAACAATTTGCGTACATTTTAGTTTAAAAGAAAGCACCAATGTTGTTTTAAATTTGTCGATAAATATTTTTCTTGGCCCAATGATTTGTACGTTTTTGATGTAGAATTGAATGACAAATATTTCAATGATAAATATTATTCCTTGGTGCAATCTTAAAGACATAAACAGTGATGTAATTACGGCTATTTGAGGAAAAGCTTGATCGATTAGTCAAGGTTAACATATCAATTGCGCAATTTAATTAATTTTTTGTGAGAGGCACTTTTTTATTTGAAACAAAAATTTTCTTTAGATTAAATAGAATTTTTAAATGTTCGTTTTGCAAGATTTTTTACGCATCATTTTTTACGTCAAAGGTTAAGTAGAGAAAATAAAGAGAAGAAAAGAATATAGCACAGATTCTTTTCTCGATCAACCTTTCGTCTTAATGAATGAACGATCAAACGAAAGTTTTCAGGTCAGGAAAAATTTGATTATCGTTGTGTAATATGTTTTATTGGGAAATGATTTTCTTTAAAATCTAATAAAATTGTTCAAGTGTTACAATACGAATTTATTCTATAGTCTAAACAATTGTCTTATTTCCCAAATTAAAACTTATTTTTTCCTTATTGAAAATCTAATCAAATATTTGGTTCTACAAATTGTTTTTGGGTTGTTATCAATAAAATTTCACCTGCAAATTGATTTTTGTGAAATCATTGGGGATAGTGAAACACTGAAAGGATATTTGAAATAGTTATTAGCTTTTATTTAGTACTAAAAAAGTATTTAATTTTTAGCACCACATAATTGATACAATATAAAAAAATACGTAAAATTAAGGGATTTATGATTTTCTAAAATGAAAACAAGAAAACAGTTTTCAACGCTGTTAATTGTGGAATGATTAACAATTTTTTTTTGCATTGTATTTATGAACTTATTTCTTAATTACCCAAATTGAAAAAAAAATCAAAATATTTTATTTAATGTAGATATTTCAGCTTAAAACTTTTAGACATTAGACGAAATTTTAATGAATATAACTCAATTATGTGGTTTGTCACTTTTCAAATTGTTGGAAAGTTTTTGTGTATTTTCGTTGATAATTGCAATGAAAAAATAACTTATAATTTTATATTATAACTTTATCTTAGTCAAATTATGTAAAGTGAACTCATTATTTTAATAATTCTATTTTTTTTTTAGTTACTAAAAGTATTTAATTTATTTTTTCGATGCTCTTTGACAACTTGCAATAAAAATCCGTACACATGAAAGTTTGATGATGAATATCTTTTGAACGGTTAATTTAATCGCCAAAAAATAAGAAACCATTTTTATAGAACAACTAATTTTCAACAAAAATTTGTATTGCGCATTGTATAAGAGTCATTTATTGTCGAGTTATAAAATTCATAAAGAAAAATGAAATTTGTCTTAAAATAATCTAAATTAAATCCTTATTATCTTTCAAATGGTGAGGCTTACGGAAAAAATATATAATACCTTTTTTGTAGAGCATTAAATTTCCTAAAAAATTCTTTCAAAACATTTTTCTGTACAATCGATAAATGATGAGGTATGAATTTTTTTCTATTGGACTGAGAAAAAAATACAAAACTGCGATGCGGAGGATCTTCCTATTAAAATTAAGAGCTCATACTTGGTGAGAATTTTTTTAAGGTGTCTAGCAACCCATTTTTCCGTGTCACTTGTAAAAAAAAATAATTGATTTTTTTGACCCCCCCTAATATACTTACGGTTTTAGTTTTTCTAGACCTAGCAAAGGCTTTCGACACCGTAAATCACAAAATCTTGTGTGAAAAACTTTGGAGTCGTGGTATTAGAGGTATCCCTCATAAACTACTCGAAAACTATTTAACTAATAGAGAACAACGTGTTGTTATCAATAATAGCATTAGTACGACTAATACTGTTAAAGTATGTGTTCCTCAAGGAACAATTGTGGGCCCACTGCTCTTCATTTTGTATATCGATGATATTTTTAATTTTCTACCTGAAGGGGCTCTAGTTTCAAATGCGGATGATACAAATATACGTTGCTCTGGCAATACTTGGGCTGAAGTCAACCTTATTTTAACTCGATGGTTGATCAAAATTGACAATTGGTTAAGAGAAAATCAGTTGTCTCTCAATATAGATAAGTCTACGTATATTACGTTTGGTAGTTACATTAATAGAATTCCTGATAATTTCCACCTTAAAATAAATAATTTTGATCTTAAAAGTGTAGTTAATTGTAAGTATCTGGGACTAATTTTCGATGCGCACATGAAATGGACCTTATATGTCTATGAATTGACAAAAAAATAAGGTACTTTTCATTCATATTCATTAAACTGAGCAAATGCTTAAGCCCCTCAGTATTAAAAACTATTTATCATGGGTTATTTGAAAATATAATCAATTATGGCATAATTGCATGGGGTGGGGCTTATGAAAATAGTCTCAGGCCATTGACTACTATCCAAAAACGCTTTATTAATTATTTCATTTCACGCAGTATTGTTGATCTACCCCTTGGTATCAGGGAATTATTTATCATCAATGCTTTAACATAATATTATAGTGAGTGTAAAGCCCAATATAATAATAAGAATAAATAAATTAGATCTTATTTGTTAACGCTGCGTAAAACTGAGAAAACTATCAGCACTAGAATCCATATCTTATTGCGATAAAAAAATTTAATAAATTGCCCAACCATCTTAAAACACTTAGTTTAAGGCGAAGGAAACTGAGGAAAATATTAATAAGCACAATGGGTACTTTTAGTGACTAAACACTGGCATTATTTAATTTTAAATTAAAATTGTATTTATTTATTCTATTGGTAATTCTGTTTTTACTTTGTTACTTTTAATTTTGTTAAACCGATTTAAATATATGCAATTGTACATTGCATTACATTACAATTGTAATATTCCAATTCTATGTAAAGATGCTGTGCATCTCTGTAGAATGCCTACTGGAAGTAAAATAAATAAAAACAAAAAAAAAATGTTGAGAAGAATTCAAAAGAAAAGCCATCTGAAAAAGCATGTTTTCTTTGCACATTTTTTAAATTTTAATTCATATTAAAAATATTGATTTTTTCATAAGCCTTTAAAATAATATTAGAGAAAAATTTTTTGTGTAACTTTGGATTAAAAACGTCAATTCATATTTCAATTTTTTAAATCTATAATCCATCTGTGGAATATAAAACAGTAAATATTTATTTATGTATCAAATATTGCATGAAAACTTTGAAAAATAAAGATTTTTTTTTACTCAACTATCAGAAAAATTTAAACGTATCGAAAAACAATTATATATAGCATAATTAAAACCTATTAAGGGAATTCGATACAAAGCTATGTAAATTCGGGGTTGCAAATATTTACAATATTCTTCCCTTCCAAGCTTAACTTGGATTATATTCAAAAACTTATTAAAACTTTTTACATTGTAAACATATTTTTTTTTTTACTTTTATTTTCAAATAAATTGCACAATCTGCAAAGGGTTGTAATAACTGCATTCAATCCATAGTCAAAATAATTATATAAAACATTGGTATTTAATTATTTAAATTGGAAACATAATTTTTTCAATTCAATCTCAATTGACATCTAAATCAAAATCAATAAAGTTGGCAATAATATTTTCGATTTTCCAAATTTAATAAATTTTTACATACTTGAATTATATAATTGTCATCTTGATTAATCGAGCTCTAGGTAAATTATCACTTCAATTACTTTTGGCATTAAATCAAATGAAATTATTTAATTAAGAACAAATGAAATATGAATGAAGCCAAGTAATGCACTTGTATCTAACGACATCACCCATACAGATCAATGCAATCAGCTATTAGCCAATGGGATTGCGAGATTTACAGATGATCAATTGTTTTGATTATTGAAATTTTTAAAATTCAACTAAACCACTCCCACAATCAGTCAATGCTTCAAACAATGCACAGTCGTACTTATTTACGTTATACGAGAAATTGATATAAAGCGGGGTAGTGATTTTTATTTATTTATTTTTTTCCCTATGTAATACTGTTTCAAAAAATTTGAATAAATTCAAATATAATGAAAAAAGGTATTTAAAATGTTATAAAAAAAAATACAGCAGTATTAAATTTGTGATCTGGAATTTTTTTTTTTTTTTATCTCCACTTAATTGGCACAATCTGCCTCTTGGCAATAATTGCAATTTGTCGTCTTGTCCTGCTCTTGAGTTGGTTGTGTCCACCAACACAACTCAATATTTATTAATTAGTTATTTGTTCTTATTGACTAAAATTAGTTTTATCCACCTTTAATTAATTAAATTATTTAACTTGATTCAATTATTTAATAAAAAAAAATATTTTTTCATCGATTTTATACCGCTTTATAGATGTTAATTGTCTATAACAAAGGCATTTATATATCCCAAAATTATGTTAATGTTTTAGATCAATTAATCCAGTTAATTCTTACAAAAACTGAACTAGGGATCTGAAATTTCCAGGATCTTAGGACATTATTAGTAACTACAATCTACATAGTTACCAGAGTTCATTAAGATGTCTTATTGGAGCCGAGTCACCATATCTATACCCCGAAACCCTTTCAAAGATTGTCTTCTAATATTGAAAATAACCAAATTTATGTCAGAAAAATAAATAAAAGCTTTTATGGACATTGAAGACCTTACAAATTTTAATAACTATTCCCTTAACTATTTACTCAACTTCAATATCTCCAACATCATTAATCTTTTGACATCTATTGTGCAAATTTTTAATGCCAAATTAGTACAAATCAATTTATCATACTGGAAAATAACAAGAAATTGCATTAAGAATATTATTTACGATTTTAAATTTTTTTACTTCCTAAAAAATGAAGTAGCAATCGATATAAATATATATTCGATGGAACAACTTTGAGTCATAATAGATAAAACAATAGCTACCACTCTTAAGTTATAATTTTTCTTGTTCAAAATTTTACACTATGGTAGCTAATGCAGGTACACTAATGCAGAATGAAATTATTTATTTGGATAATTTTTGAGAATTTTTCAGGTAATTGGTTGGTACCAAGCATATTTGGTAGTTTTTCGACAATCTGACATATATTTGGTACCATTTTTTCCCTTAAGACCTTATTGCTTATCTAGCTGCTCCCCGCGACTTCGTCTGCGTAACGTAGGTGTAGATTGTATTTTCTTTTTAAATTTTGTTGTGGTAAATGAAAATTATTATTTTTCTTATTTCTTTTACGAAAATCATAATCATACTTGAAAACACTATTTTGTCAATTTCAAAAAGACACATTTAATACACTGGTACTGTGAATAAAATAGTTGTATATATTGATCAATTAATTTTCAAAAAATATTTATAAATATCTAAAGAAAATATCTAAAATATCTAAATTTATTTATTAATTACACTTATTAAATTCAAAATTTCGATTGTTGATTAACTCTACATTTTCTCGTATAAACCTAGTCACCCCTTTTACTCTTTTAGGGTAGGAATTTTCCAAAAAAAAAAATCTTAGCAGATGTTTACTTTTTAAAAGGAATACATCGAAAATTAAAATTTCATTAGTCAGAGGGGATATATAAATACAGAATTTTATGTATGCACGGTTTTAAAAACGTATTTACTTTATATTTCAAAGAGGCAATTTTTTAAAATTTTAATTGAATTTACTGTGCTTTTTATCAGTTCAACCAAAAATATTTTTACAGATTATTTTCTAACTTTAAATTACCTTTCCAATGATAAACAACTCATCTATCTAGTATAAAATTTTTGTTTTCATCCCTAGGGAATACCTTCCCTTATTATTTTTTTGGAATGATAAGTAGCCTATAGTCTGTGGGAAATTGTGTTGTATCTCAATACCAAATTTTATCAAATTCGGTTGTTCCGTTCTTTAGTTAAATCGGGACACACAGACAGACAGACAGACAAAAATTTTAAAAATGTTAAATTTGGAATAAGGGCCTCTTGAAACAAATATTTACCCTAAAATTGGGTTTAAAATCGAAATGTACAGACAGACGTAAGAATTTTATATATTAGTATAGATGATTTTATCATTTTTGGTTTGTACTATTTGGAAAACTCCAAAATATTAAAGTTTGATTATAAAAAATCCATTTAGCATTTGAAGACAATTAATTTACTTGGATAAATTATATTAAATTGTATTTACAATGTTTTTGGTAGCAACTTTACGTTATCCTGTAAAACTCAAATAGAATACAATATTAAAATTTTACTCCTTCTGATAAATGTCTATCCATTTCATGTTAATTTAAAAAATAAAATAAAATCAAGTTCATAAAGCGTTATAATCATAAAATATCATCTTCACAACTTTGAAATATGAAATAAACCGATAAAGTGCAATTGAATATCTAATTTTTCAATTTGAAAACTTAAACCTGTATATTAATCAAATTAAATAAAGTTTTACTATATTATTAAATATTTTATGGTTTGGAATCGATACACTTTTCGGCTCCATTCTTTTTAACCATTTTTTAACTTTTTTTCATTTTTTTTAACCATTCCAGTTCTTCATTTTATATTTCTCATTTTACTACAATAATATACCCAAATAATAAATAAAATAAGTTACCAATAATATTACCAAATTGTATACAATTCTGTAATTTTTGCATCAATATCATTTCTATTTATGAATTTTATGTATATTCCTCACTGCTAAAGCATAGCTTTAATAAGAGTAGGTTTATATTAAAACTATAAAGCTTAAGCTTTCAAAGCCCTTTAATTTTTTACCAAAAATTGGAATTTTTTTTTTGGCAATCCCTGCATTTGATTTTATTTGTCTAAAAATCATATTTACTGAGGAACATTTTAGAAAATTCAAGAATTTTACCAAACTGCAGCTAGTGGTGCAATTGTTGCATGAATTTCAACTTCTTTTTGTTGAAAATAACAAAAAATATCCCATGAAAAAAAACACAAGTTTCTCTGAAATATTTCCACACCAATAACAAACTATATCAACTGGTGGATACTTTGAAATGTATTGAAATCGAAAAATTCAAGCTACACGAAAAGCTTAACGTTATATTTGTTGATAAAATTATAAAGAATATTGTGAAAATCTATTGGTCATTTCCTTTATATCGTTTAACATTTGTAGTTCACTTGTAAAATAAGTTTTTTATCAAATTTTTTTTTTTAGGAAAATATAAATGTAAAAACTAACATTTCTGCAAACTGCAGTCTTGCACTATCATTTCAATTGCGCTTGGATTTATGCAACAATAAGTTTTCCACGGAAAAAAAGTTAATGAAATAATTTCCAATTCACCAAACCACAATAAATTCCTCATTGAAAAATCACGGATTCTTCGAATTTTCGAATCGCAGCCATCAAACACTATCGACACGTTTGAGATGGAAATTTCTATTGTTATCAAATGATACAGATCAGAGAGCTTTCATATTTTCAACGCGCGAAATAATATCAATTGGGAAAAAAACTTCCAATTCCAATGTAGTTTTACCACATCAAATATTATTTGAAGTGCTTAAATTGATGGCTATAGAATCGAACGCTATTGTTGCATCTTCTCTCACTCGAATTCATGACAGTTCACCACCAAAAAAAAAGAAGCGTTTTCAATTTATTTAAAACATTTATTAAATGGTGAGAATTTTCCCGATTCAATAATGGAAAATTAAATTAAATTTTTGATTTATCTACGCCGGACTGTTGATATTCGACGGAAAATAAAATAGCGTTCTTGTTTATTTTCATTAAATGGTTTGAGTGGAAAAAAGTAACACAAGAGTTTCATTGCAAATATTTACCTTACGATTACTGTTGATCAACTTATGGGTTTTCATTAAGTTTTTCACACTTTTTCCACACACTATTTACTTCAATCAACAAGTGTCCTGGTTATTAAAATCTTTTTTTTCCGAGGAAATAACGTGAAAACTTTTACAAACTGGTAATAAGGATAAAGCCGAAGTTCCGAACTACGAAACGCAAACTTTGGAAGTTAATCGCGGGAATCGTTCTCGTATGATCGTTGAGAGCGTCGAATGTACTGGTTTTCGACGCTGTGAAAACTTTTCGTCGAACTGGATTCGTAGAGTCGCACGATTTTCACGCAGGCGTTCTGCATTGGTGAATTGCAAAATTTTTAGAAAATGCACTCCAATGAAAATGCCTGGCAAAACTAAAGAGTTTCGAATTTATTTGAACAGGTGTTTTCGATAAAAATGTAAGTTTACATTTAGGAAAGCAGTTTCTGTGCTTCTAAAATCAGAGGTGAAGACACATGACTTCCTTATAGTCGAATACAAATTTGCTATGTATTCATGATCAAAAAATCTATTCCACATTTATTAAAGATAGCTGATCCCCGTAAGGTATTTTATTTTTCTTATTTCTTTTACGAAAAATATAATCATACTTAAAAACACTTCACACTCTTGAAAAAGACACATTTAATAAACTGTTGCAAAGAATAAAATAGTTCTATGTAATAATCAATTAATTTTCAAAAAATATTTATATATATCTAAAAAGACTATGGTCTATTGCGTATATCTACGGTAGGTATACCTACCGTGAACCAAATACTTCGTAAATTAATCAGCATCTATACATAAATAAAAAATATCGCCAAGTTCAATAAATTCGGTCTTAATTATGACTAAAAAAAGTCGAAAGTTATCAAAATACTCGCGTCAAAATAACCCCATCTCCCTTTTTCGATTCCCGAATGAACTTTTTTCCAAAAACTATTACACTATTGCAATGTACAACACAACCGCGAAATTGAAATTTGTACAATTGCACGAAACCAAGTTCTTCCATAATCATGTATAACCATTATGTATCTTTAAACTTATTATTGAAATATCTGAATTTCAACTATATAATTAAACCATATTGGATAGTCCAGAGTTCACCATACACGATTTGGCGTATGCCTTTTGCTCTGGAAGAGGATTTTAAATTTCTTTTATCATTATGATGATATGATTATTTATTATTTATCATTATGATGATTTCTGGCTGGAATTGCGATTTTTTTTCGTGATCCCTTTCACGCACTTGCAAATAAAAGATATTATTCCCCTCCAAGAAAAAAACCTGAATCCACCCTTGTCTGTTAGAGTAGGAAATTTCAAAAAAAAATCTTATCACATGCCTACTTTCTATAAGGAATACACCGAATATTAAAATTTCATCAGTCAGAGGAATATATAAATACACGATTTTATATATGCACGGTTTTAAAAATGTATTTACTTTAAGCTTTAATTCTATTGTTATTATTATTACTATTACATTTTTTCGTTAAAATTTCCTTACTGAGAAACCCTAAGGACCTATTTACAACAATTTTGTAAAAAAAATAATTTATCGTCAGATTATTATCTATAAAAACATTTATATTTCAAAAAGGCAATTTTTTGTACTTTAAATTAAATAACTGTGCTTTTTATTAGTTCAACTAAAAAGATTAACTCCGATCATTTTTTAACTTTTAAATACCTTTGCAATGATATAAAACTCGCCTATCTAAAGTAATTTTTTTTTCACCCCTCAGTTGCGTAGGGGATACATTCCCTTATTTATTTTAAGGAATGATAAGTAATCTAACGTGTGTGGGTAATTGTGTTGTATCTTAATACAAAGTTTCATTAAATTCGGTTGTTTCGTTCTTTAGTTAAATCGCCAGCGCACGTGATGTAAGAAAGGATTTTAGTAATTTTTTCACACATGATTGGAGTTTTAGTATGGATTCCTATTTTTTTTGAAAATTTAATATACCCTTTGTTCACCGGAAATAGTGTGGCTTCTCAGCAGTGAAAGAATTTTTCAAATCGGTCAAATAGTTTCGGAGCCTATTCAAAGCAAACAAACAATCAAATCTTTCCTAATGGCTAGTAACAGATTGATAGAAAACCCACTTCTATGAAAATGCTGGGCAAAAATAAAGACTTTCAAATTTATTCAAACAGGTGTTTTTGATAAAAATTTAAGTTTACAATTAGGAAAGCAGTTTCTGTGCTTCTAAAATCAGAGGTGAAGGCACATGACTTCCTTATAGTAGAATACAAATTTGCTATATATCCAGGATCAAATTAGAGATTCTAAAATCTTTTCCACATTTATTAAAGATTGATAGAAAATTATTTTCTATGAAAATGCCTGGCAAAAATAAAGACTTTCAAATTTTATCAAACAGGTGTTTTCGATAAAAATTTAAGTTTACATTTAGGAAAGCAGTTTCTGTGCTTCTAAAATCAGAGGTGAAGACACATGACTTCCTTATAGTAGAATAAAAATTTGTTCTGTTCTCAGGATCAAATTAGAGATTATAAAATCTATTCCACATTTTTAAAGACTGAAAGAAAAGCTCACGTTTGTGATGTTTGTAATGAATAATTTCCTCCCAAAAAGTAAGTAAAGAGCAAGATCACGTCAAGTGGACCCCCCATTTTCCACTTGATCATAAAAATTAAGTCCATGTATTTATTGTATAAGTAGTTAGTATGAAAAATTGATTCCCCAAACGATTTTGAAATTTTTTAATTTTAACAACATTTTTTGTTACAATGAAAATTGTAGGTACTTTTAATTAAAAATTCGATTTTAAATCAACTGTTAATGATAAATTAATGAAATTTTCAGGATTTGCTGTCAAATATATATATTTTAAGAAAACATTAATTACTAAAAATTAATTGTTTTTTATCATATTGTTTATTAACTTTTAAATTAACGAATGAAAATTTCATTGATTTCTCGGTCAAAATTTTAAGTTTTTTTTTATCAGTCACATGCGTTATTTATCTAAGCTTAAGATTCCGGAAGAAAATTTCACTGCTCGCGATTAATTTAAACAATATGAATTTATTTATCACAGCGCGCCGGGTGGCAAGTGCTGTCATTGATTATTGTCAATTGATTATTCATTAATTTTTGCTGTTCAATGTAATAATAGAAAATTATATTATTGCATTGTCTATAACAATTTTACAAGGATAAAATTTCTCTATTCTCCGCCCGGCACGCTGTGATAAACAAATTCATATTGTTTAAACTAATCGCGAGCAGTGAAATTTTCTTCCGGAATCTTTAGCTTAGATAAATGACGCATGTGACTGATAAAAAAAAAACTTCAAATTTAGACCGAGAAATCAATGAAATTTTCATTTGTTAACTTAAAAGTTAATTAAAATTATGATAAAAAACAAATAATTTTTAGTTATTAATGTTTTCTTAAAATATATATATTTGACAGCAAATCCTGAAAATTTAATTAATTTATCATTAACGGTTGATTTAAAATCGAATTTTTAATTAAAAGTACCAACAATTTTCATTGTAAAAAAAACTGTTGTTAAAATTAAAATTTTTCAAAATCGTTTGGGGGATCAATTTTTCATACTAACTACTTATACAAAAAATACATGGACTTAATTTTTATGATTAAGTGGAAAATGGGGGGTCCACTTGACGTGATCTTGCTCTAAAGAATCATTTAATCATTTTTCAAAAGTCATAAATGTATTTCAACTAGAAAAAGATTGGTTTGTAATGTTTGCAGCAAAATATTTCACTGAAAAAACTATTTTTTGTGCACATAAAGTAGTTAATTATAATATTTACAAAATCACGTGTGCGATGTTTGTAACAAAAACTATGTATTTTTCTTTCATTAAGGCATAATATTTCAAACATTGAGGACCACAAAAAATAAAGATTTTTTTTTTATATTAAAGTCAAAATAAAATTTTAAATAATTTTTAATAATTTTAAAAATTACATTTTAGAATCCGGTGTTTATTTTGTTAATCAGAATTAGGTTGGCGTAAAGCTTTTATATAAACGAAACTTGGGAAAGTTTTTGGTGTTTATAAGCAAGTGTTGTAGGCTTTCGTCATGTGCCAACATTTCAAAGTAAACTGTGCACTAAACTGGGTGGGCCATTTAAAATTTGGGATTTCATTTAGCTATAAAATATAAACTAATAAATATTTTTCCAAAATTTTTGCTTTAAGGGGGTATTCTGGTCTAGAAGCCTGAATTTTAGGCATTTTTTCAAGTGAGATAAAAAAAATTAAAAACATTTTTCCTATCCATTTTTAATATGTTTTTTATTGACATTTTGAGAATATAAAAAAAAATAACTAAAAAAAAAAAAAAAAAATTCGCCGAGGTACAGGTGGAGTGGGGGCTTCAAAAAAAAACGGTGCGTCCTGGTTGAAATGATTTCAACCCTTGTAGAGATCTAAAACAAAAAAATCAAACAAATTTTTCATTAATAAAGATGTCGCTATCGGGTTAACCATTTTCAAAAAAAAAAATAATAATAATAACAAAATGGCGTCGACTTGAAAAAAAAATTTTTTACCCGATTTTTTCGACCTTTCCGATTTTTTTAAAAATACTTAAAATCAATTTTTTTTAAAATCCGAGACAGACGCAAAACGACCTTTTTTTGGACCTTTCCCCCTCTCCCACTTTGAGGGGGGGAGGTTTGGCCAATTTCAGAAGTTCAGTACCAATAAGACGTGTTGAACTATAACATTCTCTAGTTTCAAGTCAATCCGTCGGATAGTTTCTGAGAAATCTTGTCTCCCAGTTTTAAAAAGTTGATTTCGAGAAAAACGCATTTAAAATTTTTTTAAGATATTTTTATATGTTATTATCAATGTATTCAATTTTTATCAGTGAAAATACATTAGTCAGCTATTCCAGGACCATATAATATATCGACAAATCCTTTTAACACGTTATTCTTGAATGTTTTAAGAAGACATTTATGTAAAAAAAAAAAATGGAATTTTTTTTTTCTGACGGTGATCCACCCTTAATTACTTAAATTTTTGTTTAATTTTTGAGGCTTAAAAATTTAATGTCCAGGAAGTAAAAAGTAACAACTTTTACACCTAATTTTTGCTTTAGATTGAGACCAAAAAGCTGCTGAAGCAATTTGGGACGTTTGTAACTTTTATGGATAAGGTGTCAGGCTAGTCTACAGCATGGGGTAGGTTTCCATAGTTCAAAAGAAGAAATTTCGACGATAAACTTCGTAGTGGAAATACCTTCTTTATTTAACGAAGAGTATCTCTATGTACTTCTGAAAAAGAACGGCTATCAACAATTCATGAATTAACTTGAGTAACTTAATTTTTTATTACTTTTGAAGTTTAAAAATGGAATATAAAATTCAGGAGGTAAAAAGTAATAACTTTTACAAAGATTTTGGCTTTTTACTGAGACCAAAAGCTGCTAAAGCAGCCTAAGACATTTGCAACGTATGTGGAGAAGATGTCAGGTTAGTCTACAAAATGGGGAAGGAATGCATAGTTCAAAAGTGGAAATTTTGACGATGATAGCACACTTTGCAGCGAAAAACCTTCTTTGTTCAACGAAGAAACTTTCTAAGCACTTTTGAAGAAGAATAATTACCAAACAAGTAGTAAATTGGCCAAAAAAATCAGCTGTGGTCATTAACCGATCCTTAATCATCTTTATTCAATGACATTTACCGAAAAATTGGGGGTCTGGGGGCCTTACAAACTTATCAAAAATATTGGAATTCATCTTTAAATTGCTTATGAGAAATGAGAAATGTTGCATATACTTCAACATGAAGAAAAGCTCCAGGAGATAAACCAAAGTCAAGAACCAAACTTGACCTCCATCCAAAGAAGACAATGATCTACATTTGGTGGAACTTGGACGACTTGGTGTACTAAGAAATACTAGAAAATAATGCCACATTTTATTTATTATCACTATTGATTTTCCTTTAAAAAATTCATTGAAAAAAACTTTACAAACTTATGGCCCATCCTAAAAAGAACATTGACTGTTTAATGGCTACATGTGGGTTTTCCGAGTCCCAAATACCAAAATTTTGCTTATTTCTTTAACGTTTTTGGTGAAAATGTTCTTCATCAGAAAAAAAATCGGTAATAAAGTTTGTCTTCGGTTAAATATGATCTTTAGCCCATAAGACGAACCAAAAGCTCATGAAATAATTTCAAAGCATCAACTTACGGATTAATTAAAGTTTTTAATCCTTTGAACTGATATTTTTATAAAAAAATGGCTTCTAGGAAATGCAAAAAATGTTTAATTCTTTAGTATGATGAGGAGTTGATATTCCTGCACTTTTTTAAGCAAAAGCGCTAATATTATCGGATGTGAAAATTAAATGAGAACAGAAATGGGTTGTTTTATCTATTAAGTATCTATTTTCTAAAAATCATTTCATTTATTGAGTTGAAGGCATGTTTTCTTGCTTAATTTTCCACGCAAAATTCTCAAAGCTTTGGTGGAAAGCTTGCCAACTTTGGTAGCAATTTTTCAATATTTCTCAAGTATTTTTCAAGTCTAAAGCTTTCTTTTTCTTAAATGTCAATATTTAACTGTATTAATAACAGGTAGTTCAAATTTAAAGCTCTAAAAAGCTCACCCTATATCTACATATCGCATATATCATACGTATACATTTGTTATTTCATATTATGTGTTGTTCTTTGAGAGTTTCTTCAACTAAAATGTGATAAGTTTCGCATTAAAGATCAACAAAGATCAAAAGATTAGAGTACATAGTATACATTTGTTTACTGCATGAATTTCAAAATTTCTATTTTCAGTGGAAAAACGAAAGAAAAATTATGTAAACGGCAGAAAATTCAATGAAATCACATCTCTTATCGAAGTGCATTGAACAAATCAAACTGAAATTTCAATTAAATGCATTCAGCTCCAAATAAAAGTTATTCATCTGTTAGTGACAAATATTTTTTTGTGTCATCAAAAAAATGCATTCAACATTAATAACTTCCATTTGGAAAATATGACTTTTATACAGACAATACTTGTCATCCAATCATTCAAAATCTTCATTGAAATAATTCATCAGTTCTGGTAATTTTTCTCTCTTTTATGTTTCATATAAACATCAAGTCAATCTTTACCATTAAAAGCTTTTCAATGGGAATTTTCCTTATTAATTTTTATTGATTTTATTTGTTAAACACATCAAATGATGATGAATTTCGTGTCTTATAGCCATAAAAAGTTGTTTATAAACAACGGTGCAATAAATTTCATATATATATTTCATTATTTTAAAACCTCAATGATATTACAAAACGAGGAATAGTTGGAGTTATAAAATGTGGGTTTTTTTTTTTTGGGAGATAAAACTGGCAAGATTTGAGATCATAATGGATGAGCAACAGTCTGAAACCCCAGAGACTAGATGCCCCCTGTTGATATTTTGAGAAACGACACGGCCAAAATTAAATTGCCTTTTTTTGTGATGTTGAATAAAAATATTATGCAAAAAACTAGAAAAAAATAAAAGGAATTTTATTGCTTAAAAAGTTTATCAGAGCTGCAATAAATAAAGAGAAAAATTGAAAATTTGTGAAGCTCTATATTTGAAAAGACAAAAAAAAAGAAAAATGCAGTTTTGCAATGAAATTATTTTCATCGAAAATAAAATTTATCTACTTTCATGATAAAATATCTGATTATTTTTTATTTTTTTTTGGTCAGAAAACGATTTATGAACTTATCAACTTTTCATTGTAACACTGGAAAAACCTTTCAAAGATAAAGATAAATAAAACCAAAATTCGATGCAATTTCTAATTTTTCTCTAAAATTGAGTAAAAATAAAAAAAAATCGATAGAAATTATAAATGAAGTATTTAATTACGATGCTTAAACAGCCACTTAAATGCAATTTTCAATTCTATTCTGATAACTTCAACGTTAAAAATGCATTCTAGTCGTCAAGACCAATTGTAGAAAATATTAATGAAGTCTTGAAATTAATTACAATGAATACTATCGCAGTATTGGTATAGAATTGAAAACAAATTATTAAACTATTAAAAATGAATATTTAAGTGATATGTGATCTAATAGTCTCTTATTGGATATTGTTAGTCACCTCATTGGATACAATTGCTATAGCATTGAAAACAAATCATAAAATTATTAATAGTAAATATTCAAATGATATTTGACCGAGTAAACCAATTAGTCTCTTACTGATTAGTTGTGTCATTGGACACAACTAACCCACAAGTGTTGAAAGCTACATACATTGCAATTGTCAAGAAAAAAATGGTGCAAAAATTTGTCAAAAAAATGTATAGTTTCATATTGTGACCATTAGGGTGGATCAAAAAAATCGATTATTTTTTTTTTACAAGTGACGCGGAAAAATGGGTTGCTAGACAAAATTCTCACCAAGTATGAGCTCTTAATTTTAATAGGAAGATCCTCCGCATCGCAGTTTTGTATTTTTTTCTCAGTCCAAAAGAAAAAAATTCATACCTCATCATTTATCGATTGTACAGAAAAATGTTCTGAAAGAATTTTTTAGGAAATTTAATGCTCTACAAAAAAGGTATCTTATATTTTTTCCGTAAGCCTCACCATTTGAAAGATATTAAGGATTTAATTTTGATTATTTTAAGATAAATTTCATTTTTGTTTATGAATTTTATAACTCGACAATAAATGACTCTTATACAATGCGCAATAGAATTTTTTGTTGAAAATTAACTGCTCTATAAAAATGATGTCTTATGTTTTGGCGATTAAATTAACCGTTCAAAAGATATTCATCATCAAACTTTCATGTGTACGGATTTTAAAAGTTTTTGATGAGATATTCGAAAAATTTCAATTTAGAAGTGCAATATTACATTACTTTCACGTTGGTAATCGCTTTGGCAAACTATTCAAGAATTTCGCCTAGATAAATATTTTTTATCCTTAATGTCAGCTTTCTTCTAATTCCTCTTGGGCTTTTGATTTAATTGATTTAAAAAGAGGCGATAAAAAAAATTAGTTCAAAATATTAACGATTAATAGCTGGTAATGTGACCCAAAGATGGCCAAAATAGAATAAAAGATCTGGAAGATTTTACCCAGAGTTAGATCCCTGTTATAAAAAGGCTTTTTGTTATAAAATAGGCATTTTGAAATCATTTCATTTATGATACTTTTAATAACTTTAAATGACTTCTAATGGCTTTTAATAGGTTTTTTAAATTTTAATTTAACCTTTTTTAAACGGGGATAGCACTAGAAGAATATTGCGTACCATTAGTTAATATCCTTTGAGTAATAGTCAAAAGCTTACTTTAGACCTCCTATTGCTCGAAATTAGGTCAACGATAAATACCAAATGACCAACAGAAGCCAGAATTGAGCTGTAGAAAACATAGTGTTCTACCAAAAAAAAATCCAAGTTTACATAACTTTGATGACCTAGCATAAATTCCAGGAATTTGGTTTAGGAATCCTTGCTCATTTAGTCTATAGTTTGGAGTTGGTATCGACCGATTGTCTTTTGTTTTACCCGTGACAAACCCTCTTGATCGTGAAAGCTTGATTTCAAGAGAAGCTTGTAAAAATTGGATATCTCAGATTTTGGCTAATAAGACCAAATTGTTTGGGGAAAATTGCATGGAAAATTGTCATTGATATATATTTTATTTATTTCCGAATCACAATTAATTAATGAATAATATGATGTATGTCCTATTACTTAATTTCTTCTTTATTACGACACATTTCAACAGTTTTTGACAGTCATCATCAGGTAATCTTTTATTTTATACTAGCTGAATCCGGCAGACGTTGTCTTGCCAGCCTATGGTTATAAATAAATAAATTGAATTTAGCAAAAAAAAAGCTTATGAATTATTAGAATCACCTCCCATATCAACCCGCAGTATCCCTCACTGTACCAATTATAACTTACTTTCAATATATACGTTTATCAACTACGTTTAGAGAAAATTTGCTCTGACTTTAAAAATCACTGCACCATCATAGCGATGCAGTATTGACAATTAGTGGCTATTTTATTGGCCATTGAAAAAGTCGTTTTCTTGCGATCGCAGGTATGTTTTCGACGCAAGAAAAAGATAAAAACAATCTTTGAAGCGGATTGTATATCGTGACAAAATTTCAGCTAAATCAATGATAATTTTTTTGAGTTTTTAAAATCTACATTAACCAACACCACAATTTTATATATGTAGATAAAAGATAGACTATTCATTGTTTGTTTAAATCAGAGGTTGTCAAAGGTAGCCAACCCGCGGACCACAAAAGGCATCTTTGACAATTTTTTCGACCCGCGATATGCATCAGGCTTTCATTAAATTTATACCTTTTATAATGACCAAATTGGTGAAAACCGAAATATAAAATGATTACAGTGTATCTAAATTTAGTATGGAGAGTTTGAGATATAACTTCAAAAGAGGTTCCCGGAGTTATGATATATTTCCGAAGTGGCCCGCAATATCATTTGTATAGGCCACCCCTGATTTCATTTACGCTGATTTTTCGATATCTTAAAAAAGAACATAGTTTTTTTAATTAAAAAATCCAATTAATGGGTGCCCATTTATTTATTTTAATCGACCTTCTTCTGAACACTACTTTTGTTATTAATAATTAAACGTGAATAGGTAACCTTTCCTTCCGAAGAAAAATAAGTTGAACTTAATTACAAAGTTTCTATCAAATCAGTAAAGCTGTCTTTAAATTGGAACCATAAGTAAAATCAGAATAATAAATTGGTACAACTATTTAGATTATTCTTGTCTGTGACCTTCATTATACTTTTTTTCGGGGGAAACACTAACATGTACCTGAAAAAATAATATTATCGAAATCGATTAACCTGTTCTTCAATCATACGGTAGAATTCAGGTAGACAAATATTGAAGTACAATTTTTTGACCTTTGCTCCATAATGACCATTATTGTGAGCAAAACCGAATAAATTCCAAGAAGGTGTTAAATTGAAAAGAATTTTACCTGTTCTCAACTTGTGATAATAAATAATATAGTAATGAGAAAAATGCAGATTCAAGGGTGTAATTTATGGAATCGGAAAAAGGTGTTATTGTATTTATAATTGACAACAAATTATAAATGTCTCAAACCAGTTCAGATTACTTAAACAACATATTTATATTTGCCATTCTCTCATTTTGGCCTTCAAGTTTTAACTATGTTATTTCATATCACCAATTGAGCATATACTTGAATTTTTCATATATATATAGCTGATATAGCTGAACCCCGCGACTTCGTCTGCGTAATGTAGGGGTAGATTATATTTTCTTTTCAGATTTGCTATTTGTTTTGGTATGTGAAAATTTTTATTTCTTTTACAAAAAATATATTCATACCTGAAAACACTATTTTTTCAACTTAGAAAAGATACATTTAAAGGTGGATCACCGTCAGAAAAAAAAAACGATTTTTTCTCCATAAATGTCTTCTTATAACATTGAAGAATAACGTGTTAAAAGGATCTGTCGATATATTATATGGTCCTGGAATAGCTGACTAATGTATTTTCACTGATAAAAATTGGATAAATTGATAATAACATAAAAAAATATCTTAAAAAAACTTTAAATGCGTTTTTCTCGAAATCAACTTTTTAAAATTGGGAGACAAGATTTCTCAGAAACTATCCGACGGATTGACTTGAAACTGCAGAGTATTATAGTTCAACACGTCTTCTTGGTACTGAATCTCTAAAATTGGCCAAACTTCCCCCCTCAAAGTGGGAAAGGGGGAAAGGTTCAAAAAAAGGTAGTTTTTTTAAACTTTTTTTTCAAAGTCGCGCCATTTTGTGAATTTTCAACTTTTTTCGGATTTTCGAGGTTCAGTACTAAAACAACGCATTACCAAAATCTACTTTCTTTGGAAAATCATGATCCGACTTCCGGTTTTCGAGAAAACTTGTCTCCCGTTGGCCTCCTCATTTTTGAGGACCCCTATTCAAAGCGCTGTAAAAGGGGGAGGGGGGACATATCGGGACAAATAAAAAAAAACAGTTCAAAACTTCAACTTTTACATGCCGAAGACCGTTTTTTAATATCTCTAAAAAGAAATGGCAGCAGTTTTAAAAAAGTTATTTTTTTTTACGTTCCGACGTTGATCCACTCTTAATAAGCTGAAAATTTAATGTAGCCTATGTTGAACGGAGATAGTGTAGGTTCCCAACAGTGAAAGAATTTTTCAAATCGGTCAAGTAGTTTTGAAGCCGATTCAATATAAACAAACAATCAAATCTTTCATCTTTATAATATTAGAGTAGATTTCCTGATGATGACTGAAGAAGAAATTGAGTCATGAGACATATATTATTGTAACAGAAAGGGGCAAAATCTGTCTCTCTCTTTGTTCCATGCCGGCACGCGATTGGCTGAGTGACTACTATCTCTCTCCCACCAATGCGAATGTACATATAGATTGTTCTGGAAACATCTAGTAGATGGTGGAACGTTCGCAAACATTGGAATCTTCTAGAATGTTGGGTTGCGGGTATATAAGGCGCTCAGCTCAAGCTCAGAGACAGTTCTGTATCACAGTTCTGTATAGAAATTCAGTTGTGAATTTCCATTACAAAGTGATTATTAGTGTGATTTGATTTAAAAGTGATTATTTTGACAAGTGTAATAAAAAGTGTATACAAGTGTAATAAAAAAAGTGATTGTTAAGTGTGAAAGTGATTATTTATTTCCAAAAGAAATTAAAAGAACGAATAACGCCATCTCAATACAGTTTTGAGACGTCACGTTACATTATATTATTTATGGGAAAATTGTCATTTAATTGCTCTTAAAGAAAATTGACATAATAAATTTGAATTAATTTAAGTGGGGTTTACTATGTCAAATAAATATTTCTTTCTCCCCAATTTCATTAGGAGACTAAATCACCAGACTTAAGGATAATTAGACGAAACTCGTTTAACGAAAAAGCAATCCTTTGCATTGCCTAATTCGGCCAAAATCAATAAATTTTCAATACAATACACAGACATAAAAAATTTGAAAAATTCTTATCACGAAACATCCATAAAATTGATTAGTTCATTTGATGATTTCTTATTTTCTCTTCTATTTCAAAAGTCATTGACAACAACAACAAAAAATATGATATATTTCAAATTTTTTTATTATTTTTTTTTTTGAACTCAACAAAATTGAAACGACAGAAGCTTTAACAATCTCTGATTGTTAAGATGGCAACAAAAAAAATGTATAGATATTTGAATGAGATAAAGAAAATTTGAATAAAGAGTCAATACTTCTCCGTTATTGCAGATATGAAATCATGACGTTGATTTGGCTTGATTTTTACAGGTGTAATAAAATAAGACATCGTAGACATCGTACGTATATATACACAAACTAAAGTATTGCGATGATGATCTGTTTACAAGACCACGACAAGGTACCCACATAGTAGAAAATATAATAAAATTGTGACAGAATATAAATTGAAAATTCATATTAAAATTTACCACGCGTAACTGTCGCAAGGATTCACCAAACAATAGTCTCAAACATAGAGCACTTATATTTGCCAAATAAAAATAAGTATACAATTTAAAGTAACGAGAGGGAAAAAAATCAAGGACCAATTGACATTTTTTCTATGTTCTTTCGAACTAAAGTGAATGAAAAAACCAAACTGCATTTTTAAAAAAAAATTGTTTAACTATTGAGCTTTTTTTCCATTCTACTGGGATAGTATTTCAAGTTTTATTAAGCGTGAAACCACTACAAAAAACTTGGAAAATCATTCTTTTAATTTCATTTTTCCAGTCTTCATTCATTACATTTAGTGGATTGTGTTCACAAGAATAGAAGTGGCACGGGTTTTGGTTGTTTTGTTTGGTTTTCCCACTGATGGTAGCAAATGTTAACAGAAATTCATTCACAAAGGATTGCACTCTATTGACCTCAAGCTTTATTTATTCGCCAACTTATACCCAAGTGAAAAGAGTGTGTTATTTTCAACTTATCCAGAGTAATTTCCATTTGAAAAACGTTAATGGATTAAATCGGTGTTTCTCAAACTTTTAATAGCCTTTTTTTTCGGTATAGATATTTGTAATTGAAACTATTCAACTTTCAACCTGTTTCTTTAAAAAGAATAAAAAAAAATGAATTACTAGACAAGTTTCCCAACACAAATTCTCATAACTAATTCTAATGAAATAATGCCAATTCTCCACAATTCAACAGTGCCACAGGATAGTATATTTATGCAGAAGTAGCCTAGAATATAAAAATTTATGTTCTGAAGAATTTAAAGACGTTAAATGGACGTTCGAAAGTATGAAATGAGGAGCTTTTATAAAAAATAAAATTTTCCTAAATAAATCGACCACTTCTTTAAATCATATCTACAGAACAGATATTAATAAGTCGACTTTGAGGAAACCACCTCCAACTTAACTCCAATAAAAACCGGTGTACATAAAAAAAGCATTTTCGGAATATGCCATTATCTTGTATACAGTTTTAACCAGAATACAAGACACATCCATATCTGTTTTCTTTGACAATACAGCGATATTTGCTGACTATGTACCAAATAGGGAATTACAAAAATTCCAAACCCACGTCAAGTTCTTAGCGAAATAGTTTCAGAAATGAAAAATGGAAGTCAATAGTGAGAAGAAAGTCAAAATAGCATTGAGTACCACGAAAAAAACATATCCTCAAGTTAATGAAAATCAAGGTTTATAAAATACACAGGTGGCCTCATGCGCTACGTGACGTATCCAGAAGAAATTCGTACGTATCTTCAGACTGGTTCAAATTTCAAAATTCTTCGTATTACGTCATATTTTTTTTCTAATGGGGCAACCTGTGTAATAATAATAAACCTTCAATGAAAATAACGTTCCAGCTCCTATGAAGTTCCTATGAACTATGAAGTGAAACCTTTAGAAATAATATTAGATCGCTGGTCTAACGTAAAAACTTCATATGACTGCAAAACGGAAACAAATAAATATTAAAATTACATAAATTTGATGGCCTTATCGAAAAACACTGACCTGTTATACAAAACCATAAAAAATCCAATGGGGTCCTTTGTTATTAACCCGTTAACAAAATACAACGAGTCCAATCAAAGCATTGCCCCCTAAACTGGACTAAAAAAATCGTATATTTTTTTTTGAAAAGTATATCGAAAATATTTTTCAAGGTGACAAAAAAAAAATAGCGGGAAGGTTTGAGCCCTTAATATTAATATTAAGAGGTCTATCATCGTTAATTTCGATTTTTTATTTGTACTTTCATTTTGGCGTCAATGCTGCCAATCTATCTAGGTAAAAAAATTAATCTGCACATATATTTATAGAAAATTAAATTTCCTACAAAAAAGGTTTCATTAAAAATTTTTGCCAGACATGCCGTTTCCGAATAATCAAGCTTCAGACATTGATATGATTTTTAGATTTATCTTATTTGTTTTGGAATTTTGTTACTAACGAACAAATAAATATAATGAAATGAATAATATAGATTCTTGAAGGGAATTTAATTTTCTACAAAAAAGGTTTCTTACCGTTTTTACATAAAATCACTTTTTCAAAAGTTATTCGCAATTAAAGTTGAAGGAAAAATTAAATTATTATTTTTTTCGTTGTTGAAGTAATTTTGAAAGAGTGATTTTATGTAAAAATGTTAACCAACCTTTTTTGTAGAAAATTAAATTCCCTTCAAGAATCTATATTGTTCATTTCTATATATTTATTTGTTCGGTAGTTTCAAAATTTTAAAATTTCAAAATAAAGAAGATAAATCTAAAAATTATATCAATGTTTAAAGCTTGATTATTCGGAAACGGCGTGTCTGGCAAAAACTATCAAGGTAAAAAAAATTATCTGAACATATATTTAAAGAAAATTAAATTCCCTACAAATGATGTTTTTTAAAAAATTTTGCCAGACACGCCGTTTCCGAATAATTGAGCTTTAAACATTGATATAATTTTTTGATTTATCTTCTTTATTTTTCGAACAAGCAAATATATAGAAATGAACAATATAGATTATTGAAGAGAATTTAATGCTCTACAAAAAAGGTTTCTTAACCTTTTTACATTAAATCACTTTTTCAAAAGTTATTAACAATTGAAGTTGTAGGAAAAATTAAATTATTGTTTTTTTCGTTGTTGAAGCAATTTTGAAAGAGTGATTTTATGTAAAAACGTTAACTGACCTATTTTGTAGAGCATTAAATTTTCTTCAAGAATCTGTTTTTTTCATTTCTATATATTTATTTGTCCGTTAGTGACAAAACTCCAAAATAAAGAAGAAAAATCTAAAAATTATGTCAATGTTTAAAGCTTGATTATTCGGAAACGGCGTGTCTAGCAAAAAATTTTATAGAGACATTTTTTGTAGGGAATTTAATTTTCTATAAATATATGTGCAGATAATTTTTTTTACCTTGATAGTTTGACAGCATTGACGCAAAAATGAAAGCACAAATAAAAAATCAAAATTAAAGATGATAGACCTCTTAATCTTAATATTAAGGACTCAAATCTTGCCGATATTTTTTTTTGTCACCTTGAACAATATTTTCGTTATACTTTTCAAAAATAAAATAATCGATTTTTTTGGTTCAGTCTATTATGTATTCTACTAAATTAAATTTGATACTTTTTCCTTTTTACAAAACTAAAAATATTAAAAATTTTTAGAAAATATAATTTCAAAATAAGGATATAGTCTCGATTATTACCCTACTCTAGGGTAAAAGCCCTGATTTGAAACCCATTAAAAATATATAGAATTTGATGGAGAAAAAAGTGGTTAAATAAGTGATCACATCAGAAAATTTACCCAAATAAAATAATATTAATAATTAGAGTCACTATTCACAAATGCAGTGATCATTATTGCCCTACATATACAGCTGATTGAAGCTTTAATAGCAGTAAAAGGGCTTTAAGTAAATATTAACCAATTAAGTTTAATTAACAAGATATTTAAAATGATCATAAAATTTATTTTTCAGTAAATATGTTGTTGGTTTTCGGCACATTATTTGGTAATAAGTGTAATAAATTAATTTTTTATAAGAAAGTTAAATTCAATCAAAAATTTAAACATTAAATAAAATAGCTAGTTTATGAAACGATTGAACGATGGATCTTCTGGGACGTCACAATTGAAACCGAAATATAAACCGATTATTGCGTAGTCAAATTAAAAGCAATAATAATTTACTTTTACTAAATTTTCCATATTTTCCGCCACTAAAAACATTTCCCTTCCTTAAAAATTACTCTCAATTATTTTTCTATGAAAGATTGTTTAACTATGTTTATGTTGGGAAAAACGAAACTTTTTATAAATCATTTCAACACCGAGTCTTCTAATAGAAGTAAGAAAAATTGTTTTTCCAAGCGATCAAACTTTAATTGCACTTTGAAGCCAGAACCAGTGAATGATTTTCTAAAGATTTAAAAAATATTGACATGACAGGAAAATGAGGAAAATCATTTATTTTCTATGAAAAATATGTGTCATTTTATATAAATTTATATGAAGTTTATAAGTCGTTATTTATTTTAGCAATCAATAAAATAATATCGAAAATTTGAGGAAAAGTTTAGTAAATATTAGAAATTTCCAATTTCAAAAGTGTTGACTAAAACAAAAAGCTTAGAAAAAGCCATGGGAAAGTAACAATAAAAAATTGGCCCCCAGAAAAATATTTGAACCATTTTTGGAGGGTACTTTAGTGCTAAAAGAATACTCCATTTCATAGTCCAAGTTTCAGCTTTCTATGTCTTTTTTTTGCAAGTAAATCAAAAAAAAATTATTAATAAGAAAATTTTTTTTTTCTCAACAATAAGTGAACTAATTTGACCGAAATTTGGATATATTATGAAAGTGTATAAATACTTTACTCTGAAAAAATAACAGTCATTAATCTTCATTATACTATAAGAAGCAGATGATATTTATACTTCTCTGCTCTGATGTCTAATTATAAAGAGATTTCTAAAAGTAAAATTAACAGGTTTTTTCTTAAAAAAATTTACATAGTAAATTAAAATTCACTTTTCCACACTAAATTTCAAACCCTGTTAATAGTTTCAAGCATTAATATTTATTTTGGATGATTTAAACATCTTTACTATTTTGATGGGATTTAGAAGGTTTTGTACAGGGATGACATTTTAATGCCGAGCCAAAAGGAGCTTTTTTAGGCATTTGAATTTCATGATTTTTTGGCATTTTTAAATTAAATATTTCTTAGATTTAATCAAGTAAAGTTTAAAATTAACAACTAAATTATAGGTATTAGGTGAGAATATTTTTAAAACATTTCTATTAATTTTTTTAGTGTTTGTATCTTTTTGATAGCTCATTGGTCCATGCAATGTTAACATTTAAAATTATCTCACTAGATATCAAACTTTCCTGAAAATTTGATATTTTTCTGGCCTGTTTGCGTTTTTTCGTGAGCTAATGTTTATAATTTAAGTGTAGTTTTTCTTCTAATAATGCAATTGCAATTTTTGTCATATCTTTGAGGAATAAGATAACCAACCCTTATAGTGCAAGACTACTCAGATATTGTTTGGATGGTAATCTATACTAATATATAAAATTCTTACGTCTGTCTGTACATTTCGATTTTGAACCCAATTTTAGAGTAAATATTTGTTTCAAGAGGCCCTTACTCCAAATTTAACATTTTTAAAAAAAATTTCTGTCTGTCTGTGTGTCCCGATTTAACTAAAGAACGGAACAACCAAATTTAATGAAATTTGGTATTAAGATACAACACAATTTCCCACAGACTATAGGCTACTTATTATTCCAAAAAAATAATAAGGGAAGGTATTCCTTAGGGATGAAAACAGAAATTTTTACACTAGACAGGTTAGTTATATATCATTGGAAAGGTAATTAAAAGTTAGAAAATAATCTGTTAAAATATTTTTAGTAGAACTGATAAAAAGCACAGTAAATTTAATTTAAAATTAAAAAAATTGTCTCTTTGAAACATAAACCTTTATATATACAAAACACATAATTGATGTTAATCGCGTAATGGCTTCTTCTACCCTAAAAGAGTAAAAGAGGTCACTAAGTTTGTATGAGAAAATGTAGGGTTAATCAACAATCGAAATTTCGAATCTAAGAAGTGTAATTAATAAATAAATAACAAATTAATAATAAGTGTCTGTTTTTGTTATATCATTTTAATAACAACATTTTAAGTAATTTCATTTTACTTAATTAGTATGAAAGTTTAGGAAGTAGGAACTTATACCAAATACCAAAGAGGCAGTTTTTAATTTTTGTTTGTTTTTCAACAATCAAACTTTTTTAAAATCTAATTTTTATGAACCAATGATTGTGACCTGGAGTAATTATTTAACATTAAGGGAGCAATTTTTTGTCATATATTTCATTATCAATCAAAAAATAAAATCTTCCAAACCAACTTTTCTTCGGTATTTAGAAAAATTTGAAAATCAATTATTGTTATTGAAAATAAATAAAATATTCGAATTTCCTTCCACGCTTTCTATCTAATTCCAACATATCTATTTACGTTACGCAGACGAAGTCGCGGGGATCAGCTAGTGACTTATAAGTTGAAAAATTCAAACTTCAACTATCATACACTTTTATGCAACGCAAAAATCAAAACTTTCTCTTCGATATCTCGAATATTATTATACAATAGTTTCAAAACTAATTACAGCCAAGTTTTTCAAACTTTCAAATATATATTTTCTTTCATTTAAAAAATAATTAACTTCCACCTAACATTTTCTACGTAATTTTCTTTCGAAATATCGCTTCTTATTTTGTGAACAGTTTCTGCATTTTATATCGCTTAAAAACAATTTCTTTTTCAATAATAATGAAGCAAAAGTATAAGTTTTGCTTATATATCGACGGATTTCAAGTTTTGATTCAAATTAAAAAAGTTTTAATCGCACCATACAGATTTATTGATTGCAAAAGTTTACGTCGTCGACAGGAACAGGAAAATAATGTGTTGTTAATAAAAAATTTTCGATATATGTAGGGAAATTATACAGTGTTTTCCTGGAGTGTTTCGCATCATCATGTGAGTTGCTTAAGGACTTGGAATCGGGATAATTAACCGATCGTCATCAGTCATGTGGAAGACCGCGAAAACTAAACTCATCACAGTACCAATCAGGATATTAAACTCTGACGTGGAAATTAACACAACCCGTAGCATAAAATCAAAATTAGTCAATAAATTCAAGGCACAAATTCCGTTTCGGAACAAATTTTATGCTCACATATCAATTGTTGATGAACTCTTATTGTTATTCTGGGCTTTAAAAAAATTCATTGAACTTTTCCATCATCAAAATTAAGTTGCACTTGTGACGAAAAAAATTCAGACAAATTCACCAAAAAAGATGTATAAAACTTTCGATATGTTCAATAAAATTCATTTTTGCATCAATGCAAATAAAATACTTTAGGAGCAGTCCAATTCAATCGGTCCAGTACTGGTCACTTGACTATTTTTTTAATTCTGGTTTTTTTTTTGCGGTCACCCCAACATGTTGGTAGTTCAAATTCATCATTATTTTAATTTTATTGTTTTTAGTTTTCCAGTGGTGGCCACATTAGTTTTACTAGGCGCAGACATTTTCGCACTTTTAAGGGTTTGCGGAAACTTGATTATCTCAGGCCCTATTTGTCCCATCAAAATGAAACTAAAAGCAGTGAGTTCATGAAAATATAAGCTATAAAGTTGTAAAAAAACGTTTTCACCTAAATTTAATTCTAAGGGGTGAAATTTCAGCTTAAATTTTTAGCTCTCATTTGTAAAAACTCCAATTTTCATGGAAAAGATGTAAAGGAAGGGAAAGAGTCTACACGTTAAAACTTTTTTTACAAACAATTAGGTACTAGTTGTATTCAAAAACAACATTTGAAGTCTGAGACTTTAAGTCTTTTTAAAATAAAAAATTAAAAAAAATTGGAAATTTTCATAATTTGCAATTTTCTGAGCTCAATATCTCTGGTGGGGGACCAGATAAAAATCAGAATTATCACCTCATTATAGTACTTTATAATAGCATTATGCACCCAAAATTTGGAGTTTGAGATTTGACTAGGAGCAGAGGTATTGCAAGCACCAAACGTCAAAAAAAGGCATACTTCAGTAGGTGAACATAATATATTTAACCATTTAATATCTATACTAATATATAAAATTCTTACGTCTGTCTGTACATTTCGATTTTGAACCCAATTTTAGAGTAAATATTTGTTTCAAGAGGCCCTTATTCCAAATTTAACATTTTTAAAATTTTTGTCTTTCTGTCTGTGTGTCCCGATTTAACTAAAGAACGGAACAACCGAATTTAATAAAATTTGGTATTAAGATACAACACAATTTCCCACAGACTATAGGCTACTTATTATTCCAAAAAAAAAATTAGAAAAGGTATCCCCCAGGGATGAAAACAGAAATTTTTACACTAGACAGGTGAGTTATATATCATTGAAAAGGTAATTAAAAGTTAGAAAATAATCAGTAAAAATATTTTTAGTTGAACTATTAAAAAGCACAGTTAATTCCATTTAAAGTTTAAAAAATTGCCTCTTTGAAATATTAACCTTTATATAAAACAAATAGTTGATATTAATAGCGATGTTAATAGAGATTCCTACCAATATTCAAAATCTAGACCCTTAACTTCTGTTATTTTAACGCGAGTATTTTGATAAGTTTCGACTTTTTTTAGTCATAATTAAGACCGACTTTATTTATGTATTGATGCTGATTGATTATTTACGGATTATTTGGTCCACGGTAGGTAAACTTATCGTAGCTATACGCAATAGACATACTCTTTTTAGATATTTATATTTAAATATTTTTTAAAAATTAATAAATTAAATTCGACAAAATAGTGTTTTCAAGTATGATAATGTTTTTCGTAAAAGAAATAAGAAAAATAAAAATTTCCATATACTACCACTACAAGGAGCAAACCTAAAAAGAAAACAAGCAACACCAACGTTACGCAGACGAAGTCGCGGGGATCAGCTAGTGTGACATATACTTGGCAAAAAGGACATTTTACACAAAACAACATATACTTTGGGCGAACTGTTATTCATATCTTAAATTTAAAATATAAACTTCTTTCTGAAAGCTAATAATGTATGTACGTATCCCATAGTCATGGTTAAATACATTATATTCACCTACTGAAGTATGCATTATTTTGACATTTTGTGCTTGCAATACCTCTGGTCCAAGTCAAATCTCAAACTCCAAATTTTAGGTGCATAATACTATCATACAGTACTATAATGAGGTCATATTTCAGATTTTTATCTGGTCCCCCACCAGAGATATTGAGCTCAGAAAATTGCAAATTTTCAAAATTTCCAAATTTTGTTCTTTTTTATTTTAAAAAGGCTTAAAATCTTAGACTTCAAATTTTGTATTTGAATACAACTAGTACTTAATTGTTTGTGAAAAAAATTTTAACGTGTAAACTCTTTCCCTTCCTTCACAATCTTTCCGTGAAAATTAGAGTTTTCACAAATGAGAGCTAAAAATTTAGGCTGAAATTTCACCCCTTAGAATTACATTTAGGTGAAAACGTTTTTTTACAACTTTATAGCTGATATTTTCATAAACACATTGCTTTTAGTTTCATTTTGATAGGACAAACAGGGTCTGAGATAATCAAGTTTTCGCAAACCCTTAAAAGTGCGAAAATGTCTGCGCCTAGTAAAACTAATATGGCCACCACTGGAAAACTAAAAACAATAAAATTAAAATAATGATGAATTTGAACTACCAACATGTTGGGGTGATAGCACACACAAAAATTTTTTTTTAAATGGTCGAGCAACCATTTCATTTATTTTTGGATAACTTTATTTGGACTGACCCTTTAACTTTTCAAAAAGCCAATCATTACTTGTCTACAAAATACCTCTTTTTCGCCTTTTTTTTATCATACCATTCCACTGGTAATAATAAATTAGCTTTGTTAGTTTCCAATGAACATATTATAGAACCCGATAGGTTTGGATTTATTGGAAAATAATAACTGGAGGCTATTTATTTTTCATCAAAGCAATAAGATTAGGACACTACGTGGGAATGGTGGCCACTTTCAGCTAGAACAGGACAATTATTTTAAGACAACCAGCAATGAAATAATTCAACCAATATTTGCTACCAACTCGATTAGCTTTTGGAGCTTTGCAAATGAAATTGAATCGCTCAAGTGATTTCTGTTTCAATTTGAATATTTGTCTCGAATTATTTAAACACTGATAAATTGGACATTGATTGAGTTATATTACATTGTTACTGAATAATTCAACAAAATTGCAGTCGAAAACTGAAAACTTATTATCACAGAAATGAATTTAACAACCAATAAACATTTCAAGAAAATTGAACGTATACTTGAAGCACCCAACCGATTTGAAATTTACGAATTTTGCGTAGCAAAGCAATTTCTTCTTTCCTTTAAAATTTGCTTTTTCAACGACATAAATAATTTGTGAAACTTTCCAATGCTTTGAAGTTGGTTGATCTTTTTAATAGGCTGAAACTTTTTCGTTGACATCCCAAATTTAGCAGTTTGTCAGCCCTCAAATATCAGACTAATAACGTGTCATGTATTTTTAATGAGATTATCAAAAAAAAAGAATTTTTCACAAATTTTTCCAAATGTTTCATGTAACACAGTTAACAAAATTTAATGTGTTATTTTATGAGTTGTTAATTTACAATGTTGACATATTTATGCACTTTCAAAGAGTTTTGGCTGCAAATTGTCACTGGCATGTCCCCGCTAAGAATATACGATTTCAATGTTTCTTAATTTTGTTTTATGTTTGAAACTTGTTGAGTGGAAAATTTTATTTTCAACTCATAAAAACTTATGCTTTATTATGCATAGTGTTTCAATTGCAATAAATTATTATACAAACTGGTGCAAAAGTCATCATTCTATCTTCTCAACTTTAGAATTATGAGTTTATCATTGTATTTTTTGCTAGAAATGACATACCAGAAAAAATATTCATTCCTATAAATTATTTCAAAGCCTTTGTAAATAACTTCGTACACATTTTTGCTTCTGATAAGAAGCTTTTTCGTTTGGCCAAAAAGTTAAATTTAGATAACAAAACAACTTAGAAAGTGGAAAAATTTTAATGTCATTAACCAAAGGATATAAGAATGTTAAATTAGCCTCGAAAAATATACAGCAAGGATATTAGGGGGACCGGAAATTAATGTCGTTTTTTCAGTTCAAAAATAAAACCCAAAATTTAAAAGCAAGGAGTGATTTTAAAGCAATTTTAAAATTAGCCTCAATATAATCATCTATTTGATATTTCTTGTACAAATTTTTATTGCAAAATTAGTAAAAATTAATAGACTACTAAGAAAAATATCCAAAATTTTCTTTTGGATCAAAGAACATCGGGTGACAACTTTTGCACCAGCTTGTATTCAAACAAAGGACATAGGACGGATAAGTATAGTAAATCGGACCTAGAAGGGTATTTGGTTCTTAATTTCAGGGTATGTTGGTACTATTAAAATACATTAATTTGGCAAGTTTCAGATCCCTATGTATTGCCATTTCTTCAAAAATCAAAAAATGCTGGAAATCAGAAAAAAAAAATCCGGAAATTTGTCTATCGATTTATTTGAATTTTGGATATGTTGTAGGGGCTGATGGTAGCTTTTAGAAAAAAAAGTAAGAACTTTATCGGTTTATAAGATCCTTGAAAAAAGAGAGCTTTTTCTTTTAATTTTAATTTTTAACCATGATACAATTTTGGTACAATTACGAAACTATTTTTTTCGAATTCCCCATACAATTTCCTTTGATAAGTTAAAAATAATTACTTCTCGAAAATAAACCTTTTTTTTATTGTAAAATTACAAATTAAAGTTTGTAGTATTCTATGTATGTCCCAGATGAGGTTGATGATATTTGGATATAAAAACAGTAGCTTTTTGATTTATAATATAAATTTTATATCCTCAAATTAAATGATTTCTAAAGGACATAAGACGATAAGAATAGTGAATCGACCCCTGAAGGGTATTTGGTTCATAATTTCAGAGTATGTTGGTACTATTAAGATCCATTAATTCGGCAAGTTTCAGATCCCTATGTATTACGGTTTCTCCAAAAATCGAAAAATGCGGGAAATCAGAAAAAAAAATTTACTTGGAAACTTGTCAATCGACTTACTTGAATTTTGGATATGTCATAGGGGTTGATGGTAGCATCTAGAAAAAAAATTAAGAGCTTTACCGGTTTATAAGATCTTTAAAAAAAGAGAGCTTTTTCTTTTAATTTTAATTTTTAACCAGGATACAATTTTTTCGAATTCCCCATTCAAATTCCTCCCTTTTGGCAAATTAATGTATCTTAATAGTACCAACATACCCTGAAATTATAAATCAAATATTCTTCAAGGGCTGACTCACTATACTTATCGTCCTATGTCCCTTAGAAATCATTTAATTTGAGGAGATAAAATTTTAATTATAAACCAAAAAGTTACTGTTTTTATATCCAAATATTATCAACCTCATCTGGGACATACATAGAATACTACAAACTTTAATTTTCTATTTTATAAAAAAAAAAAACATCCGGTTTATTTTCGAGAAAGAATTATTTTTAACTATTAAAGGAAATTGGATGGGGAGTTCGAAAAAAATAGTTTCGTAATTGTACCAAAATTGTATCATGGTTAAAAATTAAAATTAAAAGAAAAAGCTCTCTTTTTTCAAGGGTCTTATAAACCGATAAAGCTCTTAATTTTTTTTCTATAAGGTACTATCAGCCCCTATAACATATTTAAAATTCAGATAAATTGATTGACAAGTTTCCGAGAAAAAATTTTTTTTTCTGATTTCCAGCATTTTTCGATTTTTGAAGAAACGGCAATACATAGGGATCTGAAACATTCCAAATTAATGTATCTTAATGGTACCGACATACCTTGAAATTATGAACCAAATACTATCAAATCATCTATCATCCTATCAAATCATACTATCAGGTCCTATGTCCTTCAGAAATAATTTAATTTGAGGATATAAAATGTATATTATAAACCAGAAAGTTACTGTTTTTATATCCAAATATCATCAACCCCATCTGTGACATCCATAGAATACTACAAACTTTAATTTATGATTTTACAAAAAAAAAAAAAAAAAACATTCGGTTTATTTTCGAGAAGTAATTAGTTGGCAATTTGAATTGTTTTCCAAAAGCTCAATCACAAACGTGGTAGGTTTTCATACAATGCAAGCACTAAAATGAAACAATGTATATCTATATTAAACTGTAATAAGTATGCAATAATGCATACGAAGCACACAAAACAAACAAATTTTCGTATACTATATGCATGTAAGACACTTTGCGTTAATAAATGCATTTAGGTAAATTGCACCGTATAGCGAATATTGCTGGCAAATTAGAGAGACAATTGTTAATACAAACGCAAACATATATGATATATTAAATCGGTATGAGATTCGGGAAACGTTATGGATACTTGAATACTGCATGTCGTTAGTAAATGCAATGAAATATATTTCATTTTCGCCTCAAATGCCTTAGCTGGTAATGTTTTCATGTTTCTGAAATGTTCTTGTGATGCATTTCATTACATTTACAAGTAGTTTGATGGTTTTGGCAAACGATTGTAGTCGTTTGTGTTTGAATAATGTGTGCATATAAATTGGAAGATAATTATATTCCTTTAAAGTTAATGAATACTTGCACTCTTGTAAGAATCAAATCAGTGTACTCCACCGGTGATGGAAGTTAGTTTGGTTGGGTAGGGATTTGCAGTTTTTCCCTGGACAATAAACTAGCCATTTATATATAAAGTTAAGGGGAATTCCCGGTCCACAATAAGATTTTGATACGGGAAAGATTAGTAACAAGATTGCCAAATTTTACCAATATCTAGATATGTTACATACTAATTCAAAACACCTGGATATCAATCTTCTGGGTAATTTAAATGGTCATAAAAGACTTAACCGCATCTTTTACTTGAAGAAAAATATTTAAGGGGAGGAGTGCATTCCTCTCCACTGTATTGTCCTGAATTCAATCGAGGTAAAAGAAAACTTTGATAAGAAAAAAAAATTTATAGAACTGGGTGGGTCAAAAAAATCGATTATTTTTTTTTTACAAGTGACACGGAAAAATGGGTTGCTAGACACCTTAAAAAAATTCTCACCAAGTATGAGCTCTTAATTTTAATAGGAAGATCCTCCGCATCGCAGTTTTGTATTTTTTTCTCAGTCCAATAGAAAAAATTCATACCTCATCATTTATCGATTGTACAGAAAAATGTTCTGGAAGAATTTTTTAGGAAATTTAATGCTCTACAAAAAAGGTATTGTATATTTTTTCCGTAAGCCTCACCATTTGAAAGATATTAAAGATTTAATTTTGATTATTTTAAGACAAATTTCATTTTTGTTAATGAATTTTATAACTCACATAATATATTATAACTTTGAAAATTGAAATAAAAAACTTGTTTATAACTAATTGGACATTGTTTTTCTCTAATTCTGAAATATATCATAATATATGTATAATGAAAACTTTACTTTTTTTATTAATAAATATTTAACTAAGCGATAAATAATGTACAATTTATTTTTTTAAATGGAGACAAATATACTTAAGCTTAAAAAAAAAAACTTGAAAAATATTTTGAAGTTTCTCAGTTGATGAAAACTAAAATTCTTGTAAATTTTTTCAAAAATTATAAATTAAATTAAAATTATTCGATTATTTCATCAAAAACTTTTAAAATCCGTACACATGAAAGTTCGATGATGAATATCTTTTGAAGGGTTAATTTAATCGCCAAAACATACAAAACCATTTTTATAGAGCAGTTAATTTTCAACAAAAATTTGTATTGCGCATTGTATAAGAGTCATTTATTGTCGAGTTATAAAATTAATAAATAAAAATGAAATTTGTCTTAAAATAATCAAAATTAAATCCTTAATATCTTTCAAATGGTGAGGCTTACGGAAAAAATATACAATACCTTCTTTGTAGAACATTAAATTTCCTAAAAAATTATTTCAGAACATTTTTCTGTACAATCGATAAATGTTGAGGTATGAATTTTTTTCTATTGGACTGAGAAAAAAATACAAAACTGCGATGCGGAGGATCTTCCTTTTAAAATTAAGAGCTCATACTTGGTGAGAATTTTTTTATGGTGTCTAGCAACCCATTTTTCCGTGTCACTTGTAAAAAAAAAATAATCGATTTTTTTGACCCATCCTAATATACTTTAACAGTAAATTAAAATAAAACGTAAAGATTAATACGTAAATTTGTTGAAATATTTTAGTTCTATTATTATAAATACATTTGACAAAGATCTTGCCTGATTCTCAGTCATTTTCCCGATTGACCGTTATTTTTTTTTAAATAACTTCTCCCCGAAATTTTATTATTACCACGTCGATAACTCGAAACGTCGAACAACTCAATTACCAGAAAACTGACGTCTAAAAGTTTCTCTAAACCAATTTGTCTCTTGATATATGAAAGTCATATATTCATCCATTCGTATATTAATTATTAAAACGTTTATAAATAGAAAGTTTTAAGCGAACCATGCCAAATATCTGTCAAAAATTTCTTCCAAACACATTAGCCAAAGTTCAATGAAAAACATATATTATGTGTAGAGCATTACATCATTGAAAGTTTTTGTTAATTATTAGCTATTTTTTCGACAACAATTAATTGAAACTTTGGCATTTTGTCATGGAAAATATTCGATAAATGTATGTTAGGTGTAGGAATAAATTGTAGGGATTAGAGAAAACGAAGTGATACTTTTTTGCTTAAATTTCCAGAAAAGTGCAACTGATGGATATTGACTGCATGGTGAGGGATATAGCAAACATTTTCCAACAATTAAAACACGTGAATTTTTATACCAAAGACAAAAAACGATAAATTAGGCATGTTAAGTTTGAAGTCGCTGAATTGGAAGCGTAGTTGGATCAAGACTCATGCCAAACTCAAGAGGAACTTGCAAAAACCTTGGAAGCAATTTAACAAATGGTTTCAAACCTATAAACTTTTGTTATGGTGAAAAACAGAAAAATTGGGTTCCACAAAACTCAAGATAAAAGACATTGATTGTCATTTCTTGAGGTGCAAAAAAATGTTCTAAAACCACAAGAAGAATGAGTTTTTACATAGAATCGTGAAGAGGGACAAAAATTTGATCCAATTCGTTAACTTAATAAGGAAACATTTTGGATTAAGCTCGGTTATACATCAACTTTAACGACGAAGTCGAATATTTATGGCAAGAAGCTAATGCTATCCTTTTAAGGGAACCAAATCGAAGTTATCCATTATGAGTTACTCCAACCTAAAGAAATCATTACTGTGGAATATTACCAGTAACAGTTAATACAACTGAACCAAAAATTGAAGCTTAAATGCCCTAAATATCCCAAAAAACCTGGCAAGGTTTTTCAGCACGATTTTCAAATAAATGTTGCATAATTGTTTAGCAAGCTTTTAAAGTTCTTCAATGAAAAGTATTAGTCCACCTGTTATCTTCCTTAGATATCGCCCCTTTTCATTAAGGGTGGATCACCGTCAGAAAAAAAAAATTTCGATTTTTTTTTTCATAAATGTCTTCTTATAACATTCAAGAATAACGTGTTAAAAGGATTTGTCGATACATTATATGGTCCTGGAATAGCTGACTAATGTATTTTCACTGATAAAAATTGAATAAATTGATAATAACATAAAAAAATATCTAAAAAAAAATTAAAATGCGTTTTTCTCGAAATCAACTTTTTAAAACTGGGAGACAAGATTTATCAGAAACTATCCGACGGATTGACTTGAAACTGGAGAGTGTTATAGTTCAACACGTCTTCTTGGTACTAAACCTCTGAAATTGGCCAAACCTCCCCCCCTCAACGTGGGAGAGGGGGAAAGGTCCCAAAAAAGGTCGTTTTTTTTAACGTTTTTTTCAAAGTCGCGCCATTTTGTGAATTTTCAACTTTTTTCGGATTTTCGAGGTTCAGTACCAAGAAGACGCATTACCAAAACCTACATTCTTTGGAAAATCATGATCCGACTTCCGGTTTCCGAGAAAACTTGTCTCCCGTTTGCCTCCTCATTTTGGAGGACTCTTTTTCAAAGAGCTGTAAAAGGGGGAGGGGGGCATATCAGGGCAAATAAAAAAAAGACAATAGTTCAAAACTTCAACTTTTACATGCTGAAGACCGTTTTTAATATATCTAAAAAAAAATGGCAGTAGTTTTAAAACACTCATTTTTTTTACGTTCTGATGGTGATCCACCCTTAACACTTATTGTAATCCATGATCCATGGCCTGCTTGAACAGTACTTTAAATTTTACGAAGACATTAACTATTGGATCGATTCTTTGATCACCTTAAAGGACGAGAAATTTTGTTTTTGAAAAAAAATCCGTATGCTTCATTAAAAGTGGGGAAAAGTAGTCGCTAACGATGGAAAGTCTTTTGCATAAAAAATATTGTTGCACTTTTTAAAATGAAGCCTTAAAAATGATTCAAAAAAAACTTAAAAGCTATACACTTAATATCGTTAAAAAAACAATAAAAGATCAATCAAAAAAATTCAATTGCATTTGGTTTAAAGAAAGTAGATTGGTAAGTATATGTTTTTAAAATTTTTTGAGAGATTATTCTTTTATAATATAAACATTTTATAAATTTGTAAGATATTTTATGGCAACTAAATAAGTAATGATATTGAACAAAGTTTTAATATATTTATTATGTAAATTTTTAAAGGATCCCTGTTAAGAAAAAGGCATTAAGAGGAATATTGAAATCTGTTAATATATCTTTAATAACTTTCAACGACTTCTAATGTGTTTTTTGAATATTTTAATGCCTTTAAATGCCTTTTTCCTAGCACTTCAAAATGGCAAAAATGCAACTTTTATACAGATTGAATGTTAAGAAATCATGAGACAGAGGTATATGTTGTCTTTGTGATACTCAGGGATTGTCAATTTGCTTCATTGATTGTGGACCTTGGTGAATTCATTAATGGCGGCCACATACAAATTAAATTAGCGCCTCTTATACACATTGAAAATTCACTAAGTGTTTATATCCTGTTGTAAAAATTATATAAAATAATTAAGTCTAAACCTAATTGAAGTTATTCAACCTAGAACAACACAAAAGGTATTTATCAAAAAATAAATAAATTGTACAAAAGAACATAACAATATTGATTTGAAGGAGGAGTCGTCAGTTCAGCTATGTTATTTTACGCGGCAAAATACAAATTCAATTGAGATCTATTTTTGAATCTTGAAGAAAATATTTGTACATACTCTCAAGCATTAAATATATTGGAATTAATAGAATCTTAATTACGATATTTTTGCTATTATTATTACTTTAATATACGCTTTGAAATAAAAAGAGTATGTGGAATCATATAGAAGTCAATGGTAAAAAACATGCAACTTATGCGAAGCATTTCGTAGCATATCTGACCACCGGCCATAATTATGTCTTTGTCTTGTTTTGTTGCATGTATATCAGCTTTTCTTTTACTCATTTTTCCTTTAAGCTTATTATAGTGCATCTAAGTATTAAAAATATTTAAAAATGGTATTAAAGCATTTAAAAATATTTAAATTTTATATGCCTTGTTTAAAAAACAGAGAAAGAAATCATTTGTTGACACTTTTTAAATTCAGTCTCGTAAACATTAAACTTCCATGGTATTCAATGATTTCTAATATATTGATTTCATCAGTTGCAAACTTTTCTTTAAAAGAATATGATTCTTAACAATTGCGAAAAATGTTTCAAAGACCAAATTTCCTTGAGAAAGTTTTTAACAAACGACAATGCATTGTTCGATAAATAAATAAGTTTTCGATTGAAACATTTAGTAAACGTTTTGTTTGAAAAAATGGACTTCAAATTTCAAAGTTTTAAACTTGAATTAATCGTAAAAAAGTAATGCAAAATTGCCTAATTACAAATAGTTGCCTAAAACCTCCCGTTGTGATGTTTGTAGGGGTTTGATAGTAATTCAAAAGATTTACTGCATTTTTTTGACTAGTGATATAATAATGTCAATTTAATTGCTTTCAATCTCATCAATGGTTTTATAATTTGATCAATAAATCGCCTTAACATCTTTTATGACTGAAAAAATTCTTATCAAAAAAAAAGTTCTCACAATTAAACTTTATAAGCGACAAAATATCACTGATAAATAATAAACAATCTTCCCTTAATAAAAGTTAATAATCTGCTCCTACAAAATTTTATTAGTACTAATTTTTATACCAAACACAAAAACGTTAACAACCACCCCATCGTTTCCCCTTTTATAACAAACTCATAAACATAAACAAAGCAAAACATAAAAAACGAAACATTGAATATAAGGGGATGTAATTTTTTTTTTGTTACACTTAACAATTTTTGACAATGGAGCTAATCATTTAATTGTTCATTAAAAAATCACTTTGTTTTCAAACACCCTCTCATCCCATCCCTTCTATGGGTGTATTACACCTTTTGCAGTGAATTTTAATAATTTGTACAAAATGGTATCAATCAAATAAACTTTAATTACTTTTACATTCATTAATTATTTATAAGTTTAATTTAAATTCACATTAACTAAAAATAGTACAATAATGATTACACAAATTTACAAAACCGTCAAATAAATATTTTATAAATTGTGTGATTTTGTTTGGTAAATATTTATCACGAATAATTTGGTTTTATACAATTATTATAATTATTTTAATTTATCAACTCTAAACGACATAACTATCAGAAAAATGGAATTTAAAGTATTTTGCATTTTTAAATATTATTTGGAATGTTTGGGAACGATAGTTGCACTCTAACTTTGGAAAAAATTGGGAAAAAAATATTTAAGGGTGGATTACCGTCAGAACGTAAAAAAAAAGGACTTTTTTAAAACTGCTGCCTTTTTGTTTTAGAGATATTAAAAGACGGTCTTCGGCATGTAAAAGTTGAAGCTTTGAACTATTTTTTTTTTATTTGCCCCAATATGTCCCCCCTTCCCCTTTTACAGCGCTTTGAAAAAGGGTCCTCAAAAATGAGGAGGCAAACAGGAGACAAGTTTTCTCGGAAACCGGAAGTCAGATCATGATTTTCCAAAGAATGTAGGTTTTGGAAATGCGTCTTCTTGGTACTGAACCACGAAAATCCGAAAAAAGTTGAAAATTCACAAAATGGCGCGAGTTTTAAAAAAAAAAAAACAAAAAAACGACCTTTTTTTGGACCTTTTCCCTTCTCCCACTTTGAGGGGGGGGAGGTTTGGCCAATGCCAGAAGTTCAGTACCAAAAAGACGTGTTGAACTATAACACTCTGCAGTTTCAAGTCAATCCGTCGGATAGTTTCTGAGAAATCTTGTCTCCCAGTTTTAAAAAGTTGTTTTCGAGAAAAACGCATTTAAAGTTTTTTTAAGATATTTTTTTATGTTATTATCAATTTATTCAATTTTTATCAGTGAAAATACATTAGTCAGCTATTTAAATCCTTTTAACACGTTATTCTTGAATGTTATAAGAAAACATTTATGGAAATAGAAAATTTCGATTTTTTTTTTCTGACGGTAATCCACCCTTAAAATTGAAAAAACTATTTAGTATTACAAGAAAAATGAGTTTCATATGACAAGAAATGAAAATTAATCGATTTCAAGAACAAAATTACATTATTTCTTTTAAGATTCAGAAAACAGAAATAATTTTTTATTGATCAACCAATTTCTAACTGTAGTCAATTAATTTGCTCACAGGATGGAGCTGATTTATGGTCCTTCGAACCAGATAATACACATATACTGCACGTATTGCATATACTTATGCAAATGTGTTATGAATGTTTGATAACTAAACACTAGAGAGCGCTCACGACTGTACTAGTGCTGCCTCTATGATAATTCATGCACGATTTTCAGTAGATTTTATCCTATACTCAAACCACATATTGTATTTTATTTTAACAGATGTCTCTTAAAAAATAATGCTGTCGTATTTATGTCAAACAGCTGATATAACTATGAGTCATAGAAAATTCGTATCCGTCAGTATTCACTAATTGTCATGATTTGTGCAGGGTTAGGGATTTGTTGAGTTTATTTTTCGTTTTTATCACAATAAATAACTTTATATATTCAATATAAATTTAATGCAAACAAAAATGCCTTCAAACGACCCAAATCGCAAAAATGAGGATCCGGTGGTCAATCTAGATCCAAACGAGCGATTAAAACTTTTATCAAATTACAGTACATGTTTGGAAGTGGATCCAAACATTCCTCCAAAACGGTAATTGTTGCAATGAATTTTCTATGCATGGATTTTTTTTTAATTTTTAATATCAAAACTTTTGGTTTTAGGTATTACCAATCTGGATTGGAAATGGTACGGATGGCCAACGTTTATATGAGTGAAGGAAGTTTGGAACATGCCTATATTCTCTATTTAAAGTTTATGACTTTGTTTATTGAAAAAATTCGTGAACATCCGGAATATGGATCTGTGCCTAGCAATATTAAAGCAATCAATTCAACAAAACTTCGCGAAGTATTACCCAAAGCGGAAAAATTAAAAAAAGTTTTGCTTAACAGATACAATGTGGAATATACTAGATATCTAGAAGAACAACAGGTAAATTAAATATAAATTGCACTGGTAGATTCTATTCGTTGATTTTTTGCATAAATAGAAGAAAAAAGAATCGGAGTCGAGAAGAAAATCAAACGAGCCCCAAGAACTAAAAGACGCGAAAAAAGCTTCAACAATTAGTATTGCAGACACGGCTGTATGGCCTAAAGTTGAACCAGTTCCCGACATAGGTAAAGTGCAATATCCAGATGATGAAAGCGATGATTTCGGGGGAATTCCAGTCCCTCATTCGTCCTCAGTGACTCCAAAACCAAGGCAAATTAATTACTTAATCCAACTAATGCCATATAAAATTAACAAAAATATCTGTTTAGGGCTATTGACGGTCGACCAGAACGTTCCGTTAGTATAGCACCAAGACCTGGCAGTCTAGAAATTGATGATTTGTATGTTAAACTTAATGATCTATGTGTTTTTTTACTATTTAACAATAATTTCAGACCTACACCATCTGTTGATCGATCTTTAAAACCCTCATCGTTGCTCAGTCCTTCGGCACCAACCAAAATTGGAAATCGTGACGTCTTAATTCCTAGTCAATTAGTCGATAAATTTTTAATGGTCGCCTCGAGAAATACGTTCAATAATATAGAAACCTGCGGAGTTTTAGCTGGGAAATTGGAATATAATCAGTTGAAAATAACGCATGTTATTATCTCGAAACAAGAAGGCACATCCGACACTTGTAACACTTATAATGAAGAAGAAATTTTCGACTATCAAGACCAACATAATTTGATCACTTTGGGGTGGATTCATGTAAGTTTGTTTATATCTTTGATACCAATCGAAATTTCAGCTTAGTTGCTAATATAAACATTAAGTTGAACATCTTTTTTTGGCCTTGAAAATAAAATGGGATTATATGCAACCCTAAATGCATTGCAGTCACCGAAATAGCTTCAATCCCTTAAAATGGTTGTGGTTTAACTTTAACAGATGGCGCCACAATACATATCCTTTATTACAGTATATAAGTCACTAAAATTGAACAATTTTAACAAGTAAACGATTAATTTTCGTCCAAAACCGAAAGTAGTTAAATTATATATTAATATTTTTATATTTTTCTAGACTCATCCTTCACAAACGGCCTTTTTGTCCAGTATAGACGTACATACGCAATGTTCTTATCAAATAATGATGCCCGAAGCTATAGCAATAGTTTGCGCTCCTAAATATCAAGAGTAAGTAAAGATAATCGGGAAAAAATTTCGGTGTTAATCCTAATTTTTTTCTAGAACCGGAGTTTTTGTTTTGACAATGTATGGACTAGAATTAATATCGGAATGTCGCAAAACAGGATTTCATCCTCATCCTCGAGATCCAATTATTTTTGTTGTAAGTTTTGTGGGTAAAAAAGTTTAATCAAAGTTTGATTTATTTTATTTATTTTTTACAGCCAGCGGATCATACCAAGTTTGATAAGAACACGCCAGTAGAAATTGTCGATTTACGATAGTTTTTACGAAGCATTCGTCTTATAATTTCTCTCACCTTTTAATGCACTTTAAATGAAATTTACTATGAAATATAAATGCATTTTGTACAATTTGTAGATAAAGCTACTGTATTATATTATTTGTTATAACTTATATTGGCATTGTGTTTCGTTTTGGTTTGCATATTGAAAAGCATATGTGATACAATTGAATCTAAAAGAAGGAAAATATAAACGTTTTAATGAAAACGCAAATGTCGCGAATATTGTTTTGTTTGAAAATAAGAAAGAAATTTATTTTTTTGAATTCACACATCAGAGATTTATGTAGTTTTGCGTGTAATTTCATGTTTTTAAAATATATTTTTGATGGTGAAAATCAATTTTTTTTGTATTGACACCTACTTTGGATGTTATTTTTTATTTGAAATAAAAAGAAATGCTTACAATAGTTCCTATTTTTAAGTAAACCTTAACATATCATTCATCCTTTTTATTTTCAGAGGATAAGTTTTGTTTTATGGATCCTCCTGTGGTTATAATTTTTGCAAGGATATCATACAGGTAAGGCCAGGACTAAGGTTTGAAGACTTAAAATATCTCGAATAAAGAATCAAATTTTTGAAATTTTCAAATGATTCTATGCGTAGAATTATCTTCCAATTCTTATATTGGAAGATAAAAAATTGGCTCACTTACATAAGGATCTATTATCAGATGCGTTATATCCTTAACTTAAACAAGGAAATATTAGATTTCACATTAATTAACTAAGATTTATATCGACTAAAACTTATGAATTGTAATTTATTTATTTATAATTTTGACAATAATGTGTTGCTATTTTTTAAATATTATGTATTTTCATTATAGAGCCCTGAAGAAGTCAGGAATGTTGGACGAAACGTTGGCGATATAATAAATAATATTCCACAAGAATATTGAATAATATATCTCTAAATTCCAATGATCCTAATGGAGTTCTTTAAAATGGAAAAGACAACCGTGCTTTTAGTTCATATCTTCCGAATTTTCGCAAAACATTGAGTTTAATTCGAAAATAAAACTTAACATTAAAAAAAATTAGCGAAAATTCAAAAGGATAAGATTTCCCATTCATCTACTCCTCGTATTTTCGATGAGTGGTATAAAAAAAGCTTCAATGAAATTATTAAAACCTTTCATAAAACTTAAGATCCGAAAATCACACTTTTGAGTTCAATTAGAAGCTTCAAGGACTAATTCGTGTTTCGAAATAAGTTTAAGTAAACTTTTGTAAAAGTGTCAAATAACTCTATAAACTTAATTTTTATAAATTTAAGATAAGTGGCCCTAAAAGTCTCTGAATCGATCTTGGGATTTGCGAATCTTTTACAAAAAAATATTTCAAATCAATAACTGCTAAACACTTTATATAACTTTCCGAATTTTCAACCGAAATATCATTTATTTAGAATTTCGGATCGAAAACTAAATGCTTTCTGATCTTTCTATAAATTGTTCGAAACAAACCGTCGTTAATTTTCGATCTTATCTCTATCAAAAAAAAGGCATTTTAAGTGTTCAAAAAAGCTATTAGAAGTTGTCTAAAGTAATTAAAGGAATTTTAAATGTAATGATTTCTAAATGCCTTTTTTTAATAAGGTTACTACTTTATTCCAGGGCTTTTTTTCTCGAACGTCCTCTTTATTTGTTATAAACAAATACACTTTCGTTTTATTATAAAGCATCGTTTTTATCGAGTGGTATAACTGTTGAGATTTTTGTAGTAAACAATGCACCAAATTTATTATACAAAGATATAATCGAAAAAATGAATTATAGAAATGATAACTGGTTTTAAACCAATATCAATCATTCAAGCTTACACGGAATTGAAAGCTGCAAGCTTTTAAAAAATGCATTCAATTTTTCTGCCATTAATTGTAAAGTTACATCTGAGAATTGACTGTTTGAAAATAGGTGAATCGAATTTACAACTTTCGAGAAATGCACGTAAATCGTTAAATTATCGATCCAGTCTAACATTGGCGTAAATTACCCGAGTTATTATAACTCAATTTTCTCTCATTATTTCTCGCAAGCTTTTTCTTCCAACAATTTTCAAATGAGTAGCAACAACGATAAACCAGTTTCAGCCAACGATTGCGACATTTCCTCATAAATTTCTATATATCTGAATAGTCTATAAATAGCATTGCAGCTATTTATAGCCGCATTTTGGAACCAGTTAAGTCTCAAATATATATATACAACTCCAACCTATATGATAATTATCCACGTAAATTCCAAACATCCTTTCATCATGCTCCAATACATTGTTGCAAAATTGCAAAACGTATTTTTATTTTCATTACGAAAGAAATCAGTTGGAGACTGTTCGATATGGTCGAGGAAAAATGCTGGCTTACGATTTATAAATGAAAAACCACTTTCATAACTTTGATCACTGAAGAATTTAGATTCTCATCGTTACAAAGTTTATCGGAGATATTTTAAATAAATATTAAATTCTGATTGGGATTATATTTAATTTGTATCACGTGGCGATAACGAGACAAACTTGTCCATAAATAAACTTCTAAATCTCATAGATCATTACTTTACTATATTTTGATCTGGAAACAAATGGAAAGTGCTCACTTATCAACTGAAGTGATAACAAAACGCTGTAAAATAGAGTCCAAAATATTCATTTTCAGGTTCACAATTGTATTATTATTAGACTAAATTAGTTGCTGGGAAAAAAAAAACAAACCTCATTATCTTTCTTTCGAAGTTCATATTAATTACTGTCGATATTTCAATTTCTTTTCCATATATTTTAATCTCGAATTCTAGGTCAACAAACAAATATCAACATGCAATTGCTTAATAAATAAAAACTCACAGAAAAATAAGGAAAAACACACGAAATGGATTTGGGAAAAGAGTTACGTGGTGGAAAAAAAATGCCTATGACCCAGTGAATAGGTTCAATAGGAGCACTTTATTTCCCAGTGGGAGGCAAAGATATTGATTCGGCAATATTTCGTTTTGCGAAAGTATGAAATGGTGAATTATGGTTCAAGTACGACTAGAAATTGATTTGTATGCACACTATTGCATTTTTCCTGGCAAATGCAATAGTAAAAGGTCTGTACAAAGATTAGATGAACAAAGTGAAAATATTTCATATCTAATTTAAGTTCAATCTTTTCCTTAATGCAATGAGTTGAAAAATAATATCTAAATTGGTTCAAAATTTAGCCATGAATTTGAATAAATAAATCCAAAAAATTCAAAGTTTTAATAAAATTTGTTAGAGCTTTAACATTTGAATTTTAATAGTAAAAACATAGTTTTCAAAGAAGAATCTTTAAAAAATCATATTTCAGACATTAAAACATTAAAGATTGCAAATGCAGTTTGGTCCAATAATTTTGATGGACATTTTCACTAATAATAACAGTACAATCAATGCATTTACTTGGATATTCTTTATATATTAATTAATTAAATAATATTAATGAAATAACTTTTATCAAATGATACTTTATATTATTAATGCTAAGTATATTTATCACTTTATTTATAAGCCTCGAATAACAAGAGAAAATATTTCTTAAAACGTGATTCATGCTAAATATAATCATCACAGGTTAGTTGTGTTATGGAATTTAACATTTGATCAGCCATGTTCAAACGATAATGATAGACGTTGATGAATCATTCTTCCACTTATTAATAAACAGAAACCTCTTTCCCCGCGATTAATATTGTAATTAAATCACAAGTTATTCATCTACTTTCCCAAGAAAACATATAGGTACCTATAAGAATATACCTACGACTAGGAGACATTATGGCACTATTTAAACTACAAAATTTAAACCCGATTTGGGTCCAAAATTTAACATTCTACTTTTTTTTAGAAAATTGATTATTTCTCTTCTGGAAAAACATCCTTACAAATCCAAAAATACAATGATTCATTTGATTTTCTAAAATCCATATATTTATTATTAAATTGGGCCATTATCGACACTATAAATTCCAATTAATATTGAAAAATTCCCAAAAAATTAATAAAATCATGTTAGTATCACATTTAAATAAATTAATTACCAAATGACGTAAATTATAATTGGCGTACGATTTAAAAATTTGAATTTTATTTTATTAATTCTGTATAATTAAATTAAGCAGACTTTTCAAGTGGATTAAATATTATTGTTTGTTGATTTCTTGAAACTTACACGCCTTTTACCTACAGTAATATCTGATTAATATCTATTTAAAATGTAATTAGTGTTACAATCTTTAAATCTGACTTTACGTCATTGCAACATTCAATCAGCATATTTTTTTTCCTAGTAATATTACCAAAATGCCTTTAGGGAGAATCAGTTCCATAAAGTGTTACAAAACGAAAATCAAAACATAATATCCTATGATTATTTGTACGAATATTTACTACGTACAGCTGTTTAGCTCTCAGATATAAAAATTTGATGATCCTTTGATTTCGATTATTATTATTTTTCATTTTATGTTCAACAGTAAATATTTGCTGTTTAAATTCAATTGATGGCTCACATCTTTTGTGATTTGTTTTCACCGAATATTACGTCATTGTTTGTCTATAAAATCTTTTTATTATACATGATATTCTCGGAAACATATGCACGTTTTTTTCTTGTAGTAAAATATAACTTTTTTTTTCTACAACTGGTAGGAAATAGTTATTATTTGATTGAAAAAAAAACACACACAACTTTGTGATTTTCCGGATGATTACAAGTTTTCCTTGATTGTTGATTTCAAACTTTGGGTCTTCATGGAAAATATATAACTTCTTTTCATTGAAAACATTAATATTATTAATAATCTTATTCTCATTATTGTTCAGTTTGTTCCACTACACCTGGTGCTTCTTTTATGGTATCTAATGAGTTATTTTCAGCTAATTCCATGAAATTTTTGTATTGGCCCAATTTTAATTTAAAATTTCAAATCAATGAATAAAATTCATTTTTTCCATAAGTTTGATGTCCTAATTTTAATATTATTTACACGGCCATAACAAAGTGCTTTCCATGTACCTATAAAAGTTTTTGGTGATAACAAAAATTGTCTTAAGGATTATGGTTTGCGTATATTGTATCAATTTGAACTTACAAGGTTTCAAAAATGTCTTCAAAATTTCTAGAAATGTTCCTAATTGGAGTAATTTTCTGGAGTAATTTATTCTTCGTTATTATCTTCGTCCTTTTTTCTTGGGACCTTCCAATTTCCCTTGGGAACATCATGTATGAATCCTTTTTCTCCCAGAATGCAACCTATGTAGATAATAATAGCTTATATTAATTAGAGTCGAAATTTAAAAAGAACTTTAAAAAATGTTATTAATTAAAAATCGATATTTTTTAATCAAATAAAGGTGTTTATTTTAAACTTACCATATTTATCTGCTGATATTTTTCTTCTACAGACATAATTATGTTGAAAATACAAAATTTTTTTTCATCATTTTCATACTTTTTAGGCTTAGAACTGATTGTTTAGCTCCAATGTTTTGATTCTAGTTTATTTAGTTATCTGCAACAAAAAAAATTGTTAAATATCCTTATCCTCCAAAATATCTTTCAAGTTACAAAAATCGTTTGATTTTTCCGGTGCTAACAATTTTGTTATTTGCTTTAACATACTTGTTATTTTGTTATTTGCTAATTAGAAACTAATGTAGGGTCAAATTCTTTAAAAACCCAATAATTTATTTGAAAAATAATAATATATAGAATAAATTATTAGATGAGAGGTTGAACTTTTACCTCAATAACAAACACCAAAGTAATCTTTAAAGAAAATTGTGCAAAAATCTTCATTGAGAGCATAGCAACAGTATTTTCTCGAAAATGAAAAAAAAATATACCAAATTTTGCGATACAATATAAACTATAAGTTAAATCCCGCGACTTCCTCAGAGTAACTTAAAATGCGTCACCAATTTTAAGGATTAACTTTACTAGGGAATTTACTTAAGGAAAATTATTTCAATACAACTATTATTTAAGCTCCAATTAAGGAATCATTTGGGTCTTCAAAGTCTATAGAAATGTTCCTTACTGGAGGAATTTATTCTTCGTCCTGTTTTCTTGGGATCTTCCAATTTCCCTTCGCAATATCAAGAATGAATCTTTTCTTCCAGAATGCAACCTATGTAGATAAGAATAGTTTATATTAATTAGAGTCGAAATTAAAATAGAACTTAAAAAATGTTATTATAATAAAAATCGATATTTTTTAATCTAATAAAGGTGTTTATTGTAAACTTACCATATTTGTCTGGAGTTGTTTTTCCTGCAAACACATAATTCTGTTGAAAATAAAAAATTCTTATAGGGAAAACTTATATCATTTTCATACTTTTAGGGCTTAAAAACTGATAATTTAACTTCAATCTTTGGTTTCTAGTTTATTTAGTTATCTGCAACAACAAAAAAAATAATTAATCATCCTTATCTTCCAAAATATCTTTTAAGTCATGAAAATCGTTTAATTTTTTCTGTGCTAACAATTCGTTTGGTTTGTCGTTGGTTAATTAGAAACTAATGTAGGATCAAATTCTTGAAAAATGCAATAATTTATTTGAAAAATAATAATATATAGAAAAAATTATTAGATGAAAAGTTGAACTTTTACTTCAACAACAAACAACTATCACCAAAGTAATCTTAAAAGAAAATTGTGCAAAAATTTTTTTTTGTAATGTACATATATTTAAGAATACACACAGAAAACTTCATATCGTTCTGGTGAATATTTTCGAAGTTATACGCAAATTTTAAAAAAAAAATTATCCTATGCAAAGTGCTTTTCAAACTTTAAACGTGTTTTTCTCAAAATGGTGTTTTCAAAGTTGGTGACCAACATTACTCCAAAACGGCTTAACCGATTAGTCTCAAATTTTAACACGAGCTTCGTAAATATATTTTTTAGTATTTAATCGAAAAATTTTTCCCACTGATAAATATTTTTTTTTACAAACAATTTAAGGCCGAAATTTTGGTCAAAAATCGATTTTGTTTTTTGAGAAACCGCCATTTTATCAAAAAATTTTATTTTGCTTACTCCTTCGATTAATTACTAGATTTAACATTACTTTTACAAAATCTGTTTGGTTTTTTAAATTCAGAGGATCCATTTCAGAGATATAGTGGTCACCGCAAAACGTCTTTTTTGAGAGGAGCTCCCGGAGATCAGCTGTAGCTCCTTTCCAAATAAATATTTTTACTAATACTAAGTCTAAAAATACAGCTAAAAGATACAATAATATGTGTACAAATTTTTAGATCAATTAATTTAAAAGTTTTCTCTAAAAAAAATCTGGAAAATTCGCTTTTTTTCGGTCTTCAAACTGTATATAACTCCTTAAAAAAATAAAAGCTGAGATATGAATTTTATCATCTATTAAAAATATAGTTTAAGCTCTAATTAAGGAATCAGTTGACCAAAAAAAAGCTCTGTAAAATAAGAAAATTGTGAAGCAAAATTAATATTCAACTTTGAAGTTTCGCTAGAGTAATAATTTCATAGAGTTATTGAAGTAAATAATGGATCTGATTTTCATTAAAGAAAATAAAAATTTTGATTTGTTTTATTACCTTTGGACCTCAAGTGGGTCCCTATGTGTTATGTGTATCCATAATCGAAGGTGTCTAATCATTTTTTTTGATATTCTAGCTTCATTAAAGTAGATAAGTAATTCAATTGATGCCTATGAAACAGGTGTTGGCACGGCCATTATATTGATTATGATTTAATAAAAGTCAATCTATTGCTTATGGAATTAATATTTGGAATTTCTGTTCGATTGGAACAGTGATACGTGAACCGATGCGTGTATGCCTCGTGGAGTGCTCTTCAATCATTCAAATTGATTCCCTTTTCTCATTTCCGATGATAACTGAAACGGTCCAACCTTATAAATACAAATGAGAATTCCGTGAAAAGTTCTTCTCCCAATAGCACTCGGTGTCCGTGTTTCGTGTGGATTGGACCGCAATTTTGCTGCCGCGACCGTCATTGTTTTGATTTTTTGTTGTTGTTGTGTGGATTTTGCTTTGTTTGCGATTTGTAAATTCGCGCATTTTCGCTCCAGTGATTTCAGTGGGTTTTCTGTGGTGCGAATGTATGTTCCAATCAACAATGGCTCCTCACAACAATCACCGCATTGTTGCCAGCTTGGCTTGTTATCTCACACTAGGTAACTATCACAAGGTTTGCTCTGGTGATGAGGAAAAAAATGACGCAAAAATTACACAAAAACATTTGTACTTTTCCAATCAATTTGCATAAATAATTTATGATGTTTGTCCAATATACAGTGTAAACATACAGTTTTTTCCGCGTTATCTCGTTTTATTGTCGCGTTGACGGAAAAACAATTTTTCTCTACACAGGTTCATCCCTTTTTCAAAATAACATCTCATTAAAATCTCAAGTTATCTATTTATAGATAAAATGGCTAATTACGGACGTATGACCTTCGTAATTGCTGATTATCAGCGTAAAAAACACACTCGAATTTTAATTAGAGAGGTCTCGCATTTTCATTGGAAATCCTTGATTGATATTTGGTAAAACAAGTCCTGTTTTTCATCAAACTATCCACTTTATATGGCTTAACGATTTTAAATTATTTCTCTTTTACTTTGATTTATATTACATCCGTATACGTACATTTTCTACTGCATTTCCGGACTGATATTATAAATGCGAAGCATATATTTCATATACAGGAAAATTGTTTTTCCCTAAACACATTTTCGTTATCACTGCCCTTAGTAAGAGAATGATCTACTATACAATAATTTCAATATTTTATGACTGTCTTCAAGAAAATATTCCATCTAATCTTTCCTCAAACTACTTAACCAATTATTTCTACTTTCAAAGTGGCAACAAAGCAAAATGAAATTATGCACAGTTTAGGAAAATTAAATGCCTACACTAAAGTATAAATCGATACTTTATAATCTTTGTTCGGTCTGAACAAAGATTTCAATTTAAAAACTAATTACCTTTTATTGTTTAATTGTATTGGAAAATTCCATAAGTAAAACAAATTGTTAACTTGTGTACAAAAAAAGAACAATTCAGTAATAAAAGTAAAAGTTAATGAAGTAAATGAATTGATGATAAAATTCAGATCTCAGCTTTTATTTTTTTAAAATAAGAAAACAATTCAGGTTGTTTAAGATCGTTTTTTTTTTTATTTAATATTTTTACTATTCAATTAGCTACGTTTCGTTACGTATCATAACTTCATCAGGCTTCTATAAAAAATTAAAATAATTACAAAATATGTCAATCATACATAAATTTCAAAACTATAATAATATACATATAATATAGATAATATAAATTATTTGTAATTAAATAATAATAACTAACTCAAAATTTCAAAATATGACAAATATTTTAAGAGATATTGTTAAAAAAAAGTAGTAAATGAATTAAGAATTAGTACCTGAACTTGGATGTTCCAAATGCGGAAAACTAGGTATGAATTTCATTGAAATCAAAGTAACGAATGAAATTAAAAAAACTGGTTTGTTAATTATAAATTTAACTATTTTATTGGAATTTCTACACGTGTAAACAATTAAGAGTTGAAACTCTTAAAAACATAATTTGAAGGGTTAACATTTTACAGTTTTACTACTAGATAATAAAGTCCAACGAAAACGGGAATGGACAATTTAATTGGGAACCAAACCTCGACAAACTAGCAAAAGTGTGAAGTGTAGCATTGTATCGATTAGAAACTAGGAATTTAACAAAATAAGAAAAGAAATATCTGGAAAAGTTTGAAATTTGATGCTGGAAAAAAACAGGAAAAATAAAAACAAGTTATAAACATGGAAGTTTTATGAAGAACCAACATAGAACAGACAAAAAGGATGACAAAACATCAAAGAGAAATTAAAATCTTCCAAGAAAAAAGGAAGAAAACGATTTAAAATACTAAACTTTTTACCAAGAGGGTTGGACAATCTTGATCTAAAAAACCTCCCCAAGGATAGTCAACGCTAAATAAAGAATTCAACTACGTGAAAAACCAAATTTCCCGTCAGGCAAAACAATAACAAAAATTGAAAGCAAAGATTTGTTTTGATTGAAGATTTAACACCTGTAATGTCCCAATTTTATCAAAAGAGTTCCATAATAATTTGGTCATTTGATTTTGATTAACTTTATCAACGATCAAATAATAGAAACATTTTCACAAGAAAAAACGAATATCTCATATTATTTTTGATAAGGAATGTTTTCATTTACCGTTTTACTGATTTAAATTGTGAAGTTTTTGTCGACCCCCTCAAGGTCTTATATTTATAAAGCTAATATAATTTTTTAATTTTGGAATCAAGTAAATGTTAACACCTGTACTGTCAGAACTATTACGTTTTGGAGTTTTTTAAGCCCATAATATTTTTAAGTAGCCAATTTACTATTCTTATCGTTATATATAGCCTTTGATGGTATTTTATTCAAGTACGGAGAAACGATTCAAAACCTCAGGTTTCTATTGAAATTATCACCGTTAAAGATGCGGAACATTCTATTTTTGGCAATGCGTAAAAAGGTAAACGACTTCCAATACATTTCCCAGTCATGCAAAATTGACTCGATTGATTTTCAATTAGATATTAATGAATTAGAGAATTTTTTTTTTATAATTTTCAACGTTAAATATGTAACAAAGATTTTGTTTTTTCCATGATAAACCTCTTCATCAAAATACAATTATTTTTTCAAATGGCTATCACATTTGACCCATGTAGTTCGAATCCCGGATTCAAAAAAATATTTTCGGTTGAATCAATCATTTTTTTTTTGTTAAAGATTTATGTACCATATCATATTTCTTATCACTTCAATTATTCAATTTAATTTTGTGTTTGATAAATTTGTAAACTTTGCGATAAACCAAATACACTTTTGACATTTTGTCGAAAAGTTTTCCACAAATTAATCGATGCGATAATTGAGTGTATTTTTAGACTTGAAGTTTATTTGAATGGGAGAATCATTTTGGAGTTTGAAACAATTACTGTGGTAGCTATTTATTTTGTGTACATTTCAGGGTTCAGAAATTTTACATTGCTGATATTTTAAAGGGAAAAAATAGTTCAATAGTTTTAGCTTCTTGTATTAAAAGTATTGTATTAGTAGAAGTTTCGAGTAAATGAATGATTAAGGCACAGCAGGAGCTTTTGGATACTATGCTTATTGAAAGTTTACAAGAAATTTTATCAGCAAACAATTAATTAATGAGTTTATCTGGAATCCTTTGATTTTTCTGAGAATAATTAACTTTTTTCTCTCTTTATTCCTAAAAAAAAATCCGTTGAGACATTGATCAATTTTGGGAAAAGATTTTTCATCAATATTCTACTAAATTTATATTCTATTGAATAACGTTAACATATTTTTTTAATAATATGTAATTATTTACGAGTACATCTACCTCCTTTCCAATTTAAATACTAATCAATAGACTGATTCAAAAAAAATGATGAATGTTTTTTTCTTAATTATATCGAAAATATTGTTGGGAATGACAAAAAAAAACCTGTGAAAGTTTAAGCTCTTAATATTAATATTAAGAGGTGCCGCATCGCAAATTTCGATTTTCCATTTAAATAACATGGGAAAAATATTCTCTTGCACTTTGGAATTTTATAACTCACGTTGGTGACAATATTTCGGAATGACCAAGGTATATTCTTGTAGAAAATTGAACGATCTACAAAAAAGGTCTTGTACAAGTTTTTGATATATTTATTCCTTCAAAAGTTATTCGAGGTCAAAGTTGAACTAAAGAGAAATTTTAATATTTTTTCAATTTTTTGATGCAACTATCAATTTTATGAGAAAATTTTATAGGACATTTTTTGTAGAGCACTTTTTTTTCTATAACTTATCTCTATAAAAGTTTTTGATATTTTTTACAGGTCCTAAGTTATTTAATTAAAATAAAAATATAATTTTTATGTTAAAAATATAATAGTTCAGGGAATTTTCAGTTTAATGCAAATAACTTAGGACCTGTGAAAATTATCAAAAACTTTTATAGAAATAAGTTATAGGAAAAAAAGTGCTCTACAAAAAAAATCCTATAAAATTTTCTCATAAAATTGATGCTTGCGTCAAAAATTTCTCTTTAATTCAACTTTGACCTTGAATAACTTTTGAAGGAATAAATATATCAAAAACTTGTAACAGACCTTTTTTGTAGATCGTTCAATTTTCTACAAGAACATACCTTGGTAATTCCGAAATATTGTCACCAACGTGAGCTATAAAATTCCAAAATGCAAGAGAATATTGTTCCCATGTTATTTAAATGGAAAACCGAAATTTGCGATGCGGCACCTCTTAATATTAATATTTAGAGCATAAACTTTCACAGGATTTTTTTTTGTCATTTCCAACAATATTTTTGATATAATTAAGAAAAAAAAAGCATCATTTTTTCTTGAATCAGTCTACTAATCAATTATAAAAAAATTTAAACTTTTCTTAATATTTGGTCAAGTTTCCAGACTGTCCAGGTTTCCAAACTGCTAAACATTCTGAATTCTTGTATACTTTTCGGCCTGTGTACCTAAAACGATGAAATATAATTGAGAAACTAAGACGTAGTTTTAGAATTTATAAAAAAAACGGTAATATCTGAATTATTTCCAGTTTGCCACTACTATCAAAGAATGAAATATAGTCATGCTAAAAATTGCAATACAAATCAAAATAACAGTAAAAGTTCTAAGTCTTTTATTTTCTAATAATTGGGTCCATTAAATAAGTACGCAGAAAGTTTTACGATAAAAAAATTTAGTTTTGATCATTTGAACAGTGAATATTTTGCTTGAATTTTGGCATGTAAGTTATAGAAACTATGTACAAATAAATATTTATTTGAAACGTGTAGGAAATTGAAAAATCGGATCAAATTCTTTAGAGTTATAAACAACAACAAACTAAACTAGTTTATAAATTAAAAATACAAAAAAAAATCATAATTGGAGTAAAAAATAATAGTGAAGAATGACCAGAGGGAAGAAAAATCTCATTTGATTAACACAAGCTCATTTTTCAACCATAATCACATTGCAAATTTTCAAAATTATTAGTTCACTCATCGCTCATTACAAAAATACCTTTTTGTAAGATCCGTAATTACGGTAATTAACTCTTCGATAATTAATGGCAAATGTTGCGTTGAAGCCAATTAAGGGTATAACGTAGATAAGTATTTCCATATAACTTTGATATATACACCAAAGATATATCGTATATTTAAAAAAAATCGTGATATAATGATTGAAAAACTGTCAGGCTTTTTATAAATAAGATGAGATGGAACCAAATACGAAATATTCGTTTAATTGCGTCAATTTCATTCGTTAATCGTAGCAAAGGTTAAATCAAGAAACGTATTCATTATACTCAAGTCAATGGGTGAAATGTGTAAAATTACCGGCCTCAAAACCTTGACATTAATGTTGGTGGTGTACGTGTACGTAAATATGCGACTACCAAATATATATCCTTTAAAGAATTGTTTATAAAATCAAATTTGCGTCGTTTTTATTTTGTCGGCTTGTAGTATGGTAAAACTCAGCAATAAGAGAGAGTGACGCTCGTTTCTTCGGGTCAATTGGTGACAAATATACAAAATCATTTAACAATGGTTCCCAATGATTGTCGATTGGAAATTTAAGGTGCAGAGCTTTGAACTATTAAATGTTTTATCTAAAAAAGAAAAATTCAGTTGACTTTTCAGTTCAATAGTTTTCCAATTAGTGGTTCGGGTTTTTCAAATAAAAGCTTACCACTTTGTGGAGAAAAATCATTTTATAGGGTTCTTTAGTCTAATTTTTGGTTTGAATGTACAGTTTTGCAAAAAATTGACAAATTTAAAACCATATTTAATGCAGGTCCTTGTTTTTGGCTTGAATGTTTTCAATCTCGTGATTTCCTGATGATGGAAATTATTTTTCCTAAACAATGTTTTACCTAAAAGATAAGAAATGCAATGGTAAAACGTAGTTTTGAGTTGTACATGGTATTGTAGCAATTACCTCCCAGAATACGCTACTTACCCAGTGGTGTAGCTAGGTAACCAAGGGCCCTGGGGCAAATTAAAAAATGGGACCCCACTGCTATGTAAACTGATTAGGTTTAATAAAATAAAAATATGAAATATACAAATACTTTAAAAATGCTAAGCTACTTAAGCTCTTTTTTGTGCACTGCAGGCCAGGTAATAAAAATATTAAACAGTAACAACATAAATTACAATTAATACTTGGTGTTGGTTTGGCTAATAAAACGAAATTGAGAAGATTCAAGGGTTTATTATATAAAGGTTGGGCCTACTAACTGACTAAATAACAATTATATTTACAATTTTTTCCCAAATTTAGTTTTCGCAAAAGTATTAATGACTTCGTTTAAATCCAGGCTTGATGCGGTTTTATTTTCAATTGCTATTTGCGATAAATGTCGAAGTCAAATTTGGCCCATATTATTTCTTAAATAATTTTTTACTATTTTTAATTTGCTAAATGACTTTTGAGCTGCTGCAGAAGTGACAGGAATTGTAAAGAATAATAACTTTGCTGTAAATACTTCCGTTAGGTCACACTCTAGCGATCCATATTTGCTCATTATTTCCTTACATAATTGGTGAACTTCCAACTGAATTCCCAAAAGTTCAGTTCGATCGAGATTTCTGGTAAGGATTCGAGGGCCCCCTGAGCTTGAGGACCCCGGGGCACTGCCCCGCCTAGTCCCTTGGTAGCTACGCCACTGTACTTACCTATTCCATTTAAATGTAATTTGCTAGCATTACGATTTAGCTAAAAAGCTTCAGCTTTTTCAAAATCTTCCGGTTCCATTATGGCTTCAAGCTCCGACTCCAGCTTTAATTCTCCAGTTGGGATTACGATATTTCTTTTGGAAATATAAAACGTTATTATTTTCTAAATTGGTTCGTTAGTGCACTGTTGGTATTCAAATTTTAATTGCTTATTAATTTAAATCCATTTTATATAATATCAGTTGCGATTGTTTATTTATATACGACTGTTAACTTTGTGCCAGAATTGCCTAATAAATGAAGTTATCCATAGATTGGGTGTAAAACTATTATTCCATTAGAATTTAATTCTGATAAAAGATCACCCCCATCACATAAACAACCTTATATTGATCAATGTGAAGAAAATTCGTTAAAAGCTTTGAAGCACAAACTATAAACAGAAGTCAAACTAAAGATTGTATTATAGGCACTATAATAACTATTAGTACAAGATTTGATATTTTTAACGTTATATAACGATTTTTCATTATTGAAACTTTAAATTCCTTTATTGGTGTAATAAATTACTAACATAAATTCGTAAGAATTACAATGTAACGTAGTACATCATGAACTATGCAAACGAAGTCAACTGTATTATCTTTAGATATGAGGCTTAACATGAATTTTCCTTCAATAATTAAATTCAAATTTGTTTGAATAAAGATATATGAATTTTGGCACTTTTGTTAGATTATTGCAAAAACAATTGTACTAATTTGCATACAAATTAGTTTTTACTATAATTGACTAATTTTTATTGGATCCAATTCATCAAAATTTCGTTCTCAGTGCTATGTGACCTTATAACACCCAAATTCCTTATTATCAGCGAAAAAAAAACTAAACAGATAATCTATGTTTGTAAATCCAAATTTTTTACACATTCTCGGCACGTGTTTGCCAAAAAACCGAAAAAAATTATCATTCTTCAATTATAGTTCATTTCCATTCAATTGATCTACTAGTTTTGATTCAAGGATCTTTTCCGTTTCAGTTTCAACGTCGATGGCGGCTCCAACAAATGTAACAATAAGACCAACAATAGCTGCAACACCACCCTTAATCTTTCCCCAAACGGAAGACGACCACAACCATTTTCGAACAAATGAAACAATTCTGCAAGATCTGCTGGCCAAGACATCGAATCAAAGTTTAGAGGACAATCTTCCACCGGATGTGTTTCCAAAGGAAAATGTTACGTTTGTACAAGGGAATGATACACTTTTGGATAAGTTTTTACATGTTGAAACAACCGTAATGCCACTTCCGTCAGTGCCGCAAGAGTTCCCGAAGGATAACACCAACTATAAACTAGTACCGAGTAATGAAACCATCATTGATCACTTATTGAAGAAAAACAATACCGTTGTTACATCCATTGTTGAGTTACCACCCGAAATATTCCCATCTGATGCAACAAAATATCGAATCGTTACTAATAAAACATTGCTGGACTTCTTTATTAGTCATGAAATGAGTGAAAGTACAACAATATCGTCAACAATCAAATCCAGCACCGATACCGAAGTTGCAGATTTACTTGAAACGCAAAAAGCGAAACCAGATAAAAATTTAACACAATCGAATATTGAATTGGACCTTAGCCATAATCACAACCATACAGCACCTGTTCGAGGACCAGTTATTGCAATTTTAATTGGAGTTCTCATTTTAATCGCTTGCTTTGGATATATGGTGCTAACATTCTGGAGGAGATCGGTCGAGTAAGTCTTTATAAATTTGAGGTTTAAAGAATTTTTGGTTAAATGTTTGAAGAACTTTTAGATTTCGATATGGTAATCGAGAGATGTTGGTGAATGAATATGATTACGAACCGCATTATGATAGTCGATTCGAGGTAAATATTACTACTAGTAGATGGAGCTTTAGTGTCTTTGATGAATATTGGAATAAATGGGTTGTATTAATCGAGAATTTTTAAGAAAAATTAAAATTTTTCAGTTGGAAAATCAAATAAACTACTACAAAAGATTTGATAACAAACTCAACTTTAACTTAGGCTTTTAGTCTTTGGTTTGTGCAAGAAATTTGCATAAGCTCCATTAATTTTGATGGTCCGGAAATTGAGCACTTTTTCTCTATAACATGATTTCATTTTTACAATTATTTGTATAAAATAACCATTTCTGACTTTTAATTAAAAATGGATCATCGATTAAAGAAATCGAAAAAGAAATTTCATAACAGCTTTTATAACTACTGGAAGTAATTGAAACTTGTTAAAGGATATCAAATTTAACAATTGGTTCACAAATAATATCACAGGAAAATTAATATAAAGAGGATATAATCAGTTAAGAATAACTAGTTAGAGCTTTCATTTTACAACTGAATTCTAGTTTTTATTGACAACAAAAGTTTTACATTATTTTCATTGAAAACTTCAGTTTCAAACTATTTTCAAGGCAAATTGTAATTTACTGTTGAAAAATCAATTATACTACTACTAAGGATTGGGTTATATACTTTGACATAGTCTTTTTGACTCTGGGGTGTTAAAAAGTTTGCATAAGCTCCAATAATTTTGATGGCCCGGAAATTGACCATTTTTTTCTCTGTAAACATGTTTTCTTTACTGCAATTATTTGCTATTATTATTGATTAAAAAATTCGAAAGACCATGCATTTGAAAAAAAAAATTGATAAAAGCTTTTATAACTAACATTTTTATAACTCAAAATCGATATCACAGGAAAATTAGTATAAATAGGACAAAAATCAATTAAGAATAACAATTTAGAGCTTTCATTATACAACTATATTCTAGTTTATATTGATCAATATTTGATAACAAAAGTTTTGCAATATTTTCATTGAAAACTTAAGTTTCAAACTGCAAAACCAGTAGGACAATTAACATGAAGTATTTAGATTTTTGGACTATTTTAGTTCCCATTATTTTTCTTCATTTTCTTCCACTCAAAACTTTGGAAAATTGGTCGAAAAAAGATTTTCAAAATATTTGTAACTTAATTATTAATGATTCATACATAATTTTCAAACATTGCATCATTCTAAGGATAATGTTAAGTTTGTAATCAATTCTTCAGAGTAGCAAGAAACTTGATTACTAAATTTAGCTTTCAATGTATAACTCTAAATTACTACATTGATCTGACTAAATTTAAAAATGTTTCCATATGAATTTTTTAACTTTAAACATACTGAAGGCTTATTTGTAATTAATTTAAACTTTTACTAAATCTACTTTAATTGAAAAGTCTAAAGCCTTGGTTCAATTTATTCCTACATTCTTTGTATACAACCCAAGTTATAAACAAGTTTAGTAATATAAAAACTCGATTAATGTGGCCTATTCATTTGAAAAGACACCCAAAAAGACGAAAGGAAACAATTACTATCACATCCATTGTTTCCTATTGTTTTTTTAAGGTTTTTAATTGAAAATGTTCATATATTTTCTATCTGTAATGTTTAATGGTGTACTTTATAATTAGTTGCTCGCGTATACGGATCAGGATAACACTAAATCATATTCACACAATTTTGAAACAGGTAATTAACTTTTGAAACGACCTGAACTTTAAACGCAATAAATTTCTTTTTCTTCTTCAAAATTATTCTTTTCAATTATATAATCCACTAATATTTCAATTCGCTTTTAAAATGACTGCGTGGGACTTTATAAATTCAATTAATTACCAAAACACTAATTAAAACTAATTTTATTTTTTTATTTTTTTCAGTTGTGAAATAATTGAGATGAACTGCGGAAAAAACCTATTTTTATGGTACACGTCGACAACGAATTTCAACGTTAATTACATTGTAGTTTTTTTCCAATCAATTTAAAATCGAACATTCTAATCGATTTGATTGAAAATGCAACTTTTGTACATATAGACAGTAATTTTCTCTATTTAAAAAGCACAGATTGTAGAATATAAACATTGCCATAATAGTCTTTAAAAAATCTGTACCACCAAATTTGCAAGTTTGTATGCTATTTCTTGTATAATTGGCTGCTTCTCTGAACAATTTTTAAATGTATAAAACGTTGGTAAATGGGATACAGAAATGGGCTTTTATTCGAGTATTTAAGCCTAATTAACTCATTTGTCACAAGATGAGTGATTGAATTGATTTAAGCTGGATTTCTATGAAATTGTGGTTCAGATTTCCAAAAATGAATACTGTAATTTAATTTAGGACCTGTGCTTTGTTTATGCACTAGAAGCAAAATAAGATTGTAAAAAATGCAACTTATTGGACACTTACAGTATTGTATTCATCCACGTTAATATTTCATAGGGGCCCAGAATAAATCATTCGATTAATTGCCCAATTCTGATTAAAAGCGAGTCAATATAGGTAACTGTGATATAAATGATGATTTTAATGAATAAATAATTATTTTATAACGTTCAATGCTTTTTATTCAAAAATTAAAAATTCCATGTTACAAATTATTCTTCTTTAATTGATTCCTTTTCCAAATCTTGAATGACATACTTAAATTTTTTCACCGTCAATTCTAAATCCTTATCGGTAATGCTTCCATACAAAACAGCTCGAATTGTGTCGTCGTTTCGGAAATTCAATCGCACCGTTAAATTTCCAATCGATAACTTTTCCTCGTTCGTAACGGACATCATACGTTCAATAAACTTTTCAGCAGTTATCCTCGACTTGTTCAATTGTATCATTAAAATATTCGTTTCACAGTTGTCGACATCGACACTCATAATATCGGTTTCAATTTCGCTAAGTGCTTTCGCTAGTTTACGAGCACGAAAATGATCGATTTCGAGCAAACTAATCATTTTTTCAATCGCAAGAAGACCAGCAACTCCTGGTGCACCTTGTCGTATTAATCCACCGAGAATTCTTCGCGTTCTTGTTGCTCTGCAAATGCAATTTTATGGATTTGGTTTTATGAAAGTTTGGATTATTTGGAAGGGTACTTTTCTATAAATTCAGAGGATCCGGCTAAAATGGAACCAATCGGAGCACCCAGAGCTTTGCTAAGACAAAAATTAATAGAATCACAGTCTTTAACTATTTCACTGGCTGGTGTTTTCGTAGCTACTACTGCATTAAAGAGTCGAGCTCCATCCATATGCAGTTTAATGTTGTTCTCTTTTGCAATTAAACTAAGTTCGTGCAACCAAATTAACGGTAACACCTGTAAATGTGAAGTTGAATCTAACTAATTTTCTAGTAGCATTTTCAACGAAATTCAATTTAACCATGGAATAAATTAAAAATGATAGATCAATACAAATTCTATGCAAAATATTCGATCAATATCTTAATAGACACAGGATAACAGTTAGAAAGTAATCTAAAGCCAAATTAAATTCAAAGAACCAAAATTTTGTGTACCAACAATTTAAACTAGTCAAACAATTTTCCTGCCAATTTTTCACACATTTTCCAAACTTTATTCCGCAAAAAATGCTGCTTAGTACATCAATTTATTGCAAATACCTTTCCTCCGCACCAATTATGCGTGTTTTCCACAATTATTAAGCCAGTACGTAATTCGTGACTGTCCGGATTCACTATAATTTTTTGCTTCAATTCTTCTAGGTCAAAAGTTCCGTCTGACTTATTCGGAATTGTATTTATATGGACATTAGCTAATTGTGCGCCGCCTTAAATTAAGTAATAATTACATTTTCATTTCTTATTTTTATTATGGCAAAAGAAAAAAAAACAACCTCGACCGTATATGTAAGCGTACGATTGATCTCCGGTCAAAACTTCACATCCACGACTATCACAATGAACTAAAACTAAATTTTTATGTTATGAATTAACTTTATATTTCTTCAGATCAGAGATTTTTGAAATAATGATTCGGTTAATGGTTTTAACATTTTAAAAAACATCTTATTTTTTCTTTTTGTGAGGAAACATCTTCTTAGAAATACCAATAGAGTTTTCAATAAGTATAATTACAGATTTTATCAACAGGATCTTCAAATTGTCTTCAGTTAACTACAATTTAATAATTTTTCTCTTTTAAAAATGCCTTATACTTTACAGGTCTTTTATTTTATTAAGTTTTTGAAAAGGACGAGAGTCTAGAACACAATTTATAGAAAAGAAACGCAAAATTTAAAAAGATTAATGATATTTATCTTATAAGGCTCTTTCACTTACTCATATATTCAAAAAACTTATGATCTATAGTCTTCTTAATCGTCCGATTTATTCCCTCAACTTAATTATCCTACTCTTAATAGATTTAATCTAATTATTACTAAGATTACTCTACTTATTATATAGATCAATTACTCAGCTTAATTCTATTTTAACTTATTTAACTACTGGACTGAATCATTTTTAATATTTACACGATTCGTTTACGAAAGTAAAATTTAGATTTTGCTAAATATCGCAATATTCACTGCAAAATTCCGGTAGGTCCACTGATTGCCACGAATTCGGATATCTGTATTATCTTCGACTAGAGGATTAACATAAATTCATAAAAAACAATTTTTTGAAGTACTTTTCGTTAATTTGAAGTCTCAAAGTTTGAAATTTTAGTGACTGGAACCGAATCATTATTCTGGGCGTAGTGTTTCTCAAAAAAATGAACACCTTTTTCAGAAAATTTATTATACAGAAAAGCTCCTACCATTTTCTTTTTTAGTGGCCAAATATGGGAAAAACATTTATAAAAGGGTGATAGATTTGAGAAACATTATCGGCAATGGTTTATACGCTTACTCGCAATTAAATTAGCCATTGTGGACGTTGGAACAAAAAGTGCTTTTTCCTTGCCCAGCATTTCGGCAGCTTTGATTTCTAACTTTTGATAAATCCCATCACTATCGACCGGTGTTTTCATCTGATCACACATAATCCCCGGCGGAGATTTTAAAGTGTCCGTATACAGATTAATTGTATACGGAGGATCATTTTCAATTTGTGTATCCATTTACTTGTAAATTTTATAAAAAAAAAACCTGTAAATTTTAGCAATGACACTTAAATTTAATAAAACGAAATTTTTGGAAAAAAATCCAAAGGAATCTGAGATAGTCAAAATAAGAAGGCAATGAAAATTTTTTTTACAGATAGTTTTTATTTTTTTCAAAGAATAACAAGTAACAGAATGCCTGCACCATAGGATTTACAATTCAACACATTTTTCTATATTGGAATAAATGCTTTAGGTAGAAAAAAAATTGAATAAAAATAAGCTAAAATTTCTATTCCTTGTGCGCTACAATTAATGGACCAACATTGTCTCCACATTCGTTATTATGGGCTGTGTGAGATCCGTCACAGTAAGGCCACTGAAACAAAAAAATAAGAAAATAAATATTAAATTACGCATTTATTAAGATAAGAATTTATCTATTTGGACTTTGATAAGATTTATATGGTAAACTTACATTTTTCGATCGCCAACATCTGCAAAAAACTGCTTTATTCGCAATATCCTCAATGTCAACTTTGTCAACCACTTTGGGATTTTCCTTTTTGATTTTAATGTTTACAGGAGCAGGTGGTCGAGCCAGGGGACAGTAGGCCTTATAACCGACATAGCCTGCACCAACGACCAGTGCAGTCGGGGGAATTAGTGCTAGTAGATCCTTAACTGAAAAAAATTAAAAGTAAATAGAAAAAAAAATGGAAATTATCGTAAAAAAATAATAAAACTTACAACTTAAACGAAACCATCCGCCTAATGAATCCGGAATTGGAAGATTTGAGAGATAATTTGGAATTGCTTCTTTGACTAAGTATGCAAACGGCTGCATTTTTTATTATTTCAAATTTACTAATTACTTAGATAAATAATTTAAGATAAATTTTGTGAGAAGTATACTCAAAGTTAACTTAACAATTTTGACAAACTTCACTCAATTACGTAAGTCAGTGGGTGTTTGGTGAGTTGTCCGCTAGAGGGATTTTGGCGAACGATTTGAAAATTTGCACTTTTTGCACGAATTACACCACGAATTTGTTATTTTAGTGAACAATTTGGTGAAATATAAATGGATTTTAAACGAGAAATATTGAATTACCGAGTATTTGAATTTAATGATTGAGAAATTAGACGTTGTGGTGATAGAAGTGAATGGAATGGAAATATAGGTCAAGATATGTTGCGCACTAAAATCTGGGCATTGGTTTTATTGAGTTATTGTAATATTTGACACTTGCCTCACGCAAAATTACAAATCGCTATTTCCATTAATTTGAAATCGTAGCGAATAGAAACGTAAAACTTGTTTTTCCAGTTAAGTCAAGAGGGGAGACAATGTTTTTTTTGATGATAATAATGTATCGCCATCTGATGCTAAGCATACGAATCACGGTGACTAGGATTAACTACTTTCGCTGCACTTGAAATCTCCAATGAAGCTAGTCAACGAATATGGCGGAGGAAGTTATGGTGGTTTTAAATCGCAGTGAAAATTCGGGTTTCGGTTTTTCGTTGTTGGGCACAGCTGGATTACCGCCAATCATTTACGACATTGTGGAAAATTCGCCAGCAGCTGAAAGTGGTGAGGTAGGTGTCAATTAATGTACGCATTTGGCCGAAACCAGGGCCGAAAACATGCTTGTTTTGATTCTCCGGCGTCTATCCGTCAATCTTTGACAGCAGCGTGCACACCTCAATCGGTTGCACCTGCAATATTTTCCCATATTTCCCCATATTGTTGAGTTAATTAATTGCCAATGGTGACTTGATCACCGACTCCAAATGTCAAATCAGCCGAAACTAGTGACGAACATCGTAAGATTTTCCGACCCACTTGGGCGGGCCGCCCTTATCGCAAAGAAAATCATACTTTTTGCACCTCTAACACTCAATTGTTTTTCCTACTGATCTGCAAATTTCCTCCATATTATCATATACAATCAATCTTAATTACATTGTACTAAACTTGCAAATTACTTAAACTAATCCCAAGTCATCAACCCTCGTTTCACAACAAAAGTTTAAATTCCATGTATTTTTTTTTTTTACGAAAATCATCCCCATCCCTTTGATTTAAACTTGTTTATTTGCTATTTATCAATAAATTTTGTTTCAATTGCCAAGATGTAAGACTTGATGCTATTTTATTTTTGCTCTTTAATGTATTGTTAATCAATTCCTTGCAAATGGTTTAGGTGTCAAGATGACAGCTATGAGAAAAATATATTCTAAGATCAAAGATTTAATGGTTTTTCTTGATTTAGGGATAAATATGTAAGCAAGAATTGCTAAGCACTATAACTAATAAACCAATATTAAATTGCACTATTAATTAAAAAAAATTATCGTATCAGACATCGTAAATGAGTCACATTCCAAAAGGTGATCGATAATAAATCATTTAAACCATTTAATATTAAATTTTTGTTCCTATGCAGAAAAAAAACTATCTATAATTAGTTTTTTTTTGTGTGAGAAATTTAAAGACTTAAGCGAAAGGTTTTCGATTGGAATTTTATTGTAAGAGTTCTGCTTCTCTTGAAATTTTTTATAAGGGTACTTATTGGATCACGAAAATGATATGTCTAAGATGTCTGATACCATATGATAATGTACCATATGTATAATGCGACAAAAACTTTTCATTTGGTTTGGAATAATTGGGAATTGGAGACTTAAATTTCCCTAAAATTTGATTATTTTTTTCTATCCAGAATATCCGGAATGGTTTTTTCTATTCCTGCATTAATTTGGTAGGGATTTAGTTCCTTTCGGATTAAATTGGTTTTTTTCTTTCAGCTATTATGTTTTTACTGATTAGGGATCATTCGTTAAAGACATTAATTTTTTTTTTCGGATTTGGGAACCTCTCTTCGTCCCCGGTTGTTCAATACTTCACACTTTGGAGATCCCTTGCCTTTTTTGGGGTCCTTTAAAGCTTTTAAAGGTTCGTTCTCCGAAAAAAAAACTATAAATATTTTTCTAAGACAAATGATAGGCCTGGTTTTTAAGAATCTTCTCCTGGATGTCTCATTTTGTCATATTTTCCGAAGCCTCCTCTTCTTTAATAATGGACGTTTTTTACGAATGATTCTGGAGGTTCGATTCATTGAATCTCCTAAGAAAAAGTAGAAGTTTCAACTTTTGGCTTATAATTTTAATATTCCATATTGAACCAAATATTCTTTGGTAGGCGTTTGAATTCCATTCTGTTCTTTTCGGGTTAATTTTTTTTCTTTTCTGCTTTACGTTTTTAACTGATTTGATCATCATTTGTAGAAGACATCCATTTTTTTTTTGGATTTTGCCAACCTTCCTTCCACTTTAAAGATCCGCTTCCTTCTTCTGGTTATCCAAAGTTTTCGAAGATTTCTCGCCAAAAAATACGTAGAAAAAAAAAATTAAACATCAGTTTGGCATTTATTTTTCTAAGATTAAGAAAATACAAAGCTTGTTTTTTTGAAGACTGCTTCTCCTCGATGTCTTTTTCCACAATTCCCGAATCCTTTTCACCCTCTTTAATATTGGACGTCTTTTACGGATGATAACTTAGAATATTCTGGAGTTTCGATTCCTCGAATCTCTCCGGAAAAAGTATCCATTTTTGAAGGTTTCAATTTTTGGTTTATTATTATTCTCCTGTATCCTCCATTTCGTATCATTCTTTTGGCGTTTTTTTTACCAAATATTTCTTGGTAGGTGTTGAATTCCTTTCTGTTCCTTTGGCTCTATACTTTTACTGATTAAGATAACATGTTTTAAATATATCTTTATTTTCTCCTGTTGCTCCATATTTCCCACTTGGAAGCCCCCCTCTCACCCTTCTTGTAGATGTCTAAAGTTTTTGATGATCTCTCTCCGAAAAATACATAGAAAGAAAAACCAAATCACAATTTATGAAAATAATTGTACAAGTATTACTCTCAAAAGCTCAAAAGCTTTTCTCCTTGTCGATGTTTCACATCTATAAAACCCCTCTTTCCCTTTCTAATGATGGACGTCTTTTACAGATGATACCTTAGGATATTCAATAATTTCGATACTTTGAAACTTCTGTGGAAAAGTATTCGTTTGGTTTTCTATTTTTGAGTATTGATTTACCCTGCAATTGCCTCTGGAAGTTGGAATATTATTTCCGTTGATTATTTGGCTTCCTTTTATCCAAGTTTCGGAATAAAACTCTTCCGTATCTATTTTTATTCAAATGTATACTGCATACCTTTTTTATTAAGCCCACCTTTCTCTTGACAATTTCATAGTTCAGTTTAGTTTTATAGATATCATAGTTTATAATATATAAGAAGGTATTCCAGTTTTGTAAAATATATACATTGGGAAATGGATGAAGATGTGGCGCCACCACAAGACTGTTTGGAGTACTTATGTTACCTTAGTTACCCCAAGGTTTATAAAATACACAGGTGGTCTCATGCGCCACGTGACGTAGCCAGAAGAAATTAGTGCATATCTTCAGACTGATTCAAATTTCAAAATTCTTCGTATGACGTCATTTTTTTTTTCTAATGGGGCAACCTGTGTAATTTATAAACCTTGTAGTTACCCTACAAAAAGTACATAGTTTAGGTTAGTAATGCACACTAGTGGCGGCGCCACATGTCGACATATTTTTCATCATGCATTGCAAGATTAGAATGTCTTGTTAATACCAAAGAAAAGACTTATATAGAAGTTCTCAATTCTAAGTAAAAAATAAGAATGGAATTTGGGTTAACATGTCTGTAAACCTCGGAACTCTAACGTTTTTTAATAAAGGCTAATTTTGAACAGAGATAACTAGTGGTTAGCTAATAGAAGCTCTGAAGTTAGCCCAAACTTTGTTTATATTTTTAACATCAAATTAAACTTCTATAAATATCTTTCTTTTTTGTTTAAGGACCTTGTATCTATACTTCGTGATTCATTGAACAAAATCTCCTGAATTCATATTGGTTTTGTTGTTTATAATCTTAAGAAAAGTTGATGGACGAATGATCAAGGTGGCTGCTCTGAATATAATAGGCGCTAAATTCAAATCCTAAGACGAGAAAATTTTTAATATTTCTCAGTTAACGATTGTTTTTTTTTAACTCTTAAATCATCCAGAGTCGTAAATAGGGCAACAAGGGGGTGAACGGTATATAATAGCAAAATATCAATATAATAATTGGCAAATATATCGGCCAAAAATGTAAACATATACATGAGTGAAAATCAATTGCCATTTAGATTTTCTTCAATTATTTGTTATTTATACATTTTATCAGTGTTGGCTTAGAATATTTCACGGGTAGCTACTAGTAAATCTTATTTCTCGAAACCTATTATAATCAACCTTAGAGTACTGAGCAATTTATCACAATTGGTGATTTTTTTTTCAAGTACGATTGGTATTTTAAGGCACGAAATTCTTTGGGATTTCCTTCATCTAGTTATGGTCCGGAAGTCGCCAATGGTTATTATAAAGTATCGATAAATTTATTAAAGTAAACCTCCCCTGTAAATTGGCGTTTCTTAGCATCTTTATTGGGATATTGCTAAAATTTCTCTTCAATCATTAGGGTTGTGCTCCATTAGCTGAATTGAAATCTCTGTTTTTTTGTTGTATATTTTCTTTGGAAAAAAATATATAAAGCAATACTTTTCTGCAGTCATTAGTTATCCTCATTTCAGTGATATATGTGGTGACAGCAAAAAAAAGGAACATTGATGAAGTGTTTTTATTTATATATGACGTCACAGGTCATGGTAAACGTTGTGGTCAAAAGGTCGCCACTTTGACTTTGTCATTCAAACAATTGTTAATTTTAGAATTGAAATTTCGTTAAATATTTGTACTATCTTTCTGTGTAAATAGAATGTTGGGAACATAATTTTTGGATGGAATTGTTTACAAATTTTGTGATAAACAATGTTTTTGATTCCTTGGAAATGATTAAAGTTTGTGAGTATTGCAAAGTTCCTTATTGTTATGGTTTAAATTCATTTGATTTGAGGAAATAATCAGGAAGAATTAATTTAATTCTTTCTTATGTTTAGTGTTGATTAGACTGATTGAAAAAAAAATTATGATTTTTTTTTTACTTAATTATATCGAAAATATTGTTGGGAATGACAAAAAAAAATCCTGTGAAAGTTTAAGCTCTTAATATTAAGAGGTGCCGCATCGCAAAATTTGATTTTCGATTTAAATAGCATGGGAACAATATTTTCTTGCACTTTGGAATTTTATAGCTCACGTTGGTGACAATATTTCGGAATGACCAAGGTATATTCTTGTAGAAAATTGAACGATCTACAAAAAAGGGCTCTAACCAAGTTTTTGATATGCTTATTCCTTTAAAAGTTATTCAAAGTCAAAGTTGAACTAAAGAGAAATTTTAATATTTTTTCAAATTTTTGACGCAACCATCAATTTTATGAGAAAATTTATTGGACATTTTTTGTAGAGCACTCTTTTTCCTATAACATATCTCGATAAAAATTTTTGATATTTTTCACAGGCCCTAAGTTATTTAATTAAAGTAAAAAAAATAATTTTTATGTTAAAAATATAATAATTCAAGGAATTTGAAGTTTAATGCAAATAATAACTTAGGACCTGTGAAAAATATCAAAAAAATTCATAGAGATAGGTTATAGGAAAAAAAGTGCTTTTCAAATATGTTCTATAAAATTTTCTCATAAAACTGCAGATTACGTTAAAAAATTGAAAAAATATTAAAATTTCTCTTTAGTTCAACTTTGACCTCGAATAACTTTTGAAGGAATAAATATATCAACAACTTGGTTCGAGACCTTTTTGTAGATCGTTCAATTTTCTACTAGAATATATCTATGTCATTCCGAAATATTGTCACCAACGGGAGCTATGAAATTCCAAAGTGCAAGAGAACATTGTTCCCATGTAATTTAAATGGATAATCAAAATCTGTGATGCGGCACCTCTTAAATATTAATACTAAGAGCTTACAAAACGATCTACAAAAAAGGTCTCGTACAAGTTTTTGATATATTTATTTCTTCACAAGTTATTCAAGGTCAAAGTTGAACTAAAGATAAATATTACTATTTTTTCAATTTTTTGACGCAACCATCAATTTTATGAGAAAATTTTGTAGGAATTTTTTTGTAGAGTACTTTTTTCCATAACATATCTTTGTAAAAGATTTTGATATTTTCACAGGTCCTAAGTTATTTGTATTAAACTGAAGGTGCCCTGAATTATTATATTTTTAACATGAAAATATTTTTTTTCTTTTTAATTAAATAACTTAGTGCCTGTGAAAAATATCAAAAATTTTTATAGAGATAAGTAATAGAAAAAAAAGTGCTCTACAAAAAGTGTCCAATAAATTTTCTCATAAAATTGATAGTTGCGTCAAAAATTTGAAAAAAATTTATAATTTCTCTTTAGTTCAACTTTGACCTCGAATAACTTTTGAAGGAATACATATATCAAAAACTTGGTTAGAGACCTTTTTTGTAGATCGTTCAATTTTCTACAAGAGTATACCTTGGTCATTCCGAAATATTTTCATCAACGTGAGCTATAAAATTCCAAAGTGCAAGAGAATATTGTTCCCATGTTGTTTAAATGGAAAACCGAAATTTGTGATGCGGCACCTCTTAATATTAATATTAAGAGCTTAAACTTTCACAGGAATTTTTTTTGTCATTCCCAACAATATTTTCGATAGAATTAAGAAAAAAAATCATAATTTTTTGGATCAGTCTAGTGTTGATAATATCAAAATTTTCTTAATAAAATAAAAGAATTTTATCATTAATGTTGAGATTATTTTTCAAAAAAAAAAATCATTCAATTAGAAAAGAAATGTGCGAAGGCCAAATTCTTTATTTGTACTGATATAATAGCCACACAAATAATGAATGGAACAATTTGAATTCGTTAAGCCAATTTGCGATTCACTACACACAATTCCTCAAAATTTCATTCATTTTTTTATGCGCCTTATCTTTCAATCTGTGAATTGAAAATTCCATAAAACCAGAAAAAAATGAAGTGAAGGTGAAATTTTGAAAAATTCTTTTGCAAAAAGGAAAGTTGTTCTATTCTTATGCGGCCACAAGTTGAACACATCCTCGTCTACTAATTTGATATTAAAACCAGTTTTAATTACGATATCACCACAAACAGGTATGGGTGATACTTAGTACATATATCCATACAATTTTATAGAGCGCAAAATTCTAAATATAGTCACCCAAATAATTGATATCATTGCTCTTGAATTTCTCTTTTCTTTTCGTTTGTATAAAAGCGGCCAATTATGAGTGCAATAATTATGGAAAATCGGCAAACAAAGGTAGGCAGTATTTTCGCATTGGCCAATTCAATTAAGTCGCGTAGGTTGGCACTAAACGTTTTAATACACACAGATAAGTGGCGCGATTTAATGAACGAAATGGAAATGTCAAGGCTGATCTAGATGCAGGGATCAACATGATTATTAATATTTTTAAAGCACTCATTACAAATAGCGGACGTTATAAATAAAAATTAAATGGCAGAAAATTTCGTGAGGCCTCAATGAAACAAACATTTGTCTGTGCTGATTCTGGGGAGGATATAGAAAATAATCTGACGTGGAAAATATTAATAATTTTAAGGTCCAACTACTTCTATTATCGTAATGAAAATATGGTTTTCTTTCAAAGTTACTGTACGCCTGACTAAAGTTTATCAGTTATTTATATAAGATTGGATTAAATAATTTTTTTCTCAGTACTTTTAACAAAATATGATATTGTCGATTTATTGAATTTGGTTAAAATTCGACGGCAAAATTTCCTTATTGGCAAAAAACTAACGTACTTGATTTTCAAAAGCATCGCTTATAAAATCGGTTTTGCACGATCAAGAGTGTTTGTTAAGAGCAAAACAGATGACAATCTTTTGGTGCCAACTTTGATCTATAAGTTGGGATGGACCCATTTGAAGTTTCTTTCTAATTTGATTGGTATTTACATGAGAAAAGATGTATAAGTTCTTTGGCTTTACTTCCCAATATTTTTGTCTGAAAAGTCAGGGAATTTTGGATGAAAAAGCAACTGGAAGCCCTGATTTTATTAAATTTGTTATTTTTTTGTTATAATCGTCTATACTTGTACCCAAATTTTCTTCTAATTCGCCATTTTTTCTTACGAGTTCCCCGTTTTTGCCCTTTTTCCAATTTTCTTGTCATAAATTGTTCGATGTAAGTTTTTCTTCGTAGAACTAGTCTTTCTTTTCGTCTATTTCCTGAGGGTTCCCAATTAAATAACCTCTGGTCATTTGTAATCTGGAATTCTTTGACTATGGCCATTGATAATGCCTTATTTTGTAGTGTCCTTGTCATAAAACAGAGGTCCTCAATTGTTTTGCTGCTTTGAGCCAAAAGCACATAGGATGTCAGTCGAGTGGTGAACTTATTGTTCAAGATTTTATTGTTGCGAATTGTTATTACATAAAAATGGTAAAAAAATTAACCAAATGGTCAAAGGGCACCTTAGTGCCCACGGTCATATGATTGAGGACCACTGTCTTAGAGCATTTTGTTTAGATAATTTATAAAAATAATAATATATATTAAAAAAAGGTTTTTTGGACGTATTATTCAGATACGTATTTTGATTGCCTAGCAATCTTCCTCAGTGATCATCAAGTAGTATTGGATCATCAGTGGTTCCTAATCTTGTTGGAAGTATTAATCCCCACCAGTCCTGAGAGTTCCCAATTAAATTGCCTCTGGAATTCTTTGACTATGGTCATTGGTAATGCCTTATTTTTTACTGTCCTTGTCATAGAGTAGAGGTTCCCAACTGTTGCTACTTTGTCAGTCGAATGACGAGCAATATCTATTGTTCAAGATTAATTCATTGTTGCGAATTATTATTACATAAAAATGGTAAAAACATTAGTCAAATGGTCAAAGGGCACCTTGGTGCCCACAGTCATACGATTGAGGACCACTGTCTTAAAGCATTTATCGTCTATTTCTCGTCATATTTCTTCTGTTTTTGTTTATATAATTTATAAAAATATTAATATATGTATAAAAAAATATATTTTTGACGTGTTACTAAGATACGTATTTTGATTGCCAAGCAATCTTCCTCAGTGATCATCAAGTAGTATTGGATCGTCAGTGGTTCCTAACCTTGTTGGAAGTATTAATCCCCACCAGTACCATATCTGCATTGACCGAACTCTTCTTAATTAGAAAAAAACAAACATAATTTTTTCAAACTCAAAATGTAAGTATGTATTTAAAAAAAAGGGCATATGAGTCGGGGAAATGTCTTGACATTCGTCGAACCCGCAAGACTGACACCGAATCCCTGAGGTTCGATCGAACACAGGTTAAGAACCACTGTATTATGTGATAAATCATTAACGTTAAATAACAATCTATTAACATAGATTTGAACGTATTATACGATACGTATTTTGATTGCCAAGCAATTTTCCTAGGAGAATTAGATCTTTTTGTAATTACTATATGATGAATCCCAAAGTAATCACTGATTGATTTATATGTCAAGCCTTTTTTTGCGATTAGTTATGGGGAGGAAAATTGTTCCCAATTCTCTTTGCTTTCACCAAATTCTTCGTATACATCCTGTTTTGGATTATATTTGAAAAAATTGTTAAGTTTGTTATTCCATATTAATCCATGTAATGTTTTTATATCATCCTTTCCCCGTGCTTTTGCATTCTTGTATTTCTTAAAGAAGTCCAGTACCATCGCGATAAAATCTTGGTTTCAAATAAGTTTCAAATTATTAGCTTCCTTATAATATATTTCGTATCCTCCATATTTTGAATTCAATTATATCCTTATATTAAATAGAATAAAATTAATTGAACCAGTGGTTCTTAAAATTAGTGGTCCATCAAATTGATTGCACTCGTATTGTCATTTAATCGAAATTCTTATTCGATAGCTAATTTTAGATGCGATTTGTATCATATCTCCCTTATGCCCTTCCACCCCTAAGGGTTTGGTCCTTGTTTTCGATCCTGTACTAGATGTGCTTCAAGTAATATCCAATCAGCTCCTATATCCGGTAGAGGATCTTCCACTTTCCCTGCAAATTAGTTGATCCATTTTTTCAGTTCTCCTGGCCATATGACTAAAAACCGCAAGTATCTATGCCTTATATGCCCTACTTATCATGGATGCTTATTGTTATGGATTTATTAGTTCTTCCCATAGTTCAAAGACTTCAATCTTTTGCTTATCTGTTTTTTTAAAGACGAAAATTTACAAGCATCTTTGAAGATTGGATAAATTGACCAGGTTTCCTAATTTTAATTTAATATTTTTCCGGATGGATGTATTTTTTCATATTTTCGTTAGTTTCACCGTTGTTGTTTTGGTTATTGATGTATAAGGTTTGATTTCTTCACTGCATCTTCTGGTGCATGTGATTAGAACTCCTAGGTATATGATCTTTGGGATCACTTAACAACCGTTAATTTTCTGGTTCCTGGTGAGTTGGTTATTTGCTGCTTTTGCCCAGGTGTCATCGGTATATCTTGGGTGTTTATTTTTTAATTGCCAATGAAAATTCCGCTTTCCCATTAATCAGGAATCATCCTCATGGTTATTAGTTGTAAATCATGTAGAATGTACTGGATAGGTGAGATTATATAACCCTGGATTACTCCTGTTTCTAGTTGAAGTTATTCAAAGACTGTTTACAAATTTTGCGATGGTTTTTGTTGATTTTTTTGAGGATTTTTCATAAGTGTACCCACTAAACGCAAACGAAAGCTTTTGAGTAGATGCACTTTTATAATGAGTTCTCTTTCATTTTTTATAATTAAAAATTTTCTCTGCTGTTCCTTCCCCATGCGTGAAATTTTCTTGCCCGTCTGGAGTATAAGTTATAGTTTTACAAATGTATATGGAGTGTTAAAATATAACTAAAGCAATTACAGGCTTTAATTCATTTCTATGAATAACTGGCTCGAAAATTTCCTCATAATTAATTAATTTACAAATTATTTAATAGTAATAATTATAACATATCCGATTTGGCACCAATCTAGTATGACAGACTGGTATTGTTAAATCAGTGGTGCGAAAACTACGATTGAAAAGTTCATGGAAAATTTATAGCTTTTTTTGATTCATTGAATGAAGTTTTAACTTAAAGCTCACGATATTTGAAAGCTTTTTTGTAATTCTTTATAGTAGATCTTGATTTTTTTAATTATATTTTACCTGGATTTATTGTATCCCTTGCCAATAGTTGTTCTTTTTTGAATAAAATAAGAGGCCAATTTTTGATATAAATTTAATTTTTTTGATGAAAAAATATAAATTTAGAATATAATTTTCGTTCCACAACTAATAAATCTTTTTTTTTTTTTAAATTTTATTTCAATGTTTTCCGTAAACATTGAAGCCGTATAGGTGCATGAGTTCATTTGTAAATGTGTTGAGAAAAAAAAGTTGATTAGTTTGATAAAAAATGCACTTAATTAATTAATGATTTTTTCTGCTATATACGTATCACCGTGGTTGTACGGCTACGTATCGTAACTCATGATTTATTAACGATATTATGTTTCAAAATATTTGTATAGTGTAGGTATATGGTGGCATATAGGTATAGTTTTGTAACAAATTACATAGTGTGAACTCAGCATAATATGATTTTAATGATTCAAGAGTACGTTAATAAAGTTTTAATAGTTGATTAGATATTAAAGCCGCCGTTGTTAACGATGAAGGGGCTGTTTTCCCGGAGACTGAATTTCCTGAGACTGATATATATTTGCACATTTATTTACCTATAATTTTCAAATAAACTGACTTTAATTAATATCTAGTTACAGTAGACTGATTCAAAAAAAAAATTGATGATTTTTTTTTCTTAATTATATCGAAAATATTCTTGGGAATGACAAAAAAAAACCTGTAAAAGTTTAAGCTCTTAATATTGATATTAAGAGGTGCCGCATCGCAAATTTCGATTTTCCATTTAAATAACATGGGAACAATATTCTCTTGCACTTTGGAATTTTATAGCTCACGTTGGTAACAATATTTCGAAATGACAAAGATATATTCTTGTTGAAAATTAAAGGATCTACAAAAAAGGTTAAGTTCAAATTTTTGATATATTTATTCCTTCAAAAGTTATTCGAGGTCAAAGTTGAACTAAAGATAAATTTTAATATTTTTTTAGTTTTTTGACGCAACTATCAATTTTATGAGAAAATTTTATACGACATTTTTTGTAGAGCACTTTTTTTTCTATAACTTATCTCCATAAAAGTTTTTGATATTTTTCACAGGTCCTAAATTATTTGCATTAAAATAAAAAAAATTAATGTGTATACAATATATAGAATATATTGCGGTTCAATTTATGTAGTATAATTTAATATAATCATATACAAAAATCATACCATAAACATAAATTTGAACAGAAGTTTAAACAAAAATATTCGTGACGTATTGCCCAGATACGTATTTCGAATGCCAAGTAATTCTCCTCAGTGGTCATCAGGTAGTTTGGATCACTCCATAACTGCTTTGTGATGGAAGTAAAGAAATTTGGGGACACCCCCTCCCCCCTCCATAACCTAATCGCAAAAAGAGAAAGGCACGGCTTATAAATTGAGGTAAATCCGTGATTATTTTGTGAATCGTAACAAAGCAGTTACGGGGTGATCCAAACAACTTGATGACCACTGAGGAAGATTGCTTGGCAATCGAAATACGTATCAGGGCAAGACGTCACGAATATTTTTGTTTGAACTTCTGTTCAAATTTATGTTGGTGGTATGATTTTTATATATGATTATATAAAATTATACTACATAAATTCGACCGCAATATATTCTATATATTGTATATACAGTATAACTGTTAGTCAGCGAAAAAATCTTATTTTGATCAAAAATTGATATTTATTTTACTGCGTATTATTTAAGTACATCTTGCAAATTTCAAGGGAAACCTTTTCGAGGTATTCAGTACTGAACGGCAGGCTTTCTGACACTCAAGGGCAGGAAAATTAGACTCAGTGTAAGTAATTTAATAATTTCTCTTTTTCTACGTAAATCGAGTGTAAAATTAAACGCGAATTTTTGAAAACAGCTTCAGAAAGCCACTTTTAAAGAGGAAGAAAACCTTACTTTTGGAAAATCCTGGTTGTTCTCATCCATGGTGTGGTAAATAATTAATAATGTTCTTGGGATCAAAGTCAGCGAAAAAATCTTATTTTGAAAAAAAAATGTTAAAAATATAATAATTCAGGGAGTTTTCAGTTTAATGCAAATAACTTAGGACCTGTGAAAAATATCAAAAACTTTTATAGCGAAAAGTTATAGAAAAAAGTGCTCTACAAAAAAAAGTCCTATAAAATTTTCTCATAAAATTAATGGTTGCGTCAAAAATTTGAAAAAATATTAAAATTTCTCTTTAATTCAACTTTGACCTCGAATAACTTTTGAAGGATTAAATATATCAAAAACTTGGTGAGAGATCTTTTTTGTAGATCGTTTAATTTTCTACAAGATTATACCTTGGTCATTCCGAAATATTGTCACCAACGTGAGCTATAAAATTCCAAAGGGCACGAGAATATTGTTCCCATGTTATTTAAATAGAAAATCGAAATTTGCGATGCGGCACCTCTTAATACTTAATATTAAGAGCTTAAACTTTCACAGGATTTTTTTTTGTCATTTCCAACAATATTTTTGATAGAATTAAGAAAAAAAAATCATCACATTTTTTTGAGTCAGTCTAAGCTACAGATATTTCGTAAAATCATAAATTTATTAACCCTTTTTTTCAAACTCAAAGTTTGCAGTATTTTAAACTAGTAACTTGTTAAGTAGTAGTAAAAAAATCGATTTTTGTTTCCTCAACTTAAAATTCAAAGCAATTTTTACATTGTTCATTTATATTAATTAAACATACTGTCGTTTATTATTGGTTATTAACTTTGTAGCATATTGAAATTCGTGAAATATCAAATAAGCACTTGTAAAGGTTATGACCTAATTTCATCAATAAAACTGATACTTGAACAAATCAAACATGTAATTCCACACTATTTATTATTAAATCAATTCAGATGTGCTCATTGAAAAAAATTAGAACTTCTTCTATATTAATGTAAAAGCAAAAGAAAGCCAACATACATAAAATTTATCTTTTCTCGGTTCATGTAAAACAAACTGTAATAATTACTTATCTTGAGTCATTACCACTGCAAAGCCGTATTTCATTCTTATTTAGATATTAACTAAGACGATAAACCTAAAAATAAATTCAGCGATAAGCCACTCTAATTTTGAAGAAAAGAATTATTTTTTTTTTAAAAAATTACCTCTTCACTCCATCATGTTGTACAATATATATATATTATGTAGGTTTCATTGAAGCGCGTTGATAATAATATAAATAGGGGAAACTACCCTACGGGTGGTAAAGGGTGCGAGTTAAATGTGAGTCACTTTGCGTGTAAGTAAAAAAAAAAATTCCCCATACCATTGATTAAAATGTGAATTTGATTATGAGCAATCTGATATCAAATAATTCATTAAAATGTGGTTCAAATAAAAAAAAAATCAATGATGGAAGACGTAAAGCTTATTTGAATTTTCTCAAGTGTTTTTCCAATGATGAAAATGGTGATTAATTGTGGGTGATTTTCTTTTTTATTAAAATAAATTTGCATTTTATTTATGAAATGAAAAACAGATGGTTTGAAAAGAATAAAACTGTTGGATGATTGATATAGAAATCGGGATAGACTATAGCCAATTCTTTGAACTTCTTACAACTACAAATTAAACATGAAATATTTTTTTTTTTGGACGCCACTGTTGCAATCAGGATTGGTATAGGGTTGGCTCCAATAAATAAAAATGTTCTAAGCTGAAATCTATGAAATATTTATTTGAAAATGCAAAAAAATCGTTTGATCTAAAATTTATATAATCGAAAGAGGTTTTGAAAAAAAAAATACTCAGATATTTCAGAACTTCCATATACCTGAGTATCTATGTAACATAATTTTTTCGTTTTTGAGCAATCTTTGCTTCCAAATTAAATTGGAGAACCAGCTGTCAGAGGAAAAACCTTTGGGTTTCTCGGGGTACCTCAGGGATCAGTATTGGGTCTAATCCTTTTCAATCTACGTTGCGGACTTTCCATCACTAGACCACTGTATAACTTCAAAGTACGCGGATAACATCGCCATCATCCAAGGTTTATAAAATACACAGGTGGCCTCATGGTGGCTACGTGATGGATACGTGACGTATCCAGAAGAAATTCGTACATATCTTCAGACTGATCAATTTCAAAATTCTTCTTATGACGTCATTTTTTTTTTCTAATGGAGCAACCTGTGTAGTTTACAAACCTTGGCCATCATCAACCTGGACAATGATCTTCAAAGGGCCATTTAGAAAACCCAGCAGTCTATCAACCACTTATCTTCCTGGTTCAGTAGATGAAAAATTCTTATAAATCCATCAAAAACCATCGCCAAAATTTTCCCTCTAAGAAGTTTCTCCAACCAATTGGAGCCTATCGTGCTAGATTACACGGAAATTCCGTGGAGTGAGAAAAAAACGCCTGTTAAATATCTGGGCATACTTCTGGACTCAGAATTAACCAGACAAAGCCATATTTCAAGTAAAATCAGAGATGCCAAAACTCTACTCATCCAACTCTACCCATTTATCAATAGAAGGTCTCATCTTAGTATGGAATGTTCAATGATGATACACAAATCAAGAATTAGACCACTTCTTGAATACTCTTGCGTAGTTTGGCTTCCATCCTCAAAGAAAAATCACAATGATCTACAGGTGTTCCAAAATTGAGTCTTGAGAATCATCACTAAAGCTCCATGGTATGTGAAAAACAACTAAATTCATCACGAAATGAACGTCCTATACATAAAAGATTTTCTAATCGTACTGGTAAAGAATTTCCTTAACGGACTGGAAAATTGTTCTAGTGCAGTATAACTAGACTTGGGGGAAACAATAAATCAAAGAAAGCTGAAGCGGAAACTCCTTCAAGAACTTCAGGAAATAGCAGTTGTTTGACCACAAGGTCAAGAACAATCAACAAATAAAAAAACAAAATAGACAGAGGAATGAAGTTTGACTCCTCCAGCTACTTAAACCCCGCTAAAGATCAATGACCTGCTATCACTTCCATGATATAGCGACACATTGCTGAACTAGTGCAGATTACATAATTGTTCCAAAAAAATAAATTCTAAAACAAGCTAATCCTATTGGCCTGGTGTTTAAATGACGTCACAGTACAGAAACGTCAGTTACAATGACATTTTCCTATGGCAAATTTATTTAAACACAAATAGTAAGGTTCTTTAAATCGTTTAATCTAAATGTTGATATATGAAACCATACCATTACTTGTCATTTAATGAGAGTATTTATTACTCTTAAAATACTAGTAGCTACCCGTGAAATATTTACAGCCAACACCGATAACTTATAAATAACAAAAGTTGACCAATGAATGAAATTATTATAGTTCAAACCATCTTTCGTTGGAAGTATAATTTCAAAACAAAAAATTATAGTGGTGCCAAAACTGTATCATGGTTAAAAACTGAAAATAAATTTTTTTTGATCGATATTATTTTCCACCCTAAAACTTATCGTCCTATGTTCTAAAGCTTTTAATGATAACTCTTAGGAAATTTTCCTGGATTTTTTTTAAATAATATTTCGATAATGAATTATAGTTGAAAAGTTTTGATGGTAACTTTTTGTTCTGTTTTAAATAATTGGAAAGAATTCATAAATTTTTTCATCGCAATGCCTTTTTCGGGTATTAAACGACAATTTCAGCGATAGTATTTTTTTACAAAGGGAAGATATATTTTGAAGAACTTTGCACTTTTAAGTTTTAAGACAAATGCGGTCAAGGATTTTCCCATTGTTTCGTGCTTGAACCGTCAATCAGGATATTATGTTGTATGCAACGTGGTTTCGAGGTAAAGGTGCATTTTCTGGATAATAATTCAAAGCGAAATCGAGTACTGTAAGTACAAACAAGGTATTACTTCACGAGAACAAGTAAATTAACCACAAACATGCTACTTATGTCCATTAAATCCAAGTATCAACGACCTTAGGTTACGTTTACAATTGGAAGGATAATTGGCACAGTATTTAATACTTCTTGTTCCAACAAAGATTTAATCGCAGTTGTCAAACTTTTATGATGCCTTTTTATTTCCCATTCAAACTTTGATTTTCATAGAGTTGACCTATAAATTGTTTGGTGGAAATTCGGTGGAAAATAATAATGTTTATCACCAATTGTTTGATTGGAATTTTCTTGTAAACTTTCTAGAATATTGTGAATATTCAAGCTTGGTGTACGAACCGGGTTTTGAACCACCGACTTGTTATGAATTCTCAGCAAATCTCCTGGATTTTGTTGTCTTTTTACCAAAAGTTTGCCAAATATTTTAACATTTTAAGTCTCTAAATTTTTTTTGGAAATATCAAAGTTTATTTTTCTTCACAGAGTGGAATATAAAGTGGTACTTTAAATATAATTTTCATTGATTGACGGTTCGAGTGAAAATTCCCATTCCAAGCTCGGAGCTTTAATTTACTAATACTAAGAAGAAATATTACAAAAGTTAAAAATCAATATTAACTCTTCTACTCCAGCGAATTTCTTCTCGTAACTTCTCAACTCTAAAGCACAAATGAAATCATAAACTTGTCATTTTCATACTTGAATACTTCCACTAATTTATATCAGATCAATTATTAATTTTCATGCTTTTGAATATCATCTTGTTAACGAACATTTCTCGTGAATTATTTCATGAAAGTTTTCTTCAAGATGTGCAACTTGTATTTGAAAGAATTTATCAGGAAGTAAGAAATATGCGGAAAAATTATGACGTTTTCTTGATCGTTGGGGTTGCAACCCCCTGCGGGGGTAATCCAGAAAGACAAAGGAAACCCATTTTTTGATCTTATCTATTGTTTTTACCTATCATAGGTAAAAACATGCCAAAAAGCGTGTTTGAATAAGTTTTAAAGTTAATTGTGAATTCTTGACAGAAAATCTATATTTCATAAGTATTTAAGTATTTCTGTGCTTTAAAAGCTCTACGAAAAATTGAAAAAAAATATTTCAAACTTTGTAAACCTATTCTTGGATCTCCTACGATTTTAAAAGTACTTCATTCACCATCGATTGAGGTGTTAAATTCTATTTTTTTTTTAAAATTTTATTCAGTCTTTTAAATAACACATTTTATAATGCATCAAGTTGACTACATTTGTGTATTATATTATGCCTGTTTAAAATTCATTGCACGATTTGTAATTGTAAAAGTTTCTTTTGCGTGATCGAAATATTATGAGTTTCTGTCTTAAATTTCACAGTAACATACAATACTTGTTTATACTATACACACAATACACATATACAGTATCAAGTAGTAAGGGGGTTGAGGGTGGTAAAATCGAGCACGACGGGAATTAATAAAAACGTTGAAAATGTGGCAACAAAAGCTTCTATACATTTTTTTTTTTTGATGTGCCACCAAAAACGTAGCCTCTTGAGGTTATAAAGTTTTTGGAAGTTTATTTATTATTTAACTAATAGCATTCGAGAATGAAGAGATAAAAAATGTAGAGAAAAAGAAAAAAACATTGACTTGGAAGTATAATAAATAAAATACATAAGTGTATAATAATAAGTAAAGCATAAGTGTAATAAATTGCGTAGCTGGTGTAATATATGGAATATATGGAATGTAAAACAGACTTGCGATGCCATATTTTCCTCAGAAATATTCGAATTATGTGGGATGTACGTACGGGAAATGATAAATCCGGAATTTAAACATTGAAAAATCAATATTGGGAATATTGAGTAAGGAATATATATATACATATTTTGTATGCTTATATTCTATATAAACTTGTGACATTTTCATTTTCCAAGTAATTTCAAGGATATTTCACCACTTTATGAATTTATGTTTTTAATTCTTGTTTAAGTATTTAACCATTTTTTTTTTGGTGGTTGATTTCAATGATGTGGTTCTTTTGAAAGTTGAATATTCCTGGCTTTTTTTGTAAGATCCAAAATTTACCCTATACTGATTAGCCAACAGTTAGAATTTTTCAAAATTTTTTTTTGCCATTCGATGGGAAATTGTTCGTAGAGAAATAGATCCTTTAGTAAGATCGTAGATTCTTTAAAATAAATTCATTGAGGCTTATAAATTTTTTTGCCATATAAACATCGTTATCTACAAAGATTGGTAGATTGAAAAATATCCACATTTTTTTTTAATGAGGTGAAGAAATAACCACTTGCACTCGTAAATTCATTCACTTAATTACAGCAAGAAAAATCTACCAAAGATAAAATTTTTCAGTAAACTCTTCGATTTCGCAGTCATACTGGTTTTTAGTGCTTCTTTTACCCCATTACCACAATTTTTCGAATAAAACATAACACTCAAAAAAGTCTACAAAAAAGCGTACTAAATGTCTATAAAAATCGATGGGATTAATTGTATCTTCAATTAAATAGGAATTATTACAATTTCAAACTCTCAATTGATTGTTTAATCTATTAAAAAAATGTACCCATTTTTGAAGAGTAGACCAAATGAGGATTTAATATTTTCCCAACCAAAATATCATTTTTTTTAAAAAGAATTTCGAAAATAAATACCCTCAACTAGTTTACCAATTTTTGGATACCAATACTCAATCCCAAGAAATTTGGGGTGAAAGAAGTGCATTTCGCAAATTTCGATTTGCCATTTAAATAACATGGGAACAATATTCTCTGGCACTTTGGAATTTTATAGCTCACGTTGGTGAAATTATTTCGGAATGACCAAGGTGTATTCTTGTAGAAAATGAACGATCTACAAAAAAGGTCTCTTACGAGTTTTTGATATATTTATTCCTTCAAAAGTTATTCGAGGTCAAAGTTGAACTAAAGAGAAATTTTAATATTTTTTCAATTTTTTGACGCAACCATCAATTTTATGAGAAAATTTTGTAGGAAATTTTTTGTAGAGCACTTTTTTTTCTATAACTTATCTCTATAAAAGTTTTTGATATTGAACCTGTGAAAAATATCAAATACTTTTATAGAGATAAGTTATAGAAAAAAAAGTGCTCTACAAAAAATGTAAATATTAAAAATATTAAAATTAAATATTAAATATAAATATGTGAAATTTTAGTTTACGTCTTCTTGAAGACTTGGAAAATGTTTTTTACACTTTTCGACCCAGTTAACTCTTTCAAATTAACAACAATTGGGAACCCATTGAAAACCTTTTTACGCTTACATTGTCATTGTTTGTGAAAATCAACTTTTCCCACAAAAATACATGCACATCGTTTTGATTATTGGCAGTTTGGAAAGCGTGGAAAATATTTTTCGAATCCTGACGAACACTTAATGTGTAACTTCAGATATTTATATTCAATAATTTTTTGTGGGAAAAGTTGATTTTCACAAACGATGTAAATGTTAGTGGGAATAACGTGGTGAAAATACGAAATACAAAAATTCGAACAACAATTCGAAAATACACAATGGTGTTTCAGTTTTTATTAAGTTAGAAGAGTTTGCTGGGTCGAAAAGTGTGGAAAATATTCTCCAAGTCTTCAAAAACATGTAATCTTATATTTACCATATTTTGTTTTTCCAAAATTTACCATGGGAAAAATTTATTTTCACAAACGATGACTATATTCCGGTGAAAAACGTGTTTAACTATGTATCGATTCTTGTTATTTTGGAAAATTTCGTATAAATACAATTTTAGGGAAACAATAATTTCTTAAATGCCTTTTTTCGCCAATTGTTAAGTTTTCTTTTTGTTTTATTGTTCAACAACAGTTTACCATGGTTTCACAAGGAGCGAATATATCAACCATTTGTTAAAATATTTTTTTTTTAAAAAAATCAACTTTTCACTCAAAAATGCGTGTACATGTTTGGAAAGCGTAGAAAATATTTTTCGAATCCTAAAAAAACACTTAATGTGTTACTTCACAGATTTATATTCAGTAATTTTTTGTGAGAAAAGTTGATTTTCATAACGATGTAATTGTTACAGTGAAAAGCGTATACAATGGTGTTTCAATTGTTGCTAATTTGGAAGAGTTTGCTGGGTAGAAAAGTGTGGAAAATATTTTCCAAGTCCTCAAAAACACATAATCTAATATTTCCCATATTTTTATTCAAAAATTGACTATGGAAAAAGTTGATTTTCACAAACGATGAAAATATTCCGGTGAAAAGCATGTTTAAATATGTATCGATTCTTGTTATTTTGGAAAATTTCGTATAAATACAATTTTAGGGAAACAATTATTTCTTAAATGCCTTTTTTTCGCCAATTGTTAAGTTTTCTTCAATTTTTCTTTTTTTTTATTACTAAAAATATTTTACCAGTTTCATATGGGGCGAATATATCAACCATTTGTTTAAATATTTTTTTTTTGATAAAGCTGATAAATTCTTAATTAAAAATGCATTACAAGCACTAGTTAATCCGCAACCACCTGTTTATTTTTCTTTTAATTCTTTTCATGCCGAATCCATAAACTTGTGGACAATATAATAACGATTTAATAAATTTTTTTAAATGAGTTCTTTATTTGTTTTTATGATAATTTTTTTTATATCACATTTACAATTCTAACCTTGAATTAAATGAATTCATATTTCATATTTTTGAACGTGCAAATACCAAACGACATTAAATATACATACATATTATTATGTATATATATTTTATATTCTTTTCAAATAACTTTTGAAACATAAAATTGAGTAACGCATTATATTTTCTCTCTATTATATAATTCTTGAGAAAAAAGGAAAAAAAATTAAGCAACACAAAGAATCCCGTGAATAGTAGCTTAACTTTTCCATAAAGCTTAACATCTGGAAATAATTTGATTTTCATATTCACCGACCAGAGATGAGAAAATGAAATATTCAAGATTTTTTTTTCCTCAATGAAATTCATTCTTAAAATTTCAAGAAAATGCAATAACTGATATTGCTACTTGAAACTTGTTTTAATTAATTTTTTTAATTGAATTTTTTTACTGATATCCACGGTTTTTATTTCCTACGTTACTGGAAACATTTTTATAAGAAAGGCGTTCATTCGAAAGAATATCTGATGGAACTTTATCTGACAAATTGATATTTTAAAAATAAATGAACATCATTAAGAGTTTTCAGGCTTGAAAAAGAAAGAAATAATAAATCTAAAACATATTTTCTAGTTTCCACTTGTCGTTATCCTCTCGTCGCAGATTTATTTTTCCCTCTAACATTTTCCGTTTCGTATATAAAATGGTTTTTCGTTCATCTTCATTCTGCAAAGCAGAGGAAAAGCTTTTGATGATTGTCGCCCACATTACATTACGATGATAATATAGTTTTCAAATGGATGTAGGCAGTTAACGAAGAATTGAGATAAAAATAAATGAAATTATTTCCAATAAGATGTTACGTAGGTACATGGGAAAATGAGGAAAATCGTTGTTTCCATAGTGATATCGTTAATGTAAAATTCGATGAATTTCTACTTATGTTTAAGACGAAAGGGGACCAATTATTTTCGTGGAATTTCGCCGTTATGGATGTAGGAATGGAAATGTAAAGAGTATAATAATTTAATCTGCTTTTCATATATGAATCGTTTGACTTCCAGACTAATTAAATTTTTGGTTATTTAAATTATGATAATATACATCAAAGCTGATATAAAACTCTATGTAAATATTGTAAAAACGTAAAATAGGGGTTGAAAAAAAATATCCGAAAATTCATCCTAAAACTTTCGAGTGGTTAATTTTTTTAAAGTTCGTTTAATTTTTTTATTCCAATTCCATTGAAAGACAAAGCTTTTATAAAAGTTTTATTTCATCAACCCTCTAGCATCTGGTGTACAAATTTGAAGTTTGAAATTAAGAGAAATCTGAATGAACAATAGTAAATGATTATGAGGGATGAGGCAATATTTCACCCTAATTTGTTAAATTTTTTCTTGGTTATTTTTGCATAAATCAATTTTGCATCATATTGTTGCAAAAATGCACTTTTATGTATTAGAAATTGAATTGAAGAATAAAATATTATATATTTCTTTGTATTTTACAAACTTAGTCAATCTAATTCAAGTGCAGTTGTTTACATTTGTGCAGCTCAAAAGTGCATAATTTTGAAGAGAATAAACCTTCCGACGGTTAGTATATAGATTGGAAATTCTAAATCAATATAAAAATCAATCGTTTTTGGAGCAAAGTATTTGAAAATTGCATTTTAAATAATTTAAAATTTCTTATTTTTCAATCTCTTAGAAAATTATGGGGTAAAAGTCAATATTTCTCCCTTAATCCGTATTTTTTTTCATGGTTATTTTTCTATAAAATAATTTTACATTATATTGGTACAAAATAATGCCCTTTTGGGTACTTGGAAGATTGATTAATGTTGATAAAGAATATTTATCAGTTCCTTGATTGTCTGGCATGGATTTGCATCCATTTCCTCCCTTAATTGTCTAAAGTTTGCAGACTTCCTGGTTGATACGAATTTGGCACATTTGGCATTTGTAGAGGTCCAATGCACTTGGATAAATATTGCCAATTATTTGGTAAAATTGCAGAATATTATGTTATATATTTCTTTATCTTTTACAAATTTAGGTCGATCTAATTGAGGTGCAGTGTTTTACATTTGTGCAGCCCAAAAGTGCATAATTTTGAAGAGACTAACAGAACCATAATTTAACACATATTGGAGTTTATTTCGTACTATTTAGAGTTCCAATAATTTAAATTGGGATTTTTGGGGTCGCTTTTTACAAATAGAAGGATAATGCCGGTTTTTTTAACATACCTGAGGGTTGGTTTGAACTTAATTTCCTGGAGCTTTTATTTTATATTTTATAAAATATAAAATAATTATATTTTATATTTTAGGCTTATATTTTAGGCAAAATAAATTCGAATTATTTGTAGCAAATTTTTTAAATTTCATTGTTAGTTTTTTGTGTGAAATTATCTTCAATAGTTTTTTGGGGCTCTTAGGTATTAGTGGTCACAAAAATGGTGTCCAAGGGTACGGTAGGGAACCTTTGAACCTCAAATTCTTAGTTAGGGACCCAAAAAATCAGTGTTTGTTTTCGGTTCTTGTTTCTCGAAAAAATTGAAACTAACTCCAAAAAATGAGCTTTATATCTATTCTTTAGTATGTTGGGGTCCCTTATGGACTAAAAATGGAAACGTATTCGTTAATTTAATTAATTCTAGAGTTACTTTGGAAATTGTGTTCAAATATATAGAAAATATTTTATTAAAGAGACATCAAACTGTTACAAAATTACTGAAATTGTTTGCTTTCATTAACGGTGGTTAAATATTGATGCATTTTTTCGTTTTTCTGGTAAACAACCCTACAGGCTTGAGTGCAATAGTATGAAAGCTCTGAGCTAAGCCATAAGAGGGCGTTATAATCTTGCGATTAATTAAAAGAAGGTGTTCCAATCCTGCAATGCATTTTTGGATTTTAGCCAAAATTGTTTACAAAAGAAGTCTCCATTTATTGTTGATACTTGGGATGTTACTGGAACTTTTCATGCGATGGTTTCCTCCTTGTCTTCCGTATTTTATGCCGTTGATTCTTGAGGAATTTCTCCAATTTTGGTTTTCCAACCCAATGGCATAACTAGAAAATACCTAATCGCTTAAAATAGTTTTGGATTTTGGAACTTTGGGATCATTGCCCCTTCCAAAAGTTATAGCCAACAAATAGTATTCAGTGACTCATACTGATAAAAATAAATTGGTTTAATGTGAAGTACTTTGTGCTATTGTAATCAGTTATGTAAATTTCTTCGTTTTAATTAAAACCGAAAACAACATTGAAATTAATTTGGAAAAAAACCAGGCAAAAATTTTTTTTATTTTGTTCCTGTATTTATCCCATTTCATAGAAATTAAAATACCATTTCTATGCTTATTAATATTCCAAGTCGTCATCGATATATATCAAACCTGTTGTGTGTTTTATTACGAGCTTCTAAGTTCAATTACCATACAAAATGAATAGTTTGCACGTTTTTTTTTTGAAACAATAAAAGCCAGGGGATGAAATAAGGGATGAGAGCAGACAAAATGGAAATGGAAATCAATATACAAATCTTTCAAAAACTTTAATTAAATCAGATTGAAGCTTTTGGCAAAAGAAAAAGACATTTTTTCCTCGGAAAAAATTGTTTTTATTAGCGAAAATTTCAATTTTGTTATTGTCATTTTTGCCACCCTTAGATTCTAATAAAAATTTCATGGTCGCTCCTAAAAGAAAATATGATATATTTTTAAAGGACCAAGAGAATAAATTTGATTTTATCATTTTTTTGCAAAACAACTAATAAAATGTGTCAATGTTAATTTTTGTTGTTGAGATATTTCATTCTTAATTTACGATTTCCTCGTATTTTATTTGTTTAAATATTCAGGACAAAGTAAATATTTCCTTTATGAAAATTGCGTTGTATTTTCTCTGTATGTGTAGGTTTTCTTTTTCTCTTTGCCTTTATGAAGGATTTCCAGGTACAGAAACGACAAACAATTCTCCTGATAATAATTTGTAGAGTATCGATCATTTACTTCTTGATATATATAGATGCAGAGAGCTTTTGTGAATATATAACGGATAAAGCTTTGCATAAGAATCGATTTTGATTATTGTTTAAATAAAGGATTTAGCCAATTAAGCATTTGGAAACTGTATTCGTATCTAATGAAGAAATTTTTCTTAGTTTTTATTGTTTTTCATCTAAGATAGCCATTTACTTAATCTCACACCCCTAACCATTATAGTAAGGGAATAATGGGGATGACAACCATTAAAGTAAATATTTTTTTTCTCAGTACCTATTGAAGATATCTTCATGAAATTAAAACTATACATGAATATTAGTAAACTAATTATAATATATTTTTTTCAGAACTTTTGCATTATAAGATACTGTAAAAAACGAGAAGTATATTTTTTGGGACTGGTTTTTTATATCAACTCCCAAAATGACACCTACCCAAAAAATATATTTTATATGTTAATAAGTTACCTATCTTATGTTAAAGTTACAAAATGATTAAATTGGTGGAACATAGTTTAAGTAAATAAAAACCATTTAAGGATACATGCATATCAATTTTTACCGAATCCTTATATTAACATCTATGTACTCTAGACTGATTCAAAAAAAATAATGATTTTTTTTTCTTAATTATATCGAAAATATTGTTGGGAATGACAAGAAAAAATCCTGTGAAAGTTTAAGCTCTTAATATTAATATTAAGAGATGCCACATCGCAAATTTCGATTTTCCATTTAAATAACATGGGAACAATATTCTCTTGCACTTTGGAATTTTATGGCTCACGTTGGTGACTATATTTCGGAATGACCAAGGTATATTCTTGTAGAAAATTGAACGATCTACAAAAAAGGTCTTGTACAAGTTTTTGATATATTTGTTCCTTCAAAAGTTATTCGAGGTCAAAGTTGAACTAAAGAGAAATTTTAATATTTTTTCAATTTTTTGACGCAACCATCAATTTTATAAGAAAATTAATTGGACATTTTTTGTAGAGCACTTTTTTTCCTATAACTTATTTCTATAAAAGTTTTTGATATTTTTCAGTCTTAAGTTATTTAATTAAAATAAAAAAAAATAACTTTTTTGTTAAAAATATAATAATTCAGGAAATTTTCAGTTTAATGCACATAACTTAGGACCTGTGAAAAATATCAAAAACTTTTATAGAGATAAGTTATAGAAAAATAAGTGCTCTACAAAAAATGTTCTATAAAATTTTCTCATAAAATTGATGGTTGCGTCAAAAAATTGAAAAAATATTAAAATTTCTCTCTAGTTCAACTTTGATCTCGAATAACTTTTGAAGGAATAAATATATCCAAAACTTGGTTAGAGACCTTTTTTGTAGATCGTTTAATTTTCTACAAGAATATACCTTGGTCATTCCGAAATATTGTCACCAACGGGAGCTATAAAATTCCAAAGTGCAAGAGAATATTGTTCCCATGTTATTTAAATGGAAAATCGAAATTTGAGATGCGGCAGCTCTTAATATTAATATTAAGAGCTTAAACTTTCACAGGATTTTATTTTTGTCATTCCCAACAAAATTTTTCATATAATTAAGAAAAAAAAATCATATTTTTTTTAATATCAGTCTAAATGACCTTTATACTTATTTTTGACGAAATTCGCCTAAGATGTACCTGGAAACAAAATATTATCAAAATCAATAAACCTGTTCTTGAATCGTACGAAAGAATGCAGGTAGGCAGAAATTTATCTTCGAATTATTGACCTTTGATCAATAATGATCAATATTGTCACCGAAACCGGCTGAATTCCAAGCTGGTGTTAAAATTGTAAAGAATTTCCTACCTGTTCTCAGCTGATGATATGCAATAATATAGTAAAAGCTTGAAGGCCAAAATGTTAAAAAAAGGTTGGTTCAAAGGGGCCACTAATGAATTCGAAAACAGGTGTTAATGTTATTCTAATTGACAGCAAATAATAAATACCTCCAACCGGTTCAGATTCCTTAAACGACATATTTAAAGCTGCCATTCTCTTATTTTGACCTTCAAGCTTTTACTATGTTATTTCATATCAACAGTTGAGCATATACTTAAATTTTTCGTATATATACAATTTAATAATATTTTTAACGTTTTTACAAACATACCAAATTTCAAATTTCTTTTCATGGTTTCATTTAGTTCTTTTGTGTATAGTAATAATATTAAATACATTTCATAAATTAAACGTTTTACAAATTGCCTACGTTACTATTGATATGTAATTGATTATGTTATATGCAAAAAAAAATTTTATGAAATATTGGAGAACCCGGTGAACTTCGTACCACCCAAAATTGAATGGCGAAAATTAATTAATATCGGTAATATTTCTGCATTTTTAATTATAAAATTATTAATAATAACAATAATTATTAGCAGTTAGATAAATTTACAATTTATTTTAATTATTTAGATTTACACCAATAAAAACATTAAACATGTTAAACTCATATGCATAGAAAAAATTCTTAAATTCTTACCTATTCATAAGTTTAAAGATATACCTTGATATTTCTAAACCCATTTTTATTATTTATTAATTTTATCCGTCAAAATTGTATTGTTTTTTTGACCAATTCGATTCAAAAATCGCTATTAATAAAGGACTGGAAGCTTAGGAAATATTCCTGATTTCTTCAGTACTTCCTTAAACATATTTTTTGTTTTATGCGCCAAACGTCGTCATTTGAAAACAATTGTTATATTTTTGAATATTGACCAAGGAATTTTTACAATAATTTTCTATCCCACAAACAAATTATCGTTATGGATTTGATGGTGGGACTAATTGGGGCAATTTTACTTTTCCACCTGTACAATATAACCCTGTAGATTCAATGATGTATTTTAACGCCTTACAATTTTGACAAACGATTGTTGTTTCCCCATTGTTACAGATTACAATTAGTTTTAAGTGAAATATATAAATATAAGTAAATTGCAGTACTTTTGTAAAATCACCAAGCCAAGAAATGACATATTTGTTTGTTGTCAAATATTTATTGTTGTCAGCTTCTGCTCTGCCTATTTGGCCTACTCAACAGGTATCAACAGTTTATATGGGATTTTTTTTTCTTTTACTATTTTTCTACAAATTTTTCTTTGGCTTCTACAAATCTTTCAACACCAAAATGAGCCAAATTGGTCCAGACACGTCTCCATTCATTTTTATAAAATAGATTAGTTTATTAATAATCATGTAGTTTCAATTTCATGAAGATATCTTCAATAGGTACTCAGAAAAAAATATTTACGTTAAGGGATGTCACCCCCATTATTCCCTTATTATAATGGTTGGGGGTGTGAGATTAAGTAAATGGCTATCTTAGATGAAAAACAATAAAAATCCCTTCATTTAGATGCTAGTGCAGTTTTCAAATGCTTAATTGGGTAGATCCTTTGGCTTCATTGATTTCATACTTGAAAATTTGTTCAAGTGGCTACTGTAAATTGAAACGCCAACTTTAGTATTACCTTAAGGCATTGTTTTCTAACCTGTGGTTTGTACCCCTGGGGGTCCGCGAGCCTATGTTTGGGGGTCTAAAATATAAAGGAATACTAAAATATAATATTGTCCAAAAATTGCACCTTTTTTTCACTCAGGGGTCTTTGGCATTATACTTGATTTTCTTGGGGGTCCGCGGTTGAAAAAAGTTAGGAACTGCTGTCTTAAAGAGATCTTAGATATATGTATCCAAAATGTATCCAATATTTTCCAATCATTGGAAAGTTGAAAAAATAATTTTGTACGGTTAAAATTAAACTTCCACTTCCTTTATATATTGGTTTTATTATACTTTTTTTTGGGTTGAAAAGTTTTTATTGAAGTTGAACGATTATTAAGAGTTGGAAAAACTTTTATTCGTCCAACAGTTTCTAGCAAAGTTTTTATTAAATAACAGAGTTATGATAGTTTTAGAACAATTTTCGCTGAAAAATTTCAAATTTTCTATGTTGAAGAGAGCAAACAATTTGAACTATTTCCAAGCAAATGAAAAGCTTTGCTTGAATCCAAACTTAATTCAGTTCTCCTCCAATGTTGGCATCGTTTTGTTTTTGATTTGAGGAATCATAAAAATACGAAAATATTTATGAGTGGCGTCTTGTGGTGTGGCGGCCGTAGCCTCCCCAGTTGTCATAAGTAGATGAGGAGGAAAAAAGAGTTTTCTCTTGGCGAAAACAAGTCGTCGTGTGTCTGACGTTGTAAACAAACACAATTTGTTCGCCAGAGGACAAATATTGAAGAGAAATATCGAAGGAGAAACAATAAAAGTCACACGAGCCAACCACAATTCTCAGTGCTCAGTTTAAATCTCATTCATTTGATCCGGTTATGGGTCTGAAAGATGCAGGAGAAGATGAAGAAAAAGAAAAGTATGTACAAGGACGGGGATGAACGACGGCGAAAATAAATAAAGATTGAACCAATGTTGTGGTACAATGTACATTGAACATACATCATAATATGCACAGATTGAAAATATGACTATTATTATTACAAGGGAAAAATTTACATTGGGTTATTCACCTTTGCGTCGATTTTTTATATAAATTTTTTTCTATCGAAATCGAATCTTTGGTACTTTGATAAACAGTCGTTGAAATTAAATCAAATTGCTTTAAATTTCACTTCCTCTTACCGAAATTTTGATGTTTCTTGTGTACAAATAGAGAAATTCAATACCAATTTTCTTAAGTTTTGAATAGAAAAATTTCTAGTAAAAATAGTTTAGTATTTCAGTTTAAATAAATATAAGAAAAGCTCTAAAATTTTCCATGTAATAAACGTTTAAGTTCGAGAAAATCGGTTAAAGCTGGTATGGAAATTTTTGTATAGAAAGTTGGTTTTTATTTTCTTTTGGGATCAATTATTTTGATCTTGAAGGTAATCATCTTAAGAGTAAATATAGAAAAACAAAAAAACTAATAATTTTTTTTGTTTCCTTTGACTAACAATTATGAAATTAATATATGTTTTGCGCCTATATGTGGCCTATTTTTTATTGAAGTTTAGTGAAAAAAAAGTTGGTGAAACACATTTCATTTCATTCACATTTCATTTTTTTTCAAAGTGTTACACCAACTATTTTTTCACGCAATTTTTATGAATTATAGTGCTCATGTAGAAGCATAAAATATATTTTTTTCGTGATTGTCATTTTCAGAGAACACATAAAAAAAATATTTCATTTGTTTTTTGGATTTTTTTTGCATAATTTTTATTTCTAAAAATTTCAAAAAAATTATGATATACTCTGTAAAATAATCTACAGCCTCGCGTTGGTTTCACTTTTCTAGCTTAATTAGTTTTTGAGATATATAACTTTGAAAAATAGTCATGCGGGGGGACATTTTTGCCCGTATCTCAAGGTCAAAGAGGAATTTGGTCGCGAAAAGTATATAAAATGTGTTTGTATATCAAGCCGATATTTTGACGTAAGTTTCGATATAGGTTCCTATTTGGGGGCCAACTAGCCATGTGGATCCTGCTAGACTCTTTTCATTATATTTTTTATTTTCCTCACAAGTTACAAAAGGATATTTGAAAAAAAATAATAAGCTATAGTTTTTTCTGGCAGCCATTTTAAGTTTAATGAAAATGATAATCTGTGGAAAATTTAAACTGTCAAGTAATTTTTAAAGATATCAAAAGAATTCAAAAACCAGTGGGCCAGCATAAAATAAGCTTTATGCATTTTATGCATTCTTACTTCTAATTTTCCCATTATGAAAGAAAATTAGTCATAGTTTTCTTCTGGAAGCCATTTTTAAATGGTGGTTGGGCAAATTTTAATGAAAAAAGAATGGTCTGCGGAAAATTTAATTGTCAAGTTATTTTTAAAGATATCAAAAGTATTCAAAAACCAGATGGTTCAGCATAAAATAAGCTTTATGCACTTTGTGCTTTCTTACTTCTAATTTTCCTACTATAAAAAAGATTTAGTCAAATTGTTTACTAGTGATAGGAACAAGATGCTATCTAAGATATGTCCCTATAATAAAATTTGATACTTTATTACTTCCAAAAGCTCAAACTTTGATGATAATCGAATTCTAATCAAATTTATAAATTGAAACTGTTATCTATTGTTATTACTACTTATTGGCACTTTAAAGCAGAAATAATTCATAAGTTATTGAATGAAAGATTTAAACATCACTTTACCAAGTGAATTATAAGAATTTCAACCCTTTTTTCTATTACTTACTTTTAATTTTTCTACTTTGAAAGAAAATTAGTCAAATTTGTTTACTAGTGACAGGAATAAGATGTTTTCCCAGATATGTCTCTATAAATTATAATCAATTTAGGCGCTTTATTACTTCCAAAAGCCCAAACTTTGATAATCACCAACTCTAATCAAATTTAAAAATTAAATTTTCACCGGTTGTTATTACTACTCATGGTCAAACCATAAATAATTGATTTTTTATTGAATAAAAGATTTAAACTTCATTTTACCAATGTGAATTATAAAAATTTTAAGTTCACGTTTGCTAATTTTACACTACAAGAGCGTGAAAATGGATAACATTTTCTGAAATTCTCTACTCTATTACTCTAAATATAGTTAAGTTTCAATCATAGTTTTTTTGTGAGATATTTCTATTTAGGAGCAATCTTAGGAAAACTAAGTATTAATATGACAATTGATACCAACAATTTATGAATGAAAATTATTTCCCCTAAATTTTCTACCACTTACAGTGTTAGTTTAGTTTCTTATGATTACTCTTTTACCATCATATTTCACCGGTTTTCTTAGGACCTGGAAATTGTATACCGCTTTTTGATTCAATTTCGTAAATCTTTACAACAATTAGTTTAAAGTCGATTTTTTTTGTATAATTTTAAAGGGAAAATCAATTTGCTGTACATCAGCTAAAAGTATGCATTTTTTTTCAAAATAAAACCTTAAATGAATAAAGATTTGAGGAAAACTTTTTCTAAGTTAACTTTCTTGAGATTGTCTTTTGATGCATGCAATATAATTGCATTTTTCTATTCAAATGTGTTATTACTATCCAGAAAAATATCGTTCGTTTTTTTTTGGTGTTTGACAGTTTTTTTTTTGTAGTTTCAAATTCAAACCATAATTCGTTTGAAAAATCAAACGAACCATCCCTTATTTGGTGTCTATTTTATACATCTGAAATTTGATGATTTTCAAAGTTAATTTCATCCCTTACTTCTGCCTCATTTTTCGAAAGGCAAAGAATATTTCCATGGTTCTGGAAGTTCTTTATTATTTTGTTAATTTTCCTCAACATTACAATTAAACTTTTCATCATAATCCTCATTTACCTGAATACATTTACTTATCGATTATCTATTTTTTTTAGTCCAATCCACTTTTAGTAAAACTTTAAAACCGAACACCCTCCAATTTTGTAAGTTTTTTTTTTTCGAAAATAGAAAATCTTTTCAAAAATTTGCGTTGGAAGATCTTAATAAATAATTATTCCTTTATTTTTTGTCAAACCACCCTTATTTACTATCTGAAGTTTGATAACTTCTAGCACTTTCTAAGTCGGCTTCATCCCTTATTTTTTGTTTGTTTTCGAAAAAATGTGCAAAAAAATTGACTTGAACTTAATGTGGATTAAATATTGCATATTTTTTCAATTGACACTATCGATAGAAATCCTTAGATTTTGATGATTTTTCTGAAAATTCATTGCCTGAAAGTTAGTTTTTTTCAACGATTTTTTATTTATTTTCAATATGAAAACTATGGCTTTCTTGGATGAATTTTCTAAAACAACCCCTTATTAATATCCTTTATCTGCATCTGAAATTTGATGTGTTTTGCTACTTTCAAAGTTGATTTCATCCCTTATGTCTTGACTCGTTTTCGAAAAAATTGGCACAGTAGGTTTGGATGTACTTTTTGGACATTAAATACTTTTTCTTTTGGTACCATAAAGTCACCCTTAAATTTTAACGATTTGCTTGAAATTCAATGGCTAAAACAGTTTTCTTTTCATCCTCAAAATTGTATTATCAAAGTTGATTTCCACTCTCGATTTCCTTTTTTATTGGCATAATATACTACCCTTATATTTTAACCCTTTTTCATTTCAAATTCGAAAACTTTTGGAACAATTACCTTTGGATCATACCAACGAATAATAATCACATCGACAAAGACACCCTCCTCGAATTACTTAACTCTTTTTCTACTAAATTTTCGAATACCTTTACAACTCTATTTGGTTAATACATTTGGGTTCACAGTAATTGATTGCATAATGATTTAAGAATTGATACATATGGATTTCAAAAACCGGGTCTTTAAAAAGAGATTTTTATAGAAGAATTGTAAAGATTTCCAAAAAATTTTAGTATTGAATAAAAGTAGAAGCTTATACTTTTGAACTAAGTTTTTTTTATTGATTATGGGATATAAGGGGCAATTTTCCTCTATTCTATTTCCTCGATTATTAGCCCATGTGGTAGGGTTACCAAATTTATTGGTATCTTTCTTGCAATTGCAGACTATTGTCACAATTTTCATTTCATTCTGAAGTAGTTTATAGTGGCTATCAGAACTTTTAATAATCCAAATTCTGAATACTTTAATTTTCAATTTCTATCTCTAAATGTATAAATATCCCCACACTTAAGTAACGATAAATTTTTAAAAATATTTTTTTTTTTTGTTGCAGGTACGTAAAAATTTGAATCGACTTCAAAATAGTTTAAAATCATCTTCAAAATATCATTGGGTTCCCCTTCAATTCGATTTGAAGGACAAAAACGTATACATTGCATTTCTGCAAGCTATTTATCTACATGGAACCAGGTAAACATTTCAGATGTTTATAACCAGGACTTCTTGAAATTGTGGTTAATTTCATCCTCTACTGTAACTAGAAATCAGTGATAAATGATTAATTTATTTTAAAGATAATTTCCTCTATATAAATAGTTCCAACCGAATCAATTTTTCCAAAAGTGTTAGGTGGTGGGTGTTAAATTTATAATGATCATGTTTTTCTCGATTTCTGGAATTTTATTAACTTTCAGAGTCGCTAAAGGCTTCCGTAAATAAAACGAATATAAATAGCGACTTAATTGTGAAAATTTTTGAATTTCAAAACGGAAATTTATTACAAACTCATTCTCGACGGAAAATAAAGTTTTACGTGTGGAAACATTAACGGTGGAAAATAATTTTATACACAAACAAGTGCTACAATAAACTAACATTTCCAACATCAGCTGAATCAATATATATATATATATATATATATATATATATATATATATATATATATATATATATATATATATATATATATATATATATATATATATATATATACGAAGCTTCAATCGTTGCATCTGCGATGCAATTAAAAGGTCAACGATGAAATTATTTTGCTCGAATTTCCACATTAAAACATACTTTTTTACTATTTTGAAAAAAAAAATCCAATGTTAGATTCAATTTATTTAAATGCATTGTTTGATTTCTTTGCTCACTTTACCGTTGCGTTTACATTGAAAATGTAAACTTGTAAACAAAGTCTTAAGTAAATTTTAAATTGTTATGCAACATATAATACAAACATTTGCAATTCAAGCCAGAACTATATACTTTTATGGATTGGACAAGGATACGATTTAAATTTTTCATTTTTCCGATATTTATTCTTTATCTATGCATTTATATAATAGCAATTTGATATGGGATGGTGACCAATCGAAGAAAACTTTCGGAGATAGGTAATGGCTACTTATTGTTTGGATTCTAGTAGCATTTGTATGCGCAATAGAACAACAATGCTTTTAATTTAGAAAATGTTCCTAGGTCAGTCCAATTCACTCAGTCCAGCACAGGTCCTTGATTATTTTTTTTAATTCTGATTTTTTTTTTTTGCTGTCACCCCAACAGGTTGGTAGTTCAAATTCATCATTATTTTAATTTTTTTGTTTTTAGTTTTCCGGTGGTGGCCATATTAGTTTTACTAGGCGCAGACATTTTCGCACTTTTAAGGGTTTGCAAAAACTTGATTATCTCAGGCCCTATTTGTCCTATCAAAATGAAACTAAAAGCAGTGTGTTTATGAAAATATAAGCTATAGCTGATTCCCGCGACTTCGTCTGCGTAACGTATTTTATTTTTCTTATTTCTTTTACGAAAAATATAATCATACTTGAAAACACTTCACATCTCTTGAAAAAGATACATTTTATAAACTATTGCAAAGAATAAAATAGTTCTATGCAATAATCAATTAATTTTCATTGAATCTACGTTAGGTATACCTACCGTGAACCAAATACTCCGTAAAATAATCAGCATCTATACATAAATAAAAAATATCGCCAAGTTCAATAAATTCGGTCTTAATTATGACTAAAAAAAGTCGAAAGTTATCAAAATACTCGCGTTAAAATAACCCCATCTCCCTTTTTCGATTCCCGAATGAACCTTTTTCCAAAAACTATTACACTATTGCACTGTACAACACAACCGCGAAATTGAAATTTGTACAATTGCACGAAACCCAGTTCTTCCATAATCATGTATAACCATTATGTATCTTTAAACTTATTATTGAAATATCTGAATTTCAACTATATAATTAAACCATATTGGATAGTCCAGAGTTCACCATACACGATTTGGCGTATGCCTTTTGCTCTGGAAGAGGATTTTAAATTTATTTTATCATTATGATGATATGATTATTTATTATTTATCATTATGATGATTTCTGGCTGGAATTGCGATTTTTTTTCGTGATCCCTTTCACCCACTTGCAAATAAAAGATATTGTCCCCCCCAAGAAAAAAATCCTGAATCCGCCCTTGTCTGTTAGGGTAGGAATTTTCAAAAAAAAATCTTATCACATGCCTACTTCCTATAAGGACTACACCGAATATTAAAATTTCATCAGTCAGAGGGGGTATATAAATACACGATTTCATAAATGCGTGTTTTGAAAAACGTATTTACTTTAAGCTTTATTATTATTAGTATTATTACTATTAAATTTTTTTCGTTAATATTTCCTTACTGAGCAACCCTAAAAATCTATTTACAACAATTTTGTAAAAAAAAGTTTACTGTTAGATTATTATCTATAAAAACATTTATATTTCAAAAAGGCAATTTTTTGTACTTTAAATTAAATTACTGTGCTTTTTATTAGTTCAACTAAAAATATTAATACATATCATTTTTTAACTTTAAATACCTTTCCAATGATATATAACTCGCCTATCTAAAATATTTTTTTTCATCCCTCAGTTTTTACGTAGGGGATACATTCCCTTATTATTTTTAAGGAATGATAAGTAGCCTAACGCATGTGGGTAATTGTGTTGTGTCTAAATAGAAAGTTTCATTAAATTCGGTTGTTCCGTTCTTTAGTTAAATCGCCAACGCACGCGATGTAAGAAAGTTTTTTGGAAATTTTTTCACACATTATTGGAGTTTTAGTATGGATCCCTAATTTTTTTGAGAATTTAATAAAGCCTATGTTCACCGGAAATAGTGTAGCTTCCTAACAGTGAAAGAATTTTTTAAATCGGTCAAGTAGTTTCGGAGCCTATTCAAAGCAAACAAACAATCAAATCTTTCCTCTTTATAATAATAAAGTTGTAATAAGACGTTTTCACCTAAATGTAATTCTAAGGGGTGAAATTTTAGCCTAAATATTTAGCTCTCATTTGTAAAAACTCCAATTTTCACGGAAAAGATGTGAAGGAAGGGAAAGAGTCTACACGTTAAATTTTTTTTTACAAACAATTAAGTACTAGTTGTATTCAAATACAAAATTTGAAGTCTGAGACTTGAATCGTTTTTAAAGTAAAAAATAACAAAATTTGGAAATTTTCAAAATTTACAATTTCTGAGCTCAATATCTCTGGTGGGGGATCAGATTAAATCTGAAATATGACCTCATTATAGTACTGTATGATAGTATTATGCACCTAAAATTTGGAGTTTGAGATTTGACTAGGAGCAGAGGTATTGCAAGCACAAAATGTCAAAATAATGCATACTTCAGCAGGTGAATATAATGTATTTAACCATTTAATATGTGACATATACTTGGCAAAAAGGGCATTTTACACAAATCAACATTTATTCATATTTTAAATTTAAAACATATACTTCTTTCTGAAAGCTAATAATATATATACTATGTATATTGTACCCATAGTCATCAACTAATCTTTTTGACAAGCCTACACACAGGATAAAGATCACGAAACTATAAAGCTACCCAAATTTATATTTTGGTAAATACAGATTTTGTGGTAAAAAAATGTTGCCAAAGTGTACTACTGGAAACTTTTGAAGATAAAAATTTTTAAACAAAATTTGCTCGCTTTAGCACAATAAATCATTAAAAAAAATTGTCAATTTTTTTTGGAACAAAAACATTTTAATATACACAAAGGTAAATTATACATTATATCCGATTGTTCAAAGAAAAATTGTATGATAAGTTCTTTAATTGTGTTAAGAGATCTCTTAGCTCTTTGTCAAACACCAAGATTAGTTGATGACTATGGGTACAATATACATTGTACATATTTAACTTTCAGAAAGAAGTTTATGTTTTAAATTTAAGATATGAATAACAGTTAGCCCAGAGTATATGTTGTTTTGTGTAAAATGTCATTTTTGCCAAGTATGTTACATATTAAATGGTTAAATACATTATAGTCACTACTGAAGTATGCATTATTTCGACATTTTGTGCTTGCAATACCTCTGCTTCTAGTCAAATCTCTAACTCCAAATTTTAGGTGAATCATACTATCATACAGTACTATAAAGGGGTGATAATCCGGATTTTTATCTGGTCCCCCACCAGAGATATTGAGCTCAGAAATTTCCAAATTTTGAAAATTTCCAAATTTTGTTAATTTTTATTTTAGAAAGGCTTAAAGTCTCAGACTTCAAATTTTGTATTTGAATACAACTAGTATCTAATTGTTTGTAAAAAAAGTTTTAACTTGTAGACTCTTTCCCTTCCTTCACAATCTTTCCGTGAAAATTGAAGTTTTTACAAATGAGAGCTAAAAATTTAGGCTGAAATTTCACCCCTTAGAATTACATTTAGGTGAAAATGTCTTATTACAACTTTATAGCTTATATTTTTGTGAACACACTGTTTTTAGTTTCATTTTGATAGGACAAATATGGCCTGAGATTATCAAGTTGCCGCAAACCATTAAAAGTGCGAAAATGTCTGCGCCCAGTAAAACTAATATGGCCACCACCGGAAAACTAAAAACAATAAAATTAAAATAATGATGAATTTGAACTTCCAACATGTTGGGGTGATAGCACACACAATTTTTTTTTTAAATGGTCGAGCAATCATTTAATTTTTTTTGACCACTTTATTTGGACTTACCCTCCTTTAAACTTCAAAAATACATTTTTATAAGTACACAGCGTCGATTTTCCCTGGAAAGGTTCTTTAAATCGTCGTAGTTTATTCCTCTTCGTAAGAAGTTCAAAATTTCAATTCATTTTCTTTCATTTATCTTAAAGAGTTGCAATTTTATTTAATTTTCAACCAATTAACATAGGTTACAGTTAGAGCCCACATAAAAGACAAATTTCCAGCTATTTTTGTTGGAATTATAAAAAAAGGCCTATGTAAAATTCCCAAAGCGATAATTTTACTAACTAGATATTGATTATTTGGTAACATTTTCCCGGAAATGAGGCTCTTGTGTTTATGTTTTTTTTTTCGTAGAGTAAATTTTTTAAACGCTACGTTCAATTATTTTTATAGGCACTTGATCCACTTGTAATCAACATATTCATTAATACAAATGTATTGAATAGAGAGAAGAATGAAAAATATACATAGGAGCTTTCATGCTTGGCAAAACTGTTCCACTTTGTGTATTGAATTTATATGTATCTATATATATATATATATATATATGGAATGGGATGGGGAAGGAAATGAAGAATGGCGGACAACCAAGGGGAATACAGGTTTTACATGACGGTGTGTTACATAATAGATAGTATTATGTCTTTATATCCTGTGGGTGCCATACATATACCCAGTTCCAACTTAAATAAATAAAAAAAAAACGTATAAAACTTGGAACGAAATAGAACGTAACGATCAATTATATGGTCTTTGGGTATTAGTAAGTTATATTGACTCAATACAAATTTTTTTAATTATATATTCCTGAGTCGGCTTTTTTACTAGGATTCCATTAATATTAGACGGTGATGTTGGATGGGAATGGGGGGGTCAAAGCGGGAGAAAAACGGGAGACTGATTGTAAAATGGCTGGAATACGTTTCACTATAAGTTCATATTTTATTTATAACGAAGGAAATAATGTTGACAAAAGCTTTTTAATCGCATTTTTCGATACAATACTTTGGTGTTTATTTTTTTTTCTATAAAATAAAAGTTTATGTATGACCTCAAAGTAGTGATAAACTGATGGAAACAATCACCAGTGATAAAGAAGTAAATTTTGGGATGTTAAAAAGTTTTTTTTCTATGTAACACTCATAAAAATGGTAGATGTACTTAAATTGAGGTCTTTTATTATTAATAACTTAACAAAGCTTCGTAAAAACTGTTTAATTTTTAAGTGGACATTTGATGAAGTTGGAACTGGATGCTTAAATGGTAACTGGGCAACGAAACGTTGCCAATTTGGAAATTGAAACATCTAACAGATCTTAAAAGACCTGAATTTTCTTCTTTAGTTTAATAAAAAGCTCAAATCTGAGCTTTATCATCTAATAAATAGAATAACATTTTTAGAATGTCTGACAAGGAATGCAAAGTTTTAGAGTCTCTGATTTATTAAAAATTTTGTGGAATTTTTGATGTTAGAAATATAATTTTAAATACAGAGAATATTTTTGAAATTTCCAAGACTAAGAACAAATATTATAAACATATACGAGTGAGTGAAATGCAATCATTATCTCAGAGTTGAACTTAATGATTATTGTTATGGTTTAAACCAGCGGTTTCTAACCTTTTCCAGTCGCGGATCCCCAAGGAAATCAAGCATAATGCTAAGAACCTCTGAGTGAAAAAAGGTGCAATTTTCGGACAATATAATATTTTAGTATTCCTTCATTAAATTAAAAAACAAACTTTTTCAAATGGGACCGTCGACCCCCAAAAATAGAGATCCAGAGGTTAGGAAACAATGGTTTAAACCATTATTTACTAATGGCAATTTTTACTATTTGTCTGTTTTATCAAAGTTGTTTGTGAATATCTCACGGGAAGTTACTAGTAACCAATAAAACTCTTATAAGGTTTCTAATTATTAATCATATTTCATTTCCATTTTATTAAATTACTATTGTATATCTTTAAATGTACAAATAGGCATAAAATGTAAAGAAAAAAATTATTAACTTGAACTTCCTAATGATGAGGAACAACGTTAGCTTAATTGTTTGCTATAGTCTTCAGAACTGAATTTAATTAGTGAATTGAATTTTCAATGGTAAATATCTAAACAAATTATTGAGTAGTGGCTCTACCATGACTTTACCATGAATTTTTATCAACAGGGAAATTAGATCTAAATCAGTGGCCCTAAAATCTGGCATTTTTCTTACAAGATTAATTGTAGTCAAATAAGAAAAGTATCATAAATCGTTAATCAAGTGTCTAGATCCCCCGATAAAATATTCTTTAGCCTACTGATGGCCGAGTGGTTAAAGTGGCCGCTTCTTAGCTGGTAGGTGTTGACTTCGAACCTTGTGTCAAGTAAATTTTCAATATTTCTTGATTTACGATTTTTTATTAACCCTTGAGTCGCTAAAGATCTTAGTAGTTATAAAGTGACAGTAAATTACAATAAATAAAAAATCCCCGTACAAAACATCCCGGAACTAAATATCACTAAGACGAAATATCCCCGACATTTGATCCTTATATTGTTAATTACTAATTTGTATGTACCTAACTTTTTTTTGGCTGAAAACCTTAGTAATTATAAAGCGACAATAAATAACAATAAAAAAACACCCTCATACAATATATCCCCGATATTTGATCCTTCGATTATTAATTACTGATTTTTGTGTACCCTGATTTTTTTCTGTGAAAAACTAATAGTCCCGGGGCGAAGCTCCAAATCCCAAATCTTTGAAATGTTAAACCGTAGTCTTTTCAGATTGTTGGGATATTTTGCCAGGGTTTTTTTTGTCTTAAGGATATTTTGTCCGGGAGTATTTGGTCTCCGGATATTTTGTCGGAAGATCAATTATCCTGGAACTGTTAAAACGTGTATTTTTTTTAGAAATAAGGTTATTCAATTAGGATTTGAGTTCTTCATTGGGTTTTCAATTGCTATGTTAAAAACAGGGTTGAGAAGTTTAGAAGTTAGCTAAAACTAGCTTAAGTAGATAAAATAATAATATTTTTAATTTTTAAGTGTCAATATTTCGTAAACTAAGCAAGATATCAAAAATATTTATTGTTTCTTTTCGCTTTACTTCGTCGGGATCTATATGAATCCATCTTCAAATTGTAGCAAAGGAAGAGCCGTAATCTCGCCAAATATTCTGTTGTTGAGATATTTTGTCCGAGGATATTTGGTTTGCGGACATTTTGTCGGGGGATTAATTATCATGGAACCCTGAAACCCTGTTTTTATCCAGAAATTGAGTTTTCAATTGCAATGCTCAAACCAGGGTTGAGAAATTCGTTGAAATTAGTTTACATTTTCAACAGGCTGAGGAGATGAACTAGATTATTGTTGATTCTGACTTCTGTTCTTTCAAAATCTTCCGGTTTCTAGCTTTTTTTTAACTTTTGTTAGATGCATATAATCGCAGATGCTTATTGCTATTATTGAACTTGAGATTCAAGAATAGGATACCATTCATAAATTTTTTGAACCAAAATCATTTTTGAGACCATCTTTTCTTTGATAAGACAAAATTATGTCTCTTCAAAAGTATAATCCCTAATTTATTAGCTAAATGGGTTTATATTTTGTATTGATGATCGTTTAAAGCTGGAGCTACTTTAAATTTTCTTTGGTTCTGGTTTTTAAGTTCTGCACAATGTTTAAATTGATCATTATGAATTATGAAGTTTTAGTTGGTGTTTACTTTTGTTTTTGGTCTAAAAATTGAAATTTATATGCTTTAATGTAAATGCTAGTTGGAAATACAGGGTATTCACCAGTCAGGGAAATCTGGATAGTTAGGGAATTTCTTTGGATCGAGGAATAATTTTATTACTAGATTGATAATTTGTAAACATTATCGTAAAAATAAGAAAGAGAAGTAGTGGTTTTTTTTTATAAATAAGATCAGGGAATAAGGCGAATTTTGTTCGGGAAAGACAAGTAATTTGGGTTACAGAAAAAATGGATACCTTGAAATAGTATTTGTCGGTTTGGAAACAATGTTTGGTAACATTATACTCTTTGTACAGAAATGCTTGAATCTCGCGCCATTTAGTCGGAAAACTTTAATTAAATGTAATCTCTATGTAAATCCAAGACTACATCATCTTCATCTTCAACGTTCGGTGTCGACTTTCTACGTGTCTCTCGTCTGTTTCACATAATTTAGCCAAATTTTTCTCGAGTTGCTCTTTAATTCGTAATTAAATCAATGACTTTCGTCATCCCTATCTCGTTACGTAGGCACACCTACCCTCTTCTAACTAAATGTGGAAGAAGAAGTAGTAAGTAAAATGAGGTCAATGACAGCTTCTACGTGATCCGGGTATTTGAAGAGTCTCATGAAACTTGTAAACCCTCTAAGAACTTTCGCCTCATACTCTATATCGGATGGCACAAGTGGAATTTTTCATAACGCGAATTTATTATGTGGCTCTTTCGATTTTTTTTTTGTGCATTAAAACGGTTGGTTGCATTGCAAAGTTTGCAACGCGAGTGCATGTTGGTTGTGGTAAAAAGATAAGATTTTTTTTTCATAGGAAATACATATTTTATTTATCTGTATTTTCACGGATTTGATGGAGCATTTAAGTCGTGAAACTATTTTTTTTAAAAAATTTTTGGTACAACCTTCATAATAGTTGAAAGGGTCTAGCAGGATCCACATGGCGAGTTGGCCCCCAAATAGGAACCTATATCGAAACTTATGTTAAAATATCGGCTTGATATACAAACACATATTATATACTATTCGCGACCAAATTCCTCTTTGATCTTGATATATGGGCAAAAATGTCCCCCCGCATGACTATTTTTCAAATTTATATATCTAAAAAACTAATTAAGCTAGGGAAGTCAAACCGACGCGAGGCTGTCGATTATTTTACAGAGTATATCATATATTTTTTTGAAATTTTTAGAAAAAAAAAATTATACAAAAAAATCCAAAAAACAAATGAAATATTTTTTTTATGTGTTCTCTGAAAATGACAATCACGAAAAAAATATATTTTATGTTTCTACATAAGCACTATAACTATATTATTTTCATAATTGTAAGTCTAAGGAAACATTAAAAAAAAATTGATTAGTTTTTTTTTTGTTTTTCTATATTTACTCTTAAGGGGGGAAGCTGGTCTAGAGCGTGAAAAAAATGGGAATAATTTATTATTTTTTGTGACTCAACAAAAAGATCAATGGAAAATCTGTGAAAGAGGTTTAATAATTTAGGTTTTAATATACAAATACAAATTTTTTCGTGTCAATTAAATTCAAAATGGCGGCTGTCCAGCTTTTCTTCGGAGGCGCCTCATTTTTTAGACGGGTCCATGGCCGAAGATGTAACCTCCTTAATTTTGATCTTGGAACAAAATCCTGCAAATTTTTAGTTTCTATATAACAACAGCAAGAGACGTACGTAGGATTTTTTCGATATTTTGTTTTTTCGCGAAATAGTGCACGTTTGAACGAAATATTAAAATTTTCACTATAAAAAAACGACAAAATTGTTGATTAAAAAAAAACTATGCAATATAAAAAAAATATATTACGTACGTCTCCGGAGAAAGGTATTTCAAATGTACTGTGAAAATTTCGTATAGATCGGTGAAGATTTGCTCGAGTTATGTCTTCGGCCAGTTCAAAAAAAGTGATTTCGAGAAAAACGGGTTTAAAGTTTTAAGTACTATAAAATCATATTAAATGCGTATATACCTTTAATCTGCGAAAGTTTGGGCATTTAGACATTTTTGCCGGCATCCATCCTTTGGTATGTTATTTTTAAGTCCCTAAAGTACTTTTTAAGACAAAAAAAAAATCGGTTTCTTCAAAATTCTAGACCAGCTTCCCCCTTAAAATGAATACTTTCAAGATCAAAATAATTGGTCCCAAAAGAAAAAAAAACATCTAGTGTTCAATTTTATATTAAAATAAGAATTAAAAAAATTATTGTCACTGCTATAATTTATTACAACTGGAATATTATGAACCTAAAATATTTTAGTTAGTATCTCGTAAGACGCAGAATTCTGGATAATTATTGTTCATATGAAAAACAACAAATGAAAGTTGTTGCATGAGAATAATATACCACTGTAAAGTTTCTATTGAAGAATCACAGAATTAACGGAAAATACTGTTGCAATCTTGACCATTCGAAGTATAATCATTGTATATACGACCGTCTTTGCTATTTATACATATGCCTTGATTTTACTTCTACTCTAATGATATTAGGTGCTTATTTTACACAGTGTTTTAAAATATTATTTGATAGGTCATTTATTCACCCACTTTAGGTGGAACCTGTAAAAATTTGGTAGAAGCTATTAAATAATATCCTAAGCTAAACGAAGAAAACCAAGTAATTCAGATGCCGTCAATATGTACCCAGAATTAATTGGAGATGCATGGTATTCCAGTTGTAATAAATTATAGCAGTGACGATAATTTTTTTTATTCTTATTTTAGTAAAAATTGAACACTAGTTGTTTTTTTTTTCTTTTGAAATCAATTATTTTGACCTTGAAAGTAATCGTCTAAAGAGTAAATATTGAAAAACAAAAAAACTAATAAAGAATTTTTTTTATGTTTCCTTAGACTTACAATTATGAAAATAATATATGTTTTGCTCCTATATGTGGCCTATTTTTTATCGAATTTTTGTGAAAAAAAAGTTGGTGCAACACTTCGAAAAAAAATAAAACCGAGGTATATTAGTAGGCGTAAATCACATTTTATTTTTTTTCAAAGTGTTGCACCAACTATTTTTTCACGCAATTTTTATGAGTTATAGTGTTCATGTAGAAGCATAAAATATATTTTTTTCGTGATTGTTATTTTCAGAAAACACATTAAAAAAAATATTTCATTTGTTTTTTGGATTTTTTTTGTAGAATTTTTTTTTCTAAAAATTTCAAAAAAATATATGATACACTCTGTAAAATAATTTACATCCTCGCGTTGGTTTCAGTTCTCTAACTTTCTTATTTTAATAGAACTTGAACACTAGTTGGTTTTTCTTTTCTTTTGGGATCAAGTATTTTGATCTTGAAAGAAATCATCTTAAGAGTAAATATAGAAAAACAAAAAAAAAAAGTAATAAAAAATTATTTCTTTTATGTTTCCTTAGACTTACAATTATGAAAACAATATATGTTTTGCTCCTATATGTGGCCTATTTTTTATCGAAGTTTTGTGAAAAAAAAGTTGGTGCAACACTTCGAAAAAAAATAAAACCTAGGTATACTATAAGACGTAAATCACATTTAATTTTTTTTCAAGGTGTGGCACCAACTATTTTTTGACGCAATTTTTATGAGTTATAGTGCTCATGTAGATGCATAAAATATATTTTTTTCGTGATTATTATTTTCAGAGAACACATAAAAAAAATTATTTCATTTGTTTTTCCGATTTTTTTTGTATAATTTTTTTTCTAAAAATTTCAAAAAAATATATGATTATACTCTGTAAAATAATCTAAAGCCTTGCGTTGGTTTCACTTGCCTAGCTTAATTAGTTTTTGAGATATATAATTTTGAAAAATAGCCATGCGGGGGTACATTTTTACCCATATCTCAAAGTCAAAGGGGAATTTTTTTGGGAAAAGTATATAAAATGTGTTTGTATATCAAGCCGATATTTTAACATAAGTTTCGATTTAGGTTCCCATTTGGGGGCCAACTCGCCATGTGGATCCTGCTAGACCCTCTGCAATTTATTATTGATCAGTTGTGTTAATTAAAACAGTATTGAAATATTATGTATGCATTTTGTGTAAACTAAACCACCACATTAACGTGTTACCCAAAATAGATTCGGTAAACACAATCTAACCAGTTACCATATTACCACCAATTATTACCGAGGCGATGCGATTCGATGCCACGCGTTCGTTCAATCATAAACTCCGTGTAGGTAAATTAAATAAATCAAATCTGCAAGGAAATGTTAACGATGCTATTTATTTAAATACCTACGTCTATTATTCTAACAAATCATTTGCAATAGCAACGAAACATTCATTAAAACAGTGATTTTCCGAGGAAATATCTTTAGAAAAAAAAAAAAACGATTTAATCAGGAGATTTTCCGACTAGAAGCCGACAAGTTGTTGAAATCTCTACTCTAACTATTGGATGCAAAGTGGAGAGGAAGGAAAACGGGAAAAATCGGGGCTCGATGGTTTTAATTAGCAGTAATTAAATTTAATTGTTGGTTTCGAATTAATGACAGAGCTATATGGAAAATTCGAATTATAATTGGGATGAAACGAGGAATGATTCTGATGGTTGAACTATATAGAATAAAAGAAGAAAAAATTATAGAAATCGATAAAAGTTGTAACTCTTAATTAAAGTTGTAATTATTTTCTAGGGGTTGAAAAAACTTCAAATGCGTTCTCACCAGTTATTAGTAGAAGATAACATTATATCAATTCAAATTTTAATTTGAAAAGTTAGGAAATTTCATTGGGTTACTGGCAAAATTGGAAAAAATGTATACATCAGTTGATGCAAAAGTAATTTCCATTGGTTTTTGACTAAAATTTTCATGATTCGTTTATTTTGAAAGTGGCGTAAGTCCATTTCAAAGATGATCTATATGGTGATTCTTCTTCTTGTAACTAGAACAAAGTATGTTAATTATTTAACTGCTAAGTTTTCAGAAATTACTGATTTCATTTTAGTTGTTAACAAAAACGCCAATTATTCCGTCCTCTTTAGTATCTTAGGTTCCTATGGTTAAAAATGATAGCACTATAGGGATTGTTCTTGATATGGACTTAATTCACTTCCAAAATAAACGGCGCATATATTGATTGACCTGAAATGGGCGATTGAATCAGCTGATATTTGGTTATATTACTGAAGTCCAAAAAAATAATGAAACATGATGTTAAGGAAACATGCTCTAGCTTGTATGTTTATTTTGCCATATCAACTTAAATATCCCGGATAAACTCTTACATTTTCCGATATACACTTGCAAAAATTTAACCAATTAGAGTTATTTGTACAAAAATTTAAACTTGAGATGGAATTATATGGAAAATTAGACCAAGCCTTATTTGTCGGAATATGTGAAAAAAAAATTCATATCGATTGACGTAACGAAATTTTGAGCTTATTCGTGTCTTACTATCTAAATCAACTTTTAGCAAATTTTTTTCGATATTATTCGGTACAGCTTTTAGAAATTTTCGAATAGTACTTAATAGGTAGTACTTAGTAGTATAATAGTTAATATATGTTCCTATGGTTAAAAATAATTACACTATAGGGATTGTTCTTGAAATGGACTTAACTCACTTTCAAAATAAACGGTTCATTTATGAAAAACTTTAGCTTTGATTTTGGATTGGCTATATTTTTTTATAAGTGGAAAAATCATATCAGCTAAGTGGCCACCGACAAAACTGACAATTATAAAGTCCCGATTAATGGCATTTTTCATCACTCTTACCCACTCTAAAATTCTCTGTGAAGACCTCCAATTGATGCCCAATTGCGTAGTACTAAATTTGCTCAATACTCCGGGGTCTTCTACGACTTCTTCAGCCACAACCCCGATATTTTCAGGAGAACAACGGCTCCGGGGTGGCCCAGACCTGGCAGCATCTCATAGTGTCCTATACTCTTCTAGGTGAGCAGCTAAATGATCTTATTTTTGCCCACTTGGTGTTAAACCACCAGGAAATTTTTCTTCTAAATTCACGCAGCGCTAATACCATTGAAGAATTGCTATACAAGAAAATCGAAACAATTTTTCGGCGTTCTTGAAGAGAATCGGGAAAATTTCAATACGGTGAAGGAAAATGTGTTAAAATGTCTTATGCATTCTAACGTTACTACATTTTACTTTCAAAAACTGAAGAAATCAAAAATTTTAATACATAAATGATTGCCAAATTTATTTTTATTTCTTCTACATTTTTGCTTTTCACGATTCTCTGATTTTTCTTTGCCATAGCTTGTCCTCTTTGTCTCTTTTCTGGAGGTTCCCATTTTTATATTTTTTTTTGGTCCTCTGGATTGACTTCTTTGGACATGGCCTGTGGTGAATTCACTCTAAAGGATTAAAGATTTCGTCCAGGGTAACCAAATCACCATATTGATTTTTGCGTTGCAGTAATGATCCTGTTTTGACCAGCTTTAAGTCATTGGGAACACTGGGTCTTCACAGACCATACCATTAGAGTGCCCTAGTTTCTAGTATCCTTTATAGAGAATTTAATGTGTATTAATTACCATATTTCTTCTGTTTTCCCTTCCGAATCCGAATCCGAAATCAATTTTTTCGGATGGTTCCTCATTATTGGCCATACTTCTTATTCGTACCAAACTATATTTTGAATTATTTTTTGAAAGATTGTTTTTTTTTCTTTGGGAAAGTATGTTTATCTTTAATTTCCCTAAGCTTAAAATTTACATTATTTGAAGATCTATTAGAATGAAAATTGAAGAATGATTTTCTTAAGAACCATTTTTGATAAACCAGTAGTTTCGATTATCAAGTTTTCACCAAGCTTTGGTATAATCTGAAGCACTTGAGCAACAATTTCCCGGTTAGTGTTTTTTTTTTTTGAAATTTTTAATTGAATTGTTCTTCTTCTCTAAAGCTTGAAAGCTCAAACTCTACGAATATAGTCTAATTGTGCACATTTATCGACACGAATGAATGAAGATGATGATGTTATGTTTAATTTTTTAAAACAGTATTTTTTTATGAATGAAGGCTTTATGAACTTATTTACCACATAGTCTGATCAAAAATCTAGTATTAAACTATGTAGTATTGTAGTATAAATCAATCGGTGGCCATTTATTTATTTTAATCGGCCTTCTTCTGAATGCTACTTTTATTATTAATAATTAAACGAAAAAAGGCAACCTTTTCTTCCGAAGAAGAATTAGTTGAACTTGATTACAAAGTTTCTATCAAATCAATAAAGCTGTCTGTAAATTGGAACCTTTAGTGGAAGCAGAATAAAATATTGGTACAACAATTTAGATTAGACTTGTTTGTGACCTTTATACTTATTTTTGACGAAACACGTCTAAGATGTACCTGAAAACAAAATATTATCAAAATCAATAAACCTGTTCTTGAATCGTACGAAAGAATGCAGGTAGGCAGAAATTTACGTTCGAATTATCGACCTTTGATCCATAATGATCAATATTGTCACCGAAACCGGCCGAATTCCAAGCTGGTGTTAAAATTGCAAAGAATTTCCTACCTGCACTCAGTTGATGATATGCAATAATATAGTAAATGCTTGAAGGCCAAAATGTGAGAAAAAGGTTGGTTCTGAAGTGTTACTAATGGATTCGAAAACAGGTGTTAATGTTATTATAATTGACAACAAATAATAAATACCTCAAACTGGTTTCAAATTCCTTAAACGACATATTTATATCTGCCATTCTTTCGAACAAATTTCGGCCTTCAAGCTTTTACTATGTTATTTCATATCAACAGTTGAAAGTACAATAATTTGCATTCCCTACTAGCTAACGAGTAAATTGGTTTTGGACTTAACGTGTGGAATTCATACTGACTAAGACCATAACAAAAATGAATAGTTTTTTAATTTTCTTTTTATCCCTTACTAGCTGATGCCCGCAACTTCGGCTGCTTGATGTCTATGTTGAAAAAAAATTCCTCTAAACTTATTAGTGAATCTAATCTTTCAGAAAATATTGTTGTTAATTAATAATATATTCTGATAAAATATCTTTTTGTTGCAGGTACGTAGTACTTTTTTATCGGGTATCGAACTACTGTGAATCATCCATGAAATTGCATTTCCCTGCAATTCAATTTGAGGTATTTGTAAATTTGATTATCTGAATGAAATATGATAAAGTTGTTAATCAAAATAAGATTTTTTCGCTGATTTTGATTAGTTATACTGTGTATACATTATATAGAATATATTGCGGTCCAATTGATGTAGTATACTTTAATATAATAATCATACCAGAAACATAAATTTGAACAGAAGTTCAAACAAAAATATTTGTGACTAATTGCCCAGATACGTATTTCGATTGCCAAGCAATCTTCCTCAGTGGTCATCAAGTTATTTGGGTCACTCCGTAACTGCTTTGTGATGATTTTTCACAAAGAAATTCACAAATGAATCATCACAAAGCAGTTACGGAGTGATCCAAACTACTTGATGACCAATGAGGAGAATTGCTTGGCAATCGAAATACGTATCTGGGCAATGATGATTCCTTTGTGAATTACTTTGTGAAGAATCATCACAAAGCAATTACGGAGTGATCTAAATTACTTGATGACCACTGAGGAGTAATGCTTGGCAATCGAAATACGTATCTGGGTAAAACGTCACAAATATTTTTGTTTGAACTTCTACTCAAATTTATGTTTATGGTATGATTTTTATATATTATTATATTAAGTTATACTACATAAATTGGACCGTAATATATTCTTTACTCTATTATTTTTATTTTATGATTGAAATATAAAGAATTCGTGCTTGAAAGCGACCAAGTGCATAAAAAACAAGGGTTGAAAAACGCTGCATTGAATCGTTAGTGCATGTGTGAAGTTCCTTGAACTGAGACGCCATTTAATTGATCTAGCCATGTTTGAGGGAAGCAACAGGTTGCTTTTTATCTTTGAATGCATGAAAGAAATTTATTTTTGGAAAACCAAAACCGCACCACACTCGAAACCCGTTCAAACCCGTGCCCACATCAACCCTACGCATCCCCTATACATCCCATTGGAATATTACATTGGTAAATATTTTGCCCGTAATATTTCAATGAAATAGGTAAACCATTAAATGTGTCACGTCGACGCAGAAAGACGTTCGTTCGCATCCAGACATCATCCCCGTTCCCGTTTATGTGTCCCGTAACCGTATAAATTTAGTTGCAACCTTCGGGAATACTCATTTTGCGCCGCGGGCAATGTGCAACAGTCTCTAACCGTTATAAATTCATTAAAACAGAGGGCAAAAAAAATTGAAGAAAATTGCAAGGAAAGCAAAAAAAAAAGTGGAAACGAAACACGTTTTCCACGGTGCTGAAAAAAATTGGATTGTAATTGATTTTTTCGTCGTAGCATTTTTCTTGCAATGCAGTTCCGAGAAAATGTGACATTGACAAATAATTTCCCGGAAAATTACTCCATAGTTAAACAACTGGCGCGACGTGACAATTTCGTTCTCATGCAAATTTAAAAATCTTCAATTTTCTTTGATTTGATTTGTGGTGGAAAGCTCAAAGCTCAACGCCACGTCCCACCCTAAAGTGCATCACAAAAATTGCATATACATTTAAACTAGTTTTTGCTCGTGTGGATTTTATGTAATGTGAACTAATTGTTAGTTTAAATTAAAAAAAAATCAGTGCAAAAAAACGTTTAAAAGTGCATTGTGTTACTGGCACAATTGTAATGCCAAAGTTGCAGTTTTCTCGGCGGTTGTACTTGTACGTATTTTAATGGTCTTTTATTAGCTATTAGCGGTAATTAACAATTTACTTTTTCAATAAAACAATGTTGGCACTTACATTGAGTGCTTCTCTTGTAATATTGCTTTTAATTATTTTGTTTTCGTTATCTATATTTTCGGTGTTTGGAAAATAAATTGTGTTTCAGTAGAAAATAACATTGCACAAATCGATAAATCATAAATGAATTACGTTGTATGTGTTTTGCGTTTTACATGCATAATTGCATATTAATGAATCTCTGTGGAGGAAAAAATCATTAATTTTTTAAATGAATTATTGCCTGATCGATTTTTTTTAATTGTTGCAATTTTGAGGTCAAATTTATCCTTTTTCTGATGAGAAGCAATTGCGGAATTTATGCTTTAAAAAAGGTTAATACTTGCAACAATAAAACTTATTTGTTTTCATTCGATTTTGACGCTCCTATCGGAGCTTAAATCAAAAAGCAAAAAAAATTATCATAAATCCATGAATTTTTCAATCCTTAATTCAAAGAAATAAAATTTCAATATTTGAAAATTCCGAGCTTAGGGGTTGTAGCTTGTATTTTTCACAGTTTTAGGGGATGTTTTTTTTTTCGTTTTCCTCGAATTTTCCCAAAAAAAATAAAAATAGGTCATAGCTTTAATTTGACTTAAATTAGTCTATTGTTACTGTAAATTTCAACAATCCGATAATCCAGGATTCGAATCATTGAAACTATTATTTCTAAGATTCTATTGTTTTTTTTTCAACTATTCAAATGCATTTATGTGGAGGAATAATTTTTGTAGGTAATTAAAAAAAATGTCCTGAAATAAACCAGTAGTTCTCAAGTTATTAAGGTACAAAAAAACATAGATTAACTTCGAATTTTTTCCACTTCATGTGATATTTTTTTAAGTTTTACTAAAAAATATCCTACCATTTAATTTTCTTAGTCCTTAATCTCCTTTTGCGGGGTTGTAGCTTGTGTCTTTCACAGTTTTAGGGGATGTTTTTTTTATTTTTCCTCAAATTTTCCCAAAAAAAAAAAAAAAAGTCAAAGCTTTAATTTGACTTAAATTAGTCCATTGTTACTGTAAATTTCAACAATCCGATAATTCAGAATTCAATGTATTGAAACTATTATTTCTAAGATTTTATTGTTCCTTTTTTCAACTGTTCAAATTAGTATATTTAAAGGAATAGTTTTTGTAGGGAATTTTCAAAAAATGGTCTGATATAAACCAGTGGTTCTCAAGTGATAAAGGTACAAAAGAAACATAGAATAACTTGGAATTTTATCCACTTCATGCGATATTTTTTAGGTTTTACTTCAGAAAATATCCTACCATTTAATTTTCTTAACCCTTAATCCCCTTTTGGGGGGTTGTAGCTTGTATTTTTCACAGTTTTAGGATTTTTTTTTCGTTTTCCTGGAGTTTTCCAAAAAAAAAAGGTTATAGCTTTAGTTTGACTAAATTAGTATATTTAAAGGAATAGTTTTTGTAGGGAATTTTCAAAAAATGGTCTGATATAAACCAGTGGTTCTCAAGTGATAAAGGTACAAAAGAAACATAGAATAACTTGGAATTTTATCCACTTCATGCGATATTTTTTAGGTTTTACTTCAGAAAATATCCTACCATTTAATTTTCTTAACCCTTAATCCCCTTTTGGGGGGTTGTAGCTTGTATTTTTCACAGTTTTAGGATTTTTTTTTCGTTTTCCTGGAGTTTTCCAAAAAAAAAAAGGTTATAGCTTTAGTTTGACTAAAATAAGTGTATTTTTAAGTCTATTGTGACTGTAAATTTTAACAACCGGATAATCCAGGATTCGATCCTTTAAAACTATTATTTCTAAGATTCTATTGTTTTTTTTTCACCTATTCAAATGCATTTATTTAGGGGAATAATTTTTGTAGATAATTAAAAAAAATGGCCTAAAATAAACCAGTGGTTATCAAGTTATTAAGCTACAAAAAAAAACATGGAATAACTTCGAATTTTATTCACTTTATGTGATATTTTTTTTAGGTTTGACTTAAAAAAATTTCCTACCATTTAATTTTCATAAACCTCAATCCCCTTTTGCTCAATAATTAGAGATTGGTCCTTCAAAATTTAATCTGGGTCATTAAAAAAAGCTTAAATTTAGTTGAGGAATTATTCGAGCAAAAATTTTTTGTTCGAATTTTTTCTTATTCCGTCAGATTTGGCTAAAAATATGTTAAAACTTATTTAAGGTTTTGGTCAAGGAAAATGCATTTGATTTTTAATTATCTATTACTTCAACTCCCCCCCCCCAATTTTTATTCGTGTTAGACTACTTAAATAGTGTCATTTTTAAATTTTCTGAATTTGTGATAATTTTTTTTCCTTTTAAAGTATTTATATATTTCAGGTGGTATTTGATACTTAAATTTGATAATTTCTAGAAAGTAGGAATAAAATATTATTCAGTTATAATTAAGTGTTGAAAATGGATGCATTTTATAGATGTTTCGTGATTTTTGTAGAGATTTTAATGCCTCGATTGTGGAAGATTACGATTTATTCAACCACAATTTAGTATGAGAAATGCATGCATTTATTGATGTTTCTTGATTTTCATAAAAATTCAAGGGTTTCAATTGTGGCAAATAACAAACTAAAATGTTTAGATTTTTGAACTCTTGTACTTTAGATTCTCAAATCTTTGTTGTTCGGAAATATTTCTCTATCTGGAGGGATCAATGGTGGTACCATGTTATGATATGGATTAATGAATGCAATGTTTACCTGCAACAATGCAACTGGATGTTTAACGTGGGATTCAAAGATAATATATTATTGTGGAAGACACATGGATTATGTAGCATCAGCTTCGGGTTTATTCGCCTGGAATCTTCAATTTGTTGGCACTGAAAATGCATAAATCATAATTCGGATGTTTCCTCAATTTATTTGTTTTTAATCCATAACAAAATAATACCGAATAGCAAATTTTGTGCCTAAAATATCCTCAATCTTGATCAATTCCTATGTGCAAAATTTCCTTTAGAGTTGTCCCGTTATTGCAATTAAATCTATTGATCAATGATAAGTGCAAATCGAACTTTTATGCAAAAGAAATTCTCTACATTTTAAGGTCTTCAAAAATACTTTATTTCTAATAGTAAATAAAGTACTTCATCCCTTTGAAAAAAGGTAAAAATTTACAAAATTGAATTAAATTCCTCTCCCATTCAATTTTACTGTATTATATGTTTTCCGTGTGGCTTTTATCGAGAGATCAAACGAATCATTCTATATTGAAATGGATGCTGCAAACATTAGTGCAACACAGAACCACCCTTTGCTTTGAATGAATGGGCCCAACCCCATTCCATTTCAACTATTGCACCTATTCAACCCTCGTGTTTTCCATTGTTGTCGGCTGCCATAGATACCTTCTTATAATAAATGAATCGTGCCTATTGTTATAGTTTCTGTGACGTGGTTAAAACTCCACTAAATAACGACTAGTTTGTCTTTTTCTCTCCTCAAAGTTTCATCATTTATCTGAGCTTTTTCTACTAATTAGCTGTCGACTGTTAGTGGTTCATTACAAAAGCCAATTTTTAAAGTAAAGATAATTGTATTGAGAATTTGCTTGATAAAGAGGAACTTTTAGTTTAGATTTATGTGAAATCATATTCTTCTTCCTTTTTTCTTGGGTCTTTCCATTTTTTTCAGGTATCTATAGTTTAACCGTGGTAAAAAGAGGCCAAAGGGTATAGCAGGGTTTGAAGGGAATTTCAGAGGATCGTTTTCATACAGAATAAATAAAAAAATAGCCAAAGGGTCTAGCAGGATCCACATGGCGAGTTGGCCCCCAAATAGGAACCTATGTCGAAACTTATGTTAAAATATCAGCTTAATATATAAACACATTTTACATACTTTTCGCGACGAAATTCCTCTTTGATCTGGAGATATGGGCAAAAATGTCCCCCCGCATGGCTATTTTTCAAAATTATATATCTCAAAAACTAATAGAGCTAGAAAAGTGAAACCAAAGCGAGGCTGTAGATTATTTTACAGAGTATATCATATATTTTTTTGAAATTTATAGAAAAAGAAATTATACAAAAAAAATCCAAAAAACAAATGAAATAATTTTTTAATGTGTTCTCTGAAAATGACAATCACGAAAAAAATATATTTTATGATTCTATATGAGCACTATAACTCATAAAAATTGCGTGAAAAAATTGTTGGTGCAAAATCTTGAAAAAATATGAAATGTGATTCACGCCTAATAGTATACCTCGGTTTTATTTTTTTTTTTCGAAGTGTTGCACCAACTTTTTTTTTCACAAAACTTCAAAATAAAATAGGCCACATATAGGAGCAAAACATATATTATTTTCATAATTGTAAGTCTAAGGAAATATAAAAGAATTTTTTTTTTGTTTTTCCATATTTATTCTTAAGACGATTACTTTCAAGATCAAAATAATTAATCCCAAAAGAAAAAAAAAGCAACTAGTGTTCAATTTTTATTAAAATAAGAATTAAAAAAAATTTCGCCACTGCTATAATTTATTACAACTGGAATATTATGAACCTAAAATAATTTAGTTAGTATCTCATAGGACGCAGAATTCTGGATAATTATTGTTCATATGAAAAATAACAAATAAAAGCCGTTGCATGAGAACAATATACCACTGTAAAGTTTCTATTGGAGAATCACATGAATAACGGAAAATACAGTTGTAATCTTTACAATCTATACACTTTTATTACACACAGTATACACTTTTTATTACACAATTACACTTGTCAAAAGAATCACTTAAATGACAATAATCACTTTTAAATCAAATCACACTAATAATCGCTTTGTTGTAACGAAAATTCACAACTGAATTTCTATACAGAACTGTCTCTGGGCTTCAGCTGAGCAACTTATATACCCGCAACCCAACATTCTAGAATGTACTCCATTGTTCGCGAACGTTCCACCACCTACTAGATGTTTCCAGAACAATCTATACGTACATTCGCATTGGTGGGAGAGAGATAGAAGTCACTCAGCCAATTGCGTGCCGGCATGGCACAAAGAGAGAGACAGACTTTGTCTCTTTCTGTTACAATATAATCATTGTATATAAAGCCCTCTTTTTTCGATTTTATTATTTTTTTTAGTAGTAAAATTTAAATTTAATGACTTAAGATTTATTTTCTCATTCTTAGAAGTTAAAGGCATGAAAACTTATTTTTAACTATGAATTCCAAGCCGAAGCCTAATCTAATTTGGTCTGGAATCAGAGGGGTATATTTCAAGGAGAATAAGGTTTAAATCGTTTAAAAATAAAATTAGATACTCCTAAGATTTATATTAAAGTTTATAATCACTTCAAATATTTAAGGAAATGGAAAAGGAATAAGTTTGAGAACCCAAGAAATACACAACAAACATAAATCGACAAAATTTTACGTTTCAACTTTAAAATTTTCACAGACAAGTTTACAATGCAACAAATCGTTGCGGTTTCTTTACGATTCAACTTACTTAAATGAGTTTGAAATTGCAATTATCTCCACAACCAACAAATGTCTATATATTTGTAGTGGCAAATAATTTCTAAAACATGAAATTTAAATGGAAATTTTCAAAGTTTTCGCCATCTAATAATTTAATGGCAAAGAAGAAAAACTTAAAATAACATTATGTTATGTAGAAAATAGATAGAAGAAAAATAAATAAATTATATTTATGAAACATATTTAACATATACATTGGCATATTGATAGATTTTCTTCTCATAGAAAATTTGTACAGTGCCTTGGCCTATTTTCTTTTTTCAATTGGAAATTATAATTTTTTTCTCGTTTTTATTAGAAATGGATGGATAAAAATAAGATGTGTAGATAGAAAGTGATGTGAATTAAACCAATTGATGACTTTATACATGGAAAATGATTTATTTTTCCAAGTCATTTCCCGCCGATCCTTGGGTGGACCGAAAATAAAATAATTGATGCTCTGTTTATTTTATTAGAAAAATTCGTTCTAATTTCAAAAATAAAAATTCGAAATTTGTTTATATACTTCTCAAGGTTCATCCGAGATAATATGGAAAAGTCCAAAAGCTTTTACTAATTTTTAGCTTGAAAATGCATTGCAAGATAACGGAAATGATTAATTACGGTCATAATTGAAAGGGATTATTTGCGGTAATTATATGATAGAACTGTGGGTAGATTTGCGGGGTTGTTTTCTGTCTGGAATCGCGCCACCCTCTTCTAAAATAGGTTAAATGGGTCATTTTGAACGGCGAAACATGGAACAGGACTTCAATGTTACATAATACGTGGTTATCAAATTTATCAGCAACATTGAAAACCGGAGGGAAAATTAAATATTAATGTTAACTAGTTTTCATGTGTAACACTATGGGTGTAGGACGAATCTATTGTTGCATTCTGAAAGCATATTTATAGCATTAACGATATAAAATGTCGCAAGTTAAGAATGCATTTTTCTGTGAACTTTCCAAGAAAAACCACTCGACAGAAACTTATCTATAATGTAATATTTTATTCAATGTATCTTGAGAAAAATATATTTGCATTTTATATAGCAGGTATAGTTTTATATATGCTACAAAATACTTGCACTTGGTTAATCCCAGGAAATCTTATATAAAACTAAAAATACAGGAGTTAGATAAATGACTTGGAAAATGATGTAACTTTCCCGGATCTAAATCTAATTGGGTCCCACAAAATTAACTGTTAAACTCATAAACTAACGATCCAAAACTGGAATTTCAATCTAAGATCTTCCATCATGGAAGATCTTCCTTTGAGGAAAAGCTCGTTTTGATTTTATGATCTAAATGTTGCCTTAAACTTAACATTGACTTCGTGATCTTTGAAATCCTAAAAAAGTTTCAATTTTTTTTCTTCTATAATCTATTAACTTTGATGGCGATTTTCCAACTTATTCACTTGCTGCGTTAACAGATCCAGATCCCTTTTCACAGATCCAGATTACATTAGGATTACCAAACAATGAGATCTCTCCAATTAAAACTTTGGTCTATTATTTGCTAGGCGTCCCTGGGAATAGTCAGTGGTTTTCGAGTCATTGCAAAGATCCAAGTTTCATCGTGGATTTCATAAAGTTTCCGGAAGGAATTGAGGTTTTTGAATGCACAAAAAAGAGAATAATCGTTGGTTTTTAAGAAGTTTTTGATTTGTTGATCGTTAAATTGTCTGTAGATCATTTTGATCTGTACCCATTCCTTTTTTTTTTCTTAATATTTTCAATTAAAAGTTCAGAGTTTAAACTCTAGAGTCGTTGAAGCCCTTAGAGGTCAAATGGAAGATCTTCCTTTGGGGAAAAGTTCTTCTTGATTCTATGATCCAAGCCTCATCTTTCACTTTCAAATATGGCCTTAAAACTTATAGATTTTGGGTTAAAGATTTTTGTCAACCCTTGAGTCGTTGAAGCCCTTAGAGGTCAAATAGAAGATCGTCCTTTGGAGAAAAGTTCTTCTTGATTCTATGATCCAAGCCTTATCTTTCATATCAAAATGTTGCCTTAAACGCCATGACATTGACTTCGTGACCTTCGAAATCTTTAAAAAAATATCAAATATTTTTTTTCTTTCTATAATCTAGTAACTTCGTTGGCGATTTTCCAACTTATTCACTTGCTGCATTAACGATCCATGCCAGTGTTATGGTAACTCTTTTCATAGATCCAGGTTACATTAGGGTTACCAAACAATGGGATTTCTCCAAATAAAACTTTGATCTATTATTGGCAAGGCATCCCCTGGAATAGTTAGTGGTTTCCGAGTCATTGCGTAGATCCGAGTACCATCGTGGATTTTATTAAGTTTTCGGAAGGAATTGAGGTTTTTAATGCACAAAAAAAAAGAGATTAATCGATGGTTTTTAAGAAGTTTTTGATTTGTTGATCGTTAGATTGTCTTTAGATCATTTTGATCTGTTGCCCATTCCTTTTTTTCCTTATATTTTCGATGAAGAGTTCAGAAATTGCCCTAATAATTTTGTAACCCTTAATGACTGAAATTGATAGGTTTTGGGGTTAAAGATTTTTGTCAACCCTTGAGTCGTTGAAGCGCTTAGAGGTCAAATAGAAGATCTTCCTTTGGGGCAAAGTTCTTCTTGATTCTATGATCCAAGCTTTATCTTTCATATCAAAATGTTGCCTTAAACGCCATGACATTGACTTGGTGACCTTCGAAATCTTTAAAAAAATATCAAATATTTTTTTTCTTTCTATAATCTAGTAACTTCGTTGGCGATTTTCCAACTTATTCACTTGCTGCATTAACGATCCATGCCAGTGTTATGGTAACTCTTTTCATAGATCCAGGTTACATTAGGGTTACCAAACAATGGGATTTTTCCAATTAAAACTTTGGTCTACTATTGGCACGGCATCCTCTGGAATAGTCGGTTGTTTTCAAATTATTGCATAGATCCAAGTTTCGTCGTGGATTTCATAAAGTTTCCGGAAGGAATCGAAGTTTGAGATTATTCGATGGTTTTTAAGAAGTTTTTGATTTTTTGATCGTTGATCATTTAGTCTGTAGATCATTTTGAACTGTTGCCCATTCCTTTTTTTTTCTTAGTATTTTTGATTAAATTTTCAGGAATTGTCTTAATAATTTTTCAACCCTAACTTTAATGACTGAAACTGGAGGTTTTGGGTTAAAGATTTTTACCAACCCTTGATTCGTTGAAAACCTTAGAGGTCAAAAAACGACTACAAATTGTATGGAATTATATTAGAATTTTAAATCTTGAGTAAAGGACTTAACTTTTCTGGAACTTTTCTTCCAGTGTTGCATAGTATAATGTGTGAGTTTATTAACATTTTTTGTTAAAAAGATCTTGAAATTTTCGAAAAAAGATCACCAATTTAGTCGGTTTAGTTGAAGAATCGTTTTAAAATCGCTTTTACGACTTAAATGATTTCAACATTGAGAGAAATAAACTCTTAATTTATACACTATTTTGTAATTGGGACTTATATATAATCCACGTCACAAATCTAAGTATTTTACGCAAACTTTGCCAGAGCCAAATGATGTAAAACTGTGATTACTTTTATCAATATTGTAAATTATGTGAAACGCAAATATCTTCCAAATACTAAAGAACATTTAAAATAATTTGCATTTCATTGACTTTGACACCAAAAAAAATAAAAAAAAAAATCTTCAAATTCAAGGTTTTAGTAAAAAGTCCAAAAAACATCCACAAACCAAATGTCTAGTTTTCAAGTTCAAAAATTTATTTTGTTTTGACTAAACGAAAAAATATTTATTTTTGTATACATCAAAGTAAAACGCATTTGAAAAATTGTAGTCTTTTCACTTTGAAATTGATCAAACGGAAAAAAAACGGTGTAAATAAACGAAAAGGTTTTTCGTGGAAAAATCGGATATTTTAAAAAAATTAATTAAAAATATTTTAATAACTAGCAACTCGCATTTTCCTTATATGAAGCACTTCCATTAGCGTTTGGGGAATCCAATTAAATTATAACTTTAAATGATTTTCAGTTTAATTAGAAAATTTTACGTAAACAGTGAAATTGGTGAAAGATTTGTTATGAAAGTCAAGCAATATACGAACATAATATTATTGATCTTCATGAATCGTTCTATAAAAAGATTAGATACGAACATAATACATATGTTTGCTCTTAATTGTATTTGTTTGAATTCAAATCCGATTAAACTTTGCATTTTAAACTATATCTAGGATACATGTATTTAGTACGTTGAGCTTCTTTTTTTTTTTAAAAGAAAAATCACTATGTTTACAATTAGCGAGTGACAAAAGTTTTTAATTAACACTATGCCATTTGAATCAAAGCGAAAATGATTGCATGTTTTTAACATTGAAAATTTTTAAAATGTATACAAATTATCTATATGTATAGATATGTTTTATATATATGTAATGTTGGGGAAAACAGTCATTGATTTTTCTTACGAAATTCAAAAAGCCATCAATTTTGCCATATGATTTCATTTAGTACCCAATTTCCATATGCATATCTTAATGCCAGTTTTTCACGATCAAGAGTGTTTGCCACGGGCAAAACAGATGACTATCGCTTGGAGGAAAATCCAAATTATAGATTGGAAAACTGGGTTGAAAAACCAGGAATTATCAAGGCATTTAATTCAATCTTGAAATATCAAGGGATTTAAAAAAATTAAATTATATGTACTATATTTGGTATACCAGAAAAGAATGTCTTTAAACCAATAGTCAAAGGACATAATAGTCTAAAGAGATTTTATGATTAGAATAATTTATCAACTTAGTAAAAATTACAATGTACTTTTTATTCCAAAATCTATATTGAAATGGTAGAACTAAAAACCCGAAAGAATATAAATTCGGTATCATATGCTAATCGAGTTTCACAGGATAACAACGCAAATTTGTTACTAAAAACATTTTCAATGTTTATCTTGGTGCATTAGATGTTCATTAATGTCAAATGAAATTTTTTAAGTTCAAATTCAATAATTTACATTTCTCCGACTGGTACCAACGAAATATGATAAAAAATTTAACCAATACAAAGTTAAGGTGGGAAATGGTGCCAAATATATGCCAGAAAGTTGAGAAGCTGTCAAATAATCCAAATCAATCTTAATTGATCGACCAAATATCCAAAATTGTTAAAAAAGTGTTAACAGATAAAATTCAATGCTGTAACATTGTAATGGAAGACACCTTTGCAGAAGAAAAATCCTGGAAAAAACTTATGAAGTTAAGAAAGCTTGAGTTATGTTCAAAATATATTTTTTTTGATATTTTCCTTGCTAATGAATTGATTTTTACTAATATGAAATCAAAAATTTGCACATTAGATGTCAAAACATTGATACTATCAAGGATTATTATATCATTGATTTAAAATCAATAGTTGTAACAAAATTTTGTGTTTAAATTGTATATTGAAAAAACGACAATACTTTCCGGTACTCCTAATTTATAATAAATAATTCCCTCACTTTTAAAATTATAAATAGTCCTTATAATTCGTCTAAAATAAGCTTTTCTTGTGGACCAATATATTGGTAAAATTTAGTTATACATTAGACTGGGCCAAAAAAATCGACTATTTTTTTTTTGAAACGTTCATCAAAAATATTGTTCAAGGTGGCAAAAAAAAAATATCGGGAAGGTTTGAGCCCTTAATATTAATATTAAGTGGTCTATCATCTTTAATTTCGATTTTTTATTTGTGCTTTCATTTTTGCGTCAATACTGTCAAACTATCAAGGTAAAAAAATTCATCTGCACATATATTTATAGAAAATTAAATTCCCTACAAAAAACGTTTCTTTGAAAATTTTTGCCCGACACGCCGTTTCCGAATAATCAAGCATTAAACATTGCTATAATTTTTTCATTTATCTTCTTTACTATGGAATTTTGTAACTAACGAACAAATAAATATATAGAAATGAACAGTATAGAGTCTTGAAGGGAATTTAATGTTCTACAAAAAAGGTCTCTGAACGTTTTTACAAAAAACCACTTTTTCAAAAGTTATTCACAGTTAAAGTTGAACGAAATATAATATTTTTTTTCGTTGTTGAACCAATTTTGAAACAGTGGTTTTATGTAAAAACGTTAAGAGACCTTTTTTGTAGAGCAATAAATTCCCTTCAAGAATCTATATTGTTCATTTCTATGTATTTATTTGTTCGTTAGTTACATAATTCCAAAATAAAAAAAATAAATCTAAAAATTAAATTAATGTTTAAAGCTTGATTATTCGGAAACAGCGTGTCTGGCAAAAATTTTCAAAGAGACATTTTTTGTAGGGAATTTAATTCTCTATAAATATATGTGCAGATGATTTTTTTACCTTGATAGTTTGATAGCATGGACGCAAAAATGAAAGCACAAATAAAAAATCGAAATTAAAGATGATAGACCACCTAATATTTATATTATGGGCTCAAACTTTCCCGATATTTTTTTTGTCACCTTGAACAATATTTTCGATATACTTTTCAAAAAAAAATAGCCGATTTTTTTGGCCCAGTCTAATGTATAACTAACATTTACCAATATAGTGGTCCCCAGAAAAAGCTTATTTTAGACGAATTATAAGGACGATTTATAAATTTTAAAAGTGAGGGAATTATTTTTTATATATATTAGGGGTACCGGAAAGTATTGTCGTTTTTTCAATATACAATTTAAACACTAAATTTTGTTACAACTATTGATTTTAAATCCATGATATAATCAGTCTTGATTAGGGTGATTTTTTTTTGACTTTTTTTGGTCTCATCGTGAAATTTTGTTGGAAATACCAAAAAAAAAATTCCCTGAAAGTTTGAGCCCTTAATATTAATTTTAAATCCTCGACCAAGACGTGTAAAGATTTCCCATTGAAAATACACGGAAACTCTGATTTTTTATTTTTAAATTTCCATATCTCAGCGGCATTTTATGGGATCGCTTTTACCGAAGATGGTTTTTTCTCAGAATTAAACGCTCTACAAAAGTGCCCATTGCGACAAAGTCGTAACTCACACCGGTGAGGTAGTACGGGCCACTGAACCTGATTTTTCTATAAAATTCAAGGCTTAATATCTCGTTTAATATTGATCTTCGCGATTTGGTCTACAAGAACTTTTTTGTAGGAAATCAAATTCTCTACAAGTTTTTCATTTATAATTTTTCCGTAGCTCTTGTTATTTACGAGATAAATGCAAAAAAAAACGCGAATTTTATGGAAAAATCAGGTTCAGTGGCCCGTACTACCTCACCGGTGTGAGTTACGACTTTGTCGCAATGGGCACTTTTGTAGAGCGTTTAATTCTGAGAAGAAACCATCTTCGGTAAAAGCGATGCCATGAAATGCCGCTGAGATATAGAAATTTAAAAATAAAAAATCAGAGTTTCCGTGTATTTTCAATGGGAAATCTTTACACGGCTTGGTCGAGGACTTAAAATTAATATTAAGGGCTCAAACTTTCAGAAATTTTTTTTTTTGGTATTTCCCACAAAATTTCACGATGGGACCAAAAAAAAAAAAGTCAAAAAAAAAATCGCCCTAGTCTTGATAGTATCAATGTTTTGAGATCTTGTATGCAAATTTTTAATAAAAATCAATTAATTAGCAAGGAAAATATCAAAAAAAAATATATATATTTTGAACATAACTCAAGCTTTCTTAATTTAATAAGTTTTTTCCAGGGTTTTTCTTCTGCAAAAGCGTCTTTCATTACCATATTACAGAATAGAATTTCATCTGTTAATCAATGTCTGAAGCTTGACTATTCGGAAACGGCGTATCTGGCAAAAATTTTAAAAGAGATATTATTTGTAGGGAATTTAATTTTCTCTAAATATATGTGCAGGTGATTTTTTTTAGTTTGACAGAATTGACGCAAAAATCAAATTTTTAAACATATTTTTTTTCTAACACATTTCACAATTTGATGAGAATTACCCATATGTTGGTTGAGCTTTTGATTTGGCAAAGGTCATCCGGGTGTATTTGTACCATTGCAAATATCGAAAAATTGAATCAACAATTAGGTCGTTGCTAAGAAACGTCACTCAATTTTTTAAATTGATTGCCGATTTTATTCGATGCTAATATTTATTACGACAGAAAGAAAACATAGTTTGTGAAACGATATATATTGGATTAAGGAATTTATTTATTATTTTTGGGACAAAACTAGAGATGCATTGTTGTTGTGCACACTGTGTGTATGTTGTGGCACGTGGCGCACGTAAACTCGAAATTGCATCGTCGAAGTATTCGGGGCGCTAAAATGCGTGTTGTGTTATTGGCACGCCATCATCCACGTCCCACTTGAATTGTTGCGGTAAAAATAGTCTCTTAAATAATAATGTATGATAATGAAATCAGTGAACGACATCATCAAAAAAAACGGCGGACAACACATATCAACAAAAACAACAAAAAAACCGAACCAACTTCGGCAACTTCGGTTCTCTATGCTAAGTATGTAATGTATTTGGTGTTTGGTTTGCGTCCCACCATACTCAGTCGTTAGATTGCCTCTTTTCTGTGCATTTCGTATGTTGTACTCCGCGCATTTTCACCAGTGCTAATCGGAAAACAAGTGTTTTTCCCACGGGTCGACTTGATTCAGTGATTGGAGTGGTGCAAAAATCAGTGCATTTTTTGGTGGTTCAGTGCTTTGGATGTTCAGGTACCATTTGATCTGATTTTTTCTTCTCCTAAACGCGTGGCCTCTGATAAAATAATTTTTGAAATTCTCACCAAATACGTCATAAATTCTGGTTTTAACTCGTGTGAACAACTGACATTTACCATCTCTGTCCTCTAATGTTTTTTCTTGATAAAAAAATCCACCACATTCATTTCTAATCCCATCAAAACCAGAAGCTCATTTATTCGGTAAGGATCACGGGATAATATTTCACATTAAATCCGAAAATTTCTTTTGTCAAACTCCAAGGACTCTTATCCTGGTAATTTAATATACGCGGGGCTATCGCAAACTTAATCTAATTGGATTTTTTTTCCGAGTGGTCAGTTTATTAATAGACCGATGACCTATTGAACTTTTTAGGCGCGGAAATTGATAATGGAGTGCATTTGGTTTTGGATAAGTGAACAGCATTGTTGGGCCAAGCCTGAGGCGGCTATTGATGGCATGTATTGATTTTATGGGAATTGCTTAAATTGATTTCGATTCGATTCATACGTGACTTAACCCTGGTTCATACGATAGATCAATAGATTTAATCTCGTCAATTTAACGTTGTTAAGTGCTACGTGCGATTGAATGAATCGTATTCGCCTTGGAATTGCATGCAAGAAAATTTATTTTTCCCAATAGATTTTCTTTATTTTCTATAGTCGACTTAAATTAAAACTTTGGGATTTTCTTTGCTCTAAATGTATCGTAATTGTTCCTATTTAGTATATAATCTTCTTCGATATTTCAGTGATTTTTAAGCAGGAAACCATTTCTATAAAATAAAACCAAAATGTTATCGTTTTTTGCTTCAATATTCAGGAAAATTCACAGTCAGGGAAATCAATTGAGTCAGGGAAATTGTCCATGAGAGATATATTTTTACAGGATTTCCATTTTTTTTGATAAGCATTTGTCTAAATCAACGACTAGAAGCAATAAAAAATTTTAAATTTTTTTTGATGTTATTACATTACTTCATCTCCCCCTCGTTTATATTGACATCGCCTTAATGATACCTAAAGTCTTTGGGATTGAATGAATCGTATTCGCTTTGGAATTGCATGCAAGAAAATTTATTTTTCCCAATAGATTTTTTTTATTTTCTGTAGCCGACTTAAATTAAAATTTCAAGCTTTTCTTTGCTCTTAAATGTATCTTAATTGTTCCTATCTAGTGAATAATCTTCTTTGATATTTCAATGATTTTTTAGCAGAAAACCATTTCTATAAAATAAAACCAAAATGTAATCGTTTTTTGCTTCAGTATTAAGTATATTCACAGTCAGGGAAATCAATTGAGTCAGGGAAATTTCCTTTGAAAGATATATTTTTATGTGCAAGAAAATTTATTTTTTCTAATAGGTTTTCGTTATTTTGTATAGCCGACTTAAATTAAAACTTTGGGCTTTTCTTTTCTCCAACTGTATCTCAATTATTCCTATCCAGTGGATAATCTTCTTTGATATTTCAGTGATTTTTTAACAGAAAACCATTTCTATAAAATAAAATCAAAATGTAATCGTTTTTTGCTTCAATATTCAGGAAAATTCACAGTCAGGGAAATCAATTGAGTTAGGGAAATTGCCCTTGAAAAATAAATTTTTATATGCAAGAAAATTTATTTTTTGCTAATAGATTTTCTTTATTTTCTATAGCCGACTTAAATTAAAACTTTGGGCTTTTCTTTGCTCTAAATGTATCTTAATTGTTCCTATTTAGTGGATAATCTTCTTTGATATTTCAATGATTTTTTAACAGAAAACCATTTCTATAAAATAAAACCAAAATATAATCGTGTTTTGCTTCAATATTCAGGAAAATTCAGTCAGGGAAATTGTCCTTGAGAGATATATTTTTATAGGATTTCCTTCTTTTTTTTTGATAAGCATTCGTCTAAATCAACGATTAGAAGCACTAAAGAATTTTAAAATTTTGTTGATATCATTACATTTACTTCATCTCCCCCTCGTTTATATTGACATCGCCTTAATGATACCTAAAGTCTTTTTTTAATTTCTTACGAAAACATCACTTGAAAATTCTTGGAAATTTTCAATCATTGAAATCAATTTTTGCAAGGTAAATTTGTTTCTTTTATTAAGAGAATTGAAAAAAGTTTAACATATCATTGATTGAAGTTAATGGTAAATTTGCATAACACACGAATGCTAATTTCTTAACTAAACTAAAATTTCAACTTCAAACATAAGTGTTTTTGACGTATTACTCATATACGTATTTCGATTGCCAAGCAAGCTTACTTAGTAGTCATTAAAAAATCGTTTTAATTGCGGCTTGGCTGTCTGAGAAGATTCTTCTAGTTTTAATTGTGATAATTCTTTCTCATGTTTTCTTGAAGGCAGATGATTATGGCATAGACTTCTGTAGATGATTATGGAATACTGTGGGCATTTTACCCAGACCTACGAATATTCGTTTCCTGGGATTGATGAATCTAGTTTAATGTTTTTATTAGGTTTTTAGCGTCATATAATGACAAAAATGCAGTTAAATTTTTGAAAATTATTGTGTTATAATAAAACAATTAGATTACTTAACAGAACCTCCCCCCTAACCAAAAAATTGGTAAAAAAAGACATTTATGAAATTATTTGTTCCTTAAAATGTTTTTTTCCGAAATTTTCCAAAATAACAAAAATCGAGACATAATTAAACACGCTTTTCACCCAAATATTTTCATCATTTGTGAAAATCAATTTGTCTCACAATAAATAATTGTTTTAAATTTTTTGAAGGCTTGGTAAACATTTTCCACAAACTAACAATTGAGACACCATTGAATACGCTTTCCACTTATAAATTTTCATCGTTTATGAAAATCAACTTTTCCTACAAAAAATTATTCAATATTTTAAAATTTACTGTAGGAAAAGTTGATTTTCATAAACGAGGATATGTAACTGTGAATAGCGTGTTCATTGTTGTATTAATTTTTGTCAGTTGGGAAAGGTTGGCTCAATCGAAAAGTGAAGAAAATATTTTTTCTATCCTACAAAGCACTTAGTGTGTTACTTCGCATATTTCTATTCCAAAATTTATTGTGGAAAAAGTTGATTTTCACAAACGATGAAAATATTCATAACTGCCTTTTTATTCGTCAATTTTTCGGTTGGAGTGGATGTTCTGCTAAGTTTTCTTTAATTTTTCTTTTTTTCTTATTATTTAACAAGATTTTTCTAAATTTTCCTACATTTTTGTTGTTATATGTCGTTAAAAGGCCTACTTTCTTAAAATTTTACTATACCAATGGCTAAATAATTATTTTTTTGTAACTAATTAATTACTACTAAATTATTTTGTCCCAAACAAATCGGTTTCTTTCCCATTGATTGGTAAAAAAAAAATTGGAAAATTTAAACTTTAAAATTTTGTTGGCTAATCGGTATAGGGTGTAATTTTCTTCTTTTGACCCCAAATTTCTTGCTAATGGTTATTGGTATCCAAAAATTGTTAAAGACCTAAATTTTAGATCCTATCTTGTTATACTAGTTGATGGTATTTATTTTCGAAATTCTTTTTGGAAAAAAACGATATTTTGGTTGGGAAAATATTAAACCTTATTGGGTCTACTCTTCAAAAATGGGTACATTTTTTTTGAATAAAACAATCAATTGAGTTTGAAATTGTAATAATTCGTCAAAATAAGATTTTTTCGCTGACTTTGAACAGTTATACAATGTATACAATGTATAGGATATATTGCGGTCCAATTTATGTAGTGTAATTTAATATAATAATATATAAAAATCATACCATAAACATAAATTTGAACAGAAGTATAGACAAAAATATTTGTGACGTATTCTCCAGATACGTATTTCGATTGCCAAACAAGCTTCCTCAGTGGTCATCAAGTAGTTGTGAATCATCACAAAGCAGTTCGGAGTGATCCAAACTACTTGATGACCACTGAGGAAGATTACTTGGCAATCGAAATACGTATCTGGGCAATACGTCACAAATGTTTTTGTTTGAACTTCTTTTCAAATTTATGATTATGATATGATTTTTATATATTAGTATATTCAATTATTTTACATAAATTGAACCGCAATATATCCTATATATTGTATATACTGTAATAATTCGTATTTAATTTAAGGTACAAATAATACAGTCGATTTTTTACAGACATTTAGTACACTTTTTGTAGGCTTTTTTGGGTGTTATGTTTTATTCGAAAAATTGTAGTAATGTGGTAAAAGAAGGACTAAAAACCAATAGGACTTTACGAAATCGAAGAGTTTATCTAAAGAACCGATTTAATAATTTTATCGTTGGTAGATTTTTCTTGTTGCAATTAAGTAAATGAATTTTCGAGTGCAAGTGGTTTCTTATAAAATATTTTGTTTATGGAGCAAATCTGATATTTTCTTCACCTCATTAAAAAAAAAATGTGGATATTTTTCACTCTAACGATGTGTATATGGTAAACAATTTCATAAGCCTCAATGGATTTATTTTAAAGGATACTTATATCCCATTTTAAAAGACGAAACGAAAGTCGTAAAAGTGTCGTTTGATATAGAGACCCAATCAAAACGAGCACACGTGGAGCTTTACGAAATTTTCCGTAACGAAAGTGCCAATTTTAATTTTTCCGAGTCGAGAAAATTTTATCAAATATAATTGTTAACGAAACCAGACAAGCTGAAATAATTTAATTACAAAAGTCAATATTGTGTGGGCAAACGGAAGTGGACGTAGACGAAAGCAGAATTCAGTCCCTTTTGTTTCACACTAACTATCCAAATATCAAAGGTACAAATTGAAATTGGAAAAGTCTTCAGAGGTAATTGATTTTATATGGCGAGAGTAAGAAAAGTTTATATGAGCAGATGTTTCGAATTGGAATATTTATTTGGGTTTTTTTTTTCTAAAATTTTCTCACTTCATCCGATTTAAATTGCATAAGATTTCGTTTTAATTAATTGCGCAAATGCACATACATTAATCGTGATATGCAAAATTGAATTTAATTTTATAGTTACATAACATTTTTTGGTGCTAATGCAATTTAGTTTTCAATAAAATTTAATTGAGTTTTCAATTATGAAAAAAATTAATGTCGTAAACAGTCTGCAAACATTTCAAACACAAATTTTTTGAACAAAAATTGAATATATTTTTTTTGATTTATACAATTTTCCAAGAGAAAATTTCAGTGGAAAAATGATCGGTTTTTTAGATATTTTTTTTCAATTGAAAGTATTAGGTGAACAAATAAATTTTGAGACTTTTTAAGGCCTTATTTAAAAAAGTACTTCTATATTTTACTTTAAGTAATGTCCATCGCTAACTACTCAAAAAAGAAATCCTCGTTCTTCAAGGTGATCAAGGAATCGATTCAATTTTTGGTGTTTAACGTAAAATTTAAAGTGCTGCTCGGCCATCAGATCATGGTTCATGGACCAAAATTAATGGTAATCGAATGGACCAATATCCAATGAATATAGCAAGTGGAGTAAGACATCCTATTGAAATGCTTCCTAAGTTTCCTGAACAACTTAAGTGATATGTAGCGGAACATTTTCGTGCTGAAAAATGATCCTTTTTTTTTTTGGTTCATTGATGACGTTTGAGTTTTAATTTTCAATTCATTTCCATTAATTGTCGTTAGTAAAGTTCCCCAGGAAACAAAGTAATTCCCCAGGAATTAAATATTATTTCCCCAGGAAATAAAGTAAATCCATGTGATTTAGAAAGGTGCACTGATTCAAAATAAACGATGGGTTATGAGGAATATGAGGAGAAAAACTCTGAAAAATATTAGTCATACATCTGGAGAAAATGCCCATAGTATTTCAAGCATAAGTCCTCGTCAACACCATATACCTACAAGAAAGCCTTTGAAGAAAATATCATAATAAAACGATAAAATTCGTCTCTGATAGTCAACCCGCAATTCAAGCGATCGAATTTCTTGGGATGAACTGAAAAGTGGTCTTGATACCAGAGTCAAAGCCAAAATTCACATGTTTTAGTTGATAGAGAATGTTCCCTTTTATTTATCCTTCACTATGCAGGCAATGTCCATCAGCTGTACTTTTCATGTACTTTGCGTTTGGTAGGCAAAAAAGTTTCCATGTTTAGAGCACAAGGAAAATATGTTATTAATACTTTAGCAAAATTATCGGTAATGGTTTTGTAAAGGAAAAGGTAAACACTTTTTTATCCTTTTAATTTGGGAAACTTAACCATCTTGATTGAATTTTGTGTATGATAAAGTTCGAGAGAGAAAATCTTTTAAGTTTTCTACTTTCATATTCCTTTTTATATGATTTTTGAAGCTCTTAACGTGAAAACAAATCTCAGTATTTTTTGGCCTGAATCTTTCGATCGATTCGGCGATCGATTGATCCAATAACATCTTATTCTCAATATTTTTAAACTTTGCTAGTCTTCCTTTGCATTCTTTGTCACTAGTACCAAAATTAGCACTTTTTAAAACATCAGAACCATAGTTTATATGCTTTAATCGGTGGATACTGTTTCCTATATCCTTCACCTTGCAGTCATTGTCCATTAGCTGTACTTTTCATGAAATCTAATCAAAAAATTAGCCCTAACTACGTTTTGTAGGCACTAAAGTTTGCATGGTTCGAATACATGAAAGGTATGTTGTTAACACTTTAGTAAAATGGTAGATTGTGGTTTTTTTGAAGGAATAGGACAACACTCTTTCTTTTTCCTCTAATTTAGGAAACTTAATCATCTTAAATAATTTTTGTTTATGTTAAAGTTTAAGAGAGAAAATCTTTTAAGTTTTCTATTTTCTATTCCTTCTAATAGGATTTTTGAAGCCATTAACGTGAAAACAAATCTTAGTTTCTTTTGGTTTGAATCTTGATCCAGTAACTTCTTATTTTAGCGTTTTTAAACTTTGCGGGTCTTTCTTTGTATTCTTTGTCACTACTTACCAATTGACCACTTTTTATAACACCAGAACCAAAACTTACATGCTTTAATTGATGGAGATTGTTTCCTATATCCTTCACCATGCAGTCAATGTCCATCAGCTGTACTTTTCATGTACTTTGATGGAAAATTGCGTTTGTAGGCACAAAAGTTTGCATAGCTAGAGCACAGGAAAGTATGTTATTAACACTTGCAAAATTATAGGCAATAATTTTTAAAGAAAAAGGACAACACTTTTTTTATCCTTCTAATTTGGGAAACTCAATCACCTTCAGTGATTCTGGTGTAAGATATATTTTAAGAGAGAAAATCTTTTAAGTTTTCTATTTTTCTTTTCCTTTTAATATGGTTTTTAAAGCTATTAATAAAAAATAAATCTCCGTATCTTTTGACATGAATCTTGATCCAATAACTTCTTCAGCTCATCGTTTTTGAATTTTACTAGTCTTTCTGTGTATTTTTTTGTCAGTACCAAAATTACCACCTTTTTTGAACACCAGAACCAAAAATTACATACTTTAACTGGTAGATAATGTTTCCTAAATCCTTCACCATGCAGTCATTGTCCATTAGCTGTACTTTTCATGAAATCTAATCAAAAAATTAGCTCTAATTACGTTTTGTAGGCACTAAAGTTTGCATGGTTCGAATACATGGAAGGTATGTTGTTAACACTTTAGTAAAATGGTTGATTATGGCTTTTGAAGGAATAGGACATCACTCTTTCTTTTCCATTTAATTTTGGAAATTTAATCACCTTGAGTTTTTTTTGTGTAAGATATAGTTTGTGAGAGAAAACGTTTAACTTTTCCATTTTTCTATTCCTTCTTATATGATTTTGAATCTCTTAATGTGAAAACAAATCTCAATATCTTTTGGCCTGAATCTTGATTCAATAACTTCTCTAGCTTAGCATTTGTAAACTTTATGGTTTTTCTTTACAATCTTTGTCTCTAGTACCAAAATTACCACTTGTTAAATCATAAGAACTAAAATTCGCATGTTTTAATTGGTAGATAATGTTTTCTAAATCCTTCACCATGCAGTCAATGTCCATCAACTGTACTTTTCATGTACTTTGATGGCAAATTGCTTAAAATTGCTTAAACTTAATAATCTTGATTGATTTTTGTGTAAGATAAAGTTTGAGGGAGAAAACCTTTTATGTTTTTTATTTTTCTGTTCCTTCTAGTATGATTTTTTAAGCTCTTAATGTGCAAACAAATCTTAGTTTCTTTTGACATGAATCCAGATCCAAAAACTTTTCCAACTTAGCGTCTTTAAAATTTACTGGTCCTTCCTTTGTAATCTTTGTCACTGTTGTCAAAATAATCGCTTTTAAAAGGCCAGAACCAAAATGAATTTTGGTGTGGAAAGCCCAAACTAATACCCTTAAATTCGGGAAACAAAATAAGGATTTAAGTCCAAAAAAATGTTGAAATTTACGAATTTTTGCTAACGAAAAAAATTGTGAATTCCCTGGAGATGTATTCACTTAAATAGTTAACAACTATGTTTTTCCAACTATCGGAAAATTGTAAGAAGAGCCTAATCGACGTTAGTCAGCCAATGATACCACTAGCGTCTATCTATCGATCGGTGAACGTTTTTCGTCGTCGCCACTGGCGTCGATTTAATGAAAAAACTTTAAGGGCTCCACAGTTTTCCGCCACATTTTCCAACTAAGTTTTTCCTAATATATACATATAATATCATGCAATACAATTTCGATGAGAGTTTATAAACTTCCCCACAACTCTGTACTATCATAATTCGGTTTAATTAACAGTTTCACTAAACCATTTTAATTTTGCACAAGTTTGTAATGAAAAACTCAAAACCTAAATATGATAAAATGAGAAAAAAATCTGATGTTTTACATTTGCTTCTGTTGTAATTTCCATTAAAATTATTAAGAAAATAAATGAGTTTGTTCTCCTTATATATTTAGGTTTGTTCTAGATGAAAGAAACTCGTAAAACTTTGTTGTTTTGTAATTTTGTTGTTGTTAAACCTGAGGACAATTAGTCCAACTTCAAATATGTTCGTAAAATGTTTGAAATAAACACTTTAATGTGCTGTACGGCTCTAATTGTTCTTCATGTCGCCCAGAGCGCATATCAACCTACAGTTTTATTTATAATAGCAAAAAAAATATTCCCTCATCATTTTTTTATTTCATTGTAGTTTTTTTCTATGTATATGCAAATGTGAACAAGTTTCTGTTATATTTAAAATTTGAGAAGATGAGCCAATTTCGATTTGGAACTCATCGACTCTAATGAAATGAATTTTCTTTCGGTGGAAATCGTTGAAATAAAACGTAATTGGTTCGAGTTTTGAAACTCCGTTATTGTGCTGCAATAAAATAATAATGCTTTATCAAAACCAGACATTCACTTCGTATATGAAATGATCGCAATTTAATAAATGTCTACAAAAGATAAATTTGTCGTTCAAATTGTCCAAAAGAACAAACCATAAGCTCGATTTAGTGATTTCTAATTTTTATTTACCGAAAAATAAATATAACAAGAACATAGTTTTATTAGTTGTTTTTTTTTTATTGGAAAAGGAGAACGGAATTTGGTTGGAAAACGGAAGCCGTTAGAATTGCGCCATCATCTGCGAGACAAATTTCGCTATATGGTGCGACATGCAATTTTCAATTTTGTGAATTGATTTTTTTCCTCGTGCTCTACGTCCCTCTAGCACTCCATATTGTATATAGCTGGCAAAAGTAGGTTAATTATACACATAATGGCTAACGAAAATTTAAACAAAAACAACAAAAAAAATGGACAAAAACAGCTGACGACGAGGTTCAATATACTTTTGATATGAGTGTGCAAAATTTTCTAGTGCACCAATTGCATCAATAAAAAGTTTCATCATTATTTTTTTTGTAAATATAAATCTTAGATTTACACATTAAAGAGATGATATTTTTAATCAGAAAAAAAAGTTTTACTTTGGGCAGATATTTGTCGAATTTTTTGGATTTTTTTTCTATGAAATTAAGTTTAAAGTTTCCCTTTAAATTTAAATTTTCAAATCGTCTTCCTAAGGCGGATAGATTCGTTACATAGTGTAAGAAATTTGATTTTTCTCCGTCCTTTTTTTAGTCCTAATAAAGACTAACATTTGATTTTAAATACCCAGAAACCAACATTGCGATAACCGAAGTAATCCAAAGGTAATTAATTAATAATGTTCTTGGGAACTTGGACTCAAATAATAAGACGTTAAATTTTCAAATCATCTCAATGTTTCGTTGGTATTTATTTTCAACTTCTTCAGGAGAACTAGAACATAATAACTTTATTTGTAATTTGGCTTTGAACAACATGCATTGTTATTATGTTTTAGTTCTCCTGAAGAAGTTGGAAATAAATACTAACGAAACGTTGAGATGATTTGAAAATTTATCGTCTTATTATTTGAGTCCAAATTCCCAAGAACATTCTTAATTATTTACCACACCATGGATAAGAACAACCAGGATTTTCCAAAAGTAAAGTTTTCTTCCTCTTTAAAAGTGGCATTTTGAGGCTGGTTAAAAAATTCGCGTTTAATTTTACACTCGATTTACGTAGAAAAAGAGAAATTGTTAAATTACTTACAAACACGTTCATTACGTTCAAACAAATATGTTTGTGACGTATTGCCCAAATACGTATTTCGATTGCCAAGTAATCTTTCTCAGTGGTCATCAGTAGTTTGGATCACTCTGTAACTGCTTTGTGATGATTCTTCATAAATCATTTCACAAAGGAATCATCACAAAGCAGTTACGGAGTGATCGAAACTACTTGATGACCACTGAGGAAGATTACTTGGCAATCGAAATACGTATCTGGGCAATACGTCAAACAAAATATTTTTGTTTGAATATCACAGTGCTTTGTGATGATTCATCGTGAATCACACACTGTGAAAAGCACTGTGAAGTTCAAACAAAAATATTTGTGACGTATTGTCCCGATACGTATTTCGATTGCCAAGCAATTTTCCTCAGGGGTCATCAAGTAGTTTGGATCACTCCGTAACTGCTTTGTGATGATTCCTTTGTGAATTGATTTGTGAAGAATCATCACAAAGCAGTTACGGAGTGATCCAAACTACTTGATGACCACTGAGGAAGATTGCTTGGCAATCGAAATACGTATCTGGGCAATGATGATTCCTTTGTGAATTACTTTGTGAAGAATTATCACAAAGCAGTTACGGAGTGATCAAAACTACTTGATGACCACTGAGGAAGATTACTTGCCAATCGAAATACGTATCAGGACAATACGTCACAAATATTTTTGTTTGATCTTCTGTTCAAATTTATGTTTATGGTATGATTTTTATATATTATTATATTAAATTATACTACATAAATTGGACCACAATATATTCTTTATATTGTTTATCAGTGTTTGGAAAATTCTGACCATCCCCAACCCGTTAAGAAACTGTACAAACTATACACAACTATAACGATTTTTTTTTCATTTAAGCAATTTTTATTGAAAAATAAAAGTTCATATCATACACTCTGAGGCAAACGTATTAAATATACATTAGCAGAGGTCATAAATTTGGTCCTAATTATACAACATGGAATATAAATTTGCATAAATATGCAAATATTCAATAAGAATTGTATACAGTCAAATATTTTTCGACTCCTCTTTTGCATTTTATCAAATGAAAATTACAATGTCAAAAGGAAATGAGCTCAAAATATATAGAAGTAGTGAAATACTTTTTTTAGTCTTTATTTTCTCTGTACTTTATATTTAATATAATTTTTTTCGTTAACCTTTTTAAAATTCTTTGAATTATTCTATTGAAGTTCAGATATCTGGAATTTGGATACAAAAATCTTCAGAATTTTACTTGCACTACAAATTTTGCTTTTTTTTCGTACTTAAGATGAATTTGAATTGATTTGCAAAATTTGATGAGTTTACAAACTTAAGTGATTATTTTTTTTTAAAAATCATTGTATAAATGCTTAGTTAATAATATGAAGTGTACACTTATATCGATATTTATTTCTATAAATTGATCACAAATATGATACTTCAATAAATTGAAACCTTGAACTAAATCTTTAATTGTGGCATAAATCAGAGCCTTACATTTAAGTATTTAGTGTACAAATAAGTAGTCAGGATTTTTTTTTATATTTAAGGCGCTATATTTAAAAAATGAGGTTCCTTATTTTTTCCTTAAAGTCCAGTCTATTACTAGTTACTATGTTCTTCTTTTCCTCAAGTAGCAAAAATCATACTTTTGGTATCTTCATACGATCAGAAATAGGGGTATGGCGGGAAGTACAGCGAGTGGAATTAAATTTTCTATTGTTGTGAAAATTGGATATCCTAAGAGTTGAAAATCTTGGAGATATAATTGAGTAACATTTCATACATAATATTGCGATGTAATATAATTTACAAGAGTTAACTATACACATAAATTTAAAGCTCAGGCAAATGTATTGCCCAGATTTCGATTGCCAAGCAATCTTACTCAGTGGTCATCAGGTCATAGTTGTTTTAGAGCGATCCATTACTACTTCATGACCCCCAAAAAAGATTGCTTGGCAATCGAACTACGGGTCTGGGCAAAAAATTCGTATAAATTTTTGTTAAAATTTATGGTTATACTTAACTCCTGTAAATTTTATTACTTAAATAACACCACTTTATTTTTATATATGGCATTGTATAGATAAAAAAAGAATAAAGTATTACATATTTTCTTTTCGCGGTTCAACTGTAAAGTATTTTATAAATAACCAATTTTTTTCATGATTTGCATTTGTATTTTGGATTTACAATATCAAGAATTGCATTAATGTTTTCCCTAATAATTGACCCAGCTTTATGGATTTGTAAGCTCCTATGTCTCATGAGAAGTTGGCTGAATGGCCTAAAAAATTTCAGGAATTGATTTAACCAACAAATATCGTGTGCTCGGGAAAAGTTACAGAAAAACCACTTTGATTTTTAATTGATTCAATACTTTGGTTCCAACGTTACCCAAATCAATTCCGGTTTTTTTTGTGGTAAAGAAACAAAAATTGAATCATTTTTATTTCTCTCATAAAAGACTACTTTAGATTATTTTCAACCCTCCACATGCTGCAACTAATTGCATATATTGGGACTTTAATTAATTTTTTTTTCTTCAATATTTTTTACTCAAAATATAGACATTCGTTAGATACAACGTTTTCCCATCTTCCAAGTTGGATATAGATTCCTTATGAAAATAGCTCCTCGTCTTTCGAGGCGATACAGAAATCGATCCAATTTTTGTTGTTTTCGTAAGATATAAGTGAAATGGGGCAAGAAAATATTCGATGAATATCGTTGACAGGGTAAAACATCTCCTGGAAGTGTCTCCAAAGTTTTCCTAACATTTTTATTGCACATGACCAAGCATTGTCGTGCTGGAAGATGATCTCGTTTTTTTGGCATATTGAAGACGTTTAAGCGTTAATTTTCGCCTAAATTGCATTAATTCTGGCTGGCAATATTCTTCAGTAATGGTTTCATTAGGTTGGAGTAACTTATGAAAGATTACCCCGAATTGTTCTCCCCAAATGCACAGCAATAACTTTTTGCTATGAATTTTAGATTTCGCTGGATTACCCCTTGATTTTCTGCCTTGGATTATCAAATTAGGTCCATTTTTCGCCCCTCCCTATCAGAATTCAACGCCAAAACTTTTGTTTTTACATTTGAAGTTGTTCCCGCGTGAAAAAACCCCCTAATCTCCCTTATTTTGGGATCATATTTGTAATCTTATGAGAATTTAAAACTACTTCTTAACTCACTTCCAAGGTTCCATGATCTCTTCTTGAGATCGACATAAATCTTGATCCAATAACTCCTCCAGCTTAGCGTCTTCAGGCTTTAAAGCTTTCAAGCTTCGCGTTTTTTATCACTGGTACCAAAATGACCACTTTTAAAACGCCAAAATCAAAAATTACATGTTTTTATTGGTGGGGAATGTTTCCTACATCCTTCACCATGCAGTCAATGTCCATTAACTACTTTTTTCTTGAAATTCAATCAAAAAAATTGCACTTTGCGTAAATTGCGTTTTGTAGGCACAACATTTAAGATAATTAGAGCACATAGAAGTTATGTAGTCAATTCTTTAGTGAAATTCAGGTAATAACTGTTGAAGAAATAGGATAACGTTTTTACATGCAATATGGTGAATACATAATCTTTTTCCCCATAATTCCCATAACTTACCTATTTGTACATTTGGTGATTTAATTTAAATTTTTTTAATCAATTTGATTGCTTCTTTGTAAGATAATAGTTCCGGGCAAAAACCTTTAAAGTTAGATATAGTTAGCTACCATTTTCCGCCTAAAGTTCAAAAGCTTTTAACGTAAAAGCAGACCTCAGTATCTATTTATTTCAACCTTAATTCAACTTGGCTGGATGAAGAATTAATTTTAAGGATAATAAGAATATTGGATTAATTTAGTAGATTGGTTGGAAAATTTAAAATTTTAATTTATCTTGATTTTCGATTAATTTTTTTTTCTGCCTTTTAATTTCTCAACTTCCACGTTAAATCCTTAATTTTAGGGATGCAGAAAATTGTAAAAATCTGAAATTGTTAAACGACTAAAGTAGAAGCAAAAGGTTTTATAAAAATTCAACAATTTTTTTCTCTTTTTCGTCCTGGTTTTCTTCTCTTATCTTCCATATAAAATTGTATCCAAAGAATAAACAAAGTATGGGTAAGGGTGATTTTTTTTTTACTTTTTTTGGTCCCATCGTGAAATTTTGTTGGAAATACCAAAAAAAAAATTCCCTGAAAGTTTGAGCCCTTAATATTAATTTTAAGTCCTCGACCAAGACGTGTAAAGATTTCCCATTGAAACTACACGGAAACTCTGATTTTTTATTTTTAAATTTCTATATCTCAGCGGCATTTCATGGGATCGCTTTTACCGAAGATGGTTTTTCCTCAGAATAAAACGCTTTACAAAAGTGCCCATTGCGACAAAGTCGTAACTCACACCGGTGAGGTAGTACGGGCCACTGAACCTGATTTTTCCATAAAATTCGCGTTTTTTTTGCATTTATCTCGTAAATAACAAGAGCTACGATAAAAATTATAAATGAAAAACTTGTAGAGAATTTGATTTCCTACAACAAAGTTCCTGTAGACCAAATCGCGAAGATCAATATTAAACGAGATATTAAGCCTTGAATTTTATGGAAAAATCAGGTTCAGTGGCCCGTACTACGTCACCGGTGTGAGTTACGACTTTGTCGCAATGGGCACTTTTGTAGAGCGTTTAATTCTGAGAAAAACCCATCTTCGGTAAAAGCGATCCCATGAAATGCCGCTGAGATATAGAAATTTAAAAATAAAAAATCAGAGTTTCCGTGTATTTTCAATGGGAAATCTTTACACGTCTTGGTCGAGGACTTAAAATTAATATTATGGGCTCAAACTTTCAGAGATTTTTTTTTTTTTTGGTATTTTCAACAAAATTTCACGATGGGACCAAAAAAAAAAATCATTCTAGTATGGGTATTTTGGATTTTTCTTACAGATAAATTAAATGGCTATGTTACTAACTTATTAATTCTGATCTTAAGTAATTGTTACGTTTTCGAAGATTATTAAGGATCTATATATTAATGCTTTGCGATTTTAATTATAAAAGACAGTAATCCTCGGAAGTATAGTAATATCTGATGGATATGGTCTACCTAAGTGAAATTCCTGGTCTTAGATGATTCTTTTTTTGAGGAAAGAACTTTAACACAAAAATCAATAAGAAGACAATTCAGGTTGTTTAAGATCGTTTTTTTTATTTAATATTTTTCAATATTCAAATTAGCTACGTTTCGTTACGTATCGCAACTTCATCAGGCTTCTTGAATCACAAAAAATATAATATTTTCAATTTAAATTCAATAAATAAATAAATAAAAATATTTATCGACCTTAAACAACCTGAATTGTCTTCGTATTCTAAAAATCAATGTTTTGTATGACAAAATTTAATGCGATGCAATTTTGTAGAAATGGTTATTGCCACTATTGACATCAGTCGTCTGCGGTGATAAACATAGTAATCAGGGTAACAAAGACGTCATAAATTTTGCCACTTCCGGTACCCAGTGGTTTAACTAATTACGTGTGTAAAAAATTCAAATTTTTCATTCATCAAATCGCCGATGTGTATTCATTGTTGCAATGGCAGTACAGTTTTAAGGATTGTGTAGATTGGTTGGAAAATTTAAAGTGAAACGAAAAAATACATTGTAAGTTTATGTTAATATTATATTGTTATGTTATATTTTTAAATCTTTCCCTTGTGTTTATAAATATTTTTAGAGATTAAGTCGCACTTGATCAATTTTCAAACATAATAGACCTATCGAATTTCTGGTTTTTCTTTGAATTTTCCCACACTTGTTATAACGTGTACGTGACTCATTTATCGTCGTTGCGTTTAAAAACAATATTCCATAATATTTACAAAGTTTAATATAATAATACGTATATCTATATTATGTAGTATAAAAAAATCATTGTTTTTTTTTATTTTCGCAGAAAATCTCTTTATGTATATTCTTGCAATTTTTCCATCACATTTCCATCGAAACACTTACTTTACCAAATACATTTCCTCGTATAAAAATACATGTTTCCCATTTTCCATTCTTCGTTGCGATATAAATAAAGATATCACATTTATTGTTAACATAAAGACGAAAACGATACACAATTCACATAGTACGTCCCATTCCCCTCGACCTAAATGGGCGTAAAGATCAATAGATTACCAACACCCACTGGTTTGTTGCAATTTTAGAACGGCAAATCTGGTACAAAAGCACGTTTCATATACAAAGTTTTAATCAAATATTAAAAATCGATGTAATTATTTTAAAAAGCAAAATCAAATGTTATTACCTCCGAAAAACTGCACGAATTCTTCCTTGAAATTACTTACGTAAGAAACTAGGAATTTAGGTCATTAAATTTATGGAAAATGGCAAATTTTCCACATAAATTATTTGTGCAAATTCCGTAATTTGTTTGCTCTAAACTTTCGTTTGACTTTTCTTTTGGTTGATAGTATGAATCGACGTTGATATTCATATGAAAAGTAATTCAGACATTTTTATGAGTGTTTCTCTAGAAATTATATAGATTTTCCCGTTTTTTTTTCCGCCGTTAAAGTTTTACAAATCGTCGAGGAAAACTTGTCATAAATCGTGAAAGTTATGGTTTATTCTTTTCGCCCACATTTGCTTGTGCAGAATATGGCTTTCAGCTCCGACTGATTCAGTTCATATTTCTGTATGTGTATAAATGTATATTAGAAATTGTATTTGTTTTTCATTTCATTTCCAACCGGAAAATGTGAAAATTTTTATCGTTTTTTTTTTTCTTTCATTGTTTTAGGTTGAAGCTGGAGATGTGATATTACAAGTTAATGAAACCGATGTCGATAGTCTTACTACAAAAGAAGGTATGTGATTGAATCAATTTGTTGTTATTTAATATAAATTTTAGACCAAAATTTCTTTATAAACAATATTTGCCACTTTATCTTCTATAAATATTCATACAACAAATGTTTTAATGTGCGAGGGGATATTTATTTTATAAATGAATGACCAAAATAAGATTTTTTCGCTGACTTTGAACAGTTATACTGTGAAGTTCAAACAAAAATATTTGTGATGTATTGTCCCGATACGTATTTCGATTGCCAAGTAATCTTCCTCAGTGGTCATCAAGTAGTTTGGATCACTCCGTAACTGCTTTGTGATGATTTCTTTGTGAATTGATTTGTGAAAAATCATCACAAAGCAGTTACGGAGTGATCCAAACTACTTGATGATCACTGAGGAAGATTGCTTGGCAATCGAAATACGCATCTGGGCAATACGTCACAAATATTTTTGTTAGAACTTCTGTTCAAATTTATGTTTATGGTGTGATTTTTATATATTATTATATTAAATTATACTACATAAATTGAACCGCAATATATTCTATATATTGTTTACACAGTAAATGAATGACTTTATTTATAACTTTATTTTATACTTAATTTATGAATATATTTTCCATATTTTTCAGGACCTAATTATATCATTTTCTTCATTTTCAGAAATCATTCATTTAATGTTAATTTTTTTTTTGATTTTTGAAGTTCATTACCCCGAATATATCGTTCAGTACAGGGGTGGCCATTGTAAATGTTCCTAGTCCATTTTAGAAATGCATCATAGCTCCACAGTCCACATATAAAGTTATATATCTCCATATTATATTTTGATACACTGTAGATATTTGCATTAAATGCGGCTGATAACATTCTTCAGCAATGGTTTCTATAGGTTGGAGTTACTCATAAAAGACTACCCCGAATTGTTTCCACCAAATGCACAGCAATAATTATTGCTATGAATTTTACGTTTCACTAAATTACCACATGATTTTCTTCCTTAAAAATTAAAACTACTTCTTGAAAGTTTAAAACTACTTCTTGACTCATTTCCAAGATTCCATGATCTCCTCTTGAGATCGACATAGATCTTAATCCAATAATTCTTCCAGCTTGGCGTCTTCAAGCTTTAAAGCTTTCAAGATTCTTGTTTTTTGTCACTGGTACTAAAATGACCACATTCAAAACACCCGAACCAAATTTTACATATTTTAATTGGTGGAGAATGTTTCCTATATCCTTCACCATGCAGTCAATGTCCATTTTTCATGAAATTCAATCAATATTTTTTATACTTAGGTACTTTATTTTATTATAGTGTGATGAATTTTGCAGGCCGAAAAAATGGTAAAGATAGCACTCAAACAATCCACGGATCGGTCACTTCTGATCTTTTATATATTTGATATTGATCATGTAATTCCCCTGGATTTCTCAACAAGTTGTCCTTATTCTTATAGTTGATTAAAAATGGTCAAATCAGAAAATTTTAGAGTCTTAGATTTCTTTATTTTCATCAAGTGAACTATATCGACGGTTAAGCCCAAGAAAAAACGAAGATCATATCTTAAATTAACCCTTATTTGAGTCCACGTACGGGATGAACATCAACAAATTTTGAATAGGAAATTTTACCTTTTTTTATATAAATAATCAATAAATTTTGTAAAAAAATTTGTGAAATTTTTTGCTATTTTCTGAAATCAACTGAAATCAATAGTCGATAATTGCACCTCTGGTTCAATTATTGAGGAGCTTTATTTGTTTTCTGGTTAAAAATAATGAATCATTTTCAATAACAGATGATAAAATTCAGATCTCAGCTTTTATTTTTTTAAATAAGAAGACAATTCAGGTTGTTTAAAATCGGTTTTTTATTTAATATTTTTACTATTCAAGTAGCTACGTTTCGTTACGTATCGTAACTTCATCAGGCTTCTTGATTCACAAAAATATATTTTCAATTTAAATTTAATAAATACAAAAAAATATATTTTTTAATTTATTGAATGTAAATTGAAAATATTATTTTTTTGTGAATCAAGAAGCCTGATGAAGTTACGATACGTAACGAAACGTAGCTAATTGAATAGTTAAAATATTAAATAAAAAAACTGATCTTAAACAACCTGAATTTTCTTCTTAATTAAAAAAATAAAAGCTGAGATCTGAATTTTATCCTCTGTTATTGAAAATGATTCACAAATAAAGCTCCTCAATAATTGAACCAGAGGTGAAACTATCGACTATTGATTTCAGTTCAAATATCTTAACTTCTCGATTACGAAAGTCATTATATAGTATCTTGAATCATAAAACGATATCGCTTCTGTATTTGATGGAGATTAGCTTAAGCAAATTGGAAAGTTTGGCATAATTTCAAATGATTCATCGACAAGTTACTGAACTCAAACAAAACTAATTACCTAATTGATAGGTAATATTGTAGTTTATTACTACATCAATATAATTTACAACTTGAGAACAACTTTTTGGACTTGCTGTTGATATAACATAATTCCTGATTTGTTGAAGTTCACATCATAAATCGATTGTTGATGCATGAGCTTTTTTGTTGTCAAAAACTTTAGGACCTTCATTGTGCCAATGCAAATATAAATCATATCTATCCTCCATTCTATTTGATAGTTTTGGGTGAAAAATTATGGAATGAATATTTGCAGAAAATTATTTGTCTGTTTTTTTTTTAATGGGTATCCAAAGCTTTTTCACCGTTTTTCACACATCATGCTTTATCCTCGTGACATCCTTTCAATGTTCCGTTATCATTTTGGAAAGCTCAATACGATGCGATTACAATAACCGTCAATCACAGTTCAATCTCATTTTTGTCCGATGCGATGCCCTAAAATCTATCACATATATATTTTCCTCCGCTATTATCGGGCTGATATTTAAATATATTCGACACTTGACAATCATAAATCGATGCCAAGATATAAAGATATAAATGTGTAGAGCCGAGGATAGGGAAACTAAGCTTGTTATTTTAAATATTTTTATCTGAATTTTTGTTATTAGTTCGATACTTGTTATCTTTGAGGGGTGTTTTTAGTGGCTATTTTTGTTGTTAATTCTTCCCACATAATTCCGTATCTTTTTCTATTGATTCCATGATTTTTTTTCTCAAATATCAGTTCAAATATCCTTTCCTCTTATGGAGTGGGAAAAAATCGTCTGTTAAATATTTGGGCATACTTCTGGACTCAAAATTAACCTGGCAAATCCACATTTCAAGTAAAATCAGAGAATCCAATAATCTACTCATCCAACTATATCCACTTATCAAGCAGAAGGTCTAGTCTAAGTATGGAATTTTCAATGATGATATACAAATCAGTAATTAGACCACTTCTTGAATACTCTTGCGTAGTTTGGCTTCCATCCTCAAAGAAAAATCACAATGATCTACAGGTTCCAAAATTGAGTCTTGAGAATCATCTCCATGGTATGTGAAAAACAACCAAATTTATCACGAAATGTACGTCCCATACATAAAAGACTTTCTAATCCAACTCACCAGGAATTTCCTTAAGGGTCTGGAGAATTGCTCTAGTGCAGTAGAACTAGGTTTGGGGGAAACTATAAAACAAAAAAGATTGAAGGGGAAAATCCCTCAAGAGCTTCAAGAAATAGTAGTTGCTTGACTACAAGGCCAAGAATAATCAACAAATAATAAAAATAAAAAAGACAGAGGAATCAAGTTCGACTCCTCCAGCTACTTAAACGCCGATAAAGATCAATTGCCTGTTATCACCATCATGATATAGCAGCGAATTGCTGAACTGGTGCAAATTACATGATAGTCCACAAAAAAAATCCTTCCCCAGGTAGTTTTCTGAGCTTGTATTTCATTTTTTCCTTCCTCTAATTCCTCTAAGACCCTCAATTTTATCTTTGATTACGATCTGAAGGATTTTGTATTGGTCTCCTCTTAAGTATGATATCTTCCTTTTTTAATAGTTTTAAGTAATTCCTGAACATTATTTGATCTCTTTATGATTTGCGTTAATCTTCATTAGACTGATTCAAAAAAAATGATGATTTTTTTTTAATTATATCGAAATTATTCCTTGGGATTAACAAAAAAAAAATCGTGTGAAAGTTTAAGCTCTAAATATTAATATTAAGGGGTGCCGCATTGCAAATTTCGATTTTCCATTTAAATAACATGGGAACAATTTTGTCTGGCACTTTGGAATTTTATAGCTCACGTTGGTGACAATATTTCAGAATGACCATCAATTATTCTTGTAGAAAATTGAACGATCTACAAAAAAGGTCTCGTACAAGTTTTTGATATATTTATTCCTTCAAAAGTTATTCGAGGTCAAAGTTGAACTAAAGAGAAATTTTAATATTTTTCAAATTTTTGACACAAGCATCAATTTTATAAGAAAATATTATAGGGCATTTTTTGTAGAGCATTTTTTTTCTATAACTTATCTCTATAAAAGTTTTCGATATTTTTTACAGGTTCTAAGTAATAAAAAAAAAAATATGTTTAAAATATAATAATTCAGGGAATATTATTAATTTAAAACAAAATTACGAATATTTTGAGTTTAATGCAAATAACTTAGGACCTGTGAAAATATCAAAAACTTTTATGGAGGTAAGTTATAGAAAAAAGTGCTCTACAAAAAATGTCCTACAAAATTTTCTCATAAAATTGATGGTTGTGTCAAAAAATTGAAAAAATATTAAAATTTCTCCTTAGTTCAACTTTGACCTCGAATAACTTTTGAAGGAATAAATTTATCAAAAACTTGGTTGGAGATCTTTTTTGTATATCGTTCAATTTTCTACAAAAATATACCTTGGTCATTCCGAAATTTTGTCACCAACGTGAGCCATAAAATTCCAAAGTGCAAGAGAATATTGTCCCCATATTATTTAAATGGAAAATCGAAACTTGCGATGCGGCACCTCTTAATATGAATATTAAGAGCTTAAACTTTCACAGGATTTTTTTTTCGTTATTCCCAACAATATTTTCGATATAATTAAGAAAAAAAAAATCATCTTTTTTTTGAATCAGTCCAATGAAGATCAACGCAAATCTTAAAGACATCCAATAATGTTCAGAAATTACTTAAAACTATTAAAAAAGGAAGATATCATAATTAAGGGGAGACCAATACAAAAATATTATAAAAATTATTAAAAATATTAAATTTTCTCTTTAGTTCAACTTTGACCTCGAATAACTTTCGAAGGAATAAATATATCAAAAACTTGTTGGAGAACTTTTTTGTAGATCGTTCAATTTTCTACAAGAATATACCTTGGTCATTCCGAAATATTGTCACCAACGTGAACTATAAAATTCCAAAGTGCAAGAGAATATTGTTCCCATGTTACTTAAAAGGAAAATCGAAATTAGCGATGCGGCACCTCTTAATATTAATATTAAGAGCTTAAATTTTCACAATATTTTTTTTTGTCATTTCCAACAATATTTTCGATATAATTAAGAAAAAAAAATCATCATGTTTTTTGAATCAGCCTAATCTTCTTAGTTGTCCAACGAAAAAACTTCACATCGAAATTGGTATTTTTTTTTTGATAAAATATAAAAAGTATTGCGTTTCTTGATGTTTTTAGTAGACCTTGTGATTATGATTAATAAATATGATCTTCAAAAGGTAAATTATACGCTCAAAATTGGTCGTAGAATGTTTCTGAATATTTTCATAAGTGTTTACTATGTCTATGTTGCCAGATCACAGAAAACTTTCATGGCTTGTGGACTTTGTATTCGTTTTTTTGTTGTCGAAAACACATTTGGACCACCTTGCTTCCTCATAATGAAATTATCATGTCGTTAAGTAATTAAAGTGACGTTTTAGTTAATTAATTTACTGCGTAAAATGATATAATATCAAATATCTTCTTCCTAATTCTTGATGACACATTCGGTGGACCATTTTGCCTTTACATAAATTAGGGTAACCGTCAAGTATGATTATTAATAGATGATGGTATTATTTGTGTCATTTATTTTGAAAGTGAGTTAAGTCCATTTCAAGAACAATTCCTATAGTGTTATTATTTTTAACCATAGGAACATAAGATACTAAGGAGGAGGGAATAATTTGCGTTGTTGTTGAGAAAATGAAATCAGTAATTTCTGAAAACTAAGCAGTTAAGTAATTAACATACTTTGTTCTAGTTACAAGAAGAAGAATCACCATATAGACCGTTCTTGAAATGGACTTACACCACTTTCAAAATAAACGAGGATATTGAATGCATATTTTTTGAAATGCACCCACTTTAAGTAAAAACCATCGTTAGATGCACCAAAAAATCGATTATATCGAATTCGTGATTATAGTTTTTGTTACTATTTTAAGTTTGGAATTCTGATGATTTTATACAAACATCATGAAAGTTGAGTTCAAGGCGAATGATATCTCCATGAAAAAAAAAATGTTTGCAAGAGATATAAACCATTTTTTGTTATCAATTTTACATGAAATAATTAATATTTTTATGCATTTTTAATTTCATTTTTTTAATTTTTATTAAGTCGTCTGAAGAATGTTTGAATGCCAACTATGACCTGAACTTCATTCTACATAGTGTCAAAATTAAATGTCAAGAATTTAAAGAATGTCATTCATTGAAAAAAATTTTATAGAAGAACCAAATTCGGATTCACTTAAATGTATGTACATTGACTATTGTTCTTATCTCAATTTTTTTTACTGTTTCCAGCATAATAACATTTACGACTATCATGTTTGAATAAAAAAAAATCTTTGTTTGTTTTTAGTATTAAAATGTCTTCGACTATCGGGCAACTTAGTGACCTTAAAATTAAAACGAGGTAAGATCTACTTGAGAAATGAGTGATAAGAAGTCTGAACTCTGATATTTGCGCTGATGAAAGGAGGATATTGTTGGGAAGTTCCGGATAAGTAGCAGTAAAAAGCCAAGGGTTTTATGGGGAAAGTTTTTTAGTGGGATAAAAACGATTTTTGCTTCTGGAAAGTAAGGGGATTTATTAGTGGAGACTTTGGTTACTTTATCGGTACTTATCTGGAATATCCTGTTTGTGACTTTATTCCGATTAAGTTTTATATTTAAGCAATATTCTGTTAATTTTTTTCTTAATTTAACATTCTACTATATCAACCCTTAAATAATTAATTTTTCGTAATGAATTAATTATCACTAAACTACAGAGGTGTGAAAATTATTAGACTCAAGTCAACTCAAGAAAAAAAAACACATTTTTAATGTCATAAATTTAAAAATTACAATAATTCTACTCATCTAATATTTTTTTGTGGTACCCTTGATTGTTTATAATTTATTTTTATCATCCTGGCATGCTCTATACCAGCAGTTCCTAACCTTTTTCAGCCGTGGATCTCCAAGGAAATCAAGTATAATGCCAAGGACCCCCGAATGAAAAAAAGGTACAATTTTCGGACAATATTATATTTTAGTATTCCTTCATTAAATTAAAAAACAAAAAACAAACTTTTTCAAATGGAACTGCGGACCCCCAGGGGTCCGCGGACCACAGGTTAGGAAACAATGCTCTATACTATTTTTTTCATTAATATTTTTTTTTTGGTGCCAAATCTTAATGAGTTCCATAATCAGATCCACCTGTGTAGTAAAATTGATTTTTTTTTAGTTTTTCTTCACAATGGTTCAAAAATTTTCTTTGGGATTAGCCTCAGGACTATTTCCTGGCCAAGAAGGCACATTACTGCTAGAATTTTTTAGGAAATCCATAACTTTTTTGGGCTTTATGGCAAGAAGTTCCATCCTGCATAAAGATAAATTTTTCTTCCGGAAACCACTCTTTATTTTGAGGAAATAACCTCGTTTCCAAGACTTGTTTATATTAGTCTTGCCTCATAGTATCTTCCATAATGTATATCCTGACTAGGGTGGTTCAAAAAAATCGATTATTTTTTTTTTTTACAAGTGAGACGGAAAAATGGGTTGCTTGACACCTTAAAAAAATTCTCACCAAGTATGAGCTCTTAATTTTAATAGGAAGATCCTCCGCATCGCAGTTTTGTATTTTTTTCTCAGTCCAATAGAAAAAAATTCATACCTCATCATTTATCGATTGTACAGAAAAATGTTCTGAAAGATTTTTTTAGGAAATTTAATGCTCTACAAAAAAGGTATTCTATATTTTTTCCGTAAGCCTCCCCATTTGAAAGATATTAAGGATTTAATTTTGATTATTTTAAGACAAATTTCATTTTTGTTTATGAATTTTGTAACTCGACAATAAATGACTCTTATACAATGCTCAATGCAAATTTTTGTTGGAAATAACTGCTCTATAAAAATGGTTTCGTATGTTTTGGCGATTAAATTAACCGTTCAAAAGATATTCATCATCTAACTTTCATGTGTACGGGTTTTAAAAGTTTTTGGTGAGATATTCGAAAAATTTCAATTTAATTTATAATTTTTGAGAAAATTTACACGAATTTTAGTTTTTATCAACTGAGAAACTTCAAAATATTTTTCAAGTTTTTTTTTTGCTTAAGTATATTTGTTCACAATTCAAACGGAAGAAATAAAATACAAAACAAAAATTCTGTAGAGGAGAAATTTTCCCTAGGATTGTGATTTCTAATGATTAAAAATGAAATGTTTAGAATAATTGAAGAAAAATTTTCAAAATTTTGAAAATAAAACTCAAATAATACTTATATTAATGACAAAAAATGAAATTTATATGAAAATTATAAATTAAATTGAAATTATTCGAATATCTCATCAAAAACTTTTAAAATCCGTACACATGAAAATTTGATGATGAATATCTTTTGAAGGGTTAATTTAATCGCCAAAACATAACAAACCATTTTTATAGAACAGTTAATTTCCAACAAAAATTTGTATTGCGCATTGTATAAGAGTCATTTATTGTCGAATTATAAAATTCATAAACAAAAATGAAATTTGTCTTAAAATAATCAAAATTAAAACCTTAATATCTTTCAAATGGTGAGGCTTACGGAAAAAATATAAGATACCTTTTTTGTAGAGCATTAAATTTCCTAAAAAATTCTTTCAGAACATTTTTCTGTACAATCGATAAATGATGAGGTATGAATTTTTTTCTATTGGACTGAGAAAAAAAATACAAAACTGCGATGTGGATGATCTTCCTATTAAAATTAAGAGCTCTTACTTGGTGAGAATTTTTTTAAGGTGTCTAGCGACCCAGTTTTCCGTGTCTCTTGTAAAAAAAAATAATTGATTTTTTTGACCCACACTAATCCTGAAGGTACCCTTTGAAGTTTATTTTTTTTTAGTTTTTTCTTCACTATAGCCCAAAAATTTTCTATGGGATTAGCATCAGGACTATTTCCTGTCCAAGAGGGCACATTAATGTTAGAATTTTTGAGGAAATCCATAATTTTATGGTTTTATAGCAAGGGGCTCCATTTTGCATAAAGATAAAAAAAATTCCGGAAACCACTTTTTAGTTTGAGGCAATAATCTCGTTTTCAGGACTTATAAATATTGGTCCTAGTTCATAGTACCTTCCATAATTATATCCTGACGTTGCCTTTTGAAGTTTATTTTTTTTTTCACTATAGCCCACAAATTTTCTATGGGATTAGCAGCAGGACTATTTCTTGTCCCAGAAAGCACATTAATGTTAGAATTTTTGAGGAAATCCATAACTTTTTTGGCCTTATAACAAGGATCTTCATTCTGCATAAAGATTAAATTTTCTTCCGGAAACCACTGTTTAGTTTGAGAAAATAACCTCGTTTCCAAGACCTGTATATATTGGTCTCGCCTCATAGTACCTTCCACAATGTATATCCTGGCGGTACCCTTTGCTGACATGCTCCAATCCATAACTTATGTTGGATGTTTTAGTCTGGGTAATACATTACTGGAAAAAAGTAAATATCTTCTTTTGAGTCTAATAATTTTCACACCTCTGTATTTTGTCCAAAACAAAACAGTTTTCTTTTACAAATCTTTATTTTATCGATTTAGGGTTTGTTCATGAATGCAAGCGTATGAGTTCAGGCTTTTGGAATCTTTGTGTGGTATAATTGATTTTTGTTGTTTTATAATTGCGATTTACTTTAGATCCTGTAATAAAGGAACAAGTGCAAAGGTTTTTATCGACACCAGCCGAAGAGGATACCTTCAAGGTCGTGACGCAACCACAAAATATCGCAGCCAAACGGGGGAACGCGACCTATAATCACTTAAAACCCGAAAGCTCGTCATATTCACCGCAGGACAGTCCGTCATCATCCCCGAAACAAACAAACGGCAGCTTTTCCGACCTAGAATCACTACTACCAATCAATGATACATTTCGCGAAGAAGAACGACAAAAGGGTGAACCAATCGCATCCAATGAAAAATTCACCAAATCAAAGGGTCCACCCCGATTCGAAGCATTTATGATGACCGGAGATTTAATTTTAAATTTATCACGAACCCAACAAACGACCGGATTTTTTCCTCGACAAAAGAAAGTGGATAGTCTCAGATATAACAATCACAATCACCATCATTCCCATTCGGTACCGGCGTCATCGCATTCGCAGGCGAAACCAAACTACCATAATAATTCCGTGCCGTCTAGTCCCAATGAAATGGAAATGGGGCAACGAGCGCAGAATTGTCGATCGGGTTCCAGCTCGGTGGGCACCTCGCCGGTTTCGGCGGCCAAACGCGACTCCTCATGCCAGTCCAGTGCGAGTTCTGATGTTGGGAAACCAGTAACGGGGTTTCCATATCACACTTCCGGAAACTATGTACGAACTAGTCGATCCGAAGATCATTTACAGCCGCAAAAGGATAATATTAGTGCGGTGGATATTGATATTGATGAGGATGTAACCAGTTCGTTGAATACACTTTTGGATACGCGTCACGATTCGAGTAATGGATCAGCACCGTCTGGAACGTCCGATCGAATCGTTTGGACCTATAATGCACCGGTTGGTTCGAATCCCGTTTTGGGAGAGCACAATTCGTGTTGTCAGACGTTGTCGAACGGGAGTAGTTCGTCGCATAGTACGTCATCGCCAACGTCTGGAAGTAGTCCCCTTCGGTCTGGATCACCCGCCTCACCCACTTCTGTGTCTTCCTCGGTAATGTCCAGCCAATCGGGTTCGCGACGCATCATCCACCAACTCCACAGCCATCCGATCAACGGCGAACACAGCGTATCCGAAGCGATTTCCAACATTTCCAGTCCGGATTACCACGACGAAGAAACAATGGACATATTAAGCTCGCGTGATATTATGATTAGTGATCCGAGTGATAGTGACAGTACAATTTTAGTGTCGGAACCAAATCAGCGGCGTGGCAAATCCGGCAGCAACTCTTATTCCAGCATAAAAACGATGAGTGCAAATCATATGAGTGACAATCTGGACAGTGATCATCGAATAGTGATTCAAGTGAAGGGTCCGGACAAAGAACAGAGTCCGAGAGGTAGTCGTGTGATACCTCGCAGCATCACAGGTGCCACTGGCGATGGTCTTCTATCCGGTAATAATCGTATATCCTCTAATAATTCCGCGCCTGAATCACAAGGATATCACGAATTAGATTCCGAGGATGATTCCGCAGGTGTGTCTGGTGAAGATCCTCTACTTGCACGTGTTTCAGGCAAAACCACATCGCCACCCGTCTCGGAAGATGACAGCGATATTGAAAGTTTACACAGTTTTCACTACTCACCAAAAGCCGTTGATCTACCATCCGCTATTCGACTTGCCAAACGTTTATATTCCCTGGACGGTTTTAAGAAATCTGATGTATCACGACACCTCAGCAAAAAGTACCTAAATCCATTGATTGATCTCTAAAACCACAAATTGATCACTGTTTTTTTTTCTTCTGTTTTACAGCAATGATTTCAGTCGAGCAGTTGCCGAGGAATATTTAAAGTACTTTAGTTTTGAACGAGATACCTTAGATGTAGCTTTAAGGAAATTTTTAAAACAGTTCTCTCTTTCGGGTGAAACGCAAGAGAGAGAACGAGTCTTAGTACATTTTTCAAAACGTTATTTAGATTGTAATCCAGGCTGTTTTAATTCACAAGGTATTTATCATTTACTATATGTTTTATTATAAGATTATTCTGGGAAAAGAAATTTAAAGATTAATGGATCTCAGTTGGGATTCGTTTTTGTTGGGAAAACAGTAGCGGGTCCAGGATTTTAATTTAGCAAGGACTTTGATGGAGGTAAGTTTTCGAAGAGATTCCCTGGATTCGCTACTGGTAGACAAAGGATTCAAAGTGTTAAATATAAATGAGGCAGTCGATATTTTCCGAAATTATTGTATTGCTTTAAATGACATCATCGTCTGCGAAACTCCCAGAATCAATAGTTTAAGGGGCCGTTCAAAAAATACGTCACGCTAAAATATGCTTTTTTTTTGACCTTCTACCTCCCCATTGTCACGTGATGTGTCACACTTTCTGTGGCCCCCCTAGAAATATTTCGTCACAAAACTACCCCCCCCCCCCTCCTGAATATGATAAATTTCTGACTTTTTATCATGATAAAATTTGAAAAAAAAAAATAGTCGAAAGAAATATTAATTTAAAATTTTTTGACGAACGGTGAACGTCAAGTTATCGAAGACCCCCCGACCCCCTTGTCACACTAAGAAAGACCCCTCCCCCTTGTATGTGAATGTATTTTGTGAACGGCCCCTAAGAAAATTTTAAAATTACATAGACTGCACACGATTTGATTTTCTATTGCTAAATCTTTACTTGTTATTTATCTTATATATGAAGTTTGCTGATTGGTGAGACATTTTGGTTGGTGTGGAGAAATAGTCTTTCTCATTCCATCCATATTACAATTACAATTTACGTTGTATTTGAACTTCAAAGCTCAACAGATTTCACTTTTTTCCATTTAAAATTGCATTTTCTAGTAGTTAAAGCAGCTGATCTCTGTTCGTAATACTTTTCGTTTGGATGGAGCCTAAGATGGAGTCTTCTTCACCAGTATTTATTAAAATTTAAAGTCTTTTTGTCTTCCGGGTTAAAGCTCTTTTTAAGAAAATTTGAAACAGGATAAAATCATCGTTGTGATGTTTGTAACTATTGGGGTTAATCTATAAATAAGCTCTATGGTATTTAAAAATTTTCGTCCTGTATTCGTTTAACATATGCAATGGTAAACTCTATAAAATATTTGTTCTTTACTAGATCAAAAAATCGATTATTTTTTTTAAAGATATATTTTAAACTAGCAGATCTGAAAGACATTATCCTGGCATAATTGGTATCAGATAATCATTAAATCATTAAATTAAAAAACTGGGTAAGAAAACATTTTTTAAATTTTTTTCTAATGATATATCTCACAACTGTAGGGATAATTTTTTTTCATCCCCTAGTTCTACGTTGGAAATACCGTCCCTTACTAGTGTTAAGTTATGATATTAAGTCTTTAATGAGTGGAATATTGGGTTATATCTTTTATCAAATTTGATTATAATCGGTTTATTTGTTCTTTAGTTAAAAGAAGACATAAAGACTGACTTAATGGACATCTAGAACGAAATATTTGCCTTAAAATGGGATTAAAACTTATTTTGTACAGTCGTAAGAATTTAATTTATCAATAGCTTTGATATGTTTTTTACATAACAAACATCACATACTTTGGTACTTCAATTTGATTTATACGAATGTATGTATTTTATTTATAGGTAAGAAGTAATTAGGCTTAATTTAACGATTTTTTGATTATTAAATTTGACAAAGTTGGTTCTCAAGCTTAATTTTTCTTTCACCAAATTTAATTAAAACTAAATTAAAATTTAATATAATTAATTAAAATTTAACTTAAACCACTTAATTTTTTAGCTCTATTCAAAATTTTGTTTCTAACTTTAACCCAAATAAAATTATGAACGATTTTGTAAATGCACTTTTCCATTGTTGAATTTTATGACGACTGTCATTTGTTTTCAACTGAAGTACAAACCAATTGTATTGCAGTGCAATTTGAGGGTTAGTATATAGAAACATATACCAAAAAAAAATCTTTCTAATTCAATCCAAACAATAGTTATAACAGTTTTTTTTAAATGGAATTAAGTTCAAATTACTTCATTGTTGTAATTGAAAAACGGCAATAGTTTTGATTTTGTTGAGGTACAAAAGATTTTTTCTGCGGGTTTTTCCAGGTGCTGCTCTTTAGTTTATGGTATCGGTCGAATTTTTATTTGTACCTCGACCGGAATGAAAATTCAGTTTTCCGACAATTACAGGTTTTCCTTGAGAGATTTTCTAAATCCAAAAGCGGGACAATCTGCCTGATGGGTTGCTGAGGATTTTACCGAAAAAAATGTCCTTTTATCTCTATCCCAACGATAGTTTTGCTCGTTTTTGTGGGAGTAGTTAGACTATCATTACTTCATTGTTGAAACTTATAAAACGGCCATAACTTGGATTCTGTTGAGGTATAAAAGATTTTTTTCGCGGATTTTCCCGGGTGGTGAACTCTTTTTTGGTACTGATTGAATTTCTGTTTGTACTTCCACCGGAAATAAAACGCAGTTTTCCATCAACTATAGGTTTTTTTGGGAAATTTTCCAAACACAACAGCGGTATAATCTAACCACTGTATTTCGGAAGATTGTACCGGAAAAATTATCCTTCTAATTCCATTCCGGCGAAGAAATTATGACAGTTTTTGAACGAATATTAAGACTATCATTACTTCTTTGTAAAAACTCCAATAAAGTAATTAGAGTCTTATTATTCCTACAAAAGCCATCATAATTACCGTTGGGATAGACTTAGAAGAATTTTTTTTTTGGTACAATCCTCAGCGACATAGTCGCTATACTCTATCGTTGTTGGATATGGAAAATCTACTTATAGTATTTTCCGATTTTCTTAACTTGATTTTTTTTTAAGTTTAAATTTTTCACTGGCTCTAGTTAATTTAAGTTTTTTTAAAAACATACTGTATATTATGTTTTATGGGTCCATACTTTTCTTTATGGTATTGGAACAGCTGTGACCAATATTTGTGGTCATAATGTAGAAGAAAAATTTGGGATTTTTTTGTTCAAAATATATAATATTGGTTGGTTACAAGTTGTTGGGTATGGAAAATCTACTAGGAAAAGCCTATAATTGTCGAAAAATTGAATTTTCTTTCCGGTCGAAGTACAAACGAAAATTCAACCAAAAAGACCAGCACCCGGAAGAATCTGCAAAAAGATCCGTTTGTTTCTCAACAGAATTAAAATTATAACCGTTTTTGCAGTTTCAACAATGAAATAATGAATGTCTAATTACTCAATACTGTTATTGGATTTTAAAAATTTCTAAAGAAAAACCAGTAGTTGCCCGAAAACTCTATTTTCTTTCCGGTAGAAGAACAAAAGAAAATTCCATCGCTACAATTAATTAGAGACCAGCACCCGGAGGAATCCGCAAAAAAAATCATTTGTACCTCAGTAGAATCAAAACTTTGACCGTTTTTGCAATTTCAACAATGAAGTAATAGTCTAATCTCTCTAATTTTCGTTGGAATAAAGTTAGAAGGAATTTTTTTCGGTACAATCCTCAACAACACAGTAGTTAAATTGTAACACTGTTGGGATTTGAAAATATACCATGAAAAATCAGGAATTGTGGGAAAACTGAATCTCTTTCCGGTCGAGGTACAAATTAAATTTCATCCGGTACCATCTATTAAAGACCAGCACCCGGGTGCATGTCCAAAAAAAAATCTTTATACCTCAACAGAATCAAAATTATGGCCGTTTTTGTTGTTTCAACAATGAAATAATGAGAGTCTAAATACTTCTTCAAAAATCGCCATAATTACCGTTGGAATTGCATTGGAAGTATATTTTTTCGGTGCAATCCTCAGCAACTTTGTATCGAGATTGTACCGTTGTTGAATTTGGAAAATCTTTCAAAGAAAATCTGTAATTGTCGGAAAACCCTATTTTCATTCCGGTTGTAGTACAAACGAAAATTCATCCGGTACCATTAATTAAAAATCAGCGCTCGGAAGAATCCACAGAAAAATTCTTTTGATCCTTAACAGAATCAAAATTATGGCCTTTTTTGCAGTTGCAACAATGAATTAATTAGAGTCTAAATACATATACAAAAACCGTTATAACTATTATTTGGATTGAATAAGAAGGATTTTTTTTTTGGTGTATGATTCTATGTTAAAACTTCCAAATTGCACTGCAATGCAATTTGTACTTCAGTTGAAAAAAATAACAGTCGTTATAAAATTCAACAATGGAATTAGTTCATACACAAAATCGGTCATAACTTTGTTTGGGTTCAAGTTAGAAACAAATTTTTTTCGGTACAATCCTCCAAGGTTTATAAAATACACAGGTGGCCTCATGCTATCAGAAGAAGTTCGTATATATCTACAGACTGATTCAAATTTTAAAATTCTTCGTATGACGTCATTTTTTTTTTCTAATGGGGCAACCTGTGTAATTTATAAACCTTGGAAATCCTCTACGTATCAAGGCCCATCAGTCGTTAAAATTTTAGAAAAATCCAACAATTAGGGGCTTTTAATTTTTGAAAATTGTACAACTTTTTTTCGGTACAATCAAGTACAAATAAAAGTCAATCCAAAAATATATTTAAAATGTTTAGTTTGTAAAGATTAGATGCCAACTTGGTGAAGGTTTTTTGTCTTCATTATTCCCTTGGGATAACATAAATACTTTGGATAGTTGGACTAGAAACCCTATGGGTTCAATTCCAGTGAAACCAGAAATGTTTATTTCTAAAATAGAGCCATTTCATATAATATAATAATAAAAATATTTTTGATATAAATTGGTATAAATATTCAGGGGACTAGGATCAAATAATAATCAGTCAAAACTATTTATTACAGCGCATATAATAAATAGTTTCGACTGATTTTTATTTGATCCTAGTCCTTTGAATATTTTTACCAATTTATCATCATCGAGGATCTGAAACTTTACAATAATTTTTGATATATTTCATAAAAAAGAATGATCGATTTGGTCCTGCGTATTTTTTTTTTTTTTTTTGATCAAGCTATAGTTTGTTAATTTGCCTCTCTATATTTTTAAAAATTGAGCAAAATGGGGAAATAATAAATGTACTTTTAGATGAGGCTTTCGTGAAACATTTGCCATTTTATATTTTAAACGTAATACAAATATTTACTTTGTAAACATTATCAATGCTGAACATTGATTGCATAACTTTTATATTTTCCATTTTGAATCCAAGTTTTTATCTCTGTTCTATAAATAAAAATAAAAAATGTTTTTTCCTGTTTATCTCTATCTTCATAAAATCAATTCCGTTTCGAAAATTGTTCCACTGTAACGATAATATTTCAATTATGTCTAATACAGATCTGGTTTGTAATTAACTCCATTGACTTTCAAATAACTCAAAGTCAAACTATTTCAAATATTACAACTTTATTGTTACCAATTTCGAGGGACAGGAACGATAATAATAATAATAATAGCAACAATCATGCCTTAAACAAATACGCAAAATTTTCTCATTTTCCAGATGCTGTTCACACGTTAACTTGTGCCATTATGTTACTAAATACTGATCTACACGGCCAATACTTTGGCCGGAAAATGAGCTGTGCTGCATTTATTGAAAATCTGTCCGAGCTCAATGACGGCGAGAATTTTCCACGGGAAACGCTCAAACGGCTGTATCAAGCCATTAAAAGTTATCCGTTGGAATGGGCGCTGTAAGTGGTTTTTCTTAAGGCATTAAAGAATCGCTTTTATTTGAAAAAATAGTCCAGTTCTTGGTCTATTTTTTTTAAGAAAATTGCAAAAATTTTCCAGTGGTTTTTCATCAAAAACCTTCGATTATATTTCGGGAAATATAAATGAATTTTTTTCTTTATTATAGTGACGAAGAAACGGACGAATCTGGGGTTCCAAAACAAAATAAGTCATTAAGTAACTTAACAAGCAATCCGTTTCTGGATGTTCCTAATTCAATCAATGCGATTGAATATAAAAAAGGCTACGTGATGCGGAAATGTTGTTATGAAGCAAACGCCAAGAAAAGTGAGTTGTATTTTCCGATTTTCTTAACTTGAATTTTTTTTTAAGTTTAAATTTTTCACTGGCACTAGTTAATTTAAGTTTTTTTTTTTAAAACATACTGTATATTATGTTTTTATGGGTCCATACTTTTCTTTATGATATTGGAACAGTTGTGACCAATATTTGTGGTGATAATGTAGAAGAAAAATTTGAGATTTTTTTGACCAAATTTGTAATATTGGTTGGTTACAAGTTGGACTATCAGTCCAAGGTTGGCTCCCATTTTGGACAGGTAACCTAAAATCCTTTTGTTTGGTGTTTATTAGGGTGTTATTTTTTTTGGGACTATTTTTTTTTTGCTCCCATGCCGAAATTTTGTTGGAAATACTTCAAAAAATTCCCTGAAAGTTTGAGCTCTTAATATTAATATTAAGTGCTCGCTCACAGCGTGTGAATATTTTCCATTTAAAATACACGTAAACTTTGATTTTTTTTTTAAATTTTTATAGCTCAGCCGATTTTTATGGTATCGCGTTGCTCAAAGTTGGGATTTTTTTACAATTGTATGCTCTACAAAAGTGCTTATTGCGGCAAAATCGTAATTTACACGGGCGAGGTAGTACGGGTCACTAAACCCAAATTTTTCATAGATTTCTCGTTTTTCTCTCAGTAACTCATGAATTACAAGACCTACAGAAAAAATGTAAATGTCAAATTTATAGGAAATTTAATTTCCTACAAAAAAGTTCCAGAAAACCAAATTGCTAAAATCGATATTTCTCGAGATATTGAGCCTTGAATTTCTCTTACTATAAAATTTTTACGGATTCTTGAGTAAAATTTAAGAAAATATTGATTTTTTATTCCTTATTAAAAATGATTAAAAATAGGCACTTTTGTAGAGCATACAATAGTAAAAAAATCCCGACTTTGAGTGAGGTGATACCATAAAATGCCGCTGAGCTATAAAATTTAAAAAAAAAATCAAAGTTTACGTGTTAAATGGAAAATATTCACACGCTGTGAGCGAGTACTTAATATTAATATTAAGAGCTCAAACTTTCAGGGAATTTTTTTTGAACTATTTCCAACAAAATTTCGGCATGGGAGCAAAAAAAAACACCCTAGTGTTTATATTATATTATTGTGGTTTTATTTGAGTAATATTATTTACAGAATTAACTAAACATAAATTGGAACAAATGTTTTACTGATATATTGCTCAGACATGTATTTCGATTGCCAAGTAGTCTTCCTCAGTGGTTAGTAGTTTTTATCTCCGTAACTGCTATGCAATGAGTCACATCTCATTTGTCTTGGCAATCGAAATACGTATCTGAGCAGTACGTCAAAAATACATTTGTTTGACCTTTTGTTCAAATTTATGTTTAAAGTTTTCTTTGAAAAATTTCAAAAATTAATTTTATTCGATGTTTTTGTCCAACATATCTATTTCTCTTCTACAGTATGAACCATACGTATTTGTTCCAACCTTGTCCAAAAAACAAAATGGAATCAGGAACAGAGAAACCATAATATGAAATGGGGTCCCCAATTTTTTTTTTACGTGATTATCTTATTTACCGAATTTGCTTACATATTGTAAATTATTTCCGTTATTTTTCAAACAGTATTTCCCAAACTGTGGAGTAGATCATAATGAGCGATTTGCCACTGTATAGGACATAATGTTTCCAATAGATACACTGATTTTTCCTATAGCATTAGCACTATTTATGATCTCCTTTTTCTAAGACAGCTAAAAGGTGGGTCCAAATATTGGAAATTTTTTCCAGATGGATCGTAGTTCAGTCAAGTTTGGGAATCACTGCTCTAGACAATTTAAATCATTTACTACAAATTCGGTTGCTAAAACTATATATCAATATTTTTGGAAAAGATCATAAAAAAAAATTTGTATTATGATTCATGGATGACGCAAAATGCAGACCAGGCGAAGAAGTGTGTAATCTTATTTCCGGTTTTCTAATGATAACTTATAATAAAACTGTCCTAAGAATTACAATTGTGGTTTATTTGTTTAGAAACTTTAAAAGTAGCTATTAGGATTTTAATAGCCTGACTTCAACAAGGCTTAAGAATAGTTGATTAGGACTAAAATTACATTAACATGATTTGATCTGTTTATTGGAATAAAGCATAAAAATACGGGAGAAACTTCTCTGTAAAATTGTCATGGTTTTGGAGCAAATATTTTACTATTTATTTAATTAATCTATGTTTATCTATATTCAACTCAATTAATCATTAAGTCAAAGGTATCAAAGGTAAGCCATCGAACCATTTATGGATCCAGGCCGGTTATAGGTGTGCTGATGTGCCAAACACCTAATCGAATAGTCGATTGAACTCAAAATGGGCAAATTTTCCTAAGAATATGGCCAAGAAATTTCTGGAAGACCATCATAAATGTTTTCTAATCCTAGGAATGTTGGTATACCAAAAACAGGACAATGCATTTTGAGAAAACATCACCAAATTATATAAAAAAATATTGGGACAGGTATAAATACGGCATGGGGAAGGAAATCTCTTGGGTCATCAGCATTTTTTGGTTTAGAATTGTAAGTAATTGAATTAAACAAATAGGATTCAAGAGGATTGGATTTATTGAATTTAAATTATTGAGCGATGCCAAGTCTTGTTCCTGTACCAAATTATCAACAATGGTCTTTTGCAACAATCGGGTCGGTAAGGAAGACGCTCTTCCATTGAGGAACTCAATGCAAGTTCAAAAGAGATTACAGAGATGGCACTTTAGTAGCGCCATTAATTATAATTGAATTGGAAAATATGAAACATTATGGTCTTCTAGAGATTTCTTTGTTATTACATTTAAGAATTTTTTTCCATAATTTTAAATCCATTCGGCTATTCGATTGGATGTTGGGGTTTGAACCATAAATGACATACTTGAGCCTGTTTTTACCAACCCCTTTGATTCTTCGTTACCTTTGATATTAGAATATCGTGGCTCCAAAACAATTAATGATTAGTTGAGTTAAATAAATATATTCATAGATTAATTAAACAAGTCATAAATTTTATGTTCGAAAATCTTTAAAATTTTAAAGAGAAGTTTCCTCCATATTTTTAAGTATTATTCCAGTCTTTCCCAACGTGTGCGCCGTGGCGCCCTAGGGCGCCCTAGCTCTTTTGTTAAGGCGTCGTGAAAACTTGGCTATACAAAATAGTATGTTATTAATATTAGTTATTTATAAAGCATTACTAGGATAAACATCATTTAAACCAGGGGTCGGAAACCGGTGACTTGCGAGCTTTTATCTCAACTTTTAGTGATTGTATTCACGTTAATTTTCTCCAAAAACAAAGAAAATTTTTCAAAATTTGACTTCTTAAACAATAAAAGCTCCCGGCCCCTGATGTAGGCTATTTCACAATGAAAAACGTGACAAGTGCGCTTTGCTGAAAGCTTAGCCGGAAAAACGTGGGAAACCGCGGGTTCTGCGCTAAGATTTAGTATATAGAACGGTTGCAAGTTGGATTTTTGTGCATTGGTTTCCCCTGAGATTTGATATGGGATGCTGCAGAAAAATTCTAATTTCTTAAAGGCGTGGGAAACTGAGAAAGTTTGGGAACCCCTGCTTTATTCCAACTGATATGATCATGTTAATGGTTGATATTTGGTTATCGATACGCCAGGAAAAAAAATGCCGAGGATTTTTGCTTGGTTTTAGGCCATTATAGGTTTATATATAACATTAACGTAGACAAGCTGGATTGACCAATGGTGAAGGAAAAGTCTGGCAAATAAAAATACCTAAGTTGGGAAGTATACTTAAAGCTTCAATTGGTTATCTACTGAGATTTAAAACTAGAAAAAAAAATTGGGACATAATAATCAAAATAAGATTTTTTCGCTGACTTTGAACAGTTATATTGTATATACAATATATAGAATATATTGTGGTCCAATTTATGCAGTATAATTTAATATAATAATATATAAAAATCATACCATAAACATAAATTTGAACAAAAATTCATACAAAAATATTTGTGACGTATTGCCCAGATACGTATTTCGATTGCCAAGCAATCTTCCTCAGTGGTCATCAAGTAATTTGGATCACTATGTAACTGCTTCGTGATGATTCATTTGATCAGAAAAATTGGCATTTTTGAAGAATATGAGGCTAAGAAGCACGTTGACGATGAAATCTTGAAAAAAGGCAAAATATTTAAAGTTCAAATAAGTACCCACTTCTTTAAAATTTCATTTCGTCTTCTTCATTTTACTGTGTATCTTTTTTATCTAAGTTATATAACGTGAATCATCACAAAGCAGTTACGGGAGTGATCCCAACTACTTGATGACCACTGAGGAGGATTGCCTGGCAATCGAAATACGTATGTGGACAATACGTCACAAATGTTTTTGTTTGAACTTCTGTTCAAGTTTATGGTATGTTTTTTATACATTATTATATTAAATTATACTACATAAATTGAACTGTAATATATTCTATATATTGTATTCACGGGACACAATAGTTTTTTTAGAGCAACTTCTAGAAAAGCCCTTTTTTGATGAGGCTAGTTTTCCGTCCATATTTCTACAGCTTTAACATTTACTCTTTTAATGACCTTTTTCTTCATAAATGCACTTATTGGCTACTTTAAGTACTAATTTTTTAATGGTGCATCATCTGAAAATTGCATTTCCGTTTCATTTCTACTCGTTCCACTACTTTTAAGACACATTAGTATTTCATACGTAATTCCCTTGGTTATTAAATTTTTTGAATCTTTTATAGTAATATTGGGTAATTATATGGGGGGAAAATGATCAGGATTGATTTTACATAAAGAAAAGTGTGGTACCTTTTAATTTCACATGATATATTTTTTTTTTACTAAATGTTTATATTGGCAACCAACAAATCGCTTTATATCATTGAAAAATATTTTCATCAATCACACCAAATTCGATTACCTAATAAATTTCGAGTATTGATTATTCAATTTGTGAATATTTACTTTTTATGAGTTAAGTTATTGCATATGCGATTAAAATTCGGTTTTTGTACAGAAAGTATTTACTTTCTATGAAATTATATAATATTTAATGTATGGATGTATAATTTTTACAATTTTTTTCGCATTTGTAATCGAAAATTTTTTGTGATACACGTGGGAATTATATCATCATTTTTTCCACTTGTGTGACAATTGTTTGGAAATTGTTGATTTTATTTTTTCGTAATTGGATTTTTTTCTCAAATTGTTTAATTTATTTCTTTATTGGGCACATAACGGTACAAATTTCAAACTTAGTTAACAAATTGATGGATGCCATATCTAGTAGATAAGGTAGTATATAGAGAATTCACGCATGAACTAGTACAATATTGCTGTTTCGAAGGCCTTTGCTGCAATTTTCTAGCACCATTTGGAAAGCGAAGTTGGAAAATGTTTTACTGTACACTGCGAGATTTGGTTTTATACTTGCATAAGGACGAACATGGTTTCCGCAAGAATCAGATTAGTGATAATGTACATAATGCAATCCGAATTCACCACGCATTGGCGACAAAAGCGCAAGATTATTCGAAAAAGCAACACGTGTTCCGGTTACAAACCGCCGACCAGGCCGAGTATCTGTTCCAGACCAGGTAATTGTCCCACGTATTTGTTGGCAAAATGTGCACTAATCGGTTTGGAACTGTGTGGAATTGTTGGGTGTGATTTTGGTTCATTTTGGTATTTTGCAGTGATTCCAAAGAACTTCAATCGTGGATTGATACGATTAATTTTGTGTGTGCTAGTTTTTCGGCACAGCCATTAGACGGTGCTGTGGGTTCGCAGAAAAAATTTCAACGGCCCCTGTTACCATGCAGCCATACCAAACTGAATCTGGTAAGTTGTGGAAATTTCAACATTTTCTTTGTATTTTTGGAAAACTAATACAGAAGTACTTGTGCTACTTATTTACTAACAAAATTTTCCGATTTTCGTAAAATAATATCTTGAATCTTTTCTTATATCTAGGGCCATACCTGGCCCCGGGACATTGATAGTTGCGTTTAATATTTGGCTTTAATACAAAAAGTATATTTTTAAATAATTAAACAAAATATAGACATTTTACTATTTACCAATTTTCGGGATTACCGATGAAAAAGGCGATGAATTTCCGGTTGGCTCCGGACGACAAAAATCAACTCTACGCCACTGCTTTATTCAATTTATCCAGAATATTACTCAAATATTGTGAATCTCTTTTAAATGATTCAAGAGGTGAAAACGTTCCCTCTATTTGGTTTTTGAATTTTTTGAGTCTCTAGTTAGATAATTTTATGTCCAAAAAATCAATTTTCTGGCTTTATTTTTCGTATAGTCCGCAAAATATTTGAAAAATTTATTCGAAGGAATCTTCTCTTGTGATTATCATCATAAAAATAACCCTTTGATTTTGAGGAATTTTTGAAGAAATCATTTTTGATTTCCTTTATTTTTTTGAGGTAATTGTTTTTCGATTCGAATTAAATTTTTGGGGCAATTCATTTTACTGGGATCATCTTTACATTAATTGGAGAAAAAAATCAATACTTTATAGTTTACAAAACTATTAACAACAATTTAAACAACTTCTCAAACAAATGTATTTTTATTATTTCACACAAATGCATATCTTTCAAATGGTGTTGCATTTTTTACGAATTAGGTATTTTTTTCCGATTTCGTATAATTAATAATTTCCCAAATTCGGTGTAATATAGCAAAAAAAATACGTTTGTACCTCAACCGACAAAAGGTTATTCAATTTTTTAAAATCAATAGCCCCCATTGTTGGATTTTTCTATAATTTATAAAGGTTTATAAATTACACAGGTTGTCTCATTAGAAAAAAAAGACGTCATACGAAGAATTTTGAAATTTGAATCTGTCTGAAGATATATACGAATTTCTTCTGAATACCTGTGTATTTTATAAACCTTGGAGGAGTGTGCCGAAAAAAATATGTTTCTTACTTTAACCCAAAAAAAGTTATAAGCAAATTTTATAAATGCACTTTTCCATTGTTGAATTTCATAACGACTGTAATTATTTTTCAACTGCAGAACAAATGTAGTTCACTATAGTCTCATTTGGATGTTAGTACATAGAAACATACACCAAAAAAAATTCCTTCTTATTCAATCCAAACAATAGTTATAACGATTTATGTAAATATATTTAGACTCTAATTACTTCATTGTTGAAATTGAAATAAAGCCGTAATTTTGATTCTGTTGTGGTACAAACGATTTTTTTACGAGTTTTTCTGAGTCCTGATCTCTGGTTGACGGTACCGATTGAATTTTCTTTTGTACCTCGACCGGAAAGAAAATGGAGTTTTCCAACAGTGACAGGGTTTTCCTGGCCGATTTTCCATATCCAACAACGATAGAGTATATAATGTGTCGTGGAGGATTGTACCGAAAAATTTTTTCTTCTAACTATATCCCAATGGTAATTATGATTACCATTGGGTTCCTAATTACTTCATTGTTGAAATTGAAATATGGCCGTAATTTTGATTCTGTTGAGGTAAAATAGATTTTTTTTAGGGATTCTCCCGGGTGCTGGTCTCTAGTTGATGGTACCGATTGAATTTTCTTTTGTACCTCGACCGGAAAGAAAATGGAGTTTTCCAACAATGACAGGGTTTTCCTGGCCGATTTTCCATATCCAACAACGATAGAGTATATATTGGGTCGTGGAGGATTGTACCGAAAAAATTTTTCTTCTAACTATATCCCAATGGTAATTATGATTACCATTGGGTTCATACCAGAAACTTCATTGCAGTTTCTACAAAGAAGTAATGACAGTCATATTACTTCTACAAAACTATCATAATTACCATTGGGATATAGTTTGAAGAAACATTTTTTCGGTACAATCGTTGGATTTGGAAAATCTCCCAAGAAAAACCTGTCATTGTCGGAAAACTGAATTTTCTTTCCGGTGGAGGTACAAACGAAAATTCTGCCGGTACCATAAACTAGAAACCCAGCACCCGGGAGAATCCTCAATAAAAATCGTTTGTACCTCAAAAGATTCAAAGTTATGGATGGTTTCGCAGTTTCAACATTGAAATTATAAAAGTCTAATTACTCATACAAAAAACCATCATAATTACCATTGGAATAGATAGAGAAGGAAATTTTTTCGTTATAATCCTCCGCGACACAGTAGCTATACTCTGTCGTTGTTGGATATGAAAAATCTTCCAGGAAAACCTGTAATTGTTGGAAAACTGCATTTTCTTTCCGGTCGAGGTACAAACGAAAATTCAACTTTAAAAATCAACTAAAAACAGGCACTCGGGAGATTCCGTAAAAAAATTCGTTTGTACTTCATCAGAACCAAAACTATGGCCGTTTTTGTAGTTTCAACACTGAAGTAATGAGAGCCTAATTACTAATACAAAAACCTTCATAATTACCGTTAGGATAAAGTTAGAAAGAAATTTTTTTCGGTACATTCATAGCGACATTGTATCTAGATTTTACCGTCGTTGGGTTTGGAAAATCTCCCAAGGAAAATCTGTAGTTGTTGGGAAACTCTTTTTTTTCCGGTCGAGGACCAAACGAAAATTCAATCGATACCATAAACTAAAGACAAGTTCCCGGAAGAATTCGAAAAAAAATTCGTTTGTACCTCAACAGAATCAAAATTATGACTGTTTTTACAGTTTCAACAATGAACTAATGAAACTCGAAATACTCCTACAAAAACCATTATAAGTACCGTTGGGATTGCGTTAAAAGGATATTTTTTTCGATGCAATCCTCAGCAACACTGTAACTATACTTTAAAGTTGTTGGATATAGAAAATCTCCCAAAGAAAATCTGTAATACTCGGAAAACTCTATTTTTTTTTCCAATTGAAGTACAAACGAAAATTTAACCGGTAACAGCAGCAAGAGACCATCACCCGGGAGAATCCCCTAAAAAAATCCTTTGTACCTCAAAAGATTCAAAATTATGGCCATATTTCAATTTCAACAATGAAGGAATTATTTATATTTATAAAAACCGTTACAACTATTGTTTGGATTGAGTTAGAAGGAATTTTTTTTCGGTATATGTTTCTATGTACTTACACCCAAATTGCATTGCAATACAATTGGTTTGTACTTTAGTTGAAAAAAAATAACAGTCATTAAAAGATTCAACAATAGAATAAGTGCATTCACAAAATCGCTCATAACTTTTTTTGGGTTAAAGTTAGAAACAAATTTTTATCGGTACGATCCTCTACGTGTCGGGGCCCATCAATAGTCCATTAAAAATTTGAAAAATTCAACAATGGGTCCATTTAGCCAGTAAGTATGGCGAAGCTTTCTTACCCGCAACAATTACCAAACGTTGATAGATAGGAATGAGTATGGCAATCGGTTTTCGGATTTTTTACTTAAATGTTTATTTTCAAGGGTCTTAGTCGAAAAAGTCTTCCCTTTAGATTGTCGTCCAAAAAAAGAACTCTTCGAATTTGAATGCCTATTTAAACTTTTTTATATATAAATTTATCGACTCTACCTCTATTGTGTTTTTTATTTAGGCCGAATTATTCTTAACAATAAAAGAAGAGATTTGCAAAACAACCCTTATTACGAAGGTAGTAAGTATTGGGAAGCATTGTTAGGTCTTCGTGAATATTGCAAGTTCGTAGTCGATTTTTCGGCACTTTTTCTTCATTGTTTCAAACATTACTTGAAAGTGTTTATCAAGAAAGTTATTTTTTTGATTCCTGTCATTAAAAACAACCCTTTGAGTTTGACAAAGTTTCATTTAAAATCGATTAGTCACCCCCTTTTTTTTTCTTAATCAAAACTTTTCAATTCAAATCTGATGTGAGTTTTTTTTCTTTTGTATTCCTTTTATTTAGAATTTTGCATATTGTAAGTTGAATTATGTTTTTCGATTTTCTATCCCTTCTTCATTCATTTGCTTTGAAAATTATTTCAAGGGAGTATTTAAGGGAAGGTTCCTTTTCGATTGTCTCTCTAAAACACAGCTCTTAAAGTTTTGATCATTTTTTTTTAAATTTTCGATAGTGTTTATAGTGAAACTTTTGCTATGGGTGGAAGGTAGCAAAAAAAAAGATGCTCAGGATTAAGCCATAAAAAATTGATGAGAAGAAAGGATGATAAATCAAATTCGTGGAGAAGTAGTTTTTATAAATTAAACAATTATGCAAGCAATTGTAAATAAAACAGATTCCCTTTTGTAGTGGTAACGATGTGGATGAATTGATCGCATTGGGATCGATCCCTATGATGCGAAATCCATCGAAATTATACAAAATTTGAGCTCAATTTGGTCCAATTGGATTATCAAATTATCGGATAATGTTTCTCCGACCAATTCTATTGTATTTTTGTTTTGTACAAATCAGAATAGATGTTCTATTTTGTTCTAAAGTCGGTCGAAATCAAGAAAACTAGTTTTAAGTTTGATTACGCATATTACGCTGGAAGATAGGCAATCGGTGGTACATGAATGTTTAAATTGTAGTCTAACTATTAAGGTATGGTAAAATTTGGTTTTTTGTGCTATTTTCGGACAAAGAATTTCGTTTTACAAAAATTAATTGATTTTTTTAATTGCATCCCTTATTAAATAGCATTGAAACATTGGAGGAGAAAAAAAAATTGGGAAAGTTGGTTCATTGAGTGCAACTTTTGAAGATAAGTAAAAGGAAAGTTCATGATTACTGAAGGTATAGGAATTTCATACCCCTTTGTGACTTATGGGCCATTTTGTAGTTGATTTTGTTGCAATTTTTTGCACAAAATTATTCAAAATTTCACGCCGGAAATTTTTTTGAGAAAAAAGCCAATTTTTGTTAGGAAATTTATCCTTCTCTTATTGTTATTAGATTCCAAGAAAATTTTTTTGGTAAGAAGATTGAAAAATGTTTTTTTTTTTCTACAGAGAGATCAATTGAGAGATCACGAGGAGAGAGTTGCTAGACTAGAAATCGAACTAGAAGAGCATCACAAGGCGCAACCGGAACGAGGTGCAAAAGCTCTAGCGATTCAAAACTACAAGGAAAAAGATTCGTATCTTCAATTTGAGGTGAGCTTTTTTTTGGTTTTCGGTGATTGGAGGAATTTTTAACTTTTTTTTTTTTATTTTTTTTTATAGTTGAAACGTTATAAAACCTATGCATACTTGTTACGATCACGAATGGCTCAATATCCCGAGCTGGAATCACTGTTGACCGATTCGGGTGGAATGGGCGAGTTGGACGAAGCCAGTGGCGTATCATTGTTGGGCGGATGTTCGTCGGGTGGAATGGCCTCGCCAATTGATCGAAGACCACTTCCGACAAATAGGTATAGTTACAGACAAGCCATTTACTCACGCAATGTGCTAAACGGTGATGCCGATATTGGGTGACGCGTAATGGGAGTGATCACGGCTTGTGTGATCTAACTTTTGATCTCTAATGATACCCTTTTTACATATTGGAAGATTAATAAGTAGATAACCATATTTCTTCTTGATAATACTTTTATTTCTGCAACAATTTCTTCACATTAACGCGGTGTTGTTTTTTACGTTAATGTATAGAAATGTCGACCCGGATACATTTACATAAACGATATGATTGATTGAATTCGAAATTAAAAAAAAAAAAAATATTGGCAGATCTGTACTGTGGAAATTTGTGTCTTTTTTTTGGAGTATTTAAGTTTGCATTGTTGCTTCTCGCTAATTTTGGGTTTTAATTTGTGCTTTTGTTGGGTTTTTGTGTTGGCAAATTGCATGTATTTAATTTTTTTTTGGTAAATTTGATTTGTTTATTATATAATCGCACTGAACTGATGAAATTTAAAATTTTTAAATTTGCAGATGTGACAGAGAAAACTATCAATCAATCATAAACTTTTGTAACGTTCATTTTTCCAACTAATAAATTGGCTTAATCCTTTCCCAAACGATTCCCTCTAATTGAAAAATTAAATTGCAATCTTTTCTTTCCCAGAAAATCGTGTATGGAAATGTATCAGAGCGAAAACAACGGAATTGAACAGTAAACTGGGGCATTTTCTAGTGCTTTCTTTGTTTAAAATTTAATACCCACGCAAAAGAAAAATGCAGATTGAACTAATATGAAAACGAAAAATATTTCAATTGGTCTCTGTGTAAAATTAAAAAAAAAAAATAATAAAACGAAGAACTATGCATTTTTTTTTTCTTTTGGGTTTAAGTGGCGGCTTGGTTTAATTTTTCTCGCATTTTTTTTTTTATGGTTTTTGGAAAAAAAATTAACAATTGTAAAGCTCTTTTATAATTTCAAGCTTTAACTTTTACGTTTTTTTTTTTCTTTTTAAATTACGCTTCTTGTATATATTTACTTATAAAACATAGTCATTTTTATTTTTGTAAATATTTTTTTGTCTTCGTTAAATTTTTACGTATTTTACTAAACGTAAGAGCAAAAAAAATTATACATAAAACTATTGAACTATCCCTAGAATGATAGTGTCTTTAGTGTAATACAATTAGGGAAACATTAATTTGTATTAATTTAGGACACTATCATAAGTGCTAGTTTTGGATCAAAAAAAAATATATAATGAAAAAAAAAATCGGTGTGTATTTATTAAAAAGAATATTTACTATTAAATTATTAAGTAAATGATAATAAAGTTTTGTATTTACCAAAAAAAAAAAATCTTAAATAATCCAAATTGAATCTTATGAATATTAATTTTACATTGGAAGGAAATATTCTTGTTATACTTAGTGGTGCAGTTTACAATTTTAGAGAAATGTTTTCGAAGGGAAAACTGTAAATGATCAACGGTTAGTTTTACAAGTTTTCCAAATAGAAATTAATGATTTCTTTTCGGTTATTGTCTCAAAAAATTGTATCAAAAATTGCCTATATTGAGTCCATAGAATTCTAATACCGTAAAAAACAACGCCATCTGTTGAATTTTTTAGTCTAGAAGTAAATGAAGGTTCTGTTTTATCAGCGCCATCTGTATGATTTTTTTACGTTTCTAAAGCTTTTTTTAAGCGCCGCATTAATGAGCGATGGATTATTCCGAGAATTATTCTTATATCAAAACGATTAAATTTGTTTGGTTCACCAATTTAATTTAGTCAAAACTTGTTGAAAAATTTATCCGCGAAAATTTTAAGGAATTTTTAAAGAAATAATTTTAAAGGTAGGTTAATTCCATTGGTGAAATAAATTTATTTTGAAAGCTTTTTGGTCTGAAACATCGACTTATCCGCTGTCGTGGAAGAAAAGAGCTTTTCTGAGCACTTCTTGAAGTAATTTCAAAGCTTTTTTTTTAACGGTGGTTCACCGTCAGAACGTAAAAAAAATGACTTTTTTAAAACTGCTGCCATTTTATTTTTTTAGAGATATTAAAAAACGGTCTTCAGCATGTAATAGTTGAAGTTTTGAACTATTTTTTTTATTTGCCCCGATGTGTCCCCCCTCCCCCTTTTACAGCGCTTTGAAAAAGAGTCCTCAAAAATGAGGAGGCAAACGGGAGACAAGTTTTCTCGGAAACCGGAAGTCGGATTATGATTTTCCAAAGAATTTAGGTTTTGGTAATGCGTCTTCTTGGTACTGAACCTCGAAAATCCGAAAAAAAATCACAAAATGGCGTGACTTTGAAAAAAAAAGTTAAAGAAAACGACCTTTTTTTGGACCTTTCCCCCTCTCCCACTTTGAAGGGGGAGGTTTGGCCAATTTCAGAGGTTCAGTACCAAGAAAACGTGTTAAACTATAACACTTACCAGTTTCAAGTCAATCCGTCGGATAGTTTCTGAGAAATCTTGTCTCCCAATTTTAAAAAGTTGATTTCGAGAAAAACGCATTTAAAGTTTTTTTAAGAAATTTTTTTATGTTATTATAAATTTATTCAATTTTTAGCAGTGAAAATACATTAGCAGTTATTCCAATCCTTTTAACACGTTATTCTTGAATGTTATAAGAAGACATTTATGGAAAAAAAAATCGATTTTTTTTTCTTTCTGACGGTGATCCACCCCCCTTAAGGAATTTTTAAAGAAACAATTTTAAAGGTAGGTTAATTCCATTGGTGAAATAAATTTATTTTGAAAGCTTTTTGGTCTGAAACATCGACTTATCCGCTGTCATGGAAGAAAATAGCTTTTCTGAGCACTTCTTGAAGAAATTTCAAAGCTTTTTTTTTAATTTCTTCAAATTTGTTTTAATCTCAAATGGAGAACTGTGATCTATTATCTATAATATTTGATACATTATTGTATATAATGATTTATACATGTTTCTACCAATTATAATTTTTTATAATGGGTAGAATTTCGTAATTTATGAAATGTTTTTCAACAAATTTGTCCCTTTGATATAAATAAGTAATAATCAGAAGGAATCAAGTCTGGGGAGTAAGCCCCATGCGAAGAAAACACCTCAATCATATCTTTGACTCATTTTTCTGTGTGACCAGGGGAATTACTATGTAGTTAAATCTCCTTGTATTGCCTATTTGGATTGGGAAATTTTAAATGGATAGGCCCGATAGTGATTGAAAAATTGTGATAAATTTTGATGAAAAATTATAATATATTTAACACAAAATTGAACTTCTATAGAAGTCAATCTTCTCTAGCTTTAACCATTTTTTTTTTCGTTTCCTTCACCATGCTGCTATTTGTATAAAACTTATTTTTTTTCTAAGAAATAAGCTTCAATTATTTCTACATGGAAATATTTATTTTATTCAAAATAATTCCTTCTATTAGCTATTCATTTTTGCCATTTTTCTGCCTATTTGTGGATACCACACCTAAAAAAATTGTTTATCTTTTGAGCAAAACTTTTCATCGACTCATTTTTGTAGAATTTCGTAAGATGTGAAGATCTTCACAGCAAATTTATCCCATCGATACGAATAACTAATAATCAGAAGGAATCAAGTTTGGGGAATATCCCGAATGCAAAAAAAAAAACCTCAATCATATCCTTTACTCATTTTTCTGTATGGCCAGGGGAATTACTTTGCAGTGAGATCTCTTTCTATTGCTTATTTTGATATTCTGGCCATTTTAGCGCTAAAGCTTGGTTCAAATCAACGATCGAAAGTTGTAGTTGCGTTTTACTACTATTCTATTCCAATAATTCTTTAAAATTTGAAGTTTTCATAGTTTTTCGGTGATTTTCTTCGTTTTTTTTGTTCTCCACGTCGGTATCGCCATTTTCTTTTTTTAAAAACCCCTAAAACACTGATTTTTACTAACAGTATATTTAACGTAAGTTTCGACAAGCATTCGGTGCAATTCTGTAACATTTTTTGCTTAAATGGTTATAGAAAATCATTACTGCAAATCGTACTTTTTAAGATCAAAACCCGACATCTTAAATGCTTTTAAAAAGGATAAAATCGTAGGAATATTATACTTTGACGAATTGAAAATTTTGTCAAATATCAAAATAAAAAAATTATGTCAATAACATGATTTGGTAGACCCTCTATTGGCCATCATCACCACTTATTGATGAATTCCGGTTTCATATTAACACCCCTAGTAAATTGATTCCCTAATATTACTGAAGGATCAAAAAAGGCTTATATTGTAATAATATTGGATTAGTTAGTTAATATTGAAGTAGTTCAGTAGGGAAAATTATAACAAGTTCCTTGCTTTACGATAGATGGCGACTTTCAATCAAAAATACTCCCGATATTAGTTAGCCATCTAGCGGAAATCATTGCTATCGATTAGTTTCCTGCAGAAATCAAAGATTAGATCACGGGTTGTTAACTCTCAAAAACGAGACAAGGATAGCCAAACTGGGTAGGATAATTGAGGAATAGCTGTATGGAGTGTTTGCTGCAGGTAGAAAGAGATAGAAATTCCGAAATTCTATCTCTTTCTATTTGCAGCAAACACTTTATACAGCTATTACACAATTATCCTATCAAGTTGGGCTATTCTTAGAGAGTTAACGGCCCGTGGATTAGATCAAAAAGCTCATTAAAATTTCTCATACTGTACACATTTGATATAAAAGCTCATGATTAAATAAATAATTTTAAAATCATTCAATTAGAAATGTTTAGTTACCCTCTATTGGCCATCATCACCACTTATTGGTAAATTCCGGTTTCATATTAACACCCCTAGTAAAAACAAGTAAATTGATTCCCTTATATTACTGAGGGATCACAACAGGCTCATATTGTAGTAATATTGGATTAGTAAGTTAATATTAAAGTAATTTAGCAGGGAAAATTATAACAGTTTCCTTGCTTTACGATAGGTGGCGACTTTCAATCAAAAATATTCCCGATATTAGTTAGCTATCTAGCGGAAACCATTGCTATCGACTAGTTTCCTGCAGAAATCAAAGATCAGATCAAAAAGCTCATTAAAATTTCTCATTCTCTACACGTTTGATATAAAAGCTCGTGATTAAATAAATAATTTTAAAATCATTCTATTAAAAATGCTTAAATACTTCCAAGTTTGCTGAAACTTTATGAGAAATTTCTTTAGGATGCAATAAAAGAAAACTTGCCTTCTTACATTCTTAAGTAATATTCATTTATCAGGGAAGTTTAAAGAATTTGAAAATTTTTATTTTTTCGAAATTTGCTTAGATTTTTGGATAAAATTTTTACGATTTTTAGATGTTTGATTAGATACAAATTGATCAGGGAATTCTGGATTTTTTGAAAGTTAAATCATAGTCAATACCTCTTCCTTATAAAACAATGCTGAAGAGGTACATATTTTATTGATTTTGTCAATTTTTCAAAGAACTTTAATGATTCAATTGTTGAAGATTAAGACCTATAATTTCTTCAAGATCAAAAACATTTACGGGTGGATCACCGTCAGAAAAAAAATTTTCAATTTTTTTTTTCCATAAATTTCTTCTTATAACATTCAAGAATATCGTGTTAAAAGGATTGGAAAAACTAACTTATGTATTTTCACTGATAAAAATTGAATAAATTGATAATAACAAAAAAATATCTTAAAAAAACTCTAAATGCGTTTTTCTCGAAATTAACCTTTCAAAACTGGGAGACAAGATTTCTCAGAAACTATCCGACGGATTGACTTGAAACTGAAGAGGGTTATAGTTTAACACGGCTTCTTGGTACTGAACCTCTGAAATTGGCCAAACCTCCCCTCCCTCCCTTCAAAGTGGGAGAGAGGGAAAGGTCCTAAAAAAGGTAGTTTTTTTTAACTTTTTTTTCAAAGTCGCTCCATTTTGTGAATTTTCAACTTTTTTTGGATTTTTGAGATTCAGTACCAAGAAGACGCATTACCAAAACCTACATTCTTTGGAAAATCATGGTCTGACTTCCGGTTTCCGAGAAAATTTGTCTCCCGTTTGCCTCCTCATTTTTGAGGACCCTTTTTCAAAGCGCTGTAAAAGGGGGAGGGGGGGCACATCGGGGCAAATTAAAAAAAAATAGTTCAAAACTTCAACTTTTACATGCTGAACACCGTTTTTTAATATCTCTAAAAAAAAATGGCAGCAGTTTTAAAAAAGTCATTTTTTTTTACGTTCTGACGGTGATCCATCCTTAATAAAACGATACTTTTTATTGGAAATTTTTTTCATCTTACGAGTATTTTAAGGTTTTTCCAGCATATTATACGAAGGATTGACAATAATATGAAGAGATTGATGGTCTCGGGAAGTGTAGAAAGACGAAGACTTATCGGGTTCAAAAAACCACGGGAATTTTATTGTTAAAGATATGTAAATAAAGGCTGGAATCTTAGGGAGTGGAGAACACTAGTTGCTAATGATGGCGATTTTGCTAGTAATAAAAAAATGACCAAAAAAAAGAAGATTTTTAATACATTAACTCTTATGGAATTCTAAAGATTTTTACAAAATTTTTCGAGCATATTTTTCTTCAAGTTTTGACTGGACTAATATCAAATAAAGCTCCAAAGCTTTAAACCAATGATTTTTTTTTTAAAACTAACTTTTTTCATTCTTCAGTTTCCCTTTTGAAAACGCATTCTTAGTAACCAACCAAAGAAAATATAAATATGAAGAAAAAATTGACTTACCAGTCGTCGAATGCAAAAGATCTACGAAAATAAATGATACACAGAAACGTTTAAACTATTTTCTATAATAAATTATTGTAAATATAAATTTTTAAATAAAACTCCTTTTAGTAACCAACCAAGAGAACTCCTTATATAGATACTTAAGAAAATTATATATTTTACTATTAATAAGAAATTAAGTGAGAAAAAATTTCCTTGAAATTTTCATTTGTCGACAAGAGAAAAAATCAAACGTTTTTGTATTCCAAGAATAATTTTTTTTTTCAGATATGAAACATTTACATAAATTTTAGAAACTTAGTCAGTATTAAAAAAAACTTTTCCTTCAAATTTGAATGCGTTTTTCGATTATAATTCTCATTATTATATTTGCACCAAAGTAAGTCAATTTTTATACTCGCTTTAAAAATTCATTAAACTATTGATATAAATTTAAAGAACAAAAAAAAAATTAATATTATGAACAAAAAAAAAGTATTTAAGTGAAAACTGTAAACTGTATATTGTTAAAATTTAAAATTATTTTTGGATAGATTATAAAGTAATGCAAGATTCTCTCTATATACTATTATATATATACATATAATATGAAGTAATCCTTTTTGGTCTTGCAACGAAAAAAAAATTCTATTTAAAACAGAGCAGTATTAAAGCAAATATATTATTATGTTTGTTAGATTTAAATAAAAATTGTATTTAATGGATGTTTGACTTGTCTTTATTGACTTCTTTGAAACTGATGAGATATGATGACCAAATGCTCAATTTTTGTTGCATTTTTCATTTAAAGTGCTACAATTTGATATGAATAATATTCCTAGTTTGAATTCAAAGTTAAATAGATCTTTTTAAAATTCAGGATTGGTCAGATTAATAAGGAACTTTTTAAAGTTTAAACATTAGTACAGTCGTTTTTAGTTCTTTCGCCCAAAAAGTACGTAAATACAAATTGTTTTATTTATTGATAGATAAGGCCCTGATATCATTTCAACCCAAAAAAAAATTTTTTTCGTTGTAACTTTTAAACCGTGATAGATACAAATAAAATAGTTATTACTTAAAAGGAAGCTGAGGAAATTTTCTACCAAAAAAGCTTCTTAATAATTTTGCATAAATGCCATAGTTTGGCCGGAAATTGATGTCGAAAGCACTAAAGTCGTTATGCGCAGAATCAAATTGCAAAAATTTGATTTCTTGACAAAAGTATTCCCTCAAAATCAAAATGGATCTTTGAAAATGATACCTTATACTACTATTTCCAGCATTGTATAATTCTTGATTATTTTAGGAACTTAAAAGTAATAAGAAGACAATTCAGGTTATTTAAGATCGGTTTTTTTTTATTTAATATTTTTACTATTCAATTAGCTACGTTTCGTAACGTATCGTAACTTCATCGGGCTTCTTGATTCACGAAAATAATATTTTCAATTTAAATTCAATAAAAAACAAGAATCAAGAAGCCTGATGAAGCTACAATACGTAACGAAACGTAGCTAATTGAATAGTAAAAATATTAAATAAAAAAAAACGATCTTTAATAACCTGAATTGTCTTCTTATTTAAGAAAATAAAAGCTGAGTTCTGAATTTTATTATCTTAAAAATAATCGATACTAAATACAATTTTTTTATAATTCTCCCGTTTTTCAATAGTTATACCAGCAGGAAAAATCACATAGTTTTAGGCTTTGTACTACGATGTACTCTGTGTAAAAAATCGAAATTACAATTATAAATATTAAGGCCAGCATCATGGAAATCCTCGAATTTAGCCTAATTTTTTCCTATCTTTAAAAATTGAATAAAAACTTTTAAGATCTTGAAATTTTTCGCAGATTTGATGTATACATTTCATCAAATGATCAACCTTTATTACTCAATCATGATACTTCCGAAATTCAAAATCCGAGATTTCTGAGAAAATTCGAAAAATTTCTTAAATTTTCATTATATTTTGAAATCTTATAACTCTTTTCGGCTTGAAATTTTTTCCATCTTACATGAATAGGAGGTAGGACTTTTCCCTATACTTTGCTATTATTCATATATGCAATAGGTCATCCCAAAAAAAAACACGTGTTTTGAAAAAAAACATATTTGCGAAGAATTTTTTTATATTTCCCAACTAACAGGTGTCAGACGAACATTAGCTGTTTATTGTACATTTGTGTACACTAGAGAAGGGAAACTTATATAAAACTTCAATTTAAATGGAAGTTAAAAATTAAATAATGCAATATATTCAAATTTGCAATTATTGTCCCCTTTCTTCTTAAAAAAAACTTTATATTTTGACTATAAAACTACCACATACTAGCGAGAACTTATAATGCTAAAATTTATAATTTTTAACAATTTATTTGCAATAGATGTTAGTTTTTTTTTCTTAATTATTTCCATAATTTAATGATGAAACTAGAAAGTTTTTTGTCATATCTAAATTCCAGCATTCATTCTACGCATGCGCTTTGCAAATTAAGATGTGACCAATCCTAATACAGTTCTTAAAAGCTCTAACCATGTGGTGTTCCCAAACGCCAAAACTTTTAACAAAGAATTAAACTTTTATATAAGTTTCTCTTCTTTAGTGCATAAAAGCTTTATAGTTGCGCACTTATAAATTGTAAACGGCAATTTATTGATATTTTGATGACAGTAGAAGCATTGTTGTTAGAAAGAAGCATTATTGATTTACAATAGATATTAGTTTTATTTTTTTTATTATATCCATAATTTAATGATGAAACTAGAAAATCTTTTTGTCATTTCTAAATTCCAGCATTCATTCTACGCATGCGCTTTGCAAATTATGATGTGGCCAATCCTAATACAGTTCTTAAAAGCTCTGACCATGTGACGTTCCCAAACGCCAAAACTTTTAACAAAGAATTAAGCTTTTGTAAAAATCTCTTCTCTAGTGCATAAAAGCTTTATAGTTGCCCGCGCATTTATATATTGTAAACGGCAATTTATTGATATTTTGATGCCAGTAGAAACATTGTTGAAATAATAATTACTGAAATTTTGAGATTTGTGATTTTTTCTGCTATAAAGAAAAGACTTAGTTGGAAGGTTAAAACTATACAAACTATAATATTTTAAGTTTCCTAATATTACGTAAGTTGGAAAAGAAATCCCTAACTTTTGTGTATACAATATATAGAATATATTGCGGTCCAATTTATGTAGTGTAATTTAAAATATTAATTTATAAAAATCATACCATAAACATAAATTTGAACAAAAGTTCAAACAAAAATATTTGTGATGTATTGCTCAGATACGTATTTCGATTGCTAAGCAATCTTTCTCAGTGGTCATCAAGTAGTTTGGATCACTCCGTAACTGCTGGAAATCATTATGAAGCAGTTACGGAGTAATCCAAACTACTTGATGATCCCCGAGGAAGATTGCTTGGCAATCGAAATACGTATCTGGGCAATACGTCACGAATATTTTTGTTTGAACTTCTGTTCAAATGTATGTTTAAGGTATGATTTTTATATATTATTATAATAAATTATACTACATAAATTGGACCGCAATATATTCTATATATTGTATACACAGTACAACTGTTCAAACTTATTTTGACCCTAACTTTTTATCAAAGACTATTCTTCAACCAAAAATCAATAGTTATAATACTAAATTAATCAATTATTTAGTTAATAGTTTCAACAAAACTGCCGGTTTTAAAATATTAAAATCAACAAATTATCGTATACTAGTGTACAATATTGAGCTAATGTTCGTCTATCACTAGTCACCAACGGATAATCATATTTTCCACTCCTTGTCAAACCATTTGAGTAAATTTTCCTTCGACAATTAGACCCTTAAAAATTGGCTCAATAACTTCTTTGATACCAAACCGAGTAATTTTTGAGGGACCAGCATCGATAACTTCTTTGCTTAAACTTTACGAACTTAATCTCCAATCGAATGCATTTTATCGATTAAAAATGCAGGATTGAAAGATTTTTTTTCTCATCTTAGAAATCAAGTAAATCCCTAATAGTTTATGTTTAAAAATTTTAATGTCTAAGAAAGTATATTTCATCCTGTAATTAATTTTTAATAGTTTATGATATCTTCAAAATTTAGAGCTAAATTTTTCAAACGAAATATTACTGAAAATCTATGAACTTTTGGAACTTTCTTAGATATGAAAATAGAGCCTACAAATAAATCAGTCATTTGGGTACCGATTTTCTCTAAAATGCCAAAAATTTTCGGAAATATCAGCAATAATGTAACACAATTTTAAAAAGGGTAATTTTCGTATGTTTTAAATCGTCATTTTCGAGTTAACTATGGCACATACAAGAATTTATCAAAGACTCTTTTTTGTAGGAAATTTTCTGAGCTTTCATTTTGATAAGAACTATTTTATTGATTTCTTGTACGGTTTAAAAATTATAGTGAAAAAAAAATATTTTTTTTTTTTTTGGGAATAACAATTTTGGGGTTGGGAGGTGACGAATTTTTTGGTTGAAATAATGTTTGAGACCTTTTCTATCAGTGCATAAGGTAATTTAATTTTACGTATTTCTTAAGGACTTCACTTATAAATTTCATTTCCACGACTGTACTGCATTTTTTTAAAAGATTTTTAACGTAGTCCAGCTTAAAAAAAAAAACGTGATTTTTTTCATAAATCAAAATTTTATAAAATTTAAAAGAATAGTGCAAGTTCCAATTCATTTTTGGGTGGTTCCGGCTGGACTATAGTACCAAAATTCATTCATAATATCTCTAGATCACTTGCCTTCTTTTCTTAACTATATAAAATAATTTCGAGGAAAAAATTATTAAAAAAAAAAAGACAAAAAATAAGATTAGGGGCTGTGAAATGTGTTGGGAGCTCGATAATGGTTAAGTGTTATTTCAGAATTGAGAGAAAATTGATGTAAATGTTGACGATAAAAAAAAAATTGTATACAATGTATTTTATGTCAATATGTATCACACTTTGTTGCCATTTCTTTGTTGCAAATCGGCTAACAATAAACAGAAGGTACATTTAATGGATATTTTGGTATTTTTGTTGAAAACGTACAATATTTTAGTGAGACTACAGGATTTGTTGGTCATAGTTAAGTATGAGTTTATTCTTAGTGCACTTGTTTTGTCGAAAGAAATCTTTAGATATAATTTTGTTTCACTTTTTGGAATAAATCACCGTTTTTTTTTTTTGGTTTCTCATTTTCATTTGTGCTAAAGTATTAGAGAAGAAGGTATTTCAATTGTGCAATGCTTAATGGGAAAAGTGGCGCCGCTACAAGTGTGTTTAGGATACTAACTTAAATTATCTAAGTTACCTTATATAAAAGGACAAAATTTCGGTTTAAGTTAGTGGTGGACGGTGGCGCCACATTTCCAATCAGGTATTGCAAATATTGGGATATCTTTTTAATTTATGCTAAGAATGTTGTAGATAAAGTGGTGAAAGCTTTGCATGTATAAATCGCATGAACTTCAAATGTTAATTGTTGGTGCTTAGTTGATCTTTTTTTTTCATTTTTGCTGTACAAAAATACGTAGATTGATAAGATTTAAGTTCACCAATCAAACGTTTTCTTTTAAAAACAATTTTTTTCCGATGCACTTTTGCAATTATTGATGGAAGATTCAACCAATTTGATATTAGGAGTACAAATATGTTTCTGTCGTTTGATATTACTTATCCGAAAGTTTCGGTACTGGAAATTTTTTATTGAGAAGTTCCACCCCGTCCATCATACTCCCCAGATATTACCCTTTCAGATTACCACTCGTAAGAAACGATAATATAACAATTCGATTTCGAAAAAAAAAATCATCAAAAAAAAACCGTGGGTTAACCATCATTGATTATTCACGAAAGTTCTCAAATTTCAAAAATAATTTTTAACGATGTCAATCGAATAAATACGTCCACCCGTACATTCTGTGTAAATTTTTTCGAAAACAAACCACGTTTAAGGGATGAAATCGACCATCAAAGTGCCAAAGGAAATCATTTTTTGTCAAAAAAAAAAACCGGGAGTTAACCATCGTTGATTTTTTACGTAATCGTCAAATTTTTTGCTATGCCAATCGGTAATATACGTCCCACCGTATATGTTGTACAAATTTTCCCGAAAACCAACCACTTTTATGGGATGAAATCGACAAGCAAAAGATCAGAAGAAATCATCAAACCATTTAAACTTCAGTCGCATGTAACATCGTTAAATAAGGGTTGAATTTCGAACCAAATAGCTTCGGCTTCGCAACAATATATGAAACGATTAAATAACAATGTTTTTCGAATTCGAGACAAAAAAAATTTCCTTCAAAAAAAAAAACTGTGGGTTAACCATCGTTGGTTTTCCACGAAAGTTGTCAAATTTCAAAATTAATTTTTAACGATACCATTTGAATAAATACGTCCACCTGTACATTCTGTGTAAATTTTTCCAATAACAAATCACGTTTAAGGGATGAAATCGACCATCAAAGTGCCAGAAGAAATCATTAAACCATCTAAAATTCAATCGTTAAATAAGGGATGATTTTCGTACTAAAGATAGTTTCGGGTTCGTAACAAGGTATCAAACGAAAATGTATTAATCTACTTTGAATTCGAAGCAAAAAAAATTTCCATTAAAGAAAACCATGGATTAATCATCGTTGATTTTTCACGAAAATCGTCAAATTTCAAAAAGTATTTTTTGCTATGCTAATTGATAATATACGTCCCCCTGTGCATGCTGTGCATTTTTTTCCAAAAACAAACCATGTTTAAGGGATGAAATCGACCATCAAAGTGTCAGATGAAATTCTTAAACCATCTTAACATCAATCGCGTGTAACATCGTTAAATAAGGGATGATTTTCGAACCAAGTACATATTCTGGTTCGTAACAATGTATTAAACGATAATATAGCAATATATTTTGAATTCGAAACTAAAAAAATTTTCGTCAAAAAAAAATCGTGGGTTAACCATCGTTAATTTTTCCCGGAAATCTTTAAATTTTAAGTTTTGTTTTTAACAATGCCAATTGAAAATATACGTCCACCTGTACATGCTGTGCAAATTTTTCCGAAAACAAACCTCGTTTAAGGGATGAAATCGACGTTCAAAGTGTCAGAAGAATTCGTCCAAATAACTTATCTTCAATTGCTTATAACATCCTTAAATAAGGGATGATTTTCGAACTAAATATAGTTTCGGGTTCGTAACAATGTAATTAACGATAATATAACAATCTATTTTGAATACGAAATAAATAATTTTTTCGTCCAAAATAATTTTACTTGCCAATCGATAATATACGTTCACCCGTACATGCTGTACAAATTCTTCCAAAAACAAACCATGCTTAAGGGATGAAATCGACCATCAAAGTGCCAGAAGAAATTTTCGAGCCATCAAAAATTCAAGAGCTTATAACATCGTTAGATAAGGGATGATTTTTGAACAAAACACAGTTTTGGGTTCGTAACAATGTATCTAACGATTATATAACAATCTCTTACGAATTCGAAACCAAAAAAATTTTAGTCATGAAAAACCGTGGGTTATTGTTGATTTTTCACTAAAACCGTAAAATTTCAATTTTTTTTTACCATGCTAATCGATAATATACGTCCACCCGTACATGCTGTACAAATTTTTCCGAAAACCAACCACTTTTAAGGGATGAAATCGACCATCAAAGTACCAGAAGAAAACATCAAACCATCGAAACTTCATGTGTTTGTAACGTCGTGGAATAAGGGATGATATTCGAACCAAATACAGTTTCGGGTTCGTAACAATGTAATAAACGATGATATAACAATTTATTTCGAATTCGAAATCAAATAATTTTTCGTCAAAAAAAATCGTGGGTTAACCATCGTTAATTTTTCCCGAAAATCGTCATATTTTAAGTTTTGTTTTTACCGATTCCAATCGAAAATATACGTCCATCTGTACATGTTATGGAAATTTTTCCGAAAAAAAAAAACACGTTTAAGGGATGAAATCGACCATCAAAGTGCCAGAAGAAATAATTTTTCTCAAAAAAAAAAAACCGTGGGTTAACCATCGTTGATTTTTCACGAAATCATCATTTTTAAAAAAAAAATTTTAAGGATGGCAATCGAAAGTATACGTCCTTCTGTACATGCTGTTCAAATTTTTCCGAAAACAAACCACAATTAAGGGATGAAATCGACCATCAAAGTGCCCGAAGACATCATTAAACCATCCAAACTTTAATTGCAGGTAACATCGTTAAATAAGGGATGATTTTCGAACCAAGTACATATTCTGGTTCGTAACAATGTATCAAACGATAATATAACAATCTCTTTCGAATTCGAAACAAAACAAAAATCCGTCAAAAAATAACCGTGGGTTAACCATCGTTGATTTTCATGAAAATCGTCAAATTTCAAAAAAAAATTTTTTACTATGCTAATCGATAATATACGTCCACCCGTGCATGCTATGCAAATTTTTCCGAAATCAAGCATCGTTTAAGGGATGAAATTGACCATCAAATATTACCCTTTCAGATTACCACTTGTTCCGGTGGATGGTATATGAAGTATCTAAACAGTGCTTTGCGTATAAATCGAAGAAAAACCGGATGAATTCTTGGATAATTTCCAAAAATGAAAAATTCTTCCTAGATGACCAGAAAGACGTGGAAATTTAGTATCTAACGATGAATGAAATTTTGTGTACCATTCGTTTAAATTTCTTTATTTTTGATAGTTAACTGGGGAAATTTATTTGTACTCCTAATATCAAATCAATTACCATGAAAAAATTTAGATCTTTCATCACAATATTCTACAGAATATAGAGGCCTGATTTAGTATTAAATATCACATAAGACTAATTTAAATAGATTAAAAGAGTTTGGCTTCGATTTTCTTATTGCTTACTAACATAATTTCAATATAAAAGCCACAAAGGCTTTTATTGTACTTAAAAAAAAAATATAAATTTAAAAATTTACTTTTTCCAACTATAGGATGGACGACCTTAAGGAAAAAGCAGCCAGAGATCCACCAATGCCGATCAAAGAATGATTTTCGCAATACAAAATTGGAATTTTTTGTAGCAAAAGAAATGACCAAATCATTAAATTCGACGAAACATTTAAGAACGCAAAAACAAAACCTTAGTTCCAAGAACAAAACGAAAAAAATGTGGCCAAAGATTTGTATCAAATACAATGGATATAATCAATTAAATTGAACGAACGATCAAAAATAAAAATTACTTACAATTTTCATAGAAAGTAATTAAATCTAAAATATAATTATTTATAATTTATTGCAGCAATAACACTATTTTGCTTTACCTATATGATATTAAAAAGTTTTTTTTTTGTTAATATATGGAAAAAAAAGCTTCTCTGATATTATCCCAGCTATAGTTATATATTTTTCATACAATATATCAAAAAAAAAAAAAAGAAGAAGAGTTATTAAAACGGTGCTGTAAAAGTTCTAAATTATTTTATTTCATTTGTGAGATTCTCTCTGATGTTTTATGCATGAATGATTTGAGTATGGAAATGTATGATTTTATGACTGAAAAATTTACAAATGCATTTTTTTTTCATTTTGTAATGTCCATTATTTTTAGAAAAGAAAAGAAAAGAAAAACACACATAGTGATGCAAAAAGATTGGATTTTATTTTTGTCTTTATTTTTAAATACTGAAATACATGTACATATTGAGTGTTAAATAAATGTGTTTTGATATTTTCCATTTTCATAAGTTTTTCAGGTACTAATAACAGTGGATCCCCCGATAATCCGGCCCTCGGCTAATCCGGCATCCCCTGTCTATTATTTTTTTATGTATTGAATATTTTTTGGACAATCTTCGCTACACAGAGAGAAAAAAATTTTTACTATAAAGAAAATTTTCTTCATACTATAGGTAAAGCTATACTTTTGTTCACCATTAATGTAATAACAAATGCTAATAATAAAACAATAAATATTGATTTTCTTTTCTCAAGAAAATAATATCAATAAAATGAATAATTTTATCGAAAATTCTATAAAAACTTTTATAGAGATAAGTTATAGAAAAAAAAGTGTTCTACAAAAAATATCCTATAAAATTGTGTCATAAAATTGATGGTTGCGTCAAAAAATTGAAAAAATATTAAAATTTCTCTTTAGTTCAACTTTGACCTCGAATAACTTTTAAAGGAATAAATATATCAAAAACTTGTCGGAGACCTTTTTTGTAGATCGTTCAGTTTTCTACAAGAATATACCTACGTCATTCCTAAATATTGTCACCGACGTGAGCTATAAAATTCCAAAGTGCAAGAGAATATTGTTCCCATGTTATTTAAATGGAAAATCGAAATTTGCGATGCGGCAAATGTATGTACTCTGAAGTACAAATCTTACTTCATTATGTATATATCAAATTTAGTAAATTAAACAACACAATAGAGAACTTACGTTTTATTTGCATTAGGAAATAATTGTGTACAAACAAATATATATACAAATAATCAAAAAAAAATTTTTTAATTGGCATTGATATATTTTCTTGAGAAAAAAACACCAACATTTATTGTTTTATTATAAGCATTTATTATTACATTATAGGTAAACAAAAGAATGGCTTTACCTATAGTATGAAGAAAATTTTCGATTTTCCATTTCAATAACATGGGAACAATATTCTCTTGCACTTTGGAATTTTATAGCTCACATTGGTGACAATATTTCGGAATGACCAAGGTATATTCTTGTAGAAAATTGAACGATCTACAAAAAAGGTTTCGTACAAGTTTTTGATATACTCGTATTTGTTCCTTTAAAAGTTATTCGAGGTCAAAGTTGAACTAAAGAGAAATTTTAATATGTTTTCAATTTTTTGACGCAACCATCAATTTTATGAGAAAATTTTATTGGACATTTTTTGTAGAGCACTTTTTTTTTTATAACTTATCTCTATAAAAGTTTTTGATATTTTTCACAGGTCCAAAGTTATTTGTATTAAACTGGAAATTCCCTGAATTATTATATTTTTAACATATTTTTTTTTTATTTTAATTAAATAACTTAGGACCTGTGAAAAATATCAAAAAGTTTTATTTAGATAAGTTGTAGAAAAAAAATGCTCTACAAAAAATGTCCTATAAAATTTTCTCATAAAATTGATAGTTGCGTCAAAAAATTGAAAACATATTAAATTTTATCTTTAGTTCAACTTTGACCTCGAATAACTTCTGAAGGAATAAATATATCAAAATTTTGGAAGACACCTTTTTTGTAGATCGTTCAATTTTCTACAAGAATATACCTTGGTCATTCCGAAATATTGTCACCAACGTGAGCTATAAAATTCCAAAATGCAAGACAATATTGTTCCCATGTAATTTAAATGGAAAATCGAAATTTGCGATGCGACACCTCTTAATATTAATATTAAGAGCTTAAACTTTCAGAGGTTTTTTTTTGTCATTCCCAACAATATTTTCGATAAAATTAAGAAAAAAAATCATCATTTTTTTTTGAATCAGTCTAATATATATAACATGTAAAATCTTATCATTGGATCTGTAATTTGTCGGATTTCAAGGTACTCTTTCGTAAAAAAGGGGTCTTAGGCAGTACTCTATAATCCGATAAATTCGCTAATTCGACTCTGCCCTGCAAACTGTTTGTCGGATTACCGGGGGTCTACTGTATTATGAAGAACAAAGGTAAGACCGTAAATTTATGTTCTACTTTTATGGAAAAACTACATGGAAATTAGGGTATCCCAAGCTATAAAGGCTAAAACTTTTTTTTCGAATTTCGATACGCATATCCTCTATTTTTTTTTCTATTTAACCCAAATAACTAAAATATTAAAAATCGCAATCGATTTGATCTCAAACTTTTAATATAAAACTTAATGTGGAATCTATTCAGGAATATAAGATCTTTGGTAATTTAGTAAATAAAACACTGCTTTGTCTGTATCTTATATTTATTAAATCTTTATTATAAAAAGAACATTATTCAATAGTTTTTCTTTACAACATTGGCATTTTCCAGTTAGAATATAACTTGATTAAAACAAATTTATCGATGATTTTCTCTGAAATTAAAAATGGGCATATCCTTATCATATATCTCAATAATAAATAAAACTTATATTATTACTTGCCAGACTAACCGTAAAATCAGCCACTAAGTTCTTTTTTCGATGGGATATAGAATTAATTCATTGTATAATTTTTATTTTTTATTTTTGGTTTTTGGTCTACATCATCATCAACGGACAAGACTAACATTTCATCTATTAAATACCATAAATGCTGGCAAAACTTCTGTAAAACTGATTTTGAGATCCATTTATCTATTTTTTTTTTGTAAGCTTTCATGGCCTTTAAAAAGCATAAAAAATCACCCAGGTAAGGTGCTTTAAAAACTAAATTACATTGCAGCCAAGGTTTAGCGTTGGATGTTATAGTTAATGTCAGTAAATTAATTCTCAATAGTCATCTTTAGTGATTTCTTTATTTAACTCAATTCAGTAAAAGTCTAATATTTTGTTCATTTCTGATACATTAAGCCATGACAACTTTTCTGTACTACTTTGCATTTTCTTGAAATCAATATTTTTCTAATTTTCACAGAAATTTTTCAACAATCGAATGTTAAGAAATGTTAATTTTCTGGCTAATTTTTTCTTCAAAAATGCCTTTAAATACTAATTCGTAGATGTGATTGCAGCAAGTAAAAGGGAGCTTTTCTTTACTTAGTTTCTGCTCAAAAAGCACAGAAGTTCCATTAATACATCCTATATGTAAAGCAGTAGTATCACAACAAAGAATTTGCACTTTATTTTCAAGATTCCAGTCAATAATGACGTTCCAAACTGCCTGTTCTTTTTCCTGAAGAGTTGCCCAATTTTGGTACAGTGATAAGTTGTTCTTTTTTACCATATGAAATAACTATCAGTAAATGTTCTTCTTTTGATTTTTATGCAATTAAAGCCAGGAAGAATTATCCTAATGGGCAATTACAGTAACAGGTACTTATTTTGGGAATCAACTTTCATAGCTTTTCGTGCTCTTTTCGCTTTTCCCTTCGAATTCTTTGGATGGAGGAATTACTTATGAGAAATTCATCATTGTTAAGTCCCAGTGGCTCAAGAATTACTTCAGTAATAAACAAAAAATGTCTTATACCAAACTTACGCCTATCTAATACTACCACTAATTTTGGAGTCATGAAATTTTTTTTAGTTAAAGTTTTATTATTATCAAATTGAGTGCTAATAGCTGAAATGGGTAAATTTGCTGTTAAATCCATTATTTCAGAGCCGGAAAACAAATTTATTTTTAGTAGAATTTAGTTATAATTTTTTTGTAAATTTTTCTAAGTTTAGTGTAGGTATGTTCGTTAATGTTTTTACATACTTAGGTAAAGATTTAATCGAATATTGTGCTTTTTCTTAATAAAAATTAATGCAGTCGAAATGCCTAAAAGGAATATTTTGTTTTTCATGCATATCAGTGAAAGCTTAGGTCACTTTAATCAATTTTTTCAACACATAATCAAAGAAAATATACTTTAGTACTTGGTACAGAAGATTATTTCTGTGTTAAAAATTTGAACTAAGTTTGGGCTAACCTGTAGACCAGTCCCAGAACTTTTGTTAACCAACCACTAGTTTAACATTGTACATAACTATTCTTGACTAAAATAATTTTATACAGAGAAAATTAGTAATCATCCAATAGAAAAACTAAATTTTCTCGACACTTTAGCTCAAATTTGGTTCACATTTTTAACATAAATTTGATTTTGTTTAAATAAGACGACAATTCAGGTTGTTTTAGATCAGTTTTTTTATTTAATATTTTTTCTATTCAATTAGCTACGTTTCGTTACGTATCATAACTTCATCAGGCTTCTTGATCCACAAAAAAAAAAATTAAACAACCTGAATTGTCGTCTTATTTAAAAAAATAAAAGCTGAGATCTAAATTGATTTATCATCTATAAAATTGAATTTATTTTTTAGTCTCTCCTCTATGACTTGAACCATTATTTTTCGTTTCCTTCCCCATACTGTTTGACCTTAAATCTTATGACTCAAATTCATCTGAGAATTTTAATTTGTTATTGAGAATTTCAAGCGTTTCTAATTGTTTATTTTTTGTATAAATGAAGTTATTCGATCAAGAAGACATCAGACAATTATTCAGTTCAATGGATTTGGATCGATCGTTCCCAGAAGATCTTTTGAGAATTGGATCAAATTTTTGAAGAATTTACTTGACAGAAATGGTATCAAGAAGGTTGTGAAAGGATTAACTTCTAAATCAATGATCAATTAAATAGTGATTCTGTGAAATTATTGAACTAAAAGTAGATAAGTGATATACATTTGAAATTTTCAACTTAATTTTAAAAGTTGTTTTGTACGACCATAACAATTACTTTTATAATAATTTATTCAAGATATTGTCAATGTGCAGAAAACTCTTTTGTATTTAATTATATTTTTAAATAATATTTAAGATTAATAAACTATTGTTTCATTGGAATACATCGTTTTAATTCGATTTAATAATTACTTTTATAATAATTTATTCAAACTATTGTCAATGTGCAGAAAACCCATTTATATTCAATTATATTTTTAAATTATATTGAAGATTAATAAAATATTGTTTCATTGGAATACATAGTTTCAATTCGATTTATCCTACACTCTTCCCAATTTAATTTCAGAGCTTTTTTTTACTATTGAGATACATAGAAGTTAGTACCACGTAAAGGTAGGATATATGTTTTTTGTCGATTAAATTTCATTGAAATTTTCGGTAATAGTCGATTTATAGCAACTATTGATTTATTAATTAATTAAATACCTGAACTACAATAATGTGTATATTTCAGGCTTGAAAAATTTGTATAAGAATACTTAAAATATAAGTTTTAATGGCTGTTAAATATATCTTCTGATAGACGAATGCATATGGTCGTTGACGTTGAAGCTGTATTATTCGAGTTCGATCCCCGAATCAGTTATTTTTTTTATATTTTTTTTGAGAAAATTTTTTGACCGAAACTCAGAAACTTTCTAAAAAAATCCAAATGAGATATTTTTTTACTAATAGTAAGTAAGTTCATTCGTTAACAGTTAAATTCTTTAACGATTGACGTAAAGAAAATTTTGGGAAATCGTACAGAATTTTTCTTTTCGTGAATTGAAAGAAATTTTATGCCCACGACTCCCACGACCATACTCGTCGATTAGAGGAAAATATTTTTTTTTCGAAGTTTCGATAATATTCGTATCATATTTGCATAATTTAACGATAGAAAACTATCGAAATAACGAATGTTAAGATCAGTGCCTTCTTACAAATAATTAATGCAAAGTATTCGTAAAATGAAAGCCACTTCTAAAAATGGTCCTTAAATAATAATTGAATGTTGTGGTTATGCAACCCACTATACATCTACGTACGGCTGTGCTGTCTAAACTATATGTTCTTAAATGATAATATGACTATTGCTCATATATTGCACAACTTTGTATATTTATTTACGTAATGAAATAACCCATTAAATATCAATTGGAATTTCGACTCTATTTTCTAATAGTAACATATTTAAAATTAATTTTGGTATTTGTATATAAACAAGATTGGTATTTATCCATACATTTACTTGCCAAATATTTTATTCAATTTTACAAATCAATAAATGTTACGAGGAATTTTTAAATTCAAAGGAAATGGAGAAGGACATAAAAAAGTAACTATGTTTTCAACAACTTTCCCGGGTGCAACAAGATGCAATATTTTTTGGAAATTCAAATTAATAAGATAGAATTTTTTTTTAAGTTTCGAAGTCTCAATAGAATTCCTTAAATATGACTTTTAACGTTCTATTTATATATCACTTGATGGTGTAGTGGATCAAGCAGCGGCTACCGGCACGGAGGTCACCAGTTCGAATCCCGATGGGTCCCGGATTTTTATATTTTCTAATAATCTATATCTCTTCCTTACAGCATTGTATATATAATTAATGATCCTTAATAATTATCCTTACATTGTTTACAGCCGAAAAATTCAATTATCAAGTTCAACCTTTCGAGGTTGAATAATGATCGATCGATTCAGTTGAATTTTTTTTTTCTTTATTCCATTTATGTGACGTCACCAAATGACGTCATTCTCCCAAAAATTTGAAAAATGCGGGAAAAAATGTCGAATTTTCGAATTTTATAAAATAGGAATTTAGGGATGGCTTAGTTACGTCATGGGAAGCCTAAAAATCATATCCTTAAAATGCATATTTTCATTTTTTTGGGAAAAATTTTTGGCCGCATTTTGAAAAATTCTCTAAAATCGATCGATGTTTGCACTTTTTTCATCTTTAACGCCGTTTTGTGCGATAACTATCGATCGTAGTTTATCCAAAGTAGGCTCATTGGAAAGCGCTTGAATTACTCTATCGATTGACGTGAAAATTGGTTCGGAAAAGCTTAAGGGAAAAAACTTTTTTTTCTGAGTTTCCAGAAATTTCAAATCTCTGACCAGATGCTCGTCGATTTTATAAAAATTTTTTTTGTCGAATTTTTTGATGAAATTTTCACCTTAGGTGCATAATGTTACGAGCAATCATAATATTCTAAAATTTTCGAAGTTTTCGAGGTCCATGACCGCTTTTTTCGAATTTAAAAATGTTCATTTTATGACGTAATAATATTCAAATACAAAATTATTTTGTCAAAAAAAAAGGAAATGTGATTGACATTTTTTCCGAACGTAATTAGGAGAAGCTTTGGTTAAATTTTTTTATGTCAAATTTTTTTTTGCCAAATAATATTGTATTTGAATAGTATTACGTCTTAAAATGAAAATTTTTTAATTTCGAAAAAAGCGGTTAAGAACCTCGAAAACTTCGAATATTTTAGAATATTATGATCATTCATAACATTATGCACCGATGGTGATAATTTCATCGAAAAATTCGACAAAAATTTTTTTTATAAAATCGACGAGCATCTGGTCAGAGATTTGAAATTTCTGGAAACTCAGAAAAAAAAGATTTTCCCCTTAAGCTTTTCCGAACCAATTTTCACGTCAATCGATAGAGTAATTCAAGGGCTTTCCAATGAGCCTACTATCGATAACCTACGATCGGTAGTTATCGCACAAAACGGCGTTAAAGTTGAAAAAAGTGCAAAAATCGATCGATTTTAGAGAATTTTTCAAAATGCGGCCAAAAATTTTTCCCAAAAAAATGAAAATATGCATTTTAAGGATATGATTTTTAGGCTTCCCATGACGTAACTAAGCCGTCCCTAAATTCCTATTTTATGAAATTCGAAAATTCGACCTTTTTTCCCGCATTTTTCAAATTTTTGGGAGAATGACGTCATTTGGCGACGTCACATATATGGAAAAATTAAAAAAAAATTCAATGGATACAATCGATCAATCACTATTCAACCTCGAAAGGTTGAACTTGATAATCGAATTTTTCGGCTGTAAACAATGCAAGGATAATTATTAAGGATCATTAATTATATACACAATGCTGTAAGGAAGAGATATAGATTATTCGAAAATATAAAAATCTGGGACCCATCGGGATTCGAACTGGAGACCTCCGTGCCGGCTGCCACTGCTTAATCCACTACACCAACAAGTGATATATAAATAGAACGTTAAAAGTCATATTTTAAGAATTCTATTAATACTTCAAAATTTAACAAGTTAACACCCATGATCCATTTTAAGGATATTATTAATATCTTTTAATAAGTTTTAATGTATTCATTTTCATAGTTAGAAACATCGATATTTACATTACACAGTATTAGTGATAATTTTTTAGAAACTTTTTAAAGTTAACAATGAATTTATTTGTAAGCGACTTAACGAACTTAAACATAGCAAGTATTTTCACCTTACCCACATTAAGTTGGTTGCGCCACCTGTACGACCTTACGAGAACTCTTAGCAATTTTTAAACCAAACCTTTTTAAAGTTGTAGCGCCATCTTCTCGTTTTTAATATACTTATTGATGAATTTCTTTTATTCAAACCACCGTAAGTATCTCCTGCCATCTGTACATCATGAAGTTAACCATTACGAATTATAATCAGCCAATACAAATTTATATACAATTTTGTATAATGATTAATATTTTTTTAATGTTACCCTGAAAATTTATTTAAGAGACTTTTTAGGAAAATGAAAAAATAATACTCAGGCATTAATATATTAAAATTATTTTATTTATGTTTATTTTGTACAAATATTAAATGATTTTGTTAACAATAATGTTTTAAGAAGATTAATTATTAATAATTATTAATAATTTTAATTATAATTAATTATTAAAACGATTTATTAAGGGATTAAAAAGACTATAGAATTCTTAAAAAAAATATTTGATACAATATAAAGTACAAAAACATACCTATAAGCCTAGTTTGCTATTAGAATTAATTTTATTATTATCATTTAATAGAATTTGTTTATTATTATCGTTTATAAGAACTGTTAACTATTATTTATTAGAACTGAACATGTATTACCAATTGTAATATGTCAATTATTTTAGTCATTAATGACCAGGATGTAAAACAGTGACTTTAAATAAAATAAAATAAAAAAAAAATGTTTTTACAAAAATGGAAATAATTTGTTGATTTGAGAAATCTTTAAATAAGACTTTTAACGTTTTATTTATATATCACTTGTTGGTGTAATGGATCAAGCAGCGGCAGCCGGTACGGAGGTCTCCAGTTCGAATCCCGATGGGTCCCGGATTTTTATATTTTCTAATAATCTATATCTCTTCCTTACAGCATTGTATATATAATTAATGATCCTTAATAATTATCCTTGCATTGTTTACAGCCGAAAAATTCGATTATCAAGTTCAACCTTTCGAGGTTGAATAATGATAAATCGATTACATTGAATGAATTTTTTTTTCATCTTTCCATATATGTGACGTCACCAAATGACGTCATTCTCGCAAAAATTCAAAAAATGCGGGGAAAAATGCCGAATTTTCGAATATTATAGAATAGGAATTTAGGGATGGCTTAGTTACGTCACGGGAAGCCTAAAAATCATATCCTTAAAATGCATATTTTCATTTTTTTGGGAAAATTTTTTGGCCGATTTTTGAAAAATTCTCTAAAATCGGTCGATTTTTGCACTTTTTTCAACTTTAACGCCGTTTTGTGCGATAACTATCGATCATAAGTTATCGAAAGTAGGCTCATTGAAAAGCGCTTGAATTACTCTATCGATTGACGTGAAAATTATATCGGAAAAGCTTAAGGGGAAAAACTTTTTTCTCTGATTTTTAAGAAATTCAAAATCTCTGACCAGATGCTCGTCGATTTTATGAAATTATTTTTTGTCGAATATTTTGATGAAATTTTCACCATAGGTGCATGATGTTATGAGCGTTCATAATATTCTAAAATATTCGAAGTTTTCGAGGTCCTTGACCACTTTTTTCGAAATTAATAATTTTCATTTTATGACGTAATACTATTCCATATACAAAATTATTTTAGCCAAAAAAAGCAAACATAAAAAAATTAACCATAGCTTTTCCTAATTACGTTCGGAAAAAAAATCTATCACATTTCACATTTTGAAGGACCATTATCCTTTTTTTTGACAAAATAATTTTGTATTGGACTAACATTACGTCATAAAATGAAAATTATTAATTTCGAAAAAAGCGGTCAAGGACCTCGAAAACTTCGAATATTTTAGAATATTATGATCATTCATAACATTATGCACCGATGGAGAAAATTTCATCGAAAAATTCGACAAAAAAATTTTTTTTAAAATCGACGAGCATCTGGTCAGAGATTTGAAATTTCTGGAAACTCAGAAAAAAATGATTTTCCCCTTAAGCTTTTCCGAACCAATTTTCACGTCAATCGATAGAGTAATTCAAGGGCTTTCCAATGAGCCTACTATCGATAACCTACGATCGATAGTTATCGCACAAAACGGCGTTAAAGTTGAAAAAAGTGCAAAAATCGATCGATTTTAGAGAATTTTTCAAAATGCGGCCAAAAATTTTTCCCAAAAAAATGAAAATATGCATTTTAAGGATATGATTTTTAGGCTTCCCGTGACGTAACTAAGCCATCCCTAAATTCCTATTCTATAATATTCGAAACTTCGGCATTTTTCCCCGCATTTTTCGAATTTTTGCGAGAATGACGTCATTTGGTGACGTCACAAATATGGAAGAAAGAAAAAAAAATTAATTCAATTGAGTCGATCGATCACTATTCAACCTCGAAAGGTTGAACTTGATAACCGAATTTTTCGGCTGTAAACAATGCAAGGATAATTATTAAGGATCATTAATTATATATACAATGCTGTAAGGAAGAGATATAGATTATTAGAAAATATAAAAATCCGGGACCCATCGGGATTCGAACTGGAGCCCTCCGTGCCGGCAGCCGCTGCTTAATCCACTACACCGACAAGTGATATATAAATAGAACGTTAAAAGTCATATTTAAAGATTTCTCTTAATTCTAACATTCATCTCAAATTGCCATATCGAACAAAATGATAAAGTGAAAGAAAATAATTATCCTTGTTTGGAAATCTGTAAGAATGCATAAGGAAGAAGAAAGGCAATGGGAAATTATTTTTGGAAATTCAATAAATTCGATCATAATTATCAGGATCAATACGTTTTTCTTTCGGATTATATTTATATTTCCAAAATTTTTAACAATAAAATTAAAAATAAAGGACATTAAAAAAATTATTTTCAAAATTAAATATATTTTATTCAATGTATAACTTTAAATTTTGTTGCTCTGATTTAAATATAACCAATTGTACTTTGCACTACATTATAATTGTAATATTCCAGGTTTATGTACAGATGTGTTCAATATTTCTATAGCATGTCTACTGGAAGAAAAAAAATAAATTCAATATTATTATTATTATTATTATTTTATAGTTATTCGAAGCTTTTGGGCTTGTAACATACACATATAAAGCAGGATTTTTGTACTAAAGACAGTTTCGGGTCCGTAACAATGTATCAAACGAAAATAAATTAATCTACATCAAATTTGAAACAAAAAATTATTAGGTCAAAAAAAACCGTGGGTTAACCATCGTTGATTTTTCACGGCAATCGAAAATTTCAAAAAAGTTTTCTAAGCATGCCAATTGAAAGTATACGTCCTTTTGTACATGCTGTGCAAATTTTTCCGAAAACAAGCCACGTTTATGGGAGATATCGACCATCAAAGTGGCAGAAGAAATCATTTTTCGCACAAGAAAAAACCGTGGGTTAACCATCGTTGATTTTTCACGGAAATCGAAAATTTCAAAAAAGTTTTCTAAGCATGCCAATTGAAAGTATACGTCCTTTTGTACATGCTGTGCCAATTTTTCCGAAAACAAGCCACGTTTATGGGAGATATCGACCATCAAAGTGGCAGAAGAAATCATTTTTCGCACAAGAAAAAACCGTGGGTTAACCATCGTTGATTTTTCACGATAACGTCAAAAGTCATAAAATTTTTTTAAGCACGCTTATCAAAAGTATACGTTTTTCCTGTACATATTGTGCAAATTTTCCGAAAACAAGCCACGTTTATGGAGATATCGTCTATCAAAGTGGCAGAAGAAATCATTTTTCGTCAAAAAAAAAACCATGGGTTAACCATCGTTGATTTTTCACGAAAACGTCAAAAGTCATAAAATTTTTTTAAGCATGCTAATCAAAAGTATACGTCTTTCCTGTACATGCTGTGCAAATTTTTCCGAAAACAAGCCACGTTTATGGGAGATATCGACCATCAAAGTGGCTGAAGAAATCATTTTTCGTCAAAAAAAAAAAAACATGGGTTAACCATCGTTGATTTTTCACGGAAATCGAAAATTTCAAAAAAGTTTTCTAAGCATGCCAATTGAAAGTATACGTCCTTTTGTACATGCTGTGCAAATTTTTCCGAAAACAAGCCACGTTTATGGGAGATATCGACCATCAAAGTGGCAGAAGAAATCATTTTTCGCACAAGAAAAAACCGTGGGTTAACCATCGTTGATTTTTCACGGAAATCAAAAATTTCAAAAAAGTTTTCTAAGCATGCCAATTGAAAGTATACGTCCTTTTGTACATGCTGTGCAAATTTTTCCGAAAACAAGCCACGTTTATGGGAGATATCGACCATCAAAGTGGCAGAAGAAATCATTTTTCGCACAAGAAAAAACCGTGGGTTAACCATCGTTGATTTTTCACGGAAATCAAAAATTTCAAAAAAGTTTTCTAAGCATGCCAATTGAAAGTATACGTCCTTTTGTACATGCTGTGCAAATTTTTCCGAAAACAAGCCACGTTTATGGGAGATATCGACCATCAAAGTGGCAGAAGAAATCATTTTTCGCACAAGAAAAAACCGTGGGTTAACCATCGTTGATTTTTCACGGAAATCGAAAATTTCAAAAAAGTTTTCTAAGCATGCCAATTGAAAGTATACGTCCTTTTGTACATGCTGTGCCAATTTTTCCGAAAACAAGCCACGTTTATGGGAGATATCGACCATCAAAGTGGCAGAAGAAATCATTTTTCGCACAAGAAAAAACCGTGGGTTAACCATCGTTGATTTTTCTCGGAAATCGAAAATTTCAAAAAAGTTTTCTAAGCATGCCAATTGAAAGTATACGTCCTTTTGTACATGCTGTGCCAATTTTTCCGAAAACAAGCCACGTTTATGGGAGATATCGACCATCAAAGTGGCAGAAGAAATCATTTTTCGCACAAGAAAAAACCGTGGGTTAACCATCGTTGATTTTTCACGGAAATCAAAAATTTCAAAAAAGTTTTCTAAGCATGCCAATTGAAAGTATACGTCCTTTTGTACATGCTGTGCAAATTTTTCCGAAAACAAGCCACGTTTATGGGAGATATCGACCATCAAAGTGGCAGAAGAAATCATTTTTCGTCAAAAAAAAAACCATGGGTTAACCATCGTTGATTTTTCACGGAAATCGAAAGTTTCAAAAAAGTTTTCTAAGCATGCCAATTGAAAGTATACGTCCTTTTGTACATGCTGTGCAAATTTTTCCGAAAACAAGCCACGTTTATGGGAGATATCGACCATCAAAGTGGCAGAAGAAATCATTTTTCGCACAAGAAAAAACCGTGGGTTAACCATCGTTGATTTTTCACGATAACGTCAAAAGTCATAAAATTTTTTTAAGCATGCTAATCAAAAGTATACGTCTTTCCTGTACATGCTGTGCAAATTTTTCCGAAAACAAGCCACGTTTATGGGAGTTATCGACCATCAAAGTGGCAGAAGAAATCATTTTTCGTCAAAAAAAAAAACCATGGGTTAACCATCGTTGATTTTTCACGAAAACGTCAAAAGTCATAAAATTTTTTTTAGCATGCTTATCAAAAGTATACGTCTTTCCTGTACATGCTGTGCAAATTTTTCTGAAAACAAGCCACGTTTATGGGAGATATCGACTATCAAAGTGGCAGAAGAAATCATTTTTCGTCAAAAAAAAAAAACCATGGGTTAACCATCGTTGATTTTTCACGGAAATCGAAAATTTCAAAAAAGTTTTCTAAGCATGCCAATTGAAAGTATACGTCCTTTTGTACATGCTGTGCAAATTTTTCCGAAAACAAGCCACATTTATGGGAGATATCGACCATCAAAGTGGTAGAAGAAATCATTTTTCGCACAAGAAAAAACCGTGGGTTAACCATCGTTGATTTTTCACGGAAATCGAAAATTTCAAAAAAGTATTCTAAGCATGCCAATTGAAAGAAAACGTCTTTCCTGTACATGCTGTGCAAATTTTTCCGGAAACAAGCCACGTTTATGGGAGATATCGACCATCAAAGTGGCAGAAGAAATCATTTTTCGCACAAGAAAAAACCGTGGGTTAACCATCGTTGATTTTTCACGGAAATCGAAAATTTCAAAAAAGTTTTCTAAGCATGCCAATTGAAAGTATACGTCCTTTTGTACATGCTGTGCAAATTTTTCCGAAAACAAGCCACATTTATGGGAGATATCGACCATCAAAGTGGTAGAAGAAATCATTTTTCGCACAAGAAAAAACCGTGGGTTAACCATCGTTGATTTTTCACGAAAACGTCAAAAGTCATAAAATTTTTTTAAGCATGCTTATCAAAAGTATACGTCTTTCCTGTACATGCTGTGCAAATTTTTCCGAAAACAAGCCACGTTTATGGGAGATATCGACTATCAAATTGGCAGAAGAAATCATTTTTCGTCAAAAAAAAAACCATGGGTTAACCATCGTTGATTTTTCACGAAAACGTCAAAAGTCATAAAATTTTTTTAAGCATGTTTATCAAAAGTATACGTCTTTCCTGTACATGCTGTGCAATTTTTTCCGAAAACAAGCCACGTTTATGGGAGATATCGACTATCAAAGTGGCAGAAGAATTCATTTTTCGTCAAAAAAAAAACCATGGGTTAACCATCGTTGATTTTTCACGGAAATCGAAAATTTCAAAAAAGTTTTCTAAGCATGCCAATTGAAAGTATACGTCCTTTTGAACATGCTGTGCAAATTTTTCCGAAAACAAGCCACGTTTATGGGAGATATCGACTATCAAAGTGGCAGAAGAAATCATTTTTCGTCAAAAAAAAAACCATGGGTTAACCATCGTTGATTTTTCACGGAAATCGAAAATTTCAAAAAAGTTTTCTAAGCATGCCAATTGAAAGTATACGTCCTTTTGAACATGCTGTGCAAATTTTTCCGAAAACAAGCCACGTTTATGGGAGATATCGACCATCAAAGTGGCTGAAGAAATCATTTTTCGCACAAGAAAAAACCGTGGGTTAACCATCGTTGATTTTTCACTTAAACGTCAAAAGTCAGAAAAATTTTTTTAAGCATGCTTATCAAAAGTATACGTCTTTCCTGTACATGCTGTGCAAATTTTTCCGAAAACAAGCCACGTTTATGGGAGATATCGACTATCAAAGTGGCAGAAGAATTCATTTTTCGTCAAAAAAAAAACCATGGGTTAACCATCGTTGATTTTTCACGGAAATCGAAAATTTCAAAAAAGTTTTCTAAGCATGCCAATTGAAAGTATACGTCCTTTTGAACATGCTGTGCAAATTTTTCCGAAAACAAGCCACGTTTATGGGAGATATCGACTATCAAAGTGGCAGAAGAAATCATTTTTCGTCAAAAAAAAAACCATGGGTTAACCATCGTTGATTTTTCACAAAAATCGAAAATTTCAAAAAAGTTTTCTAAGCATGCCAATTGAAAGTATACGTCCTTTTGAACATGCTGTGCAAATTTTTCCGAAAACAAGCCACGTTTATGGGAGATATCGACCATCAAAGTGGCTGAAGAAATCATTTTTCGCACAAGAAAAAACCGTGGGTTAACCATCGTTGATTTTTCACGAAAACGTCAAAAGTCATAAAATTTTTTTAAGCATGTTTATCAAAAGTATACGTCTTTCCTGTACATGCTGTGCAATTTTTTCCGAAAACAAGCCACGTTTATGGGAGATATCGACTATCAAAGTGGCAGAAGAATTCATTTTTCGTCAAAAAAAAAACCATGGGTTAACCATCGTTGATTTTTCACGGAAATCGAAAATTTCAAAAAAGTTTTCTAAGCATGCCAATTGAAAGTATACGTCCTTTTGAACATGCTGTGCAAATTTTTCCGAAAACAAGCCACGTTTATGGGAGATATCGACCATCAAAGTGGCTGAAGAAATCATTTTTCGCACAAGAAAAAACCGTGGGTTAACCATCGTTGATTTTTCACGAAAACGTCAAAAGTCATAAAATTTTTTTAAGCATGCTTATCAAAAGTATACGTCTTTCCTGTACATGCTGTGCAAATTTTTCCGACAACAAGCCACGTTTATGGGAGATATCGACTATCAAAGTGGCAGAAGAATTCATTTTTCGTCAAAAAAAAAACCATGGGTTAACCATCGTTGATTTTTCACGGATATCGAAAATTTCAAAAAAGTTTTCTAAGCATGCCAATTGAAAGTATACGTCCTTTTGAACATGCTGTGCAAATTTTTCCGAAAACAAGCCACGTTTATGGGAGATATCGACTATCAAAGTGGCAGAAGAAATCATTTTTCGTCAAAAAAAAAACCATGGGTTAACCATCGTTGATTTTTCACGGAAATCGAAAATTTCAAAAAAGTTTTCTAAGCATGCCAATTGAAAGTATACGTCCTTTTGAACATGCTGTGCAAATTTTTCCGAAAACAAGCCACGTTTATGGGAGATATCGACCATCAAAGTGGCTGAAGAAATCATTTTTCGCACAAGAAAAAACCGTGGGTTAACCATCGTTGATTTTTCACTTAAACGTCAAAAGTCATAAAATTTTTTTAAGCATGCTTATCAAAAGTATACGTCTTTCCTGTACATGCTGTGCAAATTTTTCCGAAAACAAGCCACGTTTATGGGAGATATCGACTATCAAAGTGGCAGAAGAATTCATTTTTCGTCAAAAAAAAAACCATGGGTTAACCATCGTTGATTTTTCACGGAAATCGAAAATTTCAAAAAAGTTTTCTAAGCATGCCAATTGAAAGTATACGTCCTTTTGAACATGCTGTGCAAATTTTTCCGAAAACAAGCCACGTTTATGGGAGATATCGACTATCAAAGTGGCAGAAGAAATCATTTTTCGTCAAAAAAAAAACCATGGGTTAACCATCGTTGATTTTTCACAAAAATCGAAAATTTCAAAAAAGTTTTCTAAGCATGCCAATTGAAAGTATACGTCCTTTTGAACATGCTGTGCAAATTTTTCCGAAAACAAGCCACGTTTATGGGAGATATCGACCATCAAAGTGGCTGAAGAAATCATTTTTCGCACAAGAAAAAACCGTGGGTTAACCATCGTTGATTTTTCACGAAAACGTCAAAAGTCATAAAATTTTTTTAAGCATGTTTATCAAAAGTATACGTCTTTCCTGTACATGCTGTGCAATTTTTTCCGAAAACAAGCCACGTTTATGGGAGATATCGACTATCAAAGTGGCAGAAGAATTCATTTTTCGTCAAAAAAAAAACCATGGGTTAACCATCGTTGATTTTTCACGGAAATCGAAAATTTCAAAAAAGTTTTCTAAGCATGCCAATTGAAAGTATACGTCCTTTTGAACATGCTGTGCAAATTTTTCCGAAAACAAGCCACGTTTATGGGAGATATCGACCATCAAAGTGGCTGAAGAAATCATTTTTCGCACAAGAAAAAACCGTGGGTTAACCATCGTTGATTTTTCACGAAAACGTCAAAAGTCATAAAATTTTTTTAAGCATGCTTATCAAAAGTATACGTCTTTCCTGTACATGCTGTGCAAATTTTTCCGACAACAAGCCACGTTTATGGGAGATATCGACTATCAAAGTGGCAGAAGAATTCATTTTTCGTCAAAAAAAAAACCATGGGTTAACCATCGTTGATTTTTCACGGATATCGAAAATTTCAAAAAAGTTTTCTAAGCATGCCAATTGAAAGTATACGTCCTTTTGAACATGCTGTGCAAATTTTTCCGAAAACAAGCCACGTTTATGGGAGATATCGACTATCAAAGTGGCAGAAGAATTCATTTTTCGTCAAAAAAAAAACCATGGGTTAACCATCGTTGATTTTTCACGGAAATCGAAAATTTCAAAAAAGTTTTCTAAGCATGCCAATTGAAAGTATACGTCCTTTTGAACATGCTGTGCAAATTTTTCCGAAAACAAGCCACGTTTATGGGAGATATCGACCATCAAAGTGGCTGAAGAAATCATTTTTCGCACAAGAAAAAACCGTGGGTTAACCATCGTTGATTTTTCACGAAAACGTCAAAAGTCATAAAATTTTTTTAAGCATGCTTATCAAAAGTATACGTCTTTCCTGTACATGCTGTGCAAATTTTTCCGACAACAAGCCACGTTTATGGGAGATATCGACTATCAAAGTGGCAGAAGAAATCATTTTTCGTCAAAAAAAAAACCATGGGTTAACCATCGTTGATTTTTCACGGAAATCGAAAATTTCAAAAAAGTTTTCTAAGCATGCCAATTGAAAGTATACGTCCTTTTGAACATGCTGTGCAAATTTTTCCGAAAACAAGCCACGTTTATGGGAGATATCGACCATCAAAGTGGCTGAAGAAATCATTTTTCGCACAAGAAAAAACCGTGGGTTAACCATCGTTGATTTTTCACTTAAACGTCAAAAGTCAGAAAAATTTTTTTAAGCATGCTTATCAAAAGTATACGTCTTTCCTGTACATGCTGTGCAAATTTTTCCGAAAACAAGCCACGTTTATGGGAGATATCGACTATCAAAGTGGCAGAAGAATTCATTTTTCGTCAAAAAAAAAACCATGGGTTAACCATCGTTGATTTTTCACGGAAATCGAAAATTTCAAAAAAGTTTTCTAAGCATGCCAATTGAAAGTATACGTCCTTTTGAACATGCTGTGCAAATTTTTCCGAAAACAAGCCACGTTTATGGGAGATATCGACTATCAAAGTGGCAGAAGAAATCATTTTTCGTCAAAAAAAAAACCATGGGTTAACCATCGTTGATTTTTCACAAAAATCGAAAATTTCAAAAAAGTTTTCTAAGCATGCCAATTGAAAGTATACGTCCTTTTGAACATGCTGTGCAAATTTTTCCGAAAACAAGCCACGTTTATGGGAGATATCGACCATCAAAGTGGCTGAAGAAATCATTTTTCGCACAAGAAAAAACCGTGGGTTAACCATCGTTGATTTTTCACGAAAACGTCAAAAGTCATAAAATTTTTTTAAGCATGTTTATCAAAAGTATACGTCTTTCCTGTACATGCTGTGCAATTTTTTCCGAAAACAAGCCACGTTTATGGGAGATATCGACTATCAAAGTGGCAGAAGAATTCATTTTTCGTCAAAAAAAAAACCATGGGTTAACCATCGTTGATTTTTCACGGAAATCGAAAATTTCAAAAAAGTTTTCTAAGCATGCCAATTGAAAGTATACGTCCTTTTGAACATGCTGTGCAAATTTTTCCGAAAACAAGCCACGTTTATGGGAGATATCGACCATCAAAGTGGCTGAAGAAATCATTTTTCGCACAAGAAAAAACCGTGGGTTAACCATCGTTGATTTTTCACGAAAACGTCAAAAGTCATAAAATTTTTTTAAGCATGCTTATCAAAAGTATACGTCTTTCCTGTACATGCTGTGCAAATTTTTCCGACAACAAGCCACGTTTATGGGAGATATCGACTATCAAAGTGGCAGAAGAATTCATTTTTCGTCAAAAAAAAAACCATGGGTTAACCATCGTTGATTTTTCACGGATATCGAAAATTTCAAAAAAGTTTTCTAAGCATGCCAATTGAAAGTATACGTCCTTTTGAACATGCTGTGCAAATTTTTCCGAAAACAAGCCACGTTTATGGGAGATATCGACTATCAAAGTGGCAGAAGAAATCATTTTTCGTCAAAAAAAAAACCATGGGTTAACCATCGTTGATTTTTCACGGAAATCGAAAATTTCAAAAAAGTTTTCTAAGCATGCCAATTGAAAGTATACGTCCTTTTGAACATGCTGTGCAAATTTTTCCGAAAACAAGCCACGTTTATGGGAGATATCGACCATCAAAGTGGCTGAAGAAATCATTTTTCGCACAAGAAAAAACCGTGGGTTAACCATCGTTGATTTTTCACTTAAACGTCAAAAGTCATAAAATTTTTTTAAGCATGCTTATCAAAAGTATACGTCTTTCCTGTACATGCTGTGCAAATTTTTCCGAAAACAAGCCACGTTTATGGGAGATATCGACTATCAAAGTGGCAGAAGAATTCATTTTTCGTCAAAAAAAAAACCATGGGTTAACCATCGTTGATTTTTCACGGAAATCGAAAATTTCAAAAAAGTTTTCTAAGCATGCCAATTGAAAGTATACGTCCTTTTGAACATGCTGTGCAAATTTTTCCGAAAACAAGCCACGTTTATGGGAGATATCGACTATCAAAGTGGCAGAAGAAATCATTTTTCGTCAAAAAAAAAACCATGGGTTAACCATCGTTGATTTTTCACAAAAATCGAAAATTTCAAAAAAGTTTTCTAAGCATGCCAATTGAAAGTATACGTCCTTTTGAACATGCTGTGCAAATTTTTCCGAAAACAAGCCACGTTTATGGGAGATATCGACCATCAAAGTGGCTGAAGAAATCATTTTTCGCACAAGAAAAAACCGTGGGTTAACCATCGTTGATTTTTCACGAAAACGTCAAAAGTCATAAAATTTTTTTAAGCATGTTTATCAAAAGTATACGTCTTTCCTGTACATGCTGTGCAATTTTTTCCGAAAACAAGCCACGTTTATGGGAGATATCGACTATCAAAGTGGCAGAAGAATTCATTTTTCGTCAAAAAAAAAACCATGGGTTAACCATCGTTGATTTTTCACGGAAATCGAAAATTTCAAAAAAGTTTTCTAAGCATGCCAATTGAAAGTATACGTCCTTTTGAACATGCTGTGCAAATTTTTCCGAAAACAAGCCACGTTTATGGGAGATATCGACCATCAAAGTGGCTGAAGAAATCATTTTTCGCACAAGAAAAAACCGTGGGTTAACCATCGTTGATTTTTCACGAAAACGTCAAAAGTCATAAAATTTTTTTAAGCATGCTTATCAAAAGTATACGTCTTTCCTGTACATGCTGTGCAAATTTTTCCGACAACAAGCCACGTTTATGGGAGATATCGACTATCAAAGTGGCAGAAGAATTCATTTTTCGTCAAAAAAAAAACCATGGGTTAACCATCGTTGATTTTTCACGGATATCGAAAATTTCAAAAAAGTTTTCTAAGCATGCCAATTGAAAGTATACGTCCTTTTGAACATGCTGTGCAAATTTTTCCGAAAACAAGCCACGTTTATGGGAGATATCGACTATCAAAGTGGCAGAAGAATTCATTTTTCGTCAAAAAAAAAACCATGGGTTAACCATCGTTGATTTTTCACGGAAATCGAAAATTTCAAAAAAGTTTTCTAAGCATGCCAATTGAAAGTATACGTCCTTTTGAACATGCTGTGCAAATTTTTCCGAAAACAAGCCACGTTTATGGGAGATATCGACCATCAAAGTGGCTGAAGAAATCATTTTTCGCACAAGAAAAAACCGTGGGTTAACCATCGTTGATTTTTCACGAAAACGTCAAAAGTCATAAAATTTTTTTAAGCATGCTTATCAAAAGTATACGTCTTTCCTGTACATGCTGTGCAAATTTTTCCGACAACAAGCCACGTTTATGGGAGATATCGACTATCAAAGTGGCAGAAGAAATCATTTTTCGTCAAAAAAAAAACCATGGGTTAACCATCGTTGATTTTTCACGGAAATCGAAAATTTCAAAAAAGTTTTCTAAGCATGCCAATTGAAAGTATACGTCCTTTTGAACATGCTGTGCAAATTTTTCCGAAAACAAGCCACGTTTATGGGAGATATCGACCATCAAAGTGGCTGAAGAAATCATTTTTCGCACAAGAAAAAACCGTGGGTTAACCATCGTTGATTTTTCACTTAAACGTCAAAAGTCATAAAATTTTTTTAAGCATGCTTATCAAAAGTATACGTCTTTCCTGTACATGCTGTGCAAATTTTTCCGAAAACAAGCCACGTTTATGGGAGATATCGACTATCAAAGTGGCAGAAGAATTCATTTTTCGTCAAAAAAAAAACCATGGGTTAACCATCGTTGATTTTTCACGGATATCGAAAATTTCAAAAAAGTTTTCTAAGCATGCCAATTGAAAGTATACGTCCTTTTGAACATGCTGTGCAAATTTTTCCGAAAACAAGCCACGTTTATGGGAGATATCGACTATCAAAGTGGCAGAAGAAATCATTTTTCGTCAAAAAAAAAACCATGGGTTAACCATCGTTGATTTTTCACGGAAATCGAAAATTTCAAAAAAGTTTTCTAAGCATGCCAATTGAAAGTATACGTCCTTTTGAACATGCTGTGCAAATTTTTCCGAAAACAAGCCACGTTTATGGGAGATATCGACCATCAAAGTGGCTGAAGAAATCATTTTTCGCACAAGAAAAAACCGTGGGTTAACCATCGTTGATTTTTCACTTAAACGTCAAAAGTCATAAAATTTTTTTAAGCATGCTTATCAAAAGTATACGTCTTTCCTGTACATGCTGTGCAAATTTTTCCGAAAACAAGCCACGTTTATGGGAGATATCGACTATCAAAGTGGCAGAAGAATTCATTTTTCGTCAAAAAAAAAACCATGGGTTAACCATCGTTGATTTTTCACGGAAATCGAAAATTTCAAAAAAGTTTTCTAAGCATGCCAATTGAAAGTATACGTCCTTTTGAACATGCTGTGCAAATTTTTCCGAAAACAAGCCACGTTTATGGGAGATATCGACTATCAAAGTGGCAGAAGAAATCATTTTTCGTCAAAAAAAAAACCATGGGTTAACCATCGTTGATTTTTCACAAAAATCGAAAATTTCAAAAAAGTTTTCTAAGCATGCCAATTGAAAGTATACGTCCTTTAGAACATGCTGTGCAAATTTTTCCGAAAACAAGCCACGTTTATGGGAGATATCGACCATCAAAGTGGCAGAAGAAATCATTTTTCGCACAAGAAAAAACCGTGGGTTAACCATCGTTGATTTTTCACGGAAATCAAAAATTTCAAAAAAGTTTTCTAAGCATGCCAATTGAAAGTATACGTCCTTTTGTACATGCTGTGCAAATTTTTCCGAAAACAAGCCACGTTTATGGGAGATATCGACCATCAAAGTGGCAGAAGAAATCATTTTTCGCACAAGAAAAAACCGTGGGTTAACCATCGTTGATTTTTCACGGAAATCGAAAATTTCAAAAAAGTTTTCTAAGCATGCCAATTGAAAGTATACGTCCTTTTGTACATGCTGTGCCAATTTTTCCGAAAACAAGCCACGTTTATGGGAGATATCGACCATCAAAGTGGCAGAAGAAATCATTTTTCGCACAAGAAAAAACCGTGGGTTAACCATCGTTGATTTTTCACGATAACGTCAAAAGTCATAAAATTTTTTTAAGCACGCTTATCAAAAGTATACGTTTTTCCTGTACATATTGTGCAAATTTTCCGAAAACAAGCCACGTTTATGGAGATATCGTCTATCAAAGTGGCAGAAGAAATCATTTTTCGTCAAAAAAAAAACCATGGGTTAACCATCGTTGATTTTTCACAAAAATCGAAAATTTCAAAAAAGTTTTCTAAGCATGCCAATTGAAAGTATACGTCCTTTTGAACATGCTGTGCAAATTTTTCCGAAAACAAGCCACGTTTATGGGAGATATCGACTATCAAAGTGGCAGAAGAAATCATTTTTCGTCAAAAAAAAAACCATGGGTTAACCATCGTTGATTTTTCACAAAAATCGAAAATTTCAAAAAAGTTTTCTAAGCATGCCAATTGAAAGTATACGTCCTTTAGAACATGCTGTGCAAATTTTTCCGAAAACAAGCCACGTTTATGGGAGATATCGACCATCAAAGTGGCAGAAGAAATCATTTTTCGCACAAGAAAAAACCGTGGGTTAACCATCGTTGATTTTTCACGGAAATCAAAAATTTCAAAAAAGTTTTCTAAGCATGCCAATTGAAAGTATACGTCCTTTTGTACATGCTGTGCAAATTTTTCCGAAAACAAGCCACGTTTATGGGAGATATCGACCATCAAAGTGGCAGAAGAAATCATTTTCCGCACAAGAAAAAACCGTGGGTTAACCATCGTTGATTTTTCACGGAAATCGAAAATTTCAAAAAAGTTTTCTAAGCATGCCAATTGAAAGTATACGTCCTTTTGTACATGCTGTGCAAATTTTTCCGAAAACAAGCCACGTTTATGGGAGATATCGACCATCAAAGTGGCAGAAGAAATCATTTTTCGCACAAGAAAAAACCGTGGGTTAACCATCGTTGATTTTTCACGGAAATCAAAAATTTCAAAAAAGTTTTCTAAGCATGCCAATTGAAAGTATACGTCCTTTTGTACATGCTGTGCAAATTTTTTCGAAAACAAGCCACGTTTATGGGAGATATCGACCATCAAAGTGGCAGAAGAAATCATTTTTCGCACAAGAAAAAACCGTGGGTTAACCATCGTTGATTTTTCACGGAAATCGAAAATTTCAAAAAAGTTTTCTAAGCATGCCAATTGAAAGAATACGTTCTTTTGTACATGCTGTGCCAATTTTTCCGAAAACAAGCCACGTTTATGGGAGATATCGACCATCAAAGTGGCAGAAGAAATCATTTTTCGCACAAGAAAAAACCGTGGGTTAACCATCGTTGATTTTTCACGGAAATCGAAAATTTCAAAAAAGTTTTCTAAGCATGCCAATTGAAAGTATACGTCCTTTTGTACATGCTGTGCCAATTTTTCCGAAAACAAGCCACGTTTATGGGAGATATCGACCATCAAAGTGGCAGAAGAAATCATTTTTCGCACAAGAAAAAACCGTGGGTTAACCATCGTTGATTTTTCACGGAAATCAAAAATTTCAAAAAAGTTTTCTAAGCATGCCAATTGAAAGTATACGTCCTTTTGTACATGCTGTGCAAATTTTTCCGAAAACAAGCCACGTTTATGGGAGATATCGACCATCAAAGTGGCAGAAGAAATCATTTTTCGTCAAAAAAAAAACCATGGGTTAACCATCGTTGATTTTTCACGGAAATCGAAAATTTCAAAAAAGTTTTCTAAGCATGCCAATTGAAAGTATACGTCCTTTTGAACATGCTGTGCAAATTTTTCCGAAAACAAGCCACGTTTATGGGAGATATCGACTATCAAAGTGGCAGAAGAATTCATTTTTCGTCAAAAAAAAAACCATGGGTTAACCATCGTTGATTTTTCACGGAAATCGAAAATTTCAAAAAAGTTTTCTAAGCATGCCAATTGAAAGTATACGTCCTTTTGAACATGCTGTGCAAATTTTTCCGAAAACAAGCCACGTTTATGGGAGATATCGACTATCAAAGTGGCAGAAGAAATCATTTTTCGTCAAAAAAAAAACCATGGGTTAACCATCGTTGATTTTTCACAAAAATCGAAAATTTCAAAAAAGTTTTCTAAGCATGCCAATTGAAAGTATACGTCCTTTTGAACATGCTGTGCAAATTTTTCCGAAAACAAGCCACGTTTATGGGAGATATCGACCATCAAAGTGGCTGAAGAAATCATTTTTCGCACAAGAAAAAACCGTGGGTTAACCATCGTTGATTTTTCACGAATACGTCAAAAGTCATAAAATTTTTTTAAGTATGCTTATCAAAAGTATGCGTCTTTCCTGTACATGCTGTGCAATTTTTTCCGAAAACTAGCCACGTTTATGGGAGATATCGACTATCAAAGTGGCAGAAGAATTCATTTTTCGTCAAAAAAAAAACCATGGGTTAACCATCGTTGATTTTTCACGGAAATCGAAAATTTCAAAAAAGTTTTCTAAGCATGCCAATTGAAAGTATACGTCCTTTTGAACATGCTGTGCAAATTTTTCCGAAAACAAGCCACGTTTATGGGAGATATCGACCATCAAAGTGGCTGAAGAAATCATTTTTCGCACAAGAAAAAACCGTGGGTTAACCATCGTTGATTTTTCACGAAAACGTCATAAGTCATAAAATTTTTTTAAGCATGCTTATCAAAAGTATACGTCTTTCCTGTACATGCTGTGCAAATTTTTCCAACAACAAGCCACGTTTATGGGAGATATCGACTATCAAAGTGGCAGAAGAATTCATTTTTCGTCAAAAAAAAAACCATGGGTTAACCATCGTTGATTTTTCACGGATATCGAAAATTTCAAAAAAGTTTTCTAAGCATGCCAATTGAAAGTATACGTCCTTTTGAACATGCTGTGCAAATTTTTCCGAAAACAAGCCACGTTTATGGGAGATATCGACTATCAAAGTGGCAGAAGAAATCATTTTTCGTCAAAAAAAAAACCATGGGTTAACCATCGTTGATTTTTCACGGAAATCGAAAATTTCAAAAAAGTTTTCTAAGCATGCCAATTGAAAGTATACGTCCTTTTGAACATGCTGTGCAAATTTTTCCGAAAACAAGCCACGTTTATGGGAGATATCGACCATCAAAGTGGCTGAAGAAATCATTTTTCGCACAAGAAAAAACCGTGGGTTAACCATCGTTGATTTTTCACTTAAACGTCAAAAGTCATAAAATTTTTTTAAGCATGCTTATCAAAAGTATACGTCTTTCCTGTACATGCTGTGCAAATTTTTCCGAAAACAAGCCACGTTTATGGGAGATATCGACTATCAAAGTGGCAGAAGAATTCATTTTTCGTCAAAAAAAAAACCATGGGTTAACCATCGTTGATTTTTCACGGAAATCGAAAATTTCAAAAAAGTTTTCTAAGCATGCCAATTGAAAGTATACGTCCTTTTGAACATGCTGTGCAAATTTTTCCGAAAACAAGCCACGTTTATGGGAGATATCGACTATCAAAGTGGCAGAAGAAATCATTTTTCCTCAAAAAAAAAACCATGGGTTAACCATCGTTGATTTTTCACGGAAATCAAAAATTTCAAAAAAGTTTTCTAAGCATGCCAATTGAAAGTATACGTCCTTTTGAACATGCTGTGCAAATTTTTCCGAAAACAAGCCACGTTTATGGGAGATATCGACCATCAAAGTGGCTGAAGAAATCATTTTTCGCACAAGAAAAAACCGTGGGTTAACCATCGTTGATTTTTCACTTAAACGTCAAAAGTCATAAAATTTTTTTAAGCATGCTTATCAAAAGTATACGTCTTTCCTGTACATGCTGTGCAAATTTTTCCGAAAACAAGCCACGTTTATGGGAGATATCGACTATCAAAGTGGCAGAAGAATTCATTTTTCGTCAAAAAAAAAACCATGGGTTAACCATCGTTGATTTTTCACGGAAATCGAAAATTTCAAAAAAGTTTTCTAAGCATGCCAATTGAAAGTATACGTCCTTTTGAACATGCTGTGCAAATTTTTCCGAAAACAAGCCACGTTTATGGGAGATATCGACCATCAAAGTGGCAGAAGAAATCATTTTTCGCACAAGAAAAAACCGTGGGTTAACCATCGTTGATTTTTCACGATAACGTCAAAAGTCATAAAATTTTTTTAAGCATGCTAATCAAAAGTATACGTCTTTCCTGTACATGCTGTGCAAATTTTTCCGAAAACAAGCCACGTTTATGGGAGTTATCGACCATCAAAGTGGCAGAAGAAATCATTTTTCGTCAAAAAAAAAAACCATGGGTTAACCATCGTTGATTTTTCACGAAAACGTCAAAAGTCATAAAATTTTTTTAAGCATGCTTATCAAAAGTATACGTCTTTCCTGTACATGCTGTGCAAATTTTTCCGAAAACAAGCCACGTTTATGGGAGATATCGACTATCAAAGTGGCAGAAGAATTCATTTTTCGTCAAAAAAAAAACCATGGGTTAACCATCGTTGATTTTTCACGGAAATCGAAAATTTCAAAAAAGTTTTCTAAGCATGCCAATTGAAAGTATACGTCCTTTTGTACATGCTGTGCAAATTTTTCCGAAAACAAGCCACATTTATGGGAGATATCGACCATCAAAGTGGTAGAAGAAATCATTTTTCGCACAAGAAAAAACCGTGGGTTAACCATCGTTGATTTTTCACGGAAATCGAAAATTTCAAAAAAGTATTCTAAGCATGCCAATTGAAAGAAAACGTCTTTCCTGTACAAGCTGTGCAAATTTTTCCGGAAACAAGCCACGTTTATGGGAGATATCGACCATCAAAGTGGCAGAAGAAATCATTTTTCGCACAAGAAAAAACCGTGGGTTAACCATCGTTGATTTTTCACGGAAATCGAAAATTTCAAAAAAGTTTTCTAAGCATGCCAATTGAAAGTATACGTCCTTTTGTACATGCTGTGCAAATTTTTCCGAAAACAAGCCACATTTATGGGAGATATCGACCATCAAAGTGGTAGAAGAAATCATTTTTCGCACAAGAAAAAACCGTGGGTTAACCATCGTTGATTTTTCACGAAAACGTCAAAAGTCATAAAATTTTTTTAAGCATGCTTATCAAAAGTATACGTCTTTCCTGTACATGCTGTGCAAATTTTTCCGAAAACAAGCCACGTTTATGGGAGATATCGACTATCAAATTGGCAGAAGAAATCATTTTTCGTCAAAAAAAAAACCATGGGTTAACCATCGTTGATTTTTCACGGAAATCGAAAATTTCAAAAAAGTTTTCTAAGCATACCAATTGAAAGTATAAGTCCTTTTGTACAAGCTGTGCAAATTTTCCGAAAACAAGCCTCGTTTATGGGAGATATCGTCTATCAAAGGGGCAGAAGAAATCATTTTTCGTCAAAAAAAAAACCATGGGTTAACCATCGTTGATTTTTCACGAAAACGTCAAAAGTCATAAAATTTTTTTAAGCATGTTTATCAAAAGTATACGTCTTTCCTGTACATGCTGTGCAATTTTTTCCGAAAACAAGCCACGTTTATGGGAGATATCGACTATCAAAGTGGCAGAAGAATTCATTTTTCGTCAAAAAAAAAACCATGGGTTAACCATCGTTGATTTTTCACGGAAATCGAAAATTTCAAAAAAGTTTTCTAAGCATGCCAATTGAAAGTATACGTCCTTTTGAACATGCTGTGCAAATTTTTCCGAAAACAAGCCACGTTTATGGGAGATATCGACCATCAAAGTGGCTGAAGAAATCATTTTTCGCACAAGAAAAAACCGTGGGTTAACCATCGTTGATTTTTCACGAAAACGTCAAAAGTCATAAAATTTTTTTAAGCATGCTTATCAAAAGTATACGTCTTTCCTGTACATGCTGTGCAAATTTTTCCGACAACAAGCCACGTTTATGGGAGATATCGACTATCAAAGTGGCAGAAGAATTCATTTTTCGTCAAAAAAAAAACCATGGGTTAACCATCGTTGATTTTTCACGGATATCGAAAATTTCAAAAAAGTTTTCTAAGCATGCCAATTGAAAGTATACGTCCTTTTGAACATGCTGTGCAAATTTTTCCGAAAACAAGCCACGTTTATGGGAGATATCGACTATCAAAGTGGCAGAAGAAATCATTTTTCGTCAAAAAAAAAACCATGGGTTAACCATCGTTGATTTTTCACGGAAATCGAAAATTTCAAAAAAGTTTTCTAAGCATGCCAATTGAAAGTATACGTCCTTTTGAACATGCTGTGCAAATTTTTCCGAAAACAAGCCACGTTTATGGGAGATATCGACCATCAAAGTGGCTGAAGAAATCATTTTTCGCACAAGAAAAAACCGTGGGTTAACCATCGTTGATTTTTCACTTAAACGTCAAAAGTCATAAAATTTTTTTAAGCATGCTTATCAAAAGTATACGTCTTTCCTGTACATGCTGTGCAAATTTTTCCGAAAACAAGCCACGTTTATGGGAGATATCGACTATCAAAGTGGCAGAAGAATTCATTTTTCGTCAAAAAAAAAACCATGGGTTAACCATCGTTGATTTTTCACGGAAATCGAAAATTTCAAAAAAGTTTTCTAAGCATGCCAATTGAAAGTATACGTCCTTTTGAACATGCTGTGCAAATTTTTCCGAAAACAAGCCACGTTTATGGGAGATATCGACTATCAAAGTGGCAGAAGAAATCATTTTTCGTCAAAAAAAAAACCATGGGTTAACCATCGTTGATTTTTCACAAAAATCGAAAATTTCAAAAAAGTTTTCTAAGCATGCCAATTGAAAGTATACGTCCTTTAGAACATGCTGTGCAAATTTTTCCGAAAACAAGCCACGTTTATGGGAGATATCGACCATCAAAGTGGCAGAAGAAATCATTTTTCGCACAAGAAAAAACCGTGGGTTAACCATCGTTGATTTTTCACGGAAATCAAAAATTTCAAAAAAGTTTTCTAAGCATGCCAATTGAAAGTATACGTCCTTTTGTACATGCTGTGCAAATTTTTCCGAAAACAAGCCACGTTTATGGGAGATATCGACCATCAAAGTGGCAGAAGAAATCATTTTTCGCACAAGAAAAAACCGTGGGTTAACCATCGTTGATTTTTCACGGAAATCGAAAATTTCAAAAAAGTTTTCTAAGCATGCCAATTGAAAGTATACGTCCTTTTGTACATGCTGTGCCAATTTTTCCGAAAACAAGCCACGTTTATGGGAGATATCGACCATCAAAGTGGCAGAAGAAATCATTTTTCGCACAAGAAAAAACCGTGGGTTAACCATCGTTGATTTTTCACGATAACGTCAAAAGTCATAAAATTTTTTTAAGCACGCTTATCAAAAGTATACGTTTTTCCTGTACATATTGTGCAAATTTTCCGAAAACAAGCCACGTTTATGGAGATATCGTCTATCAAAGTGGCAGAAGAAATCATTTTTCGTCAAAAAAAAAACCATGGGTTAACCATCGTTGATTTTTCACGAAAACGTCAAAAGTCATAAAATTTTTTTAAGCATGCTAATCAAAAGTATACGTCTTTCCTGTACATGCTGTGCAAATTTTTCCGAAAACAAGCCACGTTTATGGGAGTTATCGACCATCAAAGTGGCAGAAGAAATCATTTTTCGTCAAAAAAAAAAAACCATGGGTTAACCATCGTTGATTTTTCACGGAAATCGAAAATTTCAAAAAAGTTTTCTAAGCATGCCAATTGAAAGTATACGTCCTTTTGTACATGCTGTGCAAATTTTTCCGAAAACAAGCCACGTTTATGGGAGATATCGACCATCAAAGTGGCAGAAGAAATCATTTTTCGCACAAGAAAAAACCGTGGGTTAACCATCGTTGATTTTTCACGGAAATCAAAAATTTCAAAAAAGTTTTCTAAGCATGCCAATTGAAAGTATACGTCCTTTTGTACATGCTGTGCAAATTTTTCCGAAAACAAGCCACGTTTATGGGAGATATCGACCATCAAAGTGGCAGAAGAAATCATTTTTCGCACAAGAAAAAACCGTGGGTTAACCATCGTTGATTTTTCACGGAAATCGAAAATTTCAAAAAAGTTTTCTAAGCATGCCAATTGAAAGTATACGTCCTTTTGTACATGCTGTGCAAATTTTTCCGAAAACAAGCCACGTTTATGGGAGATATCGACCATCAAAGTGGCAGAAGAAATCATTTTTCGCACAAGAAAAAACCGTGGGTTAACCATCGTTGATTTTTCACGGAAATCAAAAATTTCAAAAAAGTTTTCTAAGCATGCCAATTGAAAGTATACGTCCTTTTGTACATGCTGTGCAAATTTTTTCGAAAACAAGCCACGTTTATGGGAGATATCGACCATCAAAGTGGCAGAAGAAATCATTTTTCGCACAAGAAAAAACCGTGGGTTAACCATCGTTGATTTTTCACGGAAATCGAAAATTTCAAAAAAGTTTTCTAAGCATGCCAATTGAAAGAATACGTTCTTTTGTACATGCTGTGCCAATTTTTCCGAAAACAAGCCACGTTTATGGGAGATATCGACCATCAAAGTGGCAGAAGAAATCATTTTTCGCACAAGAAAAAACCGTGGGTTAACCATCGTTGATTTTTCACGGAAATCGAAAATTTCAAAAAAGTTTTCTAAGCATGCCAATTGAAAGTATACGTCCTTTTGTACATGCTGTGCCAATTTTTCCGAAAACAAGCCACGTTTATGGGAGATATCGACCATCAAAGTGGCAGAAGAAATCATTTTTCGCACAAGAAAAAACCGTGGGTTAACCATCGTTGATTTTTCACGGAAATCAAAAATTTCAAAAAAGTTTTCTAAGCATGCCAATTGAAAGTATACGTCCTTTTGTACATGCTGTGCAAATTTTTTTGAAAACAAGCCACGTTTATGGGAGATATCGACCATCAAAGTGGCAGAAGAAATCATTTTTCGTCAAAAAAAAAACCATGGGTTAACCATCGTTGATTTTTCACGGAAATCGAAAATTTCAAAAAAGTTTTCTAAGCATGCCAATTGAAAGTATACGTCCTTTTGAACATGCTGTGCAAATTTTTCCGAAAACAAGCCACGTTTATGGGAGATATCGACTATCAAAGTGGCAGAAGAAATCATTTTTCGTCAAAAAAAAAACCATGGGTTAACCATCGTTGATTTTTCACGGAAATCGAAAATTTCAAAAAAGTTTTCTAAGCATGCCAATTGAAAGTATACGTCCTTTTGAACATGCTGTGCAAATTTTTCCGAAAACAAGCCACGTTTATGGGAGATATCGACTATCAAAGTGGCAGAAGAAATCATTTTTCGTCAAAAAAAAAACCATGGGTTAACCATCGTTGATTTTTCACAAAAATCGAAAATTTCAAAAAAGTTTTCTAAGCATGCCAATTGAAAGTATACGTCCTTTTGAACATGCTGTGCAAATTTTTCCGAAAACAAGCCACGTTTATGGGAGATATCGACCATCAAAGTGGCTGAAGAAATCATTTTTCGCACAAGAAAAAACCGTGGGTTAACCATCGTTGATTTTTCACGAATACGTCAAAAGTCATAAAATTTTTTTAAGTATGCTTATCAAAAGTATACGTCTTTCCTGTACATGCTGTGCAATTTTTTCCGAAAACAAGCCACGTTTATGGGAGATATCGACTATCAAAGTGGCAGAAGAATTCATTTTTCGTCAAAAAAAAAACCATGGGTTAACCATCGTTGATTTTTCACGGAAATCGAAAATTTCAAAAAAGTTTTCTAAGCATGCCAATTGAAAGTATACGTCCTTTTGAACATGCTGTGCAAATTTTTCCGAAAACAAGCCACGTTTATGGGAGATATCGACCATCAAAGTGGCTGAAGAAATCATTTTTCGCACAAGAAAAAACCGTGGGTTAACCATCGTTGATTTTTCACGAAAACGTCAAAAGTCATAAAATTTTTTTAAGCATGCTTATCAAAAGTATACGTCTTTCCTGTACATGCTGTGCAAATTTTTCCGACAACAAGCCACGTTTATGGGAGATATCGACTATCAAAGTGGCAGAAGAATTCATTTTTCGTCAAAAAAAAAACCATGGGTTAACCATCGTTGATTTTTCACGGATATCGAAAATTTCAAAAAAGTTTTCTAAGCATGCCAATTGAAAGTATACGTCCTTTTGAACATGCTGTGCAAATTTTTCCGAAAACAAGCCACGTTTATGGGAGATATCGACTATCAAAGTGGCAGAAGAAATCATTTTTCGTCAAAAAAAAAAACCATGGGTTAACCATCGTTGATTTTTCACGAAAACGTCAAAAGTCATAAAATTTTTTTTAGCATGCTTATCAAAAGTATACGTCTTTCCTGTACATGCTGTGCAAATTTTTCTGAAAACAAGCCACGTTTATGGGAGATATCGACTATCAAAGTGGCAGAAGAAATCATTTTTCGTCAAAAAAAAAAAACCATGGGTTAACCATCGTTGATTTTTCACGGAAATCGAAAATTTCAAAAAAGTTTTCTAAGCATGCCAATTGAAAGTATACGTCCTTTTGTACATGCTGTGCAAATTTTTCCGAAAACAAGCCACGTTTATGGGAGATATCGACTATCAAAGTGGCAGAAGAAATCATTTTTCGTCAAAAAAAAAACCATGGGTTAACCATCGTTGATTTTTCACAAAAATCGAAAATTTCAAAAAAGTTTTCTAAGCATGCCAATTGAAAGTATACGTCCTTTTGAACATGCTGTGCAAATTTTTCCGAAAACAAGCCACGTTTATGGGAGATATCGACCATCAAAGTGGCTGAAGAAATCATTTTTCGCACAAGAAAAAACCGTGGGTTAACCATCGTTGATTTTTCACGGAAATCAAAAATTTCAAAAAAGTTTTCTAAGCATGCCAATTGAAAGTATAAGTCCTTTTGTACAAGCTGTGCAAATTTTCCGAAAACAAGCCTCGTTTATGGGAGATATCGTCTATCAAAGGGGCAGAAGAAATCATTTTTCGTCAAAAAAAAAACCATGGGTTAACCATCGTTGATTTTTCACGAAAACGTCAAAAGTCATAAAATTTTTTTAAGCATGTTTATCAAAAGTATACGTCTTTCCTGTACATGCTGTGCAATTTTTTCCGAAAACAAGCCACGTTTATGGGAGATATCGACTATCAAAGTGGCAGAAGAATTCATTTTTCGTCAAAAAAAAAACCATGGGTTAACCATCGTTGATTTTTCACGGAAATCGAAAATTTCAAAAAAGTTTTCTAAGCATGCCAATTGAAAGTATACGTCCTTTTGAACATGCTGTGCAAATTTTTCCGAAAACAAGCCACGTTTATGGGAGATATCGACCATCAAAGTGGCTGAAGAAATCATTTTTCGCACAAGAAAAAACCGTGGGTTAACCATCGTTGATTTTTCACGAAAACGTCAAAAGTCATAAAATTTTTTTAAGCATGCTTATCAAAAGTATACGTCTTTCCTGTACATGCTGTGCAAATTTTTCCGACAACAAGCCACGTTTATGGGAGATATCGACTATCAAAGTGGCAGAAGAATTCATTTTTCGTCAAAAAAAAAACCATGGGTTAACCATCGTTGATTTTTCACGGATATCGAAAATTTCAAAAAAGTTTTCTAAGCATGCCAATTGAAAGTATACGTCCTTTTGAACATGCTGTGCAAATTTTTCCGAAAACAAGCCACGTTTATGGGAGATATCGACTATCAAAGTGGCAGAAGAAATCATTTTTCGTCAAAAAAAAAACCATGGGTTAACCATCGTTGATTTTTCACGGAAATCGAAAATATCAAAAAAGTTTTCTAAGCATGCCAATTGAAAGTATACGTCCTTTTGAACATGCTGTGCAAATTTTTCCGAAAACAAGCCACGTTTATGGGAGATATCGACCATCAAAGTGGCTGAAGAAATCATTTTTCGCACAAGAAAAAACCGTGGGTTAACCATCGTTGATTTTTCACTTAAACGTCAAAAGTCATAAAATTTTTTTAAGCATGCTTATCAAAAGTATACGTCTTTCCTGTACATGCTGTGCAAATTTTTCCGAAAACAAGCCACGTTTATGGGAGATATCGACTATCAAAGTGGCAGAAGAATTCATTTTTCGTCAAAAAAAAAACCATGGGTTAACCATCGTTGATTTTTCACGGAAATCGAAAATTTCAAAAAAGTTTTCTAAGCATGCCAATTGAAAGTATACGTCCTTTTGAACATGCTGTGCAAATTTTTCCGAAAACAAGCCACGTTTATGGGAGATATCGACTATCAAAGTGGCAGAAGAAATCATTTTTCGTCAAAAAAAAAACCATGGGTTAACCATCGTTGATTTTTCACAAAAATCGAAAATTTCAAAAAAGTTTTCTAAGCATGCCAATTGAAAGTATACGTCCTTTTGAACATGCTGTGCAAATTTTTCCGAAAACAAGCCACGTTTATGGGAGATATCGACCATCAAAGTGGCTGAAGAAATCATTTTTCGCACAAGAAAAAACCGTGGGTTAACCATCGTTGATTTTTCACGAATACGTCAAAAGTCATAAAATTTTTTTAAGTATGCTTATCAAAAGTATACGTCTTTCCTGTACATGCTGTGCAATTTTTTCCGAAAACAAGCCACGTTTATGGGAGATATCGACTATCAAAGTGGCAGAAGAATTCATTTTTCGTCAAAAAAAAAACCATGGGTTAACCATCGTTGATTTTTCACGGAAATCGAAAATTTCAAAAAAGTTTTCTAAGCATGCCAATTGAAAGTATACGTCCTTTTGAACATGCTGTGCAAATTTTTCCGAAAACAAGCCACGTTTATGGGAGATATCGACCATCAAAGTGGCTGAAGAAATCATTTTTCGCACAAGAAAAAACCGTGGGTTAACCATCGTTGATTTTTCACGAAAACGTCAAAAGTCATAAAATTTTTTTAAGCATGCTTATCAAAAGTATACGTCTTTCCTGTACATGCTGTGCAAATTTTTCCGACAACAAGCCACGTTTATGGGAGATATCGACTATCAAAGTGGCAGAAGAATTCATTTTTCGTCAAAAAAAAAACCATGGGTTAACCATCGTTGATTTTTCACGGATATCGAAAATTTCAAAAAAGTTTTCTAAGCATGCCAATTGAAAGTATACGTCCTTTTGAACATGCTGTGCAAATTTTTCCGAAAACAAGCCACGTTTATGGGAGATATCGACTATCAAAGTGGCAGAAGAAATCATTTTTCGTCAAAAAAAAAACCATGGGTTAACCATCGTTGATTTTTCACGGAAATCGAAAATTTCAAAAAAGTTTTCTAAGCATGCCAATTGAAAGTATACGTCCTTTAGAACATGCTGTGCAAATTTTTCCGAAAACAAGCCACGTTTATGGGAGATATCGACCATCAAAGTGGCTGAAGAAATCATTTTTCGCACAAGAAAAAACCGTGGGTTAACCATCGTTGATTTTTCACGAATACGTCAAAAGTCATAAAATTTTTTTAAGTATGCTTATCAAAAGTATACGTCTTTCCTGTACATGCTGTGCAAATTTTTCCGAAAACAAGCCACGTTTATGGGAGATATCGACCATCAAAGTGGCTGAAGAAATCATTTTTCGCACAAGAAAAAACCGTGGGTTAACCATCGATGATTTTTCACGAAAACGTCAAAAGTCATAAAATTTTTTTAAGCATGCTTATCAAAAGTATACATCTTTCCTGTACATGCTGTGCAAATTTTTTCGAAAACAAGCCAGGTTTATGGGAGATATCGACTATCAAAGTGGCAGAAGAATTCATTTTTCGTCAAAAAAAAAACCATGGGTTAACCATCGTTGATTTTTCACGAAAACGTCAAAAGTCATAAATTTTTTTTAAGCATGTTTATCAAAAGTATACGTCTTTCCTGTCTATGCTGTGCAATTTTTTCCGAAAACAAGCCACGTTTATGGGAGATATCGACTATCAAAGTGGCAGAAGAATTCATTTTTCGTCAAAAAAAAAACCATGGGTTAACCATCGTTGATTTTTCACGGAAATCGAAAATTTCAAAAAAGTTTTCTAAGCATGCCAATTGAAAGTATACGTCCTTTTGAACATGCTGTGCAAATTTTTCCGAAAACAAGCCACGTTTATGGGAGATATCGACCATCAAAGTGGCTGAAGAAATCATTTTTCGCACAAGAAAAAACCGTGGGTTAACCATCGTTGATTTTTCACGAAAACGTCAAAAGTCATAAAATTTTTTTAAGCATGCTTATCAAAAGTATACATCTTTCCTGTACATGCTGTGCAAATTTTTTCGAAAACAAGCCACGTTTATGGGAGATATCGACTATCAAAGTGGCAGAAGAATTCATTTTTCGTCAAAAAAAAAACCATGGGTTAACAATCGTTGATTTTTCACGAAAACGTCAAAAGTCATAAATTTTTTTTAAGCAAGCTTATCAAAAGTATACGTCTTTCCTGTCTATGCTGTGCAATTTTTTCCGAAAACAAGCCACGTTTATGGGAGATATCGACTATCAAAGTGGCAGAAGAATTCATTTTTCGTCAAAAAAAAAACCATGGGTTAACCATCGTTGATTTTTCACGGAAATCGAAAATTTCAAAAAAGTTTTCTAAGCATGCCAATTGAAAGTATAAGTCCTTTTGTACAAGCTGTGCAAATTTTCCGAAAACAAGCCTCGTTTATGGGAGATATCGTCTATCAAAGGGGCAGAAGAAATCATTTTTCGTCAAAAAAAAAACCATGGGTTAACCATCGTTGATTTTTCACGAAAACGTCAAAAGTCATAAAATTTTTTTAAGCATGTTTATCAAAAGTATACGTCTTTCCTGTACATGCTGTGCAATTTTTTCCGAAAACAAGCCACGTTTATGGGAGATATCGACTATCAAAGTGGCAGAAGAATTCATTTTTCGTCAAAAAAAAAACCATGGGTTAACCATCGTTGATTTTTCACGGAAATCGAAAATTTCAAAAAAGTTTTCTAAGCATGCCAATTGAAAGTATACGTCCTTTAGAACATGCTGTGCAAATTTTTCCGAAAACAAGCCACGTTTATGGGAGATATCGACCATCAAAGTGGCTGAAGAAATCATTTTTCGCACAAGAAAAAACCGTGGGTTAACCATCGTTGATTTTTCACGAATACGTCAAAAGTCATAAAATTTTTTTAAGTATGCTTATCAAAAGTATACGTCTTTCCTGTACATGCTGTGCAAATTTTTCCGAAAACAAGCCACGTTTATGGGAGATATCGACCATCAAAGTGGCTGAAGAAATCATTTTTCGCACAAGAAAAAACCGTGGGTTAACCATCGATGATTTTTCACGAAAACGTCAAAAGTCATAAAATTTTTTTTAAGCATGCTTATCAAAAGTATACATCTTTCCTGTACATGCTGTGCAAATTTTTTCGAAAACAAGCCAGGTTTATGGGAGATATCGACTATCAAAGTGGCAGAAGAATTCATTTTTCGTCAAAAAAAAAACCATGGGTTAACCATCGTTGATTTTTCACGAAAACGTCAAAAGTCATAAATTTTTTTTAAGCATGTTTATCAAAAGTATACGTCTTTCCTGTCTATGCTGTGCAATTTTTTCCGAAAACAAGGCACGTTTATGGGAGATATCGACTATCAAAGTGGCAGAAGAATTCATTTTTCGTCAAAAAAAAAACCATGGGTTAACCATCGTTGATTTTTCACGGAAATCGAAAATTTCAAAAAAGTTTTCTAAGCATGCCAATTGAAAGTATACGTCCTTTTGAACATGCTGTGCAAATTTTTCCGAAAACAAGCCACGTTTATGGGAGATATCGACTATCAAAGTGGCAGAAGAAATCATTTTTCGTCAAAAAAAAAACCATGGGTTAACCATCGTTGATTTTTCACAAAAATCGAAAATTTCAAAAAAGTTTTCTAAGCATGCCAATTGAAAGTATACGTCCTTTAGAACATGCTGTGCAAATTTTTCCGAAAACAAGCCACGTTTATGGGAGATATCGACCATCAAAGTGGCTGAAGAAATCATTTTTCGCACAAGAAAAAACCGTGGGTTAACCATCGTTGATTTTTCACGAATACGTCAAAAGTCATAAAATTCTTTAAGCATGCTTATCAAAAGTATACGTCTTTCCTGTCTATGCTGTGCAATTTTTTCCGAAAACAAGCCACGTTTATGGGAGATATCGACTATCAAAGTGGCAGAAGAATTCATTTTTCGTCAAAAAAAAAACCATGGGTTAACCATCGTTGATTTTTCACGGAAATCGAAAATTTAAAAAAAAATTTCTAAGCATGCCAATTGAAAGTATACGTCCTTTTGAACATGCTGTGCAAATTTTTCCGAAAACAAGCCACGTTTATGGGAGATATCGACCATCAAAGTGGCTGAAGAAATCATTTTTCGCACAAGAAAAAACCGTGGGTTAACCATCGTTGATTTTTCACGAAAACGTCAAAAGTCATAAAATTTTTTTAAGCATGCTTATCAAAAGTATACGTCTTTCCTGTCTATGCTGTGCAATTTTTTCCGAAAACAAGCCACGTTTATGGGAGATATCGACTATCAAAGTGGCAGAAGAATTCATTTTTCGTCAAAAAAAAAACCATGGGTTAACCATCGTTGATTTTTCACGGAAATCGAAAATTTCAAAAAAGTTTTCTAAGCATGCCAATTGAAAGTATACGTCCTTTTGAACATGCTGTGCAAATTTTTCCGAAAACAAGCCACGTTTATGGGAGATATCGACTATCAAAGTGGCAGAAGAAATCATTTTTCGTCAAAAAAAAAACCATGGGTTAACCATCGTTGATTTTTCACAAAAATCGAAAATTTCAAAAAAGTTTTCTAAGCATGCCAATTGAAAGTATACGTCCTTTAGAACATGCTGTGCAATTTTTTCCGAAAACAAGCCACGTTTATGGGAGATATCGACCATCAAAGTGGCTGAAGAAATCATTTTTCGCACAAGAAAAAACCGTGGGTTAACCATCGTTGATTTTTCACTTAAACGTCAAAAGTCATAAAATTTTTTTAAGCATGCTTATCAAAAGTATACGTTCTTCCTGTACATGCTGTGCAAATTTTTCCGAAAACAAGCCACGTTTATGGGAGATATCGACTATCAAAGTGGCAGAAGAATTCATTTTTCGTCAAAAAAAAAACCATGGGTTAACCATCGTTGATTTTTCACGGAAATCGAAAATTTCAAAAAAGTTTTCTAAGCATGCCAATTGAAAGTATACGTCCTTTTGAACATGCTGTGCAAATTTTTCCGAAAACAAGCCACGTTTATGGGAGATATCGACCATCAAAGTGGCTGAAGAAATCATTTTTCGCACAAGAAAAAACCGTGGGTTAACCATCGTTGATTTTTCACGAAAACGTCAAAAGTCATAAAATTTTTTTAAGCATGCTTATCAAAAGTATACGTCTTTCCTGTCTATGCTGTGCAATTTTTTCCGAAAACAAGCCACGTTTATGGGAGATATCGACTATCAAAGTGGCAGAAGAATTCATTTTTCGTCAAAAAAAAAACCATGGGTTAACCATCGTTGATTTTTCACGGAAATCGAAAATTTCAAAAAAGTTTTCTAAGCATGCCAATTGAAAGTATACGTCCTTTTGAACATGCTGTGCAAATTTTTCCGAAAACAAGCCACGTTTATGGGAGATATCGACTATCAAAGTGGCAGAAGAAATCATTTTTCGCACAAGAAAAAACCGTGGGTTAACCATCGTTGATTTTTCACGGAAATCAAAAATTTCAAAAAAGTTTTCTAAGCATGCCAATTGAAAGTATACGTCCTTTTGAACATGCTGTGCAAATTTTTCCGAAAACAAGCCACGTTTATGGGAGATATCGACCATCAAAGTGGCTGAAGAAATCATTTTTCGCACAAGAAAAAACCGTGGGTTAACCATCGTTGATTTTTCACGAAAACGTCAAAAGTCATAAAATTTTTTTAAGCATGCTTATCAAAAGTATACATCTTTCCTGTACATGCTGTGCAAATTTTTCCGAAAACAAGCCACGTTTATGGGAGATATCGACCATCAAAGTGGCTGAAGAAATCATTTTTCGTCAAAAAAAAAACCATGGGTTAACCATCGTTGATTTTTCACGGAAATCGAAAATTTCAAAAAAGTTTTCTAAGCATGCCAATTGAAAGTATACGTCCTTTTGAACATGCTGTGCAAATTTTTCCGAAAACAAGCCACGTTTATGGGAGATATCGACCATCAAAGTGGCTGAAGAAATCATTTTTCGCACAAGAAAAAACCGTGGGTTAACCATCGTTGATTTTTCACGTAAACGTCAAAGGTCATTAAATTTTTTTAAGCATGCTTATCAAAAGTATACATCTTTCCTGTACATGCTGTGCAATTTTTTCCGAAAACAAGCCACGTTTATGGGAGATATCGACTATCAAAGTGGCAGAAGAATTCATTTTTCGTAAAAAAAAAAACCATGGGTTAACCATCGTTGATTTTTCACGGAAATCGAAAATTTCAAAAAAGTTTTCTAAGCATGCCAATTGAAAGTATACGTCTTTTGTACATGCTGTGCAAATTTTTTCGAAAACAAACCACGTTTATGGGAGATATCGACCATCAAAGTGGCTGAAGAAATCATTTTTCGCACAAGAAAAAACCGTGGGTTAACCATCGTTGATTTTTCACGAAAACGTCAAAAGTCATAAAATTTTTTTAAGCATGCTTATCAAAAGTATACATCTTTCCTGTACATGCTGTGCAAATTTTTTCGAAAACAAGCCACGTTTATGGGAGATATCGACTATCAAAGTGGCAGAAGAATTCATTTTTCGTCAAAAAAAAAACCATGGGTTAACCATCGTTGATTTTTCACGAAAACGTCAAAAGTCATAAAATTTTTTTAAGCATGCTTATCAAAAGTATACATCTTTCCTGTACATGCTGTGCAAATTTTTCCGAAAACAAGCCACGTTTATGGGAGATATCGACCATCAAAGTGGCTGAAGAAATCATTTTTCGTCAAAAAAAAAACCATGGGTTAACCATCGTTGATTTTTCACGGAAATCGAAAATTTCAAAAAAGTTTTCTAAGCATGCCAATTGAAAGTATACGTCCTTTTGAACATGCTGTGCAAATTTATCCGAAAACAAGCCACGTTTATGGGAGATATCGACCATCAAAGTGGCTGAAGAAATCATTTTTCGCACAAGAAAAAACCGTGGGTTAACCATCGTTGATTTTTCACGAAAACGTCAAAAGTCATAAAATTTTTTTAAGCATGCTTATCAAAAGTATACGTCTTTCCTGTACATGCTGTGCAAATTTTTCCGAAAACAAGCCACGTTTATGGGAGATATCGAATATCAAAGTGGCAGAAGAAATCATTTTTCGTCAAAAAAAAAACCATGGGTTAACCATCGTTGATTTTTCACGGAAATCGAAAATTTCAAAAAAGTTTTCTAAGCATGCCAATTGAAAGTATAAGTCCTTTTGAACATGCTGTGCAAATTTTTCCGAAAACAAGCCACGTTTATGGGAGATATCGACTATCAAAGTGGCAGAAGAAATCATTTTTCGTCAAAAAAAAAACCATGGGTTAACCATCGTTGATTTTTCACAAAAATCGAAAATTTCAAAAAAGTTTTCTAAGCATGCCAATTGAAAGTATACGTCCTTTAGAACATGCTGTGCAAATTTTTCCGAAAACAAGCCACGTTTATGGGAGATATCGACCATCAAAGTGGCTGAAGAAATCATTTTTCGCACAAGAAAAAACCGTGGGTTAACCATCGTTGATTTTTCACGAATACGTCAAAAGTCATAAAATTTTTTTAAGTATGCTTATCAAAAGTATACGTCTTTCCTGTACATGCTGTGCAAATTTTTCCGAAAACAAGCCACGTTTATGGGAGATATCGACCATCAAAGTGGCTGAAGAAATCATTTTTCGCACAAGAAAAAACCGTGGGTTAACCATCGTTGATTTTTCACGAAAACGTCAAAAGTCATAAAATTTTTTTAAGCATGCTTATCAAAAGTATACATCTTTCCTGTACATGCTGTGCAAATTTTTCCGAAAACAAGCCACGTTTATGGGAGATATCGACCATCAAAGTGGCTGAAGAAATCATTTTTCGTCAAAAAAAAAACCATGGGTTAACCATCGTTGATTTTTCACGGAAATCGAAAATTTCAAAAAAGTTTTCTAAGCATGCCAATTGAAAGTATACGTCCTTTTGAACATGCTGTGCAAATTTATCCGAAAACAAGCCACGTTTATGGGAGATATCGACCATCAAAGTGGCTGAAGAAATCATTTTTCGCACAAGAAAAAACCGTGGGTTAACCATCGTTGATTTTTCACGAAAACGTCAAAAGTCATAAAATTTTTTTAAGCATGCTTATCAAAAGTATACGTCTTTCCTGTACATGCTGTGCAAATTTTTCCGAAAACAAGCCACGTTTATGGGAGATATCGAATATCAAAGTGGCAGAAGAAATCATTTTTCGTCAAAAAAAAAACCATGGGTTAACCATCGTTGATTTTTCACGGAAATCGAAAATTTCAAAAAAGTTTTCTAAGCATGCCAATTGAAAGTATAAGTCCTTTTGTACTTGCTGTGCAAATTTTTCCGAAAACAAGCCACGTTTATGGGAGATATCGACCATCAAAGTGGCAGAAGAAATCATTTTTCGCTCAAGAAAAAGCCGTGGGTTAACCATCGTTGATTTTTCACGTAAACGTCAAAGGTCATTAAATTTTTTTAAGCATGCTTATCAAAAGTATACATCTTTCCTGTACATGCTGTGAAATTTTTTCCGAAAACAAGCCACGTTTATGGGTGATATCGACTATCAAAGTGGCAGAAGAATTCATTTTTCGTCAAAAAAAAAACCATGGGTTAACCATCGTTGATTTTTCACGGAAATCGAAAATTTCAAAAAAGTTTTCTAAGCATGCCAATTGAAAGTATACGTCTTTTTGTACATGCTGTGCAAATTTTTTCGAAAACAAACCACGTTTATGGGAGATATCGACCATCAAAGTGGCTGAAGAAATCATTTTTCGCACAAGAAAAAACCGTGGGTTAACCATCGTTGATTTTTCACGAAAACGTCAAAAGTCATAAAATTTTTTTAAGCATGCTTATCAAAAGTATACGTCTTTCCTGTACATGCTGTGCAAATTTTTCCGAAAACAAGCCACGTTTATGGGAGATATCGAATATCAAAGTGGCAGAAGAAATCATTTTTCGTCAAAAAAAAAACCATGGGTTAACCATCGTTGATTTTTCACGGAAATCGAAAATTTCAAAAAAGTTTTCTAAGCATGCCAATTGAAAGTATAAGTCCATTTGTACTTGCTGTGCAAATTTTTCCGAAAACAAGCCACGTTTATGGGAGATATCGACCATCAAAGTGGCAGAAGAAATCATTTTTCGCACAAGAAAAAGCCGTGGGTTAACCATCGTTGATTTTTCACGTAAACGTCAAAGGTCATTAAATTTTTTTAAGCATGCTTATCAAAAGTATACATCTTTCCTGTACATGCTGTGCAATTTTTTCCGAAAACAAGCCACGTTTATGGGAGATATCGACTATCAAAGTGGCAGAAGAATTCATTTTTCGTCAAAAAAAAAACCATGGGTTAACCATCGTTGATTTTTCACGGAAATCGAAAATTTCAAAAAAGTTTTCTAAGCATGCCAATTGAAAGTATACGTCTTTTTGTACATGCTGTGCAAATTTTTTCGAAAACAAACCACGTTTATGGGAGATATCGACCATCAAAGTGGCTGAAGAAATCATTTTTCGCACAAGAAAAAACCGTGGGTTAACCATCGTTGATTTTTCACGAAAACGTCAAAAGTCATAAAATTTTTTTAAGCATGCTTATCAAAAGTATACATCTTTCCTGTACATGCTGTGCAAATTTTTTCGAAAACAAGCCACGTTTATGGGAGATATCGACTATCAAAGTGGCAGAAGAATTCATTTTTCGTCAAAAAAAAAACCATGGGTTAACCATCGTTGATTTTTCACGGAAATCGAAAATTTCAAAAAAGTTTTCTAAGCATGCCAATTGAAAGTATACGTCTTTTTGTACATGCTGTGCAAATTTTTTCGAAAACAAACCACGTTTATGGGAGATATCGACCATCAAAGTGGCTGAAGAAATCATTTTTCGCACAAGAAAAAACCGTGGGTTAACCATCGTTGATTTTTCACGAATACGTCAAAAGTCATAAAATTTTTTTAAGTATGCTTATCAAAAGTATACGTCTTTCCTGTACATGCTGTGCAAATTTTTCCGAAAACAAGCCACGTTTATGGGAGATATCGACCATCAAAGTGGCTGAAGAAATCATTTTTCGCACAAGAAAAAACCGTGGGTTAACCATCGTTGATTTTTCACGAAAACGTCAAAAGTCATAAAATTTTTTTAAGCATGCTTATCAAAAGTATACGTCTTTCCTGTACATGCTGTGCAAATTTTTCCGAAAACAAGCCACGTTTATGGGAGATATCGAATATCAAAGTGGCAGAAGAAATCATTTTTCGTCAAAAAAAAAACCATGGGTTAACCATCGTTGATTTTTCACGGAAATCGAAAATTTCAAAAAAGTTTTCTAAGCATGCCAATTGAAAGTATAAGTCCATTTGTACTTGCTGTGCAAATTTTTCCGAAAACAAGCCACGTTTATGGGAGATATCGACCATCAAAGTGGCAGAAGAAATCATTTTTCGCACAAGAAAAAGCCGTGGGTTAACCATCGTTGATTTTTCACGTAAACGTCAAAGGTCATTAAATTTTTTTAAGCATGCTTATCAAAAGTATACATCTTTCCTGTACATGCTGTGCAATTTTTTCCGAAAACAAGCCACGTTTATGGGAGATATCGACTATCAAAGTGGCAGAAGAATTCATTTTTCGTCAAAAAAAAAACCATGGGTTAACCATCGTTGATTTTTCACGGAAATCGAAAATTTCAAAAAAGTTTTCTAAGCATGCCAATTGAAAGTATACGTCTTTTTGTACATGCTGTGCAAATTTTTTCGAAAACAAACCACGTTTATGGGAGATATCGACCATCAAAGTGGCTGAAGAAATCATTTTTCGCACAAGAAAAAACCGTGGGTTAACCATCGTTGATTTTTCACGAATACGTCAAAAGTCATAAAATTTTTTTAAGTATGCTTATCAAAAGTATACGTCTTTCCTGTACATGCTGTGCAAATTTTTCCGAAAACAAGCCACGTTTATGGGAGATATCGACCATCAAAGTGGCTGAAGAAATCATTTTTCGCACAAGAAAAAACCGTGGGTTAACCATCGTTGATTTTTCACGAAAACGTCAAAAGTCATAAAATTTTTTTAAGCATGCTTATCAAAAGTATACATCTTTCCTGTACATGCTGTGCAAATTTTTCCGAAAACAAGCCACGTTTATGGGAGATATCGACCATCAAAGTGGCAGAAGAATTCATTTTTCGTCAAAAAAAAAACCATGGGTTAACCATCGTTGATTTTTCACGGAAATCGAAAATTTCAAAAAAGTTTTCTAAGCATGCCAATTGAAAGTATACGTCTTTTTGTACATGCTGTGCAAATTTTTTTGAAAACAAACCACGTTTATGGGAGATATCGACCATCAAAGTGGCTGAAGAAATCATTTTTCGCACAAGAAAAAACCGTGGGTTAACCATCGTTGATTTTTCACGAATACGTCAAAAGTCATAAAATTTTTTTAAGTATGCTTATCAAAAGTATACGTCTTTCCTGTACATGCTGTGCAAATTTTTCCGAAAACAAGCCACGTTTATGGGAGATATCGACCATCAAAGTGGCTGAAGAAATCATTTTTCGCACAAGAAAAAACCGTGGGTTAACCATCGTTGATTTTTCACGAAAACGTCAAAAGTCATAAAATTTTTTTAAGCATGCTTATCAAAAGTATACGTCTTTCCTGTACATGCTGTGCAAATTTTTCCGAAAACAAGCCACGTTTATGGGAGATATCGACTATCAAAGTGGCAGAAGAATTCATTTTTCGTCAAAAAAAAAACCATGGGTTAACCATCGTTGATTTTTCACGGAAATCGAAAATTTCAAAAAAGTTTTCTAAGCATGCCAATTGAAAGTATACGTCCTTTTGAACATGCTGTGCAAATTTTTCCGAAAACAAGCCACGTTTATGGGAGATATCGACTATCAAAGTGGCAGAAGAAATCATTTTTCGTCAAAAAAAAAACCATGGGTTAACCATCGTTGATTTTTCACAAAAATCGAAAATTTCAAAAAAGTTTTCTAAGCATGCCAATTGAAAGTATACGTCCTTTTGAACATGCTGTGCAAATTTTTCCGAAAACAAGCCACGTTTATGGGAGATATCGACCATCAAAGTGGCTGAAGAAATCATTTTTCGCACAAGAAAAAACCGTGGGTTAACCATCGTTGATTTTTCACGAAAACGTCAAAAGTCATAAAATTTTTTTAAGCATGTTTATCAAAAGTATACGTCTTTCCTGTACATGCTGTGCAATTTTTTCCGAAAACAAGCCACGTTTATGGGAGATATCGACTATCAAAGTGGCAGAAGAATTCATTTTTCGTCAAAAAAAAAACCATGGGTTAACCATCGTTGATTTTTCACGGAAATCGAAAATTTCAAAAAAGTTTTCTAAGCATGCCAATTGAAAGTATACGTCCTTTTGAACATGCTGTGCAAATTTTTCCGAAAACAAGCCACGTTTATGGGAGATATCGACCATCAAAGTGGCTGAAGAAATCATTTTTCGCACAAGAAAAAACCGTGGGTTAACCATCGTTGATTTTTCACGAAAACGTCAAAAGTCATAAAATTTTTTTAAGCATGCTTATCAAAAGTATACGTCTTTCCTGTACATGCTGTGCAAATTTTTCCGACAACAAGCCACGTTTATGGGAGATATCGACTATCAAAGTGGCAGAAGAATTCATTTTTCGTCAAAAAAAAAACCATGGGTTAACCATCGTTGATTTTTCACGGATATCGAAAATTTCAAAAAAGTTTTCTAAGCATGCCAATTGAAAGTATACGTCCTTTTGAACATGCTGTGCAAATTTTTCCGAAAACAAGCCACGTTTATGGGAGATATCGACTATCAAAGTGGCAGAAGAATTCATTTTTCGTCAAAAAAAAAACCATGGGTTAACCATCGTTGATTTTTCACGGAAATCGAAAATTTCAAAAAAGTTTTCTAAGCATGCCAATTGAAAGTATACGTCCTTTTGAACATGCTGTGCAAATTTTTCCGAAAACAAGCCACGTTTATGGGAGATATCGACCATCAAAGTGGCTGAAGAAATCATTTTTCGCACAAGAAAAAACCGTGGGTTAACCATCGTTGATTTTTCACGAAAACGTCAAAAGTCATAAAATTTTTTTAAGCATGCTTATCAAAAGTATACGTCTTTCCTGTACATGCTGTGCAAATTTTTCCGACAACAAGCCACGTTTATGGGAGATATCGACTATCAAAGTGGCAGAAGAAATCATTTTTCGTCAAAAAAAAAACCATGGGTTAACCATCGTTGATTTTTCACGGAAATCGAAAATTTCAAAAAAGTTTTCTAAGCATGCCAATTGAAAGTATACGTCCTTTTGAACATGCTGTGCAAATTTTTCCGAAAACAAGCCACGTTTATGGGAGATATCGACCATCAAAGTGGCTGAAGAAATCATTTTTCGCACAAGAAAAAACCGTGGGTTAACCATCGTTGATTTTTCACTTAAACGTCAAAAGTCATAAAATTTTTTTAAGCATGCTTATCAAAAGTATACGTCTTTCCTGTACATGCTGTGCAAATTTTTCCGAAAACAAGCCACGTTTATGGGAGATATCGACTATCAAAGTGGCAGAAGAATTCATTTTTCGTCAAAAAAAAAACCATGGGTTAACCATCGTTGATTTTTCACGGATATCGAAAATTTCAAAAAAGTTTTCTAAGCATGCCAATTGAAAGTATACGTCCTTTTGAACATGCTGTGCAAATTTTTCCGAAAACAAGCCACGTTTATGGGAGATATCGACTATCAAAGTGGCAGAAGAAATCATTTTTCGTCAAAAAAAAAACCATGGGTTAACCATCGTTGATTTTTCACGGAAATCGAAAATTTCAAAAAAGTTTTCTAAGCATGCCAATTGAAAGTATACGTCCTTTTGAACATGCTGTGCAAATTTTTCCGAAAACAAGCCACGTTTATGGGAGATATCGACCATCAAAGTGGCTGAAGAAATCATTTTTCGCACAAGAAAAAACCGTGGGTTAACCATCGTTGATTTTTCACTTAAACGTCAAAAGTCATAAAATTTTTTTAAGCATGCTTATCAAAAGTATACGTCTTTCCTGTACATGCTGTGCAAATTTTTCCGAAAACAAGCCACGTTTATGGGAGATATCGACTATCAAAGTGGCAGAAGAATTCATTTTTCGTCAAAAAAAAAACCATGGGTTAACCATCGTTGATTTTTCACGGAAATCGAAAATTTCAAAAAAGTTTTCTAAGCATGCCAATTGAAAGTATACGTCCTTTTGAACATGCTGTGCAAATTTTTCCGAAAACAAGCCACGTTTATGGGAGATATCGACTATCAAAGTGGCAGAAGAAATCATTTTTCGTCAAAAAAAAAACCATGGGTTAACCATCGTTGATTTTTCACAAAAATCGAAAATTTCAAAAAAGTTTTCTAAGCATGCCAATTGAAAGTATACGTCCTTTAGAACATGCTGTGCAAATTTTTCCGAAAACAAGCCACGTTTATGGGAGATATCGACCATCAAAGTGGCAGAAGAAATCATTTTTCGCACAAGAAAAAACCGTGGGTTAACCATCGTTGATTTTTCACGGAAATCAAAAATTTCAAAAAAGTTTTCTAAGCATGCCAATTGAAAGTATACGTCCTTTTGTACATGCTGTGCAAATTTTTCCGAAAACAAGCCACGTTTATGGGAGATATCGACCATCAAAGTGGCAGAAGAAATCATTTTTCGCACAAGAAAAAACCGTGGGTTAACCATCGTTGATTTTTCACGGAAATCGAAAATTTCAAAAAAGTTTTCTAAGCATGCCAATTGAAAGTATACGTCCTTTTGTACATGCTGTGCCAATTTTTCCGAAAACAAGCCACGTTTATGGGAGATATCGACCATCAAAGTGGCAGAAGAAATCATTTTTCGCACAAGAAAAAACCGTGGGTTAACCATCGTTGATTTTTCACGATAACGTCAAAAGTCATAAAATTTTTTTAAGCACGCTTATCAAAAGTATACGTTTTTCCTGTACATATTGTGCAAATTTTCCGAAAACAAGCCACGTTTATGGAGATATCGTCTATCAAAGTGGCAGAAGAAATCATTTTTCGTCAAAAAAAAAACCATGGGTTAACCATCGTTGATTTTTCACGAAAACGTCAAAAGTCATAAAATTTTTTTAAGCATGCTAATCAAAAGTATACGTCTTTCCTGTACATGCTGTGCAAATTTTTCCGAAAACAAGCCACGTTTATGGGAGTTATCGACCATCAAAGTGGCAGAAGAAATCATTTTTCGTCAAAAAAAAAAAACCATGGGTTAACCATCGTTGATTTTTCACGGAAATCGAAAATTTCAAAAAAGTTTTCTAAGCATGCCAATTGAAAGTATACGTCCTTTTGTACATGCTGTGCAAATTTTTCCGAAAACAAGCCACGTTTATGGGAGATATCGACCATCAAAGTGGCAGAAGAAATCATTTTTCGCACAAGAAAAAACCGTGGGTTAACCATCGTTGATTTTTCACGGAAATCAAAAATTTCAAAAAAGTTTTCTAAGCATGCCAATTGAAAGTATACGTCCTTTTGTACATGCTGTGCAAATTTTTCCGAAAACAAGCCACGTTTATGGGAGATATCGACCATCAAAGTGGCAGAAGAAATCATTTTCCGCACAAGAAAAAACCGTGGGTTAACCATCGTTGATTTTTCACGGAAATCGAAAATTTCAAAAAAGTTTTCTAAGCATGCCAATTGAAAGTATACGTCCTTTTGTACATGCTGTGCAAATTTTTCCGAAAACAAGCCACGTTTATGGGAGATATCGACCATCAAAGTGGCAGAAGAAATCATTTTTCGCACAAGAAAAAACCGTGGGTTAACCATCGTTGATTTTTCACGGAAATCAAAAATTTCAAAAAAGTTTTCTAAGCATGCCAATTGAAAGTATACGTCCTTTTGTACATGCTGTGCAAATTTTTTCGAAAACAAGCCACGTTTATGGGAGATATCGACCATCAAAGTGGCAGAAGAAATCATTTTTCGCACAAGAAAAAACCGTGGGTTAACCATCGTTGATTTTTCACGGAAATCGAAAATTTCAAAAAAGTTTTCTAAGCATGCCAATTGAAAGAATACGTTCTTTTGTACATGCTGTGCCAATTTTTCCGAAAACAAGCCACGTTTATGGGAGATATCGACCATCAAAGTGGCAGAAGAAATCATTTTTCGCACAAGAAAAAACCGTGGGTTAACCATCGTTGATTTTTCACGGAAATCGAAAATTTCAAAAAAGTTTTCTAAGCATGCCAATTGAAAGTATACGTCCTTTTGTACATGCTGTGCCAATTTTTCCGAAAACAAGCCACGTTTATGGGAGATATCGACCATCAAAGTGGCAGAAGAAATCATTTTTCGCACAAGAAAAAACCGTGGGTTAACCATCGTTGATTTTTCACGGAAATCAAAAATTTCAAAAAAGTTTTCTAAGCATGCCAATTGAAAGTATACGTCCTTTTGTACATGCTGTGCAAATTTTTCCGAAAACAAGCCACGTTTATGGGAGATATCGACCATCAAAGTGGCAGAAGAAATCATTTTTCGTCAAAAAAAAAACCATGGGTTAACCATCGTTGATTTTTCACGGAAATCGAAAATTTCAAAAAAGTTTTCTAAGCATGCCAATTGAAAGTATACGTCCTTTTGAACATGCTGTGCAAATTTTTCCGAAAACAAGCCACGTTTATGGGAGATATCGACTATCAAAGTGGCAGAAGAATTCATTTTTCGTCAAAAAAAAAACCATGGGTTAACCATCGTTGATTTTTCACGGAAATCGAAAATTTCAAAAAAGTTTTCTAAGCATGCCAATTGAAAGTATACGTCCTTTTGAACATGCTGTGCAAATTTTTCCGAAAACAAGCCACGTTTATGGGAGATATCGACTATCAAAGTGGCAGAAGAAATCATTTTTCGTCAAAAAAAAAACCATGGGTTAACCATCGTTGATTTTTCACAAAAATCGAAAATTTCAAAAAAGTTTTCTAAGCATGCCAATTGAAAGTATACGTCCTTTTGAACTTGCTGTGCAAATTTTTCCGAAAACAAGCCACGTTTATGGGAGATATCGACCATCAAAGTGGCTGAAGAAATCATTTTTCGCACAAGAAAAAACCGTGGGTTAACCATCGTTGATTTTTCACGAATACGTCAAAAGTCATAAAATTTTTTTAAGTATGCTTATCAAAAGTATACGTCTTTCCTGTACATGCTGTGCAATTTTTTCCGAAAACAAGCCACGTTTATGGGAGATATCGACTATCAAAGTGGCAGAAGAATTCATTTTTCGTCAAAAAAAAAACCATGGGTTAACCATCGTTGATTTTTCACGGAAATCGAAAATTTCAAAAAAGTTTTCTAAGCATGCCAATTGAAAGTATACGTCCTTTTGAACATGCTGTGCAAATTTTTCCGAAAACAAGCCACGTTTATGGGAGATATCGACCATCAAAGTGGCTGAAGAAATCATTTTTCGCACAAGAAAAAACCGTGGGTTAACCATCGTTGATTTTTCACGAAAACGTCATAAGTCATAAAATTTTTTTAAGCATGCTTATCAAAAGTATACGTCTTTCCTGTACATGCTGTGCAAATTTTTCCAACAACAAGCCACGTTTATGGGAGATATCGACTATCAAAGTGGCAGAAGAATTCATTTTTCGTCAAAAAAAAAACCATGGGTTAACCATCGTTGATTTTTCACGGATATCGAAAATTTCAAAAAAGTTTTCTAAGCATGCCAATTGAAAGTATACGTCCTTTTGAACATGCTGTGCAAATTTTTCCGAAAACAAGCCACGTTTATGGGAGATATCGACTATCAAAGTGGCAGAAGAAATCATTTTTCGTCAAAAAAAAAACCATGGGTTAACCATCGTTGATTTTTCACGGAAATCGAAAATTTCAAAAAAGTTTTCTAAGCATGCCAATTGAAAGTATACGTCCTTTTGAACATGCTGTGCAAATTTTTCCGAAAACAAGCCACGTTTATGGGAGATATCGACCATCAAAGTGGCTGAAGAAATCATTTTTCGCACAAGAAAAAACCGTGGGTTAACCATCGTTGATTTTTCACTTAAACGTCAAAAGTCATAAAATTTTTTTAAGCATGCTTATCAAAAGTATACGTCTTTCCTGTACATGCTGTGCAAATTTTTCCGAAAACAAGCCACGTTTATGGGAGATATCGACTATCAAAGTGGCAGAAGAATTCATTTTTCGTCAAAAAAAAAACCATGGGTTAACCATCGTTGATTTTTCACGGAAATCGAAAATTTCAAAAAAGTTTTCTAAGCATGCCAATTGAAAGTATACGTCCTTTTGAACATGCTGTGCAAATTTTTCCGAAAACAAGCCACGTTTATGGGAGATATCGACTATCAAAGTGGCAGAAGAAATCATTTTTCCTCAAAAAAAAAACCATGGGTTAACCATCGTTGATTTTTCACGGAAATCAAAAATTTCAAAAAAGTTTTCTAAGCATGCCAATTGAAAGTATACGTCCTTTTGAACATGCTGTGCAAATTTTTCCGAAAACAAGCCACGTTTATGGGAGATATCGACCATCAAAGTGGCTGAAGAAATCATTTTTCGCACAAGAAAAAACCGTGGGTTAACCATCGTTGATTTTTCACTTAAACGTCAAAAGTCATAAAATTTTTTTAAGCATGCTTATCAAAAGTATACGTCTTTCCTGTACATGCTGTGCAAATTTTTCCGAAAACAAGCCACGTTTATGGGAGATATCGACTATCAAAGTGGCAGAAGAATTCATTTTTCGTCAAAAAAAAAACCATGGGTTAACCATCGTTGATTTTTCACGGAAATCGAAAATTTCAAAAAAGTTTTCTAAGCATGCCAATTGAAAGTATACGTCCTTTTGAACATGCTGTGCAAATTTTTCCGAAAACAAGCCACGTTTATGGGAGATATCGACCATCAAAGTGGCTGAAGAAATCATTTTTCGCACAAGAAAAAACCGTGGGTTAACCATCGTTGATTTTTCACTTAAACGTCAAAAGTCATAAAATTTTTTTAAGCATGCTTATCAAAAGTATACGTCTTTCCTGTACATGCTGTGCAAATTTTTCCGAAAACAAGCCACGTTTATGGGAGATATCGACTATCAAAGTGGCAGAAGAATTCATTTTTCGTCAAAAAAAAAACCATGGGTTAACCATCGTTGATTTTTCACGGAAATCGAAAATTTCAAAAAAGTTTTCTAAGCATGCCAATTGAAAGTATACGTCCTTTTGAACATGCTGTGCAAATTTTTCCGAAAACAAGCCACGTTTATGGGAGATATCGACTATCAAAGTGGCAGAAGAAATCATTTTTCGTCAAAAAAAAAACCATGGGTTAACCATCGTTGATTTTTCACGGAAATCGAAAATTTCAAAAAAGTTTTCTAAGCATGCCAATTGAAAGTATACGTCCTTTTGAACATGCTGTGCAAATTTTTCCGAAAACAAGCCACGTTTATGGGAGATATCGACCATCAAAGTGGCTGAAGAAATCATTTTTCGCACAAGAAAAAACCGTGGGTTAACCATCGTTGATTTTTCACTTAAACGTCAAAAGTCATAAAATTTTTTTAAGCATGCTTATCAAAAGTATACGTCTTTCCTGTACATGCTGTGCAAATTTTTCCGAAAACAAGCCACGTTTATGGGAGATATCGACTATCAAAGTGGCAGAAGAATTCATTTTTCGTCAAAAAAAAAACCATGGGTTAACCATCGTTGATTTTTCACGGAAATCGAAAATTTCAAAAAAGTTTTCTAAGCATGCCAATTGAAAGTATACGTCCTTTTGAACATGCTGTGCAAATTTTTCCGAAAACAAGCCACGTTTATGGGAGATATCGACTATCAAAGTGGCAGAAGAAATCATTTTTCCTCAAAAAAAAAACCATGGGTTAACCATCGTTGATTTTTCACGGAAATCAAAAATTTCAAAAAAGTTTTCTAAGCATGCCAATTGAAAGTATACGTCCTTTTGAACATGCTGTGCAAATTTTTCCGAAAACAAGCCACGTTTATGGGAGATATCGACCATCAAAGTGGCAGAAGAAATCATTTTTCGCACAAGAAAAAACCGTGGGTTAACCATCGTTGATTTTTCACTTAAACGTCAAAAGTCATAAAATTTTTTTAAGCATGCTTATCAAAAGTATACGTCTTTCCTGTACATGCTGTGCAAATTTTTCCGAAAACAAGCCACGTTTATGGGAGATATCGACTATCAAAGTGGCAGAAGAATTCATTTTTCGTCAAAAAAAAAACCATGGGTTAACCATCGTTGATTTTTCACGGAAATCGAAAATTTCAAAAAAGTTTTCTAAGCATGCCAATTGAAAGTATACGTCCTTTTGTACATGCTGTGCAAATTTTTCCGAAAACAAGCCACATTTATGGGAGATATCGACCATCAAAGTGGTAGAAGAAATCATTTTTCGCACAAGAAAAAACCGTGGGTTAACCATCGTTGATTTTTCACGGAAATCGAAAATTTCAAAAAAGTATTCTAAGCATGCCAATTGAAAGAAAACGTCTTTCCTGTACAAGCTGTGCAAATTTTTCCGGAAACAAGCCACGTTTATGGGAGATATCGACCATCAAAGTGGCAGAAGAAATCATTTTTCGCACAAGAAAAAACCGTGGGTTAACCATCGTTGATTTTTCACGGAAATCGAAAATTTCAAAAAAGTTTTCTAAGCATGCCAATTGAAAGTATACGTCCTTTTGTACATGCTGTGCAAATTTTTCCGAAAACAAGCCACATTTATGGGAGATATCGACCATCAAAGTGGTAGAAGAAATCATTTTTCGCACAAGAAAAAACCGTGGGTTAACCATCGTTGATTTTTCACGAAAACGTCAAAAGTCATAAAATTTTTTTAAGCATGCTTATCAAAAGTATACGTCTTTCCTGTACATGCTGTGCAAATTTTTCCGAAAACAAGCCACGTTTATGGGAGATATCGACTATCAAATTGGCAGAAGAAATCATTTTTCGTCAAAAAAAAAACCATGGGTTAACCATCGTTGATTTTTCACGGAAATCGAAAATTTCAAAAAAGTTTTCTAAGCATGCCAATTGAAAGTATAAGTCCTTTTGTACAAGCTGTGCAAATTTTCCGAAAACAAGCCTCGTTTATGGGAGATATCGTCTATCAAAGGGGCAGAAGAAATCATTTTTCGTCAAAAAAAAAACCATGGGTTAACCATCGTTGATTTTTCACGAAAACGTCAAAAGTCATAAAATTTTTTTAAGCATGTTTATCAAAAGTATACGTCTTTCCTGTACATGCTGTGCAATTTTTTCCGAAAACAAGCCACGTTTATGGGAGATATCGACTATCAAAGTGGCAGAAGAATTCATTTTTCGTCAAAAAAAAAACCATGGGTTAACCATCGTTGATTTTTCACGGAAATCGAAAATTTCAAAAAAGTTTTCTAAGCATGCCAATTGAAAGTATACGTCCTTTTGAACATGCTGTGCAAATTTTTCCGAAAACAAGCCACGTTTATGGGAGATATCGACCATCAAAGTGGCTGAAGAAATCATTTTTCGCACAAGAAAAAACCGTGGGTTAACCATCGTTGATTTTTCACGAAAACGTCAAAAGTCATAAAATTTTTTTAAGCATGCTTATCAAAAGTATACGTCTTTCCTGTACATGCTGTGCAAATTTTTCCGACAACAAGCCACGTTTATGGGAGATATCGACTATCAAAGTGGCAGAAGAATTCATTTTTCGTCAAAAAAAAAACCATGGGTTAACCATCGTTGATTTTTCACGGATATCGAAAATTTCAAAAAAGTTTTCTAAGCATGCCAATTGAAAGTATACGTCCTTTTGAACATGCTGTGCAAATTTTTCCGAAAACAAGCCACGTTTATGGGAGATATCGACTATCAAAGTGGCAGAAGAAATCATTTTTCGTCAAAAAAAAAACCATGGGTTAACCATCGTTGATTTTTCACGGAAATCGAAAATTTCAAAAAAGTTTTCTAAGCATGCCAATTGAAAGTATACGTCCTTTTGAACATGCTGTGCAAATTTTTCCGAAAACAAGCCACGTTTATGGGAGATATCGACCATCAAAGTGGCTGAAGAAATCATTTTTCGCACAAGAAAAAACCGTGGGTTAACCATCGTTGATTTTTCACTTAAACGTCAAAAGTCATAAAATTTTTTTAAGCATGCTTATCAAAAGTATACGTCTTTCCTGTACATGCTGTGCAAATTTTTCCGAAAACAAGCCACGTTTATGGGAGATATCGACTATCAAAGTGGCAGAAGAATTCATTTTTCGTCAAAAAAAAAACCATGGGTTAACCATCGTTGATTTTTCACGGAAATCGAAAATTTCAAAAAAGTTTTCTAAGCATGCCAATTGAAAGTATACGTCCTTTTGAACATGCTGTGCAAATTTTTCCGAAAACAAGCCACGTTTATGGGAGATATCGACTATCAAAGTGGCAGAAGAAATCATTTTTCGTCAAAAAAAAAACCATGGGTTAACCATCGTTGATTTTTCACAAAAATCGAAAATTTCAAAAAAGTTTTCTAAGCATGCCAATTGAAAGTATACGTCCTTTAGAACATGCTGTGCAAATTTTTCCGAAAACAAGCCACGTTTATGGGAGATATCGACCATCAAAGTGGCAGAAGAAATCATTTTTCGCACAAGAAAAAACCGTGGGTTAACCATCGTTGATTTTTCACGGAAATCGAAAATTTCAAAAAAGTTTTCTAAGCATGCCAATTGAAAGTATACGTCCTTTTGTACATGCTGTGCCAATTTTTCCGAAAACAAGCCACGTTTATGGGAGATATCGACCATCAAAGTGGCAGAAGAAATCATTTTTCGCACAAGAAAAAACCGTGGGTTAACCATCGTTGATTTTTCACGATAACGTCAAAAGTCATAAAATTTTTTTAAGCACGCTTATCAAAAGTATACGTTTTTCCTGTACATATTGTGCAAATTTTCCGAAAACAAGCCACGTTTATGGAGATATCGTCTATCAAAGTGGCAGAAGAAATCATTTTTCGTCAAAAAAAAAACCATGGGTTAACCATCGTTGATTTTTCACGAAAACGTCAAAAGTCATAAAATTTTTTTAAGCATGCTAATCAAAAGTATACGTCTTTCCTGTACATGCTGTGCAAATTTTTCCGAAAACAAGCCACGTTTATGGGAGTTATCGACCATCAAAGTGGCAGAAGAAATCATTTTTCGTCAAAAAAAAAAAACCATGGGTTAACCATCGTTGATTTTTCACGGAAATCGAAAATTTCAAAAAAGTTTTCTAAGCATGCCAATTGAAAGTATACGTCCTTTTGTACATGCTGTGCAAATTTTTCCGAAAACAAGCCACGTTTATGGGAGATATCGACCATCAAAGTGGCAGAAGAAATCATTTTTCGCACAAGAAAAAACCGTGGGTTAACCATCGTTGATTTTTCACGGAAATCAAAAATTTCAAAAAAGTTTTCTAAGCATGCCAATTGAAAGTATACGTCCTTTTGTACATGCTGTGCAAATTTTTCCGAAAACAAGCCACGTTTATGGGAGATATCGACCATCAAAGTGGCAGAAGAAATCATTTTTCGCACAAGAAAAAACCGTGGGTTAACCATCGTTGATTTTTCACGGAAATCGAAAATTTCAAAAAAGTTTTCTAAGCATGCCAATTGAAAGTATACGTCCTTTTGTACATGCTGTGCAAATTTTTCCGAAAACAAGCCACGTTTATGGGAGATATCGACCATCAAAGTGGCAGAAGAAATCATTTTTCGCACAAGAAAAAACCGTGGGTTAACCATCGTTGATTTTTCACGGAAATCAAAAATTTCAAAAAAGTTTTCTAAGCATGCCAATTGAAAGTATACGTCCTTTTGTACATGCTGTGCAAATTTTTTCGAAAACAAGCCACGTTTATGGGAGATATCGACCATCAAAGTGGCAGAAGAAATCATTTTTCGCACAAGAAAAAACCGTGGGTTAACCATCGTTGATTTTTCACGGAAATCGAAAATTTCAAAAAAGTTTTCTAAGCATGCCAATTGAAAGAATACGTTCTTTTGTACATGCTGTGCCAATTTTTCCGAAAACAAGCCACGTTTATGGGAGATATCGACCATCAAAGTGGCAGAAGAAATCATTTTTCGCACAAGAAAAAACCGTGGGTTAACCATCGTTGATTTTTCACGGAAATCGAAAATTTCAAAAAAGTTTTCTAAGCATGCCAATTGAAAGTATACGTCCTTTTGTACATGCTGTGCCAATTTTTCCGAAAACAAGCCACGTTCATGGGAGATATCGACCATCAAAGTGGCAGAAGAAATCATTTTTCGCACAAGAAAAAACCGTGGGTTAACCATCGTTGATTTTTCACGGAAATCAAAAATTTCAAAAAAGTTTTCTAAGCATGCCAATTGAAAGTATACGTCCTTTTGTACATGCTGTGCAAATTTTTTTGAAAACAAGCCACGTTTATGGGAGATATCGACCATCAAAGTGGCAGAAGAAATCATTTTTCGTCAAAAAAAAAACCATGGGTTAACCATCGTTGATTTTTCACGGAAATCGAAAATTTCAAAAAAGTTTTCTAAGCATGCCAATTGAAAGTATACGTCCTTTTGAACATGCTGTGCAAATTTTTCCGAAAACAAGCCACGTTTATGGGAGATATCGACTATCAAAGTGGCAGAAGAATTCATTTTTCGTCAAAAAAAAAACCATGGGTTAACCATCGTTGATTTTTCACGGAAATCGAAAATTTCAAAAAAGTTTTCTAAGCATGCCAATTGAAAGTATACGTCCTTTTGAACATGCTGTGCAAATTTTTCCGAAAACAAGCCACGTTTATGGGAGATATCGACTATCAAAGTGGCAGAAGAAATCATTTTTCGTCAAAAAAAAAACCATGGGTTAACCATCGTTGATTTTTCACAAAAATCGAAAATTTCAAAAAAGTTTTCTAAGCATGCCAATTGAAAGTATACGTCCTTTTGAACATGCTGTGCAAATTTTTCCGAAAACAAGCCACGTTTATGGGAGATATCGACCATCAAAGTGGCTGAAGAAATCATTTTTCGCACAAGAAAAAACCGTGGGTTAACCATCGTTGATTTTTCACGAATACGTCAAAAGTCATAAAATTTTTTTAAGTATGCTTATCAAAAGTATACGTCTTTCCTGTACATGCTGTGCAATTTTTTCCGAAAACAAGCCACGTTTATGGGAGATATCGACTATCAAAGTGGCAGAAGAATTCATTTTTCGTCAAAAAAAAAACCATGGGTTAACCATCGTTGATTTTTCACGGAAATCGAAAATTTCAAAAAAGTTTTCTAAGCATGCCAATTGAAAGTATACGTCCTTTTGAACATGCTGTGCAAATTTTTCCGAAAACAAGCCACGTTTATGGGAGATATCGACCATCAAAGTGGCTGAAGAAATCATTTTTCGCACAAGAAAAAACCGTGGGTTAACCATCGTTGATTTTTCACGAAAACGTCAAAAGTCATAAAATTTTTTTAAGCATGCTTATCAAAAGTATACGTCTTTCCTGTACATGCTGTGCAAATTTTTCCGACAACAAGCCACGTTTATGGGAGATATCGACTATCAAAGTGGCAGAAGAATTCATTTTTCGTCAAAAAAAAAACCATGGGTTAACCATCGTTGATTTTTCACGGATATCGAAAATTTCAAAAAAGTTTTCTAAGCATGCCAATTGAAAGTATACGTCCTTTTGAACATGCTGTGCAAATTTTTCCGAAAACAAGCCACGTTTATGGGAGATATCGACTATCAAAGTGGCAGAAGAAATCATTTTTCGTCAAAAAAAAAAACCATGGGTTAACCATCGTTGATTTTTCACGAAAACGTCAAAAGTCATAAAATTTTTTTTAGCATGCTTATCAAAAGTATACGTCTTTCCTGTACATGCTGTGCAAATTTTTCTGAAAACAAGCCACGTTTATGGGAGATATCGACTATCAAAGTGGCAGAAGAAATCATTTTTCGTCAAAAAAAAAAAACCATGGGTTAACCATCGTTGATTTTTCACGGAAATCGAAAATTTCAAAAAAGTTTTCTAAGCATGCCAATTGAAAGTATACGTCCTTTTGTACATGCTGTGCAAATTTTTCCGAAAACAAGCCACGTTTATGGGAGATATCGACTATCAAAGTGGCAGAAGAAATCATTTTTCGTCAAAAAAAAAACCATGGGTTAACCATCGTTGATTTTTCACAAAAATCGAAAATTTCAAAAAAGTTTTCTAAGCATGCCAATTGAAAGTATACGTCCTTTTGTACATGCTGTGCAAATTTTTCCGAAAACAAGCCACGTTTATGGGAGATATCGACTATCAAAGTGGCAGAAGAAATCATTTTTCGTCAAAAAAAAAACCATGGGTTAACCATCGTTGATTTTTCACAAAAATCGAAAATTTCAAAAAAGTTTTCTAAGCATGCCAATTGAAAGTATACGTCCTTTTGAACATGCTGTGCAAATTTTTCCGAAAACAAGCCACGTTTATGGGAGATATCGACCATCAAAGTGGCTGAAGAAATCATTTTTCGCACAAGAAAAAACCGTGGGTTAACCATCGTTGATTTTTCACGGAAATCAAAAATTTCAAAAAAGTTTTCTAAGCATGCCAATTGAAAGTATAAGTCCTTTTGTACAAGCTGTGCAAATTTTCCGAAAACAAGCCTCGTTTATGGGAGATATCGTCTATCAAAGGGGCAGAAGAAATCATTTTTCGTCAAAAAAAAAACCATGGGTTAACCATCGTTGATTTTTCACGAAAACGTCAAAAGTCATAAAATTTTTTTAAGCATGTTTATCAAAAGTATACGTCTTTCCTGTACATGCTGTGCAATTTTTTCCGAAAACAAGCCACGTTTATGGGAGATATCGACTATCAAAGTGGCAGAAGAATTCATTTTTCGTCAAAAAAAAAACCATGGGTTAACCATCGTTGATTTTTCACGGAAATCGAAAATTTCAAAAAAGTTTTCTAAGCATGCCAATTGAAAGTATACGTCCTTTTGAACATGCTGTGCAAATTTTTCCGAAAACAAGCCACGTTTATGGGAGATATCGACCATCAAAGTGGCTGAAGAAATCATTTTTCGCACAAGAAAAAACCGTGGGTTAACCATCGTTGATTTTTCACGAAAACGTCAAAAGTCATAAAATTTTTTTAAGCATGCTTATCAAAAGTATACGTCTTTCCTGTACATGCTGTGCAAATTTTTCCGACAACAAGCCACGTTTATGGGAGATATCGACTATCAAAGTGGCAGAAGAATTCATTTTTCGTCAAAAAAAAAACCATGGGTTAACCATCGTTGATTTTTCACGGATATCGAAAATTTCAAAAAAGTTTTCTAAGCATGCCAATTGAAAGTATACGTCCTTTTGAACATGCTGTGCAAATTTTTCCGAAAACAAGCCACGTTTATGGGAGATATCGACTATCAAAGTGGCAGAAGAAATCATTTTTCGTCAAAAAAAAAACCATGGGTTAACCATCGTTGATTTTTCACGGAAATCGAAAATATCAAAAAAGTTTTCTAAGCATGCCAATTGAAAGTATACGTCCTTTTGAACATGCTGTGCAAATTTTTCCGAAAACAAGCCACGTTTATGGGAGATATCGACCATCAAAGTGGCTGAAGAAATCATTTTTCGCACAAGAAAAAACCGTGGGTTAACCATCGTTGATTTTTCACTTAAACGTCAAAAGTCATAAAATTTTTTTAAGCATGCTTATCAAAAGTATACGTCTTTCCTGTACATGCTGTGCAAATTTTTCCGAAAACAAGCCACGTTTATGGGAGATATCGACTATCAAAGTGGCAGAAGAATTCATTTTTCGTCAAAAAAAAAACCATGGGTTAACCATCGTTGATTTTTCACGGAAATCGAAAATTTCAAAAAAGTTTTCTAAGCATGCCAATTGAAAGTATACGTCCTTTTGAACATGCTGTGCAAATTTTTCCGAAAACAAGCCACGTTTATGGGAGATATCGACTATCAAAGTGGCAGAAGAAATCATTTTTCGTCAAAAAAAAAACCATGGGTTAACCATCGTTGATTTTTCACAAAAATCGAAAATTTCAAAAAAGTTTTCTAAGCATGCCAATTGAAAGTATACGTCCTTTTGAACATGCTGTGCAAATTTTTCCGAAAACAAGCCACGTTTATGGGAGATATCGACCATCAAAGTGGCTGAAGAAATCATTTTTCGCACAAGAAAAAACCGTGGGTTAACCATCGTTGATTTTTCACGAATACGTCAAAAGTCATAAAATTTTTTTAAGTATGCTTATCAAAAGTATACGTCTTTCCTGTACATGCTGTGCAATTTTTTCCGAAAACAAGCCACGTTTATGGGAGATATCGACTATCAAAGTGGCAGAAGAATTCATTTTTCGTCAAAAAAAAAACCATGGGTTAACCATCGTTGATTTTTCACGGAAATCGAAAATTTCAAAAAAGTTTTCTAAGCATGCCAATTGAAAGTATACGTCCTTTTGAACATGCTGTGCAAATTTTTCCGAAAACAAGCCACGTTTATGGGAGATATCGACCATCAAAGTGGCTGAAGAAATCATTTTTCGCACAAGAAAAAACCGTGGGTTAACCATCGTTGATTTTTCACGAAAACGTCAAAAGTCATAAAATTTTTTTAAGCATGCTTATCAAAAGTATACGTCTTTCCTGTACATGCTGTGCAAATTTTTCCGACAACAAGCCACGTTTATGGGAGATATCGACTATCAAAGTGGCAGAAGAATTCATTTTTCGTCAAAAAAAAAACCATGGGTTAACCATCGTTGATTTTTCACGGATATCGAAAATTTCAAAAAAGTTTTCTAAGCATGCCAATTGAAAGTATACGTCCTTTTGAACATGCTGTGCAAATTTTTCCGAAAACAAGCCACGTTTATGGGAGATATCGACTATCAAAGTGGCAGAAGAAATCATTTTTCGTCAAAAAAAAAACCATGGGTTAACCATCGTTGATTTTTCACGGAAATCGAAAATTTCAAAAAAGTTTTCTAAGCATGCCAATTGAAAGTATACGTCCTTTAGAACATGCTGTGCAAATTTTTCCGAAAACAAGCCACGTTTATGGGAGATATCGACCATCAAAGTGGCTGAAGAAATCATTTTTCGCACAAGAAAAAACCGTGGGTTAACCATCGTTGATTTTTCACGAATACGTCAAAAGTCATAAAATTTTTTTAAGTATGCTTATCAAAAGTATACGTCTTTCCTGTACATGCTGTGCAAATTTTTCCGAAAACAAGCCACGTTTATGGGAGATATCGACCATCAAAGTGGCTGAAGAAATCATTTTTCGCACAAGAAAAAACCGTGGGTTAACCATCGATGATTTTTCACGAAAACGTCAAAAGTCATAAAATTTTTTTAAGCATGCTTATCAAAAGTATACATCTTTCCTGTACATGCTGTGCAAATTTTTTCGAAAACAAGCCAGGTTTATGGGAGATATCGACTATCAAAGTGGCAGAAGAATTCATTTTTCGTCAAAAAAAAAACCATGGGTTAACCATCGTTGATTTTTCACGAAAACGTCAAAAGTCATAAATTTTTTTTAAGCATGTTTATCAAAAGTATACGTCTTTCCTGTCTATGCTGTGCAATTTTTTCCGAAAACAAGCCACGTTTATGGGAGATATCGACTATCAAAGTGGCAGAAGAATTCATTTTTCGTCAAAAAAAAAACCATGGGTTAACCATCGTTGATTTTTCACGGAAATCGAAAATTTCAAAAAAGTTTTCTAAGCATGCCAATTGAAAGTATACGTCCTTTTGAACATGCTGTGCAAATTTTTCCGAAAACAAGCCACGTTTATGGGAGATATCGACCATCAAAGTGGCTGAAGAAATCATTTTTCGCACAAGAAAAAACCGTGGGTTAACCATCGTTGATTTTTCACGAAAACGTCAAAAGTCATAAAATTTTTTTAAGCATGCTTATCAAAAGTATACATCTTTCCTGTACATGCTGTGCAAATTTTTTCGAAAACAAGCCACGTTTATGGGAGATATCGACTATCAAAGTGGCAGAAGAATTCATTTTTCGTCAAAAAAAAAACCATGGGTTAACAATCGTTGATTTTTCACGAAAACGTCAAAAGTCATAAATTTTTTTTAAGCATGCTTATCAAAAGTATACGTCTTTCCTGTCTATGCTGTGCAATTTTTTCCGAAAACAAGCCACGTTTATGGGAGATATCGACTATCAAAGTGGCAGAAGAATTCATTTTTCGTCAAAAAAAAAACCATGGGTTAACCATCGTTGATTTTTCACGGAAATCGAAAATTTCAAAAAAGTTTTCTAAGCATGCCAATTGAAAGTATAAGTCCTTTTGTACAAGCTGTGCAAATTTTCCGAAAACAAGCCTCGTTTATGGGAGATATCGTCTATCAAAGTGGCAGAAGAAATCATTTTTCGTCAAAAAAAAAACCATGGGTTAACCATCGTTGATTTTTCACAAAAATCGAAAATTTCAAAAAAGTTTTCTAAGCATGCCAATTGAAAGTATACGTCCTTTTGAACATGCTGTGCAAATTTTTCCGAAAACAAGCCACGTTTATGGGAGATATCGACCATCAAAGTGGCTGAAGAAATCATTTTTCGCACAAGAAAAAACCGTGGGTTAACCATCGTTGATTTTTCACGAATACGTCAAAAGTCATAAAATTTTTTTAAGTATGCTTATCAAAAGTATACGTCTTTCCTGTACATGCTGTGCAATTTTTTCCGAAAACAAGCCACGTTTATGGGAGATATCGACTATCAAAGTGGCAGAAGAATTCATTTTTCGTCAAAAAAAAAACCATGGGTTAACCATCGTTGATTTTTCACGGAAATCGAAAATTTCAAAAAAGTTTTCTAAGCATGCCAATTGAAAGTATACGTCCTTTTGAACATGCTGTGCAAATTTTTCCGAAAACAAGCCACGTTTATGGGAGATATCGACCATCAAAGTGGCTGAAGAAATCATTTTTCGCACAAGAAAAAACCGTGGGTTAACCATCGTTGATTTTTCACGAAAACGTCAAAAGTCATAAAATTTTTTTAAGCATGCTTATCAAAAGTATACGTCTTTCCTGTACATGCTGTGCAAATTTTTCCGACAACAAGCCACGTTTATGGGAGATATCGACTATCAAAGTGGCAGAAGAATTCATTTTTCGTCAAAAAAAAAACCATGGGTTAACCATCGTTGATTTTTCACGGATATCGAAAATTTCAAAAAAGTTTTCTAAGCATGCCAATTGAAAGTATACGTCCTTTTGAACATGCTGTGCAAATTTTTCCGAAAACAAGCCACGTTTATGGGAGATATCGACTATCAAAGTGGCAGAAGAAATCATTTTTCGTCAAAAAAAAAACCATGGGTTAACCATCGTTGATTTTTCACGGAAATCGAAAATTTCAAAAAAGTTTTCTAAGCATGCCAATTGAAAGTATACGTCCTTTTGAACATGCTGTGCAAATTTTTCCGAAAACAAGCCACGTTTATGGGAGATATCGACCATCAAAGTGGCTGAAGAAATCATTTTTCGCACAAGAAAAAACCGTGGGTTAACCATCGTTGATTTTTCACGAAAACGTCAAAAGTCATAAAATTTTTTTAAGCATGCTTATCAAAAGTATACGTCTTTCCTGTACATGCTGTGCAAATTTTTCCGACAACAAGCCACGTTTATGGGAGATATCGACTATCAAAGTGGCAGAAGAATTCATTTTTCGTCAAAAAAAAAACCATGGGTTAACCATCGTTGATTTTTCACGGATATCGAAAATTTCAAAAAAGTTTTCTAAGCATGCCAATTGAAAGTATACGTCCTTTTGAACATGCTGTGCAAATTTTTCCGAAAACAAGCCACGTTTATGGGAGATATCGACTATCAAAGTGGCAGAAGAATTCATTTTTCGTCAAAAAAAAAACCATGGGTTAACCATCGTTGATTTTTCACGGATATCGAAAATTTCAAAAAAGTTTTCTAAGCATGCCAATTGAAAGTATACGTCCTTTTGAACATGCTGTGCAAATTTTTCCGAAAACAAGCCACGTTTATGGGAGATATCGACCATCAAAGTGGCTGAAGAAATCATTTTTCGCACAAGAAAAAACCGTGGGTTAACCATCGTTGATTTTTCACGAATACGTCAAAAGTCATAAAATTTTTTTAAGTATGCTTATCAAAAGTATACGTCTTTCCTGTACATGCTGTGCAAATTTTTCCGAAAACAAGCCACGTTTATGGGAGATATCGACCATCAAAGTGGCTGAAGAAATCATTTTTCGCACAAGAAAAAACCGTGGGTTAACCATCGATGATTTTTCACGAAAACGTCAAAAGTCATAAAATTTTTTTAAGCATGCTTATCAAAAGTATACATCTTTCCTGTACATGCTGTGCAAATTTTTTCGAAAACAAGCCAGGTTTATGGGAGATATCGACTATCAAAGTGGCAGAAGAATTCATTTTTCGTCAAAAAAAAAACCATGGGTTAACCATCGTTGATTTTTCACGAAAACGTCAAAAGTCATAAATTTTTTTTAAGCATGTTTATCAAAAGTATACGTCTTTCCTGTCTATGCTGTGCAATTTTTTCCGAAAACAAGCCACGTTTATGGGAGATATCGACCATCAAAGTGGCTGAAGAAATCATTTTTCGCACAAGAAAAAACCGTGGGTTAACCATCGTTGATTTTTCACGAAAACGTCAAAAGTCATAAAATTTTTTTAAGCATGCTTATCAAAAGTATACATCTTTCCTGTACATGCTGTGCAAATTTTTTCGAAAACAAGCCACGTTTATGGGAGATATCGACTATCAAAGTGGCAGAAGAATTCATTTTTCGTCAAAAAAAAAACCATGGGTTAACAATCGTTGATTTTTCACGAAAACGTCAAAAGTCATAAATTTTTTTTAAGCATGCTTATCAAAAGTATACGTCTTTCCTGTCTATGCTGTGCAATTTTTTCCGAAAACAAGCCACGTTTATGGGAGATATCGACTATCAAAGTGGCAGAAGAATTCATTTTTCGTCAAAAAAAAAACCATGGGTTAACCATCGTTGATTTTTCACGGAAATCGAAAATTTCAAAAAAGTTTTCTAAGCATGCCAATTGAAAGTATAAGTCCTTTTGTACAAGCTGTGCAAATTTTCCGAAAACAAGCCTCGTTTATGGGAGATATCGTCTATCAAAGTGGCAGAAGAAATCATTTTTCGTCAAAAAAAAAACCATGGGTTAACCATCGTTGATTTTTCACAAAAATCGAAAATTTCAAAAAAGTTTTCTAAGCATGCCAATTGAAAGTATACGTCCTTTTGAACATGCTGTGCAAATTTTTCCGAAAACAAGCCACGTTTATGGGAGATATCGACCATCAAAGTGGCTGAAGAAATCATTTTTCGCACAAGAAAAAACCGTGGGTTAACCATCGTTGATTTTTCACGAATACGTCAAAAGTCATAAAATTTTTTTAAGTATGCTTATCAAAAGTATACGTCTTTCCTGTACATGCTGTGCAATTTTTTCCGAAAACAAGCCACGTTTATGGGAGATATCGACTATCAAAGTGGCAGAAGAATTCATTTTTCGTCAAAAAAAAAACCATGGGTTAACCATCGTTGATTTTTCACGGAAATCGAAAATTTCAAAAAAGTTTTCTAAGCATGCCAATTGAAAGTATACGTCCTTTTGAACATGCTGTGCAAATTTTTCCGAAAACAAGCCACGTTTATGGGAGATATCGACCATCAAAGTGGCTGAAGAAATCATTTTTCGCACAAGAAAAAACCGTGGGTTAACCATCGTTGATTTTTCACGAAAACGTCAAAAGTCATAAAATTTTTTTAAGCATGCTTATCAAAAGTATACGTCTTTCCTGTACATGCTGTGCAAATTTTTCCGACAACAAGCCACGTTTATGGGAGATATCGACTATCAAAGTGGCAGAAGAATTCATTTTTCGTCAAAAAAAAAACCATGGGTTAACCATCGTTGATTTTTCACGGATATCGAAAATTTCAAAAAAGTTTTCTAAGCATGCCAATTGAAAGTATACGTCCTTTTGAACATGCTGTGCAAATTTTTCCGAAAACAAGCCACGTTTATGGGAGATATCGACTATCAAAGTGGCAGAAGAAATCATTTTTCGTCAAAAAAAAAACCATGGGTTAACCATCGTTGATTTTTCACGGAAATCGAAAATTTCAAAAAAGTTTTCTAAGCATGCCAATTGAAAGTATACGTCCTTTTGAACATGCTGTGCAAATTTTTCCGAAAACAAGCCACGTTTATGGGAGATATCGACCATCAAAGTGGCTGAAGAAATCATTTTTCGCACAAGAAAAAACCGTGGGTTAACCATCGTTGATTTTTCACGAAAACGTCAAAAGTCATAAAATTTTTTTAAGCATGCTTATCAAAAGTATACGTCTTTCCTGTACATGCTGTGCAAATTTTTCCGACAACAAGCCACGTTTATGGGAGATATCGACTATCAAAGTGGCAGAAGAATTCATTTTTCGTCAAAAAAAAAACCATGGGTTAACCATCGTTGATTTTTCACGGATATCGAAAATTTCAAAAAAGTTTTCTAAGCATGCCAATTGAAAGTATACGTCCTTTTGAACATGCTGTGCAAATTTTTCCGAAAACAAGCCACGTTTATGGGAGATATCGACTATCAAAGTGGCAGAAGAATTCATTTTTCGTCAAAAAAAAAACCATGGGTTAACCATCGTTGATTTTTCACGGATATCGAAAATTTCAAAAAAGTTTTCTAAGCATGCCAATTGAAAGTATACGTCCTTTTGAACATGCTGTGCAAATTTTTCCGAAAACAAGCCACGTTTATGGGAGATATCGACCATCAAAGTGGCTGAAGAAATCATTTTTCGCACAAGAAAAAACCGTGGGTTAACCATCGTTGATTTTTCACGAATACGTCAAAAGTCATAAAATTTTTTTAAGTATGCTTATCAAAAGTATACGTCTTTCCTGTACATGCTGTGCAAATTTTTCCGAAAACAAGCCACGTTTATGGGAGATATCGACCATCAAAGTGGCTGAAGAAATCATTTTTCGCACAAGAAAAAACCGTGGGTTAACCATCGATGATTTTTCACGAAAACGTCAAAAGTCATAAAATTTTTTTAAGCATGCTTATCAAAAGTATACATCTTTCCTGTACATGCTGTGCAAATTTTTTCGAAAACAAGCCAGGTTTATGGGAGATATCGACTATCAAAGTGGCAGAAGAATTCATTTTTCGTCAAAAAAAAAACCATGGGTTAACCATCGTTGATTTTTCACGAAAACGTCAAAAGTCATAAATTTTTTTTAAGCATGTTTATCAAAAGTATACGTCTTTCCTGTCTATGCTGTGCAATTTTTTCCGAAAACAAGCCACGTTTATGGGAGATATCGACTATCAAAGTGGCAGAAGAATTCATTTTTCGTCAAAAAAAAAACCATGGGTTAACCATCGTTGATTTTTCACGGAAATCGAAAATTTCAAAAAAGTTTTCTAAGCATGCCAATTGAAAGTATACGTCCTTTTGAACATGCTGTGCAAATTTTTCCGAAAACAAGCCACGTTTATGGGAGATATCGACCATCAAAGTGGCTGAAGAAATCATTTTTCGCACAAGAAAAAACCGTGGGTTAACCATCGTTGATTTTTCACGAAAACGTCAAAAGTCATAAAATTTTTTTAAGCATGCTTATCAAAAGTATACGTCTTTCCTGTACATGCTGTGCAAATTTTTCCGACAACAAGCCACGTTTATGGGAGATATCGACTATCAAAGTGGCAGAAGAATTCATTTTTCGTCAAAAAAAAAACCATGGGTTAACCATCGTTGATTTTTCACGGATATCGAAAATTTCAAAAAAGTTTTCTAAGCATGCCAATTGAAAGTATACGTCCTTTTGAACATGCTGTGCAAATTTTTCCGAAAACAAGCCACGTTTATGGGAGATATCGACTATCAAAGTGGCAGAAGAATTCATTTTTCGTCAAAAAAAAAACCATGGGTTAACCATCGTTGATTTTTCACGGATATCGAAAATTTCAAAAAAGTTTTCTAAGCATGCCAATTGAAAGTATACGTCCTTTTGAACATGCTGTGCAAATTTTTCCGAAAACAAGCCACGTTTATGGGAGATATCGACCATCAAAGTGGCTGAAGAAATCATTTTTCGCACAAGAAAAAACCGTGGGTTAACCATCGTTGATTTTTCACGAATACGTCAAAAGTCATAAAATTTTTTTAAGTATGCTTATCAAAAGTATACGTCTTTCCTGTACATGCTGTGCAAATTTTTCCGAAAACAAGCCACGTTTATGGGAGATATCGACCATCAAAGTGGCTGAAGAAATCATTTTTCGCACAAGAAAAAACCGTGGGTTAACCATCGATGATTTTTCACGAAAACGTCAAAAGTCATAAAATTTTTTTAAGCATGCTTATCAAAAGTATACATCTTTCCTGTACATGCTGTGCAAATTTTTTCGAAAACAAGCCAGGTTTATGGGAGATATCGACTATCAAAGTGGCAGAAGAATTCATTTTTCGTCAAAAAAAAAACCATGGGTTAACCATCGTTGATTTTTCACGAAAACGTCAAAAGTCATAAATTTTTTTTAAGCATGTTTATCAAAAGTATACGTCTTTCCTGTCTATGCTGTGCAATTTTTTCCGAAAACAAGCCACGTTTATGGGAGATATCGACTATCAAAGTGGCAGAAGAATTCATTTTTCGTCAAAAAAAAAACCATGGGTTAACCATCGTTGATTTTTCACGGAAATCGAAAATTTCAAAAAAGTTTTCTAAGCATGCCAATTGAAAGTATACGTCCTTTTGAACATGCTGTGCAAATTTTTCCGAAAACAAGCCACGTTTATGGGAGATATCGACCATCAAAGTGGCTGAAGAAATCATTTTTCGCACAAGAAAAAACCGTGGGTTAACCATCGTTGATTTTTCACGAAAACGTCAAAAGTCATAAAATTTTTTTAAGCATGCTTATCAAAAGTATACGTCTTTCCTGTACATGCTGTGCAAATTTTTCCGACAACAAGCCACGTTTATGGGAGATATCGACTATCAAAGTGGCAGAAGAATTCATTTTTCGTCAAAAAAAAAACCATGGGTTAACCATCGTTGATTTTTCACGGATATCGAAAATTTCAAAAAAGTTTTCTAAGCATGCCAATTGAAAGTATACGTCCTTTTGAACATGCTGTGCAAATTTTTCCGAAAACAAGCCACGTTTATGGGAGATATCGACTATCAAAGTGGCAGAAGAATTCATTTTTCGTCAAAAAAAAAACCATGGGTTAACCATCGTTGATTTTTCACGGATATCGAAAATTTCAAAAAAGTTTTCTAAGCATGCCAATTGAAAGTATACGTCCTTTTGAACATGCTGTGCAAATTTTTCCGAAAACAAGCCACGTTTATGGGAGATATCGACCATCAAAGTGGCTGAAGAAATCATTTTTCGCACAAGAAAAAACCGTGGGTTAACCATCGTTGATTTTTCACGAATACGTCAAAAGTCATAAAATTTTTTTAAGTATGCTTATCAAAAGTATACGTCTTTCCTGTACATGCTGTGCAAATTTTTCCGAAAACAAGCCACGTTTATGGGAGATATCGACCATCAAAGTGGCTGAAGAAATCATTTTTCGCACAAGAAAAAACCGTGGGTTAACCATCGATGATTTTTCACGAAAACGTCAAAAGTCATAAAATTTTTTTAAGCATGCTTATCAAAAGTATACATCTTTCCTGTACATGCTGTGCAAATTTTTTCGAAAACAAGCCAGGTTTATGGGAGATATCGACTATCAAAGTGGCAGAAGAATTCATTTTTCGTCAAAAAAAAAACCATGGGTTAACCATCGTTGATTTTTCACGAAAACGTCAAAAGTCATAAATTTTTTTTAAGCATGTTTATCAAAAGTATACGTCTTTCCTGTCTATGCTGTGCAATTTTTTCCGAAAACAAGCCACGTTTATGGGAGATATCGACTATCAAAGTGGCAGAAGAATTCATTTTTCGTCAAAAAAAAAACCATGGGTTAACCATCGTTGATTTTTCACGGAAATCGAAAATTTCAAAAAAGTTTTCTAAGCATGCCAATTGAAAGTATACGTCCTTTTGAACATGCTGTGCAAATTTTTCCGAAAACAAGCCACGTTTATGGGAGATATCGACCATCAAAGTGGCTGAAGAAATCATTTTTCGCACAAGAAAAAACCGTGGGTTAACCATCGTTGATTTTTCACGAAAACGTCAAAAGTCATAAAATTTTTTTAAGCATGCTTATCAAAAGTATACATCTTTCCTGTACATGCTGTGCAAATTTTTTCGAAAACAAGCCACGTTTATGGGAGATATCGACTATCAAAGTGGCAGAAGAATTCATTTTTCGTCAAAAAAAAAACCATGGGTTAACAATCGTTGATTTTTCACGAAAACGTCAAAAGTCATAAATTTTTTTTAAGCATGCTTATCAAAAGTATACGTCTTTCCTGTCTATGCTGTGCAATTTTTTCCGAAAACAAGCCACGTTTATGGGAGATATCGACTATCAAAGTGGCAGAAGAATTCATTTTTCGTCAAAAAAAAAACCATGGGTTAACCATCGTTGATTTTTCACGGAAATCGAAAATTTCAAAAAAGTTTTCTAAGCATGCCAATTGAAAGTATAAGTCCTTTTGTACAAGCTGTGCAAATTTTCCGAAAACAAGCCTCGTTTATGGGAGATATCGTCTATCAAAGGGGCAGAAGAAATCATTTTTCGTCAAAAAAAAAACCATGGGTTAACCATCGTTGATTTTTCACGAAAACGTCAAAAGTCATAAAATTTTTTTAAGCATGTTTATCAAAAGTATACGTCTTTCCTGTACATGCTGTGCAATTTTTTCCGAAAACAAGCCACGTTTATGGGAGATATCGACTATCAAAGTGGCAGAAGAATTCATTTTTCGTCAAAAAAAAAACCATGGGTTAACCATCGTTGATTTTTCACGGAAATCGAAAATTTCAAAAAAGTTTTCTAAGCATGCCAATTGAAAGTATACGTCCTTTAGAACATGCTGTGCAAATTTTTCCGAAAACAAGCCACGTTTATGGGAGATATCGACCATCAAAGTGGCTGAAGAAATCATTTTTCGCACAAGAAAAAACCGTGGGTTAACCATCGTTGATTTTTCACGAATACGTCAAAAGTCATAAAATTTTTTTAAGTATGCTTATCAAAAGTATACGTCTTTCCTGTACATGCTGTGCAAATTTTTCCGAAAACAAGCCACGTTTATGGGAGATATCGACCATCAAAGTGGCTGAAGAAATCATTTTTCGCACAAGAAAAAACCGTGGGTTAACCATCGATGATTTTTCACGAAAACGTCAAAAGTCATAAAATTTTTTTTAAGCATGCTTATCAAAAGTATACATCTTTCCTGTACATGCTGTGCAAATTTTTTCGAAAACAAGCCAGGTTTATGGGAGATATCGACTATCAAAGTGGCAGAAGAATTCATTTTTCGTCAAAAAAAAAACCATGGGTTAACCATCGTTGATTTTTCACGAAAACGTCAAAAGTCATAAATTTTTTTTAAGCATGTTTATCAAAAGTATACGTCTTTCCTGTCTATGCTGTGCAATTTTTTCCGAAAACAAGGCACGTTTATGGGAGATATCGACTATCAAAGTGGCAGAAGAATTCATTTTTCGTCAAAAAAAAAACCATGGGTTAACCATCGTTGATTTTTCACGGAAATCGAAAATTTCAAAAAAGTTTTCTAAGCATGCCAATTGAAAGTATACGTCCTTTTGAACATGCTGTGCAAATTTTTCCGAAAACAAGCCACGTTTATGGGAGATATCGACTATCAAAGTGGCAGAAGAAATCATTTTTCGTCAAAAAAAAAACCATGGGTTAACCATCGTTGATTTTTCACAAAAATCGAAAATTTCAAAAAAGTTTTCTAAGCATGCCAATTGAAAGTATACGTCCTTTTGAACATGCTGTGCAAATTTTTCCGAAAACAAGCCACGTTTATGGGAGATATCGACCATCAAAGTGGCTGAAGAAATCATTTTTCGCACAAGAAAAAACCGTGGGTTAACCATCGTTGATTTTTCACGAATACGTCAAAAGTCATAAAATTTTTTTAAGTATGCTTATCAAAAGTATACGTCTTTCCTGTACATGCTGTGCAATTTTTTCCGAAAACAAGCCACGTTTATGGGAGATATCGACTATCAAAGTGGCAGAAGAATTCATTTTTCGTCAAAAAAAAAACCATGGGTTAACCATCGTTGATTTTTCACGGAAATCGAAAATTTCAAAAAAGTTTTCTAAGCATGCCAATTGAAAGTATACGTCCTTTTGAACATGCTGTGCAAATTTTTCCGAAAACAAGCCACGTTTATGGGAGATATCGACCATCAAAGTGGCTGAAGAAATCATTTTTCGCACAAGAAAAAACCGTGGGTTAACCATCGTTGATTTTTCACGAAAACGTCAAAAGTCATAAAATTTTTTTAAGCATGCTTATCAAAAGTATACGTCTTTCCTGTACATGCTGTGCAAATTTTTCCGACAACAAGCCACGTTTATGGGAGATATCGACTATCAAAGTGGCAGAAGAATTCATTTTTCGTCAAAAAAAAAACCATGGGTTAACCATCGTTGATTTTTCACGGATATCGAAAATTTCAAAAAAGTTTTCTAAGCATGCCAATTGAAAGTATACGTCCTTTTGAACATGCTGTGCAAATTTTTCCGAAAACAAGCCACGTTTATGGGAGATATCGACTATCAAAGTGGCAGAAGAAATCATTTTTCGTCAAAAAAAAAACCATGGGTTAACCATCGTTGATTTTTCACGGAAATCGAAAATTTCAAAAAAGTTTTCTAAGCATGCCAATTGAAAGTATACGTCCTTTAGAACATGCTGTGCAAATTTTTCCGAAAACAAGCCACGTTTATGGGAGATATCGACCATCAAAGTGGCTGAAGAAATCATTTTTCGCACAAGAAAAAACCGTGGGTTAACCATCGTTGATTTTTCACGAATACGTCAAAAGTCATAAAATTTTTTTAAGTATGCTTATCAAAAGTATACGTCTTTCCTGTACATGCTGTGCAAATTTTTCCGAAAACAAGCCACGTTTATGGGAGATATCGACCATCAAAGTGGCTGAAGAAATCATTTTTCGCACAAGAAAAAACCGTGGGTTAACCATCGATGATTTTTCACGAAAACGTCAAAAGTCATAAAATTTTTTTAAGCATGCTTATCAAAAGTATACATCTTTCCTGTACATGCTGTGCAAATTTTTTCGAAAACAAGCCAGGTTTATGGGAGATATCGACTATCAAAGTGGCAGAAGAATTCATTTTTCGTCAAAAAAAAAACCATGGGTTAACCATCGTTGATTTTTCACGAAAACGTCAAAAGTCATAAATTTTTTTTAAGCATGTTTATCAAAAGTATACGTCTTTCCTGTCTATGCTGTGCAATTTTTTCCGAAAACAAGCCACGTTTATGGGAGATATCGACTATCAAAGTGGCAGAAGAATTCATTTTTCGTCAAAAAAAAAACCATGGGTTAACCATCGTTGATTTTTCACGGAAATCGAAAATTTCAAAAAAGTTTTCTAAGCATGCCAATTGAAAGTATACGTCCTTTTGAACATGCTGTGCAAATTTTTCCGAAAACAAGCCACGTTTATGGGAGATATCGACCATCAAAGTGGCTGAAGAAATCATTTTTCGCACAAGAAAAAACCGTGGGTTAACCATCGTTGATTTTTCACGAAAACGTCAAAAGTCATAAAATTTTTTTAAGCATGCTTATCAAAAGTATACATCTTTCCTGTACATGCTGTGCAAATTTTTTCGAAAACAAGCCACGTTTATGGGAGATATCGACTATCAAAGTGGCAGAAGAATTCATTTTTCGTCAAAAAAAAAACCATGGGTTAACAATCGTTGATTTTTCACGAAAACGTCAAAAGTCATAAATTTTTTTTAAGCATGCTTATCAAAAGTATACGTCTTTCCTGTCTATGCTGTGCAATTTTTTCCGAAAACAAGCCACGTTTATGGGAGATATCGACTATCAAAGTGGCAGAAGAATTCATTTTTCGTCAAAAAAAAAACCATGGGTTAACCATCGTTGATTTTTCACGGAAATCGAAAATTTCAAAAAAGTTTTCTAAGCATGCCAATTGAAAGTATAAGTCCTTTTGTACAAGCTGTGCAAATTTTCCGAAAACAAGCCTCGTTTATGGGAGATATCGTCTATCAAAGGGGCAGAAGAAATCATTTTTCGTCAAAAAAAAAACCATGGGTTAACCATCGTTGATTTTTCACGAAAACGTCAAAAGTCATAAAATTTTTTTAAGCATGTTTATCAAAAGTATACGTCTTTCCTGTACATGCTGTGCAATTTTTTCCGAAAACAAGCCACGTTTATGGGAGATATCGACTATCAAAGTGGCAGAAGAATTCATTTTTCGTCAAAAAAAAAACCATGGGTTAACCATCGTTGATTTTTCACGGAAATCGAAAATTTCAAAAAAGTTTTCTAAGCATGCCAATTGAAAGTATACGTCCTTTAGAACATGCTGTGCAAATTTTTCCGAAAACAAGCCACGTTTATGGGAGATATCGACCATCAAAGTGGCTGAAGAAATCATTTTTCGCACAAGAAAAAACCGTGGGTTAACCATCGTTGATTTTTCACGAATACGTCAAAAGTCATAAAATTTTTTTAAGTATGCTTATCAAAAGTATACGTCTTTCCTGTACATGCTGTGCAAATTTTTCCGAAAACAAGCCACGTTTATGGGAGATATCGACCATCAAAGTGGCTGAAGAAATCATTTTTCGCACAAGAAAAAACCGTGGGTTAACCATCGATGATTTTTCACGAAAACGTCAAAAGTCATAAAATTTTTTTTAAGCATGCTTATCAAAAGTATACATCTTTCCTGTACATGCTGTGCAAATTTTTTCGAAAACAAGCCAGGTTTATGGGAGATATCGACTATCAAAGTGGCAGAAGAATTCATTTTTCGTCAAAAAAAAAACCATGGGTTAACCATCGTTGATTTTTCACGAAAACGTCAAAAGTCATAAATTTTTTTTAAGCATGTTTATCAAAAGTATACGTCTTTCCTGTCTATGCTGTGCAATTTTTTCCGAAAACAAGGCACGTTTATGGGAGATATCGACTATCAAAGTGGCAGAAGAATTCATTTTTCGTCAAAAAAAAAACCATGGGTTAACCATCGTTGATTTTTCACGGAAATCGAAAATTTCAAAAAAGTTTTCTAAGCATGCCAATTGAAAGTATACGTCCTTTTGAACATGCTGTGCAAATTTTTCCGAAAACAAGCCACGTTTATGGGAGATATCGACTATCAAAGTGGCAGAAGAAATCATTTTTCGTCAAAAAAAAAACCATGGGTTAACCATCGTTGATTTTTCACAAAAATCGAAAATTTCAAAAAAGTTTTCTAAGCATGCCAATTGAAAGTATACGTCCTTTAGAACATGCTGTGCAAATTTTTCCGAAAACAAGCCACGTTTATGGGAGATATCGACCATCAAAGTGGCTGAAGAAATCATTTTTCGCACAAGAAAAAACCGTGGGTTAACCATCGTTGATTTTTCACGAATACGTCAAAAGTCATAAAATTCTTTAAGCATGCTTATCAAAAGTATACGTCTTTCCTGTCTATGCTGTGCAATTTTTTCCGAAAACAAGCCACGTTTATGGGAGATATCGACTATCAAAGTGGCAGAAGAATTCATTTTTCGTCAAAAAAAAAACCATGGGTTAACCATCGTTGATTTTTCACGGAAATCGAAAATTTAAAAAAAAATTTCTAAGCATGCCAATTGAAAGTATACGTCCTTTTGAACATGCTGTGCAAATTTTTCCGAAAACAAGCCACGTTTATGGGAGATATCGACCATCAAAGTGGCTGAAGAAATCATTTTTCGCACAAGAAAAAACCGTGGGTTAACCATCGTTGATTTTTCACGAAAACGTCAAAAGTCATAAAATTTTTTTAAGCATGCTTATCAAAAGTATACGTCTTTCCTGTCTATGCTGTGCAATTTTTTCCGAAAACAAGCCACGTTTATGGGAGATATCGACTATCAAAGTGGCAGAAGAATTCATTTTTCGTCAAAAAAAAAACCATGGGTTAACCATCGTTGATTTTTCACGGAAATCGAAAATTTCAAAAAAGTTTTCTAAGCATGCCAATTGAAAGTATACGTCCTTTTGAACATGCTGTGCAAATTTTTCCGAAAACAAGCCACGTTTATGGGAGATATCGACTATCAAAGTGGCAGAAGAAATCATTTTTCGTCAAAAAAAAAACCATGGGTTAACCATCGTTGATTTTTCACAAAAATCGAAAATTTCAAAAAAGTTTTCTAAGCATGCCAATTGAAAGTATACGTCCTTTAGAACATGCTGTGCAATTTTTTCCGAAAACAAGCCACGTTTATGGGAGATATCGACCATCAAAGTGGCTGAAGAAATCATTTTTCGCACAAGAAAAAACCGTGGGTTAACCATCGTTGATTTTTCACTTAAACGTCAAAAGTCATAAAATTTTTTTAAGCATGCTTATCAAAAGTATACGTTCTTCCTGTACATGCTGTGCAAATTTTTCCGAAAACAAGCCACGTTTATGGGAGATATCGACTATCAAAGTGGCAGAAGAATTCATTTTTCGTCAAAAAAAAAACCATGGGTTAACCATCGTTGATTTTTCACGGAAATCGAAAATTTCAAAAAAGTTTTCTAAGCATGCCAATTGAAAGTATACGTCCTTTTGAACATGCTGTGCAAATTTTTCCGAAAACAAGCCACGTTTATGGGAGATATCGACCATCAAAGTGGCTGAAGAAATCATTTTTCGCACAAGAAAAAACCGTGGGTTAACCATCGTTGATTTTTCACGAAAACGTCAAAAGTCATAAAATTTTTTTAAGCATGCTTATCAAAAGTATACGTCTTTCCTGTCTATGCTGTGCAATTTTTTCCGAAAACAAGCCACGTTTATGGGAGATATCGACTATCAAAGTGGCAGAAGAATTCATTTTTCGTCAAAAAAAAAACCATGGGTTAACCATCGTTGATTTTTCACGGAAATCGAAAATTTCAAAAAAGTTTTCTAAGCATGCCAATTGAAAGTATACGTCCTTTTGAACATGCTGTGCAAATTTTTCCGAAAACAAGCCACGTTTATGGGAGATATCGACTATCAAAGTGGCAGAAGAAATCATTTTTCGCACAAGAAAAAACCGTGGGTTAACCATCGTTGATTTTTCACGGAAATCAAAAATTTCAAAAAAGTTTTCTAAGCATGCCAATTGAAAGTATACGTCCTTTTGAACATGCTGTGCAAATTTTTCCGAAAACAAGCCACGTTTATGGGAGATATCGACCATCAAAGTGGCTGAAGAAATCATTTTTCGCACAAGAAAAAACCGTGGGTTAACCATCGTTGATTTTTCACGAAAACGTCAAAAGTCATAAAATTTTTTTAAGCATGCTTATCAAAAGTATACATCTTTCCTGTACATGCTGTGCAAATTTTTCCGAAAACAAGCCACGTTTATGGGAGATATCGACCATCAAAGTGGCTGAAGAAATCATTTTTCGTCAAAAAAAAAACCATGGGTTAACCATCGTTGATTTTTCACGGAAATCGAAAATTTCAAAAAAGTTTTCTAAGCATGCCAATTGAAAGTATACGTCCTTTTGAACATGCTGTGCAAATTTTTCCGAAAACAAGCCACGTTTATGGGAGATATCGACCATCAAAGTGGCTGAAGAAATCATTTTTCGCACAAGAAAAAACCGTGGGTTAACCATCGTTGATTTTTCACGTAAACGTCAAAGGTCATTAAATTTTTTTAAGCATGCTTATCAAAAGTATACATCTTTCCTGTACATGCTGTGCAATTTTTTCCGAAAACAAGCCACGTTTATGGGAGATATCGACTATCAAAGTGGCAGAAGAATTCATTTTTCGTAAAAAAAAAAACCATGGGTTAACCATCGTTGATTTTTCACGGAAATCGAAAATTTCAAAAAAGTTTTCTAAGCATGCCAATTGAAAGTATACGTCTTTTGTACATGCTGTGCAAATTTTTTCGAAAACAAACCACGTTTATGGGAGATATCGACCATCAAAGTGGCTGAAGAAATCATTTTTCGCACAAGAAAAAACCGTGGGTTAACCATCGTTGATTTTTCACGAAAACGTCAAAAGTCATAAAATTTTTTTAAGCATGCTTATCAAAAGTATACATCTTTCCTGTACATGCTGTGCAAATTTTTTCGAAAACAAGCCACGTTTATGGGAGATATCGACTATCAAAGTGGCAGAAGAATTCATTTTTCGTCAAAAAAAAAACCATGGGTTAACCATCGTTGATTTTTCACGAAAACGTCAAAAGTCATAAAATTTTTTTAAGCATGCTTATCAAAAGTATACATCTTTCCTGTACATGCTGTGCAAATTTTTCCGAAAACAAGCCACGTTTATGGGAGATATCGACCATCAAAGTGGCTGAAGAAATCATTTTTCGTCAAAAAAAAAACCATGGGTTAACCATCGTTGATTTTTCACGGAAATCGAAAATTTCAAAAAAGTTTTCTAAGCATGCCAATTGAAAGTATACGTCCTTTTGAACATGCTTTGCAAATTTATCCGAAAACAAGCCACGTTTATGGGAGATATCGACCATCAAAGTGGCTGAAGAAATCATTTTTCGCACAAGAAAAAACCGTGGGTTAACCATCGTTGATTTTTCACGAAAACGTCAAAAGTCATAAAATTTTTTTAAGCATGCTTATCAAAAGTATACGTCTTTCCTGTACATGCTGTGCAAATTTTTCCGAAAACAAGCCACGTTTATGGGAGATATCGAATATCAAAGTGGCAGAAGAAATCATTTTTCGTCAAAAAAAAAACCATGGGTTAACCATCGTTGATTTTTCACGGAAATCGAAAATTTCAAAAAAGTTTTCTAAGCATGCCAATTGAAAGTATAAGTCCTTTTGAACATGCTGTGCAAATTTTTCCGAAAACAAGCCACGTTTATGGGAGATATCGACTATCAAAGTGGCAGAAGAAATCATTTTTCGTCAAAAAAAAAACCATGGGTTAACCATCGTTGATTTTTCACAAAAATCGAAAATTTCAAAAAAGTTTTCTAAGCATGCCAATTGAAAGTATACGTCCTTTAGAACATGCTGTGCAAATTTTTCCGAAAACAAGCCACGTTTATGGGAGATATCGACCATCAAAGTGGCTGAAGAAATCATTTTTCGCACAAGAAAAAACCGTGGGTTAACCATCGTTGATTTTTCACGAATACGTCAAAAGTCATAAAATTTTTTTAAGTATGCTTATCAAAAGTATACGTCTTTCCTGTACATGCTGTGCAAATTTTTCCGAAAACAAGCCACGTTTATGGGAGATATCGACCATCAAAGTGGCTGAAGAAATCATTTTTCGCACAAGAAAAAACCGTGGGTTAACCATCGTTGATTTTTCACGAAAACGTCAAAAGTCATAAAATTTTTTTAAGCATGCTTATCAAAAGTATACATCTTTCCTGTACATGCTGTGCAAATTTTTCCGAAAACAAGCCACGTTTATGGGAGATATCGACCATCAAAGTGGCTGAAGAAATCATTTTTCGTCAAAAAAAAAACCATGGGTTAACCATCGTTGATTTTTCACGGAAATCGAAAATTTCAAAAAAGTTTTCTAAGCATGCCAATTGAAAGTATACGTCCTTTTGAACATGCTGTGCAAATTTATCCGAAAACAAGCCACGTTTATGGGAGATATCGACCATCAAAGTGGCTGAAGAAATCATTTTTCGCACAAGAAAAAACCGTGGGTTAACCATCGTTGATTTTTCACGAAAACGTCAAAAGTCATAAAATTTTTTTAAGCATGCTTATCAAAAGTATACGTCTTTCCTGTACATGCTGTGCAAATTTTTCCGAAAACAAGCCACGTTTATGGGAGATATCGAATATCAAAGTGGCAGAAGAAATCATTTTTCGTCAAAAAAAAAACCATGGGTTAACCATCGTTGATTTTTCACGGAAATCGAAAATTTCAAAAAAGTTTTCTAAGCATGCCAATTGAAAGTATAAGTCCTTTTGTACTTGCTGTGCAAATTTTTCCGAAAACAAGCCACGTTTATGGGAGATATCGACCATCAAAGTGGCAGAAGAAATCATTTTTCGCTCAAGAAAAAGCCGTGGGTTAACCATCGTTGATTTTTCACGTAAACGTCAAAGGTCATTAAATTTTTTTAAGCATGCTTATCAAAAGTATACATCTTTCCTGTACATGCTGTGAAATTTTTTCCGAAAACAAGCCACGTTTATGGGTGATATCGACTATCAAAGTGGCAGAAGAATTCATTTTTCGTCAAAAAAAAAACCATGGGTTAACCATCGTTGATTTTTCACGGAAATCGAAAATTTCAAAAAAGTTTTCTAAGCATGCCAATTGAAAGTATACGTCTTTTTGTACATGCTGTGCAAATTTTTTCGAAAACAAACCACGTTTATGGGAGATATCGACCATCAAAGTGGCTGAAGAAATCATTTTTCGCACAAGAAAAAACCGTGGGTTAACCATCGTTGATTTTTCACGAAAACGTCAAAAGTCATAAAATTTTTTTAAGCATGCTTATCAAAAGTATACGTCTTTCCTGTACATGCTGTGCAAATTTTTCCGAAAACAAGCCACGTTTATGGGAGATATCGAATATCAAAGTGGCAGAAGAAATCATTTTTCGTCAAAAAAAAAACCATGGGTTAACCATCGTTGATTTTTCACGGAAATCGAAAATTTCAAAAAAGTTTTCTAAGCATGCCAATTGAAAGTATAAGTCCATTTGTACTTGCTGTGCAAATTTTTCCGAAAACAAGCCACGTTTATGGGAGATATCGACCATCAAAGTGGCAGAAGAAATCATTTTTCGCACAAGAAAAAGCCGTGGGTTAACCATCGTTGATTTTTCACGTAAACGTCAAAGGTCATTAAATTTTTTTAAGCATGCTTATCAAAAGTATACATCTTTCCTGTACATGCTGTGCAATTTTTTCCGAAAACAAGCCACGTTTATGGGAGATATCGACTATCAAAGTGGCAGAAGAATTCATTTTTCGTCAAAAAAAAAACCATGGGTTAACCATCGTTGATTTTTCACGGAAATCGAAAATTTCAAAAAAGTTTTCTAAGCATGCCAATTGAAAGTATACGTCTTTTTGTACATGCTGTGCAAATTTTTTCGAAAACAAACCACGTTTATGGGAGATATCGACCATCAAAGTGGCTGAAGAAATCATTTTTCGCACAAGAAAAAACCGTGGGTTAACCATCGTTGATTTTTCACGAAAACGTCAAAAGTCATAAAATTTTTTTAAGCATGCTTATCAAAAGTATACATCTTTCCTGTACATGCTGTGCAAATTTTTTCGAAAACAAGCCACGTTTATGGGAGATATCGACTATCAAAGTGGCAGAAGAATTCATTTTTCGTCAAAAAAAAAACCATGGGTTAACCATCGTTGATTTTTCACGAAAACGTCAAAAGTCATAAAATTTTTTTAAGCATGTTTATCAAAAGTATACGTCTTTCCTGTACATGCTGTGCAATTTTTTCCGAAAACAAGCCACGTTTATGGGAGATATCGACTATCAAAGTGGCAGAAGAATTCATTTTTCGTCAAAAAAAAAACCATGGGTTAACCATCGTTGATTTTTCACGGAAATCGAAAATTTCAAAAAAGTTTTCTAAGCATGCCAATTGAAAGTATACGTCCTTTAGAACATGCTGTGCAAATTTTTCCGAAAACAAGCCACGTTTATGGGAGATATCGACCATCAAAGTGGCTGAAGAAATCATTTTTCGCACAAGAAAAAACCGTGGGTTAACCATCGTTGATTTTTCACGAATACGTCAAAAGTCATAAAATTTTTTTAAGTATGCGTATCAAAAGTATACGTCTTTCCTGTACATGCTGTGCAAATTTTTCCGAAAACAAGCCACGTTTATGGGAGATATCGACCATCAAAGTGGCTGAAGAAATCATTTTTCGCACAAGAAAAAACCGTGGGTTAACCATCGTTGATTTTTCACGAAAACGTCAAAAGTCATAAAATTTTTTTAAGCATGCTTATCAAAAGTATACATCTTTCCTGTACATGCTGTGCAAATTTTTCCGAAAACAAGCCACGTTTATGGGAGATATCGACCATCAAAGTGGCTGAAGAAATCATTTTTCGTCAAAAAAAAAACCATGGGTTAACCATCGTTGATTTTTCACGGAAATCGAAAATTTCAAAAAAGTTTTCTAAGCATGCCAATTGAAAGTATACGTCCTTTTGAACATGCTGTGCAAATTTATCCGAAAACAAGCCACGTTTATGGGAGATATCGACCATCAAAGTGGCTGAAGAAATCATTTTTCGCACAAGAAAAAACCGTGGGTTAACCATCGTTGATTTTTCACGAAAACGTCAAAAGTCATAAAATTTTTTTAAGCATGCTTATCAAAAGTATACATCTTTCCTGTACATGCTGTGCAAATTTTTCCGAAAACAAGCCACGTTTATGGGAGATATCGACCATCAAAGTGGCTGAAGAAATCATTTTTCGTCAAAAAAAAAACCATGGGTTAACCATCGTTGATTTTTCACGGAAATCGAAAATTTCAAAAAAGTTTTCTAAGCATGCCAATTGAAAGTATACGTCCTTTTGAACATGCTGTGCAAATTTATCCGAAAACAAGCCACGTTTATGGGAGATATCGACCATCAAAGTGGCTGAAGAAATCATTTTTCGCACAAGAAAAAACCGTGGGTTAACCATCGTTGATTTTTCACGAAAACGTCAAAAGTCATAAAATTTTTTTAAGCATGCTTATCAAAAGTATACGTCTTTCCTGTACATGCTGTGCAAATTTTTCCGAAAACAAGCCACGTTTATGGGAGATATCGAATATCAAAGTGGCAGAAGAAATCATTTTTCGTCAAAAAAAAAACCATGGGTTAACCATCGTTGATTTTTCACGGAAATCGAAAATTTCAAAAAAGTTTTCTAAGCATGCCAATTGAAAGTATAAGTCCTTTTGTACTTGCTGTGCAAATTTTTCCGAAAACAAGCCACGTTTATGGGAGATATCGACCATCAAAGTGGCAGAAGAAATCATTTTTCGCTCAAGAAAAAGCCGTGGGTTAACCATCGTTGATTTTTCACGTAAACGTCAAAGGTCATTAAATTTTTTTAAGCATGCTTATCAAAAGTATACATCTTTCCTGTACATGCTGTGAAATTTTTTCCGAAAACAAGCCACGTTTATGGGTGATATCGACTATCAAAGTGGCAGAAGAATTCATTTTTCGTCAAAAAAAAAACCATGGGTTAACCATCGTTGATTTTTCACGGAAATCGAAAATTTCAAAAAAGTTTTCTAAGCATGCCAATTGAAAGTATACGTCTTTTTGTACATGCTGTGCAAATTTTTTCGAAAACAAACCACGTTTATGGGAGATATCGACCATCAAAGTGGCTGAAGAAATCATTTTTCGCACAAGAAAAAACCGTGGGTTAACCATCGTTGATTTTTCACGAAAACGTCAAAAGTCATAAAATTTTTTTAAGCATGCTTATCAAAAGTATACGTCTTTCCTGTACATGCTGTGCAAATTTTTCCGAAAACAAGCCACGTTTATGGGAGATATCGAATATCAAAGTGGCAGAAGAAATCATTTTTCGTCAAAAAAAAAACCATGGGTTAACCATCGTTGATTTTTCACGGAAATCGAAAATTTCAAAAAAGTTTTCTAAGCATGCCAATTGAAAGTATAAGTCCATTTGTACTTGCTGTGCAAATTTTTCCGAAAACAAGCCACGTTTATGGGAGATATCGACCATCAAAGTGGCAGAAGAAATCATTTTTCGCACAAGAAAAAGCCGTGGGTTAACCATCGTTGATTTTTCACGTAAACGTCAAAGGTCATTAAATTTTTTTAAGCATGCTTATCAAAAGTATACATCTTTCCTGTACATGCTGTGCAATTTTTTCCGAAAACAAGCCACGTTTATGGGAGATATCGACTATCAAAGTGGCAGAAGAATTCATTTTTCGTCAAAAAAAAAACCATGGGTTAACCATCGTTGATTTTTCACGGAAATCGAAAATTTCAAAAAAGTTTTCTAAGCATGCCAATTGAAAGTATACGTCTTTTTGTACATGCTGTGCAAATTTTTTCGAAAACAAACCACGTTTATGGGAGATATCGACCATCAAAGTGGCTGAAGAAATCATTTTTCGCACAAGAAAAAACCGTGGGTTAACCATCGTTGATTTTTCACGAAAACGTCAAAAGTCATAAAATTTTTTTAAGCATGCTTATCAAAAGTATACATCTTTCCTGTACATGCTGTGCAAATTTTTTCGAAAACAAGCCACGTTTATGGGAGATATCGACTATCAAAGTGGCAGAAGAATTCATTTTTCGTCAAAAAAAAAACCATGGGTTAACCATCGTTGATTTTTCACGAAAACGTCAAAAGTCATAAAATTTTTTTAAGCATGTTTATCAAAAGTATACGTCTTTCCTGTACATGCTGTGCAATTTTTTCCGAAAACAAGCCACGTTTATGGGAGATATCGACTATCAAAGTGGCAGAAGAATTCATTTTTCGTCAAAAAAAAAACCATGGGTTAACCATCGTTGATTTTTCACGGAAATCGAAAATTTCAAAAAAGTTTTCTAAGCATGCCAATTGAAAGTATACGTCCTTTAGAACATGCTGTGCAAATTTTTCCGAAAACAAGCCACGTTTATGGGAGATATCGACCATCAAAGTGGCTGAAGAAATCATTTTTCGCACAAGAAAAAACCGTGGGTTAACCATCGTTGATTTTTCACGAATACGTCAAAAGTCATAAAATTTTTTTAAGTATGCGTATCAAAAGTATACGTCTTTCCTGTACATGCTGTGCAAATTTTTCCGAAAACAAGCCACGTTTATGGGAGATATCGACCATCAAAGTGGCTGAAGAAATCATTTTTCGCACAAGAAAAAACCGTGGGTTAACCATCGTTGATTTTTCACGAAAACGTCAAAAGTCATAAAATTTTTTTAAGCATGCTTATCAAAAGTATACATCTTTCCTGTACATGCTGTGCAAATTTTTCCGAAAACAAGCCACGTTTATGGGAGATATCGACCATCAAAGTGGCTGAAGAAATCATTTTTCGTCAAAAAAAAAACCATGGGTTAACCATCGTTGATTTTTCACGGAAATCGAAAATTTCAAAAAAGTTTTCTAAGCATGCCAATTGAAAGTATACGTCCTTTTGAACATGCTGTGCAAATTTATCCGAAAACAAGCCACGTTTATGGGAGATATCGACCATCAAAGTGGCTGAAGAAATCATTTTTCGCACAAGAAAAAACCGTGGGTTAACCATCGTTGATTTTTCACGAAAACGTCAAAAGTCATAAAATTTTTTTAAGCATGCTTATCAAAAGTATACGTCTTTCCTGTACATGCTGTGCAAATTTTTCCGAAAACAAGCCACGTTTATGGGAGATATCGAATATCAAAGTGGCAGAAGAAATCATTTTTCGTCAAAAAAAAAACCATGGGTTAACCATCGTTGATTTTTCACGGAAATCGAAAATTTCAAAAAAGTTTTCTAAGCATGCCAATTGAAAGTATAAGTCCTTTTGTACTTGCTGTGCAAATTTTTCCGAAAACAAGCCACGTTTATGGGAGATATCGACCATCAAAGTGGCAGAAGAAATCATTTTTCGCTCAAGAAAAAACCGTGGGTTAACCATCGTTGATTTTTCACGAATACGTCAAAAGTCATAAAATTTTTTTAAGTATGCGTATCAAAAGTATACGTCTTTCCTGTACATGCTGTGCAAATTTTTCCGAAAACAAGCCACGTTTATGGGAGATATCGACCATCAAAGTGGCTGAAGAAATCATTTTTCGCACAAGAAAAAACCGTGGGTTAACCATCGTTGATTTTTCACGAAAACGTCAAAAGTCATAAAATTTTTTTAAGCATGCTTATCAAAAGTATACATCTTTCCTGTACATGCTGTGCAAATTTTTCCGAAAACAAGCCACGTTTATGGGAGATATCGACCATCAAAGTGGCTGAAGAAATCATTTTTCGTCAAAAAAAAAACCATGGGTTAACCATCGTTGATTTTTCACGGAAATCGAAAATTTCAAAAAAGTTTTCTAAGCATGCCAATTGAAAGTATACGTCCTTTTGAACATGCTGTGCAAATTTATCCGAAAACAAGCCACGTTTATGGGAGATATCGACCATCAAAGTGGCTGAAGAAATCATTTTTCGCACAAGAAAAAACCGTGGGTTAACCATCGTTGATTTTTCACGAAAACGTCAAAAGTCATAAAATTTTTTTAAGCATGCTTATCAAAAGTATACGTCTTTCCTGTACATGCTGTGCAAATTTTTCCGAAAACAAGCCACGTTTATGGGAGATATCGAATATCAAAGTGGCAGAAGAAATCATTTTTCGTCAAAAAAAAAACCATGGGTTAACCATCGTTGATTTTTCACGGAAATCGAAAATTTCAAAAAAGTTTTCTAAGCATGCCAATTGAAAGTATAAGTCCTTTTGTACTTGCTGTGCAAATTTTTCCGAAAACAAGCCACGTTTATGGGAGATATCGACCATCAAAGTGGCTGAAGAAATCATTTTTCGTCAAAAAAAAAACCATGGGTTAACCATCGTTGATTTTTCACGGAAATCGAAAATTTCAAAAAAGTTTTCTAAGCATGCCAATTGAAAGTATACGTCTTTTGTACATGCTGTGCAAATTTTTTCGAAAACAAACCACGTTTATGGGAGATATCGACCATCAAAGTGGCTGAAGAAATCATTTTTCGCACAAGAAAAAACCGTGGGTTAACCATCGTTGATTTTTCACGAAAACGTCAAAAGTCATAAAATTTTTTTAAGCATGCTTATCAAAAGTATACATCTTTCCTGTACATGCTGTGCAAATTTTTTCGAAAACAAGCCACGTTTATGGGAGATATCGACTATCAAAGTGGCAGAAGAATTCATTTTTCGTCAAAAAAAAAACCATGGGTTAACCATCGTTGATTTTTCACGAAAACGTCAAAAGTCATAAAATTTTTTTAAGCATGTTTATCAAAAGTATACGTCTTTCCTGTACATGCTGTGCAAATTTTTCCGAAAACAAGCCACGTTTATGGGAGATATCGACTATCAAAGTGGCAGAAGAATTCATTTTTCGTCAAAAAAAAAACCATGGGTTAACCATCGTTGATTTTTCACGGAAATCGAAAATTTCAAAAAAGTTTTCTAAGCATGCCAATTGAAAGTATACGTCCTTTTGAACATGCTGTGCAAATTTTTCCGAAAACAAGCCACGTTTATGGGAGATATCGACTATCAAAGTGGCAGAAGAAATCATTTTTCGTCAAAAAAAAAACCATGGGTTAACCATCGTTGATTTTTCACAAAAATCGAAAATTTCAAAAAAGTTTTCTAAGCATGCCAATTGAAAGTATACGTCCTTTAGAACATGCTGTGCAAATTTTTCCGAAAACAAGCCACGTTTATGGGAGATATCGACCATCAAAGTGGCTGAAGAAATCATTTTTCGCACAAGAAAAAACCGTGGGTTAACCATCGTTGATTTTTCACGAATACGTCAAAAGTCATAAAATTTTTTTAAGTATGCTTATCAAAAGTATACGTCTTTCCTGTACATGCTGTGCAAATTTTTCCGAAAACAAGCCACGTTTATGGGAGATATCGACCATCAAAGTGGCTGAAGAAATCATTTTTCGCACAAGAAAAAACCGTGGGTTAACCATCGTTGATTTTTCACGAAAACGTCAAAAGTCATAAAATTTTTTTAAGCATGCTTATCAAAAGTATACATCTTTCCTGTACATGCTGTGCAAATTTTTCCGAAAACAAGCCACGTTTATGGGAGATATCGACCATCAAAGTGGCTGAAGAAATCATTTTTCGTCAAAAAAAAAACCATGGGTTAACCATCGTTGATTTTTCACGGAAATCGAAAATTTCAAAAAAGTTTTCTAAGCATGCCAATTGAAAGTATACGTCCTTTTGAACATGCTGTGCAAATTTATCCGAAAACAAGCCACGTTTATGGGAGATATCGACCATCAAAGTGGCTGAAGAAATCATTTTTCGCACAAGAAAAAACCGTGGGTTAACCATCGTTGATTTTTCACGAAAACGTCAAAAGTCATAAAATTTTTTTAAGCATGCTTATCAAAAGTATACGTCTTTCCTGTACATGCTGTGCAAATTTTTCCGAAAACAAGCCACGTTTATGGGAGATATCGAATATCAAAGTGGCAGAAGAAATCATTTTTCGTCAAAAAAAAAACCATGGGTTAACCATCGTTGATTTTTCACGGAAATCGAAAATTTCAAAAAAGTTTTCTAAGCATGCCAATTGAAAGTATAAGTCCTTTTGTACTTGCTGTGCAAATTTTTCCGAAAACAAGCCACGTTTATGGGAGATATCGACCATCAAAGTGGCAGAAGAAATCATTTTTCGCTCAAGAAAAAGCCGTGGGTTAACCATCGTTGATTTTTCACGTAAACGTCAAAGGTCATTAAATTTTTTTAAGCATGCTTATCAAAAGTATACATCTTTCCTGTACATGCTGTGAAATTTTTTCCGAAAACAAGCCACGTTTATGGGTGATATCGACTATCAAAGTGGCAGAAGAATTCATTTTTCGTCAAAAAAAAAACCATGGGTTAACCATCGTTGATTTTTCACGGAAATCGAAAATTTCAAAAAAGTTTTCTAAGCATGCCAATTGAAAGTATACGTCTTTTTGTACATGCTGTGCAAATTTTTTCGAAAACAAACCACGTTTATGGGAGATATCGACCATCAAAGTGGCTGAAGAAATCATTTTTCGCACAAGAAAAAACCGTGGGTTAACCATCGTTGATTTTTCACGAAAACGTCAAAAGTCATAAAATTTTTTTAAGCATGCTTATCAAAAGTATACGTCTTTCCTGTACATGCTGTGCAAATTTTTCCGAAAACAAGCCACGTTTATGGGAGATATCGAATATCAAAGTGGCAGAAGAAATCATTTTTCGTCAAAAAAAAAACCATGGGTTAACCATCGTTGATTTTTCACGGAAATCGAAAATTTCAAAAAAGTTTTCTAAGCATGCCAATTGAAAGTATAAGTCCATTTGTACTTGCTGTGCAAATTTTTCCGAAAACAAGCCACGTTTATGGGAGATATCGACCATCAAAGTGGCAGAAGAAATCATTTTTCGCACAAGAAAAAGCCGTGGGTTAACCATCGTTGATTTTTCACGTAAACGTCAAAGGTCATTAAATTTTTTTAAGCATGCTTATCAAAAGTATACATCTTTCCTGTACATGCTGTGCAATTTTTTCCGAAAACAAGCCACGTTTATGGGAGATATCGACTATCAAAGTGGCAGAAGAATTCATTTTTCGTCAAAAAAAAAACCATGGGTTAACCATCGTTGATTTTTCACGGAAATCGAAAATTTCAAAAAAGTTTTCTAAGCATGCCAATTGAAAGTATACGTCTTTTTGTACATGCTGTGCAAATTTTTTCGAAAACAAACCACGTTTATGGGAGATATCGACCATCAAAGTGGCTGAAGAAATCATTTTTCGCACAAGAAAAAACCGTGGGTTAACCATCGTTGATTTTTCACGAAAACGTCAAAAGTCATAAAATTTTTTTAAGCATGCTTATCAAAAGTATACATCTTTCCTGTACATGCTGTGCAAATTTTTTCGAAAACAAGCCACGTTTATGGGAGATATCGACTATCAAAGTGGCAGAAGAATTCATTTTTCGTCAAAAAAAAAACCATGGGTTAACCATCGTTGATTTTTCACGAAAACGTCAAAAGTCATAAAATTTTTTTAAGCATGTTTATCAAAAGTATACGTCTTTCCTGTACATGCTGTGCAATTTTTTCCGAAAACAAGCCACGTTTATGGGAGATATCGACTATCAAAGTGGCAGAAGAATTCATTTTTCGTCAAAAAAAAAACCATGGGTTAACCATCGTTGATTTTTCACGGAAATCGAAAATTTCAAAAAAGTTTTCTAAGCATGCCAATTGAAAGTATACGTCCTTTAGAACATGCTGTGCAAATTTTTCCGAAAACAAGCCACGTTTATGGGAGATATCGACCATCAAAGTGGCTGAAGAAATCATTTTTCGCACAAGAAAAAACCGTGGGTTAACCATCGTTGATTTTTCACGAATACGTCAAAAGTCATAAAATTTTTTTAAGTATGCGTATCAAAAGTATACGTCTTTCCTGTACATGCTGTGCAAATTTTTCCGAAAACAAGCCACGTTTATGGGAGATATCGACCATCAAAGTGGCTGAAGAAATCATTTTTCGCACAAGAAAAAACCGTGGGTTAACCATCGTTGATTTTTCACGAAAACGTCAAAAGTCATAAAATTTTTTTAAGCATGCTTATCAAAAGTATACATCTTTCCTGTACATGCTGTGCAAATTTTTCCGAAAACAAGCCACGTTTATGGGAGATATCGACCATCAAAGTGGCTGAAGAAATCATTTTTCGTCAAAAAAAAAACCATGGGTTAACCATCGTTGATTTTTCACGGAAATCGAAAATTTCAAAAAAGTTTTCTAAGCATGCCAATTGAAAGTATACGTCTTTTTGTACATGCTGTGCAAATTTTTTCGAAAACAAACCACGTTTATGGGAGATATCGACCATCAAAGTGGCTGAAGAAATCATTTTTCGCACAAGAAAAAACCGTGGGTTAACCATCGTTGATTTTTCACGAAAACGTCAAAAGTCATAAAATTTTTTTAAGCATGCTTATCAAAAGTATACGTCTTTCCTGTACATGCTGTGCAAATTTTTCCGAAAACAAGCCACGTTTATGGGAGATATCGAATATCAAAGTGGCAGAAGAAATCATTTTTCGTCAAAAAAAAAACCATGGGTTAACCATCGTTGATTTTTCACGGAAATCGAAAATTTCAAAAAAGTTTTCTAAGCATGCCAATTGAAAGTATAAGTCCATTTGTACTTGCTGTGCAAATTTTTCCGAAAACAAGCCACGTTTATGGGAGATATCGACCATCAAAGTGGCAGAAGAAATCATTTTTCGCACAAGAAAAAGCCGTGGGTTAACCATCGTTGATTTTTCACGTAAACGTCAAAGGTCATTAAATTTTTTTAAGCATGCTTATCAAAAGTATACATCTTTCCTGTACATGCTGTGCAATTTTTTCCGAAAACAAGCCACGTTTATGGGAGATATCGACTATCAAAGTGGCAGAAGAATTCATTTTTCGTCAAAAAAAAAACCATGGGTTAACCATCGTTGATTTTTCACGGAAATCGAAAATTTCAAAAAAGTTTTCTAAGCATGCCAATTGAAAGTATACGTCTTTTTGTACATGCTGTGCAAATTTTTTCGAAAACAAACCACGTTTATGGGAGATATCGACCATCAAAGTGGCTGAAGAAATCATTTTTCGCACAAGAAAAAACCGTGGGTTAACCATCGTTGATTTTTCACGAAAACGTCAAAAGTCATAAAATTTTTTTAAGCATGCTTATCAAAAGTATACATCTTTCCTGTACATGCTGTGCAAATTTTTTCGAAAACAAGCCACGTTTATGGGAGATATCGACTATCAAAGTGGCAGAAGAATTCATTTTTCGTCAAAAAAAAAACCATGGGTTAACCATCGTTGATTTTTCACGAAAACGTCAAAAGTCATAAAATTTTTTTAAGCATGTTTATCAAAAGTATACGTCTTTCCTGTACATGCTGTGCAATTTTTTCCGAAAACAAGCCACGTTTATGGGAGATATCGACTATCAAAGTGGCAGAAGAATTCATTTTTCGTCAAAAAAAAAACCATTGGTTAACCATCGTTGATTTTTCACGGAAATCGAAAATTTCAAAAAAGTTTTCTAAGCATGCCAATTGAAAGTATACGTCCTTTAGAACATGCTGTGCAAATTTTTCCGAAAACAAGCCACGTTTATGGGAGATATCGACCATCAAAGTGGCTGAAGAAATCATTTTTCGCACAAGAAAAAACCGTGGGTTAACCATCGTTGATTTTTCACGAATACGTCAAAAGTCATAAAATTTTTTTAAGTATGCGTATCAAAAGTATACGTCTTTCCTGTACATGCTGTGCAAATTTTTCCGAAAACAAGCCACGTTTATGGGAGATATCGACCATCAAAGTGGCTGAAGAAATCATTTTTCGTCAAAAAAAAAACCATGGGTTAACCATCGTTGATTTTTCACGGAAATCGAAAATTTCAAAAAAGTTTTCTAAGCATGCCAATTGAAAGTATACGTCTTTTTGTACATGCTGTGCAAATTTTTTCGAAAACAAACCACGTTTATGGGAGATATCGACCATCAAAGTGGCTGAAGAAATCATTTTTCGCACAAGAAAAAACCGTGGGTTAACCATCGTTGATTTTTCACGAAAACGTCAAAAGTCATAAAATTTTTTTAAGCATGCTTATCAAAAGTATACGTCTTTCCTGTACATGCTGTGCAAATTTTTCCGAAAACAAGCCACGTTTATGGGAGATATCGAATATCAAAGTGGCAGAAGAAATCATTTTTCGTCAAAAAAAAAACCATGGGTTAACCATCGTTGATTTTTCACGGAAATCGAAAATTTCAAAAAAGTTTTCTAAGCATGCCAATTGAAAGTATAAGTCCATTTGTACTTGCTGTGCAAATTTTTCCGAAAACAAGCCACGTTTATGGGAGATATCGACCATCAAAGTGGCAGAAGAAATCATTTTTCGCACAAGAAAAAGCCGTGGGTTAACCATCGTTGATTTTTCACGTAAACGTCAAAGGTCATTAAATTTTTTTAAGCATGCTTATCAAAAGTATACATCTTTCCTGTACATGCTGTGCAATTTTTTCCGAAAACAAGCCACGTTTATGGGAGATATCGACTATCAAAGTGGCAGAAGAATTCATTTTTCGTCAAAAAAAAAACCATGGGTTAACCATCGTTGATTTTTCACGGAAATCGAAAATTTCAAAAAAGTTTTCTAAGCATGCCAATTGAAAGTATACGTCTTTTTGTACATGCTGTGCAAATTTTTTCGAAAACAAACCACGTTTATGGGAGATATCGACCATCAAAGTGGCTGAAGAAATCATTTTTCGCACAAGAAAAAACCGTGGGTTAACCATCGTTGATTTTTCACGAAAACGTCAAAAGTCATAAAATTTTTTTAAGCATGCTTATCAAAAGTATACATCTTTCCTGTACATGCTGTGCAAATTTTTTCGAAAACAAGCCACGTTTATGGGAGATATCGACTATCAAAGTGGCAGAAGAATTCATTTTTCGTCAAAAAAAAAACCATGGGTTAACCATCGTTGATTTTTCACGAAAACGTCAAAAGTCATAAAATTTTTTTAAGCATGTTTATCAAAAGTATACGTCTTTCCTGTACATGCTGTGCAATTTTTTCCGAAAACAAGCCACGTTTATGGGAGATATCGACTATCAAAGTGGCAGAAGAATTCATTTTTCGTCAAAAAAAAAACCATTGGTTAACCATCGTTGATTTTTCACGGAAATCGAAAATTTCAAAAAAGTTTTCTAAGCATGCCAATTGAAAGTATACGTCCTTTAGAACATGCTGTGCAAATTTTTCCGAAAACAAGCCACGTTTATGGGAGATATCGACCATCAAAGTGGCTGAAGAAATCATTTTTCGCACAAGAAAAAACCGTGGGTTAACCATCGTTGATTTTTCACGAATACGTCAAAAGTCATAAAATTTTTTTAAGTATGCGTATCAAAAGTATACGTCTTTCCTGTACATGCTGTGCAAATTTTTCCGAAAACAAGCCACGTTTATGGGAGATATCGACCATCAAAGTGGCTGAAGAAATCATTTTTCGCACAAGAAAAAACCGTGGGTTAACCATCGTTGATTTTTCACGAAAACGTCAAAACTCATAAAATTTTTTTAAGCATGCTTATCAAAAGTATACATCTTTCCTGTACATGCTGTGCAAATTTTTTCGAAAACAAGCCAGGTTTATGGGAGATATCGACTATCAAAGTGGCAGAAGAATTCATTTTTCGTCAAAAAAAAAACCATGGGTTAACCATCGTTGATTTTTCACGAAAACGTCAAAAGTCATAAAATTTTTTTAAGCATGTTTATCAAAAGTATACGTCTTTCCTGTACATGCTGTGCAATTTTTTCCGAAAACAAGCCACGTTTATGGGAGATATCGACTATCAAAGTGGCAGAAGAATTCATTTTTCGTCAAAAAAAAAACCATGGGTTAACCATCGTTGATTTTTCACGGAAATCGAAAATTTCAAAAAAGTTTTCTAAGCATGCCAATTGAAAGTATAAGTCCATTTGTACTTGCTGTGCAAATTTTTCCGAAAACAAGCCACGTTTATGGGAGATATCGACCATCAAAGTGGCAGAAGAAATCATTTTTCGCACAAGAAAAAGCCGTGGGGTAACCATCGTTGATTTTTCACGTAAACGTCAAAGGTCATTAAATTTTTTTAAGCATGCTTATCAAAAGTATACGTCTTTCCTGTACATGCTGTGCAAATTTTTCCGAAAACAAGCCACGTTTATGGGAGATATCGACTATCAAAGTGGCAGAAGAAATCATTTTTCGTCAAAAAAAAAACCATGGGTTAACCATCGTTGATTTTTCACGGAAATCGAAAATTTCAAAAAAGTTTTCTAAGCATGCCAATTGAAAGTATACGTCTTTTTGTACATGCTGTGCAAATTTTTTCGAAAACAAACCACGTTTATGGGAGATATCGACCATCAAAGTGGTAGAAGAAATCATTTTTCGCACAAGAAAAAACCGTGGGTTAACCATCGTTGATTTTTCACGAAAACGTCAAAAGTCATAAAATTTTTTTAAGCATGCTTATTAAAAGTATACGTTTTTCCTGTACATGCTGTGCAAATTTTTCCGAAAACAAGCCACGTTTATGGGAGATATCGACTATCAAAGTGGCAGAAGAAATCATTTTTCGTCAAAAAAAAAACCCATGGGTTAACCATCGTTGATTTTTCACGGAAATCGAAAATTTCAAAAAAGTTTTCTAAGCATGCCAATTGAAAGTATACGTCCTTTTGTACATGCTGTTCAAATTTTTCCGAAAACGAGCCACGTTTATGGGAGATATCGACCATCAAAGTGGCAGAAGAAATCATTTTTCGCACAAGAAAAAACCGTGGGTAAACCATCGTTGATTTTTCACGAAAACGTCAAAAGTCATAAAATTTTTTTAAGCATGCTTATCAAAAGTATACGTCTTTCCTGTACATGCTGTGCAAATTTTTCCGAAAACAAGCCACGTTTATGGGAGATATCGATCATCAAAATGGCAGAAGAAATCATTCTTCGTCAAGAAAAAACTGTGGTTTTGGTACAAATAAATAAAGCAAGTCGATCATGAAAACATCAGACGATTATCCAATGGATTTAAATCTATCATCATTTCCCAAAGAACTTAGAAAAATGAACTTTTATTTGCTCTATTTTTTAATATATAATTTAAGCTTTGACTAATATAATAAGATTTAAACTATTAATATTATATGTTTAGCAAAAGAAAATAGAGTAGAGTAGTGTGGAAGAATAGTTAAATAAAGCTTTTATCCAACCCAAGAAATCGAAAAAATTTAAGGATTTTTTTTCCATCATGCACCTATAAGGTTCATTGGCTTTTAACCGGCTCAATTTTTTGATTAAATTCCATTGATATTTCCAGTAATAGTCGATTCATAGCAATTATTGATCAACTATTTAACTTAATATCTGAACTACTCTTAAACGTAATTCTATAATATTGAAAATATTTCCGGCTTGAAAAATTCTTGTAAGAATATCTAAAATATAAATTTAAATGGGTCTTAAATATATCTTCTGATAGACGAATGAGCATTGAAGTCAAAGCTGTAGGATTCGTGTTCGATCCCCGTATCAGCCATAATTTTTTGTTTTGTTGAGAAAAATTTTCTACCGAAACTTGAAATTTTCTGAAGTGTAATACTTTTTTTTACTTTATAAGAGTAGGTGAATTCGTAAGCACATGAATTCTCTAGCGATTAACGTAAAGAAAACCTAAGGGAAACCGTATAGAAAAAATACTGCTTTTTGCAGTATGAATGCTTAGATTAGTGTCTTCTTACAAAAAATTAATGCAAAGTATCCGTAAAATCAAAGCAACTTTTAAATATGATCAATACATTTTAATTGAATGTTGGGGCTATGCAACCCACTATACATTTACGTACTGCTATGCTGTCTAAATTTATGTTCTTAAGTGATAATATTGCAGTTGCTCATATATTGCACGACTTTGTATATTTATTTACATTTTGAAATAACCCATAAATTATCAATTGAAATTTCGTCTACATTTTTTGATAAGAACATATTTAAAATTAATTTTGGTCTTTGTATATAAACAAGATTGGTATTTATCCATACATTTACTTGCCAAATATTTTATTCAATTTTACAAATCAATAACTGTTGCGTGGAATTTTTAATATCAAAAAAAACGTAGAAGGACATTAATAAGTAATCATGTTTTTCTACAACTTTTCCGGATGTAACACGATCCAACTATAGTTTGAATATTTTTTCGAAATTCTAATTATTTCGAACGAATTTTTTTTTTAAGTTTGGGAATCACAATAGAATGCTTTAAATATGAGTTTTAACGACAAATATTTATAACTTCTCATAGCCGATTGAACAAAAGCTGCATCGCCCGTACTGAAAATGTGGTATTCGATCCCCGTTTGGGTCCTTACATTTTTTAATTTTAAATTATGGTTAACTAATTTCTTTCTATTCGTTATATCTTAAATAATTACTTTCGATCGTTAAAAATTTTTCGTGAAATATTTCCACAAGATTTCGTGAAAAATCAACGATTTTCAATTTTTTTTTTCCATAAATGTCTTCTTATAACATTCAAGAATAATGTGTTAAAAGGATTTGTCGATATTTGGAATATTTCGAGTTATAGACCTATATATACATATATACATAAAAATTGAATAAATTGATAATAACATAAAAAAATATCTTAAAAAACTTTAAATGCGTTTTTCTCGAAATCAACTTTTTAAAACTGGGAGACAAGATTTCTCAGAAGCTATCCGACGGATTGACTTGAAACTGGAGAGTGTTATAGTTCAACACGTCTTCTTGGTACTGAACCTCTGAAATTGGCCAAACTTTCCCCCCACCCCTAAAAGTGGGAGAGGGGGAAAGTTCCAAAAAAGGTCGTTTTTTTTTTTAACTTTTTTTTCAAAGTCGCGCCATTTAGTGAATTTTCAACTTTTTTCGGATTTTCGAGGTTCAGTAACAAGAAACGCATTACCAAAACCTACATTCCTTGGAAAATCATGATCCGACTTCCGGTTTCCGAGAAAACTTGTCTCCCGTTTGCCTCCTCATGTTTGAGGACCCTTTTTCAAAGCGCTGTAAAAGGGGGTGGGGGAGGAGACATATCAGGGCAAATAAAAAAAAACAATAGTTCAAAACTTCAACTTTTACATGCCGAAGACCGTTTTTTAATATCTTAAAAAAAAATGACAGCAGTTTTAAAAAAGTCATTTTTTTTACGTTCTGACGGTGATCCACCCTTAAACATGTACAAAAGGACGTATTCTTTTCAATTGTCTCAATTCAAGAGTCTTATATTATTTTAACTAATAACTCATTTGCTAAATGCATTATATGTGTATAGAGATTTCAAATTAAATTTAATTTAGGAAAAAAAATTTATGTTCTAATGTAGGTATCTTCTTTTCCTAATCATTTAATGTTTAAATTTTAGATCTTATATTAAAGTCAAGGCTCAAATTATATATTAAGAAATCAAGCAAATAAAAGTTCAATTTCCGAAGAATTGTAAAAATCTTTTTTCAAAAGACTGGAATCGATTTTTTACTCGATTTTGAAGCAATTAAGTTTACATTATTCATTTGAAAATTGTTTGAATTTATATGCATTTCGGTATGCATAAACTGCACTAATTTTATCAGCCTCAAAAGTGGTTGGATGAAGGAAAGTTAGGGTCAGTTCAAAGAAAAATGGATTTGACAATATAGACTGGGTCGACCTAAAAATTTTCACAAGTATGCAACCCGGGAAACACGAAACAACAATTTTATTAATTTGGGCATTTCGACCGCATTAATTTTAATCAAGAGCTTTTTTCAACGAAAAAATTGTTCATCTAAACTTGAAATTTTCTTATATTTAAATTCATCATAGGGTCTAGCAGGATCCACATGACAAGTTGGCCCCCAAATAGGAACCTATGTCGAAACTTATGTTAAAATATCTGCTTGATATACGAACACATTTTACATATTTTTCGCGACCAAATTCCTCTTTGATTTGGAGATATGGGCAAAAATGTCCCACTTCATGGCTATTTTTCAAAGTTATATATCTCAAAAACTAATTAAGTTAGAGTAGTGAAACCAACGCTAAACTTTAGATTATTTTACAGAGTATATCATATATTTTTTTGAATTTTTTAGAAAAAAAAATATACAAAAAAAATCCAAAAAAACAAATGAAATAATTTTTTTTCATGTGTTCTCTGAAAATGACAATCACGAAAAAAATATATTTTATGCTTCTATATGAGCACTATAACTCATAAAAATTGCGCGAAAAAATACTTGGTGCAACATCTTGAAAAAAATGAAATGTGATTTGCGCCTAATAGTATATCTCGGTTTTATTTTTTTTCGAAGTGTTTCACCTACTTTTTTTTCACAAAACTTAAAAAAAAAATAGGCCACATATAGGAGCAAAACATATATTATTTGCATAATTGTAAGTCTAAGGAAACATAAAAAAAATTATTAGTTTTTTTGTTTTTCTATATTTAGTCTTAAAATAATTACTTTCAAGATCGAAATAATTGATCTCAAAAGAAAAAAAAACAACTAGTGTTCATGTGTATACAATATATAAGATATATTGCAGTCCAATTTATGTAGTATAATTTAATATAATAACATATAAAAATCATATCACCAACATAAATTTGAACAGAAGTTCAAACAAAAATATTCGTGACGTACTGCCCAGATACGTATTTCGATTGCTAAGCAATCTTCATCAGCGGTCATCAAGTAGTCTGGATCACATGATTCACATCACAAAACAGTTAGGGAGTGATCCAAACTACTTGATGACCACTGATGAAGTTGCTTAGCAATCGAAATACGTATCTGGGCAATACGTCACGAATATTTTTGTTTGAACTTCTGTTCAAATTTATGTTGGTGATATGATTTTTATATATTATTATATTAAATTATACTACATAAATTGGACTGCAATATATCTTATATATTGTATACACACTATAACTGTTCAAAGTCAGCGAAAAAATCTTATTTTAACTAGTGTTCAATTTTTATTAAAATAAGAATAAAAAAAATTATCGTCACTACTATAATTTATTACAACTGGAATACTATGTGTCTCCAATTAGTTCTGGGTACATATTGACGGGATCTGAATTACTTGATTTTCTTCGTTTAGCTTAGGATATTATTCACTTATATTTTAACATAAGTTTCGACATAGGTTCCTAGTTGGGGGCCAACTCACCATGTGGGTCCTACTAGACCCTTTCAACGATTATAAATCCGTAAGTAGTTCATAAAACATCTTCTTTGTATTCTATCGTCTAAAAATTTAAGGTCACCATAAACATTTATTTTTTTCGGCTCCAATTAGCAAAAATTTGGCCAGCAAAATTTGTTTTCGTTAGGCTTGTTAACAACGTTACGTATCCCGTTTACTCGTCAGCGTTTTTTATTATTCTTTTCTTCTAAATATGTAAAAGTGTGTTGTGCACGAACGAAATTGTCGTTTTGTGGCTGCATAAAAAATATATATATTTGTTGCAAAGTCAACAAATTCTTGTAACGCATTTTTTCAATAATGCGTGCACGGTGGTTTCGTTGAAGAACAATTGCGCAAAATGGAAAATTTGCATCTCAACAGTATATACACAATGTTGCAGCCGTAATTGCACTCAAGCTATTTGTATGTGTTGGTTGAAAATAATTTCTCCTCGATTTTGTACAATGTGCGATTACCCAATCGGATCTCTAGCCAGTTATGTCGATCGAATTGCTTCAGTAGAGTCGATTTGCAAACAAGAATTGATCCCAAATGCAAAACATAACATTTGATGCACTTTTGTAGAAAGTTTACTTCGGTTTTTTTTCTTCACTCATTTTTTTTTCAAATTTAATTAGTAAGTAATTTTTTCTGTTTCATTCGAAGACTTAAATAATGCCTACAAACATTTCCTAGAACTCAACAGCTATAATTTATTTTCTTACGAAATGTTCAATTAAATTTTGAATTTTTTCTTCTTTTTAAAAAAATTAATCATTATGTATAAGAATCCGGTATAGTTTGGGAAAACATTCCTAGTCGAAAAAGATCTTATAGATCTTTTATTATAAATTAATAGAAGATCAAATTGACAGACTTCAAGACGATTGAATATTCAGCCGTTTAGACTTAGGTAAAAGACGGGTTTCCAATTGCCAATTGAGAAAGATAGTATATACAATAATACTTCGTTTATGATACCTGATGGACAATTGGAATATAGTACAACGATGATCAAATGTAAGTAAAAAGATCCGATTTAGATCAATTTTTCCGTTACTTAGAATTTCTAGAATTTGTTTTCTATATCGATATCTATATCAAAATCAGCCGGAAAGAATAGGCCCCTTCTTGATTGTGGATAGCTTTGTTTATCTGGGATCGATGATCCATAAATCAGGATTATGTGAGCACAAAATTAGACGACGAATTAAAATCGCTAGATCTGCCGTAACACAACTGTCCAAAATATGGAAGAACCGCAATATATTAAAAGCTTCTAAAATCAGATTGGTTGGTACACTGATTTTTCCTATCTTCTCCTGCGCTTCGGGAACGTGGACTATCCGTGCAGCTGATCGGCGACGAATTGATGCCCTCAAAATGTGGGTCTGGAGGAGAATGCCACAGATCCCATGGACGGCTAAAAGAACTAATGTCTCTGTCTTGAACAAAGTTAAGCCAATCCAAAGACTCTCTTCACTGACGTATGGACGAATCCTCAGGTTTTTCGGACATATTGCAAGCCATGAGACCATGGAAAAGTTAATGGTACAAGGACGACCTGAAGGAAAAAGAAAACGAGGACAGTTACCAACCCGTTGGACGGAAGTGATAAAAAAGCTCATTAGTTTGAGCTTCGCATCTATAGTGCGACAGGAGGAAGATTTTAATCATTGGAGAAGGACCATCCAACAGGTTCTGAGAAACCTGGAACTCCCCACGTGACAGCCATTTTTTTAATCGCCATACATCGGCAGTGATGTTGGATTAAGAAGAAGAGATATCTATATACCAAAAGGTTTCAGATCTATTAATTGATTTTCTACCTTTCCACGAATTCATATAGTTTTCACTCAAAAAATTTTTTCCCAATATTCTTTTGAAATACTGGAAAACAATTCCATGTTTGCTTCGAAGATTTCTCAACATAACTCCACCAGATAATCCAAAGAAGGATTTTTTAATATTCCAGGGGAACATACTGGGACCAATCTTGAATCAAATATCTACAGCAGATTTCCCAACCTCAGAAATACAATCTCAACGAAGTTGGCAGATGACATAGTACTGCTAATTCGAAACCACAGCCCTTAGTAAGCGTCCAAGAAACTTCCAAGCTATACTAAATGGTTAAAAAATGAAGGACCAAAATATACAAGTCTAAGTCACCCAAATTACCTTTACAACTTAAAGAGATACCTGTTCTCCTGAATACTTAAATAAACACCAAATTTCCCAAAATACAGAGATCAGATTTCGGGGTCTTCATCTTAACAAATGGCTTATCTGAAGAAATGAAATTTTCAATAAGAGAACCCAATTGTGAGGCACATGCTACAAAATCTAGTGGAATTCATATAGTTTTCATTCAAAAAAATTTTTCCCCATATTCCTTTTAAAGACTGGAAAACAATTCTACGTTTACAACAATTCAGCCTTCCAAAGAGGATGAAAATTGAGGGTTTGGATCAATATGTTGGATCAATACGCTTACATTGTTTTTTTTTAATTTTTTTGACCAGAAAAAAAATTGGGATTAAATCCTTCAGTAAGCCTAGGAATCCTGATTAACTTTCGAAAAGCAAATTTCAATTTTTAGTACTGATACTTGTAAATCTTCACCCTTTACTTTCAACCCCTTCCACGTACATCTGGATGCCCCTTGATTGATATTGGATATCCCAGTTTTTCGATCCTTGATTTATCGACTACCATTCAAACCGTCAAAGTTTAGCCAAATTAATTTAAGTAAATATTAAAGGCAGATCCATGGATCATCTACCAGAAACTCCTATTTCTATATCAGAATTAATTTCATTTACCAAACACTGAATTTTTCATTTGATTCTAATAATTTTTTGTACAAATATTTCATATCAATTCCTAAAATGTGAGTATCTGTTAATTGATTTTAAAGGAAACCCCGCAAAAAATGTGTCTTCCAACTCTCAAATTCGTTTGGTTGGCACAGGATAACAGACTTATCCAGACTTCCTCTTCAAAAGAAAAGTTTGTATGTTACACTAATACAAGATTTTGATCTTCATGTAATCTGTATCTAAATCATTAAGTTTGACGAACATTTTAACATAACCAAATTTTGGTATCATCGGTTGAATAAAAATACTTGGGACCCACTAGCCTGATAGAAACCAATAAGTGGAACATTACAAAATCACGTTAAAAACTTTGAACACAAAAAGGAAGAATAATGATATCACATAAATAGCAGGATTTCAGGAACAATCTGAAGACCATATGTTTGAATCAATAATTATGGATTTAGTAGATCTAGAATATTGGATTATTTAGTAACTTTTGATCCAAATAGACTAGAACCACCAGGCTATCCTGGAATGCCTAAATTATTTACCTCAACATAAATATCTTCATCTATCTACAACCAGACTCAATCGTTAGAAATTCAAAAGATAGATCAATTTTTTCTTATAATAACTTGAATGAAAAAAAGATTTCTGTACCAAAATCCATCGAAATTCAACAAATTTTAGGTTTCAAACGAAGTTGCGTGTATCCACTAGTTTACCCATAAAACTATTAAGTATCATTAGAAAAATCCAGCTTCCAAAAAAATGTCAATTCTAGCCAAATATTGAAATCTCTACTTGGATGTCACTAAATCAACGATAAAACATTAAGTTTGGCGAACGTTTTTTTTACAAATCCAGGGCCATAACCAAATTTTGGTATAATCGGTTGAATAAAAATACTTTCAACCCACTAGCCTAATAGAAAACAATAAGAGGAACATTACAAAATCATAGAAGAACAATGAGATCAAAAAATAGCAGGATCTCAGGAAAAATCTGAAGACCATATGTTTGAATTAATAATTATGGATCTAGTAGATCTAGAATATTGGATTATTTAGTAACTTTTGATCCAAATAGACTAGGACAACCAAGATATCCTGCAATGCCTAAATTGTTTACTTCTACTTAAGTATCTCATCTATAACCAGACTCAATCGTTAGGAATTCAAATGGTAGATCAACTTTCTCTTATAAAAGCTTGAATGAAAAAAGATTTCTGTACCAAAATCCATCGAAATTCAACAAATTTTAGGTTTCAAACGAAGTTGCGTGTATCCATTAGTTTACCCATAAAACTATTAAGTATCATTAGAAAAATCCAGCTTCCAAAAAAATGTCAATTCTAGCCAAATATTGAAATCTCTACTTGGATGTCACTAAATCAACGATAAAACATTAAGTTTGGCGAACGTTTTTTTTACAAATCCAGGGCCATAACCAAATTTTGGTATAATCGGTTGAATAAAAATACTTTCAACCCACTAGCCTAATAGAAAACAATAAGAGGAACATTACAAAATCATAGAAGAACAATGAGATCAAAAAATAGCAGGATCTCAGGAAAAATCTGAAGACCATATGTTTGAATTAATAATTATGGATCTAGTAGATCTAGAATATTGGATTATTTAGTAACTTTTGATCCAAATAGACTAGGACAACCAAGATATCCTGCAATGCCTAAATTGTTTACTTCTACTTAAGTATCTCATCTATAACCAGACTCAATCGTTAGGAATTCAAATGGTAGATCAACTTTCTCTTATAATAACTTGAATGAAAAGATTTCTATATCAAATCCATCGAAAATCAACAAATTTTAGGTTTCAAACGAAGTTGCGTGTATCCATTAGTTTACCCATAAAACTATTAAGTATCATTAGAAAAATCCAGCTTCCAAAAAATATCAATTCTAGGCATCTATTGAAATCTCTACTTGGATGTCACTAAATCAACGATAAATCATTAAGTTTGGCGAATATTTTTTCACAAATTCAGGGCCATAACCAAATTTTGATAAAATCGATTGAATAAAAATACTTGGAACCCACTAGCCTAATAGAAAACAATAAGAGGAACATTTCAAAATCATAGAGGAAGAACAATGAGATCAAAAAATAGCTGGATCTCAGAAAAAATCTGAAGACCATATGTTTGAATCAATAATTATGGATCTAGTAGATCTAGAATATTGGATTATTTTGTAACTTTTGATCCAAATAGACTAGGACCAAGATATCTTGCAATGCCTAAATTGTTTACTTCTACTTAAGTATCTCATCTATAACCAGACTCAATCGTTAGGAATTCAAATGGTAGATCAACTTTCTCTTATAATAACTTGAATGAAAAGATTTCTATATCAAATCCATCGAAAATCAACAAATTTTAGGTTTCAAACGAAGTTGCGTGTATCCATTAGTTTACCCATAAAACTATTAAGTATCATTAGAAAAATCCAGCTTCCAAAAAAATGTCAATTCTTGCCAACCATTGAAATCTTTAATTGGATATCACCAAATCAACGATCCATGAATCGATCCAAACTCACTTGATTTACAATTCAGGTGGAGTGATTGCGAAAGGCCGGAAGTGAAAATACGCGCACCATTCAAGATGTCTTTTGGAAAAGAATGTGACAAAACTATGATCAACACATCTGCTCATAAACGCATATAGATACCTACCACTCCAATCCAAACGGCTATGAATTATGATGATATGCTTCATTGTTTTGGCTGGAAACTTTGGGTTCAGCAGGAGACATCGACCTCTGATGATATAACAAAAAAAAAATTTTCAAGATTTATTTCTTCCTTCATCTTTCTGTCAATCAATGCAGAAGCAAGCAGTTTGGGTGACACAATGGCGCAGCGACTTTTACCGAGCTGAACATGAGAGATCCGAGGCGGAGTTTCAGCATCCCAAACCGGTCCAGTCACTTACCGATCGTGTTTTGTTTCCACGCAAGTCATCTCGCCGCCGTATGAGGCAAGACCCGCCTCTCGAGAATAGCTTCAATTGAATCGAATGAGATTGATGTGATCTCGATGTGGGTACCCCAATTTAACAGATTTATCACTGATTTTTGTTTGGTAAAGGGTCATTCTGGTAGGGTACTCACGACACGGAATCGGACGAAGAAGCCAACAACCGTTATGTGTATCTAAGTGTGCACGGAATCTATAATTGGAAATCTAAAGAATTCTTCCAGCATGGATATTGCATACAAATGATGGACATTAAATGCGTCGCTCACAGAAACGAATTGAACATATCGTACCATCCGACCATTTATGTTATTCACGGTATCCTCTCGCCGTGCCCCGCCGAATACCTCCCGGCTATTGTACACAAAAGATATCTGCGTCCCAAAAGGGACACAACTGAATAAAAAGAAAAAAAATCATCGAATACAATTATGAATTACGACAACGCCACGCATTTCACGCATCTATAACGGACCCCATTCCGGTCCGATTTGACTGAACTTTCTGTCATGCTTTACTTGAGCCATTCGTGATTGATTCTCAAACAATTGTTTTTTCTTTTTTCTTCAATTAACAAACAGAGAAATCCAATCGATACCCAATGAAATCACATAACTTATGATTGTATTGCTCAAGAGATGCACAAATGCATTACAAATTCATTGCATTTTCGAGGAAAATTTTAACGTAAAAAGTTCAATACTACATGAGCACTTAAGAGCTTGATACCCTCAATAGCTACAATCGTGTTCGATATGTGTAAGGTGCACTGTTTAACGACGCATGATCACAAGCGTCATCTTGTTCATTTTCGCCCAAATAAAGCTAAAGCTTTACATCTTTTCGGATCATGCGCACTAATGCATAAGTCAAAACGCATAATAAAGCTCATCGCTTTATGTACAAATTGCACTTCATTATAAACTCGTGAACAAAGGCCCTCGCCAGATAAGATGTTCTAAAATGCCCCCATTGTAATGGGACTAATTTTTTTTTTTGAAAATACCTTACAGTATGGACAATAGTGTGGGTCAAAAAAATCGATTATTTTTTTTTACAAGTGACACGAAAAAATGCGTTGCTAGACACCTTAAAAAATTCTCACCAAGTATGAGCTCTTAATTTTCATAGGAAGATCCTCCACATCGCAGTTTTGTATTTTTTTCTCAGTCCAATAGAAAAAAATTCATACCTCATCATTTATCGATTGTACAGAAAAATGTTCTGAAAATTTTTTTTAGGAAATTTAATGCTCTACAAAAAAGGTATTCTATATTTTTTCCGTAAGCCTTACCATTTGAAAGATATTAAGGATTTAATTTTGATTATGTTAATACAAATTTCATTTTTGTGTATGAATTTTATAACTCGACAATAAATGACTCTTATACAATGCGCAATACAAATTTTTGTTGGAAATTAACTGCTCTATAAAAATGGTGTCTTATGTTTTGGCGATTCAATTAACCATTCAAAAGATATTCATCATCAAACTTAAAAAACGTTAACAAAAAACGAAGAACAATTTCGATTTTTATTACAAGTTGTCAAAGAGCATCGAAAAAATTACCCAACTTGCAACAAAAACTTGTTTAAAAATTGAAAAAACTTTTTTATAACTAATTGGACATTATTTTTCTCTAATACTGAAATATATCATAATATATGTATAATGAAAACTTTACTTTTTTTAATAATAAATATTTAACTAAGCGATAAATAATGTACAATTTATTTTCTTTAAATAGAGACAAATATACTTAAGCATAAAAAAAAAACTAGAAAAATATTTTAAAGTTTCTCAGATGATAAAAACTAAAATTCGTGTAAATTTTCTCAAAAATTATAAATTAAATTCAAATTTTTCGAATATCTCTTCAAAAACTTTTAAAACCCGTACACATGAAAGTTTGATGATGAATATCTTTTGAACGGTTAATTTAATCGCCAAAACATAGGACACCATTTTTATAGATCAGTTAATTTCCAACAAAAACGTATTACGCATCGTATAAGAGTAATTTATTATCGAGTTATAAAATTCATAAACAAAAACGAAATTTGTCTTAAAATAATCAAAATTAAAACCTTAATATCTTTTAAATGGTGAGGCTTACGGAAAAAATATAGAATACCTTTTTTGTAGAGCATTAAATTTCCTTAAAAAATTCTGTTAAAACTTTTTTCTGTACAATCGTATAATTTTTCCGTGTCATTTGTAAAAAAAAAAATAATCGATTTTTTTGACCCACGATTGTTCGGAAAACTTTATAACGGATGAATTTATAAATTTTTTTGAGACAATAAAAACTATGCGTTTGAAGCTTACACCATAATTCATTGTTAGAGTACCACGGTGACGAAGATCAGGATTTTAAGATGAATCTGGACCACTAATCTGTATATAATGCACAGCAGCCGGAAGAGTAAGTAAACAAGAAGCTACTTTCGAGGCGTCGTTGATTTTTCACAAAAATCGACAAATTATAAGTTTGGTTTTATGATGCCAATCGAAAATATAAATACACCCGTAAATGTTGTGAACATTTTCCGAAATCAAAGCAAGTTTAAGGGTTAAAATCGACCGTGAAAACTACCCGAAACCACATCAAACATAAGTGCTTGAAATGTTGTCAAAAAAGGGATTTTCGAACTTAATAGTTTCGGGTTCGTAACAATGAACAAAACGATAATATAACAATAAATTTTGAATTCGAAACAAACAAACAAAAACAAAACCGAGGGTAAACCAACGCTGATTTTTCACGCAAATCATCAAATTTTAAGTTTGGTTTTTTATGATGCCAAAAAAATAAAAGTCCACCCGTACATGTGTGGAAATTTTTCGAGAACAAATCAGGTTTAAGGGTTGAAATCGACCGTGAAAATTGCTAGAAACCCCCCTAACTTCAGGTTCTTGAAACGTTAAAAAAAAAATTTTCGAACCAAACACAGTTGCGGCTTCGTAACAATATATTAAACGATAGGTATTATAGCAAAACATTTCACATTAGACACAAAAAAAGTTTCGTCAAAAAAAAAACCGTGGATTAGCCATTGTTGATTTTTTACAAAAATCGTCAAATTTTAAGTTTGGTTTTTATGATGCCCATGGAAAATATAAGCCCACCCGTACATGCTGTGTAAATTTTCCGAAAACAAACTACGTTCAAGGGCTGAAATCCACCGTGAAAGTTGCCAGAAACCACCCTAACTTCAAATCCTTGTAACGTTGTTAAAAAGGGATGATTTTTGAACCCTGAACAGTTTCTGGTTTGTAACAGTATATTAATTGATATTATAATAAAACAGTTCACATTCGAAACAAAAAATTTTTCGTCAAAAAAAACCGTGGGTTAACCATCGTTGATTTTTCATGACAATCGTCAAATTTCAAAAATTATTTTATTTGATGACAATCGATAATTTACGTCCATCCATATATACTGTGCAAATTTTTCCGAAAACAAACCACGTTTAAGGGATGAAATCGACTATCAAAGTATCAGAATAAATTATCACACCATCTAAACTTCAAGAGCTTATTACGTCGTTAAATAAGGGATGATTTGCGAACCAAGCACAGTTTCGGTTTTGTAACTATGTATCAAACGATAATATAACAAAACATTTCACATTCGAAACAAACAAAAAATCAAAAAAATCTTGGGAAAATCGTCGAAATAACCATCGTTAATTTTCACGAAAATCATTATCTGGACGTATGGTCTCTAGTGGCAAGTAACCCTAACATAAATATCATTCAACGCTTTTAGTCTAAAACTCTCCAATTCCATGCAAAAAGTCCATGGTTCATCACATACCAGGACTTACAGATATCTTCTACAAGGGAAAAAATTGCCAGGCCTAGTACAAAAAAATTCCAAAGTAATTGAGCAATAATGCAAATCTTCCGGACAACTCTACTGAAACATGTTTTTTTTTCTTGAAATTACCATATCGTAAGTAAAAACATCAAGCCCACTACTTGAAGATTTAACAAATTTCCTTATTATCCACGAAAATTTGTTTCCAAAAATTTGATTTAAAGTTAATTTTTTTCCATTTTTTCCCTTAAAATTTCCGCGAGCAAATTTTGTAGTCAATTCTCACTGGTTATAAGCAATTTGGAAAAAATCGGTTAAAGGAAGTAACTAAATTTTGTCATCCCAAAAAAAGGTAATTACAAATCATTAAAAATGCATTTTACTTTTATTTTTTACTTGCAATATTCATATTTGTAATTAATACCACGAGTAACTTGTAACAATAACTACTTAATTACTCGCATCTAAATATTCCAAGTGGTTAAGTAAGCAGACTTGTTTAGTGTGTATGTATGTAGTGCATACATCAACAGCAATAGCAATGTGCAATGTGCAATGTGCATGCTTAATGCTTATATATTAGGTAGTTAGGTACTGTGACTTTACGAATGTGCTTACATCGTACACGCACATTTAACGCTCGATAGGAGAATCTGATCACAACGAAAACTAATCACCAGATTATAGATTTGCAGGCCTAGAAAGCGTTGCGCTTCATATGATCGATTTTCTCAATGCAATACATCTTTTCCATACTTTCCCTTGACCAAAAATTTCTCAACATCTCTAATAAATATTAGCGGAATAAACACCAAGTACCTGCTTGTGGACTAGAGATCAAAGTTAAGGATTCAATTGCTAAATCTTACATTTTATCCTGAAATTAGTCAACCAAAATAGATTGAAATATATTTTCCTAGATAATGAAATTTTAATCAAAGAAGTTTTTCAGATTTGATTGATTAGATTTTCCAATTAGTCCAAAATTATTAACAAATCTATCCCTAATTGTTCTTAAAAGGATAATTTCCCTCATAATACATTCACTGGAAACAGTAAGAACACAATATGCTTTATTTCTTATAAAAAAGGCCCTCGCCAGATAAGATGGTCTAAAATGCCCCCATTGTAATCGGATCGGGCTAATTTTTTTTCTGAAAATACCTTACAGTATGGACAACATCTCAGCCAAGTTTCAACTCTAAATTATAACTCTGAAATAAAACTTAAAGCACTTGTGGAAGATCCACTTTCGGGAGCAGGCAATTAGAAAATGGGTATCGAAATGGCAAAAAGTTGACATAGGGAAATAAACGGCTAAATTAGTCCCAAGTCTAGAAAGATGGATGGGCTGCTAGCACTTAGAAACCAACTTCTTCTTCATAAGCACGGTCGCTTCAATAAATTGTTAAAATCAAAAACCCCATGGGCAAATACTGCCCAACGGTCACGTCTGTCCCATTTTTTTTTCATTGCAAGAGATAAGTGGTAGAGTGAAACGCAGCTGAAGGAACCCTTGGAGACGTGCTAAGCCCAGAAAATCTTATTTCCCATATTATTAGACCCGAACAGGAATGGTAAGCAATCATAAACTACAAGGAGGATGTACTGAAAGTAAATAAATCGGCAGTCCATAGAAGGAAACGCTAAATAGGGTACCAAGGATTAGGCTGAAGTGAAAGTGGTTCCAAAAGTATACAAAAGTATAAAAGTATAAAAGTTCCAAAAGTATAAAAGATAAGTTCTGAAAGTGGTTTCCAATCTGGACTCTTTTCCATGGGAAGAGCAGGAATAGGCTTGTTAAGGGGTACAAATCCCACACTATTGACGTCACCATTAATCTGGTGTTTCCAGAAGATTTTTCAGCCTCTTTAATGTATGGAAAAGAACGCCAGGCTAAGTTTCCCGCGTGGTTGCATTTTTTCTTCAGTCATCGTCTATTCCTGGAAAGATTCTTTGAGACGAAGTTGTCCATTCTTCTTGTTAATTACTATGAATTCTGTTCCTCGGAAAATGTGACCAATTCAGTTAAACTCTCCCATTTTTTTTTTTCATTGCAAGAGATAAGTGGTAGAGCGAAACGCAGCTGAAGGAACCCTTGGAGACGCACCACGCCCAGAAAATCTTATTTCCCATATTATTAGATCTGAACAGGAATGGTAAGCAATCATGAACTACAAGGAGGATGTATTGAAAGTAAAGAAATCGGCAGTCCACTGAAAGAAACGCTAAATAGGGCACCAAGGATTAGGCTGAAGTGAAAGTGGTTTCCAATCTGGACTTTTTTCCATGGGAAGAGCAGGAATAGGCTTGTTAGGGGGTACAAATCCCGCACTATTGGCGTCACTATTAATCTGGTGTTTCCAGAAGAGCCTCTTTAATTCAGAATTCAGAAGAGATTCTCTTTAATTCAGAAGAGATTCAGCCTCTTTAATTTATGGAAAAGAACGCCCGGCTAAGTTTCCCGCGTGGTTGCATTTTTCCTTCAGTTATCGTCTATCCCTGGAAAGATTCTTTGAGACGCATTTGTCCATTTTTCTTGTTAATTACTATAAATCTTGTTCCACGGAAAATGTGACCAATTCAGTTAAATTTTTTTCTGATGATTGTTCGTTTTCGTTGGCTTTTTTTAATGACTTCTATGTTTGTGTCTAGATCCATCCATATTTAATTTTTCCGTTGGAATTAGAGGTTTCATATTGTATGCCTATGTAAATTATTATTTAGCTATTACGGTATTATCGGAGCATTGGTCCATTGAGAATTGGGCGTTGATCAGAAATTACATAGAATTATCATCGGCACCGAGCGGTACCTCTGGTGAAATGTCAACCAAACGACGAGCTCGCTTAGAAAATATATTATCTTTATATTCCTCCGCGTGCACTATATATTTTAACGTTTTTTCTAAATCGAAAACTGAATGGATGAGTGCGCCAGTGACCATCATCAGATCCGGCCTCGGCAATCTCGTCCATGCCATGATTTATTCAATTGAGAAATGGGAAGAATTCAAAGAGAAAACATCACATCAGTGAAGAACGACGAGTTTTGGGTAACTCGGGGTCAATTGCCCGCTGATTGGCGGCCAGAAGACAATATACGCCCGATTCGAAATGACCAGTGGCGTCGTCGCGATCAATATGGCCGTGTGGGACCATAAACGCGACTTCCACATTATGGCCTACTCTCTGGCCAAATACCGAAAATTATCACCTCGTACCAATCTCGATTCGATATTTGAAATCCATCCAGATTTTCAGTCTAAAGTCGGATGGGTGCTGTTTAACATTCGTTGGTCGAAGAAATCATAATATAAAAAGTGTCTCCAACCACCCCCGCACAACGTCCCGCAGAGAGATCGTCATCACACACGCAACATACGTGATGGAATCTCTGAACTCTCCAATCGACACCAAAACCGACCAGCCATTTATTATATTATGCAAAACGGCCTAGAAGAAACTTGCAGCCATTTCGGCCAACTCTTTCGATCTCCACTTCCAAAATCGTACCTGAATTGATCGAGTCCGGTGACTTATTGGTGGGTGTCATACTTTTATGAAATGCACAATGGAGGTCAGCAAAGACCTTTAACATCTTGCGATTGATTTAAAGGAAGTTCTTCGACGGAATGTTTCTCTTTGGAGAAAACGGTCGTTCTCCTTAAAAAGATTTGGATTGGACATATTGGTATACCCTGTACAATTCAATTGAGACGTGGAGCTGATGCATAAATTATCGCTAGATTCAATCCATTAGTTTGATCACGATTTTTCGGAACATAAAAAGCAATTCTTTATGTATGTTCGCTTATAACATTACTTGAAATATAAAAGGAGACAATTTCGATTCGGGAAAACCAACGGGACTTGGTTCTTCTTTCCTGATGCTACTTGTAAATGTAAAAAATTTTGGATCCAAATTCAGTCGAGTCACAATGGTAGTCCAAAGTGGGGTCAACCAAAAAATCTAATATTTCTATTGACGGAAGTTTAGAGGAAAATTCATATAAGGCTTTTACCAGCGATAATTCTTAGAAGAAAAAAGATAAAGATTTTAAACTAACCTTTACTAATATATAAAATTCTTACGTCTGTCTGTATATTTCGATTTTGAACCCAATTTTAGGGTAAATATTTGTTTCAAGAGGCCATTATTTCGAATATAACCTTTTTAAAATTTTTGTCTGCCTGTCTGTCCGGCTGTGTGTCCTGATTTAACTAAAAAACGGAACAACCAAATTTAATGAAATTTGGTATTAAGATACAATACAATTTTCCACATACTATAGGCTTATTACCATTCCAAAATTATGTATTTAATTTTTAGCATTTTATTCTTTGCATTTTAGTGCCCTTTTTATCCTAGATTATTTATCCATCCCGGAAACACACAAGGGTACCATATTTTTATTAGAATGGCTTACGTTTCTTCATGATTCTATAATTTCTGAGACCTCATCAAAACTTTGGTCTCATGCCAAAAATTTGAGTGATAAATTATTTGGGTTAGCTTGATCTCTACCGCAAGTGGTTAATCTATGGAAATGTTTTTTTTTTTTCGTTAAAGCAACTATTTACTTTTCCAGAAAAACCCTTTTAAATTCTTTCCAAGAAGTTTAACGAATTTCTCTTTTTGAAAGCTCATAAATTTTCCTGTTTTTCCGGCGATAAATTATAGTGATTGAGTTGATTGATGGGATTTTATGCCATCCAATATTTGACTACATTTTTGTTGTAGTAACCATGTAACCGAAAGTTTAATCGTCCAAATACTATTGGGAGCTTAACAAAAATTTTGAAGAAGTAAAATAAATTTGAACAGCAGGTGGTTAATCTTCTGGATAGTATTAATATCTATATCTATACTAATATATAAAATTCTTACGTCTGTCTGTACATTTCGATTTTGAACCCAATTTTACGGTAAATATTTATTTCAAGAGGCCCTTATTTCATATATAACATTTTTAAAATTTTTGTCTGTCTGTCTGTCTGTGTGTCCCGATTTAACTAAAGAACGGAACAACCGAATTTAATGAAATTTGGTATTAAAATACAACACAATTTCCCACAGACTATAGGCTACTTATCATTCCAAAAAAAATAATAAGGGAAGGTATTCCCTAGGGATGAAAACATAATTTTTTACACTAGACCTGCGAGTTATATATAATTGGAAAGGTAATTTAAAGTTAGAAAATAATCTGTAAAAATAGTTATAGTTGAGCTGGTTAAAAGCACAGTAAATTCAATTTAAATTTTAAAAAATTGCCTCTTTGAAATATAAACCTTTATATATAATAGACCCATAATTGATGTTAATACCGTAATCGCTTACGTATCTGAAATTCTGATGCTCCTAATTATAAAGACCTGGGTTCGAACCTTACAGTAAACTTTTTTTTCGCCGTAGTTTTGTACATTTCAGTAGTGTAAAAATTGAGATAATGAAATGGGATTTTACTAATATTCTAAATATCTAGGCGAGTGTTTTGATAACTTTTGACTGTTTTTAGTCAAAATTATGACTGCCTTTATTGAACTTAACGATAGTTTTTATTTTATGTATAGGTGGTGAATGATTTACGGATTAATTGGTTCACGGTAGGTATACCTACCGTAGGTATACGGAATAGACCATACTCTTTTTAAATGTTTATAAATATTTTTTGAAAATTAATTGATCATTATATACAACTATTTTATCCTAAGTAACAGTTTTTTAAATGTGTCTTTTTAAAGTTGACAAAATAGTGTTTTCAGGTATGATTATGTTTTTCGTAAAAAAATAAGAAAAATGAGAATTTTCATATGCCACTACAAATAGCAAATTTAAAAAGAAAATATAATCTACGCCTACGTTACGCAGACGAAGTCGCGGGGATCAGCTAGTAAGCTAGTAAGCTTACTTGATGACCACTGATGAAGATTGCTTGGCAATCGAAATACGTATCTGGGCAATACGTCACGAATATTTTTGTTTGAACTTCTATTCAAATTTATGTTAATAAATTGAACTGCAATATATTTTATATATTGTATACACAGTATAACTGTTCAAAGTCAGCGAAAAAATCTTATTTTGATTCAGTTTAATTGTTTTTGTCAAAACGCCGCTAAAAAAGTATAACTTAAAATAAACAGTGATAAGATTCAATGAAAAAAAATATCACTGATTTTTGTAGATCCAAGAAGACATTGTGATCAGAAGAAAATGAATACAACAATGAACCCAATGCGATTGCGGGGAGTGTTCTAGGTTATCAACTGATGGCAGCTATGAGAAATCGCCCATTGGATAAGCCTAGAAAGCATTTGTTACTTTTTTTACCCAGTCTCCCCTACTGAAGGTTAAGTCATTGACCTTCTCACATCAATGAGCTTTTAAAGAGCTTTAACGCTTAAAAATTCTAGCTTTTCTTCAGTTTTAAAATAAACTTCAAATATCGTTTAAGAAAAATCAAAACGAAATTAAATATTCCGTTTCGTGTTTGGGATTTACTAAAGATGGGGTGGTATGGGGGTATCGGATAAGATATACAAGAACTAAGTGTGGTAAAGTATGTTGAAATATTTTTCGTTTTTTTTTTTTTTTTGAAAGCGAACAAATAAAGAGGGAAAGTGAGATAGTGGTTGGTTGGGGTTGTGGAGCACCTTTTGCACCCACAAGGGCAGTCGACCTCTTTTTTCTCTGGAAACGACACAAGAGATCACGCGAGAGATGCGGTGGTGGTGACGACATCTGGTCGATGTCGACTTCCTTTTCATATTCGACCCACACATACATATATATATATATATATATATATATATATATATATATATATATATATATATATATATATATATATATATATATATATATATATATATATATATATATATATATATATATATATATATATATATAAATACAGAAAAACTTTTCTGTTTTCTGTTGTCGTGTGTGACGGATATCCTCCCGTGTTGTGGTTAGCTGACCGCGCACATTTCCCAACCAGCCGCGAGCCCGCCAAAAACCACCCCTACACATTCGAAAACAAATCTACTTAATTCACCGAAACATTTTCGAATGCACACCTACACATACAACAGATATATATATATAATATTCACCGTATTCAATACATTCAAGTTCCAGACGAGATATCTCAGAGTATCGGATAAAAGTGAACTAGCGACGCCAAAGCGACGCGGACGTCACTCCATTCAACCACTGTAATATTGATCCGAGGGTCGAATTCTCTTTTGAATCACATGACGTCGCCAATTCTATCCTGCTATCTCCCACCGAAAATTTCACTTGAAAAATGTCCATTTAAAAAGTGGTCCAAATCCACTAATAATTTATTTTGTTCTTTACAACCGCAATTTTCTCAAAACGGAAAAGCCTCAAAGCCAACCACCAATTAGTCACCATGTAAATGTTACATTAGTTTTCTAATTGCGCCGAGGAGATATGATAACGAAATGTAATTTTCTTTGTCATCGTTTGGTGCGTTTGGTTCGTGGCATTTCATTTTCATTTCATTGCCCTCTCGTGCTCAATCTTCTTATCGTTTTTCTTTTTGTTTCTTCATCGGTGCTTGCTTTTCTCTCCGAACACTCGACAGATGCATGCATCATGAAATTGATGGAATCATTTTTTGTTCATCTAATTAGAAGAAAAAAATCGTCCACATCTCAAAAGCATTTCGAAGATAATTTCATTCATTATTCATAATCATATTCTTATACTAGCTGATCCCCGCGACTTCGTCTGCGTAACGTAGGTGTAGAAAATATTTTCTTTTTAAATTTGCTATTGGTAGTGGCATAAGAAAATTATTATTTTTCTTATTTCTTTTACGAAAAACATAATCATACCTGAAAACACTATTTTGTCAACTTTAAAAAGACACATTTAATAAGCTGTTGCAAAGAATAAAATAGTTGTATATAATGATCAATTAATTTTCAAAAAATATTTATAAATATCTAAAAAGAGTATGGTCTATTCCGTATACCTACGGTAGGTATACCTACCGTGAACCAATTTATCCGTAAATCAATCTCCATCTATAAATAAATAAAAACTATCGTTAAGCTCAATAAAGTCAGTCATAATTATGACTTAAAACAGTCAAAAGTTATCAAAACACTCGCCTAGATATTTAAAATATTAATAGAAATCCCATTTCATTATCTCAACTTTTACACTATTGAAATGTACAAAACTACGGCGAAATTAAAATTTGTTCAAATGCACGAAACCCAGTTTCTCCATAGTCAAGTATAACCATTGTGTATCTATGCACTTATTATTAAAACATCTGAATTTCAACTGTATAATTAAACCATTTTCTTTCAGTTCGCCGAATTTTTCGCTATTCGATATTCGCTTATTAATGTATTTGTGATTACATATATCGGATTTTTAAGTTTACAATATGTGAAAGCTAAAAAACTTTATGCTCAAGTATCATAAGACATATATATATATTATTATCCATCAATCAAATTAAATTTAAGTCGGTGCCAAATATAGAATCATTGTTATCATTCCATGCTTTAAATCAGCGGTTCCTAACCTTTTTCAGCCGCAGACCCCCAAGGAAATCAAGCATAATGCCAAGGACCCCTGAGTGAAAAACAGGTGCAATTTTCGGACAATATTATATTTTGGTATTCCTTCATTAAATTAAAAAACACAAAAACAAACATTTTCAAATGGGACCGCGGACCACAGGTTAGGAAACAATGGTATAGACGATGCTGGAGGAAAAAAATTGGTACTTTTAAAGTAAAAACCTTTTACAGATTTCCAAAATGTGGAAAATGATTCATCCTGGTACAATCGTATTCAGGATGACCAACCAAAAACCTATCCACCATTGATAAATAAAGCAAATGTTACATGAGTATTTTAGGCTTCATTAAACTTAAAATGCTTAAGAGTTTTAAAAATCCTGCTGTTTAAATGATGAAAGGTACAAAAAACACAAATTCTCGTAAATTTGGAACTTAAATTAATTATCGATGGTTTACGTTTAAGAGACCAATTGAAGGAAATTATTGTCAAACTAATAAAACACTTAATTTCAAAGAGTTTAAACTAAATAATTTAACTAAATCAGTACTTGGATAGTAAATAGTAGCGGAGAATCAGCTCAATGTTAGTTTTAGCCTAAAAACACATTTCGATTATAAACCCTTTAAATAGGTTCAATCAGGTCCAATAGATCCCAACAGGATCAATAGGTCCAATCAGAGTTAAGTTTCACTTTCAAAAAGATCCTCAACATACCATTGTTATAAAATTTCTGAGTTACTACAGTAAAAAAGGAGAGACCAGTTGAATTAGAGCCAAATCGGACCACAGGTTAGGAAACAATGCTTTAAATCATTAATTTGTGTGTTTGATAGCTTGGCGACGACTTAACTTTTTTTTATTAATTTGGGAACTGGAATATAAAGATTAGAAATAAATGTTTTATTGCCGAAACCTTGCCGATATTTTTTTTTTGTCACCTTGAACAATATTTTCGATATACTTTTCAAAAAAAAAAATAGTCGATTTTTTTGGCCCAGTCTAATATACATACAGTATCTATGTATAAATAGCCCATTTAATCTTTTATTTGAAAACCAGTAACTTTCCGTGAAATATTCACAACCAATATTAACACAACTGACAAATGGCTAAAATTAACAATTGAATGAAATCGAACTAACAGTTGAAACTAATGACATGATAGTTCAAATTTGAGATACTAATTACTAAATTTGTATTCCACTTTCTTAGATGAGTTTACTACTTTATTTTCTTAGTCCTTGTCTTTGCCGTAATACATAAGTTTGCTTATTATGGTATTTGGATATTAAAAGCTAATTGTGTTTTTAATTGTCTCATATTTTAGTTATCCCAATCAGTGGCGTAGCTAGGTAACCACGGGCCCTGGGGCAAATTAAAAAATGGGGCCCCACTGCTATGTAAACTGATTAGGTTTTATCAAACAAAAATATGAAATATACTAATACTTTAAAAATGCTAAGCTACTTAAGCTCCTTTTTGTGCACTACAGAGCAGGTAATAAAAATATTAAGCAGTAACAACATAAATTACAATTAATACTTGGTATAGGTTTGGCTAATAAAACGAAATAGAGAAGACTCAAGAGTTTATTATATAAAGATCGGGCCTACCAACTGACAAAATAACAATTATATTTACAATTTTTTTCTAGCTTTAGTTTTCGCCAAAGTATCAATGACTTCGTTTAAATCCAGGCTTGATACAGTTTTGATTTCAATTGCTATTAGCGATAAATGTCGGAGTCGAGTTTGGTCCAAATTATTTCTTAAATAATTTTTTATTATTTTTAATTTGCTAAATGTCCTTTCAGCGACTGCAGAAGTGACAGGAATTGTAAAGAATAATAAAATTGCTGTAAATACTTCCGTTAGGTCGCATTCTAGCACTCCATATTTGCTCATTATTTCCTTAAATAATTGGTGAACTTCCAACTGAATTTCCAAAAGTTCAGTTCGATCGAGATTTCTGGTAAGGATTCGAGGGCCTCCTGAGTTTGAGGGCCCCGGGGCACTGCCCCGCCTAGCCCCTAGGCAGCTACGCCACTGAGTATAACTAGGAATATATACCCTGTTTTTTTTTTTTAAATTAAGAACTAAAATTTAATTATTCTTAAATTGTCGAATTTCAATTCCATTTTTCGTAGGTTCTACCTTTTGGTGTGACTGTTTAATACCGGAATGAGTGTTTTTTTTTTCGATGGCAATGATTTTTTTAATAAAAGAAAAAATCTCGCGAGAAGACCTTTATCTATGTTAAATGAACGAAACGGAAATGTTAAGATCGAGAAGACGAAGAAGAAGAAGTAAAAGCCGAGAAAAAACAAATATGTACGGAATGATGATGAAGATGATGGAACTTATGCGTAGTTAACTGTTTTCACCAATTAAAATTGTAATTAAATCTTTTCGTCTCGTTGTGTTGTTATTATAAGTTTGTATTTATTAATAATTTTTTCATTCTTCTTCTTCTTCTTCTTCTTCTTCTTCTTCGCCGGCTTCATATATTCTTCTGACGATAGCTGCTATAGTTGTAATAATAGGAATATAATATTTATGAAAATGATTATAAAAAAAGAAGTTATGAACGCGTGATTCAGATGAGTGCTCACATGAGATGTGGATATGTGGATGAACACCCTGCCCGTACCTACCTATCTGAAATATATGTTTGTTCCACGGTTCGTTACTTTTCCACATCTGTGATGTGAAAGAAAATCATCAAGAAAATTAATTGCTATGGAGATGATTCTCTGGGCCTCTCTCTGGAGGGATCTGGGGATCTCTTTGTTCGTTGTCTCGACAACCAACTTGACCATCATTGCCACTTAAACACCATTCATGAAATCAATGACATCAACAACGATCTAAAGCTTTCAAAGCTTTTATTTTTAGTCACCAATTATGTAAACGCAGTTAATTGATTGAGAAAAAATCGTGTTCCCAGTCCAATTGGATCGTGAGATTTTACCAAAACTTTTTTGTTCGATTAGTCGAAAAAAACGTTCACAGTTGAGTAATTAATATCCGAGCACATGCCACCGTCGAATACGTAACGTAAGAACCAAGCCACAGCGACAAAAGGGGAACTTTTATTATCGTTTACGTATGATTCGAGTTCGAACGATCCAATCTTCTCGAAATAGGGCATTTCACAGAATTCTAGCCAGAAAATAAGCCACTGCTATATGGCAGAAAGGATTAGTCAACCGGAACTCCCTTCGTTTGTTTTACCTCAACTTTTTTTTTAACTAGATAATAACAGAATTGAAAAAGAAAAAGTTAAACATAAATAATTAACTATAAGTCCCCTATATGTCAGACGGGAGCAAAAGCTTTAAGTCATGAATTTTGAAAAGTTTAAAAATTAATTTCAATTTGGAAAACAATTAAAAATTTCATTGTCAAGGTTTTATTTTAATTTCGAGGAGTTATCTGCGTACAATCAAAGTAACTGAATTGGAAAAATTGTTTATCTTAGAAATGGAACATTTTTTTTCAATCTTTTTAATCTTTTGTCTTGAAAATTTCTGAGATTTATGTTTTCTTTCAGTGTGATTGACATAGAAATTGTGATAGAATTTCGTTTGTGATGTTTGTAGTCGAGAAAAATTTTTGATCCAAATTTTCTTATGAGTTTAAGTATTCTAAGTAGTATTATCCTACTATACCTATATTAACTATTATACTACTTAGTACTACCTATTAAGTACTATTCGAAAAATTCTAAAAGCTGTACCGAATAATATCGAAAAAAATTTGCTAAAAATTGATTTAGATAGTAGGACACGAATAAGCTCAAAATTTCATTACGTCATTCGATATGAATTTTTTTTTCACATATTCCAACCAATATGACTTGGTCTAATTTTCCATATAATTTCATCTCAAGTTTAAATTTTTATATAAATAACTCTAATTGGTTAAATTTTTGCTAGTCTACCATATATCGGAAAATGTTTGAGTGTATTCGGGATATTTAAGTTGATATGGCAAAATAAACATACAAGCTAGAACATGTTTCCTTAACATCACGTTTTATTATTTTTCTGGACTTCAGTAATATAACTAAATATCAGCTGATCCAATCGATCATTTCAGGTCATAGGATGTATTACGGTTCAATTTATGTAGTATAATTTAATATAATAATATATAAAAATCATACCATAAACATAAATTTGAACAGAAGTTCAAACAAAAATATTCGTGACGTATTGCTCAGATACGTATTTCGATTGCCAAGCAATCTTCCTCAGTGGTTATCAAGCAGTTTGGACCATAAATTGGACCGCAATATATTCTATATATTGTACACACAGTATAACTGTTCAAAGTCAGCGAAAAAATCTTATTTTGATTTCAGATCAATCAATATATGTGTCGTTTATTTTGAAAGTGAATTAAGTCCATTTCAAGAACAATCCCTATAGTATTATCATTTTTAACCATTGGAAGATAATAAGGAGGTTTTTGTTAACAAATAAAATGAAATCAGAAATTTCTGAAAATTTAACAGTTAAATAACTAACGTACTTTGTTCTAGTTACAAGAAGAAAAATCACCATATAGACCGTCCTTGAAATGGACTTACACCACTTTCAAAATAAAGGAGATATACTCAAATCAGAATCTATCATCAGAACTCTTCCAGAACAAGACGTCCAGAGCAAAGTGCGATCTATCATAAAACGAAGCTACAAAAGTTTAAAATCAAATTTACTTGAAACTTTTAACAAAATTAAGTCTTCATTCCATCAAAATCAATTGAATATCAACAATATAAAAAAAAAAAAAAAAAAAAACTATAAAATCTATAAAGTTTAAGTAACAAATTCACTGATTGGTCGAATTAAGGATTTTGTTTTGTACGGTGTGTTATGATTGGCCCATGCATTCAGCGCCATAACTACAGTGCCTTGATTTGAACAAAGTAAGCTTAGTATTTCTCGTTTAAAGTGACTTTTGAGTACAGAACATTTGGAACGATATTTCTTTCGATTTATAATTCAAATATCGCAAAGAAAATGATTGTTATTTAAATACCTTTCCTTTATAACTCTTAATAATAATCCGATATTAATATTTTTTAATTTAAAATTTATTTTTGAGGATGAAGATGTTGATTTTGTAAGGGTTATTTATCTATGCACAATTAAGACTTTCGGTTTTAATAAAGATTCGTAAACTGAGAACCATAAAAAAATTCTTATCAAATTTTGGCAACTTATTTTCTTATTCTAATTTTGATTATTATCGCGATCAACGATCATTGGTCTTATTGTTTTTAAAGCGAAATTTTGACTTACGATTTGAAGTCTTCGAATGAAGTCCAATAATTATCTTTCACTGTTCGCATTTATGATTGTATCGTATACAAATCGAAGGTTGGAAAATCGCTTACCACCAATTTAATTCCACTATTTTACTCCTCCAAAGTAAATTTCAGTGTAATCTCTCCTATAACAACTTCAAATTTTACAAAACATCTTTATGACGAAAATCATTAATGCGTAAATTTCGAAACAAATTTTAAGCCATTATATATTGGCAAGAAAGGATCACATATGAACACCCTAGAAGAATATGAAATATACAAAGCCTATAAACTAGATCCAAATAACATCGTTAACGATAAATTATATAAAACAGACAATCTATATGAAATTTGTTTACAACTGATAAAACAATCATTACCTGAAGATGACACCCAAAAATTGTTGAAACGCGTTGTAATAAAATAAATAAATATTATTATTATTCATTAATTAATTTCTTCTAATTTTCGAGAAAAAAGTCCAGGAAAATTTGTCCTCATGAATAAAACATGAGACAATACCCTTTTCCCAAAACAATTTTTCGAAAACCCTTTGTAAGCGTTCGTAATAATGAAATTTCTCTACTAAGACAAATGATTTTCCTTGATTTTCCGGAAGCAAAAAAATATTCACAACCTTAACATTTTTTTGCAAAAAAAAACGAACTGACATAAGTTTACTTCTGAAACAATAGATTGCATTCCATTTTTAGAATACCAGGAATTAATTAAGCCCCTTGTTTTTACACCCATAGAAAATTATTAGAACTTTAAAATTTAGATAAAATCAATAAAAATCTTAATTTTTTCGACGTCTTACAAGTAAGTCTTTCCTATTGCATTCCCTAATGTAACCAAAGCTTTTCCATAACAAACATTTGAAATCAACAAAAAATTATTCCACCCCATTAACTTGTAGTCATATGAACTATAAAAATTTTTCTCAAACCAATTTTTTTTTCGTTTGTAATTGAAAGGTTTTCTCGTTTTAATCGCTTTATTTATTCATAATTCTTGGCTTTTTTGTAACATTATCTCGTAGTGGTCGTCGCCTTGTCTCTTTGAATCCGTAGAGTATTTTTCGTCCAAAAAAAAAAAAAAAAGTATAAAAAATAAAAAATAAAAGGAAATATTGAAATGCTGGACGATTTCCTTCCTCTCTGTATCGTATGTGGCTGATCTAATAGGATGAGTGCTGCATCTCGCCGGCTTCTCGAGGGACACTCGTCCGGACGGACGCACCACTAAGGTTTCCTCTCAACATTATCCGATCCGTCCTGGACTTATACATTCTCTAATACTTCCACATATATCATATGTATTATATAAGCATACAAGTAAAAATCTACAACACTTGCTTCATTACAAAATCGGATACCCAACCAAATATTTCAGATCGAAAATACCTCACTTTTGCCAATAAATAAGGAATGGATTGGCTTTGAAGACAACGAAGAATAATATCACCACTTTGACCACTTTTACCATCCTAGTCTTATGAAGCTAACCCTTAAGAAAATTTTAGGACTTTTAGCAACCATGAACTTTGCGAAAATTTAAGAGACAAAATGGAATGATTTTTAGTATTTTCCAAACGAATGTATTAAGAAAAACTTCTAGATATCAGAAAATCTATTATTATAAAGAGGTTATAAAGAGGAAAGATCTGATTGTTTGTTTGCTTTGAATAGGCTCCGAAAATACTTGACCGATTTGAAAAATTCTTTCACTGTTGGCAAGCTACACTATTTCCGGTGAACATAGGCTATATTAAATTTTTAAAAAAGTTAGGAATCCATACTGAAACTCTAATAATGTAACCCAAGGTCTGAAAAATTACCAAAAACATTCTTTTTTCGCGTGCGCTGCGAAAACTATTGGTAATAGAACAAAATAATGTACTACAATTTTGCAGAACATATTATTATCTACAAAAAATAGAGCGACAGCATATGTCTAACTATTATAGTTATGTCACAATAAGTGTTTTTTCATTTTAAAAAATATATATAAATGCCACCGCTATAAAAGCTCTTTTATTTATACTTTGGGATTAATCCTTATCAAAATAAATGACTTCATATTTAAGTTTGCTTCAATACCATTATATAACTTTTTGAGTTATTCAATTTGAACATTCCATTCGAAAGATATCACAAGTTTAAAAATTTAAGTTATTTGAAAAACGTCGCATGGTCACCCCATTTTACTTATAATTAAGACCAACTTTATTGAACTTGGCGATATTTTTTATTTATATATAGATGCTAATTGATTTACAGATTATTCGGTCTACGGTAGGTATACCTACCGTAGTTATACGCAATAGACATACTCTGTTTAGATATTTATAAATATTTTTTGAAAATAATTGATTATTACATAGAACAATTTTATTCTTTGCAACAGTTTACTAAATGTGTCTTTTTAAAGTTGACAAAATAGTGTTTTCAGGTATGATTATGTTTTTCGTAAAAGAAATAAGAAAAATAAAAATTTGCATGTATCACTAAAAATGGCAAATTTGAAAAGAAAACATAATCTACACCTACGTTACGCAGACGAAGTTGCAGGGATCAGCTAGTCGTTACTAAAGACAATTAATTATCGAAAGCAAAAATTGTTGAATATATTAATTGACTAATGCAGTAGATGAAAACGAAAATAGTTAAGCACCCTCAACCTTTATAAGAAATTATTGATTTAAATTAAACATTAATACCGTTTTATTAAAAACATTGAATTTACAGTTTAGCTGATTACAATGTATGCGATGTGTGTACATAAAGTGCACATTTTTTTGGGAAGAGATATACTACTGTTCGGACTTAAGATATACTTTGAAAAGATATGAATGTTTATGGAGGGTGCAAGTTTAGTAATAATCTAAAACTTTAGGAGAAGAAACTTAAGAATTTTAAGAGATTAAGAATCATTGCTGCACCCGTTTTTACTTGATCTAGTGTACCTAGGGACAATAATGATGTCAAGAGAAATAAAGTTCACTCTTCCAACCCCTCTAAAATCTATATTAGGTAGAAAAAACCAAAATTTGAATCATACTCTTCTCAAAACTACAAATTTTCAATTCTATGTGTATATTTCGATTACATATATGAAGCATTTATTTTGAAAGTGAGTTAAGTCCAATTTAAGAACAATCCCTATAGTGTTATCATTTTTACCCATAAGAACATAAGATATTTAGGAGGAGGGAATAATTGGCGTTTTTGTTAACAACTAAAATAATTAACATACTTTGTTCTAGTTACAAGAAAAAAAATCACCATATAGACCGTCCTTGAAATAGACTTGCGTCACTTACAAAATAAACGAGTCAAATCTTTAAATTAATACACCTCCTCCTCCTTATTTCTTAACAAATCCGGTTATAGATAATTGTGACAATATAAACCAATTAAATCTTAAGAAAATTGACAGATTTTTATTCCTATAAATGCTCTATAGTTTTAAAAAAAATCAATCAAATTTGTCTTAATAAACCAATTTAATTTTCCTTTTAAAACCCGTGACATTAGATGAAACCATGGACTACCAAACTTAACAACAATCGTACAAATTGAAAACTTTTTAGATGCTACATGAAAGAAAACTTAAACCTTCAATTAAGACTCAAGACAAAGGAAGATATTGAAAAAGCTCACGAAAAGCTCATTAAAGCAATGCACATAGCACGCTGAATGGCAACTCCAAAAGAAAATATTAATAATATACAATACCCAAACATAACAGAACTAATATTTGAAAAGTGAAGATTAAGTCAAAAGTGCTAAGCAGACAATCTTGTCCTCAAGATAAACACATCTTCAATGTAACAAAGATGTCACATCTTATGAAAAATTCAGTCTGATTATTTTTGTCAAAACGCCGCTAAAGAAGTATAACTTCAAAATAAACACTGATAAGAAACAATGAAAAAAATATCAAAAAACCACTGATTTTTGTAGATCCAAGAAGAAATTGTGATCAGAAGAAAATGGATACAACAATGAACACAAAAGTTTTGCAAAATTTTCCAAAAAATCAAAGATCCAAAGCAAAAAATTATAAAAATTCAAAGGAAACACCAGAAGTAATCCCCCTTATTGTTTTAATGACTCATTTACAATTCGTAATTAGCCATGGCCAAAACGGCCTTTTGCTGAAATCAATTGACGTTATTGTCCATATGTTTCGCGTAACAGTTAAGTCTGGCGCGTGTCTTAACGTCTTAACCGTCGGTCGTTAAGGTATACGACAAAAGCAACCCCTCCGCTATTGCCATCGACGATATATGATAATTTGTTCTGCACTCATCTTGGGTGTGTCGTCTTTTACTCTCTGACATTTTTTCAACGGAAGGAACTCAATTTTATCCCCTAATTCCCTTCGCCGCCAGTACAAAAAGAAGAAGAAGAAAAAAAACTCAATTTTTTGAACTTAAGCCGCTCTACCGTTAACATTTTTTTTTTGGTGTCTCGTGCTGGTGGTTGGAGAGTACAGGTGCAGCATTTATACCACAATACTCAGCTTTTAAATTTCATCGTTTTTTTTTTTTTTTAATGAATAACTCAAGGGAGTTCAATTGTCCGCTTCTTCTTTTATGTTATCTTTGAACACGTACGCGTCATATGCATATGATGGCATTTTTAACAGTTAAATCAACTCGATTGACACCACTCCCCCACTGTACCCCCTATACCCACCTTCAGATATTGACTTCGTATTAAAATTTTTCCTCTATTGAATTATGCAATATATAACAATGCACCAGAAAAAAAGTCCCTTTTACCATCAAATATGAGGGTCACATGAACATTTCAATGATAACAATCTAAACACGCGTGGCTTAAATTAAAACGCTTGCATACTTAAACATGTTATCTTAAACGAATTGAGCTCAACCGAGACAACTTCACGTTGTTCAATTCCTGTTTTGGTAAAACCAATATGGAATTGTACCGATTGCGAAATATGCTACAAAAACAAAAGACAAGTTCATCTGCTTGCCTCCTACCTGTTGCAATGACAAATTGAAATCCACTTAATGTGGTAATCAGCATACAATAAAAGACATATCTATCCACAACAATTAAACACAGAAAGAGTCAGAAGAGCGTGCGAAATAATCGAAACACCCCACACACTTCGCGCTTCATATACCCACATATTTAAAAAGCCCGCCAATTAAGCACCTTGATCATAATTTATAACAATCATTATCGAGAATGCCTTCCATTGTTCTCCCATTTGGAATTTACATGACTTCAAAGTCTTGTTACTGCAAATGGCTCGAGAACTTATACAAGTGAAATTAAAAGTCTTTACAAAAAATACCTTTACATAAATTTTCCAATGAAAGAGCTGGATTTACCAACTTTTCAATCGAATAGTAATGTTATTTTAAAAATCGAAGAAAGAATATGATTACAAAAGGATTATAGGATTACCCTTATGACGATTAGAAAATGTCCTGGAAAACTCACAATATCAATAAAAACTATTGCTTCAAGAGACTGGGGAGTAAATTTTCAAACAATTAAAACCACCTGCAAAGTAATTGTTCTACCAAAAATGGACTATGAGGCCAAAATATATGATACCATTGATAAAAACCAATTGAACACTTTTGACTCAGTACACAACACAGCAATACGATTATATTATGGAGTGTTTAGCCTGAGGCTCGAAAATGCCGATTTTATTTAGAAGAAATCTTAAAAAAATAAATTCTTCAGGAAAGCAAAGCAGAAAATCGACAACCCAGTCAAATTCTGCATGATAAATGATCTCGATATTACCAAAGGAAACCAAAATTGGAGGGTAAAACCAATTAAAACTAGATCCCTTGAATATACGAACTACGTATGGGGCTATCGTCCCAAGATCCCCGCGAAGGACCACCTTCAAAACCAATACCAATACCAATTACAAAAATTGTACCATATTAAGGAATCGGTAGAGAAGTCTTTACCAGGTTATGATCTTCCTAGAAGGGAAAAAATGTGGATTTATGCCGACTCAATACTAGAACCACCGAAGGCCAAAGAAGATGTAGAGGACAAGTTTAATAAGTCATCTATTGACGAAGTACCCTATAATAATGGAGCACCTCGATAGAGGTGCTTGATGTCAAGTTACATAAAAGAATTTCTATCAACCGATAGGGGGATAAAAATAAGTCTTCGATTCCTAAGGGAATCGGGAGATCTTTGAAAAATTAAACATTAAAACATCTCTTAATATCCATTTCACCAAATGTGTATAACTTGTTGACCTCATTTTGATTGTTACCTATTTTACTTACTAATTGTTACTGTTGCATGGTTATCAATTTAAAGAGCTTTATTTGTATTTGATAAAGATCATTAATATTTATTATGACCTCGCAGTTGAAGCGACTTTAGATAAATAAAGAAATAGATAAATAATTTTCAGATTCTTCCAAATGTTGACTAAAAAAATAGAGAAGTAAAAGTTATTGAGCAATAACAATGATAAATCGACCCCAGAAGGTATTTGGTTCATTTTTGGAGAATATTTGGGTACTAAAAAGATCCTCTATTTCATACTCCAAATATCAGTTTTCCATGTCTTTTTGATTGGGAATAAATGGAAAAAAATTATACATCCAAAAATGTTTTTTTTCTCATCAATGAATGAACCAATTTGACTGAAATTTGGATATACTAAGAAAGTATTATAATCTTTACTCAGAAAAAATAACATCCCTTAATCTTCTTTATTACTATATAAAGCAAATGATTTCTCTATTTCTCTAGCGAGATGACAAATTTCAAAGTGATTTTTAAAGGGTAAATTTCCATACTATTTCATTAAAAAAATTACGATGGTTAATAAAATATACCTGGCCTCACTAAACTTCAAATTTTGTAAATAGTTTCAAACATTACTATTCAATTTGAACGATTTAAAAAACCTTATTATTTGTATTTAAATACATTTATCATGGTAAAAAAAATTCGAATTTTGAATTTTAAATTTTTCGTACTGTGACGTCATTTTATTACCGGGCTAATAAGAGCTTGTATTAGGCATTTTGAATTTAACGATTTTTTTGAAAAAATTATAATTTTTCTACTTAAGCACTTTAGGTGGTTTCTCAATTGTTAAAAGGGACCTTAATACTAGTATTTCATCGCTTAAGCATCAAATTTTTCAAGGAATTTGCATAGGAAAGAAATTCCAAACAAGGACTTAAAAGCATATCAATAAAATTTTATAATCCAACCTTTTATCTTTCGCTCCTATTTACTGCACTTCCACCATTTGAATCACTCCTGCTCCTGTTATTCATCATGATGTATATCCCAAAGATGGACCTGGAAAATAAAGAAGAAACTTAGTACTAAATATGATGAATATTTTTTGACTAACCCTGTTTAAAAGAGTAAATTATTCTTTATAACCAATAGATCTTTTGAGGTAAATGATCCATAACATTAATATAAACTTTGGTACTTTTACAGCTAATATTTAATCCAAAATCAATAAAAAAGTGATGATTTTCCTAGAGAAAACATGTTCATAATTAGATCTCATAAAAAAAATGTAATCTCAGGAAAATAAAGAAGTAAATATATTTAAGATCTGTACCGATGTCAACAACGTTAAATTTAGAACTTAAAAGCTCTCAAAATGAGAAAATAAAACCTTAGTAACAAAAATTTAAGAGGATATAATGAGAGAAGTTTTCAGAAAGTACAACAAAGAAATCAGAATAGTCATAGGTCTATGAGTGGGATTCTGAAATCTGAAGAACTATCCTCAAATTAAAGGTATAAATATTGATTCAACTGCATACCGAGAATGTAGAGAAAGGGCAGAAATTTTACTCTACCGGATTTCAGATGTTTGCCTCTTGAGCTTTTGGAGCATGAGCTATGAAACATTCACAAAGATCTAATTGACAGTCTTAACAATTGGAATTAGAGTCAATTTTGTGGCACAATAGACTCTAGGATACAACAAGGAACTAACAATAAAAGTTCTTAAACTAAAAAAAACGGAAGAAGAAGAAAACAGTGAACTAATTTTTTTAGCGTCTACCCCTAAATTTTTTTCCTCAAAAAGCCTTTCTTGTAAATTCTTCTGCATTGATTCCATTTTCAATTGACCAGATCTGACTCGATAATAAAAAGGATATTTATCAATGTTCCTCAGCTCAAGCTCAGGTGATCTTAAGAAGTTAAGAGGTAGAATATATTGCGGTCCAATTTATGTAGTATATTTTATTAAATTCTATATATATTATATTTATGCAATATATTCTATATATTGTATACACAGTATAACTGTTCAAAGTCAGCGAAAAAAATTTATTTTGATTAAAAGATAAGAGGATTATAAACGAAATAAAGAAATTCAAAATACAAAAAAAAAATAGTTCAAAGTATGTCAAATCAGTAAGAGATCTTCAATTTTTCCTTCACCATTCTGTTTTTTCTCCAAATTTCAAAACATTAAGGGTGTCTTTCGAATTCCACTAACTGAAACCAATTTTTCGGGTTACAAACTTTCGAGCCACTCTAATTATATCCTAAGCGCTATATATCTACGATATTATAAAAAGATATTTAATTATTTATATTTAATTCCTCATACATTATGCAAATGAATCGAAACAAAACTTCCCGACAATTCCCCTTCGTCTTGATCGTCTTACGCATTGAGATCAAACTTAATTATTATAATTATTGTTTATGTTAACGAGTTTCACCCCGTTAGGTTAACGCATCGTCATCCTTTGTCCATCAACCTTCATCACCTCCACAACCTAAATGATTCAACAATCAATGCATGAAATTTCCCATATCAATTCCCGCAAACAATACGTAAGAAAAAAGTGAAAATAATAAGGAAAACAACTGTGTATACAATATATAGAATATATTGCGGTCCAATTTATGTAGTATAATCTGAGATAATAATATATAAAAATCATACCATAAACAGAAGCTCAAACAAAAATATTTGTGACGTATTACCCAGATACGTATTTCGATTGCCAAACAATCTTCCTCAGTAGTCATCAAGTAGTTTGGATCACTCCGTAACTGCTTTTTGACGATTCACTTCATAAATTGGACCGCAATATATTCTATATATTGTATACACAGAATAACTGTTCACAGTCAGCGAAAAAATCTTATTTTAAGGAAAACAAGTTTTACAGAAGGGGGGAGATAGCATATTTATGTTGAAAGCTCTAACCTAATTTTTTCGATGGTGATATTTAAAAAAATATATGAGCTTTTATGGTCCAGTGAGTCAAATGTTTGATGCTGATTGTTGACATTTAGAGGACGCATGCATGCATCACAGCCAAACAACCCCCGTGAGACGTTTGACATGTTCAATTTAAATATCGGGGCTGAACGCGAGACTTCATCCCCTACACGGGCTTCTTCATCCCCTTCATCCGGAACAGCTTTTTTTCGGTTTCATCCCAGCGTAATGTGATGACATTTACACGACGACGTTGTTAAGGGTGTGTAGGCCAGAAGTAAAGCTCTAGACCACAAAAATTGATACTGATCTACGTGTTAACGATGATGATGCCGAGGAAATGCCACGGACCACACCCTTAAAGAATCAACTTACTACCAACACAGGGTTGAACTCCACTAAATTGTACTTCATCATTAATTGTTACAAACATTGTTATAAATTCGTTCACCCCCAAAAAATTGATCCTCAGAAAAACTCCTTCCCAAACTTTTCCCTGCCATTTTCTTATTCAACTATTGATTTCAGACAAATATGTGTCCTTTTATAAACGATTTTTTGTTATAAAATCCACCCCTATTTGCCACCCTAATACATCAACGCTGGATGTAATCTCGTTTATTGCCATAGATATTATATTAACACCCATATGCCACCCATCATTCAGGATGTTGTTACATTAATAATACGAAATCACCGACACAACTCGGCCAGCATCCCCCCAAATACCAAATATTGCTCGACTCTTAAAGTCACGCATTGTGCATCTTCCATGTCCGCTTTTTATTCCGGTTAATTAATTGTGTTGATTCGCCGCTTGTACCCAACCCTAAATATTTAGGATAATTATCGAATGTGAAAAAGGGAAGTCGAGGGTTATTGTGTTGCAACCTTAGATACTTTTCAATTTCAAGTCAAAAAGATTTTATATTGGGGGGTTGAAACGTATGGGTAACTTCAGGTAATCGATTATTTTGTTACCTTTACGATTTTTGTTCAAATCTAAATTTATTTCTACACTTTTCTGATCAAAATTCGCATCTACTAACTACTATACGTTTGTGGTCTATGTAATTTTAAATCAACCTAATTCAACACTAAACTAAAGAATTCTTAACCGCTGTGCCTAATTTTTACAAGCGTCCAATATCTCTGAGTTTTATAAATATGGATTGAAAAGATTATGGTCAATCTTGTTAAAGAAACACCTGTTAAAACGTTTTTTTTCAAAATTCAACTTCTTAAGCAGTACAATTATTTCTCTATTGATATTTTTGATCAGGTATTTCCAACGCAATAAATAAGCCATTGTTGAATTTTTAGCCAACGGGGAAAAAAAATAACCAACCAAAGAAATGAGGATTTCAAAATGGAAAAAGAAAATGAAACTTTTTGACCTTAATAACTAAATTTGGTGCCAACTGAAAACTAGTTACTCCCATTAACTTGAAACTTTAGTTATTAAGCTCAAAAAGCATGATTTTATTTAAAAGTTGTCAAAGCTAAATATGTGTTTTCTTTTAAATTGAATTAAGCTTGAGCTTTCCGAATATTAAACCATTAATTTCGAAATAAGATTTTTTCGCTGACTTTGAACAGATATACTGTGTATACAATATATAGGATATATTGCGGTCCAATTTATGTAGTATAATTTAATATAATAATATATAAAAATCATACCCTAAATATAAATTGGAACAGAAGTCCAAGCAAAAATATTCGTGACGTACTACCCAGATACGTATTTCGATTGTCAAGCAATCTACCCCAGTGGTCATCAAGTAGTTTGGATCACTCCGTAGCTGATGTGTGATGATTCACGACTGAGGAAGATTTGATGACCACTGAGGAAGATTTCTTGGCAATTGAAATACGTATCTGGGCAATACGTCACGAATATTTTTGTTTGGACTTCTGTTCAAACTTATGTTTAGGGTTTGATTTTTATATATTATTATATTAAATTATACTACATAATTTGGACCGCAATATATCCTATATATTGTATACACAACATTAATTTCGAATTTAGTTTGCAAAGAAAGTAATGCCTAGACTGCAAAATTATCGTCTCCTTTTTTCAGAAAGGAATTTATTGATTATATTGCTAATGTCACTAAGAAAACTAAATAACTACATGGAAAAAATCCCAATTTAATGGAAACTTAGAAATTAAAATAATATTGAGCCTAATTAGTCGCAGAGATCAATAAATTGTTAAGGCTTAGATGGATAAAGCTCAATAAAATTCTTAACAATAAATCAACAATTAAATTTTAAAATTTTAAATAGAAAACAAGTCACTGATCCAAAAAATACAAACAATTTTTAAAGTTACCATCATTTTCGTGGGAAGTAACATTTTCAAAAGCAAAGTTTTCTTTATCAGCAAAGCTTTGATATTTGAACCATTTATTTTGAAAGTGAGTTAAGTCCATTTCAAGAACAGTCCCTATAGTATTATCATTTTTAACTATAGGAACATAAGATACTAAGAAGGAGGGAATAATTGCCTTTTTTGTTAACAACCCAAATGAAATCAGTAATTTCTGAAAACTTAGAAGTGAAATAATTAACATACTTTGTTCTAGTCACAAGAAGAAAAATCATCATATAGACCGTCCTTGAAATGGACTTAGGCCACTTTCAAAATAAACGAGTCATTTCTCGATTTACGAATTTTTATCAACCCTTGAGTCGCTAAACTTTAGCAGTTAAGCGATGGTAAATAACAATAACCAAAAAAAAATAATTCTTAAGCTCTATAAATTAATCCAGCATATAGCCATGCTACAAATGATTTTCCAATCACTCAGAAATACAAATTAAGATTTAAGGAAATGATACCAGTAAGAGTACCAAAAAGTATTTGGGTTTCATTAGCCATAAATTTTCGTCAAAAAAAAATAATAGATTCTACAAAGAATGAAGAATAAATCACGGAAAGTTATTCCATATCAAGTGTCTTGATTTCTCGACAAAATATCCTCAAACAAAATATCCCCGACAATTAATCCTTCGGTTATTAATTACTTAAAACAAGGAAACTAATTGGAATCGCGACTTTATAAACTATACAAGCCAAAAGTTTTAAATTTTTATTGAATTATAGCCCAATTTATTCACGAGCTAAAAGGAGACTTTCTACAAGCTTCACCCTTAGACTCCTTGGACACCCTTCTTTATTATTTTGCACAATAAAAATATGGCGCCAGAATTATCAATTATAACCAATTCATCAATCGTCCTAATCAATAATCAAATATCATAACATTTATCTTTTATTTATTTGTTTTGAAAATCTAGAAAAATCCGTTTCAAAAGTGAAAAAAATCATTTTTCAATTTAAAAGTATTAATATCTTATGATATAACCGAAATATCAAAAACTTTTATTCTATGTTTTCATTTTACTTCATAGATATCTATAAGAGTCCGTCGGAAAAACCAAAGTCTTGCCGAATATTCTGTTATAAGAATTTTTTGTCTGAAGGATATTTTGTCCGAAAATATTTTTCTAGGGCATATTTGGTCTGCGGATATTTTTTCGTGGAATCAAATACCATGGAACCAAGTCAATCCTGATATAATACATTTCCAGTATAGAGTGAGCCATGTAGCACTTGGGGATTTTAACTACCTGTTATTTTGAGCTTTAGTTGTATCCAATGAGGTTTGCGAGATACTAAAAATTTAGTTAATGGTTTGCCCTATAAAAAATATTGAAAACTAACTTCCAAAGTAATGAGTTTTCTACTCAAACTGTAAAAAATTTACGTAAAAAATTTTATAAAAAAAAACGTTCCTTCAACTCAATTAGTAAAATGAATTCTTAGCACTAAACCTTTAATGGATAAATCAACCATTTTCCGCTTTAGTCCAGCCCGCATTCCTGAATATATTGATGCTGTTTCTCAGAAAGTGCATAGAAAATCCATCAATATCAACTCGTTGTCATGCTTTTTTTTCCTTTGATCTGGGGGCCTGTCATGAGAGTTCCTCTGCGCTGCGTCCTAAAAGGACTAATGTGTCCCAGTGTAATTTTAGTTTCTGTTGGCCAGGTCTGCTTTGAAAATTTTTCTTTGGAAAATTTTGCACAGAAATCCTGATATAAAATCCGATGATATACGATGGGTTTTCGGTTTGTCTAAAGAGCTTATGATCATTTGGCAAAAGATGAACACTTTTACCAAAAAACTAAATTTTCCGATGAAGCACATTTTCATCTACGGGACTATAAAAATAAGCTTAATTATTGCAATTGGGGCTTAAAAGATCCATACGTAATCATTGAAAATGGATCCACAAAGTAACTGTTTTATTTAATTTTGGGAACGGTAACATCATTGAACCATTTTTCTTGGAAAATAAATAAGAAGTCGACGTTATTGCCAATGGCCAGCTTTACCAATTTTTATTTCCGGAAATTAAAGAGGATAATTTAGACATTATTTGGTAATCCGATTCAACAATCAATCTTTTAAGCCCTGTTTTCCAACACATAATCATCCAAAATTATAAAATGAATTGGTCATCAAGAAGATGCAATTTAAATACATTTAAATGCAATTTTTCTGTTGAACTTTTTATTGTGGAAAACTATTAAGAATAAATGCTAGACAAACCATTCAGAGACAATTGACGCCTTAAAACACAAAATTGATGTTTTCTTGATGATTGATAGATGTCTCAACAATCGAAAATGTACTATAAAATTTGATCAACAAAATAGGCAACTGTACAGCCATTCTTAAAGGCCATATAAAAGATAATTGTCCTCAATTCATAAATGGAGAGCCTCAACTCTTCTTATATAGCCTCAATTTTGAAAATAAAAATCTAATCTTTATTTGTTTGCCAAATAAAATTTTAAATCCTAAATGTTTCACTGTGAGAAAGAAAGAATAGTACCAACAGGGTAATGACATAAAATTTTATATATACTAGGGTGGTCCTCAATAGGGTTGTTTTTGAATTTCTTTGCTCCTAGGGGCTTAAATTCTTCCAAATTGATAAAAAAAATCCCTGAAAATTTGAGTTCTTAATATTAACTTTAAGATAGTCCGGTTTCCAACTAAAGTTTCCTATGGAAATAACGTGGAAAAAATTTAATTTGTTCTTTAGAAGTCCATAGCTCAGCCACAAATAAATCGAAAGTAACATAATTGCATTATGTTTATTGTAAATTTTATGCTCTACAAAAAAGAGATCTTATGATTTTTCGCTAAATCTATTGGCTTATCTACTGACTTAGGAATGCGGTACTAATGATCAATGAAATTATAATGCATTTCTTAACTGAGCAATGGAAAGATGGTAGAATTAGTTACATAGCTAATATTGAATCGTCGTGAAAAATCACAAGAATAATATTGTATTTGCTTCTTTTTGATCATAAACACAAATATTGCATAATAAATTTGATATATTTCGTAAAAGTAAGTATTTACTAAACAATTATAGTTAATAATATTAATAATTATATAATAATTCAACTTTGAGCTCGAATAATTCTTAAGCCAATAGATTTAGCAAAAAATTATAAAAGTTCTTTTTTGTAGAGCGTTAAATTTACAATAAGCATGACGCAATTAGTAACTTTCGATTTATTTGTCGCTGAGTTATGGAATTCTAAAGACCAAATTAAATTTTTCCCACGTTATTTCCATAAGAAACTTAAGTTGGAAAGCGGACTACCTTAAAGTTAAAATTTAAAGCTCAAATTTTCAGGGATTTTTTTTCCATCAATTTGGAACAATTTGAGCCCCTGGGAGCAAAGAAATTCAAAAACAACCCTATTAAGGACCATTCTAATATATACCTTTTATAAATCCAAACCTTAAGGGGGTATTCTAGTCTAGAAATTTGAAAAAATCAAAAAATTTTTTTTTTCATTATTCGATAGTTTAGATATTCAAAAATGTCTCCCTTAAAGGATTTTTTCAAATTCAAATTATTTTCGTAGTTATAGCCAAGTTCTAACCAGCCGATTCACTTGAAATTTGGCATGAATATTCCTTAAATATCTGTTTATGTTTGGAACCAGCAAAAAATAAAAATTTCTAATTATTAATATTTTTAAAAAATTTGATGACGTCAAAAAATCAGTGAAAAAATCAACCTAGTTTTTCGGTAGCCGCCATTTTATGGAAAAAAATTTTTTTTTTTGGATTCTCTAGTTCGGAAGATAGCTACATTCATACATCATTTTTTTTTTTAAAATTTATTTTGTTTATTCTTCAAGCATCAATAAACAAATGATAAAAAAATGTATCGTAAAAATATCAAATGCTTCTTTTTTATAAATTATAAAAAAAAAACGCTCGAAATTCGGGCCTCTAGACGAGAAAACCCCCTTAATAGTTTCTCCAACAAATAATACAACCGAAAAACAATGACTTGTATTTATTTTACATAAAGAAACACACAGATCGAGGTTCTTTCTATTCCAAAAATAATTTTAGCAAAGTAAGTTAGTTCAAGGCTCTATTGAAATGGCCGGTCGAATATATCTAACGAAAAATGATCTGGTTTTATCTACATATTATGGAAAATACTGACCCCAACCAAGCTCAATTAGATTGACTTAACTGTATAGAATATGAATTCATTTTTATATCAAATTTAAATTGCAAAACTGTTTTTATTTCTAGTTGGTGGGCTTCTATTTTTATACTAACGTCAATGTATTTGGAGCCAACAAATTTATAATTTTTTTCGTCTAAATTTTTAATGATTGTCATGTAAATTTTTTAAATTTCAATTAACGTCAGAATTTGATTATGTTTTTAAATAATTTATATATTTTTAGGATATGATACGCACTTTTACATGATTCAAAATTATCAAAAATGTTTATTTTAACTATGTTAATTTTTAGGTCAAAAATTTGTGCCTGATCTAATTAGCACAAAATTTCAATCAGCTACAATTGTTAGAATATATAACAATGGAAAAATGAGATAAAAAAAATTCAATAGAAGACGATGAAGCTTAGGGATTAACGATCTTATTTTGGTTCTCCAGAAAAGGGTTTCAACTTTCAAATTGCATCCATGATTTTGGGATTTTTTGAGACCAGGAAACAAAGCTCAATGATAAGGCGAGATATTAGAATTAATGATAGAAAGGAGAAATTATTTACATCAAAGTTTAATTAAATATAGTAACATGAAGAAAAAATAAGATAAAAGATCAGAGATGGAAAACTGTTTTTTTTAAAGTATGGAACTAAAACTCTCTGATAAAAGATATATTATACGTTCAATCTATAAGAAAAATTAAAAGAAATTATGGAGAAAAAAAATTCTATCCCCACATATTCTTGAGGACAAAGATGGCAATTAAAGTATTGATAAAGACAAAAAATTGCTGAGATGGCGATAATATGTCTCTGAACTCTATGGTGCTAATATAAATGAGCTACTTTGATTAAGTGCTAAAAATGGGCCTTCGGACCTTCAATAACATACAGCCAAGTAGAAAAAGCCATATCCTTTGCTAAAAATTGCTAAAAATCATAGGCGAGCAAAGAATTAAAAATTATATACCTTAATAAACGACATTGGAAAAAAATACCAGCCAATTGGTTCAGATCTACTTCAATAATCATTCCGAAAAAAAGAAACTCGAAAAATGTGATGATTATTTTTTGATTAGATTAATGAGTCATTGTTCTAGGGAATTGGTATCTTTATGGATCCTGGATAAAAGGCAACAAGGGTAGATACCTAACATGTTCTCATCTCCTAGAAAAATCTTTCCTCTCCCACATGAACACCCAAAATGCCATACATGTTTTTACTGGAATCATATAATTTATTCCCATAAAATTATCTAATAAATCCGTTAGACCTTTCGAGATCAAATTTCTCAATAACAGCTTCTCAAAAAAAAAACTTCTGATTTGGACCTCATTATCGCTTCAATACCTGAACCAAAACCTCGATCCTAATCACTGTTTACTATATGATCCATCGAATTGATTCGATGTTCTGGCAAAGAATTTTACGATTTAAAAAAAATATTTCAATTTTTAATAAATGTCATTAGCAGATTCGTACGACTGACTAGCAAAACCGAACGGTAGAGGTGAATTATCTATATATTTACGTAGTCCTATAGGAAAAGAGTAAATGAAAATCAACTGGAAACCTGGAGTGATCTAAAATTTCGGGTTTCTAAGGTTTAAAAAATTGTCATAAAATATTCGATTATTCTACGGACTTTAATTTCACCACAAATACTTAAATGTTCAAAGATTGCTCCAATAATGAATCAGCAGAGGAATAAAATGAAAAAAAGGCCTTTAGGTGAACTTTTATTTCTGCAAAGTTTCTGTTTAAAATATATATAACCTATCATGGTCTTATTAATGGCTTATAATTCACAAAAGTTCATTGTTTCAGATCTAAATCGATATGTAATATAAAGAATAAGTCAGGATGTAGTAGACCAAAAATTTGGCAGTGTTTTATTTTTATTTATTGCAATTATCTATTTTATAGCTTTTGCTGAAATTTATGTTCATTAGACCGATTCAAAAAAAAATATGTATTTTTTTTCTTAATTATATCGAAAATATTGTTGGGAACGACAAAAAAAAATCCTGTGAAAGTTTAAGCTCTTAATATTAATATTAAGAGGTGCCGCATCGCAAATTTCGATTTTCCATTTAAATAACATGTGAACAATATTCTCTTGCACTTTGGAATTTTATAGCTCACGTTGGTGACAATATTTCGGATTGACCAAGGTATATTCTTGTACAAAATTGAACGATCTACAAAAAAGGTCTTGTACCAGTTTTTGATTTATTTATTCTTTCAAAAGTTATTCGAGGTCAAAGTTAAACTAAAGAGAAATTTTAATATTTTTTCAATTTTTTGACGCAACCATCAATTTTATGAGAAAATTTTATAGGAAATTTTTTGTAGAGCACTTTTTTTTCTATAACTTATCTCTATAAAAGTTTTTGATATTTTTCACAGGTCCTCAGTTATTTGCATTAAACTGAAAATTTCCTGAATTATTATATTTTTAACATAAAAATTGTTTTTTTTATTTTAATTAAATAACTTAGGACCTGAGAAAAATATCAAAAACTTTTATAGAGATAAGTTATAGAAAAAAAGTGCTCTACAAAAAATGTCCTATAAAATTTTCTCATAAAATTGATGGTTGCATCAAAAAATTGAAATAATATTAAAATTTCTCTTTAGTTCAATTTTGATCTCGAATAAATTTTGAAGGAATAAACATATCAAAAACCTGTTCGAAACCTTTTTTGTAGATCGTTCAATTTTCTACAAGAATATACCTTGGTCATTCCGAAATATTGTCACCAACGTGAGCTATAAAATTCCAAAGTGCAAGAGAATATTGTTCCCATGTTATTTAAATGGAAAATCGAAATTTGCGATGCGACACCGCTTAATATTAATATTAAGAGCTTAAACTTTCACAGGTTTTTTTTTTGTCATTCCCAACTATATTTTCGATATAATTAAGAAAAAAAAAATTCAACATTTTTTTTGAATCAGTCTAATGTTCATAGTTTACTTTTGTAAATTATAAAGGATAAGTCAGAATATAGGAAACCAAATTAAGCCAATTTAGACCAAAAATTTTAGCAGTGTTTTATTTTTATTGATTGCAGTTTGAAGAAATTACAATTGAAATAGATGATTGCAATAGAAATTGCAATAAATAAAAATAAAACACTGCTAAATTTTTGGTCTAAATTGGCTAAATTTGATCTACTACTTCCTGACTTATCTTTGATAATTTACTAAAGTAAATTTTGGACATAAATTTTAGCAAAAGCTCCAATCGGATATACTGCAGACTATTGCTTGGAAATCAAAATACATATTTGGGCAATAAGTCAAAAATACATTTGATTGAACTTTTGCTCAAAGTCCCTCGCCAGCATTTACGTACTTAGTTTTTTTTTCTAAAGTAATTATTCATCCCCTTAGTCATCAACATTTATCTTATACATTTTCTTAGTAACATTAAAATATTTATATTTCATTTAGCAATTACTTTAGAAAAAAACTAAGTATGTAAGAGCTGAAAATCTGATTTAAAAAAAACGTTTAAATTTTTCAATCATTATCTAACAGTTTTAAAAATACGAAAAAATTATATTTAGTAAATTGAGACAAGGAGATGATGTAAAAAAATTACGTGATGGTACTAAAAGATTTTAACACCCAAAAAATTTTTAAAGAATAATTCTTTTGTTTAACTATTGTCTAATATTTTTAAAAATCTGAAAAAATTATATATTGTAGAATGATAATAGAGGATTATATAGAAAAAAAACTAAGGTGTACCAAACGATTTTGGCATAAAAACAATTTTTGAAAAAATAAATCGTATTTTTAACAATGATCGATCGATCTGATTCATGAGCGAATTTTTCTCGGATTACTACTTAGTGATATCTTGAAACTCATAAGCACTTTTTTCGGTATTATCAAACAATTTCAGATAATATTGAATTTGAAAAAAAATATTTTTATTTTTTACACAAAAATGCGTCATATTTTAGAGTTGAAACTTGGCTGAGATGTGGCCCATACTGTAGGATATTTTCCGAAAAAAAAAAAAAATTAGCCCAATTGCATTGGGAGCATTTTAGGCTTTCTTATCTGGCGAGGGCCTTTATGCTAATAATTTATGAGTTAAGAAATATAAGGGATACAACTTAGGTATTTTTAACCTACGATTAAAGTATTATTTTGGAAGATACGAAAAATTTTTAAACCCTTATTTGTACTATAAAGTATAAAATTTTGAAAATCCCAAAGAAAAATGGTTACGAAATTTGTCATATTGATATGAAAAATTCATTTTGTAGTTAAATAAATTGTCTTAGTTATAACAATTGTCGAGAATAATTTTTATGAGAGTTTTATTCTAACTTACCAAAATTACTACCCTTAGAGTATTCTATTCATTCTTTCAAGATGACTCACCCTTTTAACAATACCCTTGTTGAAAAAAAAGAACTTAGGTAACACCATAGATACATTGGTAAACGTGATTTTGTTGCCCATAACTTCAGTATAACAATAAAATGGTTGACAAATTTGTTTTCTTTTAAGAAGTGAGTAATATTTGGGGATTTTCGTAATGCTTTTGTTGGCAAACTATGACTCATTCTATAATTCAAGGATACACCTTTTAAGGTATAAAAGGGACAAATATAACGAATACAAAGCTCAGGTTATGACTTAAGTAAAACGTCTTTGTAAAATTGATTCTTCAAGTTTAAGAAACACCCACACTTTACGCTTTTATTACCAAATTTAGACAACCACTAAAGTTCAAAAACTTCCCACGAGTCGAAAATTTCTAATTTCTCAATAACATCCTTTGCCTACCAAATTTCTCTAGCATAAAGTTTTTATGATCATTTTTGGTGATTTATCAGCGCTTGCAATAGAATTAAAGAGTTAAATTTAAAATCTTCGCACGTTTTGGACAACTTGGCGCCGTATCCAAGTCTTTGGCTTTCCACTCAATATGCGATGACATACTCCCAAGTCCACAGCATCCGTTCACTTGAATCTTTGACGAAAAAAAAAACAACAATAAAATAAAACCCATCATTTACAATATAATCCCAAAGAAAAGCCGGATGAAAGAGTTGAATTACAAACAACAGTGAAGATATAAAATGATGATAAACTCGCCTCTTTTTTTTTTATAATATTTATTTGTTGATATTGCTAGAGTGAATTTAATATTTTTCGTCGTTGAAAATTTATTCAAGAGATGAAGGTTCATCAACCTAAGTGACCATATTCATATGGACAAAGATTGTGCAATGCATACAATCCTTCACATCTAACACCATTGGATAGTTTATGCTTTCGTATGGTAATCAATCGACGAAGGAAGGTGCCGAAGACTTACAATTCGCTCCTCTCGCAAATTGTAATCCGATCCATTTGGTGACAAAATACAATGCAAACAATATCGGAAATTCAAATCCACATTTCTCTTCTCCCTCAAATACACTGTACAATAGACAGATTCAAAAAAATTGATGATTTTTTTTTCTTTATAATATCGAAAATATTGTTGGGAATGACAAAAAAAAATCCTGTGAAAGTTTAAGCTCTTAATATTAATATTAAGAGGTGCCGCATTGCAAATTTCGATTTTCCATAGAAATAACATGGAAACAATATTCTCTTACACTTTGGAATTTTATAGCTCACGTTGGTGACAATATTTCGGAATGACCAAGGTATATTCTTGTAGAAAATTGAATGATCTACAAAAAAGGTCTCTAACCAAGTTTTTGATATATTTATTCCTTCAAAAGTTATTCGAGGTCAAAGTTGAACTAAAGAGAAATTTTAATATTTTTTCAATTCTTTGATGCAACCATCAATTTATGAGAAAACTTTATAAGACATTTTTTGCAGAGCACTTTTAGTCCTATAACATATCTTTATAAAAGTTTTTGATATTTTTCACAGGTCCTAAGTTATTTGCATTAAACTGAAAGTTCCCTAAATTATTAAATTTTTAACATAAATTTCTTTTTAATTAATTAAATAACTTACGACCTGTGAAAAATATCAAAAACTTTGAAAAAGATAAGTTATAGGAAAAAAAATGCTCTACAAAAAATGTCCTATAAAATTTTCTCATAACATTGATGGTTGCGTCAAAAAATTTATAAAATATTAAAATTTCTCTTTAGTTCAAATTTGACCTTGAATAAGTTTTGAAGGAATAAATATATCAAAAAATTGTAAGAACCTCTTTTTGTAGAACGTTCAATTCTCTACAAGAACCATTAATTACATGAGAAAATTTATAGGACATTTTTTGTAGAGCACTTTCTTTTCTTTAAATTATCTTTATAAAAGTTTTCGATATTTTTCACAAGTCCTAAGTTATTGGCATTAAACTGAAAATTCCCTGAATTATTATATTTTTGTCATAAAAGTTATTTTTTTTATTTTAATTAAATAACTAACGATGTGTGAGAAATATAAAAAACTTTTATAAAGATAAGTTATAGAAAAAAAAGTGCTCTACAAAAAATGTCCTTTAAAATTTTCTCATAAAATTGATGGTTGCATCAAAAAATTGAAAAAATATTAAAATTTCTCTTTAGTTCAACTTTGACCACAGATAACTTTTGAAGAAATAAATATATTGAAAGCTTGGTTAGAGACCTTTTTTGTAGATCGTTTAACTTTCTACAAGAATATACCTTGATCATTCCGAAATATTGTCATTAGCTTGAGCTATAAAATTTCAAAGTGCATGAGAATATTGTTCCCATGTTATTTAAATGGAAAATCGAAATTTGCGATGCGGCACCTCTTAATATTAAGAGCTTAAACTTTCACAGGATTTTTTTTTGTCATTTCCAACAATATTTTCGATATAATTAACAAAAAAAAAAATCAACATTTTTTTTGACTCAGTCTAAAGTACATAATATTTTTTTTGTACCTTATTATTACGAAATATGAAATGATCATAGTAATAAAAAATATATATGAACCGTTTACTTTGAAAGTGAGTTAAGTCCATTTTAAGAATTATCTCTATAGTCTTATTATTTTTAACCATAGGAACATAAGATACTTAGGAGGAGGGAATAATTGGCGTTTTTGCTAATAACTAAAATGAAATCAGTAATTTTTGAAAACTTAGCAGTTAAATAATTAACATACTTTGTTCTTGTTACAAAAAGAAGAATCACCATATAGACCGTTCTTGAAATGGACTTACACCACTTTCAAAATAAACGAGTCATATATTGATTGATATAAAGAAAACTATATTAATATTATGAGCTTAAATATAAAAAAAAAATATAAAATAAATATTAAAATAAATATAAATAAAATATAAATATAAAGAAAACTATATTAATATTATGAGCTTAAATATAAAAAATAAATATAAAATATAAATAAAAATAAATATAAATAAAATATAAATATAAAGAGAACTATATTACCTACTATATTAATAGTATGACCTTAAATTTTCACAGGATTTTTTTTTTGTCATTCCCAACAATATTTTCGATATAGTTAAGAAAAAAAAATCATCATTTTTTTTTGAATCAGTCTACTGTACAACCAATATAAAACGAATCTTTTCCGAAACATTAACTTCAATTAAATAATATTCACATGAGTTAAGGTTTTTTTTTATGGACATTTCGTAATTTCACAGAGATGTTTTCTTCATTCTTCAAGAGATAATCTCTTTAGTCTAAAGATTTTTTTGTGATGACGATGGTTATTTACTTAAGATTTTGTCTACAATGTTTTTTTTTTTATATAAAGTGTTATTTATTCTTATCATTAGTTCAAAGTAAAACGTTTTGAAATAAATAAATAATTCAACAATTCTTTCATCTTCTTAAAAAAACACTTTCAAGAGATTGTAATTTGCTGAAACCACATATTTCTATTCTATTAAGATAAAATCATCAATCGCAAATTATGAGTAAAATCAGTCCAAATCTTTCAAAGATAATTGACTTAACATTGACGATTTATTTATAAACTTTTACAATCCCAAATATTGAAATCAAATGCCTTCATTGGATTGATCGGAGCAAAAAATTGATTGGTTTTATCATTTGATCGATTGCAAATACATCTGCGTGTCAGCACCTTTTGTCCAAGACGAAAAAAAAACCGCTCGGTTATCATTATTATGATTGACAACATCATTTTGTTGGTTGAGGAAAAAAATATTTTTACCTTTCGATTTCGCGAATAAACTAAGCCTATTTGCCATTCGATACAATTTTTTTTGTTGATCATAGCAAAATCTGGGTACCAGGCAATTAAATGTTGCGAAATGGAAGAAAGGTCATTTCCGATGATTCACGAAATTGATATTTATTTTTATTTTATCAATTTGCTATGGGTGATTTTCTCGACTCTGCCTGCGTTCCATCTTCTTAATACTCGAAGAAAATTTCCATAAGATATTATAATGATTTCTTTGACGAAATTTAGTTACAAATGGCACCAAAACTTTTGGATGTTAGTAAAATTAAATTGTTGGTATTCTTATTCATTTTATTATGCATTAATGATTCTTATTTTATGGATACTTTTTAATATTTGATGTTTTAATTAAATTTTTATACGACGTTTCGCCACTTTCACAGCTTCTTCAGGTACTCAATTATAAACATCAATTTTTTTAAATCCATGTAAAATAATTTTTTCATAATAATTCAATAATTTAAAAACATTTAAATAAACAATATTATAACTAACATCAATGTTAAAAAAATTTGATGTTTATAATTGAGTACCTGAAGAAGCTGCGAAAGTGGCGAAACGTCGTATAAAAATTTAATAAAAACATCAAATATTAAAAAGTATCCATAAAATAAGAATCATTAATGTAAAATTAAATATTATTTAACTTTTTTTTAACGCAAAGAAATCTTAATATCAACATTTTGTTGACAAAACCACGTTTCATATTTTGATGAATTTGGGTAAAACTTTTTCTAAAATAATCTCAACTCTTTTAGTTGTAGCCAAATTGAATTTTTTTCTCTTCAGTTTTCCATCGTTTGTTGTACTACGACAATAAATTTAAATTCTGTGTACTTAAACATTTTAATCCCATAAGTTGGACCCAAAAAATAATAAAAAAACTTATTTGGAAAATTCGTTCTTTTTCACTGAGACTTAAAACTTTTGGATCATTTTAAACCAATTTTCATGAAATTATAATCATGCATATCAATCGATTTGAGAAGAATTGCAAAGTAATATTCAAAATATTAGGTTGAAGAAATTTTTAATTTTTTCTCTCTCTTCTGGCCTTCCGCCTCTATAGGTTTGGTAGTATCATCTTCCATGTCTTCCTGTTCTGTGCTAAATGTGTAATTAATGTAATCAAGTAATAAGTGCCCAAATAATTCCTTCATATCTTCTGCTTCATTTTTCATCATTTTTTTTTCAACTAAACGTAGTTTTGATTCTCCAGTTCTATTTTAATAAATTAAATCATATTCTAAGAAATTTTTTGACCAATCATTTCAATTTTCCCAAAGCAACAGGCGGTAAACAAAGATTCCCAATTTTCAACTAAGAATCCTTTGCAATCAATTTTATACGATCAAGAGTGCCATAGACAAAACAAATGACAATCCATGCCTTCCTGACCATTGCCAAATGGGTTTCAGGTTATGAACCTAAATATTTCCTTTATTTTCCTCTACTCTAATTGCTTTCCTCTTGCTCTTCAACTCTCAGTACTTCCATTTTTCCACTTTCCTTAGCCATATGACCGAAGTACTTCATTTTTTCTTACATACATGCGTATGGGACGGTTGGAAAAATCTGCGCATTTCCTAGTTTTACTTTTCAAAAGTTTTACCATCACTGTATCGGTTTTTGCTATTCACCGTAGTACTATTCCATTGCATCCTCCGGTATTACTGACTAGAGTTTCAAGGTATAGGGGAAAGTAGTACGAGTTGATCCCTTGGGGTAAGATCTTTTGTGATTGTGCTGAAACTATTAACGCTATCTAGTTTATTTCACTGGTAAAAATAGCTCTTGATACCCCAGACCACCCCCATCCCCTAGGATTTTGACGAGAAAAACATAAAAATTGTGCACGACTGATCTAAGGTGTACATGACTTTGAGCTTATATTACTTTTATTCAAACAATGTTAAATATTTTTACTGTTGTGTTTGAGGCTTTTAATTATGCTTAATTTTAGTACTTGGGCCACGTGAATTTGGTCACTTGCTAGTAAATTATATTAGCAAACTCTACCTGGGGGATCATTTTGACCATAGGGGTGTACAAGATGATTACTTTATAAGGTTTTAAAGAAAAGGAAATATTTCAATGATACCTCAATGAGTTTTGAGCATTATGGAAGTTGATTAGATAAATACACTATTAGTAATCGACTTTATTTTTAATTTGTTTTAAAGAATATAAATTTTAAAGTGATTTCCGCTTAAGGGGATCTTCTTGTACTACCTTCCCCTAAAATCTTTGAGGGCTACTTCTCAACCGTTTATTTCTCCACTTTCTGGTGAGTCATTACTTTATCTCCCAACAATAATTATTTTCATTGGTTAGTTTTCTTTAATTTAATATGGCAATAGTCATTGTTTTAAATTTAAATTTTTTCTAAAACAGCTATAACTGATCGAAGATAAACTGATACCCAATTTTTATCTTAGTATCCTTTGAAACTAATTTTACACGATCAAGAATGTTTACCATGGGTAGAAACAAATGATAATCAGTTGAGGCTACCCCAAACTACAAATTAAATGGATAAAAATCTCTTAACCAAACTCCTGAAACTTTTGCCAGATCATCAAAATATAGTTATCTTGGTCAAAAATAACATATTTTTTACCACAAAATTCTGGTTTTTGCTGGTCAACTGGTCCAATTGTGGACATAAAGAGGTCATATATAAATTTTCGGCTATAAGGCAGCAACTTATAGTAAACAAATATCCTTTACGCCCTATTTAAACAAAGGAAAATCTTCCAGAGCTTTAATCCTTGTTGGGACTTCATTTGGACCACTTTGTTGACCTTCAACCAAAAATATTATTAATTAATATTTTCCTATGAAATCAATCCATTTTCTTTAAAAAAAAAGCTCGATTTTATTAGATTTAGCCACCAATGAAATAATGCCACAACGATTTAAAGCGTCAAAGCTTGTGGCTCTCAAATATCAAGCTTTTTTGTGAATTCAAACTTCTTAAATAAAAAAAAAATTATTTCATGGTCAATTTTCAGTTCTTTGACAATACCACAACAGCATTAATTTCCGCCTACTTTGATTATTTCCAAAATTACATCGATATTTGCAACAATAGGTCATCCAGACTGGAATGCATCTTTCACCCATAATTTTCCGAAACTAAAGAGATAAAACTAAAATTGGGTTTTATTTACTATTACTGTATCATTACCGGAGGTACCACTAATAATTTTAGTCACCTAAATTTTATTTTTTATTTTTATTGACGGAAAAGTGGAAAATCTATCAAGGTTTTTTTTTGGTCATTTTCAATCTTTGAGTTGTGGGTTTTCTCTCAACTGAGTAAATCAATTACCTCAATATTAGCAAAAAATGATAAATGCATATATTGTTCTTTCCATAACAATTTAAAAATACAAAAAAGAAATTTTCCGGAAGAATATTGAATTACTTTTTCCAAATTCTAAAAGAAAAAATCTTTAACACCTTTAACTTTTGATTTGACAAAGAAACCATTTCCAATCTTCGTCAAAAAAATTCTACATAATCTAAAGGAATCTTGGTCGAAAACATCTTATTTTCTACCACGAAATTTTGATCTTTGCTGGTCAACTGGTCCAATTGTGGATATAAAAAGGTCCTTTATAAATTTTCGAATATAAGGCAGCAACTAAAAGTATATAAATATCCTTTTAGCCCTATTTTCACAAAGGAAAATCTTCCAAAGATTTAATCCTTGTTTGGCCATCATTTGGACTCCTTTATTAGCTTTCAACCAATAATATTATTGATTAATATTCTCCTATGAAATCCATTTTTCTTTAAAAAAAAGTTCTATTTAATTAGATTTAGCCACCAATGAAATGCAATCAAAGCTTGTGGCTCCCAAACATCAAGCTTTTTTGGGAATTCAAGCTTGGTAAATTATTAAAAATTATTTTGTGGTCAATTTTCAGTTCTTTGACGATACCAAAACAGCATTAATTTCTGCTTTCTTGGATTATTTCCAAAATTACTTCAATATTTGCAACAATAGGTCTTCCAGACCGGAATGGGTGTCATTTCATCCGGAAAAATTGGGTTTCATTGACTGTTACTGTATTATAACCGGAGGTACCACTTATAATTTTAGTCACAAAAATTTTATTTTTTATCTTTATTGACGGAAAAGTGGAAAATCTATCAAGGTTTTCCTTTGGATTTTGCTAATCATTGTTGAGGGTTTTTTCTCTCTTGTGACTCAATGATAAATGCATACATTTTTCTTTCTCTAATGACTATAAATTCCGACAGAAAAATGGATTACTTTTTCCAAAACCTACAAGAAGAAACCTTTAACACCTTTAACTTTTGATTTGACAAAGAAACCATTTCCAATCTTCGTCTGAAAAATTCTCCCTTTTTTATCAACGGCTGGAATGTCTGAAATTTACGTGACCATCTTGAGAGAGAAAAAAATATTTTCTTATAAATAAATAAAAAAAAATAAGAAAAAAAGCGGCTGGCACATATCTTTGGCTAAAACAGCTGACGACGAAGGCTGTGGTTAAGTCAGCTGATTGCCTGTCTTTCCAGTTTTATCTCAATACGAAAAAGATAAAAAATCAGAGAAAGAAATTCTTCAAATGCAGCATCTTTTTTTCACTAACAAATTACATTCGTGTTAACTTAATACGAGGTAAATTTTCAATATTTATTTGAAAAACTTGTAACCCTTAAATTGTTTCTTAAACGGAAAAAATGCACTAATGCAGTGGTTGCATTTTTTTTCAGAAAAAGTAAATTTCATTTATTGGTTTTCAATCGAAAGCCATTGGTAGGTAATTCAACTGATAATTGTTGATGTCATCAATTTGATACTTGGAGAATTGAACAAATTGATGAGATGCTGTTTTGAAGAAAAAAAAATCAACACTCAACATAATTTGTACGGATATGGAAATAAGAACAAAAAAAAATCAAATTGATCATAAATCTTGCAGAGACAAATAAATGTGATGAGATTAACGTAAAATGAGAGCAAAATGAGTGAAAGGATCAGAAAATTTTTGAAAATTAAGATAAATTCTTTTTCTTCAAATATGCAATATCTCAACTACGAGAAATGCCACGTTTAAAACTCTCCATTCAATTTGGATCTTTCTTCTAAAAATAAACTTATCTTAAGTAAAACATTTAAGAAATAGAGATTAACCCTAAAGGGAGGGAAAGAATTTTTAAAATTTTTGATCAATTTCTTTCAAAATTGTACAGGTGGATTGGTACTTGAGGAAGAGGATGACAGCACCTACATCCTTTTTTGTGGACCAAAAAAATTAATTTTTTTTTTTTTGTCATCTACGAAGAATACCACGCTTAGAACTTTCCATTCAATTTGGATCAATCTTCAAAAAATAAATTTATCTTAAGCAAAACAATTAAGAAATAGAAAATAACTCAAAGGGGAGGGAAAGAAATTTTAAACTTTTTGATCAATTTCCCTCAAAATTGTACAGGGGAATTGGTACTTAAGGAAGAGGATGGCAGGAACTATATCCTTTTTTGTGGATCAAAAAAATTAATTTTTTTTTATTTATCTCATCTACGAAGAATACCACGTTAAGAATTTTCCATTCAATTTGGGTTAATCTTCAAAAAATAAACTTATCTTAAGCAAAATATTTAAGAAATAGAGATTAACCCAAAGGAGAGGGAAAGAGTTTTTAAAATTTTTGATCAATTTATTTCAAAATTGTACAGGTGGATTGTTGGTACTTATGGAAGAGGATGGCAGGACCTATATCCTTTTTGGTGGACCAAAAAAATCATTTTTTTTTATCTCATCTACGAAGAATACCACGTTTAGAACTTTCCATTCAATTTGGATCTATCTTCAAAAAATAAACATATCTTATGCAGTACATTTAAGAAATAGAGATTAACCCAAAGGGGAGGGAAAGAAATTTTAAAGTTTTTGATCAATTTTTTTCAAAATTGTACTGGTGGATTGTTGGTATTTATGGAAGAGGATGGCAGGACCTATATCCTTTTTTGTGGACCAAAAAAAATCAAATTTATTTTTTTATCTCATCTACGAAGAATACTACGTTTAGAATTTTTCACTCAATTTGGATCAATCTTCTAAAAATAAACATATCTTATGCAATACATTTAAGAAATAGAAAATAACCCAAAGGATAGGGAAAGAATTTTTAAAATTTTCGATTAATTTCTCTCAAAATTGTACAGGTGGATTGGTACTTAAGGAAGAGGATGGCAGGACCTATATCCTTTTTGGTGGACCAAATAAATCAAATTTATTTTTTTTAGAGATATGAAAGAAAAAAGGGTGGTAGACCAAAAGAAGAATGAGGCCAGACTCTAACACCTAGAACCAAGATGAGATGATGATTTTTTTAAGGGAAGATCTGTTGATGATTTGGGGTGAAAAAAGGCAGAGAAAATCGATAGCGATGGAGAGCACGTGTCTGCGTAACATAAGGTGTTTTTCGTGTATATCTTGAATGATAATAAAGATAATGATATGTTTTATATATTTGATGTTGGTGGCGGGCGTGTTGTGTATTTGCGGCAGCATCTGCAGGACCAGGTGGTTGGTTCGGATATGCGGCTGCAAGACGCGTGCCCGCATTACCACCTGTCCTCCATATAAAACCCATCATCTCTCATTCCCGAATCACCATCATCATCATCGTATCGTCAAACAACAGAGCCAACCTGATTGCTAAGCGGCCAGAGCCACGGCGTCAACATCATCAATTCCTCTGAAGGGACTTTGCATCTTGATACTGCGGCATTGGTACCACACTCGACTCCTGGCCCCTCTGCCTCCTCACCGACTTACCATCAAAAGATTAAGATCATCATGAAACCAACATCCTCCACCAGAACAACGACATCATCATCATAATCATCACAAACGCCAGCACCGGTTCACTCCAGTCGTTTTCGTTTGAATTTCTGCGTCATGCTCTACTGACTTTTATTATTTACAAAAAATATTAATTTCGTTTCTTCTTGCTTTTTTTTTTTGCTCTGAATTTGTCCAAAAACATACCGAAAATGTATATAAAGTGTCTTAATTTTATTACAATAAACAACTCGCAGACTAAACCCAAAATCAACAATCATAACGCCAAAACTATTCACAATTCAGCATGGGGAGGGAAAATTGTTCCTTCTGGAAGCTCAAAATATCAACAATTTAAAACCAAAAAACTAAGTTTTCAGGAAATTAGAAGCCAAAAAAAAGGAGCACTGCTGGAAAATATTTTTCCGAAGGCATTTCTAGTAGCATTAAATCTCGAATTTTCAGTAAATAGAGGTCTTAAAATTGCAAAACGTAGATATAGCCTGCAAGGGTCTATGTGTAATATATCGGAAAATCATAAAAATATATCTTTCCATACCAATTTTTATTTTGACTATTGAACAACTATTTTAACTATTGAATAAGAGTGTAAATCGATTAAATCGAAAACTGCTAAAGATTAGGATTACATTTTAATCGATACGAAAGCAATTTCCAGAGGCCAATGAGATTTCCCTATGCCCGGTTATATTCACAAGGGTTGTGATGGTTATATTTTATTAAATACTTCAGATCTACGCCAACCTTATTGAATTTTTCGAAAAACATACCGAAAATGTATATATAAAGTGTCTTAGATTTATTACAAATAACAACTTGCAGACTAAACCCAAAATTAACAATCAAAAAGCCAAAGCAATTTAGAATTCAGCATGGGGAGGGAAAATTAGGAACAGAAAAAATGCTCCCTCTGAAAGCCTAAAATTTTAACAATTTCAGATCAGAACACTTAATTTTACAGATTTCAATCAAACATATAGATTTAACTCATCTGTGAAAAACTAAGGTCTTTAGAAAAAACTTTCCCCAATTTTTCCCTCTGCCCCACTATATACATAAGGGCTGTGTGTTTGATGATTTATTGTGATGATTTATTAGGCACTGCAAATCCACATAAGGTTATTGAATTATTTTAAAAACATTCCAAAAATTTAAATAAAGGGTCTTAAATTATAAAAAGCAACTAGCAGACTAGAACCAAAACAATCCGCAATTCAACATGAGGAAGGAAAACTGGGAAGGGAAAATTGCTCCTTTTGAATGCCCAAAACTTCAACAATTTTAAGCCAGTACACTTAGTTTTGCAGGTTTCAATAAAATTTATAGGGTATCCAATTATTTATCATAATAAGTATATGAAAAATTAAAATATTTAGAAAAAAAAATCTTAAAAATTCTCTTAAAATTCCTATATTTCCATCCTGAAAATATAAGCTCTCCTGGAAAATATTTTTCAGAGGACATTTCTAGTAGCATTATAATGGTAAACTTCCAATCATCAGTACATAAATGAAAATGGGCTTAAAATTACAAAATATATAGCCTGCAAGGGTATATATTTAATATATAGAAAAATCCAAAAAGTATATAAATTAACAATCATAAAGCCAAAACAATTCGTAATTCAGCATGGGGAGGGAAAATTGCTCTTTCTGACAGCCTACAATTTCAGGTCAGAAAACTTTTTGTTGATTTAAATCTAATATATAGGACTATTATTATTTAACAAATCTATCGAAATTTGGGATCTTTAAAAAAATATATCCACGTTTGGAAAAAAAGAGTTCTCCTGAAAAATAGTTTTCAGAGGACGTTTCTAATAGCATTGTAATGGTAAACCCCTAATCATCAGTTTAAAATTTAAGGGGGCTTAAAATTACAAAAGGTATAGCCTAGAAGACTATATATTTAGCATATCGGAAAATCATAAAAATATATCTTTCGATCTTAATCTTTAATAATCTAATACATCTTATATATCTCTAAAATATTATAATCTTTCGATGCCAATTTTGAATTTTCGTTTTGACTATTAAGATATGGGTACAATTCGATTAAATCGAAAACTGTTTACGAGTAAAATTATATTTTTATTCGATACGAAAAATATTTTCAGAGTCCAAAGAGATTTCCCTATGTCCGATCATATACATAAGGGTTGTGATCTTTGTAATTCATTAGGCACTTTAGATCTACGCAAACGTTATTGAACTTTTCCAAAAACATATCGAAAATGCATATAAAGTGTCTTAGCTTTATTACAACAATCATAAAGCGAAAACAATTCGGAATTCAGCATGGGGAAGGAAAATTGAGAAGGGAAAATCGCTTCTTCTGAAAGCCCAAAGTTTCAACAAATTCTAGTGAGAAAATTTAGTTTTGCAGATTTAAGTCAAATATATAGGATAATAAATTGTTTAACTAATCTGTGAAAATTGAGGTCTTAAGAAAAAGTTTTCTCTACCATGGAAAATAGTTTTCAGAAGACATTTCAAGTAGCATAATGATGGTAAACCTCTAATCATCAGTAAAAAATTTAAAAAATCTTAAAATTGCAAAAGGTATGGCCTGCAAGGGAATATGCTTAATATATCGGAAAATCATACCAAACATATCTTTTCACACCAATTTTTTTTTCATGCTGATTATTGAACTTAAATAATTCGATTAAACCGAAAAATGCTTAAGACTAAGATTATATTTTTATTCGATACGATAATAATTTCCAGAGTCCAAGAAGATTTTCCTATTCCCGGCTATATACATAAGGGTTGTGATGTTTGTAATTCGTTAAGCACTTCCGATCGAAGCCAACGTTATTGATTTTTTCCAAAAACATATCGAAAATGCGTATAAAGTGTCTTAGCTTTATTACAACAATCAGAAAGCGAAATCAATTCGGAATTCAGCATGGGGAGGGAAAATTGCTTCTTTTGAAAGACCAAATTTTCAGCAAATTCTAATTAAGAAACTTAGTTTTCCAGATTTCAATCAAGTGTATAGAATTACCAATTGCTTAACTAACCTAGAAAAATTGAGATCTTAATTATTTTAATTATCTTAATTAAGAAAAAGTTATCTATATCCAGGAAAATAGTTTTCAGAAGACATTTCAAGTAGCATAATGATGGTTAACCTCCAATTATCAGTTAAAAATTTAAAAAGTCTTAAAATTGCAAAAGGTATAGCCTGCAAGGGAATATGTTTAATGTATCGGAAAATTATAACAAACATATCTTTCCACATCAATTTTTAATTTTCATTTTGACTATTGAACTAAAATAATTCAATTTAGTCAAAAACTAAGACTAAGATTATATTTTTATTCGATACGAAAACAACTTCCCGAGTCCAAGGAAATTTCACTATGCCCGACTATATTTATAAGGGTTGTGATGTTTGTTATTGATTAGGCACTTAAAATCTACGTTATTCAAATCAACGTTATTGAACTTTTCCAAAAGCAAACCTAAAATGTATATAAAGTGTCTGACATTTATTAAAAAAATCATAAAGCGAAAACAATTCAGCATGGGGAAGGAAAATTGAGAAGGGAAAATCGCTTCTTCTGAAAACTCAAAGTTTCAACAATTTCTAATTAATAAACTTAGTTTTCCAGATTTCAATCAAGTGTATAGGATTACCAATTGCTTAACTAATCTATGAAAAATTGAGGTCTTAAGAAAAAGTTTTCTCCATCCTGAAAAATAGTTTTCAGAAGACATTTCAAGTAGTATAATGATGGTAAACCTCTGATCATCAGTAAAAAATCTAAAGAGGCTTAAAATTGCAAAAATCGAAAAAGTATATAAATTAACAATCATAAAGCCAAAACAATTCGCAATTGAGTATGGGGAGAGAAAATTGCGAAAAATGAGGAAAAATTAAGACAAACATATCTTTCCATATCAATTTTTAGTTTTCATGTTGACTATAGAACTGAAATAATTCGATTAAGTCGAAAACTAAGACTAAGATTATATTTTTATTCGATACGAAAACAACTTCCCGAGTCCAAGGAAATTTCACTATGCCCGACTATATTTATAAGGGTTGTGATGTTTGTTATTGAGTAGGCACTTAAAATCTACGTTACTCAAATCAACGTTATTGAACTTTCCCAAAAACAAACCTAAAATGTATATAAAGTGTCTTATATTTATTAAAAAATTCATAAAGCGAAAACAATTCAGCATGGGGAAGGAAAATTGAGAAGGGAAAATCGCTTCTTCTGAAAACTCAAAGTTTCAACAAATTCTAGTGAAAAAATTTAGTTTTTCAGTTTTAAGTCAAATATATACCAATTGTTTAACTAATCTGAGAAAATTGAGGTCTAAAGCAAAATTTTTCTCCACCCTGGAGAATAGTTTTCAGAAGACATTTCAAGTAGCATAATGATAGTAAACCTCTAATCATCAGTTAAAAATCTAAAAGGGCTTAAAATTACAAAAATCGAAAAAGTATATAAATTAACAATTATAAAGCCAAAACAATTCGCAATGGGGAGAGAAAATTGCGAAAAATGAGGAAAAATTAAGACAAACATATCTTTCCATATCAATTTTTAGTTTTCCTGATGACTATTGAACTAAAATAATTCGATTAAGTTGAAAACTAAGACTAAGATTATATTTTTATTCGATCCGAAAACAACTTCCAGAGTTCAAGAAGATTTTCCTATGTCCAGCTATATAAATAAGGGTTGTGATGTTTGTAATTCATTAGACACTTCAGATCTACACCAACGTTATTGTCTTCAACCAAAAATTGGTTACATGCAATCACCAACAACTTTTGTTGGTCTTTTGAAAATATCCCTCGTTCGAAAACATTTGATGAGAATTTATTTCGAAAAGTTGATTACAATAAAGCGACATGAAGGGTATCTCTCATTGTTTAACAGTCTGTTAAACATCCGTCCGCTGGACCTGACATTTCAGCATCAGCAGGTAACACTTCTGCAGCTTCTTCTCTTCCGTCTTCGCCGTCGCCGCCGATGTCGTTGGCGTTTTGGGTCCGCATTTCGATGGTCGCTCTGCGTGCCTCACATGTACCCACTTATCAACTTAATTATTATTCTTTGTTCAATGTTCATATTCAAAGAGGAAGTGGCATATATAACGAGCGATTATAAATAAGTGTGATAGAGATGCGATGAGGCTGCGCTGGCCGATGAGAACGGCGAAGAAAAGCATTGAGGCGAGAATGGGGCAGCAGCAGCAACTCTTCGAGACCATCAACTTGACTTTAAGACTTTTACATTGTCTTATGTTGGAAGCATGTCTTGCACATCCGTTCCATCTCGTACGTACTTTTACATATAAATATATATATATATATAGATAGGGGATGTCCAACGTGCGTTGCATTTGGCCATTGTGGCAATCGCTCAACACAAAGAAGGGTAGAATGTTACAATTTCAACCTCACCTGCTACTGCTGCTGCTCTTTTTCCGTGCTTCCTTGGCTACTTCCATGTTATTATGAGTTACGATTATCGTGTAGTTAAGTTCTTTTTTTGTTTTGTTTTCGTTTTCATTTCGAAAATACGTTACGTTTTTGAATTGTAACGCGCGCTATGCATCAGTTGCTTTGAGACAAGAGACGAGAAAAAACGCCGGGGAAAAACGCTTATATCTACACTCACGCACCAAGTTTCATGATCATCTTTCCCGCGTTTATTACCAGCATTATTGAAAAAACAACCAAGACAAAGAAGTGACGCTATTTATTATCATGTTGCAGTTAATATTGCCTTCTGCTCTATGTTGCATTCAATGTCTTTTCGTTTTGAAATCCAATGAAAATTGTTCGACAAAAACTTTACAACTAAGCTCCCAAAACTTATTTTCTGTTGGTGCCAAACTATCAAACTTACACACTAATTATTGAGAGTATAAAGTGTTGAAAATTTACAATTGACTTCGCCCTAGTCTTGTGGAACACTTCCAAGTGTTCCATTGGTACACATAATAATACTGTGTATACAATATATAAAATATATTGCAGTCCAATTTATGTAGTATAATTTAACATAATAATTAACATAATAACAAATTTAATATAATAATATACAAATTTAATATACGAATATAAAAACTTAATAAAATAATATATAGAAATCATACCACCAACATAAATTTGAACAGAAGTTCAAACAAAAATATTCGTAACGTATTACCCAGATACGTATTTCGATTGCCAATCAATCTTCATCAGAAGAATCAGAAGATTCATCAGTGAATCATCACATAGAAGTTACGGAGTGCTCCAAACTACTTGATGACCACTGATGAAGATTGCTTGGCAAACGAAATACGTATCTGGGTAATACGTCACGAATATTTTTGTTTGACCTTCTGTTCAAATTTATGTTGGTGGTATGATTTTTATATATTATTATATTAAGTTTATATATTATTATATTAAACTTGTATATTATTATATTAAATTTGTATACTATTATATTAAATTTGTATATTATTATATTGAATTTGTATATTATTATGTTAAATTATACTACATTATACTACATAAATTGGACTGCAATATATTTTATATATTGTATACACAGTATAACTGTTCAAAGTCAGCGAAAAAATCTTATTTTCACATAATAATATTTTCATACCCAATTCTTTAGAAATATGATATGATCATGGTAATAAAAAAATATGAACCGTTTATTTTGAAAGTGAGTTAAGTCCATTTCAAGAACAATCCCTGTAGTGTTATCATTTTTCACCATAGGAACATAAGATATTAAGGAGAAGGGAATAATTGGCGTTTGTGTTAAAAACTAAAATGAAATCAGTAATTTGTCAAAACTTAGCAGTTGAAGGGTCTAGCAGAATCCACATGGCGAGTTGGCCCCCAAAAAGGAACCTATGTCGAAACTTATGTTAAAATATCGGCTTCATATACTAACACATTTTAGATACTTTTCGCGACCAAATTCCTCTTTGATCTTGAGATATGGGCAAAAATGTCCCCCCACATGGCTATTTTTCAAATTTATATATCTCAAAAACTAATTAAAATAAAGAAGTGAAACCAACGTGAGGTTTTAGACGATTTTACAGAGTATATCATATATTTTTTTTGAAATTTTTAGAAAAAAAATTATACAAAAAAAATCCAAAAACAAATGGAATATTTTTTTTGTGTGTTCTCTGAAAATGACAATCACGAAAAAAAAATATTTTATGCTTCTACATGAGCACTATAACTCATAAAAATTGCGTGAAAAAATAGTTGGTGCAACATCTTGAAAAAAAATTAAATGTGATGTGATTTAAATGTGAATTAAATGTGATAAATGTGGCTCAATTTTAAGGTAAATATTTGTTTCAAGAGACCCTTATTCCAAATTTAACATTTTTAAAATTTTTGTCCGTCTGTCTGTCTGTGTGTCTCGATATAACTAAAGAACGGAACAACCAAATTAAATGAAAATTGGTGTTAAGATACAATACAATTTTCCTCACACGTTAGGCTACTTATTATTCCTTAAAAATAATAAGGAAAGGTTTTCCTTAGGGATGAAAACAGAAATTTTTACATTAGACAGGCGAGTTATATATTATTGGAAAGGTAATTTAAAGTTAGAAAATAATCTGTAAAAATATTTTTAGTTGAACTGATAAAAAGCACAGTAAATTCAATTTAAACTTTAAAAAATTGCCTCTTATAATATAAACCTTTATATATATATAAAACACATAGTTAATGTTATTAGCGTAATTGCTTACGTATCGGACATTCAGATCCTTCAAATTAAGAGGACGTGGGTTCGAATCTCACAGCACACTTTTATTTTTATTTTATTTTTTTTTTGCAAAATTGTTGTAAATAGACCCTTAGAGGTGCTCAATATTGAAAAATAACAAAAAAAAATGTAATAGTAGTAGTAATAATAGTAATAAAACTTAAAGTAAATACGTTTTTATAACCGTGCATACATAAAATTCTGTATTTATATGTCCCCTCTGACTGATGAAATTTTAATATTGGATGTATTCCTTATAAAAAGTAGACATCTGATAAGAAGTTTTTTTTGAAACTTCCCACCCTAAAAGAGTAAAAGGGGTGACTAAGTTTGTATGAGAAAATGTATAGTTAATCAACAATCGAAATTTTGAATTTAATAAGTTTAATTAATAAATAAATAATTAATTAATAATAAGTTTCTGTTTTTGTTATATCATTTTAATAACAACGTTTTAAATAACATCATTTCACTAAATTAGTATGAAAGTTTATGTAGTACTTATTCTAAAAAAGCTATTTTTAAGTTTTTCAACAATCAAACTTTTTTAAATCTAATTTTTATGAACCAATAATTGTGACCTGGAATAATTATTTATTCTGCTGAAAAACATTAAGGGAGCAATTTTTTGTCATATATTTCATTATCAATCAAAATATAAAATCTTCCAAACTAACTTTTCTTCGGTATTTAGAAAAAATTGAAAATTAATTATTGATATTGAAAATATATAAAATATTTTAATTTGCTTCTACGTTTTCTACCTGTTTTCAACAATTTTGTATGTACAACGTCCAAATGTGCGAAATCGAATTGCTTTTTAGTCATGATAATCAAAATTAGGGTCATATATTAAAAAATTTAAAAAGAAAATATAATCTACGCCTACGCTACGTAGACGAAGTCGCGGGGATCAGCTAGTATTCTATAAATTGTATAAACAGTTAACTCCTTTTTTTCGTTTTTTTTTTTTCATTTCTCATCAAAGAAAATCCATTTAATGGAAAGACCAAATCCAGCTTAACATCTAGCGATTAAAGAGCTTATTTTCACCACTAATTTTCCTTGTGAGAATCCACTTATCAAACACACCCCTCGTCTCTTATTTTCGCTACGAATAATATCCGTTTAATAGGCAATAATTTAATAATCATTAAGGTCTCACAAAAAAAAAATATATATCGTGATAGTCGAACCGAGACCTACCCAAGCAAATATACTCCTACGGAAAAAAAAATTCTTCTCCGAAAACATGAAAACTCACTATACTTAAGCGTATTAATTTTTTAAGGTACATGAGGGTAAGACATATGCGAAAACTTCCATATAAAAAAACCATTACAAATACAAACGATCCAAACGACTTTTCGTTGTATACGTCACGGATGACGTGTTGTTTACAACGAAAATTGTTGCCGCAAAAGAATAAAAGAGTTTTCGAGAAGAGTCAACCCGCACTAACCTGTATTGTCTCTCCCCATATCAGCCTCGACTCTGCTTCCTGTCCTTCGTCATATCTTTCAACGGTCTTTTCCATTGGGGTTAGCCTACCAACTTCTTCTTCTTCTTCTTCGTCTTCTTTCTGGTTTCCTCTTCCGATCAATCTTGATGACGGCAAATAGAGACTCCACGTACCTACAAGAAAAAAACAATTCTACCTAAGAAACAAGTTTGAAGAAATAACGTTTTAAACTTAATGATTTATTGACAGTTTTTTATAGTCATCCCGCAACTACTTCCGAAATACTTTCTTTTCTTTCTTATCAGATTACATGGAAAAATAATTGATAATTAACTGTTTACTGATTATGATTATCTGGCAGACATTCGTGCACTTTTGTACTACGATAACCATCTCTTTTTATTTAACTTTATATAACAATCTACCAAGAAAATTATAAGATTTGCACCAAATTGCTTACGAACTTTCTATTAATAATGTAACCCATTTAAAAACATAAATGTTCCGAAGATTTTCCCTATGCTTTCGTAATGACTATAACTTTGCAATTTTCAACAACCCATTAAAGGGTCTAGCAGGATCCACATGGCGAGTTGGCCCCCAAATAGGAACCTAAGTCGAAACTTATGTCAAAGTATCGGCTTGATATACAAACACATTTTATATACATTTCGCGACCAAATTCCTCTTTGATCTTGAGATATGGGTAAAAATGTCCCCCCGCATGGCTATTTTTCAATGTTATATATCTCAAAAACTAATTAAGCTAGAGCAGTGAAATCAACGCAAAGCTTTAGATTATTTTACAGAGTAAATCATATATTTTTTTGAAATTTTTAGAAAAAAAACTTGTACAAAAAAATCCAAAAAACAAATGAAATAATTTTTTTTATTTGTTCTCTGAAAATGTCAATCACGAAAAAAATATATTTTATGCTTCTACATGAGCACTATAACTCATAAAAATTGCGTGAAAAAATAATTGGTGCAACATCTTGAAAAAAAATGAAATGTGATTTACGTCTAATAGTATACCTCGGTTTTATTTTTTTTCGAAGTATTTCACCAACTTTTTTTTCACAAAACTTCAATAAAAAATAGACCCCATATAAGAGCAAAACATATATTATTTTCATAATTGTTAGTCTAAGGAAACATAAAAAATAATTTTTTATTGTTTTTCTATATTTACTCTTAAGATGATTACCTTCAGGATCAAAATAATTGATCCCAAAAAAAAAAACCAGTGTTCAATTTTTATTAAAATAAGAATAAAAAAAATATCGTCACTGCTATAATTTATTACAAATGGAATTTTATGAACCTAAAATAATTTAGTTTGTATCTCGTAGGATGCAGAATTCTGGATAATTATTGTTCATATGAAAAATAACAAAGAAAAGCTGTTGCATGAGAACAATATCCCACTGTAAAGTTTCTATTGGAGAATCACAGGAATAACGGAAAATACTGTTGCAAATTTTACTATTCGAAATATAATCATTGTATATACGACCGTCTTTGCTATTTATAAATATGTCTTATTTTACTCATTGTTTTAAAATAATATTTGAAAGTTCATTTATTCGCCCACTTTAGGTAGAACCTGTAAAAATTTTGGTATGAGCCAGTGAATAATATCCTAAGCTAAACGAAGAAAACCAAGTATTCAGATGCCGTCAATATGAACCCAGAATTACTTTCAGACCCATAGTATTCTAGTTGTAATAAATTATAAGTGACGATAATTTTTTTTAATTCTTATTTTAATAAAAATTGAACACTTGCTGTTTTTTTTCTTTTGGGATCAATTATTTTGATCTTGAAAGTAATCATCTTAAGAGTAAATATAGAAAAAAAAATATTTATTTTGTTTCCTTAGACTTACAATAATGAACATAATATATGTTTTGCCCCTATATGTGGCCTATTGAAGTTTTGTAAAAAAAAAAGTTGGTGAAACACTTCGAAAAAAAATAAAACCGAGGTATACTATTAGGCGTAAATCACATTTCATTTTTTTTTCAAGGTGTTGCACCAATTATTTTATCACGCAATTTTTATGAGTTATAGTGCTCATGTAAAAGCATAAAATATATTTTTTTCGTGATTGTCATTTTCAAAGAACGCATAAAAAAATATTTCATTTGTTTTTTGGATTTTTTTGTATAATTTTTTTTCTAAAAATTTCAAAAAAATATATGATATACTCTGTAAAATAATCGAAAGCTTCACGTTGGTTTCACATTTCTAGCTTAATTAGTTTTTGAGATATATAACTTTGAAAAATAGCCATGCGGGGGGATATTTTTGCCCATATCTCAAAATCAAAGAGGAATTTGGTCGCGAAAAGTATATAAAAGTTGTTTGTATATCAAACCGATATTTTAAGATAAGTTTCGACATAGGTTCCTATTTGGGGGTCAACTCGCCATGTAAATCCTGCTAGACTCTTTTCAACAATTCATTTAATTTATGAACCAATTTTCCCAAAAAAAATAAATAAAGTTATAGTTGATCAATATAATGATTTTTGTTCCAATAAATGGAAATGCAAAAGTAAGATTTTACAATAATTTGACTGATGGACTATTACACAATGCACACGTAAGTGCATTTGAAAATATATTATGTATTTTGGCGTGTGGTAGCAATTTATACGTAGCAGAGGTACAAGAAAAAGAAAAACGTTAACTTGATCAAACTTTCTGTTATTTTAAAAAAAAAACTGCATTAATGAACTTATTCATTTCATCTCTTTTCCTTCTACACCTCAGGCATCCAAATTGAAGTGAGACTACATCGCATTTAAAAGTAACTATTGCAAAATTGATTTTTACGCACGTAATCAAGAATTTTACATTCCACACATCTGATATGGATGGTCTACATTATGATGCCACTTGTATTAATTTTATAATAATTATTGTTTAGTTGGAGGATATTACACAATTGAAGGTGTTAACTTCATTTTTTTTTTATAATTATGATTGCTGGACTTGGTATTGTAATCAATCGTTTTAAGCATTTTAGCATTTTTCGGTTTGACGCTGGTTTGCGAACTGTTAGAGGAAGATGGCCAATGAAAGAAATTGAGGAAATTTGTTGAAAAGTGGGTTGTATGGCGACGGCATTTTCAATTGCAACAATATGCGGTGACCGAGAAAAATGAGTTTGATTATGTGTATGGGGAAAATTTAAGAATCGACAATGTTCAGCAGAAAATTTTATTGAAACATCTTGCTTAATTTCTTGATTGTGTTTACACATTTTTTTCAAGTTTGTCTTCGGATTTCTTCATTGGAAAAAGTATTGAGTTTGGTTAAAAAGAAAATAATCGAGCCGAATAAGCAAGGTCTTCTGGCAGATAACTATGAATTCAATGATTCAATTTATGAAAATGCATGGAAAGCAATTTTTTTTCAATCATTACAGATATTTGAATAAGATAAACTTAACGAATTTTTTGTACAAATTTATCAAAAAATAGATATTTTTACAGTATGGTATTTTTACAAAATGGAATTAGATTCTTAGTATTGAATTTTGATTTACAAGGCATTACGCAAGAAGTTTCAGTCCCCCCTCCCTACTATAAGGGCATGTAAAGATTTTCTTAACCCTCTTCCTCCCTAACACTCTGACGATATTAATGAATGGGTCCTAATTAAACAAAATATTCATTATTCACTTTTAGGTCCCAATATGTATCTATGCTGCTTAGACTGATTCAAAAAAAATTATGATTTTTTTTTTCTTAATTATATCGAAAATATTGTTAGAAATGACAAAAAAAAATCCTGTGAAAGTTTAAGCTCTTAATATTAATATTAAGAGGTGCCGCATCGCAAATTTCAATTTTCCATTTAAATAACATGGGAACAATATTCTCTTGCACTTTGGAATTTTATAGCTCACGTTGGTGACAATATTTCGAAATGACCACTATATTCTTGTAGAAAATTGAACGATCTACAAAAAAGGTATCTTACAAGTTTTTGATATATTTATTCCTTCACAAGTTATTCGAGGTCAAAGTTGAACTAAAGAGAAATTTTAATATTTTTTCAATTTTTTGACGCAACCATCAATTTTATGAGAAAATTTTATAGGATATTTTTTGTAGAACACTTTTTTTCCCATAATTTATCTCTATAAAAGTTTTTGATATTTTTCACAGGTCCTAAGTTATTTAATTAAAATAAAAAAAAAAGTTATGTTAAAAATATAATAATTCAGGGAATTTTCAGTTTAATGCAAATAACTTAGGACATGTGACAAATATCAAAAACTTTTATAAAGATAAGTTATAGGAAAATTAGTGCTCTACCAAAAATGTCCTATAACATTTTCTCATAAAATTGATGGTTACGTCAAAAAATTGAAAAAATATTAAAATTTCTCTTTAGTTCAACTTTGACCTCGAATAACTCTTAAAGGAATAAATATATTAAAAACTTGTTCGAGACCTTTTTTGTAGATCGTTCAATTTTGTTCAACGTGAGCTATAAAATTCCAAAGTGCAAGAGAATATTATTCCCATGTTATTTAAATGAAAAATCGAAATTTGCGATGCGGCACCTCTTAATATTAATATTAAGAGCTTAAACTTTCACAGGTTTTTTTTGCCATTCCCAACAATATTTTCGATATAATGAAGAAAAAAAATTCATAATTTTTTTTTAAATCAGTCTAATGCTGCTATAAAAACTCAAAAATTTATAAGACCCAAGATTTACCATCCTTTTACTAGCTTTTTCCAATTACGAATTATAAAACATAGGCATACATTCTAAAGCTCAAAGCTCATTCTCCACTTCAAGGATTCTAACAAAAAATCATTCCATCCAAATGAACTTTATCTGTGTTCCGAATAACTTTTAAAGGTTCAAAAAAATATATTATTTTTAAAATTATTCCATACGATGAACAAAACTCCTTTTGTAAAAAAAATTAAAGATTTATTATTCATTCCTAGTGATAGTTCGTGATGAAGAAATTTTGTTACCCTTTCAAAGAATATTCATAATTTTCAGGTCAAATTATTATTTCAAACCTCTTAATGTCTTTAACGCTAGGAAATGAAACAACAAGGGTGATTATTGACTGAAGACCAGTAAAGATCGTAAGATATATAAATGACCGTACTAATTACCGAAGACATACAAAACTGCCGAGAATAGGACAAAATCTACACCAAAAACTTTTGATAGTTATATGACAAAACTAATGGTATTTACCAAGAAGCTAAGCAACGAAATCGACACCAAAAAAACAATAAACAACCAAGCTATAGAAAAAGTTAAAATTTAAATACTTAAGGGTGACCCTAAACAGTACCGTGGACTCCACCACAAACATTTGGTATAGGATAAAAATATATGAAATATATCTAAGAAAAAACTCTTCTATAATAGATGCCTCAAAGTCACAATGGCAGTCTTATCAAGTCACAAATGGCAAAACTCCGCAAATTTCCGATTCCTTGATATTTGATCCCCGAAAAAATAATCTCAAAAAAAATATCTCCAAGACAGAAAAATCTGGACTAAATATCCCGACAATGGAATATTTGGCAAGACTACAATTCTTTCGACACTACAATTTGAAGACTATACTTATGCAACGGTTCAATGTTATTTAACCCTTCGACAAAACTTTTTCAGACATAATATCCTCAAAAAAAGTATCCCCAGACAAAATATCCTTAAGACAAAAAAATCCGGACTAAATATCCCGACAATATGGAATATTTAGGAAAACTGTGATTCTTCTGGCACCCCAATGGGAAGTCTATACTAATACTACGGTTTCATGATATGTGTTCCCTCGACAAAATATCGCCAGGCTAAATATTCTCCAAAAAAATACCCCTCCCCTCAACAAAATATCCTTCAGGCAAAACAAATTCTGATTAAATATCCCAACAACGAAATATTTAGCAAGACTACGGTACTTCCGATGACACAATTTGAAGACGGATTCTTATAGATCTTCATAAAGTAAATCGAAAAAGAAAAATAAAAGTTTTTGATATCTCGCTTAATTTACCAGATATCGAGACTTAAAATATTTTGGATGGATTTCTTTAGATTTTCCAAAAACCAAAAAAAGTGAATTTACAACCGTGGGCCATCCTATTTCTTTTGCTCTAAAAAAACATTACATAAGGAGCCCGAAGCGAAGCCTGCTGAAAATCTCTTTAAGCAACATCAATATCTAATATCACTGCATTTTCTGCCTTGTTAATTTTTGAGCAAATAAATTAGACCATATGAAAAAAAAAATTAATATTTCTTTGCTATTGCTTTGCCCTCATCCAAGCTTCGCCCTTGGGCCTCTTGTATATAGTTTTTAGCGTCCTTAATTTTCTTTAGAAAAAAACCAAGGTAACAAAAAATTAGTAATTAATAATCGATGGATCAATTGTCGTGGATATTTTCTACGGGGATAATTTATCTGGGGATATTTTATCGGGGAATCAAGACACCTGATACTAATATTCCCCACTAACCTGTTAAGTATGGAAGCTATTAATTTAAATTAGACCAATCTAAACAAAATGCAAGCCTTCAAGATATAGATATACCACAGAATTCTTAAAATATTATTACTCCTGATAATAATAAAGAAGTATTAAAATAAATTGCTAAGATTCCGTAGATCACTCAAGAAATTAAAATATAAAAAAAAACAAGATCAAGACTGTCATGATGTAAACCAATTTGAGAAATGAGACGATATCCTCAGAAGAAAGAATGATAATTATTTTCCTCATAATTTTAGATATAGAAATCGTTAACTAACCTGGAATTTTCACACTAAAAGCTAAAGATCCATGGGTATTAAACCACTGACAGTGGTCAAGAAAACTCTTGGAAAATCCAAAGGATTAAATCCACATATTATACACTAACTGTTTATAACAGTGGTACAACCCAAAATCGATGGAATGTTTTTTTTTCTGGGAATAAGTTTCAACCATTTCTCTTGTATAACTAGAGTTCAAAACCGAATTTGCTTCATTATAATTATATAATACTAGTAGCTACCCGTGAAATATCCACAGTTAACTCTCACACAATGACAAACATCAAAAATTGACAATTAAATGACACCCAGATGAACCAAAAATATATTTTTGTTGAAATTTGAACGAATTATTTATTCATTGCTTGGAAAAATAAACTAAATTACTTAATTCAAAAACACAACAGTTACTTTTGGTTTGACAAAGCACATTCATTATTTCACTGTTTTAGGTTGCATACTTTAATACTTTACATATAACAGAAGTTACCCAATTGGGCACATAAGTAGTTGCATTTTATCTAGTACAAATCAGATTTGTGTACTTTTCAGAAAACTTAATAGCCCAAATCAAGTTCATTCCTTCTAATGGTTAGCGTAAATTATAATTTAAAAAAAAAGGAGTTAGAAACTCAATTCTTAACATTTTGTTTGATAAGCCTTATTTGGTGATAACCAACGGATGATATGAGAAAAATTTCAAGAGTAAAATACTATCCCATAACCAGGTATGAATTACTGATGGCTCTGTAACCAAAAATGACTCTGGTGTTAGCATACACAGAAGAACCCAAAAGCTTGAACTTTCAGTACCTTTCGTAACAAAAATCACTATATACCAAACTGAAATATTTATGGTGCTGGTTTGGGTGAAGGAATTTTTGTGGGGGAGCATAAAAAATAGCAAAACTAGGCTGCCGGACTAAAAACGTTGGTAAAATCACAGGCCATCCTCAAATCAAGTTACTATGGGAGTATCAATGTGGCTTTTTTGGCTGCTAAAATCATATATGATTTGCTTCATTGTTGGACCCTAAAGATGTACTGAAGAACCAAAAACACTGAGCAAATGTATTCCAAATTTAGATTATAAGCAGCAAATAATCATCCCTTACTTTTATACCCTTAGAATTCGATTTGATTTTTCAATGGGATCAAATTCCAGCTAACCCTAAATACATTTTTGGTCATCCAAGTATATCAATCAATTTGTTGATCTCAAAAAAAAATTATTTTTTTTGTAAAATTTTACGTTTCCTTCTCAAAAACAATAAACTATTTCAGATCTTTTCCTCCTCTAAATTAAAATGAAATACTAAGGTTGTCAATTAACAATTACATTGACAAAATTATACAAAAGATCTCAAACGTATCCACTTCAAGATTTCGTTCCGCTACGCTGGAAATAAAAGCAAATACGTTTTAGATTCTTTCAGGCTTATCACAAACGTTAATTGAGTAAGAAATTAATTAAGCGCCTTCAGCAAACTTCGTCATTATATATTGTATCGTAGGTAATTTAATTCCTTTACTCTTAAATTGAATCTTACAAGTTGCTAATGTTACGATTTATAATTATTAATCTCCATATTTTAATTACAATGATTGAACAATTATTTGTTGAAATAAGAAATACATATACCATTGAGGTAGTACCTCAGATAACGTAATTATTTTTCAAGTCTGGGTCAAACATCTGCCCATACATCCATAAATGATATTCACGAAGAAAACGAAAGTCTGTCTAGCATAAATAAGAGGATATAATATAATCGACCATAACAGATCATTTTAATATTTCCTCGTCTAAAAAAAAAAAAACGTTTTGTCTTTTTTTCCTCTCCAAATCCTTGACGAATTTAAAACAAATATAGAGACGCACATAAGTCAAACCCTTCAGAATATTTAGGGACCGTTAAACGGGGGCTAAATGTCCATAATATTTAAACGAGAATCCCTTTTGGACCCTTGTGCTTCAAATGATTCTGCACACTGGCAATAATTACATGTATCACCTCATGAAATCGCTTCCGGGAACCGGTTTGCCAAGAGAGGTATTTGTCTTAGGTGTGTATTATTTCAGTTTATTTTTTTTTTCGAATTTACTACTCAAAAGTCATTCAAACCAACATCTTTTTATCGCTAATGATTAACAACTTGAAAATATTTTTTTAAGGTATTTCTTTCAAACCCTTGGTCTTGGTGATTCACCTTGGTCCACCCTAATATCCCGTCGGGGCCTGTTTAGGCATGTAAATGCATTATTTTTTTTGGGGGGGCTTTTTGTACTTCCCGATGGTCCAGATGATAATCGCTTGGTCCCCGACCAGTAGCCGGTTTTGGGAGATGGTGAGAAAGAATTTTATTCGAAAATTATAAGCTTCGAAAATTGGTCGTGCAAATGCAAATACTTACAAGATACTTATCTTAATTAAAATTTCGACTAAATATTATAATGTAAATTCATAAGGTGGACACAAAAGGTTGTTTTTTTTCTATGTACAGGAAATGGAAATTAAAAAATTCAGTTTTCAATAACGATCATTTTAATATTGGAAAAACAATTTCTTTGATAAACAAGAATGGAAAATGAGGAATTCAGCATTGAAATTAAATGTTGGGATCTCAAAGTAGAACAAAGTCCAAAGGTTTCAACGAGTCGTAACTCGTTCAATTTCTTGATAATATTAAAAATAAAATTATTATTTTTTCTATATTTTCTCATGTAATAATATCTTCTTTTTTTAGTTAATTTACCCAAAAATTTACCCAAACTATCAGTGCTAAGTATTCTGGAATTTAATTACAAAAATTTTAAGAATTTATAATTTCGTGAATATAATTTTCCACGTAAATGTATGCATTTCTTCTTATGACTACGGCATACAATTGTTAATGTATTACAATTTTCTCATATTTATTCAAATTTACAAAAAAGGCGGTAAAACTATTTAAAATTTGTCTTACATATCCAATTAAGATAACTTTTTATATTTCTAATGAAAAATTTATATTAAAAACAGATTTGATGTTAATTTTTCAACTTAGCTATAAAAAAATAACCGGTGGAATACGTAAGAATCTTTCAGATAATGCAATTACTTTCATCAAATCATTTTTTAATGCAATCTTAAAAAAATTTTAGCAAAGACAAAGAACAAAAATTGTAAACACATACGTGTGAGTGCAATACAATTATTGTCTCAAATTTGAACCAACTAATTGTTGTTATGGTTTACGCTTTCCTTTTAATTTCATTCCATTGCCAATTGGTACCATTTGCCAGGGGCTGTCAATATTTCACGGGAAGTTACTAGTTGGTAAAATAATAACGATAACCGGAAAAACCGATGAACAATGTCATATTAAATAGACCATCAAAATAAAATTTTTTCGCTGACTTTGAACAGTTATACTGTGTATACAATACATAAAATATATTGCAGTCCAATTTATGTAGTTATATAATATAATAATATATAAAAATCATACCACCAACATAAATTTGAACAGAAGTTTAAACAAAAATATTAGTGACGTATTGCACATAATCACATCACAAATCATCACAAAGCAGTTACGGAGTGATCCAAACTACTTGATGACCACTGATGAAGATTGCTTGGCAATCGAAACACGTATCTGGGCAATACGTCACGAATATTTTTGTTTGAACTTCTGTTCAAATTTATGTTGGAGGTATGATTTTATATATTATTATATTAAATTATACTACATAAATTGGACTGCAATATACATAGACCATGTCAAAGTTTTTCGAAAGACTTCCACAAAAGCTCCAACCTACGATTGACGAACGAAATATTAACCCAATCCACCGGATTGGATCCGGTAAAGAGCCCTCCACTATTGCACAAACATACAGAGTTGTATCCACAAATAAGAGAGTTTTAAATAAAAAATCATACTGTCTGGCATTTTCTTAAGTATTACGGCCGTAATGTCCAGTTTTACCAACTGACAGAAAATTTTTTGCCATTCAAAAGGAAACAAACAATGAATTATATAAAGTAGGATCTGGAGTTCCATAGGAAAGCATCCTGGGACCATTTCTTTACTTCTTTTATACAACAGAGCTGCCGGTGCCCATGCACAAAACAATACGCTGACGACGTGGCAATTATGGTAGTATATCGGTACCCAACTTTCCCCAAATGTACCCTACTAACACTACAGTTAAATAACAAGGCACTTTCGTCTAGCAGGAGACTTAATTCAGCACATGGTGTATTAAGTTCAACGAAGCAAAATCTGTTCAGGTGAAATTCATAACTCGGTGGAATATCTATCCTACAGTCTTTCTGTATAACCTACGAATACCCCAGGTATCTAAACAGAAAATAAAATAAGCAAAACCCAATAATAGCATCGAGAGATCAGCTTAAAGCAAAATACCAACTACTTCTATGGCTAATTGGCTAAAAGTCTCAACTATCCTTGGATTTTAAACTTCTGCTGTACAAATCCATTCTAAATATAATCTGGACGAATAGCACCAAGCTTTGGGAAGAGGTTGGCAACTTCGACATAAAAATCATTCAGTCTTTTACTCTTAGACTCGTGGCAAAAGCTCCATGGATCATTACAAACCAGGATATCTACAAGAACTTACAAATTGCCTTAATCAAAGAGGAACTTGTTAGATATGATACAAAAAATCATAATTGATAGATCTTTTATTGATCAATCCTTCCAGATAACCAGACTTAAGCGCATTTCATTCCTGGAATTGCCATATCGAAAAATAATTTCAAACTTACTACTAAATTTAATATGGGAAGCAGGCGTGATTTGAAATATAGCGGATTAGGCTATAGTCCAAGGACAAATTGCATATACTGTTAAATTGGAAAAAAAAGTTTTCAACGTAAATACACTTAAGGCCAAAAGTAAAAAGATAAAAAATTTTACACTATGAGAACCAAGCATCTAGAAAACTTTAAAATTACTGACCCCATTCGCAGGAAACATAGTACATTTCATTTTAATCCGTCAACAGGTGGATTTTTTAGTTCTAATTCAAAAAAGGATAACCCCTTTTTCTTCGATATGTCATTTCTTATATTATTTACACAAAATCACTACAAACTCATAAAAAAATTTCTCCAAAATTCCTTTAAAAGTTGAACTAATTAATACCGTCATAAAAATTACAAACATCACAACGAAGATAAAAATTGATTTTCCTTATTTGTTTTTTATGCACAATTTTCGAGTATTCCTTTGCTTTTTTAATATAAAACTACATAAGGAGAATATATTTGTTATTTGAAAGACTCAAAAGTCAAGTTATAAGCTAAGAAATTAATTTGATGAAAAAATCTTTAAGACGTATATTTTGATTGAAAGTTCTAAAGCTTTCGAAGAGTTCACATATGTTTCTTAGCCGAATATCTTTAAAAAATGGATGTGTTCAATGATTTTGACCCAAAATTGTATTTAAAGCTATTGTTTCGAACAATTGTGGATCAAATTTTAGATTTATACATTGACCACATTTTCCAACAATGAACCAAGATCCAAGAATGGAAGTTTCTTAGCATTTTCGTCTATAGTCTTTAGTTGAGTCTTGAGTCAATCAGAAAAAAGGTGATTTTTTAATTATTTTTCTGTGGGTATTACAAAATCAAGTGATCAAGAACTTTACTTATTCCCTTACAATGGACCACCAGTGAGAAATCTTTGAAATATGAAAAGAGACCATGGGGGAAATTGGCGTTTTCCAAAGACCAAAAGAACTTGGTGTATTAACTTTATTTAAGCCAATTGTAAAAAAATGATTATAAAATGGGGAAAGGATTAATATTAGATATTGTTAAAAAGAAACTGGATGGATAGGACAAAAGGAAAAAGAAAATTTAGGAAGAAAGGAGGAAAAGTTTGGAAAATGATAAGATACAAGGGGAAACTTGGATTTTCCTTGAGTACTTGCCATATTTAATTATCCTTAGCCAGTAATTAAAAATAGCTTTAGACGAAAAAAGGATGCATACTTGATGTTGTAGAAAAGACAGTGGAAGGACTCAAGAAAAGAAGAAGACGAATTAAGATCCTCGATTTATTGAACCTAGAAAACTAGAAATGGATATCCCTAATTTGGAAAACCTAGTTAAAGATTGATAACTCGCGAGAAAATAAACAAGAATTCAATGAATATACGCCAAAATTTGATGATTTGACTTAATTTAACGATAACGCCTTATAATTTTCGATAATTAACTACGAACGTGTTCATCTACTTTCTTATAGTTTAACTATCAAATTAATTTTTAAATACAATACAAAGTTAATTTTTATGATTCCATATTGATAAATTGAATTAATTGCCCTTTTGTGGATATTAAAAAATGACAAACTGCAACTTACAAATTTAGAGTTACGGAGTGGTCCAAACTACTTGATGACCACTGAGGAAGATTGCTTGGCAATCGAAATACGTATCCGGACAATACGTTACGAATATTTCTGTTTAAACTTGTGTTCAAATTTATGTTTATGGTATGATTTTTACAGTTAGGGAGCGATCCAAACTACTTGATGACCACTGGGGAAGATTGCTTGGCAATCAAAATATGTATCTGGGCAATACGTTACAAATATTTTTGTTTGAATTTCTGTTCAAATTTATGTTTATGGTATGATTTTTATATATTATTACTATATTAAATTGTATGACATAACGACATAAATTGGACCATAATATATTTTATATATTGTATAAGGTATAGTCACCAAATTTCGTCCCCAAGCTTAATTTCGCCCCCTTGGGTATCTTTTTTTTTTTAATAACGCCACCTAGTTTATATAATTTGAATTTAAAGTCAGTTAAGTTAGACAATCATTTCATCATTTCATTGGGTCTGTGTCAAGATATTTTAAAAAATAAAAAACTTGTCAAGGTAAGTTTTTGATTGAAATACTATCGATAAGGTTTCAATGGTGATGTTCTTGAATTATTTAAACGAAATTTTGCCAAAATTTGATGTTATCGCTTAAAATTAAATCGATTATATCTTCATTTAGGTTATTACATGCGTTTTTGGTTGAATACATGTTGTCAACACAACTGGCAAATTCCTAATATCGTCCCCTTACAAAAGCCTAATATCGCCCTCGGGGCGATATTGAGATTACTTCGTTATTCGGCAGTTGTATTTTTTGAACAATCATTTTTTCAAAAAAATATTTAGTATGGACGAAACAGGGGATCAGCACCATGATAAAATGGGAGAAAAGTGGATAGGATGCACAAAATGTTTCCAATGGATGCATGAGGATTGTGTTGAAAATCCAGGGCCTAACTTTATCTGTTCAATTTGCTTAGAGAATTAAAATTACTTAAAGTTTAAACTATGGGTACATCAATGATTAATAAGTCTGATTAGATATTGTTATTATTATGATTATACTAATAATTATATATTGTTAAAAATATAGTTTATGTTTATGTAAGTCCTGATTATTGTGATCTGAATATCATCCCCGGGACGTAATTAGGTGCCCAAAAAATTATTTTCAGAATGTCTACTTTTTTGTAAAGAATATTTTTGTATAAATAATAAAGAATTTAACAGATTTTTTTTTATTTACAATAATAAATAAATGTTATTACTAAACTTTGACGTTATATTTATTCCTTTAATCACAACATTTTTTTCAAAATTTTTATTTTTCAAAAAGGGGACGGTATTTGGTGACTACCTTACATACCATATCGTAGTAGAAATTTCAACAATCAAACCTCTTTCAATTCCCATTATATATGCATTGCAAATTTGCATGAATTGCTCATTACAAGACATTTTCGTTAAAAATCCCAACATTTATCTAATCCCTGCATCTTGTCCAAACAATTCATTAAACAATTCCCAAATCAACGAACATATTTGTGTCATAATGAAATCCGAAAAATGATGATTTCCTTAACGATATGTCCATCGACAAACTGATGGCTTCCGAAACCAGTTAAGAGCGAAATTATTTAAATCATCCAATCGGTGTTTAAATATGCAACACGATAATGATGAGAGTGCGTTTATAAGCAAGTCCTCGACCAATAAATAACCAAACAAAACTTCATTTTCTCCATTTCAATAATAGAAAAATAAATATTTATGTCGCCCCGTATAATGTAGGCATAGATTTTTTGTCCCAAGAAACGATTATTTTTAAATAAATCGTAACACAAAGTTTTACAAAACTTGTTTGTCTTGTCTTTTTTTTTCTTTTTTTTTTTGTTGTGTTGATGCTTTATTGTTAATTATGCTAATGGGGGGACGCGTCGGACGGTCTTTTTGATTTACATATTAATTAATATCTGTAACATAATGGGGGACTGCCCTCAAAATGGACCTTTCATTGTGTCGGATCATGGGATCATTGGAAAAAAATCATGCGTCAATTGTTTTAATGTTTAAATAATTAAATGTGCGACCAATCAACGGTCAGATTGCCGTATTTTTAAATTGTTCCAAAACATTGCATGATAATATCAAACAGCAGAAACACTGAAATCGTTGAGAAATACATAAGACAAACATCATAATTTTAATCGGAATTTATAAATAGGCTATGAAGTGGGAGCCTCAATTTCCAAACATTCGATATTATTCGATATTACCTGTCATATCCGGTCAGAACTGTGTGGTAATTTTCATCATTTGATCTTATGACCTTTTCATCTTTTTATACTAAATTTAGAGAGAGAAAAAAAACACAGGTGACTTATATCCATAAAAATTCAATTACAACAAATCTGATATTTGATAACTAAACATTTGTTGAATAACAATGATTTATTTATTGCAGACTAAAGGTCAAAAGAAATTTCATGATGTGGATATAGATTAATATTTTTAAGATTTCTGAATATTTATAAATACATTTGTAGGCCAAAAATTCTGTAATTAATAATTCTACTACGTCAATATTTTTATTCACGAAAACATAAACGTAAATATACCTTAATCTACGTATTGTATAAACATCAATTGTTAAACTAGATATTTATAAAAATTGATAAATTAATTTCAATAACTACCATAGCTTACGTATTTAACTACGCAAAATCTTTTATACATGATGATATTTCATATCACAAATTATTTTTGATATAAAAGGAACCTTTTGTTTCCAAGCATTTATGCTTGGTAGATACTAAAATAAGATTCTCACGATTTTTCCGTCAATTCCCTCCCCCCAAGTATTCTAATAGGAAATAGAAAAAATTAATTTTTTTCCTCGTCAATACTGCCAAAAAAAATCTAAAAAAATCATTGATATGTAGATCACTATATCCCATGTAAAAGCTCCAATCTTGGGCCAATTGTTAATTGCCAACCATTGGCATATAACCGAGGTCCAAGGCTTGGTAAACCATCAACACTAATGCACTAAAATCATTTTAAATTGCATTGGGTTTTATACTATTTTTAGTTGTAAAAATCCAAGTTTTTTTTCCAAGATTTTTCTCTAATTAATTCTAAACACAAGAATAATTGATTAATTTTGGCGAATTTTTTACTGTTAAATGTGGTCTTTAGAAAACAGAACTGTTTTTTTTTTTTGATAATCAAGAAGTTATAATTTTGTAATAGTTGTTGTATGTTGAGTCATTTTGTTATAAACTCATTTCATATGAAATCATTAAATGGGGTTTGCCCCACAAAAAAATTGAGGATAATCTTTGGAGTAGTAGAAGTACTACCATTAGAACTATATCAGTATCCATTTGAAATTAAAAATTGTTTAATTTCATATTTGTACGTAATGCACTCTAGCTTTCCCCTCAGAATAGAATATATTCTATGTTATAAATTATTTAACAGAAACAAAAATAAATTAAAATAATAACACTCAAAAGCTCAATGTAAACTTATGGACAGATTTGGGGTTGCACACAATAAGAAGCCATGTTTTTTAAACCTCACCCATTGGTAGATTTTCAAAAAATTTTTGAATCTTTTATCTTTAAGAAAATCCTTTGAAAAGTAAACTTATTTCTTTACATTTTTGATTTTTTTTCCCATTTTTTAACTATATTTAAGAAAGCAAAATTAAACTTTAAAAAAACAGTTCTTTGAGAATCTCTGAGAATCTGTCGGGAGGTAATAGCGAAAGGAATTAATTCGCAAGTTAATATTTAACAGAAATAAATTAAAATAATAACACTCAAAAGCTCAATGTAAACGTATGGAAAACTTTGGTGTTGCACACAATACGAAGCCATGTTTTTTAAACCTCACCTATTGGTCAATTTTCAATAATTTTTTGAATCTCTTATCTTGAAAAAAAAACCTTTGAAAAGTAAATTTATTTCTCTACATCTATGATTTTTTTTTTTTGATTTTTTAACTATATTTAAGAGAGCAAAATTAAACTTTAAAAAAACAGTTCTTTGAGAATCTCTGAGAATTTGTCGGGAGGTAATAGCGAAAGGAAATTAATTCTCAAGTTAATATTTTTTATATGGGGGAAGAAAAAAAATTTGGAAACAAGAAGAATCTATTACTTTTTCATGGGAAAGCTTTTTGTGAAGTAGCCACTCCTGTATCTTCTAGAAAATGAATCAAAAGAATCATTAGTCCTTTTAAGAAAAAAAAAAAAGAATTTTAAACATAATGGAGGAAAATTTAGCTATTTAAAGTAATCCCGAATGAATTTAAATGAATTTGTTATCTTTTTGAGGTTCCAAACTTAAATCATTGGATTTTCTTTCGACAAACTATTAAAATGAGAGTAAGTGACATAGACCAAATCAAAAATAACTCCAATTTAAAAAAGGTGAAATTTTGATTAATTCCCTATTTAACATTCCAATTAAGAATCTACGGTTTAATAAAACTAATTAGGAAATTAATCGAGAGTAATTAATTTGAAAAAAAAATATTAATTACGTTACAGCAAAAACAATAAATTTCACGCAATTCTACATTTTTTTGGGCCGAATTAATTCGAATATCTGATGGAATAGAAACATAAAATTGCAAGTTATAGAAATTTAGCATAATTTTATGATATTTTTGTGAAAGTTTGCAATGCGAAATAATGTGACAAGTCACATTAATTACGAGTGAATTCGATGAGAACAGACAATATATTTTTGATGTGTTGAAACTCATTTAATTTTTTTTCATCCATTTCTGTGAAAATTGGAACGTTTGATTGGATTTTTTCCTTGAGATTTTATGTAACTTGTGGAAGTAATTAGTTGCATATTACCCGATGTCGGAATAATATAAAAGAAAAATTGTAGAAGTTTTTTCTCGCATCATCTAACTGTAATTCGAGACTGATTACTCGTACCTAATACCCACGTATGTGTTTTCATCATATTGAAAACGGAAAAAAATCAAGGAAATGCACTTACTGCACTTATGCGTAGTATATGTGCAACACATCTCTCACTGATTCTCGGTTACATCCCATTTGAAATCGATAAGTGCAATGCGTTAATGTCGATTGCGAAAAACGGTACAAACTATTGACGGGCGGAATCTCACGGATGTTTTTCTTGTCGATCCGATAAATCAGGATGTAACTCGGAGACGAGAAGATCATTTCCTTCACAAAGTCTGCCACTAGTGACTGAAACGTAATCGTAATATAACGGGCAATGGATTTGGGAGAGAAATGCTACCGTATACGAGATGACACATCCAGGGAGGATATCCTTTCATCTGATGCTCAGCTGCTATCGCAGCACTAGATCACCGTAATTCAAGAACAGGTTATTGCGACCACTTTTAACTCCAATTAAAGATTTATTAATCCTATTACTTATAATATTACTAAAAGTTCATATATTTATTTTTCATTGAAAAAAATTCTACACTATGCACAATGATGGCTATTTTCTTCTGTTAAATTCGCTTCAATTTGTTGATACTTTAGGAAAATGATCAAGAAAAAAACACATGTGTTCAGTTTACTTTCAAGAATGTGTACTTCAAGATAATAAGACGAATGTAAAAGGATCTAGCAAGATCCACATGACGAGTTGCCCCCAAATAGGAACCTATGTTGAAAATTATGTTAAAATATCGGCTTGATATACAAACACATTTTATATACTTTTCGCAACCAAATTCCCCTTTGACTTTGAGATATGGGTAAAAATGTCCCCCCGCATGGCTATTTTTCAAAGTGATATATCTCAAAAACTAATTGAGCTAGAGAAATGAAACGTACGCGAGGCTTTAGATTATTTTACAGAGTATATCATATATTTTTTTGAAATTTTTAGAAAAAGAAAATTATACAAAAAAAATAAGAAAAACAAATGATTTTTTTTGTGTGTTCTCTGAAAATGACAATCACGAAAATGATATATTTTATGCTTCTACATGAGCACTACAACTCATAAAAATTGCGTGAAAAAATAGTTGGTGCAACATCATGAAAAAATAAAATGTGGTTTACGCCTAATAGTATACCTCGGATTTATTTTTTTTCGAAGTGTTGAACCAACTTTCTTTTCACAAAACTTCAATAAAAAATAGGCCACATATAGGAGCAAAACATATATTATTTTCATAACTGTAAGTCTAAGGGAACATTAAAAAACATTTATTAGTTTTTTTTTTCTATACTTACTCTTAAGATGATTACTTTCAAGACCAAAATAGTTGATCCCAAAAGAAAAAATAACTAGTGTTCAATTTTTATTAAAATATGAATAAAAAAAACTATCGTTGCTGTTATAATTTATTACAACTGGAATTTTATGAACCTAAAATAGTTTAGTTATAATAGTATCACGTAGGATGCAGAATTCTGAATTATTATTATTTATATGAAAAATAACAAAAGCTGTTGCATGAAACAATATCCCACTGTAAAGTTTCTATTGAAGAATCACAGGAATAACGAAAAATACTGTTGCAATATTTACCATTCGAAATCTAATCATTGTATATACGACCGTCTTTGCTATTTATACATAAGCCTTGATTTTACTTCTACCCTAATGATATTAGGTGCTTATTTTACACATTGCTTTTAAAATATTATTTGATAGTTCATTTATTCGCCCACTTTAGGTAGAACCTGTAAAAATTTTGGTATGAGCCAGTGAGTAATATCCTAAGCTAAACGAAGAAAACCAAGTAATTCAGTTGGCGTCAATATGTACCCAGAATTAATTGTAGACGCATAGTATTCTAGTTGTAATAAATTATAATAGTGGCGATAATTTTTTCTATTCATATTATATAAAAATTGAACACTAGTTGTTTTTTTTCTTTTGGGATCAACTATTTTGGTCTTGAAAGTAATCATCTTAATAGTAAATATAGAAAAACAAAAAAAAAACTGATGAAATTCTTTATTTTTGTTTCCTTAGACTTACAATTATGAAAATAATATATGTTTTGCTCCTATATGTGGCCTATTTTTCATTGAAGCTTTGTGAAAAAAAAGTTGGTGCAACACTTCGAAAAAAAATTAAACCGAGATATACTATTAGGCGTAAACCACATTTAATTTTTTTTCAAGGTGTTGCACCAACTATTTTTTCACGCAATTTTTATGAGTGATAGTGCTCATGTAGAAGCATAAAATATATTTTTTTCGTGATTGCCATTTTCAGAGAACACATAAAAAAATATATTTCATTTGTTTTTTGGATTTTTTTTGTATAATTTTTTTTCTAAAAATTTCAAAAAATATATGTAATACTCTGTACAATAATCTAAAGCCTCGCGTTGGTTTCACTTGTCTAGCTTAATTAGTTTTTGAGATATATAATTTTGAAAAATAGCCATGCGGGGGGACATTTTTACCCATATCTCAATATCAAAGAGGAATTTGGTCGCGAAAAGTGTATAAAATGTGTTTGTATATCAAGCCGATATTTTATCATAAGTTTCGACATAGGTTCCTATTTGGGGGCCAACTCGCCATGTGGATCCTGCTAGACCCTTTCGAGAATAGCATAATTGTAGGGATTAGGAATGATAATATTGATATTAAATTTAAAAACTAGGGGAACCTGGTGCGGAATGGAGTACCTAAGTTTTAATTACAATTTACGAGAGATCTAAAGAAACATTCTCATTGTTTTGTAATTTATATATTTATTGAATCCATTTTTTACAAATAAAAAAAGGTTTTATTGATTTAAAGTAATAATTTGTGTTAAAAATTTAGGTTTCAAAAATAAATGGAAATCTCCCATTCTGCCCCACCCCCTGGGGCACAATGGGAAATGAGCCTGGAGCGCAATGGGATTCTTGTTATTGGCATAGTTTGCAGATGATGACACTGTCATCGTCGTGTTTAGCCCAGCATATGCCAAATGTGCCCATTTTTGACAAATACTGCAGGAACACCAGCTTTCATTAGATTTGGAGTTTAAATCCTGACAGTATAAGCAGATTACCTCTGCATTTGCTGACTTTTCTTATATATGGGCTAGTTTTCCTTATATATGCACTTACTATCTGCTGATAAAATAAAAATGTTTATCTAAATGGGAAATACTATCTGAATGGTATATCCCATTCCGCCCCACCCATTGTGCCCCAAAGCACCTTTCCCACAAGCACGACTATTATGGCAGGATATATTGGTTATATTTGAATTATCACTAGGCTTTTAATTAGTCAACAGTATGTTTTAACAAACATTTCATGTTAATATTCAAACAAAAAATAGAACATAGGATAAAAACCTTAGTGTAACTTTGCAAAAATTAGAATTCGGAATCGTTTATTTCGACTTTTGATAAAAATAAAAACAACTACACTCTTTACTGGCGATAGCCACTTTTTATAATGCAGCCCAGTTAATTGAACATTGAGTATGATTTTTACGCATTTTTGTCATCTATAACAAGCGCTAATTCCATTTCCCATTCCACCCCGTGTTCCCATACGTTACATTTTATTCAGATACTAGCTGAACCCATCAAACGTTGTCCTGCCAGGCTATATTTAAATGGCTGTAAATAAATAGCTAGGATTTAAAAATATGATCTTGGAACATTAAGCACCTTTCCCTTAGCAACTCGCAGCATCCTTTGCTGTACCTTTTATAACTGACCATACAAATATACATTTTTCAACTAAGTTTTGAGAAAATTTAATATACCTCTTAAAATCACTACACAATTATAGTTATAAAGTATTGGCAGTTAGTAGCTATTGTATTGACCGTTTTTTGCGGTTGCAGGTGTGTTACAGACACAAGAAATAGATAAAAACATTCACAGATAAAAATATCAGCAGTGTATCAAAATTTAGTATAGAATATTTGAGATATATAACTTTAATGGTGGTTTAATGGCCTGCAATATCATTTGAGTTGGCCACCTTTGATTTAAAAAAGCTAATAAAATAAAATAGATTTTTAATTAAAGGATTTAAATAATATCAAACTAATAGGTATTAATTAATTTATTTTAATCTAACTTCTTTGAAATGCTATTTCTATTATTCATAATTTTACATAAAAACGAAATAGGTATTTTTTTTTCTGAATAAAAATTAGTTGAACTAAATAACAAAGTTTCTATTAAATCAGTAAAGTTGTTTTTAAATTGGAACCAAAAGTACAGCTAAAATAAAGAATTGGTAAAACTATTTAAATTGAACTTATTTGGGACCTTTATACTTTGTTTTTTTTAGTTAAACACTAAAATGTGCCTGAAAACAAAACATAATCGAAATTGATTAACCTGTTCTTGAATTGTACGACATAATTCAGGTAGACAAATATTTACGTTCAATTTTATCAACCTTTGTCCCATAATGATCATTATTGTGAGCAAAACTGATATAAATTCCAAGCTAGTGTTAAAATTGCAAAGAATTTCCTACCTGCTCTCAACTGTTGATATAAAATAATATAGTAAAAGCTTTTGAAGGCCAAAATGTGAGAAAAATGTCTCCAAAATGAGATTCAAAGGTATAACTTATGGATTCGAAAACAGCTGTTAATGTTATTATAATTGACAACAAATAATACATACCATAAACTGGTTCTAAATTCCATAACGACATATTTATACCTGCCATTCTTTAGTACATATTTTGGACTTTAAGCTTTTACTTTGTTATTTCATATCAACAGTTGAAAGTACAATAATTTGCACTCCATACTAGCTAACGAGTAAACTGGTTTTGGACTCAACGTGTGAAATCCATACTGACAAAAGCCGTAACAAAAATGAATAGTATTTCTTTTTCCATTTTATCCCTTACTAGCTAATGCCCGCAACTTCGTTTGCGTGACATCTATGATTGTATGATTTTTTTTAAAATTTTCATATTGCTTTTGGAAATTTATATTATTGTTGATACAATGCGACTGCTGCATATTTTTAAAATAAAGGATCTATCCGATTAAGCATTTAAGTTTTTAGTTTTTCCAGTTCACAATCATTGGTTCATAAAAATTAGATTTTAAAAAGTTTGATTGTTGAAAAACAAACAAAAATTAAAAATCGCCTCTATGGTATTTGGTATAAGTACCTACTACCTATACTTTCATACTAATTAAGTGATATGACGTTATTAAAAATGCTGTAGTTAAAATTATATAACAAAAACAGAAACTTATTATTAATTAATTATTTATTTATTAATTACACTTAGTAAATTCAAAATTTCGATTGTTGATTAACTCTACATTTTCTCAAAGAAATTTAATCACCCCAATTCACTCTTTTAGGGTAGGAATTTTCCAAAAAAAATCTTTTCACATGCCTACTTCTTATAAGGAATACACCGAATATTAAAATTTCATCTGGCAGAGGAGATATATAATTACACGATTTTATGTATGGACGGTTTTAAAAACGTATTTACTTTAAGCTTTATTAATTATTTTTTTTACTTCTACTGTAACTTTTTTCGTTAATATTTCCTTATTAAGCAACCCTAAGGATTTATTTTCAACAATTTTGTAAAAAAAAATAAAAAAAAGGTTACTCTTGGATTCGAACCCACGTCTCTAGTATTGTGAGCATTAGAATATCAGATACGTAAGCAAATGTGCTATTACTGTATAATTCTATTAAGTGTTTATTAAGTATAAAAACATTTACATTGCAAAAAGGCACGTCCCACGAGAACGGGGTAAAAAGTATCCTATATCCTTCCCCTAGTTCTTAGCTACCTCCCTACTAATTTTCAGTCAAATCGGTTCAGCCGTTCTTGAGTAAGAAATAGTGTAACTAACACAACTTTCTTTTATATATATAGATTTAACGCTCTACAAAAAAAAAGCTGTTATGATTTTTCGCTAAATATATTGGCTTAAGAGTTATTCGAGCTCAAAGTTTAATTATTACTCAATTATTAATATTATCCACTATAATTATTAAATAAATACTTATTTTTACGAAATACATCAAATTTCTTATGCAAAAATTTTATTTATGATCAAAAAGAAACAAATACAATATTATTATTGTGATATTTCACGATATAGCTATAGTAGTTCATCCTTCATTTGTTGAACTTGTTTATTGTCATCAGATTCAATATTAGCTATGTAACCAACTCTACCATCTTTCCGTTGATCAGTTAAAAAATGCATTATATTTTCATTGATCATTAGTGCCAATAACTCTTAAGCCAATAGATTTAGCGAAAAATCATAAGAGCTCTTTTTTGTAGAGCGTTAAATTTATAATAAACATGACGCGATTAGTAACTTTCGATTTATTTATCGCTGAATTATGGAATTCTAAAGAACAAATTAAATTTTTCTCACGTTATTTCCATAAGAAACTTAAGTTGGAAAGCAGACTATTTTAAAGTTAATATTAAGAGCACTAATTTTCAGGGAATTTTTTTTTACCATTTTGGAAGCATTTGAGCCCCTGGGAGCAAAGAAATTCGAAAAAACCCCTATTAAAGACCACCTTAATCCCCATTATTCCCTTACTATAAAGATTAGGGGTGCAAGTTTAAGTGTTAGGCTATCTTAGATGAAAAAAAATTAAAACAAGGAAAGATCCCTTCATTAAACGATAGTGCGGTTTTGAAATGCTTAATTGGTTAGATCCTTTGATGTCCTGAATCTCAATCAAAGAAATCGTATCTTATACAATATTAACATTGAAATTTCCACTGAAAATCATTGGAATTTTATCATGTTAAAAATTTGCGATACCTCTGGTGTCAATTTTATTTGATTCCCTTTGATGAACTTTTTGCGGTCTTCTTTTCTTTTCTTTTTTTTTTCTTTAATCTCGATAATTTTCTTTATTAATTTTCGGTATACTTAAATTGATTTTATTAAAATAATAAAATATTTATTTAAACAACAAACAATGCACCATGGTTGTTAGAACGACTATTCCCAAGCAGCGTAATACGCAGGCGAGCACATACATAAAAAAAACACTCTAGGTAATGTTTTTTATTTCATTCGATAAATCTTGTAGACTTATATGTTAACTCCTTTAACTATCTAAAACTAAAAAAAAAAATCAAGTTTAAAATGCTAACTTTATGAACAATTCTGTGCAAAAATACAAATTGCAATATTTAATTTTATCTGATTAATTTAAATTAATTTACTCAGAATACAAAATTTCCGTTGAGTTTTTACCAGCAGGGAATTGGAGAGAAAAAATAATATTATATGATAGTTTTTCGTGCTTATCAGCTCTCTCGGCCTCGTATTGGTCGATATTTTTTTTATCATTATGCTCTGCGAAACATAATAACTAGTTTAATTGAAAGATAAGTGATATATTTGGCCATTTGTTTCAACATTGTCGCATATATATTATTATTTATTATTAACGTCCGTTTTATAATATAGAAGAAACATTTCCTTTGGTGCTAACGAGATAAGAACGCACACTGCTGTCGCTAAACACTTACATACTTTTGCATAACCATCATTGTAATTTTATGTATTTATGTAATTTATTTCGATGAATGCATATTTAATGAACATTCAAACAATACACCGATAAGAAGTATCAAAAAAAAATAAAAATAAAAGTTCAACAACTCAAGCTCATCTCTCGACTTTACATTCATCCACTTATCTCCCTATTTCCTTTTACCTGAAATTGGTTGGATGATTTTTTTTTAAATTATTTAATCCATATCTGCTTAAAAAGTAGTTACATATGTGTCGCATTGGATTATGGTTTGCCTAATAATAATTAAATGAAGATAGGAAAGCTCCCACACCTGCAAAAGTACCTCATACGGACATCCGTCGTTATCATTGAGGCAAAAACACGAAACGAGGTGATAAGAGACATTACGTTCCATATTTTTTTCCGATGAAAAACTAACTGATATCTCACATTTTGTATGTATATGTGTATGTTTGAGAGATAGTCATGCTCATCTACACGTGTTTGGGAAACATTTAATAATTTTCCAAGTTAAAAAATAGCTATAAACGGCTTAGCATACCGATTGTCCGCGTTAATGATAGCCAAGAAATAAAATTCTCATGAATTTTTTACGAACAAAAAATTGTTGAATATTAACATTAGACTGATTCAAAAACAAATTAATGTTTTTTTTTGTTTTTAATTATATCGAAAATATTGTTGGGAATGACAAAAACAAATCCTGTGCAAGTTTAAGCTCTTAATATAAATATTAGGAGGTACCGTATTGCAAATTTCCATTTTCCATTTAAATAAGATGGAAACAATATTCTCTTGCACTTTGGAATTTTATAGCTCACGTTGGTGACAATATTTCGGAATGATCAAGGTATATTCTTGTGGAAAATTGAACGATCTACAAAAAAGATCTCTCACCAAGTTTTTGATATATTTATCCCTTCAAAAGTTATTTGAGGTCTAAGTTGAACTAAAGAGAAATTTTAATATTTTTTCAATTTTTTGATGCAATTTTACGGGAAAATTTTATAGGACATTTTTGTAGAGCACTTTTTTTCCTATAACCTATCTTTATAAAAGTTTTTTATATTTTCACAGGTCCTAAGTTAAGCATTAAATTGAAAATATTCGTAATTTTATTGTTTTAAATTAATAATATTCCCTGGATTATTATATTTTTAACATAATTTTTTTTATTTTAATTAAATAACTTAAAACCTGTGAAAAATATCAAAACTTTTACATAAATTACTGTGACAGTTTAAGCTCTTAATATAAGCTTAAAATAAGCTCTTAATATTAATATTAAGAGGTACCGCATCGCAAATTTCGATTTTCCATTTAAATAACATGGAAGCAATATTCTCTTGCACTTTAGTATTTTAAAGCTCACGTTGGTGACAATATTTCGGAATGACTAAGGTATATTCTTGTAGAAAATTAAACGATCTACAAAAAAAGTCTTTAACCAAGTTTTTGATATATTTATTCCTTCAAAAGTTATTCGAGGTCAAAATTGAACTCAACAGAATTTTTAATATTTTTCAATTTTTTGACGCAACCATCAATTTTATGAGAAAATTCTATAGGACATTTTTTGTAGAGCACTTTTTTTCTATAACTTATCTCTATGAAAGCTTTTGATATTTTGCACAGGACCTAAGTTGTTTGCAGTAAATAAAAAAAATAACTTTTTTGATAAAAATATAACAATTCAGGGAATTTTCAGTTTAATACAAATAACTTAGGACCTGAGAAAAATATCAAAAACGTTTATAGAGATTAGTTTCAGAAAAAAAGTACTCTACCAAAAATGTCCTATAAAATATTCTCATAAAATTAATGATTCATGTAAAGAATTGAACGATCTACAAAAAAGGATCTGCTACAAGTTTTTAATAAATTTATTCCTTTAAAAGTTATTCGAGGTCAAAGTTGAATTAAAGAGAAATTTTAATATTTTCTCCATTTTTTGACGCAACCATCAATTTTATGAGAAAATTTTATAGGACATTTTTTGTAGAGCATTTTTTTTCTTACAACTTATCTTTATAAAAGTTTTTGATATTTTTCACAGGTCCTAAGTTATTTGCATTAAACTGAAAATTCCCTGAATTATTATATTTTTAAAATATTTTTTTTTATTTTTATTAAATAACTTAGGACCTGTGAAAAATGTCAGTAACTTTTGTAGAGGTAAGTTATAGAAAAAAAGTGCTCTACAAAAAATGTCCTATAAAATTTTCTCATAAAAATGATGGTTATGTCAAAAAATTGAAAAAATATTAAAATTTGTCTTTAGTTCAACTTGGACCTCGAATAACTTTTGAAGGAATAAATATATCAAAAACTTGCATGAAGACCTTTTTTGTAGTTCGTTCAATTTTCTACAAGAATATACCTTGGTCGTTTCGAAATAATGTCACCAACGTGAGCTATAAAATTCCAAAGTGCAAGAGAATATTGTTCCCATATTGTTTAAATGTCTGTTATTATTTGATAGATGGTGAAAAGTTTGGACCTTAACAGTACTTTTGTTACGTTAATATAATAATCCTCTGTAAAGAGTTATTTACTGTAGTACACCGTCAAAATGAACTATCTGTATCTCTGCATTGTACTTCTACCAATAATTTTCACTAAAGTCAATATGAATGATGTTCTCATCTTTAAACAGGAAAAAGTGGTAAATTTAAGGATTAAATTTGGTAAAAAATTAAGTTCGAATAGTTTAAAAACCATTACCTCATAGATCGTCATTCCCTCGTTTCAACTTGAAATAAGGGGATAACATTGAGGTAATAACGAAATGAAGTATAACTTTACAAATTATGGTAGATAAACTTTTGTTATATCAGAATTTTTGTGTAAGTTTACTATCTCTGAAAACCGATTTTACTGTGCAATTATTATTAATATATAGTAAATACCTCCATAATCTTGAAATAATTTTCTTATTTTTATTTTAGGACAGATACTTACTCTTACACATGCAAGATGCTTTAAATATTTAAAATAATTAATAATATTGCCAACAATCGATTAGAGCCTACATGAATGTCAACAGATCCATTAATTGGTTCTTAGGAAAGGTTGAGGGAATAATTCTCCCTAATGGGACACATTAAAAATATTTTTGAAAACTTGTTCTTTAATTTTCATTTTAAACTCAAAAGATTATTGAAAATCTATTGTATTTTCAATCGATTAGTTAAATTTGTAAACAATTTTTTTTTTAAATTTTTGAACCTAAAGTTCAAAAATGTACTAATCTTAAGCTTGGAACAGTGAGGGAAAGATTTTTAGAGTACTATTTAATAGATTAAGATTAAAAGAAACCAAAAAATGGCTGCTTTCAACAGTCTAGTATACAGAGCTATCAAATTTCCTCTTAGCACCAAAGCTCGTGAAGAAAAATTTAAGATAATTTAACATATAGCCATTACTAATGGATATAACAACTCAATCACAGACAAAATAATATCAAAATTTACTAAATACTTCATTCTTCCAACTCCACCAAAAGAAAACAAAAAATATACAAAATCAAACTTCAATAAAATATTTAGTTTTACAATCGCCAACTTCCTAAAGAAAAATAACTTCAACATCGCATTTTCAACAAACAACAACATGATGAAAAATTTTAAGCCATTGGAGAACAACCAAATTACAATGAAAAATAAAACCGAAATATATAAAATTAAATATGATTCCTGTGAAAAATTTTACATTGATCTTTCGGAACAAGATATAAGGAACATACAGTTATACTGAAGATACAAGAATCACGTCATTGGTTAAAATCTATAAAGTTTAAGTAACAAATTCACTGATTGGTCGAATTAAGGATTGAGCTTTGTACGGTGTGTTATGATTGGCCCATGCATCCTGCACCATTCATATAACTACAGTGCCTTGATTTGTACAAAGTAAGCTTAGTATTTCTCGTTTAAAGTGACTTTTTAGTACAGAACATTTAGAACGATATTTCTTTCGATTTATAATTCATATATCGCAAAAAAAATGATTGTTATCTTATTAACTTTTCTTTATAACTCTTAAAAATAATCCGGAATTTATATTTTTCAATTTAAAATTTACTTTTGAGGATGAAGATCGATGATTTTGTAAGGGTTATTTTTCGTCGCACAATTATGATCATCGGTATTAATAAAGATCCGTAAACTGAGAACCATAAAAATTTTTGTCTTATCAAATTTTGATAACTTATTTTCTTATTCTAATTTTGATCATTACTGCGATCAACGATAATTGGTCTTATTGCTTTTAAGCGAAATTTTGACTTATGATTTGAAGTCTTCGAATGAAGTCCAATAACTTTCTTTCATTGTTCGTAATTATGATATTATTTTCGACGAATCAAAGGTTAGAAAATCGTTTTCCACCAATATTAATTTCACTATTTTACTCCTCCAAAGTGAGTTCCAGTATAATCTCTCCTACAACAACTTTAAATTTTACAAAACACCTTTACGACGAAAATCATCAATGCTTAAATTTCGAAACATATTTTAAGCCATTATATATTGGCAAGAAAGGATCACATATGAACACCCTAGAAGAATATGAAATATACAAAGCCCATAAACTAGATCCAAATAACATCCTTAACGACAAATTATATAAAACAAACAATCTATATGAAATTTGTTGACTGACAAAATAATCATTACCTGATGATGACAGCCCAGAACTGTTGAAACTCGTAATAAAGAAGAAATTGAGTCATAGGACATACAATATTATTCATTAATTTATTAATTGAGACTCGAAAATAAATAAAAAAATTATCAATGATAAAATTACATACACAATCATAATATTTTTAAATTGCAATAACTTTTAAACAACTTGTCAAATCACTTTAAAATTTTTACAGATGCTTTAGCATCGAATAAAAATATTCTACTTAATTTTTAGTTGTCTGGTAGCACTTTAACATACCTCCATAAAATCCTTAATTTTCCTACCATGAAAAAAAATCAGTCAAACTTTTCCTACAAAAATATGAAGAAAAACTTTTTTGACAATAAAATTTTATGAAGAAATGGAGACTCATTTGATTTGTTATTAAATGTAAAGATTTAATCATTATTTTACCAATCTGAATTGGAAGAACTTTTAGCCTGCGTTTGCTGACTTTCCACTAGCCAGGCGTGAAAAAGGAAGAATTTTTCCTGAAATTCACTACTCTATTACTCTAAATATAGTTAAGTCATAGTCATAATTTTTTTCTGGGATATATTTATTTATACAAAAAACATTCTGTGTAATTTTTACTAATTTTCATTCGATCACTTTTCAGGCATTGACTTAAGAAAATCGACGTTTTTAAGTTTTCTTTCATATTTGTAAAGCTTTAGAAAAAAAAAGAATATATTCTCAGGACTAAAACTTAGATCGCACTTTGTTAAAATGGTATTCAATACAAAAAAAATATCATTAGTAAGTTAATATCCACCCGGTCGGTGCTGGGGTGCCACAAGGTAGCATATTGGGACCCATACTGTACCTAATTTATACGGCAGATCTGCCCATCACTGACAATATGGTAATTGCAACGTACACGGACGACACTGCAATCATGGCGACAGATCAATGCCCACAGGTTGCAACTGAAAAATTACAAAGGGCCCTCAACGATCTGGAACCTTGGCTTAATAAAGGCAAATAAAAGTCAATGAAGCCAAATCTGTTCATGTGACATTCACTACTCGGCGAGATACCTGTCCACCGGTATATCTCAACAACCATCAGGAGCCGCAGGCGACAGAAGTCAAGTATCTCGGAATGCACTTGGACAGAAGACTAACATGGCGGAGACATATAGCTGCCAAAAGAGACCAACTTAAAGCCAAATGCAGTCAACTGCAGTGGCTGATTGGTTGGAGGTCTCAATTATCCTTGGACAATAAACTACTGATATACAAAGTAATTCTGAAGCCAGTCTGGACCTACGGCATCGAACTGTGGGGAACAACTAGCAACTCCAATGTGGAGATCATCCAGCGCTTTCAGTCTAAGACACTCAAGCTCATTACGAACGCCCCCTGGTATATCACTAACCACGACATACATAAAGATCTGAAAGTGGCCACCGTGAGAGAAAAGATCGCCAGATTCAGCCAAAAATATCAAAAAAGACTGGAAGACCATGCCAATCTGGAATTGCCTCACAGGGAGTAAGTTCAAGGAACCGATTTGACTCAATATAGAGTCAATATGGAGCATGGACGTAGATCAAATTTGCTCATTGTCCAGGGACAAATTTCAAATACATGAAAACAGGGAGAAAAAAATTAGTAAGTTTCTATTTCTTCATAAAATTTTAATGTCTGGAAAAGTAACAGCTTTAAAATATGTTGTTCTATAAAGTTTATTCTATGCTGAACGCATTGGTTTTAGAATTTTTCTAATATCTTCAAAAAAAACTTGGAAAATAAATTTTCTGTAGACCACTTTTACTATTAAAATTAGCCCAATCACTATTGTTTAATGGCTGCCAGAACAACTGTAGTTCATTATTTTTTTCCAAATAGCCTTTTGTGCCTATCTACTTATCAGGAACTCGTAATTAAAGAATCAGGAAAAACAATACTTGGGCGATTTTAAATAGGTTGTACCTTTAACGATTTTCGATAAATGAAAAATATTCTACAAATAGAAAATTCCAAGCCATTGAACCCAAGTAAGATAAATTTAGTCCAAAATTGTGGCCAAAGTCAGAGCTAGAGTCAATCATTGGCTCCGTAGTCGGAGCAGGAGCTTTAATTTAAAAAAAAAATCCGAAAATAGGCCTGGAGTTTCCACTAATTCAATCCCGATTTCCGACCTTAATTTAAACTCTTAGATTCATATAAGATGGTAATTTCTTTCTAAGATACACAAATTATGCAATTTTAAATTTTCCTTAAAAAATAGTTTTATTATAAATAGATTTGAAATAAATTTCACAAAAAAATTACTCAAAAATCCAAAATTATATTCGTTTAATCTATCAGAAAATTTATTACCTCAATATTTTTGTCAAACTCGAACTCTTCAATTGCCCAATTCTTGGAAAATCCATACTTATAGACTTATTGTTTCGGTACCACATTGCTACATGAAATCAATGCATGGTTTATATTCAAAATTAAATTTTTAATATTTATTTTTTTTTGATTTTTATCGAGGACAAATTGTTTTATTACTCACGAACTTGGTTTTGAAAAAGTCATAAAAAATGAAGAGAAAAAAAATCTACCCACCACTTATCTACGTATATCCAATATCCATATAGGCAATAGGAATAAATTCGATAGCATCAAAAAAAAAATTTAACTTCTTCATTCAGAAAAAATATGATAATTCTGCGAAAAAATGTGCAAAAAATGCAAACTGAATCAATTATTGTTTTGTATAACTCTGAATGCTTGAAATGTTTATTATTTTTCTTTTTAAACTATTTTTTTCCGTATTTACTTTCTTTAAATACAAACACTTGGAAATCTTTTCGAAATAATTTGCATGAAAAAAAGTACTTTGATGAGTCTCCAACCATTTACGATCTAATGAAAGCCTAACGGTCATTTTCGAAAAGAAAAAAAACCCATTTGGTCATTATTTTTGATTTTTTTTTCACCTTATAAGCGCGTAACGGTCATTTACTGACGGTTTGGACAAACTAGGTCATTTTTCGACGAAAAAAAACCCCTATACTTGGGTCTAGAAATGATCTAATTATCAAATCCGTTACAGAAAATTTCCCATATTTCTACCAAAAGAAATGACCATCCCGAACAATTATTTCAAATCCTTTCGGTAAGCTTAAACTGATTTTTTTCAAGGAGATAATATGACCAATGGGCTTTCGGGAATGGCAACAACCAGGATATTTGGGACGTGAGAAAATATTCGATAGTGACCTGAATTTAATCAAAATTAGCTCAAGTCCATTGTGTATTATTCGATCATTTGGCCACATAGTCTGCTGATCCAAGCCACCCTTTCTTCCGGCCGCGCAATTGACCCTTTTACGATTGTCGGATGAAGGTCCAAAGGATCTGACTACCTAAAGAGTGACCCATGCGAAAATGACCTGTACAAATTTCAATCATCCAGAGCACTTCATTCATATCGAAACGGTAAAATTTCTCATAAGCCACAGGTAGTAAAATCCTTCTAAATTTTTTTTTTCTCCAAAGAATGACCATCCTTAGTCCTTTTGGACATTATCAATGCTCTATTTGCTTTGGACTTTTTTTACGAGAGACCTACATAATTTTGACGGTTTTAACCGTTAAAACGGTCTATTTTTGATTAATTTTTTTAAGGATATCCACCGTACACCTTTTTCAGCCATGGCCAAAAACCGAAAGTGACCATTTGCGATTGGCCGACAATGCATTTTGCTTACCTGTAAACTGACCGTTTAACGTATTTGATTAAAATAATTTCATGCCATTTGATAGAACAAAACATTAAATTTAAAAGAGACTAGAAAAACCTTTCGAATAAACGACCAAAGCCCTTTTTAACGGTTAGAAGTTCCAAAAAATTTCGTTAGAAATAAATTAACATAAAATTGATCTTTTAATCAGTTATCCAAAAAGACGATTGTTATAACAAGTTTCATAGTAAAATCCTCAACTTTTGTTCTTATTATCAGTCTTTGTTCATTGATCTATATTTCCTAAGTCCCGTAGGGACTTAAGGATTTTTTATGACCCAAAAAAATCGTTAATCACTTGAATCATGAATCTAGCAGTCCCAAACAATCCCCTTAATCACCGTTAAGCTTTTATTAATATATAAATAATGCAAATATTTCAAAAAAAAAAAAAATCCAAAAAATTTGTAATACTTATATTTTCTAGAGTCCCACAAGGAAGTATTCTTGGGCCCCTGCTGTATCTAGTATACACGGTTGATCTTCCGACTATCGAAAGAATAATCACGGCTACTTACGCTGACGACACTGCACTGATCCCAGTAGGAAAAGATCCTGCTGAGGCCTCTAACAAACTCCTGTGTGCTCTAACAAAGTATCGCTATACATAACACAGAATGTAATTTTATTTAAGAATACTATTAATTAGACTGATTCAAAAGAAATTATGATTTCTTTTTTCTTAATTATATCGAAAATATTGTTGGGAATGTCAAAAAAAATCCTGTGAAAGTTTAAGCTCTTAATATTAATATCAAGAGATGCTGCATCGCAAATTTCGATTTTTCATTTAAATAACATGGGAACAATATTCTCTTGCACTTTGGAATTTTATAGCTCACGTTGGTGACAATATTTCGGAATAACTAAGGTATATTTTTGTAGAAAATTAAACGATCTACAAAAAAGGTCTCTAACCAAGTTTTTGATATGTTTATTCCTTCATAGTTATTCGAGGTCAAAGTTGAACTAAAGAGATTTTAATATTTTTTCAATTTTTTGACGCAACCATAAATTTTATGAGAAAATTTTATAAGAAATTTTTTGTAGAACACTTTTTTTTATAACTTATCTCCATAAAAGTTTTTGATATTTTTCACAGGGCTTAAGTTATTTGCATTTAATTGAAAATATTCGTAATTTTATTGTTTTAAATTAATAATATTTCCTGAATGATTATATTTTTAACATAAGTTTTTTTTTTTTTATTACTTAGAACCTGTAAAAAATATCAAAAACTTTTATAAAGATAAGTTATTGCAAAAAAAAAGTGCTCTACAAAAATGTTCTATAAAATTATCCCATAAAATTGATGGTTGCGTCAAAAAATTGAAAAAATATTAAATTTCTCTTTAATTCAAATTTGACCTCGAATAACTTTTGAAGGAATAAATATATCAAAAACTAGTATAAGACCTTTTTTGTAAATCGTTTAATTTTCTACACGAATATACTTTGGTCATTCCGAAATATTGTCACCAACGTGAGTTATAAAATTCCAAAGTGCAAGAGAATATTGTTTCCGTGTTATTTTAATGGAAAATCGAAATTTGCGATGCGGCACCTCTTAATATTAATATTGAGAGCTTAAGATTTCACAGGATTTTTTTTTGTCATTTCCGACAATATTTTCGATATAATTAAGAAAAAATAATCATATTTTTTTAATCAGTCTACTATTTATGCTGTAATTATATTTGGAATATTATTACTGTTGTTTTATTATAATTGTTAATGTAGATTGTGTCATTGGACACAACTAACCCACGAGTGTTGTAAGTGTGACATATTGCAATTATTGTCAAGAGGCAAATGATCCAAAAGCAAATATATTTATGTAGTAAAGATCAATGTAGTTTATTGCTTTCCAATTCCGCTACGTTTCGTCACGTACCGTCACTTTCTCAGGCATCTAATGCATATGTTATAATATTTTAATGTTTTAAATGCCGAAATAAGTGGATTTATTATGGATACTTGATTGGAAAACAATAAATCAAATTGATTAAAAAAAAACTTAAAATTTTATTTTATGAATATATTGTAGTTGAGGATAAAATATATTAATGTATTATTATTTCCAAAACAAAACGAATGAGGAACAATTCTGCCCTTTCCTTTTAATATAAAAAAATTCCTAATTTTCAGGGAATCTTTAAAGAAAATTCGAAACAAAGCTCTACTGTACTTATTGTAAATATTTTTTTTATCAAATAGAGGATTTCCTTAACAATTTATTCTTTGATTTGAGATTAATCTCAAAAGTATGATTGATTATATAATTGATTTAATCTCAGCAACAGGAAATAATTTCCTGATTTTTTTTGAATCAAACATAAAAGAAATGAAAATGGAAGATGAACTATTACAATTTCAATTGGTTCTAACTCCTTAAAATCATAAATAGAAATCACTATAAAACCTTATTGTTCTTTAGAATTCAAATCGTCTTACAGTCCTAAGGTAATCCATAAGATCCCTAAGGTCATCAATTCTGGCGATTACTAGGGCGATATAATTTTTTTTACTTCATGAAAAAAAATACGACATCTAATTGTCTTCTTATTTAAAAAAATAAAAGCGGAGATCTGAATTTTATCATCTATTCTTATGGTAATACAGTGGACCCCCAGTAATCCGACCAACAGTTTGCAGGGCAGAGTCAGATTAGCGAATTTATCGGATTATAGAGTACTGCCTAAGACCCCCTATAGTCCGGAATTTTTTACGACAGAGTACCTTGTATTCCGACAAATTACAGATCCAATGATAAGATTCTACATGTTATATATATATTATGTACTCTGAAGTACAAATCATACTTCATTATGTATATGTCAAATTTAATAAATTAAACAACGCAATTGAGAGCTTACATTTTATTTACATTAGGAAATAATTGTGTACAAACAAATGTACATACAAATAATGATACATACACATGTACATACAAATTATTAATTTTATTGGTATTGATATTCTTTTCTTGAGAAAAGAACATCAATATTTATTGTTTTATGATATTATAAGCATTTGTTATTACATTATAGGTAAACAAAAGAATAGCTTTACCTATAGTATGAAGAAAATTTTTTAAAAATAGTATTTTTTTCTCTCTGTGTAGCGAAGATTGTCAAAAAAATATTCAGTACATAATAAATATTAGACCATGTCGGATTACAGGGGGTGCCGGATTAGCCGAGGGCCGGATTATCGGGGATCCATTGCAGTATAGTAAAAGTAATTTGAAGCCATCGTAGCTATTGTAGGTAAAAAATATGAGAACTTGACTACTTTTAGTTTTCTTACTCTAAATTGAATTCCCGCGTGGTTGTATTCCTTTCAGTGTTACCAACCATTCCCTTTTTTCAATGAATTTCAATTATGATGTAATTGATCCAGTTAAATAGATATCAATTAATCACAAAGATTTAATCGCGAAAATGATAAAAATTCCGATCGTTAATTGAAATTAACGTTTTAAGTTTTTCATTGCATTACTTTACCATCAATCATCTCACTAGTTTTTGTTAAGTTTCTCTAAAAGACAGACTGAATTCGATTAAATAAATTGTTTTATATTGTCATAAATATTAATGAGCGTAACATTTTTATATATATATAGATATATATGAAACAATTTCAAATCTTTATTAATTAAAATTTTGTATGTTTCTAATTGGTTTCGTGATTTCCGAAAGTTTCATCACCATCTCCATCGTCCAATACATTATATGTATATCTATAATGTGATTGTAATTCGTTATCATCAGCTGTAAAATTTTTTTTTGTTAAATATTTCAGTATGGATCGAGTAATTTGATTCAAATACCACTTTCTAAATACATAACACGAACAAAAAAAAAAATGAAATAGAAAAATAAGAACGGAGAAATATTATTTATTGTTGGTGATTCGAGTGGATTAGATTGATATCACCATCTAATTTATGCAATATTAAATTTAATTATAACATTTTTTTTTTATTTGGGTGTTCGTATTTCGTGATTGTTGAAGTGACGGGTAAATGCAAGAGTTTCAATCTAAAGATCTTGAAAATTTGCAAAGGGAAATCATCAGTGCTTAGCTGTTTGCTTGACCGAATATTTATGGGTCTTCCTTGAATTTTGGCATTGTTTGTAGGGTGAAAGATCGATTTTTAAAAAAAAGGAAAGAAATTAAAATTTAAAATTATTTTTTTAGAGGAAAATATCGATAGAGATATGTTTTTTTCGTTATTTATGGTTAAAATGCTCTTTTACAAGCTTAGAGTTGGACAATACTGAAAATATTATTCCAAAGAAAACCGAAATTAAGTGTTATTTTTGCTCTGAAAATTGACTAATGTATAAAATCGGCATGGGGAAGGAAACTTCTTCTCATGGGCTATTAAAGATCCAAGGAGCTATCTGCTGAGATTTATCTTAGAAATAGACCTGATCAATTGAAATTACAAGTGGGCGCAAAAATAGTCACCAGATATCCCACACTTTAGTTTTGCCTTAAGCTTCTTATTTACCATAAGAATTTAAACAAGGTTAAAATAACATTTTTTGCTGACTTTGAACAGTTATACAATATATAGGATATATTGCGGTCCAATTTATGTAGTATAATTTAATATAATAATATATAAAAATCCTAGCATAAACATAAATTTGAACAGAAATTCAAACAAAAATATTCGTGACGTATTGCCCAGATACGTTTTTCCATTGCCAAGCAATCTTCCTCAGTGGTCATCAAGTAGTTTGGATCACTACGTAACTGCTTTGTGATGATTCACAAGGCACGACTCATAAATTGAGGTCAATAAATTGTGAATCATCACAAAGCAGTTACGGAGTGATCCAAACTACTCGAGGACCACTGAGGAAGGTTGCTTGGCAATCGAAATACGTATCTGGGCAATACGTTACGAATATTTTTGTTTGAACTTCTACCCAAATTTTTGTTTATGGTATGATTTTTACAGTTACGGAGCGATCTATACTACTTGATGACCACTGAGAAAGATTGCTTGGCAATCGAAATACGTATCTGGGCAATACGTCACGAATATTTTTGTTTGAACTTCTGTTCAAATTTATGTTTATGGTATGATTTTTATATATTATTATATTAAATTATACTACATAAATTGGACCGCAATATATCCTATATATTGTATACACAGTTTAAACAAGATGTTTTGATTTGTTAGAAATTAAAAGTAAAATGTTTCGAAAATAAATCCTTTTATCGAACGATATAAATGTCATTGGCAGTATTATTTTTGAATGGTTATTTTAGATCTTAAGTGTGGCAAACGGAAGTAGGGTGACTTACAGAATAAATCAATTTATGACAAACCTGTAAAACTAGTTCTAAGAAAATAATATAAGCGTAAAAGTATTTTCCAGAATATTTCATAACTTTCCTTCGTGGCTAATGTTTTCGCCTGAATATATCAGCAATGGGAAGATTACGAGGATAAAGTACTGCCACATGACTCAGTATAGCTTATTGGGAGCTTTGACGATATACAAAAGACTCCAGAGGAATTAGGAATTATTAAATATCAACCAAAAACATATTTTATGCTGGTTTGTACGTTGGAATGTTTACAGAGGAGTTTGAAAATAGTGCAATCCATATATTATCGGAAAACCAGACTAAAAACTGCATTAAAGCCTTACGTAAACTTCAACCTACTATAGGAGAGTTAAAATGTTCTTACTAATCTGACCACCAGAATGTAAGTAACATTAGATAGGATGGGGATTTAAGTTGAATACTGGGAAACAAAAAAGCTGATGTTCTTATAGCCGAGATATGGCCACCATCCGTTGGTCCATAACCAATATTTAAGGCCACAATCGATGGTAAGAAAAACCATAAAAATTATACTAATCATTGTTTATTGTGGAGTAACACCAGGGGATAAAAACACAGCAAAAGAATGATAAGAAATCCATCTTAAAATCTGACTACTGAAATACTAAATTTGAGGTCTGTAGCCTGAAAAAGCATCTTTATACTATTCGAAAAACAATGGACCCTACAATATGTAGATTCTGTTAGACAGAAGATTAATCTTCTTCTTAATTTCTATTGAAAAACAACACTTTGTCTATTCGGTGCCCAATTAATTTCCCGATGTTTTTTCGAAGAAAATGCAGCTTGATTGTAAAAAAATTGTTATAAATTCCAGGTTGCTCTCATCCATGGTGTGGTAAATAATTCATAATGTTCTTGGGAACTTGGATATAAATAATAAGACGTTATTTTTCAAATTATCTCAACGTTTCGTTGGTATTTATTTGCAACTTCTTCAGGAGAATTTTTGATGTTAACATCCTCGTTGTAAATACTGTTAAAATCTTATTAAAAAGCCAGTATTTACAACGAGGATGTTAACATCAAAAATTCTCCTGAAAAAGTTGCAAATAAATACCAACGAAACGTTGAGATAATTTGAAAAATAACGTCTTATTATTTAAATCCAAGTTCCCAAGAACATTATTAATTGTTATAAATGTTTCATTCAAAGTAATGACCAACATTTTCTACAACTTTCGTCTATTTTTTTGGAAGAGCTTAAATAATAATTGATACGGTAAAAGTGTTCATCTTTTGGGGCTATCCATGAATCAAGCCATTATTTGATGTCTTCATATAAGTGGGACTATCATAAAAAATACTTTTTTATGAAAAAATTCAAATAATAATATATCTATTAGCTCTGATAATTGCATGGTAGGATTCAATTCTTACAATTGCAGCTATCGTATACTATCTTGCTTATGCTATGTGAGATGCACCCTATGACCCTACCGTACAATTATCAAATCTAATAAAAAATTATTATTATTTGAATGAATTTTTGCATAAAAAAAGTAATTTTCAAAGACAATTTCTTAATTTTTATAAATATTTTGATGAGTTACATATACATTTTGAATAGAAAAAAAATTACATAGTAAAAATATTTTTCATGCCTTTTACTCCTAAGAATGAAAGCAAAAATTGTAGGTCATCAATTTTAAATAAAAGATATTTTTTTTTAAATATTTAGGATAAAAAGTTGAAAATTTTTCTCATTTTTTTTATTCAATATAAAAACCATTCCCTAAGTTTAAATTGGAAAAGCCACGGGGGTAGTTTTCCCATACAAACCCTGCGATACCCTTTTTTCGGCTTACAATAGGTAAAATCTAGGGTTCTAGGGTTCACAATAAGCCGAAGGCTGAAGTTTTGAGGTACTTCAAACTTCATTTTAGTGATTCAATAGGGAAAAATTTTTTTTGCCAACCCTTTTCCACACCCGAAACATTTTGGTGAAATGCACGAATAAAAGTATATAAAACTTGTCAACTTGAACGTAAAACACTGTTAAATCTAATTTTCGCTTCTTAATTATACTCTATTGTTCAGCAGTTGCCAAAGAGATGGTCCACGAAAAAATTTCGCTGGTTCGCAGAGGAATATAGAATATACTTATTATTATAACTCTTAAAAAATCCTATTAGTGGTTTGCAGGACTCAAATTATGAATTCGGTGGTCCGTGAGGTCAAAAAGTTTGGTGAACACTGATCTAGGTATAATGAAGTTAATTACAACAGTGGTTTCCCAGCGATGATGTCACTCCCTTGAAGGCCTGGGAATTTTATGTGGGCAATGGTAGCACAAGCTAGTACAAATGGGAAAAGGATGACCATTGAAAACATTTTGGTATAATTTCTTCCTGTTTCAGGAAATTGATACAATAAACTCTTATGGGAAAATAAGGGTAATTCTTTAGCTTTTAGATCCTAAACAGAAGAATTGCTTACCAAAAGTTGCAAAATATTTTTTCATAGACTAAAATTTTCAAAAAAATCGCTAGAATCTTTAAGAATAATTTTTATTTTTTAACTTTTGGGGTAGTATTCTTCCTTGGAAAGGACTGAAACCTTTATGAAGGATAAGATTAAACGGTGGTTACATAAGCAACTAGAAATAGAGGAACGGTTGGCATTGATAATAGTTGGATGACATTTTTGCCTAATTTTAGAAAATTAATGTACTGAACTTTTACGAGACAGAGAAGGGGGTGCGTTAGCATTTTTTTTTTTGAAGAAATTTATTCCTAACTCTAGAAATGAGTAATCAGTCTTTGCCATTTCCAATTTTGAAATTATGAAAATTTTACAAAAGAAAAGATCTCATAAATGATTTCGTAGAAGGAAAATTTCCAGAAAAACCTAAAGAAAATTGGCCCTAGGTACAAAAATTCCTTGCTAATAATGCGAAATCTATCCTGGACACCAATGATTCAAAATCATCTAAATTAAGACTAAAAGCTTTTATCCTCAATTGAAAATTATAATCAAAATAAGATTTTTTCGCTGACTTTGAACAGTTATAAAGCAGTTACGGAGTGATCCAAACTACTGGATGACCACTGATGAAGATTGCTTGGCAATCGAAATACGTATCTGGGCAATACGTCACAAATATTTTTTTTTTTAATTTCTGTTCTAATTTATTTTGGTATGATTTTTATATATTATTATATTAAATTATACTACATAAATTGGACTACAATATATCTTGTATATTGTATACACAATAAAATTATAACTTTTTTAAAATAATCAATGAAAAGATGCACACAATGCACATTTCATGCATCTTTCGTCCATCAAATCTTAACCGTTTTGGCGGGAAGTCACTTGAAAAAAAGGGTCAAATTACCAATCCGTCTTCAATTAACAATAATGGCATATAAACACAACGACTTGGCCATAAATCAACCAAATTCACGTTATCCACCATTTCTATAATGTCTGGTCCGAAACAAATAAACGCATATGCGGAAGCCCCTTCGGTGTATTTATCCATACGGATTAAGTGCATAATTTATGCACATGTAAATATATAAATAATGGATACTGGCATTCAAGAATATAGGATGGGGTTAAATGAGCAATAAGGGCTTTCACCTTTCCAACAACCCCTGACCATCGGGTTAGGGGGATTATAATTGTTAACAGATTATTACCTGTACTATATGTGGCCGACCTTAGGGTGCAATGTTTGTCTATTGGGATAACTTTTTCATCTCTTATAAAATTGTAGATATTAGCGACGACTTCGTTTGTGTGGCGCATTTAATTCCTAATACTTTCAGAGACTCCAAAGACTAAAAATTGCGCAGTATTTATCTTTACTGACATATACCATAAAGAAAATGAGACCAATTTTTTAGTCGTTATCTCACCAATTATTTCATTAAAGTGATAATTTTTTTAAACTTTCCTCGAACTAAATTTTCAAGGAACTACCAGTGTACAGTAAAATTGAATGTCTCATTGATATTTGAAAAAAAAAATGTTTTTCTCCCGGTGAAAAACGTACGTAAACGATGTTATTATGGAAATTAAAGCCTCGTGTATTGTCATATCAACTTTATCCAAGTTACACATCCAAGGTTGTTCAATAATAATTGTTCTCGGGGCATTAATATAGATAAGAATAATATGTAACTCATTTTTCTTTATCACTCATTTTCTTTATGCTCGTGGACTTCAATCATTCTTGGAAAACCGAGAAGCCAATTACACGAGGCGCTCTAACCAAATTCCTATAAAACATTATCGTTTTATGGTCCCTAATTTACGTAGGTAAACCTTTAAAAAAAGTAGTTTCAAAAAAAAAAAATTTTTGTTGAAAAATAAGAAAAAAAATCTTCAAAAATTCGTTACTCATAACTCTCTGAAATTTACAAATAATTTATTACGAAACCCTTCGATAAAGAGATGTAAATTTGATTCAATTATAATAACGCACGTCCAGGTCACACCCGGGTCATTCCAGGTTCGTTGTGGACATGTGCATTCAATTATCATTGAATCGCTATAGTGTTAAGGGTCAGTCGAATAAGTGTACGAGTGATAAACGACGGGTCACTCTTCCAAATCAACGGACAGTGGGCCAAAATGTGGCCGGTTGTTTTGTACGTTCAAATGGGCATGAAATATGCATAGATGGAAACATTAAGGGAGAAAGTTGTAAATGGTCTGCTTACATAATCATTAACTATAAAGAAAACCGGTCAGTTTTGAAGGTAATTATGTGAAGAGACTCCCGTCCAATATCTCTCACTTATGATTAAGAAAATTAATGCGATTTAATTGAATTGTTACTTTTTATTTCCCTTTCGGTGATATTTGATACTTTTGTGACTTATACGAATTGCTTTGGATTAATTTACAATTATATTTTTCTGCCTTTAAAGATCTAAACTTGAACCACAAAAACCCTGGTTTTCCACCCTTCGAAAACAATAAAAAAAAATTAGCTGCTCACATATAAAAGTACATATCTTATTGGAGAAACAAGTAGTCAATCTATATAAGTGTGGGTCAAAAAAGTCGATTATTTTTTTTTTACAAGTGACACGGAAAAATGGGTTGCTAGACACATTAAAAAAATTCTCACCAAGTATGAGCTCTTAATTTTAATAGGAAAATCCTCCGCATCGCAGTTTTGTATTTTTTTCTCAGTCCAATAGAAAAAAATCATACCTCATCATTTATCGATTGAATAGAAAAATGTTCTGAAAATTTTTCTTAGGAAATTTAATGCTCTACAAAAAAGGTATCTCATATTTTTTCCGTAAGCCTCACTATTTGAAAGATATTAAAGATTTAATTTTGATTATTTTAAGACAAATTTCATTTTTGTTTATGAATTTCATAACTCGACAATAAATGAATCTTATACAATACCCAATACAAATTTTTGTTGGAAATTAACTGCTCTATAAAAATGGTTTCTTTTGTTTTGGCATTTAAATTAACCCTTTAAAAGATATTCATCATCAAACTTTCATGTGTACGGGTTTTAAAAGTTTTTGATGAGATATTCAAAAAATTTCAATTTAATTTATAGTTTTTGAGACAATTTACACGAATTTTAGTTTTTATCAACTGAGAAACTTCAAAATATTTTCCAAGTTTTTTTTATGCTTAAGTATATTTGTCTCCATTTAAAAAAAAATATTATACATTATTTATCGCTTAGTTAAATATTTATTAATAAAAAAATAAAGTTTTCATTACATATATTACATATTTATATATATTTCATTACATATATTATATTCATACATATATTATGATATATTTCAGTATAAAAAAAAAAACTTGAATAATATTTTAAAGTTTCTCAGTTGATAATTACTAAAATTCGTGTAAATTTTCTCAAAAATAATAAATTAAATTGAAATTTTACGAGTATCTCATTAAAAGCTTTAAAAACCCTTACACATGAAAGTTTGATGATGAATACCTTTTGAACGGTTAATTTAATCGCCAAAGCATAGGAAACCATTTTTATAGAGCAGTTAATTTCCAACAAAAATTTGTTTTGCGCATTGTATAAGAGTCATTTATTGTCGAGTTATGAAATTCATAAACAAAAATGAAATTTGTCTTAAAATAATCAAAATTAAATCCTTAATATCTTTCAAATGATGAGGCTTACGGAAAAAATATCAGATACCTTTTTTGTAGAGCAATAAATTTCCTAAAAAATTCTTTCAGAACATTTTTCTGTACAATCGATAAATGATGAGGTATGAATTTTTTTCTATTGGACTGAGAAAAAAATACAAAACTGCGATGCGGAGGATCTTCCTATTAAAATTAAGAGCTCATACTTGGAGAGATTTTTTTTTAAGGTGTCCAGCAACCAATTTTTTCGTGTCACTTGTAAAAAAAGTAATCGATTTTTTTGACCCACCCTAATCTATATCTATACTAATATATAAAATATTTACGCCTGTGTACATTTCGATTTTGAACTCTATTTTAGGGTAAATATTTGTTTCTTGAAGCCCTTATTTTAAATTTAACATTTATAAAATTTTTGTCTGTCTGTCTGTGTGTCCCGATTTAACTAAAAAACGGAACAACCTAATTTAATGACATTTGGTATTAAGATACAACACAATTTTCCGCAGACTAAAGGCTACTTATCATTCCAAAAAAATAATAAGGGAAGATTTTCCTTAAGGATGAAAACAAAAATTTTTACTTAAGATAAGCGAGTTAAATATCATTAGAAAGGTAATTTAAAGTTAGAAAATTATTAGTAAAAATGTTTTTAGTTGAACTGATAAAAAGCACAGTAAATTCAATTACAATTTTAAAAAATTGCCTTTTTGAAATATAAACCTTTATATATATAAAACACATAGTTGATGTTAATAGTGTAATGGCTTACGTATCTGATCTTCTGATCACCTAATTAAAAAGACGTGGGTTTGCATCTTACAGTAATTTTTTTTAAAAATTATTGTAAATAGACCCTTAAAGTTGCTCATTAAGGAAATATTAATAAAAAAAGTAATAGTAGTAGTAAAAATAATAGAACTTAAAGTAGATACGTTTTTAAAACCGTGCATACATAAAATCCTGTATTTATATATCCCCTCTGACTGATGAAATTTTAATATTCGATGTATTCCTTATAAGAAGTATACATCTAATAAGATTTTTTTTTTTTGAAACTTCCTACCCTAAAAGTGTAAAAGGAGTGACTAAGTTTGTATGAAAAAATGGAGTTAATCGAAAATCGAAATTTTGAATTTAATAAGTCTAATTAATAAATAAATAAGTAATTAATAATAAGTTTCTGTATTTGTTATATCACTTTAACTACAGCATTTTAAATAACGCCATTTCAGTTAATAAGTATGTTGTAGGTACTTATACCAAATACCAATGAGGCGGTTTTTAATTTTTGCTTGTTTTTCAACAATTAAACTTTAGAAAATCTAATTTTTATCAACCAATGATTGTGACCTGGAGCAATTATATATTCTGCTGAAAAGCAGTTAAGGAGCAATTTTTGGTCACATATTTCATTATCAATCAAAATATAAAATCTTCCAAACTAACTTTTCTTCGGTATTTAGAAAAATTTGAAAATCAATTATTGTTATTGAAAATAAATAAAATATTCGAATTTCCTTCCACGCTTTCTATCAATTTCCAACAGTTTTGTATGTACAACGTCCAAATGTGCAAAATTGAATTGCTTTTTAGTCATGATAATCAAAATAAAGTTCATAATTTTTTTCGTTTTACATGGTATTTTCCAATATAAATGCATATTTGTGTCGATGAAATTTAGAAAGTGTTTTTCTCATACGATGAAGATATATAATAAGAAAGGATTTTTTGATAATTTCTCCCCTAAGAGAGTGAAAAATGGTGTAAGCATCCGATAAGGATAGATTTTTAAAAATTTGTCCCCTAACAGGGTGAAATGGGGTTGGAAAGTAATGTGATAACACATAGAAAAACTTGATAAAGTGTGCCTGGTTAACGGCGTTAAAATATGAATTCTTAGATTCGAATACGTTTTTCGTAAGAATACAAAATTTGCGATATATACATCTTATAATTATATGCAAATTTCAAAAGAAAATAATAACACCATAGACATCAGCTAGTTAAAATACAAAAAAAAATTATCATAAGATGAAACTATAAATCACATCTCTAATGTTAAACAACTCATAGGTCCATTTGTCTGGAGCCAAACTCAACAAAATGACCATTCAGTCTCGTCTTGATAATTACGCATTTCACACCGAACCGAATATTTAAGATTTCAACTTTATCTCTTCCAATTTTCTCAAAAAGTTTCTACGTCCCTGATAGTCACCCCGAAGGGGTGATTAACATTTCACCAACCAGTCGCTACTTACGAGAAAGGAAGAGCGGTAGAGATTCTCTCATTTGACCATCCTATCGGAACTAAGATCGGAATTTCCGGGCCTAATTACCATTGCACCCCAACTGGACCAGCACGGCAATCTAGCGTAATTAATATTTTGGACAAATTTTTCGAGTGAAACTTTGCATACTAGTGGCGTAATTTGATTTGCTTATTGCAAACGAAATGATGCTAATGACTGAAGAATGTTTTCGGAATAGATCATATTATTACTAGCATACAATTACTAATTAGTGTCAGGAATTTGTTTTGTTCATTTTGCTGGTCAATCGTGTTTTATGGACCTTGGAAACTTGCCAGCGTTCGCTTGGAAGTTGCCATCTGACAGACGAGAAATTGTTCGACAAATTAGCATCTATCTCAGTGGTGAACCATAGTACCATTACTGCCAGTTAACAGAGCTAATTAAATCGGATTGACGCAAATGAATTGTTTGAATTTTTATTTAAAATTCCCGCCATGACAAGATGGAATTTTATACCTTGATGGCTTAAGTAGATCTGAAGATCTCAATCCATTTGCAATTAACTGGAATTCCCCAAAATTTATAATATTTCATGCAAAGTAATTACGAGAACATGGATGAATTTCTAATCTTCTATATAAAAAATTGCAACGATTTCAGTGAACACATCTAATATTCACGGATAATAATTTAATACTTAAATACCCATATTTCCTTTGTACTTTTTTCACTAACATAAAAATAATTATTTCAAGGAAGAAGACATGAGATGATTTCCATAAATGCTACCAGTAGCCAAAATAAAGATAACAGGAACTTACAAAAATGCTCAACAAATCTGAGGACTACATTAACTGATAGAAATCAAAGTATTTCTAGACGTTTTTAAGAAAAACTAATCGGAGATTTATTAATTTTTCAACCTTATTCTTTACTTATCCTTATCCTATTCTTATACATCCTTATCCTTATTCTTCTACTTTTATCTTTATCCTTCCATACTTTATATAAGTATACCTTTAGTAGTCGTAGAAGTGAAATTTATTAGTGAACTCCCAAAAACTATTTAGAAACCAATTTTTTTATGAACTGATAGTTTAGGTCCCAAACATGTTTTCAACCCAAAAATTGGTCACCGAGAAGCACCACGTGTTATCTCCCCCTAAATTGGCTTTTCCAAAAAAAAAAATCATTATATCTTTTGAACCGTGCTAGATACATATAAAATAGTTATTATCAAAATGATAGCTGAGGAAATTTCCTACAAAAAAGGATCTTTAATAATTTCCTCTATGTGTCATAGTTAACATAAAAATGATGGTTGAAAACTTATACAAATTTATACTTTCGAAAATGGTTTTACATTTTTATTGGTATTTCTGAAACTTATTAGCATTTTAAGAAAAATTAGAAGCCATATGATTTATTTATTTGCGGGCTATATTATCATATGTGGTCTTTAGTAATTTTCCGTGTGAAATATTGAAAAATTTAACTCTTATTTAATAAGATATCAAAGAGTTCGTCAAATGATAACCTTATTAGCAAAAACTAATTATCGGATGAGAAATACTTTCTTAGACATTGAATTTTTAATCATAAAATTTTATAAGATTCAGTAGATATCTAGTAATTTTTAGTTGGAGTCATTAAAATTGAATTTTCTCAGTGAAAAATCACCAATGATAATTATAATAGTTCTTTTTTTTCCTTATCAATGGAAATATTCTAAAAATATCAAGATTCATTGTAATCTCGAGTCCAAGAGATTGAAAATTAAAATTTAAAAATATTTTGAATTTGTTCAAACTTTTGGCAGCATTTTAAACATTTAAGATGTTAACATAACAATGAAAATGTATTTCATAACGTTTTAGAAAATAAATAGTATGGTGGTAATTTTTTCATTTCTAATACATACATTAGGGTAATTTTTTTTTTTGGTCCCATCGTGATATTTTGTTGGAAATACCAAAAAAAAAAATTCCCTGAAAGTTTAAGCCCTTAATATTAATTTTAAGTCCTCGACCAAGACGTGTAAAGATTTCCCATTGAAAATACACGGAAACTCTGATTTTTTATTTTTAAATTTCTATATCTCAGCGGCATTTCATGGGATCGCTTTTACCGAAGATGGTTTTTTCTCAGAATTAGACGCTCTATAAAAGTGTCCATTGCGACAAAGTCGTAGCTCACACCGGTGAGGTAGTATGGGCCACTAAACCTGATTTTTCCATAAAATTCAAGGCTAAATATCTCGTTTAATATTGATCTTCGCGATTTGGTCTACAGGAACTTTTTTGTAGGAAATCAAATTCTCTACAAGTTGTTCATTTATAATTTTTCCTTAGCTCTTGTTATTTACGAGATAAATGCAAAAAAAACGCGAATTTTATGGAAAAATCAGGTTCAGTGGCCCGTCCTACCTCACCGGTGTGAGTTACGACTTTGTCGCAATAGGCACTTTTGTAGAGCGTTTAATTTTGAGAAAAAACCATCTTCGGTAAAAGCGATTCCATGATATGCCGCTGAGGTATAGAAATTTAAAAATAAAAAATCAAAGTTTCCGTGTATTTTCAATGGGAAATCTTTACACGTCTTGGTCGAGGACTTAAAATTAATATTAAGGGCTCAAACTTTCAGGAAATTTTTTTTTTTGGTATTTCCAACAAAATTTCACGATGGGACCAAAAAAAGTCAAAAAAAAAATCAACCTAATATACGTATCGATGGTATGGATGGCACATATGTGGTAAGTGCATTAAAACTGCAATCAACGAAATACAGAAGATTCCTGTAATCTTATGTGAAGATATTGACATGTTGAATGCATTGACGACTTTGGCACCTATAGAAAAATAAATTAATTTTCTCAAATTGGGAAAGAGTGCTAGAAAGACAGGAAAATTTTTGCACCCAAAAGTCTAAATCATTTTGTAAAAAAAATGATTTCTATTTACATCGTTTGTCTAGCTGCGATTCGATTACCTATTTTCTTTTTTCAAAGAAAATAATTCCATTTTCAATTTATTTAAAAAAAGAATCAAATTTGGGAATTGACAAAGCTGTGGAGATATTTAAGGAAAAAAATAAATCCAAGGAATGCTTTTCCATAAATGGAATAACTTGCATCTTAATAACGCAGGGATTAAAGACAAGTGTCTCAACAAATAGTACTACTTCTTTGAAAAAAAAATAAAACTGTTAATCTTATATCTTAACCTCCCAACATAGATGCAGTTGAACAACATTATTGCAAACCTTAATGATTGTCGAATAATTTACCACCGGAAAATTTGAAGTGAAAGAAAAGAACAATTTTATTTTCATTCATGAGGACACAGCTATCAGGTGCACAAAACATTTTTAAAATGTTTTTTTATTTTTTTACGAAAGGTTCCCGAAAATTTAATTCTTATAAAAAAGCTTGCTATTTGCAGAGAACAACAATGCTCCAACATATATACAAAACTACCACAATTTTCACAATTTCTCAAAAATTTTCTATCGAGTTCTGATTTTCGTTAATATCATGATGGAATATTGCAGATTGATGATTTGATGAAATATATACACTATATCTGCGAAAAATTTCAAGTCCTTATGATTTTTTAATTGATTTTTACAGAAATTAAAAATAAGGCTAAATTGAGGGTTTCCACGATGCTGGTATTACTATTTTTTATTGTAATTTCAATTTTTATGCAGAGTACACTGTAGTACAAAACCTAAAGTTGAATTTCTCGTGATGGTTGATGATATTAAAATACGTAATTTTTCCTTCAGACATAGCTATTGAAAAACGGGAAAATTATAGAAAAATTGCATTTAGCGTCCTTAATTTTTAGTTCCAAAAATAATAAACAGTTACAAAATGAATGAAATTTTGGCATAAGTTATCACTTTCAAAGATCCATTTTGATTTTTAGTAGAAACTTATACATTTGTTAAAAATCAAAATTTTCGCAATATGTAGTGCATGATCTGATCTCATGCAAAAAGACACTAGCGCTTTCAACATAAATTTCCGGCCAAATCATGGCATTTATAGAAAATCGGAAAAGAACTTTTTTTATAGGAAATATCCTCAGTTTATATTTTGATAATAATTATTTTATTTGTATCTAACACGGTTCAAAAGTAATAATGAAGAAATATTAATTTTTTTGGAAAAGTCAAGAATTTTTTTGGTGAAAATCATGTTTGAGACTTAATCTATCAATTAATAATAAAAAAAACTTCTACTTACTTCTTAATGAGTGTATATACTTAAACAGCTGTTCTACTAGGTCGGGAATTTGAAGCTTTGATAGCGATAAAAAACTAGTTAACACTATAGGACATATACAGAGCTTTTACCGAAATAAGAAAGATTTGATTAATTTTTCTTATTGATAAATAAGCACATAATATTAAGACTCAAGTGGCATTAAAATGTAAGTACCAAAACGCATAATACTTGGCTCTCATAATACTTGAAAAAGACCAAAGAATTTTCCAATTTTGTTTCAGTATAGTTACGTATGGAGTTTGGATATCATGCAATATGTACATAACTATCAATTCGTATGTAGTATAGTTTTTCGGTAAAAATCTTACCAACAATTATAACTTAGCAGTTAATTAAAAGTTAATTCTTGACTAAAAAATCTAGCTAATTATTTATAAATGAAATCGAATTTTCAACAATTAAATCCTTGTGTCCACCTGTTACCTTTGTAACAATAAAAATTAAAATCACACCATCACGCATAAGCATTTTTTGTTGAGAAAAAATCAATCTATCTTTCTATCTTTCTAATAAATTGATCCATAATATTACTCAGTAAGAAGTATTGAAATATAAGTGCCAGCTAGTAAAGTATCTCGGAAATTTTTTTCAATGTTGCATCATTCTTATCTCAGTTATTTTAAATTAAAATAAATAAAGACACTTACCTTATTTGCACTGAAGTCTTCAGATTTTTCTGATGAAACATGTGAGCCATTTGCAGGATTTATATGGGAAAATCTGCAAAAAAAAAAACAAATATCATAAATGGGTATTGTTCCAAATAAGAACGTCTTAATATTATGAATTATAAATTCTTAATTATGCTCCGTAAATTTTGCTACTTTACGTAAACTTTTTAACACATTTTTCATCTACTAAATCGATTAAGCCAAAGAACAAAGTTCTGGATGACCTTTTTTAGTTATCTAAACAACTAAAATACCTACTATACTTGGTGAAAAGTTTGACCCAGTTTTGAATTTGTGTTACATAGCATTTTTAGAAGACAAACTTCTGAACTTTTCCTAATCCTCATTTAAGTTGAAGAAAATTTTCAATAAAAACCAAAAGGGTTAGTTTTTTCTTCAATCCAAATCTCTAACTTTCCAAATCAAATTTGCCTTATTTCCTGGTTTTTATTTTAACGATTTTAATCAGCTACATTAAAAAAAACGGTCTAACTTTTGGAATTTATTTTATTTTTCAGTCAAAGTCCTTAACTTTTTCTTAACCCAATGAAAGGATCTAGCAGGATCCACATGGCGAGTTGGCCCCCAAATAGGAATCTGTATCGAAACTTATGTTAAAATATCAGCTTGATATACAAACAAATTTTCGCTATACTTTTCTCGACCAAATTCCTCTTTGACCTTGAGATATGGGCAAAAATGTCCCCCCACAGGCGTTGTTTTAAATCTTGGCGTTGGTTATTTTAAATCTTTAAATCTTGGCGTTGGTTTCACTTCTCTAGCTTAATTAGTTTTTGAGATATATAACTATGAAAAATAGCCATGCAGGAGGACATTTTTGCCCATATCTCAAGATCAAAGAGGAATTTGGTCGCAAAAAGTATATTTTTCAAAATTATATATCTCAAAAACTAATTAAGCTAGACAAGTGAACCCAACGCGACGATTTAAATTATTTTACAGAGTATATCATATATTTTTTTGAAATTTTTAAGAAAAAACAATTATACAAAAAAAAGACAAAAAACAAATAAAATATTTTTTTTACGTTTTTGTGAAAATGACAATAACGAAAAAAATATATTTTATGCTTCTACATGAGCACTATAACTCATAAAAATTGCGTGTAAAGTAGTTGGTGCAATACCTTGAAAAAAAAATGAAATGTGATTTACACCTAATAGTATACCTCGGTTTTATTTTTTTCTAAGTGTTGCACCAATTTTTTTCACAAAACTTCAATAAAAAATAGGCCACATATAGGAGCAAAACATATATTATTTTCATATATTGTAAGTCTAAGGAAACAAAAAAAATTTTTTTATTAGTTTTTTTTTGTTCTTCTATATTTACCTACTCTTAAGATGATTACTTTCAAGATCAAAATACTTGATCCCAAAAGAAAAGAAAAACAAACTAGTGTTCAATTTCTATTAAAATAAGAATACAAAAAATTATGGTCACTTTTATAATTTATTACAACAATAATTTATAACAATTTTTTTTATGTTTCCTTTGATTTACAATTATGAAAACAATATATGTTTTGCTCCTATATGTGGCCTATTTTTATTGAAGTTTTGTGAAAAAAATATGGTGAAACACTTCGAAACAAAATAAAACCGAGGTATACTATTAGGCGTAAATCACATTTCATTTTTTTTCAAGGTGTTGCACCAACTATTTTTTCACCCAATTTCTATGAGTTATAGTGCTCATATAGAAGCATAAAATATATTTTTTTCGTGATTGTCATTTTCAGAGAACACATAAAAAAAATTATTTCATTTGTTTTTTGGATTTTTTTGTATAAGTTTTTTTTTCTAAAAATTTCAAAAATATATGATTCACTCTGTATAATAATCGACAGCCTCGCGTTGGTTTGACTTCCCTAGCTTAATTAGTTTTTGAGATATATAACTTTGAAAATTAGCCTGCGGGGGGACATTTTTGCCCATATCTCAAAATCAAAGAGGAATTTGGTCGCGAAAAGTATATAAAATGTGTTTGCATATCAAGCCGATATTTTAACATAACTTTCTATATAGGTTCCTATTTGGGGGCCAATTCGCCATGTGGATCCTGCTAGACCCTTTGTACACTTTGGAATGACCGTTTTTGAACCCTTGATTTACTTTCCTGTGAATTAATCTCAAGAAAAGAGTAATTTCCTTTTACTAAGTCTGAGCGATTTTAACGGAATAAGAAAATAGGACGAAAAGAAAAATACAACATTTTCAAAAAGATACATTCGTTTAATGGTGTTTTTCATATTAAATTCACCTTTGATTATCTGTTGATTACATCTCATGAATATATTTCATATATCATTAAATGATCATGCATTTTTCCCACAAGTTCTCACCTTTATAAAAAAAAAAAATTTTGGACTCAAGAATGTGACATTATCCAGAGCAAAAGGGTCATAAAGATCAACAAGTAATAACACCTAGTGACACCAAAATTTTGTACCACAAACATTATGTGGTCCAAACCAATTCAAATTTCTAAGCCAATCAAACACAAATCCCCCAGAAACCGAAAAATTTCGATAAAAACAAACCAATTTTTACAAACGTAAAAATTACAATTAAACCAAGGTTACGCCACTAAATTTACCAGTTGTAGAAAAAAAAAGTTAATTTAAATAAGAAATAAAGAGAAGAAGAAGAAGAAGAGAAAAAAAAACAGATTCTTTCTCAGAAATCAGTTAAGTGTGCAAGTGTTTGTGTGAAAATCCAAACGATTTATTTCAACCTTTGCAAATGAACTTCTTCATTCTCAGAGCATCCGTCTAACACCAGAGATCCCAAGATCATTTCCAACAAGTTCATCCATCGTACGTAAAGTATATTACACAATTCACATAAAACTTGTATAACATCAAAAACATACCAACTACCTTTTATATTTGCATACAAACATAAACGCGTATTACTCATCGTCTTGCTATTTAACATCAGTGATCTTCTGATCTCAAACTTTCTGGACCAGACCACAACATCATTATGAATTATGACCTACACATTTACCCAAAAAAAAAATATAAATAAACATAAGAAATTCCACATTTAATTCAAAGAAGATTCTAATTACTTCTTTATAAATTTCTACAATAAATTTTTGGTTTTGTAAACTTTACCTTGATCTAATGAATTCATAAAGATCTCTAAAGCATATCAAGAGCCTTGTACGAATAATTCACAAAACTGAAATAAGACTCGTGTTTCCTCTTCATTTATTATTTTTTTTTTAATTTTATTAAATGAAAAAAATAAATAGACAAAATTTAACATTGATTTATTTTGTTTAATTTTAATTGGTGCAAACCACAAGGTTTTCATTTTTGTTTCGTTTCAATTTACCTGTTTAAAGGTCAACTTAAGAAAATGATTCGACCTAATAAATTCGAAATCCTTACTTTAAATTCAAATATATATTAACTTTTGTGCTGTTTTCCTTAAATTCATTATCTTTTTAGGGGCCGTTCATAAAATAAGTTCGCATACAAGGGGGGGAGGGGCCTTTCTGAGGGTGACAATATGTGACACGGGGGTCGGGGGGTCTTCGGTAACATGACGTTCACCGTTCGTCAAAAAAAATTTCTTTTTCAATTTTTATCATGATAAAAAGTCATTCATTTCGTATTTAGCAAATATTAAATATATAGAGTTTTTAAATATATAGAAATTTGTGCACTTTTAATTGAAATTCATCATATTCAGGGGGGGGGTCTTAGTTTTGTGATGAAATATTTCTAGGGGGGTCACTGAAAGTGTGACACAACGTGACAATGAGGGGAGGGGGTCAGAAAAAGCTTATTTTAGCGTGACGTATTTTATGAACGGCCCCTCAGTAAGAACTAAGACTCTCAATTTCCACAATCCTCTGATCCCTAATCAGTTTTATACGATCAAGAGTGTTTGTTATGACAAAATATTAGACAATCGGTGGGTCCTAAGTCTTATCTATAAGTTGAATAGAAAAAACCTCTCAATTAAACTTCTCGAACTTCCACTAGATCACCAAAATTATCAGAATTTTTAAGTTATCCTTAGGGAAGAAAGCTTATCTTTTACTGCCCAGATTTGGGCTTCTACTAGTCAGTTAATGATAACAATTTGTCCAATTTAAAGCAAAACAGGTCAAAAATAAACTTTAAACTATTGCCTGGCCACTCATATGACACGATATCTGGTTCCATGATATTTGATCCCTCGACAAATTATCCGTAGACTAAATATCTCAACAATGAAATATTTGGCAAGACTACGGTTCTTCCAGCACCACGAATTGAAGTATGAAGATGTAAAACAAAAAGAATTCGTTTAGTTTACGAGATATCGATACTTAAACATTGAAAATTTTTTTTTCACTTTTTTCGACGAATTTTCTTAAATTTTCCAAAAAAAAGGTTATGGTTTAAAATTACATTCTAGAGGTCCAGAGGGGAAGCCTGCCATAAGTATCTTTTAGCAAAAGCAATACCTGGCAATATAGCATTATCTACATTATTTTTAATTTAATTCACGAATAAATCAGACCATAATTAAATAAATCATCAAAATTATCAGAATTTTTAAGTTATCCTAAAGGAAGATAACTCATCTTCTACTACCCAATCTTGGGCTTCTACTGGTCAATTAATGATAACAATTGGTCCAATTTAAAGCACTACAAGTCAAAAATAAACTTTAAACTATTGCCTGGCCACTCATGTGACACGATTTTCGGTTCTATGATATTTGATCCCTCGACAAAATATCCGTAGACTAAATACCCCCGGACAAAATATCTCATCAATGAACAAGATATGGATATTTAAAAATTGAAATTTATTTTTTTTTTCACTTTTTTAGACGAACTTTTATTGATTTTCCAAGAAAATGGTTTAAAATTACTAAGAGTCCAGAGGGGAAGCCTGCCTGGAAGTATCTTTTAGCAAAATCAATATCTGGCAATATAGCATTATCTACATGATTTTTAATTTAATTCACGAACAAATCAGACCATAATTAAATTAAAAAAATCCAATATTTTAGTTTGTTATTGATTGTGTCACCCCTCAACCCCCACTGAAGCTTTGCTTCAGGATTCCTTAAGTTTAGTCTTTTTGGCACCAAGAAAACCAGATAGAGCCGCGATGGTCAGCAATTATCTTCTTATTTTTTAATAATTAAGGCTCGAAGGATCAATTTTCGGGGATATTTTGTCTTAATGATATTTCGTCCGAGGATATTTTGTACAGGGATGTTTATGAAGAGATCAAGACGCCTGACACGCAATATCCTACCAATTCAATCAATCATACAGTAAAATCTTCCAGACCGTTTATCCTTCGTTTATCATCCCTTGAACCACTTGTACCAACATTCAACCCTTAACATTTCGATCGATATTTTCCTATGGAAACCATTTGCCATCGCTTACAATTACTTCCACTAGATTTTACCCAAAATTCACAAATAAAAAAATGGTTCAAAAATTTTTTATTTGACTCCCAAAAGTCAAGCATTTTCTTGGAGTCCATTTTATATAAATAATTGACAAATTTTCATGATCAATTTTCAGTTCTCCGGCGAAACTACAATAACATTCATTCTCACCCATTATGATTATTTTCAAGATTTCATCGATATTTCCAACATTAAGTTTTCAAAACCAAAATTTATTTTGTAATTTTAGACACCTAACTTTCAATTTTACCTATAGTGATGAAAAATTGAAGAATCGAGCTTTTTCTTTGGACATCCCCATTTTTAATAGTTTCTTCCCCACAACTGAATAAATCAACCATCACAGTTCAGGTAAATATAGAAGTACTCAGAAATCAATGATGAAATAGCAATCATCGATTTGGTGACAGAAGAACAGATTACCAATTTATTCTTAGAGAAAAAGGATTTATGAACGTCCTTGATATTCATGAAGACAAACTGAAAAATTCCAAGAAGAAGACAGATAGAAATCCTGAATTAGTTAAGAAGATAAACAGAATACCATAATTTAAGGAATCTTACCAAAAATAGACAACTTTGGAGGAAATGTAAGCCTACAGCAGGCAGAAAAACCAAAAAAATAATCATATTTTTTTTCCTAAGCAAATATGATAAAACCTCTTTATAGCAGTGGTTCCCAAAGTTCACTGGACTCTGACCCATTAAAAAAAAATTTCCTATTTTGGGACTCACTTCTTAGCTGTTATAAGAGGGCAAAAATATTGATAAGGCTATTGGAAAAATCAAATTTATCACTTTCTATTTTTATTTCATGTCTTATCGCTCGCGACCCATCGTTTGAGAAAGTCTGCTTTAAAGGAATACTAAACCAAGTATGGACTTAGAATAGAAAAATTTTCCAATTCCTCGTTCCCCATTTAAACATTTCATTAATGAAATTTGATCATTTTATCGATCACAAATTCAGCAATGGAGCTTTTAAAAAGCTCAGTTTACCTTCCATTGTATTAGAAAATCGATTCATTAAAATATTTTCTGGACAATTTAAACGGAAAACTTTTAAAAATCTCCTAAAATTGGGTAAAAAAAATGACCTAAATTTGGGATAGTTTTTGACGTAATTTTACCAAATTTTCCGGAACTTAACACTGTAAATTTTTTTTTTGGCTTAATTTTATAAAAAAATTATCCGATTTTAATCAAGTAAAAACAATTTTCCTACTTTTAAGTTTTGCTTACGTTTTTCAAGTTTAAAATTGACTAATTTTTGAATTGATTCAACAATGAATCATTTCTGTAACAATTACAAGACATTAAATTCATTCCAAAAAATATTACCTGAAAAAATTACTCATTGGGATTTAAAATGGCATACAAATACGAAAAGCTTCATATCTAATACACCAATTACACCTGGTACAAGTGGAATGCGTGATGAATCATTTTTCTAGGACAAAGGGTTTTTCTTCCCTATTACTCATTGATTCCAACCAACTTTTCTCACAACGAATGAACAAAGAAAATTCCACTTGTACCAAACGATAACCAACCACTAAAGTCAGTTCTCATCCCCCGTCTTCATTTCCTTATACTACCCTAATTATTTTTCTTCTTTCACACAAAAGATAAACTTCCTCGTAAGTTCCTACTTTCATTTGAACAATGCCAAACAATTTTTAGAATAATAATTTCAAGGAAAACTTTTAAATTCTAGAAGTTTCATACCACAAATTATCAGAAAATAAAATCAATAATAATTGAAAATTCTTAACCAAAACCTTAAGTAATCCAACGATTTTGTCAATATAGTAAAATATTTTTTTCAACCAATTATGTATAAGATTGCTTAACGACACAAAAGTACCTATAAAAATTTTACTCATAAAATATAGATAACAGTCAGGAAAATCTAATAAAATCTGTGACTCAAAAGTTAGTCATTGAAATTTAAATATATTGTCGTTATGCAATTATCAGATCAATGATTTTTGCAAACGTTGCAAATGATTATGATTTTTTTTAAAAAACATCCCATTTTTATTAAAGAACAATAAAATTATATTCCAAGGTTGCTTAGTTCAAGATTTTCCTTTAACATTACCAAAGGTTGGTATATTGGGGTTGAACGTTTGTGGAATTTGAACACAATTATTTAAAGAAATATTTCAATTTTGAGAAACATACTATAAGATAATTATAAAGTAAATACTATGGCAATTCTGCTTTATTTTAGTTGCGAAAATCTTATTGTTTACTAAACAATCCTTGACAGTAAAGTATTACACTATTTAAAAATTATTTTGAATTTTATCATATTTCTTGGGTGGTTAACATTAAAACTAAATACCGAAATAATTGGGATATATCAAATCCACTGCCATTAAAAGTAACTAAAGTTGATGCTAAAACTTTATTGAAGAAAAATAGGAATTACAATTAAATACCTATGTAAAACCAGATTTTTCAGGTATAGGTACTTCAGATGTATTACCCATTTCAACAATCTTTCATTAATATTGGTAAAACTTAAAAAAAAAATCTTTCAAATTGGAACGTAATTCCCTGTAATTTAAGTAATTCCCTGAACCACCACTAAGGAATCTAAACTTGGTCCAAATTTATTCTCTCTTTTCTCCAAGGCAGCTAAGAGATGGATTCAAAGATTGGAAATTTTTATTCACTGAATAAATCGCTATCTGTTATTTGCTATTACTCTTTAATCCTTTAATCCTTCGGAATGAATCATATAGTCCAATATAACTTAATGGTCACTCTATTCAGAAAGTCCACGAAATAAAATACTTAGATATTCACTACCAAGGTTTATAAAATACACAGGTGGCCTCATTCGCTACGTGACGTATCCAGAAGAAACTCGTACATATCTTCAGACTGATTCAAATTTCAAAATTCTTCGTATGACATCCTATTTTTTTTCTAATGAGGCAACCTGTGTAATTTATAAACCTTGTACACAGGTGGCCTCATAGTGGCTACGTGACGTATCCAGAAGAAATTCGTACATATTTTCAGACTGATTCAAATTTCAAAATTCTTCGCATGACGTCAGATTTTTTTTTCTAATGAGGCAACCTATGTAATTTACAAACCTTGATTCACTTCGACCGTCATCTAACGTGGAAGACCCACATATCTATAGTTAAGGATTTCCTATCGTAATCTTAAGAGTTTAAATTGGTTCATGATTATTTCTGGATCAAATATCAATGGTTATGATATATAAACCGAAACTCGGATCAATCTGGGCATATGGTGCTGCCAAACCATCTAATGTCGAACTATTTCAGGGATAAAAGGCAACAATTCTTAGATCATTATTCATTGGAGTTGGATGTTATATCAAAAACACCATAATACCCCGCGATCTAGAAGAGACCGAGTAGTGGTTTTCATAAAAAGACTAGGTGAAAAGTACCTTCAACGAATTGTGGACCACCTAAATACATTGGCCACCGTAATTTTACAAGAACTTCTGTACAAAAAGCTCAAACGAGAAGACCCTTTGTTTTATTCAATTTGAATGTTTGTTTTATCTCTTTAACTGAAATAATTCCAATTGTTGAGTTTTAATATATTTTCCTAGTTTTATACCAATCAATTGCAAAGTTGCAATTCTATAGTACACCATCGATATTTACGTACAATCAATGTTGCATGGACATGCATATGTGACATGTATACATCCATTGAATATTTTAAGTCGCATATACTTGCAATAATTATTTTGATCCCAGCCCAGAAACTAAGGTTACAATTAATTTAAGAGTTGCAATATATTCTTTAGACCGAGGGCAATAATAATGCTATCATTACCTAAATATCGCAGATGATCCCCAACGTAGCTAATTTACGTAGAGGATTTTCAATCCAAAACAGAGCTTAATGAGGCTTCATTAAATCGATATCGAAATGCTATCACAGAAGGCAATCGTATGTTCTTCACTCTGATAATGCATTTTCGGATAAATTATAAAATTTTTAGGTCACTTCTATCTTATAAAATTACCCATCCCCCTTGTCAGGAATCATATCGACTAAATGTAATAAAATATCGTTCATAAAACTTCACTTATGGAAAAACCATGTATCAACAATGCTTTGAATTGCAACAATGATGTTAAAACATCGACATTTATGAACAATGAAAAAATCAATTGCATTGCATTGCATTGCATCAAAAAGCATTGAAAATCAATGATTTGTATCCCTAATTCTACTAGAAACCAGATCTCATAAAATCACAAATATTTGTGGACTTTGGTAGTATTTAATACTTGTTATTGGACACCGAAAAATCATTCATCATTCTAATTATTTATTACACATTCAAGGTGATACTCCGGTAGTGGAGAACCAGATTCTTGCTATGCGTAGTACAAATATAAACAATTTATGGACTTTGGTTCAAAGTTTTACATTAAAAAATAATTATCTGAGCAATGAAAGATCATTCATAATTTCAATCGTATTTTATTCGTTTGCCTTCTCAACTACCACGGCATTTGTCCAAAGTACATTAACTAGATTGAAGTCAATTTTGGAAAGCTTTGCCTAATGGAATACAGAGTGAAAATTCAATTGCCACTCCATTTGGATGTCGAAAGGTCAGAAAAATCTGGAAAATCCTTATATCCTTTTTTATCTAATAACCAATTAAATAACAATAAAAAATAACAGCAACATAATAGAAAAAATAACAATTTTCATAACTTTTCCCCAAGATTTTCTAGATTGAACAATCCTACTGATTAAAACTAAACTGATCAAAGTATGGGCATAATCCGGAACCAGAAGGGATCCAACTGATTATCCTTCCGGATCGTTTTAGTGAAAAGTTTTGAAAGTTGAAAAACAAATATTCTTCTAGATTCCCCTGGCTAAATTTTTGAATTAATCATTGTTGCAAATGAATTACCTATAATTTCATATAATATGTCTTTTACTTGCTTATTGATAATGAAAATGAAAGGTTTCAACAGTAATGAACGAATTGGAAAAAAATTTACTAAGCCTTAATTTTGTTGGATATTTCCAAAATAATCATACGAAAAATTAGCTGCTAAAAATTAGCCGCTAGAGGCTATTATTAATGTTTTTAAATGCATTTTTATGCAGTTCAAATCACAAATCAGTAAATTCTGTGCTGGAACAACAATCATAAGTTCCTTTTCTGTTGTGAACTAGATTATAGAATTTCTACCTTATAGGTCACTTCTATCTTATAAAATCACCCACCCCTTTTGTCAGGAACCAAACCGACTAAATGAAATGCATTTGAAAAATTAGTGTCTATTTAATTCCCAACTATTCGGAACCTAAGATTAAACCTAGTACCTACTAGTTTTGGAGGGCCACCTTGCCTACTTGGCCACCAGTAGGCTAGAATGGAAACTTGAAACAAGAAAACGAAAATAGGATGAAAATGGAAGTTACCATTTAAAGAATATAAGACTTAGACAAAGGAGGATAGAAGAATTTAACCCTCCAAGAAACTAACCTGCCGTCAGGCAGGAAATAGAAAAATATCTTAAGATTTCCCTCTTTAAAGGACTCATTTAATTGTTTTGTTGGGGGATTGTTTTGGAATAGCAAAAAGATTCAATTAGTCTTCGAGATTCTCATACTATCAAGCTTTCTTAAGCTATTGTTAGTTTCTCATTGTTGCAAACTGGAATAACTTCCACTTCGTCATATACTTGCTTATTGATATTGAAAGTGAGAGGTTCCAACAGTTATGAATTGGAACTAGTTTTCCGAAGAAAAATTTCACTAAACTTTCCTTTATTTGGATATTTCCTGAATAGTCTTACGAAAAATTATTTGGTAAAGCAACTGTTTATGTTTTAAATGCATTTTTGGCAGTTCAAATCAGTAAATTCTGAGTTGGAACAACAATGGGGATTGTTATAGCATTTTATCTTCATATTATAACTGTCAAAGTTTTGATCAACCAGAGGCTTAATAACAAATTGTAAACCGATAAATAAGAAAAATTTGAATCTAACACCTACTAGTTTTGGAGGGGCCACCTTGTCTATTCGGCCACCAGTAGGCTGGAAACTTAAAAATGCTAGGCAGTAGGCTGCAGTAGGCTGCAGTAGAATGGAAACTTAAAATAAGTAAACGGAAATAGGATGAAAATGCAAGACTACCATTCAAAGAATATCAGCCCTAGACAAAGGAGGATAGAAGAATTCAACCCTTCATGAAAATTACCTGCCGGTAGGCAGGAAATAGAAAAATATCTTAAGATTTTCCCTTCTTAATAGACTAATTTAATTAAGGGATTGTTTTGTAGTAGCAAAAAGATTCAATAAATCTTCGAGATTCTCATACTATCAAGTTCTATTAAACTATTATTAGTTTTTCATTGTTGCAAACTGGAATAACTTCCACTTCATCATATACTTGCATATTGATATTGAAAGTGAGAGGTTCCAACAGTAATGAATTGGAACAAGTTTTCCGAAGAAAAATTTCACTAAACTTTCCTTTATTTGGATATTTCCTGAATAGTCTTACGAAAATTAAGTTGCAAAAGCAACGGTTTATGTCTTTCGATGCATTTTTGGCAGTTCAAATCAGTGATCAGTAAATTCAGCGCTGGAACAACAATCTACTGTTTCATTTCTGTTGTGGACGCAGAGCGCTGAAAGCGCAGCGCTCCGCGCTGGAAAATGCGAAACAAGAGAATGATGATAAATAGACTCCGCCCATGAGTATTTCCCCACCATGAGTGCTCGGTATTCAAGTTTACCGCACGTTGCCTCGTCTCGGTTCGGTCGCGTGTAAAACGGAGGCAGGCACCACTGGGTATCTTTCTGGTATCTTGACCAGTGGTGGCGACGACAATGGTAGTGGATGAGACACGGAGGCGAAAGCGAGAGCGACAGATCCGCACATACGTTATCTTTCTTGATATTTTCACTCGTTCTGCTCTCGTCTGGCCACTACTTACGTACTTCTGTAGCATAGCATAGCATAGTACCTATAGTATACCTTCTGTTGTCGCACTGTTGTGTGGGTACGCGACGACGTCTTTATCGTCGCCGCTCAGTTGCTTGTACCTTGGAAGGACCGCTGTATGGCCTGTAGATGTGGTGCAGTCTTTGATCAGTAACAATCTCCTCGAAAAAAAAAAGAAGAAAATAAAAGAAGTACAACATCATCAGCCTATCGGTCGCTCCACAAACAATAAACCCACACATATACACATCAATACCGGCCACATCCAATTTGGTACATCGACACGGTAACTTTTCAGTCACCGTTCAGCTCCTGCAGACCACTTATACAACAATCCATCTGATATCAGCATTGTTGATGGTTGTCCGTCCCAATCAGCCATCGATTGTTGAGTGTTCAGTTGTTTTTCATTATTGTGATAAAAAAAAAACAAACAAATGATTGACGTGTGATTCGTCTTTTATCATGACTCAACAATTGACTGCGGGTCAATTTGTGCTTGTGACATTCTAAATGGATTTTTTTTAAGTTTTTAGTGTTTTTTTTTTTCCATTATTTGGTTTTTTTATCTTCTTTTTGTGCCACGGATTTAATCAACATCAAAAAGGTACCAATTTTTTTTCAAATTTCTCCCTATACTAAATCTAATTGTTGACTCCTCAACCCCTTTTAACATCATTTTTTTCTGCATTTAATCCCACTTAAACCATAATAAATTTAAAATTAACCACCAAATTTCATTGTTTATTTTTTGTTCTCATTGTCACTTTCAATATTGAAATAATGAAATGTTTGAAAAACAAAAACCATTCCCATTATTGATGAAAACAAATTTGTTTTTTTTTAATTAATCTGCGGTTTTCTGAATTCCCTCAATATTTGCTTAATCGTTATCTTATACTTGTTTATGTTGACAAATTTTATCGATAAAATTTTTAAGATAACTTCAAATGTCAATTATTGAAACAAAATCCTTCAAAAACTAATATTTCCCACTTAATAACCAAATAAAGCTTTTACATAAATCCATAAAATCGCTTTCTCCATGGAGATAATAACCATCGCCAACCACTTAATTCTACGAATGAATAATTTGTACACTAACAACAAAAAAAAAAATGCAAAAACATTACTTATTCAAATAATAAATGAAACAGTGTCGCCTTCTATTATTACAACAGCCAATTACTCAATCCCCCATACTTTTATCGCTTCAATTCCAGTCATTTTGCTTTTCTACCCTATTTCCAAGTGACAACAATATTGGAGGAGAGCTTTTTCAGGGTGTGATGAAGGGATAATGATGCTGTTATCTGATTGGTTTACAGATGCTTTTGTTTCCGCTGTCGCTATGACGACCGAAAAAGCTCTTTCACAACATTGAATCACATCAACGAGCTTGTTACGGTTGCTTGTGGGTAAAACAGATGAAAATGATGATGAATTTCCCTCGATTTTTTTGGAATATTGATTTTTTGGTGGAAAATCAAAGCTTTTGCTTTTGTTTTGTGTCTGTTGAGACGAAATGATTGAGAGCTTAATTTTTAACGAGGTCGAGAAAAATCAATGCTGATTCAGTGGCTAATTTCGATTGTTCAATGGAAATACCGGGCCTCAGGCTATTGACCTTTGATCCTTGGAGAAAATTTTTGTTTTTCCCATTAAAGAAGTTCTTCTCAACAAAACAATTCAAGGATTTTTACCTTTGGGCAATCAATCCATTTAATAATAAATTTCCCAACCTATGATACTAATTTCTAATTGGTAAAACACCGCATTAACTCATTGATATGTCCCAAAATTCAAACATAAATTTAAGAAAAAAGTGGAAATTTATAAAATCCTGATTTATTCAGATACTTAAATGAAAAATTATGGAAAACATTTTCGTTAAAATTAGCCAAATTTAGCCACTTTCGATATCAATCCTTGAAACTTACTGAAGATGAAATCCTCCTCTCCCCTGGGATCTAATAGAACTAATTAGTTGAACTAATTAGTAAAATTAGTTTCAAGTTAAAACTTGGATTATTCCAAATTACTTTTAAGACAATCTTCGAGTTCATTTTGGGAACTCCCTGGCCAAAAGTTAGAAAAAAATGATTGAATTGATTTTCCTTCGGATATCTCCCAGTTAGGCATATATAATAATTTTTCGACAAAAAATATTTCGTTAATTTGATACTCAACAAAAAATTTTCGGACTGCATTGAAGTGCAAACGTTGAACTTGTATTTGAAGGATTCTACCTGTTTAACCATACAATCCAGAGTTTCTCAAGGGTCTCATGGGTTTGTCCAATAGAATGGACCAACTTTCAATACATCCTAATATATATTTGGGAAAGTCTTAGGTGGTATATAGAACAAAACAAGTTGGAAACCACTGGTAGAATCTGACAAAATTTGGAGCCCGGATTTCTGGTGAATGTAACGTAAATAGCTCGTGAAGAACTTGCCAGGATTGCTTTTTTAGATTCTTGTTAAAACGTTAAGTAATTATGGAACCAAAGCTGGAAAATCGAAACCTATATATTTATATTTAATAAACCAGAAATCCTGAACAACAAAAAATCCAGAAATCCACGCTCCGACTCCGACTACGTACGACTCCAGCTCCTCATAATCCTTGATTAAACTCGAATATCATGAATCCTTAAAATTGCATTTACATTAAAGATACCACAAATAGTGATTTAGCCAAGATCCCGAATATTCGGCAGCACTTAGTAACTTTCCCGAGTGACAAATTTAACGCCATCATTAGGTGTGGTACTCAAAATGTAATTTACACATATTTTCTTGTTTAGAATTAAAAATTTGCATTCTAAATGTCAAAAAGGGGATTATATCATTGATTCTAAATTAAAACATGTTTAAAAATTTTATGTTTCAAAAAACGACATTACTTTCTGGTCCCCTTTGAGTAGAATGTATCTTTTTTTAAAGATTTGGTATGCGACCGAATACCAAATATTACAAAAAGTAGTCGAATTGTTACCGAATTTTCCTAGGATCTCTAATTTATATTCTCCTAACAATTTAAACTGGATCAAAAGTTAAACATTGATCCCGGAATCGAGGACCTCTAACGTATAAAATGAACCCTTTCTTACTAAAATTTAAACATTTTTGGGATCTCCTAAACCAAAGATTACATTTTTCTATATCTATCGCCATCTATTGACTTAATCGGATAAAAAACGGGATACTAAGTTGAAAATTTTCTTTTGTTTTCAACCAGGATTGCCACAATCTCTGGAATAAAAATTTTGGACCTAGCCTTGTTATTGTTATTAGAAACTGAAGAATTACTTAGAAGAAATTAGTTGGTGAAAGATCAAAGAAATGCACCAAGTTTTATCCTGATAATCCAGTAAGATGTTCCGGTGAATGTTAAGCGAAAAATGTTACAATCTATTCTTCTTAAGGATGCAACATTTGCTCATTAACACATCGAAATTTATGAATGATATATTGCCTTTTTTCGATGGTTAATTTATTTATATAAAACATTTTCTAAATAATAAAATACAATATCGTTAAAGTGTAAACTTCGTTAGTTTATAATCAGACAAATCTACACCTGTAACTGAGAAAGGTTCCAGTTTATATGTGAAGCTTTAGAGCTATGATATAATATCGTTCATAAAATGCTTTGAATTTCAACAATGATGTTAAAACATCGATATTTATGAACAATGAAAAAATCAATATATCATTTGCATCTCAAATTCCACTAGAATCCAGATCTCATAAAATCACAAATGTTTATGGACTTTGGTATTATTTATTAGTCGTTATTGGACACCGAAAAATCATTCATCATTCTAATAACTTATTACACATTCATGGTGATACTCAGGTAGTGGAGAACCAGATTTTTGCTATGCGTAGTAAAAATATAAACAATTCATGGACTTTGGTCCAAAGTTTTACGTTAAAAACAAATTATCTGAGCAATAAAAGATCATTCATAATTTCAATCGTATTTTATTCGTTTGCCTTCTCAACTACCATGGTGTCTATCCAAAGTACATTTACTAGATTCAAGTCCACTTTGGAAAGCTTTGCCTAAAGGAATATAGATTGAAAATTCAATTGCCACTCCATTTGGATGTCGAAAGGTCAGGAAAATCTGGAAAATCCATGTATCCTTTTTTATTTAAATAATAACCAATTCATGAAGAAAACAAAATTTCATAACTCTTCTCTCAGATTTTCTAAATTGAACAACCCGACTGATTGAAATTAAAATATGCCAAGTATGGATATAATCTGAAATCTATAGGGATCCAATTAGTTACCTTCCCGAAATGTTTTAGTGAAAAATTTTGAAAATTTAAAAGCAAATATTCTTCTAGACTCTCCTGGCTAAATTCTATTCTATTCTATTTGAATGTCGAAAGGTCAGGAAAATCTGGAAAATCCATATCCTCTTTTCTATAAACACTTATCAATTTATAAAGAAAATAAAAATTTTCAGAACTTTTCCCTAAAACTTTCTAGAATGAACAGTCCAACTGATTTAATTTAAACTGTGGAAATTATGGACATAATCCGGGACGTTAAAGGATCCTACTAATTGTAATCTCGAATCACTTGAGTGAAAAACCTTGAAAGTTAAAAAACAAGTTTTTTTTCTCTACTCCCCTGACTAAATTTTCGAAAGAATCTGTATTTTATTCTCAGTATCTACTAAAATGCCACTTATGGATACAATACTTTCAATGGGAAAAGACCTCCATTTAAAACTTAATCAAATTTTTTCAATGATTCAAAAAAATTGCGAAGCAATTTTTCTAGACCGACCCAACAAATTGGGGTTCAAAATCCAATGTTTTGCGTTGTTTTTTTTTTTAATTTCTTAAAAATCAAGGACAAAGTCGATTGCGGTGAATAAAATTAAGTCCATTAAGTACCACTAATTTAAAATTTTCCAAGTGGAATAAAATCAAATGAGATATTATCCCTCCCTTTGGTTAATTCAACTTGCCAGTTTGGTCAAAGATATGAAATTGAATGGAATGATTATAGAACTGGATTCTTAGAGAAGGTTTAGGATGATCCTTTATCAACTTTTGAGGTTTCTTTCATGACAAATTTTACAACTAAATCTACAAAATTTGTTCATCTTAAGATCTACCACTAATTTAAAATTTTCCAAGTGGAATAAAATCAAATGAGATATTATCCCTCCCTTTGGTCAATTCAACTTGCCAGTTTGGTCAAAGATATGAAATTGAATGGAACGATTATAGAATTGAGTTCTTAAGAGAAGATTTTGGGTGATCCTTAATCAACTATTGAGGTTTTTTTCATGAATTTTACCACTAAATCTACAAAATTTGTTTATCTTAAGATCTACCACAAATTTAAAATTTTCCAAGTGGAATAAAAATAAAATAAAATGAGATATTATCCTTCCCTTTGGCAGTTTGGCAGTTCAACTTGCCAGTTTGGTGAAAGATATGAAATTGAATGGAATGATTATAGAACTGGGTTCTTAGAGAAGGTTTTGGATGATTTTTGCTTTATCAACTGTTCAGGTCTGTTTCATGAAAAATTTTACAACTAAATCTACAAAATCTGTTCATCTTAAGATCTACCACTAATTTAAAATTTTCGAAGTGGAATATAATAAAGTTAGATACTATCCTTCCCTTTGATTAATTCAACTTGCCAGTTTGGTCAAAGATACGCAAATGATTGGAACGATTATAGAACTGGGTTCTTAAGATAAGGTTTTGGGTGATCCTTTATCAACTGTTGAGATTTCTTTCATGAATTTCACAACTAAATCTACAAAATTTGATCATCGTAAGATCTTTCCAGACATAAAATCTTTCCAGATCAATCTTAGAAAATGAAATTTTGAAGAGTTTCCAAGCACCCAATTAGAATTTCTCTTACTTTTCTCAACCAACCACTGACTATCTTGATTGACTTAAATGACTGCAACTCTTATCTTTCGCCTACTGTTACGATTGTTCTAATCCCAAAGAAATGACACACACATACTCTCATAAATCGTCTAAAAATCGTCATCATCTCGTCTCGCGACGTTGCACCCGACACACAAATTTACCACTCTGAATTGTCAACTTTACTGATACAATTTTCTATAACTTTCACTTCTCCTCTAGCAATAATTGTGGCCAAGAACAACACGCGTGTCCTAAACATATTTTACAATGCTTCTGCATTGACAGAAAGACAAACGCGAAACGTAACGGTTCGACCGACCTATTTACCTGAAATCTGTAAAAAAAAGAAAATTCTTTTGAATTTCTCATGGAAAATGTTTTATCTCATTGCAAATGAAGAGGTACAAATGCCCAGATGTACATGCGACTGATATCGGAGACCAAATGCGGGAGCGTCTAGTGGGATTTTCAGTGGTTATCATTCGGACCCTATTCGCTGGTTTCGCGTGAATGTGTAACGTGTGCATGATGAAACAAATTAATGATTTTTCTCGAGAAAAATTCGGCGCAAACCCCGCCTTTATGCTTTTTGAATGTTATGTAGTAGGCACACGTTGACAACGGGTAGATTAACGCTGTCTAGAGCTTCTAAACCAGTGTCCCCCAAAATGTTCTTTCACCTTCTCAACAAACCAATCCAGAAAACCTTGCCTTCTGGAATATAGCGCCAAAATTTTTAAAATTCCACCCCATTTGGATGTCGAGAGGTCAGGGAAATCTGGAAGATCAAAGTTGGACCAAATATCGACCAAATTTTGAAGAAAACTTTTGGAGCTTTTCTGAAAGCTTTCCAGCTTTTAAACAACCTAACTGAAATTTATGCGTTCTAATCCCAAAAAGTAAGCAACTAGGAAGAAAAAACAATCATTCAATCAGTCATCGGTTTGTGGATTAGCCATGCATAATTTTTTGTCGTTGAATCATAGATTTTCTTAATATGTAAAACCAATAGCATGTTATACATTAGAACAAAAGTTCAAAGAGATGTATTTTCCAGATATGTATTTCGATTGCCAAGCAATCTTTCTCAGTGATGATCAAAGAATTTTGATGTATGTTCCAAAACTACTTGATCACTACTGTAGAAGATTGCTTCGCAATTGAAATACGTATCTGGTTAGAACAAAAGTTCAAAGAGATGTATTTAAAGATGCATTTCCCAGATATGTATTTCGATTGATTAATTTAAAGATTGATTTTTTAAACTTTAAATTGAATTAACTGTGCTTTCTGTCAGTACAACTAAAAATATTTTTACAGATTATTTTCTAACTTTTAATTACCTTTCCAATGATATATAACTCACCTGTCTAGTGTAAAAATTTCTGTTTTCATCCCTAGGGAATACCTTCCCTTATTATTTTTTTGGAATGATAAGTAGCCTATAGTCTGTGGGAAGTTATGCTGTATCTTAATACTAAATTTCATCAAATTCAGTTTTTCCGTTTTTTAGTTAAATAGGGACACACAGACAGACAGACAGACAAAAATTTAAAAAAAGTTAAATTTGGAATAAGGGTCTCTTGAAACAAATATTTACTCTAAAATTGGGTTCAAAATCGAAATGTACAAACAGACGTAAGAATTTTATATATTAGTATAGATTATATCCATAATGTTTTTCCTTACTTTTCCGCTGTTTCTCAATAAAACTTTTGGATCTCTAGATCAGAATGGTTTTCCGAAAAGCCTTACGCTTTTTCCTTCAGCAAACCTACAAAAAACCTTCGTTTTCTTAAGACCAGTACAACTTTTCGATACCAAACGATTTAGTATCCGCAAACCATTGATTTCGAACCACTGTTTTTCCAGACAGGTAAAATCCACCTGCCCTCTGTTTAGGTGTATTACGCTATTATACATGTCGTACCATACGCCAGAGACTCGTTTTATGCGAGCATCAGGGTTATTGTGTTGTTGGGAAAATCAAGGGGGGTGTACTATGTACAATGCGCGGCACCGGAGGGTCACACACCCTGGGTAAATAATCGAGATGATGAGGGTAGAGTGAGGTGAGTGAGCGATGACGAACACTATTCCAATGTGTCAGGTGTTTTTTTTTTCTTCTTTTTCACCTCTTCACCCACTTTTTCACTCCATTTCTTTCTCTTCTTCATGTTCAGAGCTTTTGGCTCCGGTTCGTATGTATTTGTGGGGAACGAGCGTGTTTTATCCTTATAGATTTCATTGCTATGGCAACCACAACGAACACATACAAGTGCGATAATAGTCCTCGAGCAAAATGGACGATTCGGCGACGTAGGAGCGGGGGTGGCGGCCAGGACGGATTTTCTCTGCGAGGCAATGAAAGCTTGCGAGCTTTCGCTCGCTCAGACAAAGCTACCAACGCGAGACAAACCCCCGGGAAACCTCATAAGATTATTCATTGAGATTCCGACCAATCACAAACGAGATTTTCTACCAATGCCAACTTAATACCAAAGATTTATCTACAGACGAGCTTTTAAATCACTTTACTTTAATCAAAAGAAATCTCCATTTTCTATTCAATTTTGCAATCGAATTTCGAATGCATTCCTATCACAAGTGAAAACTATCATTTAATAAATTATTTATGAATCATTTCGAGAGAAAAAAAAAACACAAATTGTCCGTTTAAATTTATCGAATACCTCCACTTCCATAAATCGAGTTTAAAATACAAATAATTAAATTAATTTGATGTACGTTACTACGCACATATTAGCTCACGAAACTCTCTACTTTCAATGATTTCCACCAACAGACCAATATCATTCCTTTCAATTATTGAATTTTAAATAAAGGGTGCCTACTTATTACCCCACTAGTAATTAAATGTTATCATATCCATCAAAAAAAAAAATTATTAATCTAAAACCATCATATTTAATATTTATAAGCCATCTAATTCTCGGTTGTATTTCGGCCAAATTAATATTCTGCCAACAATTAACTATTGAGAAATGACCATAAAAATGCTCACTACTTTCTTGGTTGAGCTAAAAATTATAAATTCGACATATTTTTTTTGAGTTGAAACAATAATACCACCAAATGCTTAATTAGCGGTGCCACTGTGGAATTACAAATTCAGTGAATCGGAAGAGTTGCCAAAGTGCGTTAATGCCATGGAGGGTATGATGAAGAATTTGCAAAAAAAAAATGCCACGGTTATATTAAATTTACCGGAAAAGAAGTCGTTTTTAAACCAATAGCCATTTAATTGACATTTCTTAAAGTAGTACAAAAGACATTTAATGATTAGAGTCATTTATTAACTTAGTAAAAATCACAAAATATTTTTTAATCCGAGATCTATATTGAAATGAAAGAACCAAAAACCCAAAAGAATATAAATTCGGTATTGTATGCTTTTCAAATTTCACAGGATAACAACGCAAAGTTGCAACTAAAAACATTGTCAATGTTTATCTAAGTGCATTAGAAGTTCATTAATGCCAAATTAATTTTTTTAAGTTCAAATTCGATGTTTTTCATTTCTTAATTTGGAGGAGTTTGCTGGGTCGAAAAGTGGAGAATATATGTTCCAATTATTCAAAAATACATAATCTTATACTTCGCATATTAGGTGTACCGGAAAATAATATTGTTTTCAAACCATTAGTCATTTTAAAGGGGTTTAAAACAATTTACGATTAGAGTAATTTATCAATTTAGGAAAAATCACAAAATATTTTTTATTCCGAAATCTATATTGCAATGGTAGGACCAAAAACCCAAAAGAATATAAATTCGGTATTTTATGCTCTTCAAATTTCACAGGATAACAACGCAAAGTTGTAACTAAAAACATTGTCAATGTCTATCTAATTTTTTTAAGTTCAAATTCGATAATTTTCATTTTTCTATCTGGTACCAGAGAAAAATGACAAAAAATTTAACCAATAAAAAGTTAAGGGTGGAAATGGTACCAAATGAATGCCAGAAAGTCAAAGATCTGCCAAATAATTCAAATCAATCTTAATCGATCGACCAAATATCCAAAAATGTCCAAAAACTGTTAACAGATCAAATTCATTGTTGTAACACGGTAGTGGACCCCTTTGCAGAAAAAAAAGCCCTGAGAAATCTAATTTATTAAGAGGAAGGTGATTTTCCGTACCCGCTATAATTGTCCAAAGTTATTTCATCAGCTTTCTATTTATTTCAATCTTTGCTATCAAAATTGTCAGCTTAAGTGATGCTCAAAATGTAATTTTTGGGATATTTTCCTTGCTAATCAATTTTTACTAATATGGCATTAAAAATTTGTACACTAGATGTCAAAATTTTGATACTTTTGAGGCTGATCAAATCATTGATTTAAAAACAATAGTTGTAACAAAATTTTGTGTTTTGTTATAATGAAAAAACGACATTTTTTTTTCAGGCCCCTATTAATATGTTCAATGGTGGATACCAGATATCAGATACTCATCTTAGGTTTGTTTTGCGTGTTGGCTATATCACCAGTGATATTAGTTATTGATCCATTTTGTAAACATGTACTTGAGTGCCAGAGATTCTCTACTATAAATTCTTCCATATGAATATAAATTTTGAAGAAGAAATTTCTCCTGAAAAACTTAAAACTTTTCCAAATTTTTCTAAGCTAAAGCCTTAAGACAAAGAACCAAATTGAAATGGATTTTAGTGAAAAAATCTTTCTCTTCTACAGATGATTTTTTACTTCTGAAAATTTATGGGTGTGAGACGAATGCAGAGGCTTTTAGCAAAAGTCACGAAGTATTTAGGTGGAATAGTAAACGGCACACAATAGATATTCTATTCAGGTGATTATGTTTTCCTGCATCGTTGTTATGGCGACGCCAAAGCCCCCAGCGTCGTTGGGATTATAGATTGACGCCAGGCAGCTTTGTGTGCTGGGTGGGTTGTGGCGACGCTGACTGCCCCATCGGGATGGTCGACGTCGTCGTTTCATTCGTACAACATACAAAATGACGATGGCGTCGGATGGCGAACCCGGGGGCATGGGAAAACTCCAGAGCGTCGTCGTTCCTCCACCCTCCTCCACCTCGACAATCTAGTTTCCTCTCTCTCCATTTTCGGCATCGTCGTTTCGTATGATCCCAACGATGGAAAAGTCGGAAAACTCGAGGTGGAGTCTGGTCGGCGCGGTGGGTGCTATCTCCAAAATCGAATCTGGCCGTTTCGTCGTCCCCATCTCTTTGTGATGATTACGATTTTGTGCGCATGTCGGCTGCAGCATTATCCGCACGAACGTAAAGGGTGGAAAATTGCTTACACCACGCGATTTTCCTCTCCTCCATCATCATCATCCAATCTCTCCAAACCCTCACATTCAAAACTCCCATTTAGGTCAGGGATTCTTTTGGGAACCCTAAAACCGTCATACAAAAATTTTCCATCTTGACCAAAAGGCCAAACACCTCATTCACGTTTTGTTATCGCTTTTGACTTTTATCAAATTAATTCACCATTTTATTAGACCAATTATTGTACTTAATTTGCAGATAACATTTTTTTGCATTTATAACAATTAGGTGACAATAATCTAATTTAGGTAGCCATTCATCATTGTCAATTGTATACCAACAATTCAATTCTCCATATTTTTCGGCTTGTTGAAGGGAGAGGGGCTAGACATTTATCGCAAAACAATTAACCATCCATGTTAACAAAAATCAGTCATAAAACATAAGCTAATCTAATCTGAAAATTTCAAATTTTACGAACATATGACGCAAAAGCTCCCGAAGATAATTACAATGTGCTATTTTTAATCCACAAGAGTTTTTACTTTAATAACTAGTGAAGACCTCTTTAGAATCCATCTTAACAAAAAGTATTACGGATAGAAATCAACTACTTTAATTGCAACTACTTTAAACTTGTAATATGCATGGAATGAATGCGGATGGAGTGAGAGAGACTAACTCTAAGACTAACTTAATATATAAGAAACCAGAAGATAATCATTACTCTCTTTCAAAATCCACCAAATTTTGATTGGCAAGATAAACGAGATTAAAATTTAAAATTTTTATCCCTTTGAACTAAATCGACGCTTCATCCCTTAATAACTCAACTCTTGAAGAAATCCAAGAATATCACATAATTTTATTCATTTTCCAAATGCATCCCCTACTCAAACTACAATATTCCCTAGACAAACTTTCCGAGAACATTTTCATAGGTTTCACTGTGCTTTATGTTAAATACCGCGTTATATAATCGCACGGTGAAGGTATTCGTGCCACGAAAACCACTTTTCTCGGAAAACAGAAAATACTCTTCTTCGTCTTCTTCCCTCCGTATATTATATGACTAATACAGATTTTCTGTTAAATCGCTGCTGTTGTCGTTTTCATCAATATATGTTACAACCTATGTACATGGTCAAGATGTTTCCGAGAAATTTAATCAAAATGAAAATTAATATTGAATATAACTTTTCCAAGAATCTACAAACATGAACTATCATGAAGTGATAATCTTTTAGTGGCAATTATGTTGTTAACGAGTGCCAATATCGGATTACAATTGCGAATTTACGACTTCAATAGTATGATAGATTTATATAAACATTGATTGCAATTTATCTTTTCTATTTATTGTCTGCGTTTAATCAATTTGTTCTCTTAAGTAAGCAAGCTTATATATTACACCTCCTTCCCTTGAGAAGGGGCGGCAATAATTTAAAATTATCGAACCAAATTTGTTCGATTTTAAATAGAAGAAATTTAATAAAACTTTTTTCGTAAACAAAATAAAAATATTTTACATTTTTAAAACTCCGATTAACAACTCTTCTGTTCCATTTAATTTATTTAGAACAACTTTTCAACCATAGAAACACGTTTCTTACCTGCAGGTACCTATTATTCTTTATTATTTTCAATTAAAACTCTAAATCAATTTCCCTAAAATATGCTAATATACGTAGTATAAGTATAAGAAGTTACTCTAATCTTGCATGACCATATCATTTGCATGATGGGAAAAGTATCAAGATATCAAGGGTGCCTTAGGTACTAACTTAAGTCGAAACTATGTACATTTATTTCCTAAGGTACTTTAACTTATGGTGGTCCTTCATCTTGGCATTTTCTTCATAAATTGCAAGATTGGAATACCACCTTATCATTTGCCATAATTTTCACCAAAATATTGTATTTTTAGGGGAGAATATGTGCTAAAGCATTGTTTCCGAACCTGTGGTCCGCGGACCCCTGGGGGCCCGCGAGCCTATTTTTAGAGTCCGCGGTCCCATTTGAAAAAGTTTGTTTTTTAATTTAATGAAGGAATATTAAAATATAATATTGTCCGAGAATTGCACCTTTCTTTCACTCAGGGGTTCTTGGCATTATGCTTGATTTTTTGGGGGGTCCGCGGCTGAAAAAGTTTCGGAACCGCTGTACTAGAGTACATTAGACTCTAACGAACTTTATAATAATTGACATAATTTAAATAATATATTTCATATTGAAAAAAGTTTATGAACTAATTTAATTGCTTTTACCATTAACTATTTAAAGCTTTAATCTTCAAACTTAATGCACCACAAAATACTATGTTTTGAGGGGGAAAAGAGAAAGAAAATCTCAATACTTCAAGTAAATTGTTCCAATTACGAAAAGATCAATTCCAATGAGGATAGAGATAAGGTCATCAAAGTAACCTCGACCTATATTTGGTAAATATCTAAAGACTAAAGGCTTTCAACCTTAAAAGCTCACATCTAACGACTTATGTTTACATTTGAATGCTATCTTAATATAAGTAACTACCCGTGAAATATTCACAGCCAACTCTGATACAATAACTGATAAATGACAAAAACTATCTGCCAATTGAATGAAATCGAAACGACAGTTGTAACAAATGACAACAATCATTTAATTCTAGTTTGAAACAAAGAATATCATATCTGGTTTTCACTCACACTATGTGTTTATATACATTCTTTGTTCTGTCTTTTCCGACGTACATTATGTTGACACTAATAGGTAAATTTATGTCAGGAAGACAGAGAAGTAACTATTGTAAACATATAAATTTAAATGAAATTTTTATTTCATTCAATTGCCAATTTTCACCATTTATCAGTTCATATCAGTATTGGGCTGTGGATTTTCACGGGAAATTACTAGTACAACCATATAATCACCAATTATTAAAAGGCATAATCCAGTTTGATAAACTAATAAAAGTCTTTATTTTTTTGATAGAAAATGGGCCAAAATAATTGTTTTTTATTACTCACTCTTTTCTTTCGTATCATAACTCGTCAATCCAGGCTGGACCTGCTTTTTGTCGATTGAGGCACTAATTTGGGTTCTGAAACAAACAAAAATCTTAAACTTTTATTTCATTAGACTAGGATAAAGTTTCAATAGGAGTTCTCTTGGAAAAGCGATTTAAATGTAATATAACTGTCCATCTTTTGACCAGTGTTACTGGCATAATTTTCTACTAAAGATTGAAAATCCTTTCCATAAAGTTCTTCTTAATCTGAAGATTGCCCACAACAGTTCTTTTTTATTACATTTTCCTCATACTTCCCGATTCTGAATCGAGAATTCTAGATCTATGTACTTTTCAACAATGTTCTTCTGTGACAATAACTAAATTCTATATCTTGAACTTTGTATTCCATTCCAATTTTTAGACCTCTACTATCTTTACAAATCCACTACATAATATTTATGGATCCTATCCTAAGTCATAGAGACAAATCTCGGCAGATAACCTTTTGGATTATTATACATATATATTTCCAAGGAGGAATTTCCTTGAAAAAGCGATTCAAATTTAACATAACTATCCATCTTTTGGCCAATGTCACTGGCCTGATTTTCCACTAAAGATTGAAAATCCCTTCCATTAAGATTCTTCTTAATCTGAAAATTGCCCACAACAGTTCTTTTCTATTACATTATCCTTGAATTTCGATTCTCGTGAATCGAGAATTTTAGATATATGTATTTCTCAACAATTTTTCTTTTCTGGCAATTATTAAATTCTTTATCTTAAACTTTGTATTCCATTCCAATTTCTAGATCTCTAATATCTTTACAAATCCACTAGGTACATAATATTTAAGGATCTTATCCTAAGTCATAGAGACAAATCTCAATAGACAGCCCTTTGGATTCTTATATATATTTCTAAGGATTCCAGGATTGAGTATTATACTTACCCCTACCCTACCCCATTGAAGGGATCAGAAGATCAAATTCCAAAAAAAAAAATAATTAAATTTATACCAAATTTTCGTATAATACTTAAATTACTTCAGGAAAACTGACTAAATTTTTGGTTCCTGATTAAAGTTCATTTACAAGAAGCGTGGAATGCGGGAGAGGTATATTGAAATTCTTTAGTTATCATATAAATTTTATATTTAACAAAAACATGATTTATTGATTTACTTCTTAAGTTTTGAACCTTAATCCTATAACCTCTATGGCATTCTTTTTCTCGTCATTCGAAAACCGTAAACATTCTTATTTGTCGAAAATTTTATCTTATCAACCAAATTGGATTATACTGAAATGGAAGCAGAGTCTTAGAATATCAAGTATTTACGTTTTATTTGGGTAAAAAAAGTACTTTTGAAAAAAGACAATAAGAATTTTCATTCTAGTAAAACTTTTCAACAATTAATAGGTAAATAGACATTGTTGGGTTTATAACTTTACATGTGAAATCGGTCAAGTGCATTAGAGCAAAACATAATGTCACTGTTTCACAAATTCGACTAATGTACATCTTTGGACCAAACTTTGTCCAGCAATAAACAATTAGCGGAAAAAAAAACCTTTTAATTTTAAGCATTTGTATAATCTGTAACAATTAAGCAAATACCTACGCCATAACATTGAAAATATCCTAGTCGGAAAACATCACATTTACAGGGCTTAATAAAAATAATCTTTTCCCCAAAATTAAGAAAAACCTCCTTATTAACCTTGCTCATTTATTGTTATATTATTTTATTGTTCGGAAAAAAGTGTTCTGAAAATAAGTCGTAAACATATTTTTCTCGTCACATGTTCAATGTATGCTTTTTTTGATAATTCAGTAGTTTAATAGGGCAATTGTAATTTTCCTTTGACAAAAATAGGAAGTAAAAAGTGTTGATAAACTTGAATTTTAAAGACGTAGTTTCAACAATCACTGTTTTCGACATGGAAAAAAAATTTCAATGAAGCTCTACAGAAGTTGGTTTCCTTGAAACGTTATTAGTAGGTATATGTTCCCAAGAAAAGATTAATTTTCTTCTTAAATCTTAATCTTATTGATATATACGTTTTACGTAAATATTTTTAATGTTATTGTTTAAAGAATATATATAAGCATACGCTTACGCCTCGAGTCTTAAAGATTTTATTGACAATATTTCAAAAGATAAAGACAAAATGTCTCAAGGTCTTTTGTCTTAGGTATGCGAAAATATTTCTTGAAAATTTCACTGATCAATATCAGTGATTATTCCATATCGATATAAATAGACAAGACTAAAGATTTGTCTTTCATAGGGATCATACAATTAAATATTTTTAATCCTTAATATATATTTTTATACCACCAGAAAGTAGTGATTTTCAATTGTAAATTAGAGTGTTTTTTTCGATATTAAGCCAAAATTAGATGAAAAAATTAACATTTCAAACCAAAAAACAACAGTGTTTTTATGGCATAAAAACCAAAAACTTGGTTATTTTAATTTTTCACTTAAATTTTGAAGATATGTGAAAAAAATGTTCATACAAAAGTTGTAGATCTTTTTATTACCTACAACTTTGCTACTTAACTTAATTCTATAGGACTTATAGTTTTTTCGGAAATTGTGATAAACCGTTTTTTACCCTTAAAAACCCACCCCCTTTCATTTCCCTTTGATTTCTGTCATATGCTCCTCCTTTTCCAATTGATTTCATTCTACTATTTTTTTTTGGTCTAAAAAATTATCGATTCTCTATAATAAGACACCTGTTAATATTTAAGTTCGTACGATAAGCTTTAAGAGATGGCCCCTCATATTTTCCATAAGAAAAATCCTGCGTTGTTATTATAATACGGGATTATTTGTCACAAGTGGAATAATACCGGGAATGAATTTAGTGGGAATAATCTCGACTTTTGTAAATTCAATAAAAACATTTTTTTCAGGTAAGCGAAGTTGCGGGTATTAAAAAGTTGGCACCGGAATACTTTAGTCCAGATAATCTATTTATACCTATAAAATATATCTGCAACTGAAAAAAATTACCATACTACATGTTATTGGTGGTATTAAGTATTTACAATAACAAAAATATGAATTGATTATTGGGATTCATTGAAATATGATAATAAACTCGTTTTGCACCGCAGGTAGTATACTAATCTACACACATTCATACTATGCAACGAAAATCGAAAGTATACTAAAATGCATTAGATGCAGGAAAATGAAATTAAGGTTACATGCATTATTCATTGCAATCTTTATTAACATTCTTTCAAAAAAAAAAAAAAAATATTAATAATCCTTGTCCCAACCTCAAATTTCAGAATAAATCTCAATATTTACCTAAATTAGATTTTTATATCATTTTTTTTTTTGGGTAAATCCAATTTATAGCACGTGCATCTACCTTGAGATGATTTCACTTGAAACATTTCCATAGAGAAACGCGGAACACAAAACTATTAATTTTATAATAAACATTTAACAATTTAAATAATTTTTTTCATAGATTTACATTGAAACATTTATTTTTTACACACAAAAAAAAATCACTAAAATGCACCACACTAAAAATCGATAACATTTGACACATCGGCCATATTGACATCTATTCAATTCTAATCGAATTTTTGTAATTAAAATTCGGAACTGTAATTAGAAGGTCATTTATTATCAATTAACTGCGGAAGTGTATTACAGTGTGGAGAACAAACATGTACCATTCAATTCTAATCGATTTTAACATAGAACTGCAAAAATGTGGTTTTTTTGAAATTTCAAATGTTTGATTGTTTGAATTGAAAAAAAAAAGTATTGTTTTAAGTTTAAATGTTTGGGTAAAAAGGGGAATGAAAATTAATTTCATTTTAATTAAAAAAAAGAATATTGATATTCTTCCCGGGTTTGGCTGGAAAAATAAACCGCAAAATACCGAAAATCATTGAAAAAATTCCCTTTGTCACGAACAAAGAAATTGAATTTTAATCAAAACTGAAAACAATGAGAGCAATTCTTCGCCCCGCTAACCAGACAGATGGAAGTTCTTGCTTCTTTCTTTCAATTCTATATAAAATTTCAAGATTACCGGTAACCATCATCAAGATATTTGAGGAGGAGGTGAAGAGATTAATGTTTACAATCACAAAATTCAAATTTACATTTGTTGCGGGCCGAGGTGTACAGAGTGTGGTAACTAACAACGTCTTGTTGCCCATCATTTAATTTAAAATTACTCTTACTCACCTGGTTTGGTTGGTAATAAATGAGAGACAAACAAGACAAAGGTTCATTGACTAATCATCGTGATTGCCATCATTATGATCATCTTTTCTCAACGAAAATGTCCACGGGACGATCGGCGGGGACGGCAATGTTAATTCGAGAAAATATTGTCCTCTAAATATTTAAACGTAGATGATTGTAAGAAATTAATTTCTTTCTTAGCATGGGGACACATATTTAATACTGTGGTTGTTATCATAATCGTTGCTTACATGGAAATTCAAGAAAAATAATGAGTGACCATTTAATTTTTATGCTTCTTGAAATGCGCCATAATCTGAAACAATATATTACGTATCACGTAGAAAAAAAAATATGAGAAATTTAAGGATTTAAAAGAAATAATTTGGAACCACAAATCTTACGATGAATCATCGATAGATTCAACAGAAAATTATTGACTTTTAAAATTTACCTCTGATTCAATTCAATTAAGATTCAAGACAATCACCAAACAATTTGGTCAAAAGTTTGCCGAAGATTTCTTCAAAAGGATATAAAAAAGATTTATATTTTTGATGTTGATATTCACTTCGTGCATCCATAAAATTTATAAGAAAAATTGATCAAATTTAATCATCGTGTTTTAAAGTTGCAATGAATCCAATTCAGTGACCCAGTGTTTCCCAATGGGTGGTATACGAAGCTTGAAAAAATTTGGCGAGAGTCACCCAAATTTTGGTATGAGTAATCCAAATAACAGTGGTCCTAAAATGGGTAATTTGTATTTATTTCTTTGCAAGAAATATTCTAAGTTTCAGTGATTATTGTAAAGGATATTTAGATGTTAAAATTTGGGAAATACTTTCATAATTTCCATCAAATCTAAGGTTTCAATCCTGCAAAGAATTTCATCAATTTTATCATTCTAATGGATCTCAATTTTAGCCAGGAACTTATTGAAGGTAATAATATGAAACTTTAGAGTTTTAGTGTTTGATTTCTTCAATAAGAAAATTCAGGAACCCTCATAAATTCAGGGTTTAAACCCTTCAAAGATTCAAAAACTTTTTCATACTAAAACTTTATTCTTTGAGTCGTATAACTTGAATTATTGATTCAAATGAAAAAAAAAATGTTATGCAATCATTCGATTGCATGATTCTTATCGATTTCTCTTCGGAGATGCTGCGATCTCTCTTATAATTACACATAAAAGGATGTCTAATTAAAAAAAAAGTTAAATATTACTCATCAATTAGTAGCCAATAATTATTCAATACATTTTCTTTCGCTATTTGTTTTTGCATTTTCCCATTGTTGCCATATTTATGTGAAAACAACATTGAATGCACGTGAGTTTATTTCATTGCGTAAAGGTCAACTTAATCTTTGTTATATGACAAAATTTAAATGAAAATTAAAAGTTTTTCTTTGCAGAATTGAATAAAATCCACGTAGAACTTCACGTTTCTCAGAATCATCGACGATGATCAAATCAAGATGTTTCTAATACATTTATTGCCAATACATGTTGATTGACCTTTGTACGTGACTGGAAATATTCATGAAAAACTCCCAAGATTGAATAATATACCTCTAAGTCTTCATGCCATCTATAATCCATGCACATTATGGAAAGAATTATTTTTCTTTGAAATTTATAAACGTTGCCATTAAAAATGTGTTTCAATAACCAACATTTTTTGCATTCAACCTAGTTGTATCCGGTAAAATGCACTATTTATTTTTTTTTAATGATTTTCTTTTGCCGTTCAAGGACACGAAATTAATGGTTGGGATAGATAGAATATATATGTAGTGATCTCACCCTTGAGTTCCACTGATAAAGGCACACAAGGTTACCTTAAAGTTGATTATTAAATTTTATGACTTAAATAGGCTTTAAAAATATTTGGATCATTAAAAATTTACGTTTTCATTGATATAAAACGTATGACAGTTTAATATGCGTGTTAATTTAAAAAAATATAAACAAATTAAGCAACTTGAAAGTCATTTCATCAAAATTTTTGATCAATGGATTTATAATTTACACAAAAAAATCATTTTTACCGACCAAAAACCCGATTTCAACGCACTTTCAAGTCGATTTACGGAAATCATAAAGCTCACACAACTGGCGCCATCTGTTGATCAATTTTGAAACTCCCATACTGATTATCGAGCTTTTGGGTAGAACTGTTCTATTTAAAGCGATTCCCAATGATTATTGTTGGTTTTTTATTGAAATATTTGCTTGAAAATTGTTTGAAATGATTTAAGGTATATAATTTTCCAAATTTGGAAAAGTTTTTCATTAGCATTACCTGATTTATTTAATTTATTTCCCTGGTCTTCCGCCCACACCAATTGGTTATAAAAGATTGAAAAATGATTTTTTTTCATAGAATTTCTTCATTGTTTCCTTGGCATACGTTGAAAAATTGAAAAATTCAACTTTTATTAATTACGTCAATTGTTATTTGTTTATAATTCTTGGGGTTGAATCATGAAAGATGTAAACTTTAATAAGGGTGATCTAATATGGATAAAGCCATTAGTGAAACAGAAACAAATGTGGGAGTTTTAATATTCAAAAAAAAAAAAACAAACGCAGGTTTAATCCCACACGTGATCAATCTTTTCGATCCGTTTGTGAAAAAAATTCAGCTGCCAAATCAATCCAATTGATGTCCCTGTTTACTAAACAAACGAGTGGCGTTTCCATGTGAACGATAACAAAATACATAAGTCACCACCTTACCACAACCCCCAATGGATCATATCATAAAACACCTACGATTCATACAAATGATAAAATTATAATGGTCACAAATGATACCTCGCAGCACCACCGCGCGGGGGTTGCCGGGGGGGGGGTATTTTTAAGTCATTTTCCCTGTTTTTTTTCCCCAACATTATAATGCAACGAGACAGTGTGATTGCCTGACAATATTAACGGTCACATCATCACCCCGAGTTACCATGGGAAAGGAAAACAACAAAATATCCACCCTCAACCCCTAACGCTTTACTACTTCCCCCTTTCGAAACAATCGCACATCACCCAACCAGATAACTCCAACTAATCATTATCGAGAATTTTTCATATCTAAATCTATAATTTCACACTAAATTAAAGCCAATTTTCTTAATTACATTAAATAATAAATCATTCAACTCAAATAAATCAATGGACGTTTTTTCACCAACAAATTTAAGAAAACTTTAATTATCACCACTCATTCTTTCTATACAATTAAGAAAAAAAAAGAAAAGAAAAACGGAAAACCTGTACACTGGAAAATCATCAGATATTTTTCGTGGCAACTGATGTAAGATCATCGGTTATGGAAAAGTAAACAAGAAAAACTTTCTCGTTGTAATTATATTTAGATGATGATTGAGAGAATATAATATTTTATGCTATGATTTTTCTGTAAAAAATTCGAAATAGAGTAATTAAAATATTTAAAAAAATTGTAATATTTCAGCATATATGTATTATTATAACAGATGCAGACCTCTTTCAGTGATTATTTAATTGGAAAGTCGATTATTTAAATGAGGAAGATTGAAAGTCGATGAACATTATGTAAAAGATTTGGTTTCTTGCATGACAAAATGTCCATGTAAGCTTACCGACGAGGAAAAGGGAACTTATAATTAAATTTCTAAACGTTCATTGCTGTTTTCCACCGAAAAATCCAACAAAGAAATCGATTGAGAAATGAATTTTTCTTTCGCAAATTTAGAGTTTGATATTTGAATTTTTCAGATGAATCCAAAAAATTTAGACTAGCATGGTCTTCTTCTAAAATATTATAATAAATAAAATAATTAAAGATTTTTCTCAAGAGAATTCTTCAATGGCAAAACAATTTCAAGAAAATCATCCACTTATGTAGAATTTTCATTGAAAATTACAGTAAATAAGGTAAAAAAAGTATCTTAAGACTATTTGATTGATTTTTTTTTCAAAACATCCCCAGAAAAGGGGAGTAATTCAATTGAAACATTATGTTTTAATAGACACAATTATTTGATCCTTTTTTGCTTAAAAAAGTCTTAAGTTTTGTCGAAACTCAATAGTTTACACCCAATTTTTCGATAAGGGACGATTTTTGAGGTTTTTAACCCCCCTTAGAAGGCAATTCTTGAATTTGGATCTTTGGAAAAAATCATCAAAATATTTCAAAAATAATTCGAACTTATAGAAAGTTGTCGAAGTTATAATAGGAGGGGGGGATTAGACAGAATTAAGCAGACAACGGGAAGGGGTTGAAAATTTCGATAAAAGTTTGTTATGGATAATTCCTTGTAGCCCTCAAAATAATCATCTAAAACCTCTACCCATTTCTAAGGTATTCTATGATTTTACGATAATTCTGCTTGTAGTTTAGTCGGAGTTTCCACCCCCTCCCCCTATGAATATTTAGAAGATTCTGCCCAAACTAAGGTTTTCGTTCTTTGGAAATTTTTTCCATTTCACTTGGTTTTTCTCAGAATCCCATTCTTCTCCATTATTCCAGATACCATATTCATGGAATAAGAAGACTGAAAAGCAAGTAATCCCAAATATTAAAACCTTCCTGGTTTTAGAATCGAACTAGAAGTTCTCCTAAGGGAGCTAGTCCAAAAAAAAACCTCTTAACGATGATTTTACTTGTAATTTAATCGAAATTTCCAATTCCCATCCCTCATTTCCCGAAATTCACACCTTTTGAGATATAATCTGATTTTTTCACGGTTTTTACCAATGGATATTTTGAAAATTCAACTCAAACTAAGATTTTTGTTCTATGGATTTTTTTCTCATTCCACTCGCTTTTCTTAGAATCCCATTCTTCCCCATGATTCCAAATACCATTTTCATGGCGAAAAAAGCTTCACAATTAATTCATCTCAAAACTTAAAACCCTGCTAGTTTTAGAATCAAACTAAAAGCTCTTCTAAGTGAAAAAGTCAAAAAAAATTATGGAATGGAAGAAAATGATCTTTATTGATCTATTTAATGTCCAATTTCTGACCTGGAGTAGATTTAATTTTATGTAATTTGATTCCAGCTGCCAAACAAAAGTTTTGAAATTCAGGAGATCATCCAAATATCAAGGAATTTTAATAGAAAATCAATTTTCTTCATACTTAAAGAATGTACCATTTGGTAGAATAACTGCAGGTTTCAGTGGACCTAAAGAAAGGAAATATGTTCCCTACGATAGACTATTTTTTCCCCATTATGAATTGATCCATTAAATTAGAAAATCATTAATCAAAATCAGTGGCAATGCCAACAGAAATTTGTTCTATCTAAGATTTAAATTTGATGTTTGATTAATACTGAAGAAAAATATTAAATTTGGTCTCAATAGATTGATGAATTGATATATCCAATAAGGTATTCCTGATACCCTAACCGAATAAATGGAAAATCCTAGTTAGAAACTAAATAATTGTTTACAGTTTTCCCCGATTAAATTTGATGTGGAACCAAAGGGGGAAATCTTAGCTGGAAAAGAAAAAATTATCAGTTTTTCCCTATTGGATCTAACCAAGAAGATTCAAGAATTCCTGTATTAAATCTTGAATTAAAATGACCTAAATGGGATCTCGGGAATTGTCTCATTAGGACACAACTAGAATTTAACTTGTGTATTTTCAAGTTGGGATCGATTTTGGAATTCCTGTTTGGGATAATTTGAAAATTAATAATTTCTATATTTTCGGGCGTTCCAAAAGTCTTTGGTGCATTCAGCAAAGGAGGGAAAGTGGGGCAATTTTTTACCATAAAATGCCAATTTTTTTCACTTTAGAAAGTATCATACTCGATAAGAAGATGCTCAAATAACTCAGGAAAACTCAGGAAAGATTTTTTATATGTTATCCAAGTAAAATTTTAATTTTATCCTCCTTGTAACTATTGTAAGTATCCCTGATACCTGAACCGAATAAATGGAAAATCCTAATTAGAAACTAAATAACTATTTACAGTTTTCCTCAATTAGATTTGATGTGGAGCCAAAAGGGAAAACCTTAGTCCAAAAATAAAAATTAAAAATAAGTTTTTTCCTATTGAATCTAACCGAGAAGACTCAGGAATTCCTGTATTAGATCCCGGATTAAAATGGTCTTAATGGGATCTCCGGAATTGTCTCATTAGGACACAACTAGGATTTAACTTGTGTTTTCTCAAGTTGGGATCGATTTTTGGAATTCCCATTTGGGACAATTTGAAAATTAATAGTCTGATACACCAACGATTTACTATTTATATATTTTCGGGGGTTCCAAAAGTTTTTGGTGTATCCAGCAAACAAGGGAAAGTGGGGCAATTTTTTACCATAAACTGCCATTTTTTTTCACTTTTGAAAGTATCAGACTTTATGATAAGATGCTCCATTAACTCAGGAAAACTCGGGAAAGATTTTTTATATGTTATCCAAGTCAAATTTTAATTCTGTCCTCCCTGTAACCCGGAAAATTGCTGAGTATTGTGGACTTAGTTCTAACGAGATTTATCTTGGAAATGAAACTAATCATTTGGAAAACAATGTTTTACAGCAAAATAAACATTTAAGTTTTGATGAAATTTTCCCCGGAAAATCGTGGCTCTCTCCACAGAACATGCATTGTTACGTGAGTCCATTTTCTTCATCCATCTTGCATGTACCATCTTGTGTGTGTTACAAACGGTTTTTACTCTCAACAAATCAGTCCCTCGTCCCACACCGCTGTGCCGTCCCGCCAGTCTTGGCCAAGAATATTATAATAGGTTCACCGTGTATGAATTATTGTTAATATTATCATTATTAAAAATAAGATATTTTTCTTTTCTCCGTCCCGATGAGGATGTTGTCATCCGTGAAAAACAGTCACGCGATATATAATACGAAACGGTCAACATTTACCGTCCGTCTGGCCAGCAATGGCCATCACTATGTCATTTGTTGTCCCAACCTGATGAGTGATCGTTAACAATCGAACGGACTGTATATATTATTACTTGAAATTCACAAAGTTTCTCTCCACAGAGTTTGATTTGATTCTGTTTGGAATCGATCATTTCGAAAATGCCACACCACTTTCAAACGTAGATATAGCACGCATTTCAAACCGCCATTGCCCATCAGTCGAATTTCAATTGGATATCTTCAGCCACCAAGCACACAACATTCGACTGATGAAATATATTTCTTTTTTTTTTCGTTGGAAATTTATGAAGCCGAACGAATCATTCCAAATGTGTGCAACTTTCACAAATAATCATATTTTAATACAAATAAATCTCAAATATTTCTATTTCATTAATATAAATATGCTTCACGTAATTAAAACAACGGAATTAATTTCCAATTCTCGCACATATTGATTCCAAGATTGGATAATTACGTCGTTATGCTTGCCGGCGCGTTTTTCCCGAAAAACTATACAGCCTCTTGTATGTTTTTTTTTTTCCATGAAAAAAAAAGAAAGTCGTCTTAATTTAAGCCATTTATTTGTATTTATTAATTCACGACAATCTCTGACTTAATTTCATACCAAATGTCATAATTAACGGTAATTACTATAATTAAATTATGACAATAAAAAACCGGCGACTATGAAATTATTTTCAAGTTTCTACAATCACTTCTTTGGGATATATGCGTTTCTGCTTTTGTAAAACGGCAAGACAATGGGTTTCTATGTCATTTTAAGCCCTGATTTGTTTGCATGATTAGACGATATCACCCCCTTTGAGAGCCATTAAGGGTGTTTTTCCTCTATTTTGATTTGGGATTTTAGAATAGCAAAATTGTTGGAAAAGTCGGTTTTATCTCCAAAAATTTAAAAAAATTCACGGACTTTTATTGGAAATGATTGTCTTGTTTGTTTATGTAAACGATATCGCCCCTTTTGTAGACCATTTGAAGCTATTCTGCCTTAAAAGAATGTCTTTTTTTAAATTTTTTTTTGGGTTTTTCAATGCTGGAAAAATCGGTTTTATCTCCAAAAATTTAAAAAAATTCACGGACTTTTATTGGAAATGATTGTCTTGTTTGCTTATGTAAACGATATCGCCCCTTTTGTAGACCATTTAAAGCATTTTTCTGCTTTAAAAGAATGTATTTTTTTTACATTTTTTTGCGGTTTTCAAATACAAATTGGCCTGAAAGTCGTTTGAAAGTCACTAAATTTTTTCTAGTAATTTTTTTTAAAAATATTTTTAAACTAAAAACTAATACATCTTTTAAATATCTTCCCTTTTCCACAGCTCTTTCCACGACATTCCTTATTACAAATCTTAACGTCTTTGGTCTGAAATAGCATTTCGAAAAAGGGCAATTTTTTTGGGAACCACCCAATCGATTTTGATGAAATTTTTTGCATTTTATTAGCCATATTATATTTAAGACACTGATCAAAATTTTAAATAATCCACCGTGCCTGAAAGTGGGAGAAGGACGAAGAAAACTACATAAAAATGGACCGTTTTGGTATCCAAAACTTGCCATTTCAAAATTGTAGAAATTTATTCCAATTTTTCTAGTTTAGTACTGAAAAGTAACCATTTCTAGTTTAGTACTGAGAAGTAACCATTTCTAGTTTAGTACTGAGAAGTAACCATAATTAATAAAATGGTTTAAATTTTATTAAAATCCAGCAAGTGGTTTCCTAGAAAAGTGGTCCATTATTTTGGTTTTTTTCTTCTGGCACCATCTATTAACGTTTGGAAAAATGTGAAAAAAATATGTTTTGATAATTCAAATTTTATGACAAGATATGCAAAAAAATTCTTGAGGTTTAGTTAATAGGCATCGAGAAAAAAATATTGAAATTCTGGATTTTTGGTCTTGTATAATGCATTATTTGAAGTACCAGTAAAAGCACTTAAAGCTTTAATATCATACTCCAATTTCATGCATATTTGATTTCCCTTTTTTTTCCTATTACCAATTTTAAAACTATAATCTTAAATTACACAAAATACAAACAATAAGTGTACAAATAAAATTTGTAATTTTTTTCAATTTTCAATCCCCGTTTTATCCCATCCCCTTTGATTTGTCAAAGTTTAAATTGTGGATACAATTATCGATATGTGTCATAGACGTTTAAATGAGATAACGATTGAAATTTAGTATGCAATATTTATATTTATTTGATGATTAATTTGAGAAGAATTGATGACAAAAAAATGTTAAAACTTTATACGTATAAAGTGATGGATATTGGAGTTTGGTTTGATCTTGTAGACAAAAGACTTTTCAGACGTTTATCTGAAGCCAAGATAAATACATCATATATATATATATATATATAGAACATTGTTACAATAAGTATAAAACGATTATAAAAATATTGTCTAAAAACTCTCAAGTCAAGGCCCAACGTAAACAAATAAAAATTGATATCATTGTTTGAGTTTTGAAACGATTGGACTGATCGTTGATGACATAAGTGTGAACAAATAATATAATAATTATATTTTATTAATTCTTAATTCAATCTTTATTTTATTAAAGATAAGGCGAGAGGTCTTTTTGTCTGATTTATTGATTTATCTTTTTGTTACCAATCGATTATTATTTGTTGCACTTGTATTTACAATATAATACTAATATGTGTACAATGTCTCAGGGGATTTCATCCCCTTCTCTGCCACTAAATTAGTAGGATATAGGGAGAATTAAAACATATATTGATATCGCTTTTCTAGAATTATCTCGACAAAACAAACATAAAATAATTTCAATAAAAACGCTGATATCGCCGAATTTAATCACAAAAATTGACGCCAATTTCCAAATCAAACTTCTCCTTTCTTTGCATTTTGATAATAAACAAAAAAAAAATTAAATAAAATAAACCATTCCTCTTCATCGACATTCTCTGTACGAATTGCACAAGTGTTGGTTTTTCTACACAAAAATCCAAATTATGAAATTGATTTCCAATGTGCAGCCTTCCACTGTTCTAATACAATAATTGTATCTGATTTTATTGCTATTATATTAATATATATATGAAAATAACTTAATTAGCATTTAAAGTGAATTGAATCATAATTAAATCAACAATAATTAGCAAACGATTGTTGCAATCGAGAATTGTAGTTTTGACGTAATTATCTGCGGGTTTCAATTGTTGTTGAAAATATGAATCGATTTGGAAATCGAGAAAAGAGAATCGATTGTGATCTATGATAATTTTGGAACGATTTCGTCTGAAATTGGTATAAATTATTTTTTGATTTTTTTGGTTATTTTATTTTAATTAATCTCATTGATTTAGATCTGTAATTCTTAATCTGGGTTCGATCGAATCAACCTCTGCTTAACTATGATTTTATAATCAAAATAAGATTTTTTAGCTGACTGAACAATTATACTGTGTATACAATATATAGAATATATTGCGGTCCAATTTATGTAGTATAATTCAATATAATAATTTATAAAAATCATACCAAGAACATTCGACTGATTCAAAAAAATTATGAATTTTTTTCTTAATAATATCGAAAATATTGTTGGGAATGACAAAGATAAAATCCTGTGAAAGTTTAAGCTCTTAATATTAATATTAAGAGGTGCCGCATCGCAAATTTCGATTTTCCATTTTAAATAACATGGGAACAATATTCTCTTGTACTTTGGAATTTTATAGCTCACGTTGGTGACAATATTTTGGAATGGCCAAGGTATATTCTTGTAGAAAATTGAACGATCTACAAAAAAAGTGGTCCTACAAGTTTTTAATATATTTATTCCTTGAAAATTTATTCAAAGTTGAACTAAAGAGAAATTTTAATATTTTTTCAATTTTTTGACGCAACCATCAATTTTATGAGAAAATTTTATAGGAAATTTTTTGTAGAGCTTTTTTTTTTCTATAACTTATCTATATAAAAGTTTTTGATATTTTTCACAGGTCCTATGTTATTGGCTTTAAACAAAAAATTCCCTGAATTATTATATTTTTTGTATTTTATTTAAATAACTTAGGACCTGTGAAAAATTTCAAACACTTTTATAAAGATAAGTTATAGAAAAAAAAGTGCTCTACAAAAAATGTCCTATAAAATTTTCTCCTAAAATTGATAGTTGCGTCAAAAAATTGAAAAAATATTAAAATTTCTCTTTAGTTCAACTTTGACCTCGAATAACTTTTGAAGGATTAAATATATCAAAAACTTGATGAGAGACCTGTTTTGTCGATCGTTCAATTTTCTACAAGAATATACCTTGGTCATTCCGAAATATTGTCACCAACGTGAGCTATAAAATTCCAAAGTGCAAGAGAATATTGTTGCCATATTATTTAAATGGAAAATCGAAATTTGCGATGCGGCACCTCTTAATATTAATATTAAGAGCTTAAACTTTCACAGGATTTTTTTTTGTCATTCCCAACAATATTTTCGATATAAGTAAGAAAAAAAAATCATCATTTTTTTTTGAATCAGTCTAATGTTCATGGTATGATTTTTATATATTATGATATTAAATTATACTACATAAATTGGACCGATATATTGTATACACAACATGATTTTATAAAGCTATGTTTGAATTTTTAAAAATCATATTTTATTTTTCCAATTACGAAGGGTTTGGTGAATGATCCTGTAAAATTTTTGAGGATTAATGCCTCTAAAAAGATTAAGAACCACCGATTAAGATGAAGGATTCTGAAATTATCCTCATAATTATTTATTGTAGAGCATAAGTAAGAATATAATCCTATCTTACCCCTTTTTCTAACTATTGTTTTTCGAAGATTTTCATCGACGTTTCGTTATCTTCGAGGAACTTTTATAGGCTTATTTGTAAAAAGCTCTTCAAAGTTTAAAGCCTACAACACTTAATTTTTAGTTAAATCAAAAAAAAAAAAATTTGGGTAATAAATTCGCGTGATAAACGCCAAGATATAAGCCAGACTAAAAAACCGTTGATATTGAAATACATCTGGAAAATGCCAGAGGTACGTTTTTGAAGGGTTTTGATATGAATAACATATAAGATAAACATTTCACCTGCCTTTCAACAGAGAAAAAAAATATGTAGATACCTAAAAATTATTCAATCGCTTTATTCTACTTATCATATCAAACAAAACAAGGGTACACGAAATCGTTGGAAATCTAACAGAAAACGTTCAACTGGATCAATTTTTACATGTTTACCCTATATATATATATATATATATATATATATTTTTTAATTTTCGTCTCCCCCAACTTTGAAATAAATTATATGCCAACATCTGTCCGATATCTTTATTTAATTTTGATTTCGTGACAAACTAAAAATTTGCCTCCAACTGTATTGGAAAGGGGTTGTTATAGTGCATATGATTATTAAAAATGTGCAACAATGCTTTTAATCGAAAAATTCGATTCTATACGGAAATCAATGAGCTTTTTTAAAAGTTCAAATCATTAAACTTTTATAAAATGGAAAGCTTTTAAATTGCCTGTGATTACATAGACCGCACACAAAATTTTAGTAAAATGCTCAATCTCAAATTAGTTTTAAAATAATATTTCATATTAATCATTCGTTCATATTTTCCTTTATCAATCAGCCAAAGTTTGACTCATCCAATTTATCATTGGCAACGAATGCAATTTTTCTTGAGGACAAAAACGCAATTAAAACCACCATGAAAAATGATTTTTTTTTCCCTCCCCCCACATTAAATTTTTATCAATAGTTTATTATTTTTTTTTCGTTGAAATTTTTCGAAACTTATAATCTAAATGTTCATAAAAGATTACGAAGTAATTTCTGTCCTCGTTCTTAATATTTTCCTTTTGAGATAATTGCTGACCGAGTTTGTACTATTAAATGTACACTAAACTAATTTCATTTTTTTTTTATGTAAAGGATTATAAATACGTGAAGATTAGAGAAAAATCAATCGAGAATCGATAATTTGTGTAACATTTTTCCACTCCCATGGCAAGAGATTTTATCAGTTGCCAAAAAAAAAAAAATTATTTAAACACTAAGTAGATAGCATTACGCTCATTTTCCATGAACATCATTGTAAGCCCTGAGTCTTTATCTCTCTCGTTCTCTCTCGTTTTTAATTTGATTATAAATTTTATTTACAATTAGATTTTTTATTGCCTTTTATCAATTTAATCAATAAGCAGACATACGTGTATGATCACCTCACCATCATCATCATCATCATCATTGTGGTTGTGATGTTTGTACATCATTTTATTTAACCTGTTCGCCTGATAAGATCGATTCACAAAAAATCGGAGATTTCAAGTACATTGCTGTTTGCTTAAGTGATAGAATCATTTTTGACGTCGTCGATTTTATCCGAATCGATATTGATAGGCGCCAATTTCTCAAGAGATTGACAAAGGGATTGGTTTAACGCTTAAAATCCCAAGATTTTTTTTTTTTTGGGCAATCCTTTGATGTTCTTGGTACAAATAAAAGTTAATATTTGCAACTCATTTTGTTCCGGAAAACATTGATGAAAGTTTAAGAGCTTTAATATGCTTTTGAAGAATAAAAAATGCATCAAATTATGGAAAAATTAGAGCTTTTATTACAAAGTTCGTGTAGTGAAAATCGATGATTAATTTGTACTTTGGTAACTTCATTTTAGCCTCGTTAAACTTATTAAAAATTTTAAAGAATTTAATTTGTTTATTCTTCAACCAATAGTATTTGCGACCCATTTTCTTCCGAAAAACAGTATTAGAAGTTGAAGAGCTTTGAAGAGAAATTGCATCAAGTTATGGGAGAAATTAGAGCTTTTATCATAAAGTTTATGTATTGAAAACCGATGGTTAATCGGTACTATGGTAACTTAATTTTAGCCTCGTTAGTCTTATTAAATTTTTATATCTGATTTTAAAACTTTCAACCGAAATTTAAAAGAATTCTATCAGTTTGTTCTCTTCAACCAATGTTTTGGCAAACATTGGTTCAAATCTTGGTTATATTGGTCCAAATGTTTGGCCCAACACTTGGTCAAAGAAGTTGAAAAACCAAGTCTTAATTTACTTAGTATTTAGGGATGGAAATTTTGGCACAATTGATTGATAATTTCTTTCATAAATTGGATCAAAAAAAAAAATTGATTTTCGATATGGAAAGTCTAGGAATTTGTATCGAAAAAAAAGCTTGCATTAAAAGAAATGATTGAGGATTTTCCCAAAGCTTTTATTTGATCAAATATAAATTATTGTCTTCCTGATTGTATGCCACGCAAACGAAATTGTGAGTTTTAAAAGAACCTCTATCAGTTTGTTCTTCAACCAATGTTTTGGCAAACATTGGTTCAAAAATTGGTGGTTATATTGGTCCACTCAGTGGACTTTGTTCCAAGACTAATGTTTTAGTCCAACACTTGGCCAAGGAAGTCGAAAAACCAATTCATAATTTACTTAGTATTTAGGATGGAAATTTTGGCAAAATTGATTGATAATTTCTTTCATGAATTGGATCAAAAGAAAATTTTAATTTCGGTATGGAAAGTCTAGGAATTTGTATCGAAAAAAAAGCTTGCATCAAAAGAAACGATAGATGATTTTCCCAAAGCTTTTATTTGATCAAATATAAATTATTGCCTTACTGATTGTATGCCACGCAGACGAAATTGCGAGTCTAAGAAAAAAATCTTTCAAAGATCAAAGAACTAAACATCCTGGTTGACAGTGTTGGAAATTGAAGAGCTTTAAGAGAAATTGCATCAAGTTATGGGAGAAATCAGAGCTTTTATTATAAAGTTTATGTAGTGAAAATTGATGGTTAATTGTACTTTGGTAACTCAATTTTAGCCTCGTTAGTCTTATTAAATTTTTATATCCGATTTTTTAAACTTTCAACCGAAATTTATAAGAATTCTATCAGTTTGTTCTTCAACCAACGTTTTGGCAAACATTGGCGATATTGGTCCACTTAGTGGACTTTGTTCCAAGACTAATGTTTTAGTCCAACACTTGGCCAAGGAAGTCGAAAAACCAACTCATAATTTACTTAGTATTTAGGATGGAAATTTTGGCACAATTGATTGATAATTTCTTTCATAAATTGGATCAAAAAAAAATTTGATTTTCGATATGGAAAGTCTAGGAATTTGTAGCGAATAAAAAGCTTGCATTAAAAGAAATGATTGATGATTTTCCCAAAGCTTTTATTTGATCAAATATAAATTATTGCCTTCCTGATTGTATGCCACGCAGACGAAATTGCGAGTCTAAGAAAAAAATCTTTCATAGATCAAAGAAGTGAACATCCTGGTTGGTTCAATCCATTATTACAGATTCCTAATTATTTATTATTTTCTTTTATTTATTATTATTACGTAATGTCCATTGCATTCATAAGGGGGGGGAAGCAAATCTCTTCGATTCTTCCAACTTTCCTCCTTAGTATCCCCTTTTCTAGTAGCTTCGTTCATTTTATCTTTACCCTATTCTCTTAGATTTGGAAAATCATCAGTTCTATAAAATTCGAAGAATTATGATTTTCTTTATCCTTTTCTCTCTAAATGCAGCATCTTCGAAGAACATCGACTTTCCTTTATCGAAAATTTATAAATTTACCTATAAATGTTTAAATTTTCTGGTCATTAACAATTAAATTTTGATCAAATCTCACCAGATGAATTCTAAATCGGTTTGGGAACCCCAAATCTCTGAAATGCTCCTCACTTAGTTGGTGGCTACCCAGGAACTTGGTAGCAAAATGCTTGGAAAGGTAGACTTAAGTATGGCTTTAAGAGACAAGGCTGAATCGAAATAGGGGTCCAGATTTTTTCGTTTTTTTTTTTTTCGACTTTTGGGGGACACTGGTAGAAAACATGGATATTGAATGAGATTGGTAATTCTTTCTAAATGATGAGTACTATTTGAAATTGGAATAAAATTGGTTTGGAAACTCCAACCCTCCGAATTGCTCCTCACTAAGTTGGTGGCCACCCAGGAATTTGGTATCCAATAGCTTGGAAAGGCAGGCTTAAGTATACCATTAAGATACAAGGCTAAATCGAAATTGAGGTCATGATTTCTTCGATTTTTGGGGACTCTGGTAGAAAATATGGCGATGAGATAAGATTGGTTCTTTCTAAATAATGAATGCTACTTAAAATTAGGATGAAATCTAAGAATTTAATGGTCTATTGCCCAAAGTATAGATACAAGAAAACCAAAAGATATAAGCTTTATCACAATATTCATGTACTTTAATAACATCCCAGATTATAGTTCTCTTTTCTGTCACTAGTAGCGCAAATATTCCGAAGGTAACTTAGATTTTAAGAAGGTATTCCAATCTTGCAATGTATGATGGGAAATGTGTCAAATTGTGGCGCCGCCACTAGTGTATTTTCATTACTAACTTAAACCGAAACTATATACTTTATATCTAAGGTAACTAAGGTTACATAAGTTAGTACAATAGACACTCTTGTAGCGGCACCACATCTTGACACATTTTCTATCCTGAAAAAAATTGAAATTCACAATATGATTCACGTAATGATTCAAATGCGTGCTTCTTGCAGAGTAAAACGCCCTACTGGTACAAGACTTCAAATTAAAACCATTTTTTTAACATTTCCTTCGGACTTATTGTATCTATACTTCGTGGATCTATTAACTAAAAAAACATATAGTATGACTCACTGATAGATCAAAGATTAACGATGAAGTAGATGCTGAAATATGGAAAGATAATCTCCGAAAATGAATAACTGTAGGCCTAGGGAAAATAAAAGATTCCTACTATAATTTGTAATTTGAGAATGCATCTCCAAACTATATCAAGTGCATGCAGAAAATGCCTCGAAGAGGGGGGGGGCTTTGATTAAAAGCCTTCTTAGTACTTTTGGGCTACCTGGACGTAAAATATCCATAATCCAACGGATTATGGATATCAAAAGTATAACAAAAATTCAATAGAATATGAATCAATATTAGAATTTGAAACAAAGTTAAGACACTAGTTCTTTTAGAACACGAGTCGGAGAAATTCAAAGGAATAGTTCCCAAAATAATAAATAAGAAGAAGGATATATATTTATTTTCTGGAATGGTTTTCTAAATGGTAATAAAAATCATGGGATCAAAGAACTAAGTGGATTAATACAGTGGACTGAAACTTTCATGAATAAGTAAACCTTTGAATTTTTTGTGCAAACTTGAGATTTATTTTTTATAACTTGGAAAATATTTTCAAGAATCAACTTCATTTCCGTGTTTACACGTAAAGTGCAATATTTGCGTACAATTTGCGGTGATTCGATCGTCACAAAAATCTGTTACTCAGGTTTTTATCTCACCAAATACATTATCACTAGGACAGTTTTCAATGTTCACAGAAATATATACAAAATAAATAGATTTGTCATTCAGCTTATTGATAATGATGATAATATTATTAGCCGCTCGATCTTCATACTTTCATTGTACAACAGATTTCAGTTTGTCATCGAATCCTTGGCCGATAACACATTGATCGATTTTTCTCAATTTTGTATTGAATAAAGTTGACTAAAGTTTTTCGTGTTTTGTTATAGAGAACTTTGAAAATGGTGTTGTTGGGGATGGTGAACGTGTAGAACAGGGACGCCACGGGGTAAATGGGAATGCGTGGGCGGAAAATGCTTAACGGGAGCAATTGGATTTGACGACAAATTACGCGTTTTCATTAAAATGCAAGATCTGTTTGGGGGAGTGAACGCATCAACGACAATCGCATCAACCACTGCACCAACTGCATCTGCATTCACCACGGATTCATCCACCATACCGGAATCCTGTGCCCAACAATCAGGATCATCGTCACCCCCGCAATCGATCGTTTCATGCCAATCAGGTAAACTTTAATCAACAATTCTCAATAAAATTGATAAATTTTTGCTTTTATTTATCAAGCTTTACCTGTGCCATTATCTTATTGTTCTTATTTCCCTTTTTTTTTCTGAATATTGAGAAAAACAGCCTTATTATTCCACAATCTAATCGTTGCAATCTACTAAGACGATAAAGATATTATGATCTTAGCAAATTTTACGGAAAATCTTCAATTGCATTACAAATTAAAAATTTGTCGGCTTAAGCCTTTATATTTTAAAATATTTGAAATATATATGATAAAATTCAGATCTCAGCTTTTATTTTTTTAAATAAGACGACAATTCAGGTTGTTTAAGATCAGATTTTTTATTTAATATTTTTAATATTCAAATTAGCTACGTTTCGTTACGTATCGTAACTTCATCAGTCTTCTTGAATTACAAACAATATAATGATTTCAGTTTAAATTTAATAAATACATTTATAAATTTGAATAAATTTATTTATTGAATTTAAATTGAAAATTTTATATTTTTGTGCATCAAGAAGCCTGATGAAGTTACGATACGTAACGAAACGTAGCTAATTGAATAGTAAAAATATTAAATAAAAAAACTGATCTTAAACAATCTGAATTGTCTTCTTATTTAAAAAAAATTGAAATACATTTAATCGAAAACCACGATAAAAATAATGTAATAAAAGTCAAAGAAAAATATTTACCTTCGGCTAGGATTTTGATTTCCGCATTCCTTGTGATAATAAAATTAAATATTTTAAGCGTAAAAATAAAGCAAAATATTATGTTTTTTGATTAAGAAAAACTTTTTGAACTTTGCGCATTCCATTGTTCCCGTCACAACAATCAATACACCAACAATGTAGGGAAAAAGGTTTCCTGATTAACGCAAATAAAATATTTTTTCATTTTTTCACTTTAAATAATTCCTTGGAAATAAAAAAAAATATGACCGTTACATAACTTTTCGGGCGCTTACCTTTCCACCTGGTATTCCAGGAATGGAAGCAGGAGTTTTTTTTTGGCTTTAACTATTACTCCAAAAAATTAAAAAAATTCACAAATATGAATGATCTTTGAAATTTTTCAAATATTTTTTCCGTTGCAATAATTCTTTTTGAGCCAATGTTTAGGCTTGCCAGAGTGTAACTTTCATGTTTTTTTAGGCTTCTTCTTTACCGGCATCACCTTTTTAAAGTTAAAACCATTGATTCCACTATTTAGCTAGAATTTGCTTCATTTAGCTGGAAATCACCTTTTTTCTCAGATTATTCTTTTGCTGTGTCTTTCCTGAGGGGGGGGATTTTGTATCTCAAATTGGGGGCGCAGCCCCCTATGGGACTCCTATTAGGAAATTCCGAAAAAATTTATGGTGCATATGTGCATGGTGCTAATGGTGCATAAATACTGTTGTGAAGTCTACAACTGTTGATGGGGCTTTGAATTTACTTTCTGGTTTAGGGGGACCGTAGTATGAAAAAGTTTGAGAAGCACAGTTCTAGGTGATGCTTATATACAGGGAGGACAACTACAACAAAGGGATTTCTTTTAACCACTTTGATTTTTCCTCCCTTTGGTTTGAATTTGGTTCATTTAACTCAGAATCGCCTTGTTTCACTAAAATAGTCTAATTATCCTTTTTGACGTTTCTTTAATGGGGGGGAGATCATTGCTTTTCAAACTGGGGGGCACAGCCCCCTCTGGGGCCCTAAAACTCCGGTAGGGAGCTACGAAAAAGTCGATAATAATAATAGTCCATAAATAAAGAAGTGTTGGTCATTAAAGTCTACAATTGTTGGCGAAGGGAGCTTTGAATTTTTTTTCTCATTTAGAAGACCGTTACATGTAAAAGTTTGAGAAGCACAGTTTTAAATGGTGCTTATGTACAGGGGTGATTACTTCACAAAGAGTTTTCTTGAATAAAAATAGTAAAACTTTTGGACTTAAATTTTCTTGCTTCAAATTATTACCTTGGGAAAAAAAAATGATACTTTTGACCTCCCAGTACATTACTTCACTCCTTTTAAACTTCCCAGGGGTGAAAGCCCGTTTTTGGAATTGGAAAAGCTCTTTATTTTTCCTTTTTAAAAGCACATGAAATAACTTCCTTAATCCATTTGATTTTAGTGCCTGAAGTTTGAAAGTAACAAATGTGTTTACATATTTAGGAAAAACAGGAAAAGAGCTTTATTTAAGAGTTTTTTAGCTACTGAATTTGTAATTTTATAATTATTAAATTAAAATTTTAGACATAAAAAGAGCTTTTTTTTTGAGATATTTCGCCTGTTTATTTCGTAAAACAATAACGCTGTAGATGGCACCACAAAAAAGCTTAGCCCCGTGCAGGCTTACAGCCTGAATCTTTTCATAGATGACCATGCAAATTGTTTGAAAATATTCTTTAGTTATTGAGCTTCAGCATTATTAAAAGATTTTGTTCAAAATTTGTCTTCATTTGCCATAATTTTGACGTTTTTTGCACCTCTTAAAAAAGCTGCAAAAAATAAATTAAAAAATAGATATTTCATAAAAAGCGCCTTCAAGCACTGAGGTTAAAATCTTTGAGATCATTTTTAACTAAATTTCATTGAAATAAACGCAAAAGTTTGTCCATAATTATGCACGGAAGTTTAGGTTTTAAAGATATTAAAAATTGTCTACAATATCGTTTTAAAATTGAAAAAACAAAATAAAGATTTGAAGAATTAAATGTATTTTTTCTTAAACTTTTTGGTCAAAGAATAATAGCTTTAATATTCAAATTATTAAAACCAAATTTGACTTTCGATAATCTTAATCTTAATGAAGATGTCACCACCTTACGGATTGCAACTGAAACTTATAAAGCTCAACTTTTACTATCGTACATTTGATATTTTAACAATCTTAAAAAAATAAAAATCAATTTGGTCCTAATCAACATCTTTTTGAATAACTAATCAAATATTTGTCTTATCAATGTCGTATGAAGTGCTTACAAAATAAAGAAATATCCATTACCTATTGAAGTTTCATATTACTTAGGCATATCAGTATGTGTGTAAAACAAAGTTAAATGATATCCTTCAATTCTCAGAATTGATTTATCATTTTAATCATTTTATCATTTTTGGAAACATTAAATTAATTTGCTTGATTCCCTAATCAGTATGTTTTTCAATCTCACCTATCAATTAAAGTTTCTTTAATGAAAATTAATTATATTTTATTTCGACCAAGGTGTGAAAATTGTTCTTCTGAAGATTATAGAGATATTTAAAATCGGTTTTTGTTTTGGGTCCATTAATTTTTATGGGCGTCGTTAAAATGTTGGATTTTTAACGGTTAAAAGAAAACAGTCTCTATTTGGATCAAATCTAATTAAAAAGAAAAATCATCCCTTTTTTTTCTGTTTCTCTCCAATTCCTGACGATAAAATTCTTCTTCTTCCTTTTTGCCGTGAATCTTTCAACTCCACATTCAATCTTCCTTCATTATCTCTTCTTAATACTTTTTTCCTTTTTACACAGTTATCACAATTTTTTTCCATTCTATTTATAGCCACTTCCCGCCACCAATACGATTCAATGAAAATTCATTCAGAAACTCCAACTTTCGAATGATAAGAACCACTTAATCAAGAAAATTGCGGTTTTTTCTTCACCAAGCCAACAAGAACTTGACTCAAATCAAGAGATTATATTTTCAACTTGATTTCTCGTTGATATTACACACAAAATATAACTCAATATCGGTGTGATGATATAAATGATTTATTTTTGAATATTTTTTTTCCGTTAAACGCGTTGTTTTTTCTTTTTTTTTCCCTAACCGAATAAGCGGAAGTGCTTTGTGGTTTCGAATTTTTAGCATTTGGAGCTCAAAAAGCGCAGCACACGTCGTTATCACGTTCTGTGGATCATGGACGGCCATGGGAATAACAGATTTTTATGGTGTTTTGTTTTCGTTGTGGTCCATTGAACGGATGTTAAATTTCCTTTCTTTCACAAATTAAATATTAATAAAAATGTTATTACTATTATTATTATTGTTGTTTGTTACATCAAATTTATGTAAATTCCCACATTTGTATTTTTTAAATTCATCAAACATTGAGTCCAACAATGTGCTTTATGCACTTAAAGATGATTATGCACTTTTTTTTAAATCAATAATGAACGTTATTAAAGGGAGGAAAAACCAATTTTTCTAGTTTTGAAAATTAAAGTTTTAATCTTTTATGACGTTACAGTCTACTTATTGAAAGTAAGATATGCATAGATCATTGAGCGGTTGTCATTGATCAATAATGATTTATCAAATTCTTGGACAAGGAAAAAAAATCTACACTAAAAATTACTCTTATTTTTTGTTCTGAGGAAAAAAAAAGAATCGAAAAATTAGTATAAATCTAGGAACTTTTGGAGCTTTTCCAGCTAAGAAAATAAAGCTCACAAATAAATAAATCATTTAGCTTCTGATTTTTCCGAAAATGCCAATAATTTTCTGAAATATCAACAATAACGTGATACGATTTTTGAAAATGTAAATCTTTGTAGATTTTCAACCGTCATTTTCACATTAACTATGGCAAATAGAGGAAATTATTATAGGGCCTTTTTTTGTAGAAAATTTCCTCAGCTTACATTTCGAAAATAGGATTTTATTTGTATCTAGCACGGTTCAAAAGTTATAATCAAAAAAGAATTTTTTTTGGAAAAGTCAATTTGGGGTGAATAAACGTGCTGCCCATCGGTGGCGGATTTTTTTTTTTTGAAATCATCTTTAGGATCTTATAGCCTATTAATACGATAAATGCGTTTATGGATCTTCTATGACGTTACTATTTACTGAAAGCGAAATATACACAGATTATTGAGCGGTTATTATAGATCAATAATGATTTACCAAATTTTTCAAATTTTCCTACAACCAAAAAACAATTTCTACCCTTAAATTATATAAAAATTTAGAAACTTTTGGAGCTTTTCCAGCTAAGAAAATATAGCTCACAAATTAAATAAATCATTTGGCTTCTGATTTTTTCTAGAATGCCAATAATTTTCGGAAATATCTTTGTATGTTTTCAACTGTCATTTTCTCATTAACTATGGCAAATAGAGGAAATTATTAAGGAACCTTTTTTGTAGAAAATTTCCTCAGCTTTCATTTCAAAAATAACAATTTTTTTTGTATCTAGCACGGTTTAAAAGTTATAATGAAAAGAGTAAATTTTTTTTGGAAAAGTCAATTTGAGGTGAAAAAACGTGTTACCCCTCGGTGACGGATTTTTTTTTGCTCGAAATCATCTTTGGGGCCTTTTAGCCTATTAATTAATTAATATATTCTGGAATTCTTTTTAAGTTAAAAAGCTTCCAACAAAATAGTCCAGCAGTCGCCAAATCGGTGATCTCCGAAAAAATGTGGAACATACTTATTATATCATATTTAACGCTTACAAATCCTTCCAAATGGTTCGTGAGATTTAAATTATGATTTTAGTGATCTATCAGAAGTTGCAAAATTTGACGACCACTGACATACTCAACGCCTACTAAGTGTTGTAAGTCTCTAATAAGAGTAAGGAATATTAAAGTTCAGATAACGTAACTTTTAACAGATCTTTCGACATTTATTCCCATACAATAAATACCATTTATCGATTTAATATCACGAAAAAAAAATGCTGGAAACAAAGCAATCTCAATGCCAACTTATCACTCCATTATCTCACACCAAATATCCACTGTGTGACAAATCCCTCCGAGCCCAAGTATCACTCGAACAATTGTCATGAGAATATTTAAGAGAATATTTTGATAAAAAAAAAATATTGCCATATCATCTATCTATAATTTTGATTAATCATACTTATAAGACGTACCTACAAATGCACGTAACAAATTAAACACTTTATTGAATTCTAAGAAAATGTATTATATATCATTGGAATACATATACGTGGCTCATCAATACTTATGCAAATACCTATCGTTACATATTTTCATTAAATTTTTCTTCTTATCTTTCATTTAGATAACGTCTTCGATTGAGCAGCGTTTGCTGTGATCTCATTCCAGCGGATTTGGGATTTTTTTTTGTAGATAAAACGCAAAATTTCTGTGTGGTATTATATTAGTTTGATTTTGATAAGGAATTGTGAACCAATATCTGATTAATTTCACACAAAAAACAAATAGCGTGATGAACTTATCGCAATCGTATGATTTAGAAGTAAAAAAATTGTCAAAATAGATTAATAATTTGGATTTATATGAAGCATAGTTTTGGAGACTAAAGATAAATAAAAGAATGGAATTTCTAAAGCATATAGTTTAAATCTATATATTAATTGTTGAGTTATTCTTTGAATTATTTTCTTTCTTGAACCGATTGAATCTAAAAAGAAAAATGCATGGAAAATATTTAAAGATTCCATTGAGTCAGAGAAGTGAAGACATTTGACAAAAATTTCAAAAATTTTAATTGATAAATTATTTTATGATGAAAAAATGATTTTATTTCATAAAATATTCCACCAAGCAAATTTTTTTCACAAATATGACCCAAGAAAAATTATGGATTTTGGAATGGAAAGTCAAAGAATTTGTGTTACAAAAAAAACGTAACACTCTGATTATATTTTGCAAGATTTAATGAAAATATTTGTAATAAAGTAAACAAATTTAGTTATAATTCTTAGGGTGGGTCAAAAAAATCGATTATTTTTTTTTACAAGTGACACGAAAAAATTGGTTGTTAGACACCTTAAAAAAATTCTCACCAAGTATGAGCTCTTAATTTTAATAGGAAGATCCTCCGCATCGCAGTTTTGTATTTTTTTCTCAGTCCAATAGAAAAAAATTCATACCTCATCATTTATCGATTGTACAGAAAAATGTTCTCAATAATTTTCTTAGGAAATTTAATGCTCTACAAAAAAGGTATCTTAAATTTTTTCCGTAAGCCTCACCATTTGAAAGATATTAAGGATTTAATTTTGATTATTTTAAGACAAATTTCATTTTTGTTTATGAATTTTATAACTCGACAATAAATGACTCTTATACAATGCGCAATACAAATTTTTGTTGGAAATTAACTACTCTATAAAAATGGTTTCTTATGTTTTGGCGATTAAATTAACCGTTCAATAGATATTCATCATCAAACTTTCATGTGTACGGATTTTAAAAGTTTTTGATGAGATATTCGAATAATTTCAATTTAATTTATAATTTTCATATAAATTTCATTTTTTGTCATTAATATAAGTATTATTTGAGTTTTATTTTGAATATTTTGAAAAATATTTTGAAGTTTCTCAGTTATAAAAACTAAAATTCATGTAAATTTTCTCAAAAGTTATAAATTAAATTGAAATTTTTCGAATATCTCATCAAAAACTTTTAAAATCCGTACACATGAAAGTTTGATGATGAATATCTTTAGAACGGTTAATTTAATCGCCAAAACATAAGACACCATTTTTATAGAGCAGTTAATTTCCAACAAAAATTTGTATTGCGCATTGTATAAGAGTCATTTATTGTCGAGTTATAAAATTCATAAATAAAAATGAAATTTGTCTTAAAATAATCAAAATTAAATCCTTAATATCTTTCAAATGGTGAGGCTTACGGAAAAAATTTAAGATACCTTTTTTGTAGAGCATTAAATTTCCTAAGAAAATTCTTTCAGAACATTTTTCTGTACAATCGATAAATGATGAGGTATGAATTTTTTTCCATTTGACTGAGAAAAAAATACAAAACTGCGATGCGGAGGATCTTCCTATTAAAATTAAGAGCTCATACTTGGTGAGAATTTTTTTAAGGTGTCTAACAACCAATTTTTTCGTGTCACTTGTAAAAAAAAATAATCGATTTTTTTGACCCACCCCAATAATTAGATATAGAAAAGGTTCATTTTATTTTTCGTGCTACTTCTCAATAATATCGTTTTTTTTGTTGAGAACAATTTTGATTCTGAAGTATCCACCAAATCCTTTGATCAAGAAAATCCCAAATCACCGGATTATTTAGTTGCCAAGGAGATTAACCACCGAACTCTGGTTTATTTAAATTAAAAAAATAATTCTCAAGGTGTAACAAAAATACACTCCAAAAATTACCATAATTTTTCAATGTTTAATGAACATTTCAAACATTTACATCTATAAAATGATTTATTATCTCGTTTTTCATACAATAAAAAAAAATTAGAACAAATTTTTATCTGTCATTGTTACCTAGGCAATATCGAGATATTATTGAGCAATTGATGAGCACAAAACCCACAGATATATATATCATCCTTTATTTGTCATTATTAAAAATACAACTGGATGATTTTTATAAGTCTCAGATAAAACGTCCCAAACCGAGAAATCGTTCGAGAGACTACAGCATTATAAACAAGTCTACGACTCGAAAAGACAATTTTTTACTTGAATGATAACAAAAATATCTTGTTATTGCACCCAATAAATGGGATTATTTTATTGAAACAAGACACCTTGAACGGCTGCTTTGTGTTGGTTTTTTTTTTATTAATTTTTTTTATTTTATAGCTTTTTTCATTTACGTTTTTCTTTTGTTTTAGAGATGGAAATGGAGGAAACTACGACGGCGAGTAAGGAGGAGTACCAAATTTCGACGAGGAGCCACCAACGGTTGTCGAAACCGGCGATAATTCGACGGAATCCTCCGTGTCGGGAACCAAGTGAGGAGAAATCGGGAGATCGTGACGATGAGGATCTGGACTCCGATGGGAAGCCGAGTAGTAGTTGTGATGAAGAAAAGAAGACATATTTGTGTCCGATTTGTGATATTCAATTGGATGATCAACATGAATTTACGCTGCACATTCGTTCACATAACAATGATAACAACAATGATAGTTCAAATCCAAATCTGAGCCAATTTGAGTGTCGGATTTGTTTTAAAGTGTTGAGCTCCAGCTCGAGTTTAGATCGACACGTTTTGGTTCACAGCAAAGAACGTCCATTCCGGTGTCGTCTTTGTTCGGTTACTTTTACGACCAATGGAAATATGCATCGACACATGCGAAAACACAATGTGAATTCAACGAATTCGGTGAATTCTTCGTCACCAAACGAGTCGGATGCTGCCAGCCATAGCGATAGTAGTTCGTCTTCGACGGCTGCCAGCGGCTCGACGCAGTCGACACCCCGAAAATCACTACGTCGACGCCGCTACGAACACAACAACAATAACTATTCCAAAAAACGTAAAGTTGATTCTCTACTCAACGAAACCGATCTCGACACCAACCAAAACAATCGTAGACGTCTGAAAAAATCAGTCAACAACAACAACGAGAATGAAGACTCCGAAGGCCAAAAGTACCAGTGTCCGATTTGCGGACGTGAAGATTTCGCGTCTCTCAACGTCTTCGAAACGCATCTCGAAGAATCCCATCCTCAATATCAAATCAAATGCCACCAATGCAATCTCTCGTTCAAAAATCACCGCGTCTTAAATCTCCACCGATTCATGGTCCACCATTCGGCCGACTCAAACAACACCGGCTCAACATCTCCGCCAAATCCCACCGACTCGAAATCCCCAAAATCTGAAGGCATAATCGGCTTTCGGGATTTAACTTTTGTCGATTTTTCAAGTGAAAAATTCCCAATTATCGCCAAAACAGTGTGCGAACAATCGTTACACAAAGCCGACAAAAACGATGATTTGATATTCGAATGTGAAAAGTGCACTCGCGCTTTTCCCTGTGCCAGCGCTTTGGAAATCCATCAGAAAACTTGCAACAACTACAATGTTAACGACGAAGACGACCACAAAAATTCATCCAGCGAAGATGACCTAAAACGGGAAGATTTCTTCGCCGGGCTTGACCTCCAAAATAAATCGTCATCGCAAGACGGCTTCGCCAAATCTCCGATTCAATCACGACCATCGATATTAACTCCTCCAAATTCAAGAAAACTACACGACTATTTAACCAAACCGCATATTGCGGACAACACAAAAGATCTTGCTGATATCCAATCGATAATTTCAGTGACTTCCACGCAAAGTTTACTTCAGCAATTAACCGCTCAAAAGTCGGGAACACCAATGAATCTACCGATTCCGGCTCAAATCACACCGCCCGACTCGGAAGCTCGAAACAACGAAAATCAAAACGAAGAAGAACTGCAAGATCAATTTGCGGCTGAATTCCGAAAGATGAAATTACGTGGAGAATTTCCGTGCCGGTTATGTTCGGCCGTTTTTCCAAATTTGCGTGCATTAAAGGGCCACAATCGGGCTCATTTAAGTGGAGCAGGATCGAATGGACCGTATCGGTGTAATATGTGTCCACATTCTTCGGTCGATAAAGCCGCTTTGGTAAGGCATATGCGTACGCATAACGGAGACCGACCTTACGAATGTTCATTGTGTAATTATGCTTTTACCACGAAGGCAAATTGTGAAAGACATTTACGAAATCGTCATGGAAAAGTAACTCGAGAAGATGTGAAACGTGCCATAATTTACCATCCATCGGAAGATCCAACCAATGATGAAGCCGCCGCCAGTTTAAATAAAATGTTTAACACTACTCCAACTGGCCGAGGTAGTGCTTCACTGTTACCACTAACGCCAACCGTTCCTGGAGAAGACATCCACAAAATTTACATGTCCGATGTAAAACGATCGCTAATTTTCCCAACCCCTCCTCTAACCGGTGATACACCACCGACCACAAAACTTTCCCTCACCGATATCCGATCAGTAATTTCCAAACTTCCGATTCCCAATCAAGCAGACGTCCCCCTATCTTTGTACAAGGATGAATCGTATTTAATCTCAAACCTCAAAAGCATCAATAACATAAAAGAACGAATCTATCCGGAAGAAAGTCAAACCGGATTAACAATTCCAAAAATTCAAGTCAAAAATGTCAACGAATTAAAATCAGTTCCTGATTACAATTCTTCGGATTCCGAAGAGGAACAATTTAGTCGATCAAATGTTATAACCACTCCGTTATCGCATTATTCACGGAATCCAGTTCCGATACAACCACCCGCACCTATTGATTTATCAATGGATGTTTTGGATTTAAGCAAGAAAAAGCGCGATCCAACTCCGGAACCCACATCACCGGTGCCACCTCCGTCTAGTCATGCCGATGAATCTGAGGAAGATCAACCGCATGATTTCACCAAAAAAACCCTAAATGAAACCATACATAAGGCTAGATCTCAATCACCTCCACTACCATTACATTCCCTCCCGATTAATCAACCAAATATCTTCGATAAAACTCAACAACTACTTCTTGCTCAACAGTTTTTTAAGAACAACGCAATTAACTCCAATCTATATGCAGCACAAATTCAACACTTGTACAACAATCGAGACGGGGTTCTAACAGGACCACCACCTCCTCCCGGCACGGCTTCTCAATTCCCGTTCGGAATCAATCCCTATTTATTCCAGCCACATCCATTCTTAACACCGACAACTTCTCCACAAGATTTTCAAGAAATCAAAGAGAGAATCCAAAAGGAAATAATTCGAGGATTACAAATGAGTGGTGGTGGTCTTATTATGGATCAACTTGCGTCGGAACGTCTACAAGCATTCCAGAAACACTCTGAACAAATGACCGACACAAAATTCAATGCTCACATGAAGCCGGATGAAAGTAAATCGTTGGATTCCCTTGAAACTTTAGTAACGAATAATAAAACTTCATTGAAAATGAATGAAAATATCATTTCGGCAACTCCAAATTCAGTGAAAATGGTAATTAAAAACGGTGTTTTAATGCCGAAACAAAAACAACGGCGTTATCGCACCGAAAGACCATTTTCTTGTGAACATTGTTCTGCCCGTTTTACTCTTCGTTCAAACATGGAACGACACATTAAACAACAACATCCACAATTTTGGTCGCAACGACAACGCTCTAATTTAACCGTAGGTTTACCAGGTCGCAAACCATCAATATCTTCAATCCCAAATTCGCAACAATTCGAGTCGAAACCTCCGCAAATTTCGAATATTCTCAGCAATTCTGTGGAAAAAAATCTACCAAATCCACTTAGCGTGCGACAAAATGAAAAAAAATCACCTCTGTTGATTAACGATCAAGTCAAATATGCCATTTTGGCGCAGCAATTAAAACAGTTGCAGAATACTGATAAGAAAGAGAGTTCAATGAATGATGAGGACGACGATGAGGAGCGGAGTTCATTGATCATTGATGAAAATTCGCAACAAAGTACACAATCGACCGATGTGGAAAAGCAGAGGAAAACTGAAAGTTTGGAACAGAAATTGGCCGAGCTACGAATGAACAAGGAAAAACTATTGAAAGAAGAATCTAAAACTCTCGAATCCCGAAAAAATGACGAAAATTCCAAGAACAACGAAATCTCCGATCTCGTTCCGGTTTCTCAACTGTTAGATAACGCTGCTCAAATTCCGTTTGGTGATTATTTTCGAAGAGAAACCGAAGATGTGGAAATGCCAACCGATGATGAGGAAGAAGAAGGATTGGTGGCCAGTGGGAGTACTAGCGAAGGAAACGTGTCGGGAAGCGATGGAAATAAGTAATAAGTTTGCTTTAGTTTCTGAAATCTTTTTACTGATCCACTTTATTTTGATTTCAGGTCTGAAAGTGATACAACGAAGAAAGGAATTGTTAAAGCAAAATCTGAGGCAGTTCCGTCGATGACGGGAAAGAAGAAATCGGCATATTCGCTAGCACCGAATCGGGTCACTTGTCCGTATTGTCATCGCAAATTTCCTTGGTCGTCGTCGTTGCGACGTCATATTTTGACCCATACTGGACAAAAACCGTTCAAGTGTTTGCATTGTCCTTTACTGTTTACAACGAAATCAAATTGTGATCGTCATTTACTTCGAAAACATGGAAATATGTTGAATAATAATAGCAATGGAACTGGTACAACTGTTGCACTAAATGCATCTCCAACTTTGAGTGAATCAAACGTTAATAGTTCCAATTATTTGATGAGAAATGTCCCGGAACGTCCATATAAATGTTCTAGCTGTCCAAGTTCAACATTTTCGACGTTGAGCAATTTAAAAAAACACATGTCATGCAAACATAATACCAGCAGCGGAAATGCTTCATCACATAGTCGCTCACATTCGCCTGATGGAATCAAATCCGCTACCTACGACAGCCATTCTTCGGAAGACGAGTACCAGAAAAAAGATGGATGGGAACAGCAAATTAATTTTGGTAGTTCCGTGGAACATACGGGAAATGTACCACTTCCAGTAAGTGTTTCCACGTCGGATTTACCGTTTAAGTGTCATTTGTGCGAAGGATCTTATGGGGAGCGACAAGAAGCTTTAGATCACATCAAAGATTACCACGCGACAGAATATGAGCTTTTGTTGAGTAAAGGAGCTTTGGAAAGTCAACAAGACACGGAACATGGACAAAACGGTCCCAATCCGGAACACAATAGTGACGAGCCCGAAGAGCAAGTGAATCTTCGTGGTAAATTTCCCGACTATGCCAACAGGAAGGTGATGTGTGCGTTTTGTATGCGAAGATTTTGGTCGGCGGAAGATCTGCGTCGTCACATGCGCACGCATACCGGCGAGCGTCCATTTTCCTGTGATGTATGTCGACGCCGATTTACCCTTAAACATTCAATGTTGCGACATCGCAAAAAGCACGGCGATTTAACCGAAGATGGCTTGAAAGTCAATGCACAAGACGTAGGTAATTTAGACGAACAACACGTACAACGAAAAACGCAGCAACGACGCCGACGTTCGTCCAGCAGTAGTTTAGTTCCTACCGAAAAAGAAGAAGATGACGCCGGCGATAACGGGTGCAACGACGACGGAGATCTAATCGGAAACTTGTTGGGTATCCAGGACAGTTCTATCATTGACAAAGTGCTTCGTTCCTCGGCTGACGACGCCGCCAAACTTCTTGGCATGAAAAAAAACGGCGAATAACGTCCATCTCCCAAAAAAATGAAAAAAACTAACAATTTCCAACAAGTGAGTAAACCAAATTTAACTTATTTATTTTATACATGAAATCTATTTATTTGTTACACTTCTAGTATTTATTTTCTATTAATCTAAGCAAAAAAAACTTGTAAAAAAAAACGGAACATTCATTTCGGCAAAGTTTAAAGGAGTTAATAAGTCTTAATTTTAGTCAATCTTCATACCAAATGACGACTGTTGATTTAAGAGAATTTTATGAAAAAAGAAAAATATAAGTCTAGTCAGAATAAAAAAAATTAAATAAAAACGATGTAAAATATTCACACAAATATATTTTTACTCAAATTGCTTAATTGTTAAGTTTAATTTGTAACTTGTCTTATTTATTTTGAGAATCGTTTTTCAATGATTGGGTTTGGAATTGATTGATACTTTTGTAGAATAGTTAAAGAATATTAAATGTCAGACCAAAGAAATGCAGGTAGGTAGAGTGAAAATTATTCAAAGCTGTTGAAAGCTTTTGTCGTAAAATTTTTCAGTTGTGCTTGACAAAAGTTTTAGAAGATTTCAGAAAGTTTATTGATATCCTATGGTAAAAAAACTGTCTAAGTTTTGTAAGGTTTTTCATTGGAAAAACTTCAGTTTTTGTAGGTTTGAACTTCATTGTCATAGTCCTATGAAAAGGAAATAAAAATGAAGAAAATTCTAAAAATTTCGGTTAGATTTTAAACAGCCTTTCGATTCTATCGAATTAAATCATCAGTAACTACATTTCAATTGATTTGTTAAATTGAGGCAAATTATGAAGCAAATTATAAAATGGACATAAATCCGTTTTTCTACTAAAAATATACGTTTTTCCGCCGAAATTGGACCAAAAAATCCGTATAAATCAAAATGTCTAGCGGGTAAAACATTGCAAATCTGTAAACTCCATAATTTTTCGACTTACAAATGGTTTTCGGGTCGAATACGAGATTTTTCTTTTTAGTGAAAACATGAATGAAAATTTGTTGACTTAACTAAGTTTGTTTTAAAAAATTTTAATTTGCTACTGGCTTTACAAGAGACATACTTTTATCAATGAAAGAATTCAATTATTAAAGAGTTTCCCTAAAATCGAACAAAAAATTTTTTTGAAAATTCGTAAACAAAGAAGTTTTCATTGGATTATATACGCACTTTAGTACAAAAGAGTTTTCTGTAATCAACTTCTGAAGGTGCTAAATCCAAACAAAATTTTGGAAAAAGTGCTTTTTCGCTAATTTTTGGTAATCATTAGTTTTAAACCCAATTATAGTAAAAAAAAAATATTCTGGGATGAGTACTCTAGTATTTACTTATAGTAATAGAAAAAAAAGTGTAAATTTTATAGTATAATCCTTAACTTATAGACCATTAAATTAGCAATTAAGAAATCATAATATATACAGCTATGAATCCAAATATATTTTATACTAAATAAAAAAAAATATATTGTGTATGATTTTTTTTCTTTTATTAACCAAAAAAATAACCGAAATGAATGTTCATATTTTACGTTCTAGAAAAATGTCTTTTATAAAAAAAAATACTTCTTATAATAGTAGGTGGTCCAGAGTTACGACAGGCCTTAGCTGATAATTACAAATAATGAAATAATATTAATAATTAATGAGGAAATTTACATATTTAAGAGAATATTTGCTAAAAATATGATAAGGCTTATAATTTAGGTTTATTGAAAAAAAGTCGAGTAATGCCATTGATTTGTTCCACGTTTTTATTGAAAAAAAAATGTAAATACACATTGTTTTATTACTATTATTATTAAAAAATAATTTAAATAAAAGAGTTATATAATTATTTTGATGAAAATGTATATTTATCTAAGAATATTAAATGATTTATAGTGATTAAGAATATTAGCTGATTAAGATATTTTATGTTGTCGATTTAATCATTTGATGATGAAAAATTTCTGTTTTTTTTTTCCCTGAGAACGCTTATAAATTGAAGTCGGTGGCAAAAGATGTTAACTCTCATTACAAATTTGCAAATTGAGTTAATTTCTTCTAGTGAAGGCTTCAGATGAAAGTTATTTAAAAAAAAATCTTTCAAAGAAATTGAGATTAGTTGGAAAATTTGATTTGATTTAATTAAGTTTAGCTAACATTCCAAAGAACTGGGAACCAAATTTATTTTAAATAAACGTTAAATTACAAACTATGGAATTATCTTGGGTTGAAAAGGAAATTCAAATTGAGATTTTCTATGTAAATTTCATGTTTAAATTCGGGAAAATTATTTTTAATGTAAGAGTTTGAGGAAATCAAAGAAAATGGAGTTCAGAGCTTTATGCATCTTTGTGTAGTATACGCAAAAATTCAGATGTCAGTACAAGACGTTATTATTTTTTTCTTATTACTTTTTACGTAATATTTTCATCACAATATTTATAACAAAAATGTTGCAAACAGATCTCAAAACTTTTAAGACTGGCCTGATTAAACATCTGTCAATTTTTTGCGTATCTACCTGGGGATACATGGAGATGGTTAAGTTCCAAGCGATTTGCTTCATAAATTCAAACATTTTGAGTCCACAGTTAAAGAAATTTGGTTTTTGTGTAATAAAAGAGTAAAAACTTTAATAACTTCTTAATTTTTAAGGATTTATAATACGTAAAAAAATGAAATTGTATTAAATTTTCCCCTTTTCTATCTATTATTTGGTATTAGAAATGATGAATTTGAATATGAAAAATCCCAAATTATTCGTATGAAAAAATGGTTACTACGTAAAGTGAAATTTTTAAAGTGTTTAATTGATTCCTGAGAATAGCCAGAACAACCAAATCTCACATCTCTTTCTCATATATATTAATATTGGGTCTTCAAAAAAAATTATTTTTGTCAATTAAATTTTTGTCATAAATTGAAAAGTTTTGGATTTTCATTGGGATTACGAATCATCACAGGTTCTACTTAGCATCTATTAATCCGTAAAAACTTTCAAAAAGTTCATTTATTAATAGTAAAACTTTCTCAAACCATTAACAATCCTTAAAATTTATTTTAAAATAGCCGAGAAAAACACAAATTTAAATTTTCCAACCCTAATCTCAAATTCGCAAATCTGCTCACTATTAAGCAGCTCAAGTGTACCAAAATTGATTTTTTGAATCAATGTTTTTCAACTTCTAACGAAGTATCATTCCCTTGTTGTTCTAATAAAAGTTTGATAATTTTTTTTACTTCAAAAACATTGTTGGGTAATATGTATTTTGTTAAGTTTTACGTGGAAAAACTGAAAAGTTTTTTCCGTTGAAAAACATTGATCTATATAAAGAACAATTTAATAAGTTTTCTTTGAAACTTTCAAGTTTAAAAAATTGTGTTTTTTTGTATTATTGAATAATTATAATAATATAAGTATCAATTTAAACAAAATAGCGGCCTTTTGAATCGCGCAAGTGCACTTAAAATTATCTCTTTATACTTTAAAAAAAAAATCTTGAAATTTTTAAAACTTTATTTTGATTAAAATTAAAAAAAATCGAGCATTCCATGAGTGACTTAAAAACGTAGTTATTCAAAAGAAAATATTAATAATATTAGAAAAAGAAAATGAATCACAAATGTAGATGTGAGTCCTTTTCTAGCACATTTCCTTATAAACGAGATTTGTATATTTCACACTTTGTTGTACAACTTGGATGGAATGTTGGTTTATTTGTATTGTAGACAATTGCGATTTGTTATTAATCCAAGTTGGGTGACAAGTTTGAACATGTGTAGTGTCGTTTATTATTTAATCAATACCTTTAAATAATTTTTAATCAAAAAAAAAAGTGTCAAACACTGATACGTACGCCTTTGATATATAATTGTGCTTGTTTGCATTTTGCATAGATTTAGAATTAAGATTGTTAAGTCTTTTTTTTTGTGGAAAGACTTGAAATTTGTAAGATTAGTTGGCACAGAAATCACCAAATGTAGACACATATGCTGCACCAAATGTAATTTAGTGAAGATTAACAAATATTTTTTTCATTAGAATCTAAATAAATATTGCAAGTCATCAATTTTTATGTACGTTTTTTCTTCTTCTTCTTTTAGTTTAAGTGTGAATTTGATAATGTTTTTGATAAGACTTTTCTTGTTGATACCTTTTTAATATATCTGTAACATGTAAGGCAAATATTATATATTACTAATAGAAGTTTGGTTTAATTTGATATTTCACATTAAATTGCTAATTGATTTTAAATAAACAGTTCAATATTTGACGAAAAATTCATGTAACTAATTGTATTTTATCAGTGTGTGCGTGTATATGACGATAAGTCGAAAATATTTTATGATTATTAGTGGACTATTCAATCATTTTAGTGCATTAATGTTAACAATTCAAAAAATAAAATATTTAGTCTTTGTAACGATCGTGAATGTTTGGATTTTTGCGATCGAAATGTGATATAAATTATGGATGAATAAAATTGAATAAATCAAATGAATGGTGGTTTTATTTGTATTGTTTTTTTTCAGATTTATTAACTTTAAACACAATAAGGGATATTTTAAAAGATAAACTTATAATCTGAAGGAAAATTACTTCGCTATTCGATTTATTTTACAACAAAATTGATCAAAATCTTTGGATGAGAAATTTTCTTAAAAACGATGCCAGAAAAAAGCTCACTTTTCCATTGAAATGGCAATATTCAGAAAAACTTTAAAGGATAAATGTAAGTTTAGTAGTCTTTTTTGGCTTTAAGACTACTCCACAAATGTTTAAGAACATTTAATTGCTTAATTTGGTAGTTTAAAAATCATAGTTTTTCTGTCAAGAAGTTATAAAACATCTAATTAAAGTTTTTTAAACTTTTGACAATATTCAATAGTAAAAAGCCTGAGAATAACTTTGATATTTATTTAATAGATTATGGATTGCTAGTTTACGAAAAATGCTCATTTTTAGACTTTCAATTTCTCTTCAAACTATATCAACTTTGAAAACATTTCTTTGAGATCGAGCTTCATCGACCTTCTAGGTTTATCGTTGCAAATACAAATTAGAAAATTTAAAATTAAAATAGTTTTTGCAAATAGTATACAGTGAAATTATAATGCGGTTCGTTTTGGAGGAATAGAATGGTGGAATTAAAATTGGTGAAAAGTTATTCTCCAATCTTCATTTCGCAAACTATACAACCTTAATTGCGAATGAGAGGAAGATGTTGGATCTTATTCGAAGTTTTGAAGTCGTAAGTCAAGATTTCGATCGAAAAATTAGTACCAATAAGACCAAAAAACGTTAAGAATAAATCGTAAGTTTAGTAGTTCTTTTTGGCTTTAAGACTACTCCAAAAATATGGGATTTAGCTCAAAGTATTTTGAATGGTTTATGAACATTTAAATGCTTAATTTGGTAGTTTAAAAATCACAACTTTAAGGTCAAGAAGTTATAAGATATCTTAAGATATCTTATTAAAGTTTTTTAAAATTTTGGCATTATTCAATGGTAAAAAGCATGAGAATAACTTTGATATTTATTAAATAGATTAAGGATTGCTAGTTTACGAATAATGCTCATTTTTAGATTCCCAATTTCTCTTAAAACTACCAAATTTGACGACATCTAGAAAAGTTAAAATTAAAATAGTTTTTGCAAATAGTATACAGTAAAACTATAATGCGGTTCGTTTTGGAGGAGTAGAATGGTGGAATTAAAATTGGTGAAAAGTTATTCTCCAACCTTCGTTTTGCAGACTATACAACCTTAATTGCGAAGGAGAAGAAGATGCTGGATCTTATTCGAAGTTTTGAAGTCGTAAGTCAAGATTTCGATCGAAAAATTAGCACCAATAAGACCAAAAAGCTTTGAAGAATAAATCGTAAGTTTAGTAGTCCTTTTTGGCTTTAAGACTACTCCAAAAATATGGGATTTGGTTCAAAGTATTTTTAATGGTTTATGAACATTTAAATGCTTAATTTGGTAGTTTAAAAATCACAATTTTTCAGTCAAGAAGTTATAAGATATCTTATTAAAGTTTTTTAAATTTTTGACATTATTCAATGGTAAAAAACTTGAGAATAACTTTGATATTTATTTTATAAATTAAGGCTTGTTAGTTTACGAATATTGCTAATTTTTAGATTTGCAATTTCTCTTCAAACTATATCAACTTTGAGGACATTTCTTTGGGATCGAGCTTCATCAACCTTCTAGGTTTATCATTGCAAATATAAATTAGAAAATTTAAAACTAAAATAGTTTTTGCAAATAGTATACAGTGAAATTATGGATGTTTTGGAGGAGTAGAATGGTGGAATTAAAATTGATGAAAAGTTATTCTCCAATCTTCATTTCGCAGACTTTACAACCTTAATTGCGAATGAGAGGAAGATGTTGGATCTTATTCGAAGTTTTGAAGTCTTGAGTCAAGGTTTTGGTTAAAAAATTAACACCAATAAGACTAAAATAATTTTAATTTGATCATTGACCACACTAACGAACACCAAAATCAACCGAAAAGAATAGGATTTTTCTTAGTCGTGAATAAATTCGTTTATTTGGAATGGATGTTACATAAATCTGGTTAATGCGAGTGCAAAATTAGACATTTGTATCAAAATTGTTAAATTTGTCGTGATTAAAACTTTCAAATTATGAAACTTAATAAAAAAAACTAAAATCAAATTGGTTTAACGCTGATTTTTCTTATTTTCTTCTTCGGAGACTTGGAATTTCCCTGCAGTTTAAGGATGACGAATTAATGCCTTTGAGATGTGGATTTTTCATCGTAAACGAAATAAAGTTAGTCTCGAAATTTTCTTTACTAATGTATGAATGAATTTTTGGGTTTTTCGGACATTTCCCGAGCCACGAGACCATGGAAAAACGGATGGTAAAGCGAGGACGATTATCAACTCGTTGGTGAAAAAGCTCATGAATTGAACTTTGCGTGCGCAGCACGCCAAACAAAAGAATGTAATCTTTGGAGAAGGACCTGATAAATTTAAAGCTCTCCTAGGACAGCCATTTCAATAACCACAAATCGACAATTTCGAAAATTAATAAGATCGATATCATCGATAAGTGTAAACAAATTCCAAAGCTTTCAATCTTTGTTTAGTATTTGCAACGTTTGCGAGTTATATGATTGGAAAAAAATCAATCAGAAATGACTCAAAAACTATTTACTTCTAAGATATAAATTTTAATTTTATAATATTTCAGAGAATAAGATATAACATCTAAATCCCTGGTGTTTTATTTGTATAGGGATGATGGGGATGCAATCGATTACTCTGTCGCCATCTCTGATGCAACCAGTGAATTATTAACAAACATTTTTACCAATGTACCGAATACGAGAAGTCCAAGAATTCCGAGAAGTGCTGCCACGGCTTATGCATTTATACTTAGTCGAAACAATTTAAGGGAAGCTTTTTTTTCTTCTTAGAGGTATTTTAGGAGAAAACCAGTTTCATTTGTATCTTTAAAAAACATTATAAAATTCAAGTTAATGATTTTTCTTTAAAAATATTTAAAATAAATGTAAGTCTGTCATGACAAAGTGAAATTGAAATTTATGGATCATTGAAATTTTCTATCTTAAGGATTTAATGTTGAAACATTTTTCTCCAAATTTATCCGTTGCAAAGATTGCTGTAATTTTAATATTTTATTCAAAATGTATTCGTTTTGTTGGGAAAAGCTAAAGTTAAACAATGGTGGAGAAAAAAGTTCACGTTTGTTAATGTTATAAATATGTGGCATTTCATTGCAAAATAATTCTTGTGCACTTTGGAACTTACCTCGTTTTAAACAATAACTCAATTGGCTGATATTATCCACCAGAATAAAGTTGTTAGATTGTAAATATCATCTTTTTTTTTTGTTAAAATAAAGCATTAACGAATAACAATTATTTTATTATGCCATTACATTATTATTTTTTTTCCTTTATAAAATTAATGTGGCAAGAATTTTATAATTGTACAAAAAATTTTAAGTGATAATAAATATTTTATCCGATTGACGTTGCAACTTGGAAAAACATTAAATAACATAGGTAATTGGCAGAAATTGAAACGAAGTGGTTTTTTTTTTTTTTTTTTTTTTTTTTTTGGAAAACATTTCCGTCAGGATAATATTCAAATGATCATTGGAGTATTTACAAGAGGGAATAATTTCATTCGATAATAAAACGTGGTTAGTTAAAGTACTCGTAAACAACGAACAGCTATATCATTTTATAGATTCAATGTAATTTATCGAATTCATAAAAAAATATAATAATTTTTTTTACATAACCGACCGGTACGATAACGAGCATCAAGTAATATTTTCTTTAGATAAATGATAATTAAAGTTTCGGAAATTTGGAATTGTCTTTATTACGGAAATTTTTTTATCCAAAAAAAAGTTGTATTTCAAAGTTGAGAATTGCAGATCTGTTAGCGGTGGTACACTTGCCTTGGTTCCTTAAAATTGATCATTACATCGCCAAAAAGGACTCGAGGAATCAATGGGGAAATAGAATTAGAATTTAAAAGAGCCGGGATAAAAGCTTTAAAAAATTTATTCTGGTCCTGGTTTCCAGCAATTTTATGAAGAAATTGATCACTTAGAGATTTAGACAAGTTTTAATTCTACCAAATTATGTAACCAGAAATAGTGATCCAACTTTTTGAGACCTCTTAGCAAAAGTACCTCTGGACTAAAGTTTATCCTACCATAATATATGACTTTAAGAAGATTAGACCTATTATGAAATTGTTTTTCGACCAAAAATTATTTTTTTCATTTATTTTCCTTCCTAACTGCTGAAAATAAACGAAATGGTAGCAAATATGGAAATATTTGAAATTAGTAATAAATACTTCATTTAGCAAACCATCTCCAAAAAAAAAAAGTTACCAAAAACTGCAACCAAACCTACAGAAGGTTCCAATCTATATAACAGATATTATGAAGTATTACAAGGGAAGGATAATAGTTGGGAGGAAACCCAACAAATATAAGCAAATAAATCATCTAAAATCACTGAAAATGGCCACCACCGTCTATGGCGTGAGAAACTACACAAAAATGGTGGAAAATTTGGGAAAATTATGTTCTTTTTGATAAACAGTACTCAATAAAAGTCCTGAGCAACATCACTGTTAAAATAAATCCAATAACTGAGAAAACTTATCGAAGAATGGTTCGACTTCTGAGGAAAGAAAACATAGTCCATCATATTTCCCAATGGAAACAAGAAAAGGTATACCGAGTCGTTATACCGAAGGTATACCCAGTTAAACTACTGCGAAAAAACAAGTATAAAGGCAGAAATATTATAAGTGCATAGCATCGGACAACCAAGGAGCTTTTGTCTTTGTTTTTCTTTAACTTGGGGCCCAGTAAAAAAACAAAGAAATGTATTACTTCTGATATCATGGTAACATCAAATGATCTTTACTTTAAGGCAGAGGTATCAAGAATAAAAAGGACTATGATTTTCGAATATATTTTGTGCCCAAAAACTATTAACAGATAAAATTCTATCCTGCAACACAGTAATGCAATACTCTTTTATAGAAGAAAAATCCTGGAAAAAAATAATTTATAAAAGAGGAGGTGATTTTCCGTACCCACTATAATCGACCAAAGTTATTTCATCGGATTTCTATTTAATTCCATCGTTATATTTACTAAGTGCATATTAAAAGCTTAAGTGATCTTTAAGATGTAATTTTTTTAATTGCTCTTCCTAATCAATTGATTTTTACTAATTTGGCATTAAAAATGTACACAGTAGATGCCAAAACATTGATACTATTAAGGCTGATTATATCATTGACTTAAAATAAATTGTTGTAACCAAATTTTCCGGTACCCCAAATATATTTATTAAAAAATATATTATGGGAATAATTTATTTTCACAACCAATGAAAATATTTGGGTGAAAAGCGTGTTTAATTATGTCTCGATTTTGGTTATTTCAAATGAAATCGTAAAAATACAAGTTAAGGGTAGAAAATAATTTCATAGATGCTATTTTTTCCTCAAATTATTGGGTTGGGGTAGATATTCTGTTAAGTTTTCCTTTTTGTTTTATTATTTAACAACAGTTGTCTAACTTTTCCTGCATTTTTGTTACTTTATGCCACGAAAAATCCTTTTTTTCAACATTTAACAAAGGGTCGGTCCATTTCTGTTGGTCTAGCACTAGTCACTTGATTATTTTTTTTAAAGTTCTGATTTTTTTTTACTATCACCCTAACATGTTGGTAGTTCAAATTCATCATAATTTTAATTTTATTGTGTTTAGTTTTCCGGTGGTGGTCATATTAGTTTCACTAGGCGCAGACATTTTCGCACTTTTAAGGGTTTGCGGAAACTTGATTATCTCAGGCCCTATTTGTCCTATCAAAATAAAACTAAAAGCAGTGAATTCATTAAAATATAAGCTATAAAATTGTAATAAAACGTTTTCGCCGAAATGTAATTCTAAGGAGTGAAATTTCAGCCTAAATTTGTAGCTCTCATTTGTAAAAACTCCAATTTTCACGGAAAGATTGTGATGTAAGGGAAAGAGTCTACAAGTTAAGACTTTTTTTTACAAACAATTAGGTACTAGTTGTATTCAAAAACAAAATTTGAAGTCTGACACTTTTAGCCTTTTTAAAATAAAAAATAACAAAATTTGGAAATTTTCAAAATTTGCAATTTTCTGAGCTCAATATCTTTGATGGGGGACCAGATAAAAATTTGAAATATCACCTCATTATAGTACTGTATAATAGCATTATGCACCTTAAATTTGGAGTTTGAGATTTGACTAGGAGCAGAGGTATTGCAAGCACAAAATGTCAAAATAATGCATACTTCAGTAGGGGACTATAATGTATTTAACCATTTAATGTGACATTAGGGAGTCCGTTATTTCCCAAATTATTTTTTTTTCAGCTATTGCACCCTGAATTTTTAGTTGAAGATATTAAAAAAAAATATCCAATACAATTAAGCTCTAAATTTCTTGATTAAACCGCGCCGAAATCATGTTACTTTTACCATTTAAATAACATGGGATTATTTGACTTTTTACTTTATTTTTTTTCTCAGATACAAATGGATGAAAAGATTTATGATTACATTATGCTGACGTAAAATTTAACGCTCTACAAAAAAGGTTTCTTATGAATTTTCGATTAAATCACTCCATTAAAAGTTATTCAACATTTAACTTGTGTCTAATATAAATCTTGCAATATTTTCAACTTTTTGCTCATTTTTACTTTTTTTAACTATAAAATCATTGGAAGAGAAGATAAAAATTATAGTCAATAGAGCGCAAGTGATTATTTGTGTTAATTTTATGGCTTGAACAGAAAATTAAACAAACAAAAAATCAGTTTTTGACAATTAAAAAGCTAATTCGCTATAGTCGTGAAATTCAATTTATCCAGGATAAATTTTCGTACTTTAATCAATATCTTGTACCTACGAAGTGAATTTCATACTAATTAATGGGACTACCGACAAAAGTTCAATTAAAATTCGATTTTTTTCCATTTCACCTGACGCCATCTATGAGAAATTTCTTAGAACTTGTAGTCAACATAATTTTTATTGAGCCTATAGTCGATTGATTTGTCGTTAAAAAGTTAAATGTTGAATAACTTTTAATGGAGTGATTTAATCGAAAATTTATAAGAAACCTTTTTTGTAGAGCGTTAAATTTTACGTCAGAATAATTTAATGTTAAATCTTTTCATTCATTTGTTTCTGAGAAAAAAAATTAAAAGTAAAAAGTCAAATCCCATGTTATTTAAATGGTAAAAGTAACATGATTCCGGCACGGTTTAATCAAGAAATTAAGAGCTTAATTGTATTGGATAATTTTTTTTAATATCTTAAACTAAAAATTCAGGGGGCCATCGCTGTAAAAAAATCAATTTGGGAAATAACGGACACCCTAATGTGACATATTAAATGATTAAATAAATTATAGTCTTCTACTGAAGTATGCATTATTTTGACATTTTGGGCTTGCAATACCTCTGCTCCTAGTCAAATCTCAAACTCCAAATTTTAGGTACATAATACTATCATACAGTACCATAACGAGGTGATGTTTCAAATTTTTATCTGGTCCCCCACCAGAGATATTTATCCCAGAAAATTTCAAATTTTGAAAATTTCCAAATTTTGTTATTTTTTATTTTAAAAAGGCTTAAGTCTCAGACTTCACAATTTATTTTTGAATACAACTAGTACCTAATTGTTTGTTAAAAAAAGTCTGAACGTGTAGAATCTTTCTCTTCCTTCACAATCTTTCCGTGAAAATTGGAATTTTTACAAATGAGAGCTAAAAATTTAGGCTGAAATTTCACCCCTTAGAATTACATTTAGATGAAAATATCTTATTACAACCTTATAGCTTATATTTTTATGGGCGCACTGCTTTTAGTTTCATTTTGATAGGACAAATAGGGCCTGAGATAATCAAGTTTCTACAAACCCTTAAAAGTGCGAAAATGTCTGCGCCTAGTTAAAACTAAAATGGCCACCACCGGAACACTAAAAACAATAAAATTAAAATAATGATGAATTTGAACTACCAACATGTTGGGATAATAGCACACACAAAATTATTTTTTTTAAATGGTCGAGCAAATTTCATTTATTTTTCGACCACTTTATTTGGACTGACCCTATATCTCTGACTAAATAATTTATTTTTCGTAATTAATTAATTACTTCAAAAAACTATTTTGGCACAAACAAAATGGTTTATTTCACAAACTTTTTTCAACAATTTTCCGTCGGTTGAGGCAACTGAAATTTGGAAAATTCAAACTTTAAAACTTTGTTGGTTCATTATGATACACAATTTTAGTTATAGATAGCCAAGATTTGTAAGTTACACAGGTTGCTCCATTAAAAAAAATGACGTCATACGAAGAATTTTGAAATTGATTAGTCTGAAGATATGTACGAATTTCTTCTGGATACGTCACGTATCCATCACGTAGCCACCATGAGACCACCTGTGTATTTTTTAAACCTTGATAGTTAGCGACCAAATAATAGACGTTGGACCTAGTAAAAGGCGAATGATTGGTAAATTAGGGCTGATATTTCCGGTAACTCTACTTTAATTGCAATTATTTTATTTTTTGTCCTTAAGAATATATTTGTACTCCAAATTTATACAACGAAAAATTGTTTAGCATCTATCTTTTATGAATAAAATAAATCCTTTAACTTATCTTTGTAAAAACCAGTAAGTTTTATTTGCATTACATAACTTTTGAAGTAATAGTTCTAAAGATAACACAAAATATATTTTTTTTCATATAGTATCCCCACTTTGTTCTCTTTAGTACTCATAAGAATTTTTATTATATTGGCCATAGATTCTTAACGAAAATATTTTCCTTTAATTTCCTTCTATTTTTCTTATAGCGCGACACCCACTGCTGGTTTTAACTGTGATTTCTGAGGACCATATTGGTCCACGATACCCACGAATCAACTATGACCATCCAACTATATCTTACGGCACCAAAAAAGCGTTAGTTTCAAAAAGTATTTTTTTTTTATTATTATTAAATTCAATTGATATTTTTCAATGAACATAAAAATGTACATTGTCGTCATCATGCCATTATTTGTACAATATTACAACCGTTGTAAACATCATTCTTCATTGTTCATATTTTCGATTTTCATTTCAAATGATAATGGCCACTTTTGGTTAAAAAGCTTTTTTTATTTTTCAGTATAATTTAGATTAAATTAAGTACAAAAAAATTGTTTATCTCAATTGCTTTTAGTACTTTATAAAAAATAAAAATACCCTAATTCAATTTATAAAGCCATTAGCTATCTTCCATTGTCTCCATTATTTCATTTTAAATTATGCTTATATTACGCTCCTATTAAAGAGCTTCGTCAAATTTATATTTAGATACTCTGAAGTGTTAATTGTAAATATAAAGAACGATAAAAATTGCTAGCAAAACTAAAAAAAAAAAAAAAATTTATACAGTTCCAAAAATATCTACTATGAATTTGCGGTATTTGATAGTGATTGTTCTGATCACTGGATATGTAAGTTCTTGAAATAAATAACTTATGATCATTTTTTATGTCTTTTTGGTTTAACAGAATGTCGAGGCCAAACCAGATCGGCAAAGATGTTTACCCGATCCACTACCAGTTACTACGACCACAACCCCACTAGTCCATACATCTACACAAGTAAATTCTCTGTTAACCACTATAACCAATGTCGTTAATTCGATAGTGCCAAGTTTTCAATCGCTCCTGCAAAGTGCCACGGCCCAAGTGCAAGGATCAGTCAACAACTACCAAACCAGTGCAGCAACTACTCTTCAGAACGCCCAAAATTTGGTCAAACAATTTAACCAATGTGCCCTCACCCAACGCAACATTGCGGTCCCAAATTCGGTATACGATCCAATTCAAAATTGCATCAGTACCAACATGAATTCGGTCGGCATGATTCTCCCATCAATGCGAGCGGATATCTCCAACTCCATGAATACGCTTCTAAACGAATTCATGTCAAATCGATCGGCATGCGTTGCACTAGCAACCACTAATCTGCAAAGCAATTGTCTTCTGCAATTAATCGCCACATTTAACGTCAGAACCAATGCATTTTCGGCGTACATATCCGACACAATAGCCAGATCGCAACAATCAATCACCGCCCAATTAAACTCGTTGCCATCTTGTATTTCCAACAATATAATGACCATCGCGAATTCCTTGCAAGCCCTCGGCGTTGATCCGAACACCTGCGGTGTTCAACTTCCGACGCCTGTTGGTCCCAATTTAGGTGATGCCTTACAACGCTACGGTAATCTGGTCAATCAAATTAACGCCAATTTACAAAACAGTCTGAATCTTGGAACTTCTGCTTTTGATAATCTGCAAAACGCATTTAATATTGCACTACAAGCGCAAACATTAAGCCTACAATCGTTCATTCAAAACGTGATTCTTTGCGGAAACAATCAAGGCATTATAAATATTCCCATAACAATTTTCAATCCCATACTTGATTGCTTGCGCACGAACCAGGCGAATATGATGTCATCAATGGCGGGATGGCGAAATGCTATGAATAATACGGTTTTGGGAATGCAAGATTATTCGGTGCGTGTGAAAAATTCTTGTTTAGGTCTTCCGACAACTACCAATCAAGTTGATTGCATTAACAGTGCAATCAATACGTTGCCAAATAATTTTACCGCGTCATTGGTTGCAATGAATGCAACCTTGTTGTCCGCAACCAATGGTATTGACAATATGAAAAATAGTCTTCCACTATGTTTGACTAATAACAATGCAGCCGTGTTTTCGGCTGCACAAGCGTTGGGAGTTGATTTCAATCGATGCACTCCCGGTGCCCAAACAACCACATCGTCCACGTCCACGTCAACGTTACGAACCTCAACAACCACGCCGTTTGTCGATGTTGATGCCGCCCGAAGAAGTTTCGATGCAACCGTAAATTCCGTAAATCGGGTTCTCCAGGATGGATCCACTGCTGCAATGAATACCTTGCAACAAACTTTTGCCCGTTACAACGCTGATTTGGCTAATGTCAATGCGGCCAATCAATTGCTAATACAAAATATCACAAATTGCGCACGATCGCAAAATATTTTGAATATTCCCGACTCGGTTTTTGCACCGATTACAAACTGTATTAGTTTGACCAACGGCAATGTGCAATCGCTGATGCCCGTGTGGATGTCCACCTTGAATAATGCAGTTCAGGCGGCCCAACAAGACATTCAGAATCAAGCCAATGCTTGTATGCAACAGCCGACAAATGCTATGAAAGTCAATTGCTTGAATAGTGCATCAACAGCGTATCTCAACAATCAGCAGTTCGTTTTGAATGATTTTAGTTCAATGATTACAACGGCCACTAATACGATTACTACTTTCGACGGAGTTGTGAAAACATGTTATCCGAACGGTATTAATTTGGTCACAAATGCTGCAGCCTTGATTGGAATCAATTTGGAATTGTGTTGGAATCCAGCGACCACTACAAGTACAAGAACTTCAACTTCTTCCACTAGTACCACCTCTTCAACGTCCACTACCACTTTGTCTCCGAGTCTCAACATTAACTTGGCTCTTTCTCATTTCGATTCAGTTGTCAACCAAGTTAATGGACAAATCAACGCTGGTTCCGCTCAATCATTAAATGACTTCCAAATTCTTGTCAATCAATATCTTGCGCAATTAGCAACCGCCAACGGGGATGTTCAAACATTGATTTCGAAATTGAATCAATGTAGTCAACGATTAGGAATGGCCAACCTTGCTGCCTCCACCTACACTCCCATAACGAATTGCATTAGTTTGACCGATAGCAACGTACAGTCCCTGATTCCGGTGTGGAGAAATACAATTCAAAATGCGCCGGCGTCGGCTAATCAAAATATTTTATCGCAAAGATCCCAATGTTTGGGATTGGCATCGCCCGCCCTAGTCGTACAGTGCTTGAACTCCGCTGCGAATACTTACTCAGGAAATTTACCGAATGTGTTGAATGACTACCGAAATATATTGTCGGCGGTTCAAAGCACTTTACCGGTGTTCGGAGGAGTCTTGCCAACTTGTTATACCAATGGTTATAATGCGGTTTTGGCGACGGCAAATAGTGCGGGACTCAACACGAATCTGTGTCCTGGTTTGGAGTATTCTACGACATCATCCACGTCAACTTCCACGTCAACTAGAACGCCCACTACTTCGACATCAACTACATCAACAACTTCAACAACCTCCACAACGTCTACATCCACGTCCACCACAACCCCCAACGCCGCACTTAATGCTGCGCAAGCGAACTTCGCCACCAGTATGACTCAAACAAATAATCAAATTTCAGGAGCCGTCAATTCTGCGCAACAATCTTTACAGAACATCATCAACGCATATAACGCACAAAAGAATTCAGCAAACGCTAATCTTCAAACATTGACTCAACAAATAACGCAATGCGCCAACTCCCAAGGCATTTTCAACGTTCCTGCATCAATTTTCAACCCGATCTCCGGATGCATATCTTCCGCTGACAGTGTGGTACAGTCGTTCATTCCTTCATGGACTTCTAACATTGGTAACGTATTTACAACGGCATCACAAAATATTTTAAACCAACGCAATGGATGCATGGCTCTGGCTCTCGATTCCGCTAAGGTATCGTGTTTGAATGACGCCGCCACTGCGTATAGTAACAGTGTATCAGGACTTAATAATAACATGAACTCTATACTATCGGCGGCGACTAGCACCACGAATACTTTTGGAAACACTCTAGGAACATGTAATCCCAATGGTCATAATAGCGTGTTGGCGGCGGCTGGTGCAATCATGAACATAAACTTATGTACCAACATTCCTGGAATAACAACGTCAAGTTCTTCAACTACATCCACGACATCAACATCCACGTCCACCACAACCCCCAACGCCGCACTAAATGCTGCGCAAGCGAACTTCGCCACCAGTATGACTCAAACAAATAATCAAATTTCAGGAGCCGTCAATTCTGCGCAACAATCTTTACAGAACATCATCAACGCATATAATGCACAAAAGAATGCTGCAAACGCAAATCTTCAAACATTGACTCAACAAATAACGCAATGCGCCAACTCCCAAGGCATTTTCAATGTTCCCGCATCAATTTTCAACCCGATCTCCGGATGCATATCTTCCGCTGACAGTGTGGTACAATCGTTCATTCCTTCATGGACTTCTAACATTGGTAACGTATTTACAACGGCATCACAAAATATTTTAAACCAACGCAATGGATGCATGGCTTTGGCTCTCGATTCCGCTAAGGTATCGTGTTTGAATGACGCCGCCACTGCGTATAGTAACAGTGTATCAGGACTTAATAATAACATGAACTCTGTACTATCGGCGGCGACTAGCACCACGAATACTTTTGGAAACACTCTAGGAACATGTAATCCCAATGGTCATAATAGCGTGTTGGCGGCGGCTGGTGCAATCATGAACATAAACTTATGTACCAACATTCCTGGAATAACAACGTCAAGTTCTTCAACTACATCCACAACATCAACATCCACATCCACCACAACCCCCAACGCTGCACTAATTGCGGCCCAAGCCCAACTCACCACCACCATCAACCAAGTAAACGGTCAAATTTCAAATGCCGTCAATTCTGCACAAAATTCCCTGCAAAATTTAGTCAACGGCTATACCACGCAAAAGAACAATGTCAACGCCAATCTGCAATCATTAGTTCAAGTAATAACGCAATGCGCCAACTCTCAGGGTATCTCCAACGTTCCCGCGTCGATCTTCAACCCGATTTCCGGATGTATATCCTCCACTGACAGTCTTGTACAGTCGTTCATCCCTTCGTGGTCCTCCAACATTGCTAACATATTCACAACGGCGTCTCAAAATATAAATTCACAACGTACGGCATGTATGAATTTGGCTCTCGACTCCGCTAAGGTATCATGTCTCAATAATGCTGCTACCACGTACAACAATGGTTTGCCAGAAGTTGTCAATAACTTGAATTCTTTGATCGCGGTGGCCACTAGTACTTTGAATACATTCGGAGGAGGAATCGGAACATGTTACACAGATAATGTTCGTAACGTGGTATCATTGGCTGCTGGAGTTATGAACGTTAATTTATGCAGCAATATTCCTGGAATAACAACGTCAAGTTCTACATCCTCGACATCAACCTCAACGTCCACCACAACCCCGAACACTGCACTTAATGTAGCTCAAGCAAACTTCGCCACCAGCATGACCCAAACAAATAATCAAATTTCCGGAGCCGTCAATTCTGCGCAACAATCTTTACAGAACATCATCAACGCATATAACGCACAAAAGAATTCAGCAAACGCCAATCTTCAAACATTGACTCAACAAATAACGCAATGCGCTAACTCCCAAGGTATTTTCAACGTTCCTGCATCAATTTTCAACCCGATTTCCGGATGCATATCTTCCGCTGACAGTGTGGTACAGTCGTTCATTCCTTCATGGACTTCAAACATTGGTAATGTGTTTACAACGGCTTCACAAAATATTTTAAACCAACGCAATGGATGCATGGCTCTGGCTCTCGATTCCGCTAAGGTATCGTGTTTGAATGACGCCGCCACTGCGTATAGTAACAGCGTATCAGGACTTAATAATAACATGAACTCTGTACTATCGGCGGCGACTAGTACCACGAATACGTTCGGAGGCACTCTAGGAACATGTTATCCAAATGGTTTTAACAGCGTGTTGGCGACGGCTGGTGGAATCATGAACATAAACTTATGCACCAACATTCCTGGAATAACAACGTCAAGTTCCTCGACATCAACGTCGACCACCACTCCCAGCTCCGCTTTTAACATAGCACAACAAAACTTCGCCACCAGCATGACCCAAACCAATAACCAAATTTCAGCAGCCGTTAACACTGCGCAACAATCTTTACAGAACATCCTCAACGCCTATAACGCACAGAAGAACACTGCCAACGGCAATCTACAAACATTGATACAACAAATAACGCAATGCGCCAACTCCCAAGGCGTTTCCAACGTGCCCTCATCCATTTTCAACCCGATCTCCGGATGCATAACGTCAACTGACAATATTGTGCAGTCGTTCATTCCTTCGTGGACCTCAACCATTGGTAACGTATTCACAACAGCGTCGCAAAATATTTTAACGCAACGCAGTGGATGCTTGGCGTTGGCAACCGATTCCGCTAAAGCATCGTGTTTGAATGACGCCGCCGCTGCGTATAGTAATAGCGTATCAGGACTTGTAAATAACATGAATTCATTGTTATCGGTGGCGAGTAGCACTACGAATACGTTCGGAGGCACTCTAGGAACATGTTATTCGAATGGTTTTAACAATGTGTTATCGTCGGCTGGTGGAATCATGAACATAAACTTATGTTCCAACATTCCTGGATTGGTCATTACTACGTCATCATCGTCCACATCAACGTCCACAACGACAAGACCTCCGGCAAATGACGTAAGCTCTGCCACTAGTTCATTCGATGCAACAGTTTCGCAAGTAAACGGAGCCATTCAAACTGCCTACAACACGGCGTCAAATAATCTACAGAGCATCACAAACGGCTACACCAACAACTTGAACAACATCAACGGAAAATTGCAAGCGCTTATCCAGAGCATCACGCAATGTGCTACGTCTCGTAATCCTTCCATTAGTGTCCCACTTCCAGCATCCATTTTCAATCCAATTTCCAGCTGTATTTCGTTGACCAACAACATCGTACAGTCCCTAATGCCATCCTGGTCTAGCACTCTCCAGAATACTCAGTCGACATCTCTGTCGAGCATTCAGAATCAGCGAAGCACTTGCTTGGGACTGGGCTCTTCCCAAACGATCATTAATTGCTTAGGAAACTCGGCGGCAACGTATAACAATGGCTTACAGAATATTAAAGATAATATGAACTCTGTGATATCAACGGCTAACACCAACATGAATACTTTCAATAGTATGATGCAAGGATGTTACACCAACGGTTATACAGGAGTTTTGAATGCGGCTACTGCATATGGAGTCAGTGTGGGCTCCTGTTCTATCGTTCAATAATTAAGTTTTTATTTGTTCTTTTACTGTTTTACTTTTTGCATGCTTTTAATCGTTAGATATGTTTTAATGTTAAAACATTTGGATAACTATAACTGTTATTAATTAAAATTATATTGATATATGATACTGTTTTTTTTTTAAGTTTTAAGCCTTTTTTTCTCAAGCTAATAGTCCACGGTTCAAATGGGAATGATTACTGCTTTCTCAAGCAATAGTTTCGATTTGTATTCCATCAATTAGTACATTTGTTTAAACCATTGCAGGACTTGGAAGGGTTTTTTTTTTGATTTATGTAATCTCCAGGAGAGCCTTTAGTCGAAATAGAGTCCATAGTAATTAGTCGATTCATACTCATTGATCTCCATACCTTTCAACGTTATTGCAAAACAGTTTCCTTTTTTAACGCTAAAATTTCCCAAAGATAAATTGGTAAAAATATTCAGAGAACTAGCGTCAAAACTATTACATAGTTTTGACTGATTATTATTTGATCCTAGTCCTCTGAATATTTTTACCAATTTATCATCATCGAGGATCTGAAACTTGACAATAATTTCCCAAAGATGATTTTTTTTTCGTTTATTTGGATCGTCCTCTTTTCAATCCATGATTTGATCAGATTTTCGGTTGCAGGTGAACCACAGCGATTGTAGAATCTTCATGGGTAATTATTTATTTATTTTATTGGTAGTTTCTTTGGATCTTTTTTTTGGTAGGTCAGTAGTTAATAGTACATACATTACAGAGCCCAGAACCCAGAACACTATCCAAGGAAACACCTAATTGGATAATTGGATAAATTTAAACTTTTTTGTTTATCTTTTCATCCAGAATACACGATTTGCAAAGTAGAACTGCAGTACTTTGCAGTTGGTATGAAGACTTAACAAATGTCCAGGAATACCAAGACTCAATATTTTTTCCTTTTCATTACTACGTTTATGGTTTGCACTACTCTATGGCCTTGTTGGATTGTGGAATTTGGGGTTGAGTTGGGAATTTGCACAATTGTTAAAAGGAGTTTCTGTAGTAGGAGTTTTCAATGACCTTGGCAATGGTGGAAAGGTGACTTATTGATCAATATACTTGAATTTTTCCGTAACTTTAGTACCAGAGTTATTTCGATAATTTTGAATGGTTGGGTCCAAAAGTGCCATCTAAATATTGCATTGTTCAAATAGAGGAATAGTTTCGATTTGCATCAATTAGTATATTTGCTTAAACCATTGCAGGACTTGGGAGGGTTTTTTTTTTTTTTGATTTATGTAATCTCCAGGTGAGCCTTTAGTCAAAGTAGATTCCATGGTAATTAGTCGATTTATACTCATTGATCTCCATATTTTTTCAACGTTATTGCAAAACAGTTCCCTTTTTTAACGATAAAATTGAATTTTCCTCTTTTTGATCCATGATGTGATCAGATTTTCGGTTGCAGGTGAACCACTGCGATTGTAGAATCTTCATGGACCATTATTTATTTATTTTTGTGGTAACTTCTTAGGATTTTTTTTTTGGTAGGTCAGTAGTTAATAGTAGATACATTACAGAATCCAGAACACTCTCCAAGGGAATACTATATTGGGTATAAATTCAAAGCTTTTTGTTTATCTTTTCTTCAGGAATACTCGATTTGCTAAGTAGAACTGCAGTACTTTGCAGTTGGTATGTAGACTTAACAAATGTCCACGAATACCAAGGCTCAATATTTTTTCCTTTTCATAGCTACATTTATGGTTTGCACTACTCTATGGCCTTGTTGGATTGTGGAATTTGAGGTTGAGTTGGGAATTTGTACAATTGTTGAAAGGAGTTTCTGTAGTAGGAGTTTTCAGCGAATTTGACAATGGTGGAAAGGTAACTTATTGGTCAATATGTTTGGATTTTTCCCTAACTTTAGTACCAAAATTATTTCAGCAATTTTGAATGGTTGGAACCATAAGTGCCATCTAAATATTGCGTTATTCAAATAGAGAAGTTTCACAACTGCTTCATATGGGTTTTTTTAACATTTTAGTAGTTGTACGATGAATTCCGGGTGTCTTCTTATTATTTAGATTATAGAATATATTTTTAACAAGATTTCGGAGAAATTAGTTCTGGATGTTGGTAGGATCTTTCAGGAGAAGCTAGAAAATTAAGGGTCCCAGGATCGGTGGTATGGTCGTTGGAGGTAAATACTTTCAAAAGGAACCCAACAAATAGATCCACCAAAATACAATTCCCAACAACTTGTGATATAAAAAATTGTCTTGTTTTTATCGATTTAATGGCTATCAATCTTTGGTGAGGAGTCTTTGTTATTTTGAGACCATCGTGCCATACTTTTACAAAAACTCCAAGAATACCGAGGTTCAAATTTTTTTGCTTTTCATAGCTAAGTTTATGGTTTGCACTACTCTATGGCCTTGTTGGATTGTGGAATTTGGGGTTGAGTTGGGAACTTGCACAACTGTTGAAAGGAGTTTCTGTAGTAGGAATTTTCAACGACCTTGGCAATGGTGGAAAGGTGACTTATTGGTCAATATGTTTGGATTTTTCCCTAACTTTAGTACCAAAAGTATTTCAGCAATTTTGAATAGTTGGAACCAAAAATTCCATCTAAATATTACATTATTCAAATAAAGGAGTTTCACAACTGCTTCGTGTGGTGTTTTTTTAACATTTTAGGAGTTGTACAATGAATTCCGGGTGTCTTCTTTATATTTAGATTATAGAATATATTTTTAACAGAATTTCGGAGAAATTAGTTTTGGATTTTGGTAGGATCGTTTAGGAAAAGCTAGGAAATTAAGTGTCCCAGGATCGGTGGTATGGTCGTTGGAGATAAATACTTCCAAAAGGAATCTAAAAAATTGATCCTCCAAAATACAGTTTCAAAAGATTGTGGCTTACGAATCCAAAGTCGTGTAATTTGCTGAACTATTTTGCCAACCTCTCCGGATCGCCTCTTCAGGGATTAATAAATACTCTTTAATTTGCCCTCAATTAATTATTGCCCTATTAATGGCTATTAATCTTTGGTGAGGAGTCATCTAATTATTTATGGACCACCATTTCTTATGGAATATCTAATAACTGATGTACCATTTCAGGGACTACCGAAATTTGCCATAGTAGTGGATTAAAAACGATTTTTTTTAAGTTGCGACCTAAAAGTATAACTTTTCACGAGTGTATATTAGCGCAGACACTGTTTTTGTGCCATCAAGAATCTGAACTATGGTTCTGAACTATACCTACTATTTTCTTATAACGTGGTACCCACTAAAATTGAATATTTGATTTCTATGGACCAAATTGGTGTAGAGGTTCCCTTTTTCCTGGATTAACTTTGGATCGCAACTCAAAAAATGAAATATAACCATTGATTATTAACCAAAAAGCTTAACTTTAAAAAAAAATCAACATTTCAGTCGCTAACTTTTAATGAAAAATAGTAAAATACCAATGGAATTAAATATATTTGCACCAAATAGTTGGAATGCTTTCTTAATGAATGCCGTAATTTGTACAACATTACAACGGTTGTAAACATCATTGTTCATTGTTCAAATTTTCGATTTTCAATTCAAATTATCATCGCGCCTTATTTTAATAAAAAGCTTTTTTTTTTGGTATAATTTAGATATAAAATAATGTAAAAAATATTATCTCAAATAATTTTACTGCATTATAAAAATGAAGTCCTATTAAAGAGTGTCACCAAATTTATATCTTAATACTTTGAATTGATAATTTTAAATATAAAGATAGAAAAAAGTGCTAAAATAAAAAAAAAGGAAAACGGGACAAAATCTACGATGAATTTGTGGTGTTTTATTGTGATTATTCTAATCACGGGATATGTAAGTATTGGAATTTTTAGTGATTATTTGTGTCATTTTATTTTTTTTTTTTTTTTTCAATTGGTTACAATAGAATGTTGATGCCAATCAAGAGCGGCACAAAAGATGTGCACCAGTTGCAGCAGTTGCTGCACCAATTATTGGACAGACTACCACTACGACTGCAACTCCAGGAGTTACCACATCCACGCAAGTAAATGCACTATTAAACAGTATCAACGGTCTATTTAGTTCAACAATACCGGGTTTACAATCAATGGCACAAAGTGCAACTGCCCAGGTGCAAGCATCCGTCAACAACTTGCAACGCAGTGCTGCAACCGTCGTTCAAAGTGCCCAAAATATAGTCAACCAATTTAATCAATGCGCCTCAAATCAACGAAACATTGTCGTTCCAAATTCGGTCTATCAACCAATTCAAAATTGCATCAGTTCCAATTTAAATGCGGCCAACACAATTCAACCAGCAATGCAAACGGATATCTCCAACGCAATGAACACGTATTTCAATGAGTTCGTCACAAATCGATCCACCTGTATTGCATTAGGAACTCCTGCAGCTCAAACCAACTGTCTTTTGCAATTAGCCGCCGCATTTACGATTAAAACCAATACATTCATGGCTTTTATTTCTGAAACACAAAGCAGAGCACAACAATTAGTCAACTCCAACTCCAACACCATATCGTCATGTATTTCAAACAATATAATGACCGTCGCTAATTCCCTGGCAGCGCTAGGCGTTGACCCCAACGCCTGCGGTATTCAACTTCCGACTCCTATTGGTCCTAACTTAAGTGACGCTTTACAACGTTACAGTAATCTTGTTAATCAAATAAACGCTAATCTACAAAACAGTCTAGGTCTAGGATTATCTGCTTTAGATAATCTGCAAAACACATTCACCATTGCTTTCCAAGCACAAATGCTAGGCGTACAATCGTTCATTCAAAACATTATTCTTTGCGCAAACAATCAAGGAATTACCAACATTCCCGTAACAATTTTCAATCCTATCCTAGACTGTTTACGTTCGATTCAAGCGAATATGATATCATTGACGGCGGGAGGGAATCTTGCGTTGAACAATACCGTGTTAGGAATGCAAGATTACTCGGTTCGAGTAAAAAATTCTTGTTTAGCTCTTCCGACAACTACAAATCAAGTTGATTGCATTAATAATGCAATCAATATACTGCCAAATAACTATACCGCTTCCTTGAGTGCGATGAATGCCACAGTGATGACAGCGAGCACTAATATGGAAAATATGAGAAATAATCTTGCGTTATGTGTCGTCAATAACAATGCAGTCGTGATTTCGGCTGCACAAGCGTTGGGAATTGATTTCAATCGATGCACTCCCGGTGCTCCAACAACCACATCGTCCACATCCACATCCACGTCCACGTCAACATCAACATTACGCACCACAACAACTACACCATTTGTCGATGTAGATGCCGCTCGAAGAAATTTCGATGCAACCGTAAATTCCGTAAATCGGGTTCTCCAGGATGGATCCAATGCTGCATTGAACACGTTGCAACAAACTTTTGCCCGATACAACACTGATTTGGCTGATGTCAATGCGGCCAATCAATTGTTGATACAAAATATCACAAATTGCGCACGATCCCAAAATATTTTCTCGGTTCCCGACTCGGTGTTTGCACCAATTACAAACTGTATTAGTTTGACCAATGGCAATGTGCAATCGCTGATGCCCGTGTGGACGGCCACCTTGAATAATGCGGTGCAGGCGTCGCAACAGGATATCCAGAATCAAGCCAATGCTTGTATGCAACAAGCGACCAACACTTTGAAAGTCAATTGCTTGAATAGTGCAGCAAGAGCTTACCTCAACAATCAGCAGTTTGTTTTGAATGATTTCAATTCGATGGTTGCAACGGCTGTTAATACGGTTACTACTTTCGACGGAGTTGTGAAGACATGTTATCCTAACGGGCTTAATTTGGTCGTAAATGCTGCAACATCACTGGGAATCAACTTAGATTTGTGTTGGAATCCAGCGACCACTACAAGTACAAGAACTTCAACTTCTTCCACTAGTACTACTTCTTCTACTTCGACCACCAGTACTACTTCAACTACAAGCACTACTTCTACTACCAGTACTACTTCAACTACTAGTACTACTTCTACAACCAGCACCACTTCAACTACTAGCACTACTTCATCAACCAGTACCACTTCTACTACTAGCACTACTTCAACAACCAGTACCACATCTACCACTAGTACCACTAGTACCACTTCCTCAACATCAACATCCACTACTACTTTGTCTCCAAGTGTCAACATCAACTTAGCACTTTCAAACTTTGATGCAATTGTTAACCAAGTTAACGGACAAATCAACAGCGGCTCATCTCTAGCACTAACTGACTTCCAAATTCTTGTCAATCAATATCTTGCCCGATTAGCAAGCACCAACGGCGATGTTCAAGCATTAATTGCGAAATTGAATCTATGTAGTCAACAGTTAGGAGTCGCCAATCTTGCTGCATCCGCCTACACTCCCATAACGAACTGCATTAGTTTGACCGATACCAATGTACAATCCCTGATTCCTGTGTGGAGAGCGACAATCACAAATTCACCAGGAGCGGCAAATCAAAACATTTTATCACAAAGAGCCACGTGTTTAGCATTAGCGACGCCGGCACAAGTCGTAACGTGCTTGAACTCGGCAGCGAGCTCTTACCAAAATAATTTACCAAACATTTTAAGTGACTACCGAAATATATTGTCATCGGTTCAAAGCACTTTGCCGGTGTTTGGAGGAGTCTTGGGAACTTGTTATAGCAATGGTTATAATGCGGTTATTGCGACGGCAAATAGTGCTGGAGTCAATACAAATCTGTGCGCTGCTTTTGCAACGACAACATCTTCGACTTCGACGACTTCATCAACATCTACCACATCCACTACCTCAACGACGTCAACTACGTCGACAACATCCACCACGTCAACAACGTCTACAACTTCAACGACATCTACCACATCTTCTACATCAACAACGTCAACGACATCTAGTACTTCAACTACTTCAACTACATCTTCAACATCAACTACATCCACTACATCCACTACATCAACGACATCAACAACGTCCACAACTTCGTCTACTTCTACAACGTCTACCACATCTACGACGTCAACGACATCATCAACGTCAACGACATCAACAACGTCTACAACATCAACGACATCAACAACGTCTACAACGTCAACGACATCCACAACGTCAACAACATCATCGACATCATCAACATCAACGACATCAACAACGTCTACCACATCGACGACGTCAACGACATCAACAACGTCGACCACATCGACGACGTCAACAACATCAACAACGTCAACAACATCCACAACGTCAACAACATCAACAACATCAACGACATCAACGACGTCAACGACGTCAACGACATCAACAACGTCTACCACATCGACGACGTCAACGACATCAACAACGTCAACGACATCAACAACATCAACGACATCAACGACGTCAACGACGTCAACGACATCAACAACGTCAACGACATCAACAACGTCTACAACGTCAACAACATCCACAACGTCAACAACATCCACAACGTCAACAACATCAACGACATCAACAACATCAACGACATCAACGACGTCAACGACATCAACAACGTCTACCACATCGACGACGTCAACGACATCAACAACGTCAACGACATCAACAACGTCTACAACATCAACGACATCAACAACGTCGACCACATCGACGACGTCAACAACATCAACAACGTCTACAACGTCAACAACATCCACAACGTCAACAACATCAACGACATCAACAACATCAACGACATCAACGACATCAACGACGTCAACGACATCAACAACATCTACAACATCTACAACATCAACGACATCAACAACGTCTACAACGTCAACGACATCCACAACGTCAACAACATCAACGACATCAACAACGTCAACGACATCAACAACGTCTACCACATCGACGACGTCAACGACATCTACTACCTCTACAACGTCTACAACATCAACGACATCAACAACATCAACGACATCAACGACGTCAACGACATCAACAACATCAACAACATCTACAACATCAACGACATCAACAACGTCAACGACATCAACAACGTCTACCACATCGACGACGTCAACGACATCAACTACGTCAACAACGTCTACAACATCAACAACTTCAACAACTTCAACGACGTCCACCACATCGACAACTTCAACAACGTCCACAACGTCTACCACATCGACGACATCTACAACGTCTACAACATCAACTACGTCAACAACGTCAACCACATCGACGACTTCAACGACATCTACAACATCAACAACTTCAACAACTTCAACGACGTCCACCACATCGACAACTTCAACAACGTCCACAACGTCTACCACATCGACGACATCAACGACATCTACAACGTCTACAACATCAACTACGTCAACAACGTCAACCACATCGACGACTTCAACGACATCTACAACATCAACAACGTCAACAACATCAACAACTTCAACTACGTCCACAACGTCAACAACGTCAACAACGTCTACAACTTCAACAACGTCTACAACATCGACAACCTCTACGACATCTACAACGTCGACCACATCTACGACATCAACAACTTCCACAACCTCCACAACCACCACCACGACCACGCCGAATGCCGCTCTCAATGCCGCCATCCAAAACCTCGCGACCACCATCACCCAAGTAAACGGGCAAATTTCCACGGCCGTCGGCTCAGCTCAAGCATCTCTTCAAGCCATAATCAATGCGTACAACGCCCAAAAGAACACCGCCAACGGCAATCTACAAACGCTAATACAACAAATAACGCAGTGCGCCAACTCGCAGGGCATCAGCAACGTGCCGTCGTCGATTTTCAACCCGATTTCCGGATGTATAGCGTCATCGGACAACATTGTGCAATCGTTCATTCCTTCGTGGACCTCCACCATTGGTAACACATTCACAACGGCCTCGCAAAATATTTTGTCCCAGCGAGACGCGTGCATGCTTCTGACCCTCAGCTCGGCCAAGGTGACGTGTTTGAATGACGCCGCCTCGACGTACAGCCAAAGTTTACCTAGCATCAATAGCAATTTGAATTCGCTGCTGACGGTGGCGACGAGCACTACGAATTTGTTCGGAGGATTCTTGGGATCGTGCTACACGAATGGTGTTAGTAGTGTGGTCTCGTTGGCTGGTGGAATCATGAACGTCAATTTATGTAGCAATATTCCTGGAGTGGTTGTGGTAACAACTACAAGTTCTACATCGACAACTTCTACAACAAGCTCCACGTCAACTAGTACAACAACACGAGCTCCTGATGTAGGTGCAGCCACTAGCCGATTCGATTCTTCAGTAGCGCAAGTAAACGGAGCCATTCAAAGCGCCTTCAGTACGGCGTCAAATAACTTACAGGGTATCATAAACGGTTTCACTACTACCTCCAACAACGCAAACTCAAGATTAGCAGCGTTAATACAAAGCATCACCCAATGCGCTGTTTCATTAAATCCTTCAATATCAGTTCCTCTGCCATCATCCATTTTCAATCCAATAACAAGTTGCATGTCTTTAACTAACAGTATTGTGCAATCCCTCTTGCCATCCTGGAATAGCAATCTACAGAATACCGTCACGACCTCAACCCAGAGTATTCAAAACCAACGCACTACATGTTTAGGACAAAGTACTGCACAACTAATAGTTACCTGTCTAGATAATGCAGCCACTTCATATTCCAATAGTTTACCGAGTGTTACATCTAATATGAACACTCTCGTATCAACAGCAACCACTACAATGAGTACTTTCAACAATATGGTATCGAATTGTTATCCGAACGGTTATACAGGAGTCTTGAACGCCGCCACTGGATTTGGAATAAATGTGGGTGCTTGCACTATCGTCCAATAATTACGTTTATAATTGTTTGTCAAATATTGGTTCACTTTCTTGCATGTTACTAATTGTTAAATTTTGATTTTTAAAATTTAAATATGTGGAAACTTTATACTTCTTGATAATAAAAGTAACACTGAATTATAATGGTATTTTATTTTATTTTTTCATCCATACTCTATCAGGAAATGCTTAATGGTCGGATTCTGGACATAATTACTGCACTTTGGATTTTCCGTCTTATTTATATGGTGGGCATGTGAAAGGTTTGGGATATAATGCTTGGAAAACTATGGGGGTTTTCAGGATCACCAGGATACTTTTATTGATCGCTAGAGGATTCAAATAAGAAGACATCAAATCAGTGGCGTAGCTAGGTAACCAAGGGCCCTGGGGCAAATTAAAAAATGGGGCCCCACTGCTATGTAAAGTGATTAGGTTTTATCAAATAAAAATATGAAATATACAAAAACTTAAAAAATGCTAAACTACTTAAGCTCTTTTTTGTGCACTGTAGGGCAGGTAATAAAAATATTAAACAGTAACAACAAAAATTACAATTAATACTTGGTGTAGGTTTGGGTAATAAAACGAAATTGGAAAAGATTCAAGGGTTTATTATATAAAGGTCGGGCCTACCAACTGACTAAATAACAATTATATTTACAACTAGCTGATCCCCGCGACTTCGTCTGCGTAACGTAGGTGTAGATTATATTTTATTTTTAAATTTGCTATTTGTAGTGGCATATGAAAATTATTATTTTTCTTATTTCTTTTACGAAAAACGTAATCATACCTGAAAACACTATTTTGTCAACTTTAAAAAGACACATTTAATAAACTGTTACTTAGAATAAAATAGTTGTATATAATGATCAACTAATTTTCAAAAAAATATTTATAAATATCTAAAAAGAGTATGGTCTATTCCGTATACCTATGGTAGGTATACCTACCGTAAACCAATTAATCCGTAAATCAATCAGCATCTATACATAAATAAAAAATATCGCCAAGTTCAATAAAGTCAGTCAGAATTATGACTTAAAACTGTAAAAAGTTATCAAAACACTCGCCTAGATATTTAGAATATTTGTAGAAATCCCATTTCATTGTCTCAACTTTTACACTACTGTAATGTATACAAAACTACCGCGAAATTAAAATTTGTTCAAATGCACGAAACCCAGTTCCTCCATGATCAAGTTTAACCTTATTATAAAAATATCTCAATATCAACTATATAATTAAACCATTTTCTTTCAGTTCGCCGAATTTTTCGCTATTCGATATTCGCTCATTAATGTATTTATTTGTGATTACGTATATCGGATTTTCAGGTTTACAATATGTGAAAGCCAAAAAACGTAATGCTCACTTATAAAATTAACTTTTTTCCGATTTATATATTAGAGTTTAAATTTTAAAGCAGATCCTACGTTTTTGTTTCTAATAATAAACCAACATTGTGTTATTTTAAGTGATAAAACGTTTCGTCTATAACGAACATACCTTGATAATTAAATTTGAAATTTCGATTGTTTATTAGACGTTATGCCGTACAAACTTTGCTACCATTTTTCACTCTTTTAGAGGAGGAATTATCAAAAAACCCTTTCTTATTATATATCTGTATCGTATAAGAAAAACATTTTCCATATTTCATCGACACAAATATGCATTTATATTGTAAAATACAATGTAAAAGGAAAAAAATTATGATCTTTATTTTGATTATCATTACTAAAAAGCAATTCGATTTTGCACATTTGGACGTTGTACATACAAAGTTCTTGGAAATAAATAGAAAGCGTGGAAGGAAATTCGAATATTTTATTTATTTTCAATAAGAATAATTGGTTTTGCAAATTGTTCTAAATACCGAAGAAAAGTTAGTTTGGAAGATTTTATTTTTTGATTGATAATGAAATATATGACAAAAAATTGCTACCTTTATGTTAAGTAATTGCTCCAGGTCACAATCATTGGTTCATAAAAATTAGATTTTAAAAAAGTTTGATCGTTGAAAAACAAACAAAAATTAAAAACTGCCTCTTTGGTATTTGGTATGAGTACCTTCTACCTAATCTTTCATACTAATTAAGTGAAATAACGTTATTTAAAATGCTGTAGTTAAAATGATATAACAAAAACAGAAACTTATTATTAATTAATTATTTATTAATTACACTTATTAAATTCAAAATTTCGATTGTTGATTAACCCTACATTTTCTCATATAAACTTAGTCACCCATTTTACTCTCTTAGGGTTGGAATTTTCAAAAAAAAAATTCTTATCAGATATCTACTTCTTAAAAGAAATATATCGAATATTAAAATTTCATCAGTCAGAGGGGATGTATAAATACAGGATTTTATGTATGCACGGTTTTAAAAACGTATTTTCTTTAAGTTTTATTACTATTATTATTATTACTACTACTACTACTATTACTTTTTTTCGTTAATATTTTCTTATTGAGCAACTCTAAGGGTCTATTTACAATAATTTTGTAAAAAACAAAATAAAAAAAAAATGTTTACTGTAAGATTCCAACCCACGACTTTATAATTAGGAGGATCAGAATGTCAGATACGTAAGCCATTACGCTATTAACATCAATTATGTGTCTTATATATATAAAGATTTATATTTCAAAGAGGCAATTTTTTCAAAATTTAAATTGAATTTACTGTGCTTTTTATCAGTTCAACTAAAAATATTTTTACAGATTATTTTCTAACTTTAAATTACCTTTCCAATGATATATAACTCCCCATTCTAAAGTAAAAAGTTTTTGTTCCATCCCTAGGGAATACCATACTTATTATTTTTAAGGAATGATAAGTAGCCTATAGTATGTGGGAAAGTGTATTGTATCTTAATATCAAATTTCATTAAATTTGGTTGTTCCGTTCTTTAGTTAAATCGGAACACACAGACAGACAGACAGACAAAAATTTTAAAAATGTTAAATTTGGAATAAGGGCCTCTTGAAACAAATATTTATCTTAAAATTGGGTTCAAAATCGAAATGTACAGACAGACGTAAGAATTTTATATATTAGTATAGATAATCAAGTACAAGACATAGTTTTGCCCAAAAACCCAAATAAAAAACGAATAAATAATAAGTCTAAAGAAATTACCATATTACAATCTGTAATATTTTTAATAAGTAACTTACCATTCTAATTTCTTTTTATTGGTGTTTAAAGATGAAATTAAATTAAAAAATAACGTATCAATTTCATTGTTCTAACCCATTGGTAGCAAATAATCCAACCATTTACATGGATAAGTAAGGATACCCATCCCGAAGAGCACTTGGCCCAGCGAAATTTACGACCAGGAGTATAGGACGTTACGTGTATCCGATACGTGACCTAATTGTGGTAGTTTCGAGTTCACTATTGCAAAAGGTTCGTGGTAAATTAAATGCAGTTTTTTTTATTGAAATTCCGGTTTTAAAAGATTTAATAAAAAAAAAGTTGACGAATTTATCAATGACACCAGATAAACTCTGCCTGAAGAGATCCTGAAACTTTTCACATCTTTCACCATATGGTCCAATTGTGAATTTGAACCATCCAGGATCCCACTCAAATGCATACCGAAAATTTCGGCAGAATAAGAACGACGGTTTCGGAGCATTTCATTCCTGTATAGAATTAAATATATATAATGTGAAAATAAACGTAAATTTTAATTTTTTAATTTCGTCGATTTTGAGTCTATTTTTGTATGCACATTTTGGCATTTTGATAGTGTATATAATCCAATCAGTGGCGTAGCTACCTAGGGACTACGCGGGGCAGTTCCTCGAGGCCCTCAAGCTCAGGGGGCCCTCGAATCCTTACCAGAAATCTCGATCGAACTGAACTTTTGAAAATCCAGTTGGAAGTTCACCAATTATGTAACGAAATAATGAGCATATATGGAGTGCTAGAATGAGACCTAGAATGCTTTAGTCCACCAACATGTTTCTCCAATAGTAAAAATATATTTAAATTTACTAAATTCTCGACATACTTTAAGTCATTTATAAAATTCTCTGAAAAAAAACCGTTTATGTATCTAAAATACCAAATAGGGAGATGGTTGTTTGAACTTTTGTGTGATATCCATTAAAAAAAATAGTAAATATGTATAATTCCAAGTATGAACTTTATTTGTGAAGAAACTTGATTTAGCCATGCATTAAAAGCTTTATAAGTACCTTGCATATTCGCTGCACCATCAGTACAATTACCAATACATTTACTAATATCAATTTTCATTTTTTAAAAATTCCGCATATTAGGTTACAGATATTTTCTCCTGTTGTCGAAGTACAATTAACAAAGATAAGTAGATAAAGTACAATTATCAAGTTAAATTGAAATTGATAGAAGTAACACTTGTAAAAATTTAATATCATTTCATTAGAAAAAATAAAAAACCTGACTATATTTGTGGGCCAGTAGGCCCACCGAGACATTCCCGGTATCCCAGTGGGCCAGTCCAGCCCGGTCAGGAGTTGTTGGCAACAATAAGATTCATAATTTGAATTTGTACTTTTATAACTTATGAAAATCGATATTTATAAACGTAACTCTATATTTCCCTGATATTCCTCTCAAAGTATACCTAATTTTTATTGAGAAACTCCAGTTTAACGCATATAAGAATAATCGAATATTTAGCGATATATCAGCAATTTTTAGCCGTTTGGATATGTATTATAGGCGATCTAAACTGTATAATGTATAGGCAATTTTATTCGTAATCTGTTGTTTCGTTTAACTATTCTAAATAATTCTAAATATGTAATCAAAGCGATTGAAATACCAAAAGTTTATTTTTTTTTTAAATAAAATTGCATTTGGCCCATCGTTAACAACAATAGAAACGTCATGCATTAGAAGCTTTATGTTTGTTAAATAAAATATAAGTCAGTAAAAATTAAATTAACCTTCCTGTGGTAAATTAAAAAATTACTATTTTACTTGTACAAATAAAATGTACACAAATAAATGCAGTCTTTTTGAACAATTTTGATTTGTTGAAGTACAAATTTTTTGCGGATTCTTCCAGGTGCTGGTCTTTAATTGATGGAACCGATTGAATTTTCGTTTGTAATTCGACAAATACAGGTTTTCCTTGGAAGATTTTCCAAATTCAACAACGATAGAGTATGACTACTGAGTCCCGAAGATTGTAACGATTTTTTTTTAATCTAGCGCTGTCCCAATATATCAAAAACCTGTCAGAGACCTTTTTGTAGATTGTTCAATTTTCTACAAGAATATACCTTGGTCATTCCGAAATATTGTCACCAACGGGAGCTATAAAATTTCAAAATGCAAAAGAATATTGTTCCCATGATATTTAAATGGATTAACGAAATTTGCGATGCGGCACCTCTTAATATTAAAATTAAGAGTTTAAACTTTCAGAGGATTTTTTTTTTGTCATTCCCAACAATATTTTCGATATAAATAAGAAAAAAATCTTCATTTTTTTTTTGGATCAGTCTAATCTATATATATAAAATTGTTCGGCCTGATGTAATGAATGGAATGAAATTTGGAGGGTAAATTCCTTATATGACGTAGTCATTTGATAAGGACAAATTTTTAAGAATTTCACCCCTAACGGGGAAGCAAAGTTTACATAGGGTAACACATGAAAACCGCCAACAAACGAAATTTCAAATTAAATAATCAAATCTTATTTTATAAGTATAATAAAAAATTATAATAAAAAAATCAAATTTTAATTTTCTATCTCTGTAGAAAAATGTGTAATGGAAAAGTGTAGGGTGTTAATGTATATAGTTCTAATCACTGTCGCTACATAAAAATTCAAAATGTCGTTATTCCAAATTTGCCTACTAAAAATTTGTATTATTTTTTAACATCGTATTTTAACTAAGAAACAGAAAAACTGATTTTTATAAAATTTATTATTATATTAAAATACTATACTTCTAATCATTGCAGACTTTAATATTATTACATGGAAAATAATAGGAAAAGACCTTTCCTTCGTTATGCTGAGAAATAAAATAATAATTACAAAGATTGGAATGATTTTACAGAAGTTTTCTTACAATTTTTAATTTAAACTAAGAATTAAGGGCTTACATATTATTTGCTAATAACTAGATTTTTATAAAATTTAGTTTTGTATTAAGATACAATACTTCTACTCATTGCAGACTTTAATATTATTAAATTAAAAATAATAAGAGAAGCCCTTTCCTTCGTTAAGCTGAGGGATGAAAAAAATAATATTTACAAATATTGGAAAGATTTTTACAAAAGTTTTCTTACACTTTTTAATTTAAACTAAGAATTAAGGTCTTAACTATCATTAGCTAATAACTGTTATTATTTTAAAGTGCAACAATTGCCTTTTTTAAAAATTCATTAATAATTTTTCAAATTTTAATGTTTCCCTGGTAACATAGCATCTTCGCTCCTTATATAAAGGACTTGGGTTCAATTTTCACATAATTTTGCTTTGTTTTTCTTTAAAATTGTAGCTAATAAATCCCAAAAGGTTGTTTAAGAAGAAAATTGTTATCAAAATAATAATATTAATACGCTTTAGAGTAAAAATATTATGAATTATAGAGCAAAATTTTCGACCGAAAAAGGTATTAATTTTTTAAAAATCGATAACCCCTCATTGTTGAATTTTTCAAAAATTTCAACGGCTATAGATGGGCCTTGGCACGTAGAGAATTGTACCGAAAAAATTGTTCCTAACTTTAACCCAAATAAAGTTATGAAAGATTTTGTAAATGCAGTTATTCCATTGTTGAGTTTTAAAACGATTGTTATTTGTTTTCCACTGAAAAACAAACAAACTTTATTTTATAAACAAACAAACAAACAAACAAATTTGGGTGTTAGTACATAGAAATATATACCAAAAAAAAATTCCTTCTATCTTAAGTCAAACAATAGTTGTAACAGTTTTTGTTAATATAATTGGCCTCTAATTACTTCATTGTTAAAATTGAAAAAAGGGCATAATTTTGATTCTGTTGAGGTACAAATAAATTTAATTGTAGATTCTTCCGAGTGCTGATTTTCAATTGATGGAACCGGTTTAATTTTCGTTTCTAATTCGACTGAAAATTAAATGCAATTTTTCGACAATTATAGATTTTTTTTTGAAGATTTTCCAAATCCAACGACAGTACACTCTAGCTACTGTGTTGTGGAGGATTATACCGAAAAAATTAGTCTTCTAAGGCAATTATGATGGATTTTGTAGATCTAATTAAACTCTCAACACTTCATTGTTGAAACTACAATGAAATAATTAGAGTCTAATTATTACTATAATTTTAAACCATAATTTTACAAAAAATCGTTCTACAAAAAAATCATCATTTTCTTTTGAATCAGTCTATAATTACTATTGAAATCGACCAATTTCTCATCGGTTTATTTATCAAATGTTCCTTATACTCTTGTATCCTTGATACTAATAACAATTTAAAACATGCTTACGTTAGTATGATTTTTTTTTAAATAGTAATCACATGAAATATCAGCATGAAAATTGTGGTACTATAAAAGTTTATAATCAGTAGGAAATTATGATAAATATGTATTTTAAAACTACTTTTTTTTTGTATGAAAACGAAATTGAAACATATTTGTTGTATTCTTTACTTAGAATTGACGTCAAATAAGAAATATTTGTACTTATTATTTTTTTCATCCCACAACTTAGCGAAGGACAGGGTTTTTCTTATTATTTGCAATGTAATACTATTAAATTCTGCAATGAGTAGAAGTATTGTACCTTAATTAATACTAAATTTTATAAAAATCGGATTTTCTGTTTCTTTATTAAAAGAAGATTTATAAACTGGTACAAAAATTTTTCAAAACTAGGCAAATTTGGGATAACATTTTGAAGTAAAAACTTATTTTTTATGTACCGACAGTAATTAGAATATATACATTAACACCCTACACTTTTCCATTGCACATTTTCCGACAGGGATAGGAAAAATCGGCAAAATATTAAAAAATCAAAGAGATATATCTATTCTATTTCTTTCAATGATCATTCGGATTCAACGTCATTTTGATTATTAAATTTGAAATTTCGTTTGTTGAAGGTTTCCATGTGTTACCCCATATTAACTTTGCTTCCCCATTTCACCCCGTTAGGGGTGAAATTCTTAAGAATTTGTCCTTATCGAATGCCTACGTCATATAAGAAATATACCCTCCAAATTTGATTTCATTCATTACATCAGGCCGAACAATTTTATATATATAGATTTCTGATCCAAAAAAAAAAATACGATTTTTTTTTCTTAATTATATCGAAAATATTGTTGGAAATGACAAAAAAATCCTGTGAAAGTTTAAGCTCTTAATATTAATATTAAGAGGTGCCGCATCGCAAATTTCGATTTTCCATTTTAATAACATGGGAAAAATATTCTTTTGCACTTTGGAATTTTATAGCTCACGTTGGTGACAATATTTCGGAATGACCAAGGTATATTCTTATAGAAAATTGAATGATCTACAAAGATCTCTATCCAAGTTTTTGATATATTTATTCCTTCAAAAGTTATTCGAGGTCAAAGTTGAACTAAAGAAAAATATTCATATTTTTTCAATTTTTTGACGCAACCATCAATTTTATGAGAAAATTTTATAGGACATTTTAGAAGAACACTGTTTTTGCTATAAATTATCTTTATAAAAGTTTTTGATATTTTTCACAAGTCTTAAGTTATTTACTTAAAATAAAAAAAAAATAAATCTTATGTTAAAAATATAATAATTCAGGGAATTTTCAGTTTAATGCAAATAACTTAGGACCTGTGAAAAATATCAAAAACTTTTATGGAGATAAATTATAGAAAAAAAATGTGCTCCACAAAAAATTTCCTTAAAAATGTTTTCATAAAATTGATGGTTGCGTCAAAAAATTGAAGAAATATTAAAATTTCTCTTAAGTTCAACTTTGATCTCGAATAACTTTTGAAAGAATAAATATATCAAAAACTTGGATAGAGACCTTTTTTGTAGATTGTTCAATTTTCTACAAGAATATACCTTGTCATTCCGAAATATTGTCACCAACGTTAGCTATAAAATTCCAAGTGCAAGAGAATATTGTTCTCATGTTATTTAAATGGAAAATCGAAATTTGCGATGCGGCACCTCTTAACATTAATATTAAGAGCTTAAACTTTAACAGGATTTTTTTTTGTCATTTCCGACATTATTTTCGATATAATTAAGAAAAAAAAATTCATCATTTTTTTTTGAATCAGTCTTATCTATATATATAAAATTGTTCGGCCTGATGTAATGAATGAAATAAAATTTGGAGGGTATATCCCTTATATGACGTAGTCATTCGATGAGGACAAATTTTTAAGAATTTCACCCCTCACGGGGTGAAATGGGGAAGCAAAGTTTATATGGGGTAACACATGGAAACCGTCAACAAACGAAATTTCAAATTTAGTAATCAAAATGACGTTAATTACGAAAGATCATTGAAAGAAATTGAATAGATAGATCTCTTTGATTTTTTAGTATTTTGCAAATTTTCCTATCTCTGTAGGGAAAAGTGCAGGGTGTTAATGTATATAGTTCTAATCACTGTCGGTAAACATAAAAAGTAAGTTTTTATTTCAAAATGGTTATCCCAAATTTGCCTACTTTTGAATACATTTTGTTTATATATCTTCTTTTATCTAAGACACAGAACAACTGATTTTTATAAAATTTAGTATTATATTAAGGTAGAATACTTTTACTCATTGCAGTCTTTAATATTATTACATTGCAAATAATAAGAAAAACTCTTTCCTTCGTTAAGCTGAGGGATTAAAAAAAAAAAATAATTACAAATATTGGAATGATTTTACGAAAGTTTTTGTAAAAAAAAAAATCATCATTTTTTTAAACAAATGTACCTTATACTCTTGTATACTTGATACTAATAACAATTTAAAACATGCTTACGTTAGTATGATTTTTTTTAAAATAGTAATCACATGAAATATCAGCATGAAAATTGTGGTACTATAAAAGTTTTATAATCAGTAGGAAATTATGATAAATATTTATTTTAAAACTATTATATTTATGAAAACGAAATTTAGACATATTTTTTGTATTCTTTACATAGAAGTGACGTCAAATAAGAAATTTTTATTGGCTCCGTTTTGCTGTTTTTGTTGTATATGTTTAAAAAAAATAACGCCAAACTATAAACGTTAGGAATGTATGAGTGTCAAGTTCCACGTAAAACTTATCACCCCATAATCTTATCAATTTACAATCGTAAACCATTTCTGGAAAAATAAAAAAAATAAAAACTAGTTTTCGTCACACGAAAGTCAAAATTGTTTTAATGAATAATAAGCCAGGATAATTTCAAATGTTATTGTTTCTTTGAACTAGCAAAAGAAAAGCGATTGCTTAAGTTTTTCTAGATTATGGATTTAAAAGTTTTATGGTTCCTGTTGGTTTTTATTTTCCTTGCCAATGTAAGAATCTGTTTTTTTATTTATTATATAAGTGCTTGCATTTTAATAATTTTTGCGATGCATATTTAGAATGTGTATGGGTCAAGGGAGAAAAGATGTGCCGTAGGACCTGTGTCTTCTGCGCAACGATTGCCAAGTCAAGTCAGTGGCGTACTCGCTGCAATTGCACCAACCGAAAGCACAATTATGACTCAAGTGCACCAAACGGGAACGTATGTTCTACAAAATCTTCAACCAGTTTACGACCAATTCAATGTTGCCAGCAACGCGAATATCGATAATATGACGGTAACGTCGAGAATATTCGATCAATGCGCCATAAATCAAGCGGGTGTTACCGTCCCTAGTTCAGTTTATGATCCAGTTCAAAAGTGCATCGAGGCCAACGTCAATATGGCCAATTACGTTTTGAAAACAATGCGTGAAACGGCCACCACGGAAATTTCCAATTTTGTTACCAACTACAACCGAAAACGAACCGAATGTCTCATACTTTCGTTGACCACTGCCAAAATTAAATGTTTACAACAAGTTGCTGCCCAACTGGAATTCGATTCCCGAGTAATCACCGCCAATCTTCTCGAATATATCACAATTGGTAAAAGAATGATTGCCTCATATGAGAGTTCAACAGCCATGTGCTACGCCAACAATATCATGAAAGTGGCATCTTCCCTGCAGAATCTTGGAGTCAATCCAAGCACTTGTGGAGTTCGACTTCCGGCAACTCTTTCCCCAAATTTGGATATAGCTTTACGGCGCTATAACACTGTATCCAATCTCTTAAATACAGCCATGCAAACCAATTTCGATATTGCATCAATTCAATTGACAACTCTTGACCATTCTTTCAATTATACCCTCCAAGCTCAACTAGATCGTCTGAAAAGTTTAGTCCAAAACATCATTCTGTGTGGCAACAGCCAAGGCATTAATATTTCCACATCAATTGGAAATCCCGTTTTGAATTGTTTACGAATCAATGAAAACAACATCACCATTGAATCTGCAGCCTGGAAATCTTATATTAACAGTACAGTAACTACAGTACGGCAAAGTTTAATAACAACTAAAGCCAATTGTCTAAATCTACCAGTAACCGATGATAAAATCACTTGCTTAATCAATGCGGCCAATAGTTTTGAAAGAAATTCCTCCCAGTATATCCAGAGCATTAATGCAACCATACTTGCGGCAAATAACACAATCAACACTCTAATCAACAACGTCAATTCCTGCCCTATTACCAACAACCAAACCATCATATCAGCCGCCGAAAATTTAGGCGTCGATTTCACAAAATGCAATGGTTCTTACATTGATTACCTGGCAATTGCATTGCAAAACTTCAACTCCATCACCAATCAGGCAAATGCATTGCTTTCCGGAAGTGTGGCGTCGTCATTAAACGCCTTCCGAATCACCATCGGAGATTATACACTAACATTGAACAATGTGACGTCAAGTTTTCAACAATTTATTGAGCAAATAAAACAATGTGGCCGAGTGCAGGGAATCACGAATATTTCCACTTCGATATTTGCGCCAATTGTCAACTGTATATCCTTATCAAACGATGTGCTACAATCACTGATACCGGCGTGGAATTCGACCTTGATAAACACAATGCCAACGGCTCTCAGAAATCTCCAAGCCGCCAAAGAATATTGCCTGTCATTGTCGACAATCGGCGCAAAAATTCAATGTCTCAATACGACGGCACTGGCCTATCAAAATAGTGTCCCGTTGGTCATTCGGGATCTATATTCGTTGCTGATTACGGCCAACACGACCAGTAGCAATTTCGGTGATGTTCTCAAAACTTGCAATGCAAATCAATTGGAATTTGTCTTCACTGATATTAGTAACGCAGGAATTAATCTCGCCAATTGTAATAATATTTCCACAATACAACCGATAATCTTTACGAACAACGTTACAGTAGCACTGCAAAATTATGATGCAAGTATCAGTCAAGCGAATGGTTTACTTCAAAGTAAATCTTTGGCCTCGATGCAAGAACTACAAATGTTGGTCAATAACTATCAATTAACTTTTGGTAATATTCAAGAGGCGGTACGAATATTCTCGGCAAATATAACACAATGTGCAGTAAATCAAGGAATTTCCACACTACCCAGCACTATTTTCAGTCCTTTTACAAACTGCATCAGTGATAACGCCAACAATGTGCAATCACAAATTGTAATTTGGAATGCAACTTTAGCAGATACCGTGACGGCTGCAAATCGACACACTGATTCCCAAAAACGAATATGTTTAGCTTTGGCATCATCTTCGGCCATCATACAATGTCTCAATAACGCAGTTATTGCCCACAATATTAGTATGCAAAATATAATCAGAGATTACAAATCTCTTGTACTATCCTCGTCCACCATGCTGGATATCTTCAAGGAAATCATCGCGTTATGTTATGTCAACAATTATGGTCAAGTCTTGACGTCAATCAGTAATCTTGGCGTTAATGTCACGCAATGTTCTGCAATTCCCATGAATTCCCTACCAATTCCTGTTAATATAGTGGGAGTAGCCATACAAAACTTCCAAATGTCAGTTGCCAACTCCCATTCCTTGCTGCAACATGGTTCCCGATGGTCGCTGACTTCTGTCAATAATTTCATCGACAAATACAAATCTATACTGACGAGAACTACGGAAAATTTGGAACATTTAGAAAGGACAATTGCACAATGTGCTGGATTCCAGAATCTTGTCAACGTGTCTCGAGATATTTTGAATCCAATATCCAGTTGTGTGATATCTACGAATAATATCGTACAGAATTTAATTCCCGTCTGGAGAAGTGGATTTGTTAATACCACTCATTTAACTTTGGAGAGTATAGAAGAACAAAAACGTATTTGTCTGCAATTATCATCACCTGATGATATAGTTGCATGTTTAAATCGTACTTCGAATTTGTATCGGGAAAGTATTCCAAAGATTTTGGGAGTTTATAATTCCACATTACTGAAAGTGGGTGGAGAACTTGAGTCGTTCGAAAGGGCCTTGGAAAGGTGTTATACTCGTGGATATCGGGCAGTATTTGAGTTGGGCAGAAGACATGGAATTGATTTGAGCCATTGCAGACCTTATAAAATGATCAATAATAATGAGTTGGAATTGGCTTTGGAAAATTTCAATATTGCTACTAATCAAGCATTCAAATCGATTCAAAATGGTTTCAGTCGAGTTGTTGGGGCTTTCCGGATTATTTTGGCCAATCACATGAATTTACTCAGCCAAGTTGAACATAACTTCCGACGGTTGAGAAATAATGTCATATATTGTGCTCGATCCCAAGGCTTTTATCAGATTCCTTCGTATGTTTTCGAACCAATGTCCAACTGTATTTATTCGACCGATGAAAATTTACGTCATAGAATCTCCACATGGAATGCTACATTGAATAATAAAGTAATTTCCGATCGGCACAAGTTATGGGATCAAAAAAATTTATGTTTATCATATGGTTCAAGACCTGCCACCATTATGTGCCTAAGTGAAGTCGCCCGAATGTATGTATACAATGAAAGAATTGTAACCGATTATTTCCAAGATGCCTTGGAAAAAGTATTGGCCGAAGTTCATCATTTGGAGAGCATATTAAAATCATGCTACCCCAAAGAATATTACACCGTTGTTGGTAGGTTGAGAAATGGTGGCGTCAATGTAAATATGTGTATGTTAAATTAAATTTTAACAATAAAATTGCTGGAATAAACAATGTGATGACCTTTTCTTTGTGACGTACTTGATTACCTTCAGAAATTTCTTGCATAATATAGCAATATAGACAGGAAGGAACGCTACTGAGGATAATGCTTTGTCGCTATTGTTTACCGTATCTTTTTGGTGTTATAAATGGTATCCTTGATGTAATTGTTGTTGAAAAAAATATTTTTATTTCGGTGTTTTTGATAAGATAATACATTATTTCTGATATTTTCTTTTTTTGTTTAAATAAAAATATGTTTTTAAAGGAATATATTTTTTGTAACATTGAAACTGAAATGGAAACACAATGTTTGATAAGAGTTTTAATGATTGTTCCTTTGTCAACTTTTCTCACAAACATCCATCGTAAAACACCATGGAGTACTGGATGGATCAATACTTATCACATTCAAGTACCAAACAAATAAAATGGTTATCCTTTTATACCTAAAATGATAAAAGATAATAGATAATAATAATAGATTGCCTTTTATTTGTACTTTTATTTAAACTTTTTCCTGAAACTATTACACTATTGCACTGTACAACACAACCGCGAAATTGAAATTTGTACAATTGCACGAAACCCAGTTCTTCCATAATCATGTAAAACCATTATGTATCTTTAAACTTATTATTGAAATATCTGAATTTCAACTATATAATTAAACCATATTGGATAGTACAGAGTTCACCATACATAATTTGGCGTATGCCTTTTGCTCTGGAAGAGGATTTTAAATTTCTTTTATCATTATGATGCTATGATTATTTATTATTTATCATTATGATGATTTCTGGCTGGTATTGCGATTTTTTTTTGTGATCCCTTTCACGCACTTGCAAATAAAAGATATTGTGCCCCCCCCCAAGAAAAAAATCCTGAATCCGCCCTTATCTGTTAGGGTAGGAATTTTCAAAAAAAAAATCTTATCTCATGCCGACTTCCTATATATTACATCGAATATTAAAATTTCATCAGTCAGAGGAGTATATAAATACACCATTTTATATATGCACGATTTTAAAAACGTATTTACTTTAAGCTTTATTATTATTATTATTATTACTATTATATTTTTTTCGTTAATATTTCCTTACTGAGCAACCCTAAGGATCTATTTACAACAATTATGTAAAAAAAAAGTTTATTGTCAGATTATTATCTATAAAAACATTTATATGTCAAAAAGGCAATTTTTCGTACTTTAAATTAAATTACTGTGGTTTTTATTAGTTCAACTAAAAATATTAATACAGATCATTTTTTAACTTTTAAATACCTTTCCAATGATATATAACTCGCCTGTCTAAAGTAAAATATTTTTTTGTCATCCCTCAGTTTCTACGTAGGGGGTACATTCCCTTATTATTTTTAAAGAATGATAAGTAGCCTAACGTGTGTGGGTAATTGTGTTGTATCTTAATATAAAGTTTCATTAAATTCGGTTGTTCCGTTCTTTAGTTAAATCGCCAGCGCACGCGATGTAAGAAAGTTTTTTGGTAATTTTTTCACACATTATTGGAGTTTTAGTATGGATTCTTAACTTTTTTGAAAATTTAATATAGCCTATGTTCACCGGAAATATTGTAGTTTCTCAACAGTGAAAGAATTTTTCAAATCGGTCAAGTAGTTTTGAAGTCTATTCAAAGCAAACAAACAATCAAATCTTTCCTCTTTATAATAATAGATAGACCACCAAATCCTCATACATATATCGAGATTTAATATCAAAAGAATTTAAGTTCTAATGATTGCAATGTTAATTTTAGATTTTACTTTAAGTTTTGGTCGTTTTAAATGAAGAAACCAACCCAAAAGTTAGGTGTTAACATCAATTTATTCTTTTTTTTAATTACTAAAACATATTTTCAAATATAAAATTAATGATTGAATAAATTCAATGCGATATTTGGCAAGAAATTTCAAGTTAAATAAAGTGCATTATTTTAAGGAACTAGTGGAAATAAAGTTTAAATCTGTAAGATCAAAAAACGCTAAAGTTTTCTCTATCATGTTTATGAAAGAACTACCAAATCCTCGTACCTACTACTTTAAATCGAGATTTAAGATACGAGATATATATTTGCAAGTCGATGATGATAGTGTTTTAACATAGCAGGTACAATGCATGTATTTTTAGAAATACACTGATGGACATTTGCTTTTTAAATCAAACTCTATCGTATAAACTTTGCTCGTTTATTTATTTTTACGCTTTTTCATGCTCTAATGACATGGAACAATAATAAAAAAGATGTGAACGTTAATGGAAAACAGATAAGAGTTGAGACATGATTTGAATTATTTATGGAAATGGTTAAATATTTATCATGTAATGTACTTATTGTATCATGTTGAACAATATGTGGCTGGCAGGAGAAGTTTTTAAGGAATACAGATGGGATTTGCATAAAAATTTTGATGATTTGATTGGTAGGTCGATATCATTGTGTTCTATATTATCTTTGAGATTGAACCCATAAAAATCGATAGAAATTTAGACGAATTAGAAATTAATCGATGGTTAGAATAGTTGTTGAAAGCTATTTTTTTCTAAGAGCAATAAATATTTGGATTTTTGAATATCAATGATAACAAAGCTCTTCACAAAATGAGGAAAGAATAAAAAATAAATCACAGGTGTGAAAAGAATGAAAAAAGATTTTATCATGTGAATAACTTAAAAAGTAAAACATTGGCATTTTCTGCATTGAAATCATTGATCAATTAAGGAATGATGAATTGTTTAGTGTTTATGGTAACACCTTTTTTTCTTTATTTCTAGGTCACCGATTTATCAAGTCTTGACTGGGCCGGTTTACCCTACTTATGGTTTACACTGCACTGGTTGACAATGTCGCATTCGTGCTACAACCCGATTATCTATTGCTACATGAATGGTCGATTTAGAATCGGATTTTTCCAGGCAATAGGACGAATTTCTTGTTTACGTCGTTACATACCGACAGAAGGACAGCAACCACGTTCTTCACTAGGATTTCCTCTAGCCGGTAAGTCGACAACGCAAAAACCATCAACTTTTAAGTCCTCCCGGAAGAAAAGTTGGCAAAAAAAAATTCAATGTCTCAAATTCCCCCACGAATATCGACGTCTATCGTTTATTGGTTGGATCGAATCTAACCGCAATCTGATAAATTAATTTTCTTAGTTGGAAAAAGTTTGAGGGAATCTCGGAAGTTGAAGCGATTGAAATGGAAATTGGAATTGCTTCTCTGACAAAAGTGGATTACAATGGCAATTTTGATGCTTACGCGTGGAAATTTCTTTCGAACGAAAATTTTCACTTCACAAAACTGTTCTGAAGTGGTTGTTGAACGAATTCTTAGACTTTTATTTAAAAAAAAAAAGGTCCGCAGGGTTTGTCAATCAAATAAGTTTTACAAGTTTAAAATTGCAAAAGCCAATCATTAAAGTAGGAAAAATAATTAAAAAAATAAATACGGGAGAAAATTTTCCTCGATATCTTAACTACCGTCAATAATGAACTTTAAACATGAACAATAGACTGATTCAAAAAAAATTATGACTTTTTTTTTCTTAACTATATCGAAAATATTGCTGGGAATGACAAAAAAAAATTCTGTGAAAGTTTAAGCTCTTAATATTAATATGAAGAAGTGCCGCATCGCAAATTTCGATTTTCCATTTAAATAACATGGTAACAATATTCTCTTGCACTTTGGAATTTTATAGCTCACGTTGGTGACAATATTTCGGAATGACCAAGGTATATTCTTGTAGAAAATTGAACGATCTACAAAAAAGGTCTTATACAAATTTTTGATATATTTATTCCTTCAAAAGTTATTCGAGATCAAAGTTGAACTAAAGAGAAATTTTAATATTTTTTCAATTTTTTGACACAACCATCAATTTTATGAGAACATTTTAAAGGACATTTTTTGTAGAGCACTTTTTTTCTATAACTTATCTCTATAAAAGTTTTTGATATTTTTCACAGGTCCTAAGTTATTTGCATTCAACTGAAAATATTCGTAATTGAATTGTTTTAAATTAATAATATTCCCGTAATTATTATATTTTTAAGATAAATTTTTTTTTTTATTACTTAGAACAAGTAAAAAATATCAAAAACTTTTATAAAGATGAGTTATAGAAAAAAAGTGCTCTACAAAAAATATGTTAAATTGATGGTTCGTCAAAAAATTGAAAAAATATTAAAATGTCTCTTTAGTTCTACTTTGACCTCGAATAACTTTTGAAGGATTAAAAATATCAAAACTTGTACAGAGACCTTTTTTGTAGATCGTTTAATTTTCTACAAGAATATATTTTAGTCATCCCGAAATATTGTCACCAACGTGAGCTATAAAATTCCAAAGTGCAAGAGAATATTGTTCCCATGTAATTTAAATGGAAAATCGAAATTTTCGATACGGCACCTCTTAATATAAATATTAAAAGCTTAAACTTTCACAGGATTTTTTTTTGTCATTCCAAACAATACTTTCGATATAATTAACAACAAAAAAATCATAATTTTTTTTGAATCAGTCTAATGAACAATAATCATTTCGATGGTGAAAATACGGTGTGTTTACTTACGTATCCAAGAGAGAAGTTATACTTATTAGCCGTAATAAAAAAAATGTTTTTAATTCACGGTCACAGCATCATCCAGTAATACCCGAAATGGCAGATCAGTTAATAGTAGTTTGTGATAACTAAAATTTTATGGGACGATAAGTATAGTGAATTGGCCCCAGAAGGGTAATTGGTTCATAATTTTAGAGTATGTTGGTACTTTTAAGATACATTAATTCGGAAAGTTTCAGATCTCTATATGGTATATTACTTACCGTTTCTTCAAAAAGCGAAAAAAGCTGGAACTCAGATAAAAAAATGGTAGCTTCTAGAAAAAAAATAAGAGCTTAACCGGTTTATAAGATCTTTGAAAAAAGAGAGCTTTTTCTTCTAATTTTATTTTTTTAATTTTAAACCATGATACAATTTTGGTATAATTACGAAACTATTTTTTTCGAACTCCCCATCGTATATGATTCCAGTTCAGAGATATGACATCTTAAGTTTATCCAAATTGGTGTGGCTTGAAAATAAGCAAAAGACAATCATCAAAAACGGAAGTCTTTATCCAGATGTATTGTACTCTTTTCCACACCACCCATGAGGTAAAGTACTAGGTGCGTTTTTTTTAACGTGGTGTCCCCATGTAGGCCTAATCCACACACCTAACGACAAAAAAATTTCCCACTATGCAAATTATACACTTCGAATCAAACAACATTCAAGCAAATTGTTAAGATCCCAAAGGACACAACATTCCGAACAGCAAACGTTCGCAACAGCAAAACAGGAATGCGTTCTTTGAGTTTGTCATCAATGGAAAGTCCAAAAAGCTTACGTAGAAAAAAGCTTGATTTGACTTGCATAATTCACATAGGTCCCTAAGCAAAAACACCTAACACTTGTTCGTTTAAACTTAAAACCAAAACTAAAATAAGCTTTCCTTTCCAAATTATACATTTCAAGCCAAACAATATTCAGGTAAATTGCCAAGATCCCAAAGGACACAACATTACCTAAAGCAAACATTTGCAAATGCAAAACATGAATGCTATTCCTGGAGTTTTGTCATCAGTGGGATATAAAAGCTATTAACAAAGAATTCTGCTTGCCATCGAACTGCATAATTTTCACAATGTCCCTAACCTAATGTCCAGTATAATCCCGAATTCTGAAAATATAAAATTCCTAACACTAGACCGATGAAAATAAAAAATAATAAAGACTAAATGCATTATAAAATTCATACATTTCTAGTCAAACATTATTCAGGCAAATTGCCAAGATCCCAAAGGACAATACATTTCCAAAAGCAAACGTTTGCAAATAAAAAACATGAATGCAATTTTTGGAGTTTTGTTATCAGTGGGATATCAAAGCAATTTACTTAGAATGCTGCTTGGCATCGAACTGCATAATTTTCACAATGTCCCTAACCTAATGTCCTGAAAAATCCCGAGTCCTGAAAAAATAAAATTCCTAGCACTGGAAGGCAGAAAAAAAATAAAAGAAAGACTAATCCCATTATGTTAATCATACATTTCTAGTCAAATAATATCCAGGCAAATTGCCAAGATCCCACAGGACAAAACATTTCCAAAAGCAAACGTTTGCAGCACAAATCTTGAATGCTTTTCCTGGAATTTTGTCATCAGTGGGATATCAAAGCGATTTACTTAGAACATTGCTTGCCATCAAACTGCATAATTTTCACAATGTCCCTATACTAATGTCCAGTATAATCCCGAGTCCTGAAAATAAAAATTCCTAACACTGGACCGACGAAAATAAAAATATAAGAAAGACTAATCCCATTATGTTAATCATACATTTCTAGTCAAACATTATTCAGGCAAATTGCCAAGATCCCAAAGGACAATACATTCCGAACAGCAAACGTTTGCAAATGCAAAACATGAATGCAATTTTTGGAGTTTTGTTATCAGTGGGATATCAAAGCAATTTATTTAGAATGCTGCTTGTCATCGAACTGCATAATTTTCACAATGTCCCTAACCTAATATCCAGTATAATCCCGAATCCTGCAAATATAAAATTCCTAACACTGGATCGACGAAAAAAAAAACAATAAAGGCTAATCCCATTATGTTAATCATACATTTCTAGTCAAACAATATTCAGGCAAATTGCCTTTATCCCAAAGGACAAAACATTTCCAAAAGCAAACGTTTGCAAATGCAAAACATGAATGCTATTCCTGGAGTTTTGTCATCAGTGGGATATCAAAGCTATTTACTAAGAATTCTGCTTGCCATCGAACTGCATTATTTTCACAATGTCCCTAACCTAATGTCCTGAAAAATCCCGAGTCCTGAAAAAATAAAATTCCTAACACTTGACTGATAAAAAAAAGAAAAGAAAGACTAATCCCATTATGCCAATCATACATTTCTAGTCAAACATTATTCAGGCAAAATACCAAGATCCCAAAGGACAAAACATTTCCAAAAGCAAACGTTTGCATCACAAATCTTGAATGCAATTTCTGGAGTTTTGTCATCAGTAGGATATCAAAGCTATTTACTTAGAATGCTGTTTGCCATCGACCTGCATAATTTTCACAATGTCCCTAACCTAATGTCCTGAAAAAATAAAATTCCTAACACTTGACTGATAAAAAAAAAGAAAAGAAAGACTAATCCCATTATGCCAATCATACATTTCTAGCCAAACATTATTCAGGCAAATTGCCAAGATCCCAAAGGACAATACATTCCGAATAGCAAACGTTTGCATCACAAATCTTGAATGCAATTTCTGGAGTTTTGTCATCAGTGGGATATCAAAGCTATTTACTGAGAATGCTGCTTGCCATCGACCTGCATAATTTTCACAATGTCCCTAACCTAATGTCCTGAATAATCCCGATTCCTGAAAAAATAAAATTCCTAACACTTGACTGATAAAAAAAAAGAAAAGAAAGACTAATCCCATTATGCCAATCATACATTTCTAGTCAAACATTATTCAGGCAAAATACCAAGATCCCAAAGGACAAAACATTTCCAAAAGCAAACGTTTGCATCACAAATCTTGAATGCAATTTCTGGAGTTTTGTCATCAGTAGGATATCAAAGCTATTTACTTAGAATGCTGTTTGCCATCGACCTGCATAATTTTCACAATGTCCCTAACCTAATGTCCTGAAAAAATAAAATTCCTAACACTTGACTGATAAAAAAAAAGAAAAGAAAGACTAATCCCATTATGCCAATCATACATTTCTAGCCAAACATTATTCAGGCAAATTGCCAAGATCCCAAAGGACAATACATTCCGAATAGCAAACGTTTGCATCACAAATCTTGAATGCAATTTCTGGAGTTTTGTCATCAGTGGGATATCAAAGCTATTTACTGAGAATGCTGCTTGCCATCGACCTGCATAATTTTCACAATGTCCCTAACCTAATGTCCTGAATAATCCCGATTCCTGAAAAAATAAAATTCCTAACACTTGACTGATAAAAAAAAAGAAAAGAAAGACTAATCCCATTATGCCAATCATACATTTCTAGTCAAACATTATTCAGGCAAAATACCAAGATCCCAAAGGACAAAACATTTCCAAAAGCAAACGTTTGCATCACAAATCTTGAATGCTATTCCTGGAGTTTTGTCATCAGTAGGATATCAAAGCTATTTACTTAGAATGCTGTTTGCCATCGACCTGCATAATTTTCACAATGTCCCTAACCTAATGTCCTGAAAAATCCCGAGTCCTGAAAAAATAAAATTCCTAACACTTGACTGATAAAAAAAAAGAAAAGAAAGACTAATCCCATTATGCCAATCATACATTTCTAGTCAAACATTATTCAGGCAAAATGCCAAGATCCCAAAGGACAATACATTTCCAAAAGCAAACGTTTGCATCACAAATCTGGAATGCTATTCCTGGAGTTTTGTCATCAGTAGGATATCAAAGCTATTTACTTAGAATGCTGTTTGCCATCGACCTGCATAATTTTCACAATGTCCCTAACCTAATGTCCTGAAAAATCCCGAGTCCTGAAAAAATAAAATTCCTAACACTTGACTGATAAAAAAAAAGAAAAGAAAGACTAATCCCATTATGCCAATCATACATTTCTAGTCAAACATTATTCAGGCAAAATGCCAAGATCCCACAGGACAAAACATTTCCAAAAGCAAACGTTTGCAGCACAAATCTTGAATGCTTTTCCTGGAATTTTGTCATCAGTGGGATATCAAAGCGATTTACTTAGAACATTGCTTGCCATCAAACTGCATAATTTTCACAATGTCCCTATACTAATGTCCAGTATAATCCCGAGTCCTGAAAATAAAAATTCCTAACACTGGACCGACGAAAATAAAAATATAAGAAAGACTAATCCCATTATGTTAATCATACATTTCTAGTCAAACATTATTCAGGCAAATTGCCAAGATCCCAAAGGACAATACATTCCGAACAGCAAACGTTTGCAAATGCAAAACATGAATGCTAATTCTGGAGTTTTGTCATCAGTGGGATATCAAAGCTATTTACTAAGAATTCTGCTTGCCATCGAACTGCATAATTTTCACAATGTCTCTATACGAATGTCCAGAATAATCCCGAGTCCTGAAAAAATAAAATTCCTAACACTGGACCGATGAAAATAAAAAATAATAAAGGCTAATCCCATTATGTTAATCATACATTTCTAGTCAAACATTATTCAGGCAAAAGGCCAAGATCCCAAAGGACAATACATTTCCAAAAGCAAACGTTTGCAGCACAAATCTTGAATGCTTTATCTGGAGTTTTGTCATCAGTGGGATATCTGAGCTATTTACTTAGAATATTGCTTGCATCGACCTGCATAATTTTCATAATGTCCCTCAACTAATGTCCAGTATAATGCCTAACCCTGGAGAAGAATGAAACGAAAAACTACGTTCCTTATCTCAATCAAACATTTCAAGCCAAACATAATTTAGTTAAAGTACCCAGATCCCAAAGGACACAACATTCCGAACAGCAAACGTTTGCACTCGCAAATCAGGAATGCGTTCTTTGAGTTTGTCATCAGTGGAAAATCTTAAGCATTTGCGTAGATCAATGTTTGATTTCGAATTGCATAATCCACACAAGTCCCTATAATCCCTAGTTAAAGCTAAACTAAATGGAAATCCGTGGATCCTTGGAATCTGAAAGAAATTCCTGAAAGAAAAGTTCGTTAATCCTTACGTGGCTAAATACTCAGCCGGCTACTGACAAAAAAAGCGTCCGTGCCGCAAGAGCGTACGACAATTAAAACGTCCAGGCCATTACAGCGTCCGATAATAAAAGCGCAGAGGCTACAAGAAGCGTCCGACAATTAAGGCCAGCAACCGACATAAATATCTAGCCACATCTAACTTATAACTAAATTTCTTATAACTAAGTTTCTTATAACTAATTTGACTTATAACTAATTGAAACAAACATATGGGCAAGCCGGCGCGCAGCGTCCAACTATACCCTTATGTTTTAGAAAAACCTGAAACTCACGAAACAAACAAAAAAAACACACAAAAAACACACACAAAAACAAACAAAAATACAAAAACACAAAAAGCCAACAAACTAAAAACATACGAGCAAGCCGGCGCGCAGCGACCAACTATACCCTTATGTTTTAAAAAACTAAAATCTACCAAACAAAAAAAAAAACACACAAAAAACACATACAAAAACAAACAAAAATACAAAAAGCAAACAAACTAAAAACATACGAGTAAGCCGGCGCGCAGCGTCCAACTATACCCTTATGTCTTAAAAAAACTAAAATCTAACAAACAAAAAAAAACACACACAAAAAAAGCAATTTAAACATTTATGGGCCATTTTCACACCTGACCCTACAAATGTGTCAAGAAGTAAAAAAAAAAAAAACAAAAAAAACACACACACAAAAACAAACTAATGTGCCAAAGGACTAAGTAAATAATTTCCAAGCGGCAGTAGACGCACTATGCGCTACGTAAAGAAAAAAAAGCGAGAAAACATTTATGGGCCATTTTCACACCTGACCCTACAAATGTACTAAGTGAATTGCAAATATAAAAAAAAAGTAATAGAACTCATTCATCGTGAAGATAATCCACAAAAGGTATCCAGAAGTTAATCCAAATCGTAATCCAAAAGATAATCCAAAAAGTGTGCCGAAGATGTACTCAAACGTACTCCAAAAGATGGGCTGAAATTGTACTCAAACGTACTCCAAAAAGTGTGCGGAAAATGTACTCAAACGTACTCCAAAAAGTGTGCCGAAGATGTACTCAAACGTACTCCAAAAAGTGTGCTGAAGATGTACTCAAACGTACTCCAAAAGATATTCCAAAAGATATGCACTTTACACTGCACTTTCAATAGAGTGGTTGTACAACCAACTCATAACACACACACACACACTAAATGATGAAGATGTACTCAAACGTACTCCAAAAAGTGTGCGGAATATGTACTCAAACGTACTCCAAAAGGTATCCAGAAGAAGAAATCCACAGAATGTTTAAAAATATTCGCTTTTGCTGTAGGTCTATTTAAGACAAAACCTGCAATTTAAAACTTTTGTTAAATTTTGTGTGTTCATTTTAAACTAGCCCGAATAAATTTATAGAAGTAAATTATAAGGGAAGAAATTAATTTATTTTTTGTTGAAATATTTTCTTTAGACAATTCGACATTAAGAAAAAAATCAAATAACAATGAATTTCTCTGTAAATCTATAAATCTAAATATCAATCAATAATCCAATATCAATCTATAAATTTAAAGTGGTAGATTATAAGGGAAGAAATTAAATTGTTTTTTGTTTAAATATTTTCTTTAGACAATTCGCCAATAGCATTAGGAAAAAAAATCAAGTAACAATGAATTTGTTATATGAAAACATAAACGTATTGTTTTGACAGCTCTTTGACAGCAGTTTGAATAACAATGAAGAGTGACCACTATTGGCCGAAAAAATAACTAACTTTTTCAAATTTGGAAAGCGCGAGAATAAACGAACGTTTCGATTTTCGTGAATCTTCGTGATAGTTCGTGAAAGTTGGCGCCAAGTTTGCCCGAGACGCTAATTGTAATTTTCACCCAAATTTATGATTACAAATTATTTTTCCCATTTTTTTTAACAGGTTTCAAAAGGTTTACAAGTAAAAAAATTTTTTTTTGGAAACAGTGATGCTCCAATAAAGTTAACCACCCCCCAACCCGCAAGCTTCCGCCTCCGATTCTAACTAGAATTAAGTCCAGAAAAGCCCATTCTATTCCCAAAAGATTGAAATGCTTTAAGAATATCCCATTTAATTATTATTTCCGAAAAATTTACTATTCTGATAGTTTTTGAAACGATAATTGAAATGGGGTGAAGATGGTTTTTCGGCGGGTGCTAAGGACGCTAACGACGCTAACTTTTCAGAACGAGATATTCGAATAGTTTACTTACCGAAATCGAAAATTTTTATCTCAATCGATAACTGATCGATTGAACTTTCACTTTACACTAATTTTTTACAATGAAGCAAAAGAAAAACTTTAGTTTTTCCACATTTTCTCGGGAGCGATTTGATGCTTGAGCGCGAACGCGGTAAAACTAAAGTGCGCTTTGTTAATGACCATTGTTCTACCGAATGGACCAATCAGATTGCAGCGTGTCAGCGTCTTGAAACTTGAAATTTTGCCGCAATTTTCAAAATATATCAATAATATTTTTTAACTTGAAATTCCATTGATTATTTTTTTTAAAAATCTTTTTGGATTAGTAACTGATTTTGATCATTTAAAAAAAAAAGTTTATACATTGAAATTTTATTTGATCTATTATAAAGTTGATGAAAATTTATGTTTTTTTTTTAATTTTTATTAGTCCATTTAGGCTCTTTACGAAATGATTTGTTGATTCTTTTGAAATAAATATATTTTTCACATAATTACAAAGTGTTAAGTAAAGTTATTAAAAACAGTAAAGTTAACTAAAGTAAAGTCTGAGAAATTAATGGAATTCTTTGAATTTTACATTGCTTATATTTACAAATAAGTTCAACTTTCTTACGAAACAATAGAGGTAGTTGTAAGAAATTATGTATCACTAAGTTTTGAATTTTCTGAATCATTTAATTTCAACAAAGTTACTCTTAGAACATAATATATTTTTCATATAATAATTAAATTGTGGACAATAAGGACGAAACTTCTTGTGGAATATTATTTATTTTATGGCCAACGTTTCGTCAGTCATTCCTGACTTCTTCAGGGCTCACAATTAAAAATTACTCCACAAATGTCATAAAAATAAGCTGTAAAATGAACTGGTGCTTATTTTTATGACATTTGTGGAGTCATTTTTAATTTTGAGCCCTGAAGAAGTCAGGAATGACTGACGAAACGTTGGCGATAAAATAAATAATATTCCACAAAAAGCTTCGTCCTTATGCCCACAATTTAAATATTATATACAAAAAGACAAGGACTTAAACAACATTTATATTTTTAATACTGTTTTTGAAGAAAAATTTGTTTTTTCTTAAATATAATCTTTCCCTCCTTCCTGTAACGTACATAATTACTCATTATTGCCTTCTAATAATTACAATCAACCTAATTGCATTATCGCATTTGAAAACTGCCATAGTATGATATCTCAGCTGGATGCCATGGATTAAAACATAATCCAATTAGATACCTATAAAATATTATTAAAGAAACCAGTCAGAACCAGTAAGATTTATTTATAAGTGTAATTAAAAAAAATCACAATTCATTTGAGTTCTTCGAATACAAATTTGATGATTTCTTTGCCACCTTTTACAACTTTCTTTAAATCATAGTCTAAAATAAAAATAAAAACATTTTTGCAGACAAAGACTTATAAACATTCTTTCCATTGGTCGTAGCCGAAATAATTCACTGGATAATTATTGTTATGAGACCTCAAACATTCCATACTGTTACGTATTAGTCCTAAAAGAAATATTCTTCCTTTTTTTTCTGGTTAAAAAAAAACAAAGTAGTACTAGCTGATTGTTGGTTTATATGGGCAAGTTTCGAATCTGAAAATATGCCAATAACAAATTTTACATTCATTAGGTACTAAATGGTAGATATCAGTTAGAAGGTTCAATCATTGCATGTACCTATTTCAGGTGAAAATTTAAAGCATCAGACATTTCTTCAAGTTGATATGAAAGACTGCAAAAATAAAGAAATAATTATCTATTGTATATAATTATATATAATTAAAAAACATTTAATTAAACTCTCAAAAAACTTTAACTTACTATTCAAATCTTTTGTACACTTAAAGTTTCTCGAGACAATTATGTTTTTACGGTTTGAATAAGTTGTTTTTGAGTTAACAATTAAAAACACATCAATCATTGAAACTTATCGAAAAACTGGAAAAATCGAAAGCATATTAGAAAAGTTTACATGAAAAAGAAGTCCTTAAAAACTATAATAACTACCTTACATTTCTCTTCGTTGTTTCAGTGTTTGAAAATTGGAGCCGTTTTCAAATTGTTCCAGAGCTTATAATTTAAAAGTTTGCTCACATTGTAACTTCTTTAATGTATCTCCTATTAGGGTGTCCGTTATTTCCCAAATTGATTTTTTTAGAGCGATCGTCTCCTGAATTTTTAGTTTAAGATATAAAAAAAAATTATCCAATACAATTAAGATCTTAATTTCATGATTAAACCGTGCCGGAATCATGTTACATTTACCATTTAAATAACATGGGATTATTTGACTTTTTACTTTTAATTTTTTTTCTCAGAACAAATAGACGAAAAGATTTATAATTAAATTATTCTCACGTAAAATTTAACGCTTTACAAAAAAGGTCTCTTATAAGTTTTCGATTAAATCACTCCAATGAAAGTTATTCAACATTTAACTTGTGCCTAATATAAATCTTGCAAATTTTTCAACTTTTTGCTAATTTTTACTTTTTTTAACAATAAAATCATTTTAAGAAAAGATAAATATTATTATCATTAGAGCGCCAGTCATTATTTGTGTTAATTTTAAGGCTTTAATTAAAAATTAAACAAAAAAATCATTTTTTGGCAATTAAAACAGGTGACATAAGATCCGAAATTGCTATAGTCGTGAAATTCAATTTATCCAGGATAAATTTTCGTGCTTTAATCAATATTTTGTACCTACGAAGTGAATTTCATATTAATTAATGAGACTATCGACAAAAGTTCAATTAAAATTCGGATTTTTACCATTTCACCTGACGCCATCTATGAGAAATTTCTTAGAACTTGAAGTCAACAAATTAAATGTTAAATTACAAAATACAAATTAAACAATCTAATTCAAGTTAAATGTTGAATAACTTTTAATGGAGTGATTTAACTGAAAATTCATAAAAAACCTTTTTTGTAGAGCGTTAAATTTTACATCAGAATAATTTAATCTTAAATCTTTTCATACATTTGTTTCTGAGAAAAACAATTACAAGTAAAAAGTCAAATAATCCCATGTTATTTAAATGGTAAAAGTAACATGATTCCGGCACGGTTTAATCAAGAAATTAACAGCTTAACTGTATTGGATAATTTTTTTTATATCTTAAACTAAAAATTCAGGGGGCGATCGCTGTAAAAAAATCAATTTGGGAAATAACGGACACCCGTATCTCCTTTTAACTGATGTTTGCTAATAATTTGATGGTTTAATATTCGAAGAAACTATATGAATCTGCGGATGAAATTTGGTGGTTTTTGGTAAAATACTTCAAAGTTATTTCCGATTTAGAGAGATGCTGGAATCTTTTGAATTATCTACATACAATTGTGATAGTTTCAGTACATTTTTTCAGCCTCTGGAATATGTTGTGATCTGGAAAAAGAGGAAACTTTTTAAGTAAATACTTCACGAAACTTCCAACAAACTAACACGTGTACCTTAATCTTATATTCAACATTGAGCCGGGCAATTGGATGTTTAAGAAATGATCGAAAAATGCATAGTATCTCGTCCTTCCTTTATTGATGGTCCTACGTATTTTTGGATTTTTCAGGTGAAAAATTGATGCACTTTGTTATTGCAACTCACTTTGCAACACGATTTGTAAGAACTATTCCAATTGTAGTCTAAAACTGAAAAAAAAAACCGACAACAAATTAAGGTAAATTCAATAAAATCTCAACAAACTAGAGATAAGTACAACATACCATTCATTTCTTTCAAAGTTTAATTATCTCATGGTAATTGCGTTTTGGTGACTTAGAAGTTCTTTGAAGACAGAAATTGTTAAATACATTGCTAATCTTCAAATTTGTTTAGTTCGGTTTTTATAAATGCCAGTTACTACAATCGTACAATAACTTTTTAATGCTCCATTATCATTTAAAAGAAATAGATTTCAATGATTTATGTAACTCACTTTTAAAAGATAACTAAAGTATATAAATTCGTCTGACTACCGACCCATCGTTTGTAATATTGACAAAGTTACTAACATTGAATAGGAGGGAAAGGTTTGTTTTGATATTTCTTTTTTCCTCATACTTCCAGGTAGTAAGATTGAGTTTTTTTTTTATAGTATTTTACTAGCTACTCGAACCCCTGTTGTTTTTTTAGCGATAAACATCTGTTTAAGTAGTGCCGGTGTTGCAATTCTTACATTCATAAATATATCTACAATAGGGTCGTGTTTTAAATTTCAACTTACTTTTTTCTATTAATTAGCTATAATTATCTCAATAAAGTTTATAAAATTTGATCATAAAAATCTTATAGTTAGATTATTTTAGTTAGTTAGATCTTATAGTTTGATCGATAATTTCTCTAAAGGTTTTTACTAATTCTTCCACCCTCGAATATTCTATTATTGTTTTAACTAAGTAATTTGGCCATTAAAAGTGTATAGCATGTTTGTATTTTTTTCTATCTACCAATTTTTACCAAATTGCAACTCCGATTTATAACTTTTTTTTCTTTTGAAAAATATTTTTAAAAATTCCAAACAACGAAGTTTCCTTCAAAGATTAAATTCAAACTACTCAATATTTATATTTTTCAATAATTTAAAAAAAAAATGTTTAAGAATTTGACTTCATATTCTTTAGCGCCATTCAAACTTTTAGGCGTTGAGTAAAACTCCAAGTTTTACAAGTTTTACATGAATTAATGAAGAAAGGAGAAGTGATACTTTAAGGTACTTTAAAGTATCTTTAAAGTATTAGCGAATTGAAAATGTAGAAAACCTAATTAGATATCATCCATTTATATTTTTAGCATGTACTTAAATTTTAAGCTCAGATACTATTTAAAAAAAACACGCCATCTATGCGAAGTATGCGAAAATAATTATATGTTATAAAGCTTTATATGTTTTAAAATTTTAGCTCAATAGTATAAAGTCTTTCATGAGACTAAAGTCGCTAAAGTATACCTTAATTTTATATTTTTATTATTATTATAATATTTATTATGTTCTATATAAATGAATTATTCCCTGAACTAATGAATTAACAGAATAAATATGTTTTAATATTCGTAACTTTTCAGAGAAGTACATATTTATTGCACATATAAGTGCAAATGTTCAAATTAATTTTGTACATTTTTTTGGAATTCTTTCGAAGCACTAGTTCATTATTGAACTGATGATGGATTTCGACAACCAAAATCCAAAAGGTCGATCTGGTACTCATCATTGACTGAAAAGATTTTAACATCTTATGTACTTTTAGACTGGTTTGCATTTGGTTAGCAAATGGTGCTTTAATCTGTTACGGCATTTTGAAAAAAATACATTTAAAATGTCTTTAATAACTTTAAACGACTTCTAATAGGTTTTGTGAATATTTTAAATGCCTTTTTTAACAGGAAGATCATAAGAGTTACGACCGTTACGACCCTCCCCCTGTGAACGGGTTTTTCGAGAATTTTATTTGTATAATATCATTTAAAAGTTATTTTTCAAAAAAATATAATGATATTGATTAAAACAATAAAGTTTTATTTCTTTTTAATTCGTCATTAGTGTTTTTATGGACTGTTCGAATTGGAAAAAGGGATCTTTTTTTGGACCCAATCTTACGGAAAATATAATGGAAAAAAATACAAAGAAAAGTATTTTATTACAGTTCATGTATATTTTATTACATAAAAAAAGATGTAAATATAGTCCAATGTAACTTTATTGAAAAATAAATTCGAAAATAGTTAATATATTGTTGAATAACGAATGAATTTATCATATATTGTATTTTATTTATTGGTTAAAGCCTTGTTAATGGTGTAGACGTTGTACATGCATTTTTTAAGTTTCTTTTTACCATTTTTAATAAAATATAAAAATTAAACAACAGGCCAATGATGAAAAAACATAAACGACTTATTTAGAATATTTATCAAGAAATGTTATCGTGATAACATTTATGGCACATATATTTATAGAAAAATGAATTTCCTATAAAAACCGTCTCTTTTAAATTTTCTGCCAGACACGCTGTTTCCGAATAATCAAGATTTCAACATTGATATAATTTTTAGATTTATCTTCTTTATTTTGGAATTTTTTAACTAACGAACAAATAAATATATAGAAATGAACAATATAAATTCTTGAAGGGAATTTAATACTCTATAAAAAAGTATCATAACGTTTTTACATAAAATCACTTTTTCAAAAGTTATTCACAAATAAAGTAGAAGGAAAAATTAAATTATTTTTTTTTCATTGTTGAACCAATTTTTAAAGAGTGATTTATGTAAAAACATTAAGAAACCTTTTTTGTAGAGCATTAAATTCTCTTCAAGAATCTATATTGTTTATTTCTTTATATTTATTTGTTCGTTAGTTACAAAATTCCAAAATAAAAAAGACAAATCTAAAAATTATATCAATGTTTAAAGCTTGATTATTCGGAAACGGTGAGTCTGGCAAAAATTTTAAAAGAAACCTTTTTTGTAGGAAATTTAATTTTCTATAAATATATATGCAGATGATTTTTTTTTCTTGATAGTTTGACAGCATTGACGCAAAAATGAAAGCACGAATATAAAATCAAAATTAAAGATAATAGACCTCTTAATATTAATATTGAGGACTCAAACCTTCCTGCTATTTTTTTTTTGTCACCTTGAACAATATTTCCGATATACATTTCAAAAAAAAAAAATGACGATTTTTTTAGCCCAGTCTATAGTATTTCATTCAATTTTCCATGCATTATTTTTAATATTGCATTGAATTATTCCAAAAAAAATCCTTAATTTAAATGAATTATTTTGAGCAATTGAGAGTTAAAGTATAGAATAGACAAGTACTAGAAATGGGTTGGAAGGAATTCATGGGAGAAATTGTGTTCAAGTTGGTATTTTTTTGCATCTTATTTACTCGTCTGCAAAATAACGATATTTTCTCTACGTTTTGGAATCTCTCATTTATGACATTGAAAAAAATAAGCATTTATTCGAAATATTAAAAGGAATGAAATAAATTTATGATTTTATTACTATAAATAAAATAAAAGGCCAAATTTAACTGTTAAACAATACTGGCATACTGAAAACTGAAATAATTACTTCATGTTTTTCTTATTATTGCTAATAATTTTACCATTTCTGCAGAAATTTCGAAAGCAATTCTCTATAGATAAAAGATATTTCCCGTCAATGTTCCGAAGTAATATTATCAACTGAAAAATTGTCCTAAAGATGTGGTAGTAGAGTTGGAGGTCAGAGAATTTAAAATCACTTATAATTAAAAACGAGGAAGATGGTTTTAGTTTAATATATTATATAAAAAAATAGCATTTGTGTTCTAGGAGGACCATATATATTATATTAAACCTAATTTTCCTTACAATAAAATGTTCATGATTTTGTACAAGTAGTTTCCTACACAAGTTACTCTCTGATATTATTTTTCAATTTCCAATAATCTATCTTTTGTCGTTACTTATTAATTTTGCCCAATTTATTCGCGAATTTAATTAAAAACAGAATAGAAAAAGAGCGTTTTTTTTTTGAGGAATATTATGTAATTTGCACCAGTTCAGCAATATGTCGCTATATAAAGATGGTGATAGCAGGCAATTAATCTTTATCGGCGTTTAAGTAGCTGGAGGAGTCGAACTTCAATCCTCTGTCTTTTTTATTTTTTTATTTGTTGATTGTTCTTGACCTTGTGGTCAAGCAATGACTATTTCTTGGAGCTCTTGAGGGAATTTCCGCTTCAGCCTTCTTCGTTTTATAGTTTCCCCCAAGCCTAGTTCTACTGCACTAGGACAATTTTCCAGGCCATTAAGGAAATTCCTTGTGAGTTGGATTAGAAAATCTTTTATGGATGGGATGTTTATTTCGTCATGAATTTGATTATTTTTTACATACCATAGAGCTTTATTGATGATTCTCAAGACTCTATTTTGGATTACCTGCAGGTCATTGTGATTTTTCTTTGAGGATGGAAGCTAGATGGCGCAAGAGTATGTGAAAAGTGGTCTAATTCCTGATTTGTATATCATCATTGAACATTCCATACTTAGACGATTCCATACTTCCTTCTGCTTGATAAGCAGTGGCGTGCACAGATATTTTAGGTAGGGTAGGCAGAAATTTTTAAAAGCTACTTCAATAAAATCAAAAATGCATGTTGATTTTAGTTCGTCGTTATGATGAGTAAATAATGAATCCTATATCGATTAGCCAACAAAATTTTAAAGTGTGAATTTTCTGATTTTTTTTTGATTTATAGGGATGCATTCCCTTATTATTTTTAAGGAATTATCAGTAAACTAACGTGTGTGAGTAATTGTGTTGTATCTTAATATAAAGTTTCATTAAATTCGGTTGTTCCGTTCTATAGTTAAATCGCCAGCGCACGCGATGTAAGAAAGTTTTTTGGTAATTTTTTCACACATTATTGGAGTTTTAGTATGGATTCCTAATTTTTTGAAAATTTAATATAGCTTATGTTCACCGGAAATAGTGTAGCTTTTCAACAGTGAAATAATTTTTCAAATCGGTCAAGTAGTTTCGGAGCCTATTCAAAGCAAACAAACAATCAAATCTTTCCTCTTTTTAATAATAGATTTGCCTAAAAAATTACTTTAAGGATTTCGTATGAGTAATTAGATTCTAATTACTTCATTGTTGAAACTGCAAAAACGGCCATAATTTTGTTTCTGCTTAGGTACAAACGAATTTTTTTGCGGATTCTCTCGGGTGCTGGTCTCTCGTTGATGAAACCGGTTGAATTTTTGTTTGTACCTAAACCGGAAAGAAAAAAGAGTTTTCCGGCTACTAAGGATTTTCCAAATCCAAAGGCGGTACAATCTAGCTACGGAGGCGCTGAGGATTGTACCGAAAAAATTATCCTTCTAACTTTATTCCAACGTTAGTTATAAAGTATTTTGTATGAGTAATTATCCTAAAATTACTTTATTGCAGTTTAAACAAAAAAGTAATGAGTCTAATTATTCATACAAAATTCTTTATAACTACCGTTGCAATAGAATTAGAAGGATAATTTTTTCGGTACAATCCTCAGCGGCACAGTAGCTAGATTGTACCGCCTTTGGATTTGTAAAATCTCTCAACGAAAATCCGTAGTAGTCGGAAAACTCTATTTTCAATGGAATAAGTACATTCACAAAATCGCTCATATTTTTTTTTGGGTTAAAGTTAGAAAAAAATTTTTTTCGGTTCAATCCTGTACGTATCAAGGCCTATCTATGGCAGTTAAATTTTTTGAAAAATCTAACAATAGGGGGCTATCGATTTCAAAAATTTAATAACTTTTTTTCGGTTAAGGTACAAACGAATTTTTTTTCGGTACAATCAACTACAAACAACAGGCTATCTAAAAATATATTTCAAATTTTAATTTGTAAAAGTCGGGTGCTAACTTGACAGAGGTACCTAAACAAAGCCACCAATTCCAAGCAATGAAAACCATCTGCAATATCTAAGTCAAATGGAAACTAATTCCAATTAGTAAAACCCAAATCATTGAATAACACTCCGAAAAATGTTTCCATAAGAACTTACCTTAAAGTTTAATTTTTCCAAAATTAATCGGAAATCATTCGTAGAGGTTTGTAAGAAGAAAATATGGTTTTTAGTGAGGCATATGATAAGAAAAATGCAAATTTTTCGAAATTAATTTATTACTACTAAACTATTTTGTCACGAACAATACGATTTCTTTCACAAACTTATATGAACGATTTTCCATTGATTGGCAAAAAAAAATATCAAACTTTAAAATTTTCTTCTCTAATCGATACAGGGTTAAGATCTTAACTACCTACTTCTTTTTCTTTAACTACCTGATAAAATATTTGTTATTCAAGCATTTCAAACTTTAAAATACCAATTCCCCCAATTTAATTCTATGAAATTGCCGTTTTTGAGAGGCATCTAATTCTTTTGTAAACTATTCAAATTTGCTAATTTTCTTTATCTTTATTTTTAACTTAAGGTTACGATACCATAATTTTTCGAACCAAAATTAGTATTTTTTCTTTGAGATTACCTTTTCAATGAAGCAAAATTAGACCTCCAATATTTGTCAATAATTTCGAGCGAATAATTTGTTAATAATAATACTTTGTAAATGGTTGGAAATAAATAAACTGAATTTTGGAAGAAAATCTTGTGAATTATTATAATCACCTCCCTAATCAACCCGCAGCATCCCTCGCTGTACCAATTATAACTTACCTTCTAGAAATACATTTAACAATTAAATTTTGAGAAAATTTGCTCTACTTCTAAAAATCATTGCACAATTATAACAACGAAGTATTGACAGTTAGTGGCAATTGTATTGACCGTTGAAAAACCTTTTTTGCGGTCGCAGGTATGTTATTGATTCAAGAAAAAGATAAAAATAATCTTTGAAGCGGATTGTATATCGTGACAAAATTTCAGCTAAATCTATGCAGAACTTTTTGAGTTTTTGAAATCTACACAATATGTAGGTAATAAATAGATTATTCATTGTTTATTTAAATCAGAGGTTGTCAAAGGTGGACAACCCGCGGACCATTAATGCCACCTTTGAAAATTTCTTCGACCCTCGATATGCATCAGGCTTTCATAAAATGTATACCTTTTACATTGACCAAATTGGTAAAAACCGAAATATTAAAATGATTACAGTGTACCAAAATTTAGTATGGAGAATTTGAGATATAACTTCAAAAGAGGTTACCGGAGTTATGATGCATTTCCGAAGTGGCCCACAATATCATATGTATAGTAGTGTGGGTCAAAAAAATCGATTATTTTTTTTTTACAAGTGACGCGGAAAAATGGGTTGCTAGACACCTTAAAAAAATTCTCACCCAGTATGAGCTCTTAATTTTAATAGGAAGATCGTCCGCACCGCAGTTTTGTATTTTTTTCTCAGTCCAATAGAAAAAAAATCATACCTCATCATTTTTCGATTATACAGAAAAATGTTCAGAAAGAATTTTTTAGGAAATTTAATGCTCTACAAAAAAGATATTCTATATTTTTTCCGTAAACCTCACCATTTGAAAGATATTAAGGATTTAATTTTGATTATTTTAAGACAAATTTCATTTTTGTTTATGAATTTTATAACTCGATAATAAATAACTCTTATACGATGCGCAATACAAATTTTTGTTGGAAATTAACTGTTCTATAAAAATGGTTTCTTATATTTTGGCGATTAAATTAAGCCTTCAAAAGATATTCATCATCAAACTTTCATGTGTACGGATTTTAAAAGTTTATTGCAAAAAGATATTGCTATGTGTCAAAGAGCATCGAAAAAATTACCCAACTTGCAACAAAAACTTGTTTGAAAATTGAAATAAAAAACTTTTTTATAACTAATTGGACATTGTTTTTCTCTAATACTGAAATATATCATAATATATGTATAATGAAAACTTTACTTTTTTTATTAAAAAATATTTAACTAAGCGATAAATAATGTACAATTTATTTTTTTTAAATGGAAACAAACTTACTTAAGCATAAAAACAAACCTGAAAAATATTTTGAAGTTTCTCAGTTGATAAAAACTAAAATTCGTGTAAATTTTCTCAAAAATTTATAAATTAAATTCAAATTTTTCGAATATCTCATCAAAAACTTTTAAAATCCGTATACATGAAAGTTTGATGATGAATATCTTTTGAAGGCTTAATTTAATCGCCAAAACATAAGAAACCATTTTTATAGAACAGTTAATTTCCAACAAAAATTTGTATTGCGCATTGTATAAGAGTCATTTATTGTCGAGTTATAAAATTCATAAACAAAAATGAAATTTGTCTTAAAATAATCAAAATTAAAACCTTAATATCTTTCAAATGGTGAGGCTTACGGAAAAAATATACAATACCTTTTTTGTAGAGCATTAAATTTTCTAAATAATTCTTTCAGAACATTTTTCTGTACAATCGATAAATGATGAGGTATGAATTTTTTTCTATTGCACTTAGAAAAAAATATAAAACAGCAATGCGGAGGATCTTCCTATTAAAATTAAGAGCTCATACTTAGTGAAATTTTTTTTAAGGAGTCTAGCAACCCATTTTTCCGCGTCACTTGTAAAAAAAATAATTGATTTTTTTGACCCACACTAATGTATAGGCCACTCCTGATTTCATGTATGCATATTTTTCGATATCTTTTTTTTTTCCTTAGATTTGGGAGCCTCTCATAAGAGTTTCTCTGCGCTGCGTCCTAAAAGGACTATTGCGCCTCAGTTTAATTTCTGTTCCAGTTGATCAGGTCTGCTTCTGATATAAATCTCAGCAGACAGTCCACTGGATCTCTGTGTATGTTTCCCAGCTCATGTCCGGGTGGACCAAGCGAGTTGAGACGACTTTGAGTCATGACTGGGCAGTCAAATAGTACATGGGAGGCAGTTTCATCTTCCACGCCACATTTCCTGCAAGCTGTTGATTTTGTGTTCTTCCCTATAGTTTGGAGATATTTCCTCAAATTGCAGGGTCCTGTTAAAAGGCCTACCAGCATTTTGATGTCCTTCTTAGATTTAGAAGTCTTTCAAAGGTTTCTTTATCATGACCTTTGAGAACTTGCCTCCTGCATAGTTATTCCAGGGTTTTATTGGTTCATTCTGCGTCCATTCGGCTATTCTACTCAGTGTTATGCACTTTGGTAGGCCTATAGCCGGCTCTGGACCTATGAATGACATTCTTGAATCCGCCTTTGCGAGTTCGTCTGTCTCTTCGTTGCCTTTGATATCAGAGTGCCCCGGCACCCAAACAAGGGTAACCCTGTTGGATGTCGCCAACTGGGTGAGGAGTGATTTACATTCCCAGACCAGCTTAGAGCTAGTCTGGTAATTTTTGATCGCTTTAATTGCGGCTTGACTGTCCGAGAAGATTCTTATATTTTTATTGTGATAATTTCTTCTCATATTTTCTTGAAGACAGATGCTTATGGCATAGACTTCTGCTTGGAATACTATAGGCGTTTTACCCAGGCCTACAAATATTCGTTTCCTGGGATTTGTCCCCCATACTCCAACGCCTACGTCATCATTTGTCTTTGATCCGTCAGTGAACCATACTATGTCGTCACTTGGGATTATTTTGTTTTTCTTCTGCTAATCGCCTCTTTGACTTATCTCGATCTCGAAAGGCATTTCATAACTAAATTTGGTTTTCATGTAGTCTTGAATCATCCGGAAGTTCGGATGGTCAATTACATTGTTAATTCTGGCGTGTTCCAAATCTGGTTTTTTGGGTTTCCAGCTATTGTTGAGCTGCAGTCTGTATCGTCTGTATGATTCCTTCCTTGCCGCCCCTTTGATAAAGATTCTCAGGGGGGGCAAGTTCAGAATGACTTCCAGGGCTGCTGTTGGAGTGGTGCTCATGGCTCCAGTAATGCCAAGGTTTTTTCGATATCTTAAAAAAGAACATAGATATTTAATTAAAAGGTTCAATTTATATCAAATTAATGGGTGTCCGTTTATTTATTTTTATCGGCCTTCTTCTGAATGCTACTTTTATTATTAATAATTAAACGTAAATAGGTAATCTTTTCTTCTGAAGAAAAATTAGTTGAACTTGATTGCAAAGTTTCTATCAAATCAGTAAAGCTGTCTTTAAATTGGAGCCATAAGTGAAATCAAAATAAAATATTGGTATAACTATTGAGATTAGATTTGTTTATGACCTTTATACTTATTTTTGACGAAACACGTCTAAGATGTACCTGAAAACAAAATATTATCAAAATAAGTAAACCTGTTCTTGAATCGTACGAAAGAATGCAGGTAGGCAGAAATTTATGTTCGAATTATCGACCTTTGATCCATAATGATCAATATTGTCACCGAAACCGGCTGAATTCCAAGCTGGTGTTAAAATTGCAAAGAATTTCCTACCTGCTCTCAGCTGATAATATGCAATAATATAGTAAAAGCTTGAAGGCCAAAATGTGAGAAAAAGGTTGGTTCAATAGTGTTACTAATGAATTCGAAAACAGGTGTTAATGTTATTATAATTGACAACAAGTAATAAATACCTCAAACTGGTTTTAAATTCCTTAAACGATATATTTATACTTGCCATTCTTTTGTTCATATTTTGGCCTTCAAGCTTTTACTATGTTATTTCATATCAACAGTTGAAAGTACAATATTTTGCATTCCATACTAGCTAACAAGTAAACTGGTTTTGGACTTAACGTGTGGAATCCATACTGACAAAAGCCATAATAAAAATTAATAGTATTTCAATTTTCATTTTATCCCTTACTAGCAAATGCCCGCAACTTCGTCTTCGTGACGTCTATGATGGTATTATTTTAGTATTATTTAGTCATTAGCCAATTTAAAGAAATTATAATAAATTCAAATCTATATTTTGCTTAAACGTTTAAATTTGAATCTTCATAAACTGTTAAGATAAAATCTTTTCATTTTAATTCGATTATATATCTGTGAATAGAGTTCTAAGTTGATAATTATTCAATTATCGAAGCGAACATATCAACAAAATGAAGAATATATTTTTTCTAGGTATATACTTGTGATTTTCGTACATATACAATTAATTAATAATATTGTTAATGTTTTAACAAACAAACCAAATTTCATTAAATTCTTTTGTGTGTGGTAATAATATAAAGTATATTTAAATATTAAAGCGTATTACAAATTGCCTGCGTTACAATTGTTATGTACTTGATTATGTAATATGCAAATATTTTTTTTTATTAAATATCAGAGGACCCGGTGAACTTCTTACCATCTTAAATTGAATTGCGAAAATTAATTGATATCGATAATATTGGTACATTTTTAACTCTTAAATTATTAACAATAATTATTATCAATTAGCCTAATATACATTGAATTTTACTTATTTAGATTAACACCTATAAAAACATTAAACATGTTAAAACTCATATGCATAAAAATCCTTAAATTCTCTACTATTCATGAGTTTAAAGACATACATAGATATTTGTAAATATATTTTTGTTTTTGTCTATTAGTATTTCTCGAAATTATATTGTTCTTTTGGCCAATTCGATCCTAAAGTTGCTATTATTCCGGGACTGGAAGTTTACTGGAAATGTTCCTGTTTTCTTCAGAACTTCCTTAAACATAATATTTGTTTTATGCGCCAAACGACGTCATTTGAAAACAAATGTTATATTTTTGAATATTGACCAAAGAGTTTTTAGAATCATTTCCTATCCCATAAACTAATGAGCTTAATGGATCTGGTGGTGGGACCAATTATGGCAATTTTACTTTTCCACCAGCATAACATAGCCCTGTAGATTCACCGCTGTATTTTAATACCTTACAATATTGACAAATGATTGTCATTTCCCCAATTTTTACAGATTACAATAAATATTAAGTATAATATGTAAATATAAGTAAATGGTAGTACTTTTGCAAATTCATAAGGCCAAGAAATGACATATTTGCTTGCTGTCAAATGTTTATTGTTGCCAGCATCTGCTCTGCCTATTTGGCGTATTTAACAGTTGTTAACAGTTTATGTGGGAAATTTTTGTTGTTTTTACTATTTTCCTTACAATTTCTTCTTATTTTCTCACCTTTTAAACCTTCCTTTGCCTTCTACAAATATTTCAACACCAAAATGAGCCAAATCGGTCCAGCGGTTCTCAAATTTTTACGTTACCCACACGCCTCAATTCCTTTTTATATAATGGATTAATCAATAAAAACATTATCACGATTAACATTATCACGAAAACATTATCAGTTAACTTCAAAATAGTGTACTGAAAATAATTTTTTATAATATAAAAAAGTAGCAAAATGAATTTGTATTTTCCCAGTTTTATTAACTAAAATTTTTTGTTCTAGCAATTGCATGATCTTCTCTTAAAAGCCGCTTAGTGGTGGTCAAATATTGGTAGCTAAAAGTGGTTTCAAATTATTAAGTTCTCCAAAAAATCTTCCTGTGACTTTGAAGAACGATAAATGCTTTAAAACTAAATTATTCGAACGTATTTGAAATCAAATTAATAGAAAATGATCTCAAACGATATTAAAAACTTTGAACATTTTCCCAAATTTCTCACTAAATTCCCTGGCCACACCATGCTCTTTAATATTGTTTGACTTTCCAGTTTTGCAGACATAATGTACACCCAAAGAATTATTTATTTAAAAGACGTAATTATACAATCATTAATAAAAGTACTTTTTATTCTTTCTTCATTTTATTACCTTTTACCACCACCCTTTCTGAAATGATTATAAAAATATTTTTCTTCACATACTAACACAATTCCCTCTCCATCGAATTACTCGTAGATCATTAAATTGCTAAAACAAAATTAAAAAAAAATGATAACAAAATACATCGTATAATTTCATTGACTTAATTTTATTACTTCGAAATTTTATTAAATACAGTTTTTGACATTGAAAGAAAAATTTTGTCTTTATAAAGACAATAAATTGTTTTAGTTAAATTCCATTACACGCAACTTCTAATATTTATTTTTCAGACATCAATTCATTTAAAGTCTATAAAAAATTAATATACATTAAAAGTTATTAACACATTTTTTTCAATATATATAATTGATTTTGTCTATTTTTTAAAGGGGGAAATAATCACATTACAAGTACAAATAATAAAATTATAACAATTACACTAAACCTTAGTTGGTATTACTATATATTTAATTCATATAAAGTTAATATTTGTCATTGATAAAATCTTGCGTTTACTCAAATGGAAATATTTAAAAAATGTTGTCAATTGATATGTGATAAATTTTAAAAGCACATACCCAACACAATGTACACTAAAATGTAAAAGTATATTTTTAAATTTTTTATTTAGTTTTTCAAGAACTTATCTATAACAGAGATCAATAATAAACGCAATGTAAATTATCTCTAAAGTTTATGGTTTTGGTCTAATAATAAGGGATACATTGTTCGTATGTAACCAATTATGGTTAAGAGGGGTTGTCGCCTTTCCTCTACAATATCTTACAATAAAATAATTCAAAAAAGTTAAACTATGGGATTAAAAAATAAAGGAAAATTATAAAACTTGAATTAGTTTCTCTTTGATAAAAATTCAGGCTATGTTTATGTAAATTTGTAGACAAATAAAGAATGATTTTAAATATTTTTCCAAGATTTGAAATTCAATTTAAATGCATCAATTGGCCAATTAATTAATCAATAGTTTGATACGTTTTATATTTCTATTCCTTTATAAACAAGTACCAAATAATCCTTTTTAAGGACGTCAATACAACCTTTTAGTACTAAACCAAAACCAAAATATTTACAATACAAGATATAATATATTATTACTTAGTTTGCTGGGAAATTTTCGATTACTTTTACAATTAAATTACTTAAAGTTATTGGCAGTCATTTGAAGTATCTAATTGGTATTATTTTTATACAAACTTATTTAATCTAAAACTGAATAAATCATATAATATACGAAAGTTTCATCAAAGCGGTAACGATTTAAAAAATTAATTATAAATCGTTCATATAAGTTTAGTTCATTACAAATGACACATTCTTTAAAGTGTATTTTTTATAATTCTAAATTCAGTAGCATCATAATAATTACACTAAACCAGTGATCTAAAAATAAAAAATGTAGTTCGATCAATTTTCTAGTAACCACCCTTCGAAAAAGTACTACAAAGTGGTAACAATATTACATATTGTCGTAAGTATATAAAATATTCATTTACAATAAAAGATAGGCTTTAAATTATAATTGTAGTTTACATTTTTTGATTTTTTTCACAAAGTTGACACAAGTTACACTTCAAATACAATCGTGAGAAACTTATAAAAAAGAATTTTCCTACTTTGATCTTAGAATACCAAAGACAGACCAGCTTTTCCTATTGCCTTTAACATTTATTATTCTTTAAGATTCATTTCTAATCCCTGCGTTAATCTGCTCAAGGATTCATTTGTGGTCCCTGAAATTTAACTGAAATCTTTGTGTACGAATTCCTACGGTACCCATAAAAGTTTTTTTACAAAATTTGCAATTTGTTTAATAGTTAAAATCGCAAGATTTACAACACAAGTTTGACATTTATTTAGTATATCACTTTAATTACATAATTTGCTAATCACAAATAAATGGTAACAAGGGGAAAGTATTTTCTGAAAAATTATGCGAGATTGAATAAAATAAATATTATTTGTTCTGTTTTGTCATGGAAGCAAAATTATGATTTTTCGACTGATAATTTAAAAGAACTTTAGTACCTTCATCATATTCTAACAATGACGAAGCTTTTAATGTGCTTTGAGGTTTGATTTTCGATAATGAAAATATTTTATCGATCTATTATAGAGAAAATATAAATTGAATTTATTGGGTTATTTTCATCAAACCAAGCCAAATGGAACCACTTTTAAAATTACTAAAACATACGTGTAGTAAACGCTAAATTGGATAATTTAAGAAAATGTATCGACGAAAAATAAATTCACTTAAGCTTTTGTTCGGCGCCAATATGCATACAAGTAGATTAAATACTTATTGTCGCAATTATTACTTAACATTTAATCTATCGAATCAATTATTGTTGTAAAACACCAAAAAAAAAAAAAACATGACAAGAGTTTTAAAACCAGTTTGGAATTATTCGAGAAAAAAATTGATTTACGTTGAAGAGTCATCTACTTGTTCTAGACTATGTGCATTTGAAATGCTTCCAAATTTGTCCTCCAATTCCATTTCAGATTCATCTGTGACGTCAAAAGTATCCCCTGCCACATAAGATGCGGAAAATCCTTTACCAACCACCGAAACGTCGGTACGAAACCGAACCAGAAGGGCTTCTCCATTTGAAACTATTGTTGGTGGAATCTAGAAAAGTAAATTTGCATGAAAAATAAGAAAAAAAAATGACACAGTTGAAAAGAAAACAAGGAAAATTTAATTGGTTTTGATAAACAAGGACATATTGGGAGTTGGAAATAAATGTCGGCCGATTACTGTATTATATACATTAGGCTGATTCAAAAAAAAATATGATTTTTTTTTCTTAATTATATCGAAAATATTGTTGGGAATGACAAAAAAAATCCTGTGAAAGTTTAAGCTCTTAATTAATATTAAGAGGTGCCGCATCGCAAATTCCGATTTTCCATTTCAATAATATGGGAACAATATTTTTCTGGCACTTTGGAATTTAATAGCTCACGTTGGTGTCAATATTTCGGAATGACCAAGGTATATTCTTGTAGAAAATTAAACGATCCACAAAAAAGGCGGTCTAACAAGCTTTCTATATATTTATTCCTTCAAAAGTTATTCGAGGTCAAAGTTGAGCAAATATGTGTAACACCTTGGATGTAAAACCACGTGATAATCACGTTGAGGCTATTTTAACGTTTTTATATTATATGTTAGATGTATAACAAAGTTTTGAGGGTTTTCTTTCGGTATTTTCAAGGCGTTGGCCAATAAAACTATTGTATTTTGTGCTACATTTCTTTTATTGTTGAGATAACATATGGATTCATTTAAAAATAAAAAATTCGCGTCTTTTAAGGCAAATAAGAAGTCGATCCTGTTGGAATATAGTAGAATTAATACATATATTTGATTATATGGTAAAGTTATGTTTGGTGCCACCTAGCGATAGAAAAATAAGTGTTGTTATTGTCGTAAGAATATAATAGTAGTTCAAGTATCATAAGAGTATACAAATGGTTCATTAAGTAAAAAGAATTTCAATAAGTTAATAAAAGAATTATAATCACTAACGTTTGTTAATTCATTTACCAATATTACAATACATTCAACTTTTGGCTTCTTCATAAGATTTGAAGTGCTACTCATGCAGGCCATGGATAATCGAAAGGGGCGATATCTAGGGAAAATAACAAGTGAGGTAAGACATCCCCCTCTCCCAGCTTGCATATCAATTTTGAGATATATATTCGAAAATCGTTCCAAAAGTGGCCATATAATATCTTTTAATCATTTTTGGAGATGTTTTAGCTTCAATTTTCAGGAAAATTACATTAATTATCGCTGGAAACATTCCCCAGTAATGCTTCAATAAGTTAAGAATACCTTATTATTAGACTGATCCAAAAAAAAAAAATTTTTTCTTAATTATATCGAAAATATTGTTGGGAATGACAAAAAAAAAATCGTGTGAAAGTTTAAGCTCGTAATATTAATACTAAGAGGTGCCGCATCGCAAATTTCGATTTTCCATTTAAATAACATGGGAACAATATTCTCTTGCACTTTAGAATTTTATAGCTCACGTTGGTGACAATATTTCGGAATGACCAAGGTATATTCTTGTAGAAAATTGAACGATCTACAAAAAAGGTTTCTAACAAGTTTTTGATATATTTATTCCTTCAAAAGTTATTCGAGGTCAAAGTTGAACTAAAGAGAAATTTCAATGTTTTCAATTTTTTGACGCAACTATCAATTTTATGAGAAAATTTTATGACATTTTTTGTAGAGCACTTTTTTTTCTATAACTTATCGCTATAAAAGTTTTTGATATTTTTCACAGATCCTAAGTTATTTAATTAAAATAAAAAAATAATTTTTATGTTAAAAATATAATAATTCAGGGAATTTTCAGCTTAATTCAAATAACTTAGGACCTGTGAAAAATATCAAAAACTTTTATAGAGATAACTTATAGAAAAGAAAGTGCTCTACAAAAAATGTCTTATAAAATGTTCTCATAAAATTGATAGTTGCGTCAAAAAATTGAAAAATATTAAAATTTCTCTTTAGTTCAACTTTGATCTCGAATAACTTTTGAAGGAATAAATATATCAAAACTTGTTGAAGACCTTTTTTGTAGATCGTTCAATTTTCTACAACAATATACCTTGGTCATTTCGAAATATTGTCACCAACGTGAGCTATAAAATTCCAAAGTGCAAAAGAATATTGTTCCCATGTTATTTCTATGGAAAATCGAAATTTGCGATGTGGCACCTCTTAATATTAATATTAAGAACTTAAACTTTCATAGGATTTTTTTTTGTCATTCCCAACAATAATTTCGATATAATTAAGAAAAAAAAATCATAATTTTTTTGAATCAGTCTTATATACATACATATTGTATTATCAAACAACAGTTTTCTAAATATTCCTGCATTTATGTTAATATATATCACTAAAAACAATGTTTTCTTAGCGTTTTACTATAGCAATGACAAAATTATTACCAAACTATTTTGTCTCAAACGAAACGGTTTTCTTTCCACAAACTTCTACAAACAGTGTCCAATTGATTAGCAAAAGAAAAATTTGGAACGTTCACTTGAAAATTTTGTTGGCTTATCGGTTTAAGATAATATTTTGGCAAAAATACTGTTATAAGTAAGTCTCGTGGGAACTTAAAGATTAGCAAAACAATACTGTATATCAGGGGCGTCAAACCAGCGGCCCTAAATGAACATTTTTGCGGCCCACTTAATATATCTGACGCAAAGTATAAATAAAATAGAAATAAGGGCTCAAGTGTACTTTAGTACACCCACAATCTGGCAACGTTACATTTTCGACTTTGTTTTTAATTTAATTCACGATATTTTTGTTAATTCAATTCTAATATGGTATAGTTCTCTCTGTTGTGGCTAAATTTTCATTATGGATCGATTTAATCGCGAATTAAATTAAAAACAAAGTCGAAAATGTAACATTGCCAGATTGTGGGTATGCTAAAGTACACATGAGCCAAAATAGAAATAAGAATTAGAAACGAAGTGAGCATAAAAAATTATAATATACTTTATTTATCAACTGTACTGTATTAATAACGTTCACGTTAGGCCAATTTTGAAAGTAGTCTCATCCAATAAAATTTCTCCTGAAATAGGAAAGATAGAAGCAGAGAAGAGATGAGAAGTATCAGGACGTTAACGATACTTTAAATTTTTATGTCAATTCCAATGTACTATTCAAAATAAAAATATTTCTTTCTATGATCATTATTTTTTACGGACCACCTAAAGTTAAGCATTGTTTATTTGGGCCCAAGTATACTTTTGAGTTTGACATCCCTGCTGTATATAATCAACGAACGGAAAGAAGCCTCCCGATGAAGATCAAAGATTAAGATTAAGATCAAAAAACTTTAAAATGTTACCTTATCGCCACAAAAATGTCCCCAAGAAGTTCCACTGGCATCCAAACCACTGTAAATCTCCACTCGATCATATCGACAATTTGGAATTTCATCTTCTAATTCAAATGTTAAAAACGTTAAAATAACACTCCGTCCCGGCAGTGGTTCAATGGTCCAATCACAATCAGCTCGATTTCCATAGTAGTGATCCCCATAACGAGCATGGGAATAGATATGCTTAACAGTATCAGTCGCTCGTAAAAGACCTCCACATGCTGTCGAATGAGTGGCCTTAAAGCCTTTTCTTTGCACCGAAGCATCCGATTTGAACACCATAAACATTTGATTTTGCGAGGAAATAATCGGATGCGGAATTTTCGAGCCACAATGTCGACCCAAAGTGCGAGCTTCGGGAGAATCGCCATCGTATAGTACAATATGGTCGTAGGCACATTCTTGATGTGGTTCCATATCAAATTTGTTGAAAACTAGTTTGATTCTGTGGCCTGGTGTTGTTACAAAATGCCATACGCAATCTTTTAAACTTGGATAGTAATCGGGATAGTTTGGACTAACGATTTCGCCTTGTGGTTGAGTAATTTCAAATTTGCAGCCTCCTTCTTGACAATCGTGCTGATTTTCATGTAGGGTGAAACCATTATGGCACGTGCATTTGTATGATCCTATTGTGTTATGGCACTCGTGTTGACAACCGCCGTTATCCACTGCACATTCATCCATATCTAAAGAAAATTGGATTAATTGTTTACTGAAAGAACTAACTGATATTGTCTTAATCTTCTTTAACTTTAACTTAAGTTTTGGCAAAGGCTAAGGTCAAAGCAGAATGGAAGATTTCCAAAACTTATAAGCAAACTTATTTTCAAAAATTTCCCCTGAATTTCATAATTTGAAACGTTAAAGATTAAAAGTTTACAGAAATTATAGTTACCAGTTATAAAAACAGCAGCAAAACCAGACTTTTGAATACTAAAATCCGAGTTAAAAATAATCCGCAACGAATTTCCTTCCGACAAAATCGTTTCCGGAATCATGGTCCCACAATATGTTCCATGTTTCCGAATTATATCATCACCCATTTTACTTTGAACAATCACACTATCATATTCACATTCTTGATAATGCAAGTGATTTCCTTCCAAATCAAAATGGGTAAAGTTTAGCGTAATACGATACTGAGGTGGCGCAATAATTTCCCATACACAATTCTTATTCACCGGATACATATCGGGAAACGACGGCGATGTTATTGTCCCATTGGGAGCATCAAAAATTCCTCCACAAGCCGCTAAAAAAATCATTATTAGTAATCGATAAAATTCCAGATGGAATTTACGGAAATACCTTCACAACTTTTTCCATCCGAATGCAATTCATATCCAATTTTACACGAACAGGCGTATGATCCCAACGTATTGATACAATTGTGCATGCATCCATGATTTGTTTGATCACACTCATTATATTCTTTCATAAACGTGGCAGAAAATCCAGCTTTTTGTACGGAACCGTCCGAGAAAAACTTCACGAGTAAATGATTGGAAGTGGACTTAATATCGGGTGGAGCTTTATGACCACAAAATTTGCCGATAACAGGACTATCAGGTTCAAATCCGTCCACCACTTCCACATAATCGTAGACGCAATTGTCATGATTTTCAATTTCGAACGATTGAAATCTCAGTGCCACTGTAAAGTTTGGCGGAACTATCAACTTCCAAATGCATTCCTTGCCTTTTAGATAATCTTCTGGATAGTTTGGAGACTCTAAATGACCACCAGTTGTTACTTTGAACTCTCCTCCACAAACAGCTACAAAAAAATAATGATTCACTTATTTATCAAAGAAATTTTACTTCAAAAAGCTTTGATCAGAAAATTTAATCAGTTTTGTTCGTACAAATGTATAATAACCAGGGCTTTAAATAGTTATTTGGTTTAGCTGACGAAAAAAGAAAGTAAAAAGCAAAAAATCGAATTGGAATTCAAATTTAAGTATTTAAGACGCTTCAGAGATAACAAAACATGTTCTAAATATTGACCGTTATGAAATATTTCAAATATATCGGAATGACCAATATTTCGGATGAAATATATTTGAATGAATGAAAAATATTTTGCTAGACCAAGCTATATTCTTGTAGAAAACTAAACGATCTACAAAAAAGGTCTCTTACAAGTTTTTAATATATTTATTCCTTCAAAAGTTAATCAAGGTCAAAGTTGAACTAAAGAGAAATTTTAATATTTTTTCAATTTTTTGACGCAACCATCAATTTTATGAGAAAATTTTATAGGACATTTTTTGTAGAGCACTTTTTTTCCTATAACTTACCTCTGTAAAAGTTTTTGATATTTTTCACAGGCCCTAAGTTATTTGCATTAGCAGTTAGTAAGTACCGCATCACAAATTTCGATTTTCCATTTAAATAACATGAGAACAACATTCTCATGCACTTTAGAATTTTATAGCTCACGTTGGTGACAATATTTCGGAATGACCAAGGTATATTCTTGTAGAAAATTGAGTGATCTACAAAAAAGGTCTTTAACCAAGTTTTTGATATATTTATTCCTTCAAAAGTTATTCTAGGTCAAAGTTGAACTAAAGAGAAATTTTAATATTTTCTTAATTTTTTGACGCAACCATCAATTTTATGAGAAAATTTTATAGAACATTTTTTGTAGAGTACTGTTTTGTCTATAACTTATCTCTATAAAAGTTTTTGATATTTTTCACAGGTCCTAAGTTATTTGCATTTTTATTGTTTTAAATTAATAATATTCCCTGAATTATTATATTTTTAACATATTTTTTTTTATTAATTAGAACCTGTAAAAAATACCAAAAACTTTTACAAAGATAAGTTATAGAAAAAAAAGTGCTCTACAAAAAATGTCCTATAAAATTTTCTCATAAAATTGATGGCTGCGTCAAAAAATTTAAGAAATATTAAAATTTCTCTTTAGTTCAACTTTGACCTCGAATAACTTTTGAAGGAATAAATATATCAAAAAACTTGTAAGAAACCTTTTTTGTAGATCGTTCAATTTCCTACAAGAATATACCTTTGTCATTCCGAAATATTGTCACCAACGTGAGCTATAAAATTCCAAAGTGCAAGAGAATATTGTTCCCATGTTATTTAAATGAAAAATCGAAATTTGCGATTCGGCACCTCTTAATATTAATATTAAGAGCTTAAACTTTCACAGGATTTTTTTGTCATTCCCAATAATATTTTTGATATAATTAAGAAAAAAAAATCATCATTTCTTTTTGAATCAGTCTAATATACAGGGAATAAAATGTTTTTCAATTGAATGTATTGTTTCTGAACTCAAACTCCTTTTTGCGAGCTCTGCCAAATTAGCACCTGACAAAGCCATCAATCAACCATTTTATTTCACCTTTAGAAGATGATTTGAATTTTCATATTTAAATGGAATTAACTTCTCTATATTTCCATTCCAATAAAAAAATAATTATGAAAAACGAGTTACGCTGAGGAAAATGTCGGCAGAACTTACAAAAAAAAAATATACGTGTTAAACTGATAGTTTGAATTTCTTTTCACCGATTAAAAACTAAAATAAATTTCAATTTTCCCGAAAAATTGCACAAAGGCGGCCGACACCTTAAAATCGGCTCTGGCCATAACATCAACTCAATTATTGGAACATATTAATAAATTTCCCATTAACCACTACTGGCAATTTACCTTCATAATGTGCTGTAAACCCTCGATGTCCAATCTGTTTACTTGATGTAATATACGTAATTAGCATTCGACTACCCATCGAAACAATTAATTCATTCAGTTTACCACTTCCGCAAAATCGCCCTAATAACGGCGATTTGTACCAATAGCCATCCCTTATTTCTATATAATCCGAAGAGCAATCAATACTTTTATAAATATCCAATTCTGTAATATTTAATATGATTCGTTCTCCATGTGTGGCTGTAATTCGCCACTCGCATTTTTCAATATCTCCACGTGATAAATTCGGATATGATGGCGAGGAAAACGTACCGGAATTGTCTTGAAATGTTCTTCCGCATTCTAAAAAAAATAAGATAAAAAAGAGGGTTTTAAGATATGTTGGAATTTTCGTACTGTAACATTTGTAGAGGAGATTAGTTTGTGCGATGTCGCCAGGACTTAAACGTAATCGTTGTCCAATTTCCGGGACTTCTTTGCCTCGGGTTTGTTTTTCTGTAGGCGCAATTGTATGTAAGTAGGATCCTCGAGAAAATGTGTCTTTGGCATAGTGCATTATCGATTCGTAATCATATGGAAGACCCAAAGAATTTACTTCTTCGTCTGTCAATTTATTAAAGTTGTACTCTTGACCTAAAAAAATTATTTGATAAATTAACGAGAACTTCACTATTAGTGCTACTCAATGCCTTCGGAATTATGCGGAAAGGCTATCAGTTTAATGAAATTATAGGTTCGTATTGAATTCGCGCGTGTATTTGCATAAATTACGAGGATTAAATTAAATCCACATGAATGCAGTGACTTAAAACGTATATATATTTGTAACAGTGTTTATTCAAAGTTGGACACTGATTATATTATGTGCATTCCGTGCGAGAATATCACATCGAGGTGATACCATAAAGGGGCCAAGGGGGATTATAATTACCGCTGATTATGTGCTCCCGGAAAATTTGAACGTGATTATCGCGGTCGGGACGAGTATGTTCGTGCCAAAAGCCCACCACATGTCCAAGCTCGTGCACAACAATGCCGAATTTGTCGCAATTTTTCCCGATACTAATTGCCTGGGCTCCGTTTCCACGTTTTCCAACAAACGAGCAACATCTGCAATATATTGAAACATAAAGAAAATGGAATTTTATAATTGAATTAAATTCTATCGTACACACTTTCTATTTTTAGGCAAAGATATTTTAATTTATGAAAATATATTCTAAAGACATTCGTTTGGTTACATATTTGCGTTTGGAATGGTTTCAATTGATACAAGGAAGGTAGTGGGACTCATGAGTCTCTGCAAATGCATGAACAATATGTAGTAATTGGCCTTTCTTTCAATCGCGAAAATAATTTCAACTCGAAAGATAATTTCTTCTCTTTTAGAACAATAAAGTTTAATGAAGGTAAAACATAGAGAAAAACAGTTTTCCGTCCTAGAAAAACATTTTCCGGTGCTTATTTTTATTCAACAAGAGTAAAATGTTCTCAATTCTACAGCTATATCTTTTACGAAATAGTTCTTTTTGCTCCAAAGCGGGACACCTATAAATTTTTATACGAAAACTGGAAAACTATGATATATTATAATTTTTTCGTAAAATGACAACACTAGAAATATAGTAAAGCTCAGTGCTTTTTTATTAGAAAAAAAAATCATTTTTTATTTGAAAAAAGACGACAAAAAAAAACTTAGATAATATTGTAATAATTTAATAATTTATCATAATAATTATTTAATGATAGAGTCGATAAATTCATCGAATGGTTTTCTATATTTTTCGGAACCACAAATTTGCTTTAAAGTATCTGGTTTGGTTTTCTAAGTACTATAGCTTTAAAACCTAATGGGTTTTACAATATAGATATAAGATTCAAAAAAAAATGATGGTTTTTTTTTCCATAATTATATCAAAAATATTGTTGGGAATGACAAAAAAAAAATCCTGTTAAAGTTTAAGCTCTTAATATTAATATTAAGAGGTGCCGCATCGCAAATTTCGATTTTCCATTTATAACATGGGAACAATATTCTCTTGCACTTTGGATTTTATAGCTCACGTAGGTGACAATATTTTGTAATGACCAAGATATATTTTTGTAGAAAATTGAACGATCTACAAAAAGGGTCTATTACAAGTTTTTGATATGTTTATTCCTTCAAAAGTTATTCGAGGTCAAAGTTGAACTAAAGAGAAATTTTAATATTTTTTCAATTTTTTGACGCAACTATCAATTTTATGAGAAAATTTTATAGAACATTTTTTTAGAGGACTTTTTATTCTATAACTTATCTTTATAAAAGTTTTTGATATTTTTTACAGGTTCTAAGTAATAAAAAAAAATATTTTTATGTTAAAAATATAATAATTCAAGGAATATTATAAATTTAAAACAAAACAATTACGAATATTGTCAGTTTAATACAAATAACTTAGGACCTGTGAAAAATATCAAAAACTTTTATGGAGATAAGTTATAGAAAAAATAGTGCTCTACAAAAAATGTCCTATAAAATTTTCTCATAAAATTGATGGTTGCGTCAAAAAATTGTGAAATATTAAAATTTCTTTTAGTTCAACTTTGACCTCGAATAACTTTTGAAGGAATAAATATATCAAAAACTTGCCCGAGACCTTTTTTGTAGATTGTTCAATTTTCTACAAGAATATACCTTGGTCATTCCGAAATATTGCCACCAACGTGAGCTATAAAATTCCAAAGTGCAAAAGAATATTGTTCCCATGTTATTTAATTGGAAAATCGAAATTTGCGATGCGGCACCTCTTAATATTAATATTAAAAGCTTAAACTTTCACAGGATTTTTTTTTTCATTCCCAACAATATTTTCGATATAATTAAGAAAAAAAATTCATCATTTTTTTTGAATCAGTCTAATGTATATGGTATACAGTATACCTGCATAATGATTTTGGTTGTGATGTATTAATACCTATCATAGGTCACTTTTTCTCAAAGCGGGACATTTTTATGTTCTTCGGAGACAGCGGGACCCAAAGCCCAACAGGGGTACGTATGGTCACGTTAATGTACACCAAATTGGTTCTTTTTAAATGTGAAAAATTAAATTCGTCATCTAAATTTGGACCATTAAAGAATAAGTTATTATATTTACTCTTGATTTGGAATCAAATTAATTACTTCAACCGTTAAAATCCGTCAACTCGAAAAATTTTATTAATATTTTTAAAGCCAAAAAACTATTAAGACAAAGAGCCCTAGGATTTAAGTTAATCTTTCATCAATGAGGTCTCATTTTCCGGGAAACCGCAGAAAAATGAATACTTGACGATTGAAACTTTATAAACTTTGTAATTTATGCCAATCGAGAATGGAGAACTATCTATTAAATCTATACATTTTAAAAAGAACTATCAGGGAAATTAGGCTCGATTTTATAACCCGGAAACTTTGTAAAAACTTGTTTAAAACTTTGTCAACACTTATATCATAACAAATTTTCAAGGTTTGTTCAATAGTGATTACAAAGTGTATCAACAAATAATTTCCAATCGCCGGGAAATTGAGCTAACCGTTTTGTACAATAAGCGGAAATTATTACTTAACTAATATTAAATGATTGATTAAAAAAATCCAATAACCATATGATAGAAAATTAAATTATTTATAGACCAACTACCAATTTGGTAATATCACCTGACGATTTGATAAGATTATAAATTTGTCCTTTTCTATCATATAGTTATTGTTTTATGTTATTTACTTCCTTATCCTAATCTATTTTTAAAATTACTCATAAAGCGGTTTTAAATACCTCAGCATAAAAGATCTTTTATAAACATAAAAACCAAGCTTTTAGTTAATCTTAGTAAAAATTATCACCAAACATAGCGATAAATTTTTTGTATCGATAATTTACATAATATTATTTATTTTTAGCAGGATAGTGGACATGAAAGGATGTAGATCCATGTACTAATTATTAATTTAGCGACACGTTTCGGTCTTTTATTAGACCTTCATCAGGCTTCTAAAATATTGTGTACTTCATATTAAGGTAATTTAACAATTAGTTAAATATTTTGAAGGATTCTGTAATACATGTGTTTGTATGATTTTTAGAAGCCTGATGAAGGTCTAATAATGTTCACTATCCTACTGATAAATAATGTATCCTAATATAAATAATGTCATCACCAAATTTAGTAGGAAATAATTAGAAAATTTTAGCTTCAAAAAAATTATTTAAGTCATAATTTTTAAGTTAAAACTCGAAAGTTTGATAGCATGGCATCGACTAAATATGATGTAATATTAGTTTGAGAGTTTAGTTTTTTAAGTTAATGATTCTTATTTTCTGGATACTTTATTATTCGATGTTTTTATTAAATTTTTTGTACAACGTTTCGCCACTTTCGCAAATAAGTATGTAAATTTTTGTTATAATGTTATTTATTTTACATTTTATTGAATTATTATGAGAAAGACAGTCGTATGAATGCCGAAATTATTTTACATGGATTTAAGGGTGGATCACCGTCAGAACGTAAAAAAAATGACTTTTTTAAAACTGCCGCCTTTTTTTTAGAGATATTAAAAAACGGTCTTCGGCATGTAAAAGTTGAAGTTTTGAACTATTTTTTTTATTTGCCCCGATATGTCCCCCCCTGCCCCTTTTACAGCGCTTTGAAAAACGGTCCTCAAAGTGAGGAGGCAAACGGGAGACAAGTTTTCTCAGAAACCGGAAGTCAGATCATGATTTTCCAAAGAATGTAGGTTTTGGTAATGCGTCTTCTTGGTACTAAACCTCGAAAATCCGAAAAAAGTTGAAAAATCACAAAATGGCGCGACTTTGAAAAAAAAGTTAAAAAAAACGACCTTTTTTTGGACCTTTCCCGCTCTCCCACTTTGAGGGGGGGGGGGGAAATTTGGCCAATTTCAGAGATTCAGTACCAAGAAGACGTGTTGAACTATAACACTCTCCAGTTTCAAGTCAATCCGTCGGATAGTTTCTGAGAAATCTTGTCTGCCAGTTTTAAAAAGTTGATTTCGAGAAAAACGCATTTAAAGTTTTTCTAAGATATTTTTTTATGTTATTATCAATTTATTCAATTTTTATCAGTGAAAATACATTAGTCAGCTATTCCAATCCTTTTACCACGTTATTCTTGAATGTTATAAGAAGACATTTATGGAGAAAAAAAAATCGATTTTTTTTTCTGACGGTGATCCACCCTAAACAATTGATGTTTGTAATTGAGTACCTGAAGAAGCTGCGAAAGTGGCGAAACGTTGTACAAAAAATTTAGTTAAAAAAATCGAATAATAAAGTATCCAGAAAATAAGATTCATTAACTTAATAACTAAACTCTCAAACTAATATTACATCATATTTAGTCAATGCCATGCTATCAAAGTTTTTACTTAAAATTTATGGCTTGAATAATTTTTTTGAAGCTTAAATTTTCCAATTATTTCCTACTAAATTTGTTGATAATCATGTTGTTTAAGTCCTTGTCTTTTTAAATATAATAATTAAACTGTGGGCAATAAGGACGAAGCTTCTTGTGGAATATTATTTATTTTATTGCCAACGTTTCGTCAGTCATTCCTGACTTCTTCATGGCTTAAGACATTTGTGGAGTAATTTTTAATTTTGAGCCCTGAAGAAGTCAGGAATGACTGACGAAACGTTGGCAATAAAATAAATAATATTCCACAAGAAGCTTCATCCTTATTGCTCACACTTTAATTATTATATTTAAAAAGACAAGGACTGGTACCCAACTGTACTTGGACCCAATTGGTTTGTTGTTCTACAAGTTGGGTCATTTTACAGCTTATTTTTATGACATTTGTGGAGTAATTTTTAATTTTGAGCCCTGAAGAAGTCAGGAATGACTGACGAAACGTTGACGATAAAATAAATAATATTCCACAAGAAGCTTCGTCCTTATTGCTCACACTTTAATTATTATATTTAAAAAGACAGGGACTGGTACCCAACTGTACTTGGACCCAACTGGTTTGTTGTTCTACCAGTTGGGTCATTTTACAGCTTATTTTTATGACATTTGTGGAGTAATTTTTAATTTTGAGCCCTGAAGAAGTCAGGAATGACTGACGAAACGTTGACGATAAAATAAATAATATTCCACAAGAAGCTTCGTCCTTATTGCTCACACTTTAATTATTATATTTAAAAAGACAGGGACTGGTACCCAACTGTACTTGGACCCAACTGGTTTGTTGTTCTACCAGTTGGGTCATTTTACAGCTTATTTTTATGACATTTGTGGAGTAATTTTTAAATTTTGAGCCCTGAAGAAGTCAGGAATGACTGACGAAACGTTGGCAATAAAATAAATAATATTCCACAAGAAGTTTCGTCCTTATTGTCCACAATTTAATTAGTATATTTGGTGATAAATTTTACTAAGATTAGCTAGAAACTTGGTTAACCATGGAGAAGAATATCAGCAATGTTAGTTATTAAAATTGAAATTTGTTTTCTTGTATTGCTGTTTCATTTTTAATGAAGACAAGTTGAAGAGATTGTAAATTTATCATGTTTTGATGAAAATAATACTTTGGATAATTGTTTTGTCTACGTTTCTTCATTTCATTTGCTTTGATTCTTATAATATACGTAAACGAAAAAGTTTATGAGGGTTGAAGTATTGAATTTTGGTGTACGCTTTTATTTTTACGGTTTCCGAAAGTGTGCACGATGGAATGAGGCTGAGAAAATAAGAAAAATTTCAATCATTTTTCATCCAATTACGATTGCTTGTTTTATTACTTAGTTAAATGAGGTATAAAATAGAGGTCTAAAAAATCAACGGAATTAATTCTGTTTAGTTTATTAAATTTTTCCGTTTCATTTTCATGAAGTTTTCTATATATATAGAGTGATTTTAGCGAAATTAAAAGAAATACCCGCACGGCCTCTCGGTGAAAATGATATAATTGGGATGTTCCTCGGGGATTCGTTCCACGAATTTAACACAGGTGAAGTTTTCCCAGTGCCGCATCGCTTGTTTGAATAGGCCTTTATGTGCCCCACTAAAGTTGCCGTCAATTTCGTACGGAATTACCCCATAATCCCATACTCGTTCTTTACGCGCGGTTGCCGCTCGTGTTATTCGCCGATGATTATCCCGTTGGTAATTAATATCTGGAACAGGACAATAAGAAAAAATATACGTAAATAAATGTAAAAAAAAAGTTGCAATATTCCGTGCAAAGAATGTCATAGTGGAAGAAAATGTAAAAAAATCGAAAAATCTAATGACAATAATAATGAAAATTCTTCCCGTGGAAAACTCGCGTGGGAAGTTTGAGTAAATTCCGTGCGTTGTTGAAAACAACCAAGTGAATTTCTTGAGCTCATCCTTAGCGCCGGCAAGTTGCACCGCATTCCGGAAAAACTCCCTCAAACATTCCCCCTGTCACTGTGCTTCGCTTATCATTTTAATAAGTAACTACCATTCCACTTTGAAATTAAAATCCATCGTATTTTTCTCTTAGAAAAATCAGTTCTAATCGATTTTATATCATAATCTAATAATGCAACAAAACTTTTCGGAAGAAAAACTAATTTTCACATTTTACTAATTGAAATGCTTTAACTGTTTTTTCCTCGACAAACTATTAGTAAAGTTTCTATACAAACATCATCTTTTTATAGTATAAAAGTATTATCAAAATGTAGAAGTCTCTTATAAGTGAACATCAATAAAGTTCTATAAAATAATAGTTTTTCAAGTTAATGGGACAATCCATTTAAAATCGTCAAAAATTAATAACAATTATTGCTCAACATTTTTATTTTCCTGATTCTTTAAATACGAGTTCCCTATGGATAGACAGTCATAAAAACTATTTGAAAAATATTTATATGTTATAGTTTTTTCCTGGTAGCCATTTAAAAATGGCAATACATCCAATACCGTCTTATTTTTCAGGAATTACAGACTTGACTTTATTGATAACTCCGATTTTCCCATGGGAAAAGACATCCGAAAACTTAAAAATTGATCTAAAAAAGATTGAATTTTTAAAAGGTTTTCTAATAGATTTTTTTATGAAAACAATAATTTTCCAGCATACCACTCATATTTACTGCTGTTAGTAATTCCCCTGTGGATGTAAATTTTGTAAGAACAACTAGTAACATTTTTTTGTCGTAACTGTGTAAATAAAGACTAAAAAACTTGAATTTTTTTTCGTTTTAAACTTTATAATTTACCCTAACAGCTTAAATAGGCTTTTTCTGGGTTTAATCGCTAGAAAAGCATAAATATATGTAAAATAGTACGACAAAAAAAGCTTTGATCTTTTCTTCAAGTAAAATCGGTTCCAATCGGTCGAATAGAATTACCTCAATTATCTTATAAGAACCTTCAATCAATTTTGGGAAAAAAAATGTGAAGTTACATATAAAATATTTTAATTAACATTACATCTTTATTTTGAAAGTGAGTTAAGTCCGTTTCAAGAACAATCCCTATAGTGTTATCATTTTTAACCATAGGGACATAAGATACTAAGAATGAGGGAATAATTCAAGGTTTATAAATTACACAGGTTGCCCCATTAGAAAAAGAAATGACGTCATACGAATAATTTTGAAATTTGAATCAGTCTGAAGATATGTACAAATTTCTTCTGGATACGTCACGTAGCGCATGAGGCCACCTGTGCATTTTATAAACCTTGGGAATAACTGGCGTTTTTTTTAACAGCTAAAATGAAATCAGTAATTTCTGAAAACTTAGCAGTTAAATAATTAACATACTTTGTTCTAGTTACAAGAAGAATCACCATATAGACCCCGTCCTTGAAATGGGCTTACACCACTTTCAAAATAAACGAGTCATATATATAAACCGAATATCTAATCCGATTAGTTACCAAAATTGTAAAGCATTTTCCAATTTTTTTTTGCCAATTGATGGAAAATCGTTCGTAGATGTTTCTGAAAGAAACCGATTCATTTGTGATAAAATTTTTCAGTTGTAATTAATGGATAACGAAAAATTAATTATTTAGTTCTTGAAACAGTAAAATTATATGAAAATAGGGAATTTAGCGCTATATGATAACAAAAATGCAGGAAAATTAAGAAAACAGTTGTTTTATAGTAAAATAAAAAAATAACATAAAATTTAACGGAACTTCCTCCCCCCAACCCAAAAATTGGAGAAAAAAGACATTTATGAAACTATTTTTTCCTTTAAATGGTATTTTCTCGTAATTTTCCGAGATTAATAAAGTTCAAACTTTAAAATTTTGTAGGCTAATCAGAATAGAGTTTATATCTAATCATATTTCGAAAAATATGAATGTCCTAGTTTTATTTTTGTCTAGTTCTCTATGTCTTTTTCTCTATCCCAATGAAATTTAGTGATATTTTCTGTCTTTTTGGGGTTTCTCTGATCGCTGGGGATATTCATTTAAAACCAATTATATATCCCTTTTTTATATAATTATCTTCAGATATTGCATCTAGTTACATATTCCAATATTTCTATGAATAAATGTGACCATGGATTTAAAGTTAGTCGACAAAAAATGATGTTATAATTATTCCTCCTTTGAAAGATTTTTTTGGCTAATCAGGATAGGGTTTATATCTAATCATATTTCGAAAGGTATAAAGTATCCTAGTTTTATTTTTGTCTAGTTTTTTAACTTTTTCTCTATCGCAATGAAATTTAGTGATATTTTCTGTCTTTCTAGATGTTCCTGATGGCTGGGGATACTCATTTAAAACCAATTATATATCCCTTTTTTATATAATTATCTTCAGATATTGCATCTACTTACATATTCCAATATTTCTATGAAAAAATGTGACCATGGATTTAAAAGTTAGTCGACAAAAAATGATGTTATAAGTATTCCTCCCTTGAAAGATTTTTTAAAGTTTTTATTCCCAACAAATGATATTCTGAACTGTATCTATTAGACTGGGCCAAAAAAGTCGACCATTTTTTTTTTTGAAAAGTATATCGTAAATATTGTTCAAGGTGACAAAAAAAAATATCGGGAAGATTTGAGCCCTTAATATTTATATTAAGAGGTCTATCATCTTTAATTTCGATTTTTTATTTGTGCTTTCATTTATGCGTCTATACTGTCAAACTATCAAGGCAAAAAAATTCATCGGCACATATATTTATAGACAATTAAATTCCCTACAAAAAAGGTCTCTTTAAAAATTTTCGTCAGACACGCCGTTTCGGAATAATCAAGCTACAGACATTGATAAAATTTTTAGATTTATCTTCTTTATTTTGGAATTTTGAAACTAACAAACAAAGAAATATAAAGAATTTAACAATATAGATTCTTGAAGGGAATTTAATGTTCTACAAAAAAGGTCTCTTAACGTTTTTTCATAAAATCACATTTCCAAAAGTTATTCAACATTAAAGTTGAATGAAATATTATATTAATAATATAAAAGTAAATCTACATTTTCGTGTAATAAATAGCTGTTAACCGAAAAAAGGTTTGGATATAGTATGAAATTGAGATATTTCAAGCAATAAGATTGATAAAATGATAATTTTCGATAATGTAAAATATCAATTTGTACCATTGAGTGAAAGAAAATTGGTTCAAAATTGAAAAAAACAATAGTTTAATATTTCGTTCAACTTTAATTGTGAATAACTTTTGAAAAAGTGATTTTTTGTAAAAACGTTAAGAGACTTTTTTTGTAGAGCATTAAATTCTCTTTAAGAATCTATATTGTTCAATTCTATATATTTATTTGTTTTTTAGTTTCAAAATTCCAAAATAAAAAAGATAAATCTAAAAATTATATCAATGTCTGAAGCTTGATTATTCGGAAACGGCGTGTCTGGCAAAAATTTTCAAAGAAACATTTTTTGTAGGGAATTCAATTTTCTATAAATATATGTGCAGATGAATTTTTTTATCTTGATGGTGTGACAGTATTGATGCAAAAATTAAGGCACAAATAAAAAATCGAAATTAAAGATGATAGACCTCTCAATATTAATATTAAGGGCTCAAACCTTCCCGATATTTTTTTTTTGTCTCTGGACCATATTTTCGATATACTTTTCAAAAAAAAAATAGTCGTTTTTTTTTTGGTCCAGTCTAATAGACATGGAAGAAGATTCATAGGAAAAGTTGGTTATTTAAAATTAATTTTTTGCCAAGAATTATGTGAAAGTTGTGAAAGATGATAGACCTCTTAATATTAATATTAAGGGCTCAAACTAAAATAGTCAAAAAAAAAATAGTCGATTTTTTTGGCCCAGTCTAGTATCTACAATATTCTGGTTAAATTTTAAGGGTTGGATGTTGATTTACCTGGACCACGATGAATATCCCGTTTCATTTGATTCCGATTTTCCGTCCACTCATCAATTACGTGGGACAGCCGTTTGTTAGGCTGGCGCGGTTCAAACTTTTCCTCAAACTCGTGCACGGGAATTTCCATCATTCCACCAGTGTTCCCAATTTGGTGGGTCGGTGGTTCTTTTGTCGATGTGTGCTTGTGCGATCTAAAAAACATTAAAAGCATATAGTTTTCCCGTTGCCATATGTTGAACAATTCGTTCAGTTTTGTTCACTTTTTTTTACGAAATCGTCTCCGTCGTCGTCGATGCCGTTTTTTATCATTTTTCTCATGATCCGCCGCGAACGACGAAGATGTCAACATTTCGGGAGTGGACGACGAAGATGCAGCATCCGGGATCTCAACAGCTGCAACTTCATCAACATTTTTCTTTAAATACTTAACATCTTTGAAATCTTTTTTTACATCATCCTTCTTCGCCTGTTGATGCCACATTTCAACATTCTTTTTCGAGAATGTGTCGTTATTTTCAATCTTCGATTCACTCACATTCGGTTCGTTTGCTTTTTTCTGCGCTTCGTTTCTCATCTGATGCTGTAACACAAGACTCAACTCTTTCTTGCCGTTTTTCATCTGCGAATTGTCATTGGAAACTCGAGTCTCGACCGGGTCGTTTAAATGTGGCTTTAGTGTAGCCGATTCAAGCACGTGGGCCTGTTTCAATTTTATTCTTACATAATCGGTCAGTCCTTCTTCCTCCACTTGCAATCCTTCACTCACCTCCTTTTTCAACTGAACATATTCCCGCTCGTAATTTGTATTCGGTAATGCAATATCTCCCATAAAACCACCTGTAACAAAAAGGCAACAATCAATTAAATTGTTAAGATTCAAAAACATATTATTGTAATTTTAAATTCATTATTTAAACCGTCTCATTATTAAAGATTTCGACCGAAACTCAGACTAAACATAAGTTTTAACATACATTTTCTCGTTTCTTTTATAACTATTAAATTTCAAGCATTTGGAACACTAATTTTGGCGGTTGAAACAGTGGCGTAGCTAGGTAACCAAGGGCCCTGGAGCAAATTAAAAAATGGGGCCCCACTGCTATGTAAACTGATTAGGTTTTATCAAATAAAAAAATGAAATATACAAATACTTTAAAAATGCTGAGCTACTTAAGCTCTTTTTTGTGCACTGCAGGGCAGGAAATAAAAATATTAAACAGTAACAACATAAATTACAATTAATACTTGGTGTAGGTTTGGCTAATAAAACGAAATAGAGAAGATTCAAGGATTTATTATATAAAGGTCGGGCCTACCAACTGACTAAATAACAAATATATTTACAATTTTTTCCTAACTTTAGTTTTCGCAAAAGTATCAATGACTTCGTTTAAATCCAGGCTTGATGCGGTTTTGGTTTCAATTGCTATTAGCGATAAATATCGGAGTCGAGTTTGACCCACATTATTTCTTAAATATTTTTTTATTTTTAATTTGCTAAATGACCTTTCAGCTGCTGCAGAAGTGACAGGAATTGTAAAGAATAATAACATTGCTGAAAATACTTCCATTATGTCGCATTCTAGCACTCCATATTTGCTCATTATTTCCTTAAATCATTGGTGAACTTCCAACTGAATTTCCAAAAGTTCAGTTCGATCGAGATTTTTGGTAAGGATTCGAGGACCCCCTGAGCTTGAGGGCCCCGGGGCCCTGCCCCACCTAGCCCCTAGATAACTACGTCACTGAGTTGAAACCTACTGATTGTTATAACTAATTAATTTTTTTTTTTTTTGGAAACTTGGTTCAAAATAATCCTGAAACTTTTGGCTTCAGCAAATTCAAGAAATTTTCCATTATAGTTAACACTTTTTGAACCAAATTTTGTTATTCATTGGTTTTTAGAATCTTTGAACACGAATATTGGGTTTATTACGTTCGTCAAAGCACCGGGGAATCCAGGAAACTCATCTTCTGGAATATTATCAAAATTTTCTTTGAAATAAGTTCAAACCACTTACTACAAAATTTTTAAGTTAATTTCTTACGAATATTAGGTTCATTACGCACTTCGATGTACCTGAAGATTAATGTGGACCTCACCTTCTGAGCTTTTGTCAATTATTTTATAAAATGAGTAGGAAAAACATCCAGACATTACTCTGAAGTCATTTATTACGAATATAATTTCCGATAAGTTAGCTGAGGGTATATATGGACTTAATCTCTGAAGTTTTTCCAAAGAAATATGTTTAAGTAATCATTTGGAGTAGTTTGGTGTAATTTATTATGAAGTAGATGCCAAGGGATTTAATGAATAATTAAATGGGCGTCAAATTCGTCATCAGCGGCCCATCAAACCAATTTTAATGAAAATAAAAACAAAAAACTCCAGAAGATGAGGTCCATACCAACCACTAAGTACATCCGAAAAATATATAGTCTTTTTATTCATGATTTGCGATCCAAAAACTCCATTGTAAGTGATTTGAACTAATTTCAAATAAATTTTATGAACCAACTTCAGGGGATGAGGTTTTTGGTCCACCAGGTGCATCATGGAATCAAATAAACCCAATATCTATGATCAGTGATTCTAAAAACCTTTGGGTAACAAATTGTGAACTATTTTGTCCATTTCTCTGCAGAAAACGATGGTTTTATTTGTCTTTTGTATAGAATACATTTATTTTAAAGTTTATTGGATCCTATACAAAATTTTTATGTACGAAGTTTCAGAATTTTTTTTTTTGCCAATCGATGGGAACCCATTTATAGAGATATGTATAGGAAACTGTTTCGTTTCGTACAAATTAGTTTAGTAGTATTTAATTAATTTCCAATTTCCTATGGATTGACCAAAAAAAAAATTTGGAAAATTCAAACTTCAAAATTTTGATTTCAAGAAATTTCCCATTATAGTTAACATTTTTTGAACTGAACTTTGTTATTCACTAGTTTTGAGAATCGTTGAACACGAATATTGGGTTTATTACGTTCGTCAAAGCACCTGGAGATCCAGGAAACTTATCTTCTGGAGTATTATCAAAATTTTCTTTGAAATGAATTTAAATCACTTGCAACAAAATTTTAAGGTAATTTCTTAGGAATATTAGGTCCATTACGCACTTCGATGTACCTGAAGATAAATTTGGACCTCATCTTCTGGAGCTTCTGTCATTTTTTTATAAAAGGAGAAAGAAAAAACATCCAGGCTATAGGTTTCTCCAGAGCTTCAATTCAATCCAGATCTTCAGAGAGACTATATATTTTTTGGATGTACCTGGTGGTTGGTATGGACCTCATCTTCTGGAGTTTTTTGTGTTTATTTTCATTAAAATTGGTTTGAAATACACGTGGAGGATTTTGGGGTCACTGATTGTGATTATGACGTCCATTTACTTATTCAACTAATCCCTTGACATTGTGTTATTAAGCAATAACCCCAAACTAATTCAAGTGATAATTTAAACATATTTTTTTCGAATAACTTTAAGAGATTTGGTTCATATCTACCTTCAGATACGTTGGATAACTTATCGGAAATTGTATTCGCCATAAGCGACTTCAGAGCCTGGATTGAATACTCTGAATTACTCTGAAGTCGCTTATTGCGAATACAATTTCCGATAAGTTATCCAACGTATCTGAAGGTAAATATGAACCTAATCTCTTAAAGTTATTCGAAAAAAATATGTTTAAAAAAATGTCAAGGGATTTGATGAATAATTAAATGGACGTCATAATCACAATCAGTGACCCCAAAATCCTCCACGTGTATTTCAAACCAATTTTGAGGAATATAAAAACAAAAAGCTCCAGAAGATGAGGTCCATACCAACCACCAAGTACATCCGAAAAATATATAGTCTTTTTATTCATAATTTGCGACCCAAAAACTCCATTGTAAGTGATTTGAACTAACTTTGAATAAATTTAATGAACCAACTTCAGGGGATGAGGTTCTTGATCAACCAGGTGTATTGAGGAATCAAATAAACCCAATATTGGTGATCAGCGATTTTAAAAACCATTGATTATCAAAATATGAACTATTTTTTTAATTTTTCTGCAGAAAATAATGGTTTTATTTGTCTTTTGTATTGAATACATTTATTTTAAAGTTTATAGGACCTTATACAAAATTTGAATGTATGAATTTTCCAAAATGTTTTTGCCAATCGATGGGAAATCTTTCATAGAGATTTGTAAAGGAAACCGTTTTGTTTCTGACAAAAAAAAAATGGGAAATTAAAACTTTAAAATTACGATGGCTAAAACTTTTGGGCTTTAAGAAAATCGAGATTTTTAAACTTAGTAATTGTTGAGCAACTTCCGATATGAACCGTAATAATCAAATATTTGAATTATTTAAATATTTCTATTGTTGAACAGTTAAATTAACATAAGTACAATAAATAAAATTCCTCCTGTGGTTTCTGTCATCAGTATTTCAATTACAAACTTCAAATAAAAATTCAAAATGCCCATAAACAACGAACGAGAATTAAATATTAAATACACCGTGATCCACTACCAAATGAGCTTTATCGGCATTGATTGGGAAATAAATGAGGCAATTAAAAGAGCTCAAGATAATGAGCAATGACAATGGGTTTATAATATTGAAATTCCCATTTGTTCGAGGGGCAGCAAATTGCTGAACCAATTTGATTTGAATTCAATACTATATATATAGATATATACTAAACGTACGGCTGTCGGATTAAAATGCAATTTTGGCTGTAAAAGTCTGTGAAAAATTGAAAAGAGCAACGAGTAAATGATGCTACGAGTATAAGGATTGTAAAAATGAAATAAACTTCCACGGCAATTTACATAAATTCAAAAATAATTGGAAATTTGAAACTGCAATTTCCACAGTAGTTTTATGCAGTTATTTAGTCATTATGCAGTTTCGAATTTGTGGGGCGATTTATATGATGAATACGCTTTAAATTGGAGTTAGTAAAAGGTGAGTAATTTTTTGTTGAATTTTTCAGGGAACAATTCGCTAATTGATTTTTTTTTCTTTCATTTAAGGATTCAAGCTTGAGAATATTATATTGATTTTCCAAACTCCAATTTATTTCTTCATTAAAGACTCGAAATTTTGGTGGTTTCTATGAGATGATGGTGGGATAACAATTATTTGAAGTAAATGAAAACTTATTTTTATGTTTTAATGAAATTTTCTTTTAGATTCAGTGATATGATATATAATAGCAGCAAAAATAATCATTTATCATATTGACATCCTATGTTCGAGCAAAAGAAAAAAGCCCAGATAACATAAATTCTGCTTATTCCGATGCAAGTATGTAGTCAATAGAATAAAGAATATAAATGATATTGAAGAAATATGAAAAAACCTACAGGAAACAATGCGAAACAGTGAAGAACAACCGATAAATAGTATTGGAAAAGACGGCCAATATTTATAAGTTTATTTTTAGAACTTCCTCATGTATATTTATTAGACTTATTCAAAAAAAAAATTAAGATTTTTTTTTCTTAATTATATCGAAAATATTGTTGGGAATGACAAAAAAAAATCCTGTGAACGTTTAAGCTCTTAATATTAATATCAAGAGGTGCACCATCGCAAATTTCGATTTTCCATTTAAATAACATGGAAACAATATTCTCTTGCACTTTGGAATTTGATGGCTCACGTTGGTGACAATATTTCGAAATGACCAAGATATATTCTTGTAGAAAATTAAACGATCTACAAAAAAGGTCTTCAACAAGTTTTTGATATATTTATTCCCTCAAAAGTTATTCAAGGTCAAAGTTGAACTAAAGAGAAATTTTAATATTTTTTTCAATTTTTTGACGCAACCATCAATTTTATGAGAAAATTTCATAGGGCATTTTTTGTAGAGCACTTTTTTCCTATAACTAATCTCTATAAAAGTTTAGGATATTTTTCACAGGTCCTAACTTATTTAATTAAAATAAAAAAAAAATAAAAATTATGTTAAAAATATAATTCAGGGAATTTTCAGTTTAATGCAAATAACTTAGGACCTGTGAAAAATCTCAAAAACTTATATAGATAAGTTTATATAGATAAGTTATAGGAAAAAAAGTGCTCTACAAAAAATGTGCTATGAAATTAATTCATAAAATTGATGGTTGTGTCAAAAAATTGAAGAAATATTAAAATTTCTCTTTAGTTCAACTGTGACCTCGAATAACTTTTGAAGGAATAAACACATCAAAATTTTCAATTTTTGAACCCAACCATCAATTTTATGAGAAAATTTCGTAGGAAATTTTTTGTAGAGCACTTTTTTTCCTTTAACTTATCTTTATAAAAGTTTTTGATATTTTTCACAGGTCCTAAGTTATTTGCATTAAACTGAAAATTCCCTCAACTATTATATATTTAACATAAAAATTATCTTTTTTATTTTAATTAAATAACTTAGGACCTATGAAAAATATCAAAAACTTGTATAAAGATAAGTTATAGAAAAAAATGTGTTCTACTAAAAATGTCTTATAAAATTTTCTCATAAAACTGATGGTTGCGTCAAAAAATTGAAAAAATATTAAAATTTCTCTTTAGTTCAACTTTGACCTCGAATAACTTTTGAAGGAATAAATATATCAAAAACTTGGTTAGAGACCTTTTTTGTAGATCGTTCAATTTTTTACAAGAATATATCTTGGTCATTACAAAATATTGTCACCAACGTGAGCTATAAAATTCCAAAGTGGAAGAGAATATTGTTCCTATGTTATTTAATTGGAAAATCGAAATTTGCGATGCGGCACCTCTTAATATTAATGTTAAGAGCTTAAACTTGCACTGGATTTTATTTTTGTCATTCCCAACAATATTTTCGATATAATTAAGAAAAAAAAATTCATCATTTTTTTTGTATCAGTCTAATATTTTAATGAGAATTTTAAAAGTTAAATACAAGTAATAATATATATTTTCTACTTAAATATTTTTAAAAAGAATCTTAAAAAATACTGCTAGTATATTACCATTTGTAAACTTTCAAGCATATTAAAAACATGTAAAAGCTTGTCATGTTTATTAAAGATTAAAAAAAATGCACTCATATGATGTTCAAACATAGCAAATAAGTTATTAAGTTTCCATACTTGTGATTGCAAGTATAAATGTGGGCTATACAAATAATTTCTTTAAATATTTAGCTGCAGTAAAATTATTCTCTGTTTATAAACTTTACGTAAATATGAACAAGCGCTTATGAAAATATTGCAGAGATTATTGATATTAAAAAGTGTGTTTTAGTTGCAATCGTTGTAGAATTTATTAGATGCATCAAGATAAATCTTTCAATATTAACTTTTATTAGATATTTTAAGACTTAAATTCGAAACATTTCTTTACTTAAATTAATCAACATAAATAATTTAATATATCGAAACTAAAACAATTTTAATCAACTCATAAAAGTTTTTATAAATGCCTCACGAAAGTGTTTAACCAGATTCAAAGCAAATGCTAACAAGAAAAAGAATTTGGACATTAAATTTATTGTCACCTATTTTATTGTAATGAAAATATAAAATTTATGATTATTTTGAAAATTTACAAATCATCCAATAAGTACCACGCAAATGAAAAATGAAAATTCGCCATAAAAAAAAATATTCAACATTGGCCTTGACCAGGATAACCATTTTTATAATTTGCAATTATTCTGGCCGAGGTAATAAATTTCTAAGTGATAAAATAATTTGGTTAAAAAACACAAAGATAATTTTGTTGAGTACATTTTACGATGTTTGCAATAAATTTGAGCAGAAACTTTTGTAATGTTTTACTGCTTTACAACTATATCATAACACTAAAGTTCTAAGTTTAAATTGTAAATACATTTTTGGATGTTCCAATTTTAGTTTTGATAAAAGTCCAAAGTATGTTTAAGCACACTATTGTAGTAGTTAATAAGATTTTGATTTTAAATTAGCAGGGATTTGGTTTTGGTTTGAACTTTGTCGGCCAAAAGATATGGAAATCAATGTGAAACTATTTTAGACTGAGAAAATTATAAACTTAATTGAAAGTTGTCAGTAGATATAAGCCAAAGAAATTTTGGTGTTACCAAGAAAATTGCATATTTTTTTGGTTCAATTCAAAGCCCAATAAAAACTCTATCTTTGTTTCCATTTATTAATTTTTTCGCAGAAAAACAAAAAAATAAAATTTTGTTACTCAAATAAAAATTAGAAAATAATTTTGATTTGGCAAAGCAAAATTTAAAGAAAGCACTTATTTTAATATTAAATCTGATGAAAAGAATAATCAATTTTGGTTTAAGATTTCACTATTTACATATTTGTCAATTTCTCAATCATATTTTGGAAAATTGCACTCTTTATCCTTGCTTATCTAATTTTATGTGTAGTACGAAGAAAAATCTCAGAAACTTTCTAAAATATATGAAAACTGGGCAGACTTAAATATTAAAAAAAAAATACTGAAGTTTTGGAGGAAACTGCAAACTTTTAGAAGAAATTAAAGAGGTAACAATAACGAAAAATATTCCATCGTCATAATCGTAATAGTTAAAATTTTGAAGTACTGTTTTATGGAAGAATTGTTTTCAACAAGTATCATTTAAAAAATTAATTAATAACATGAATTTGTGGACTAATTAAAACACTTTTTAAACAGAGAAAAAAGACCTATAAAATTTAATTATATTTTTGAAAATTATAAATTCCTTATCATTAATTCTTTATAGTAGCACAAGTAGTAAATTTCTTGAGTAAACCTTTTGCTTCAAGAGCTTTTATCGAGCTTAAATTATTAACTGTAATGACTTACTATAAACTTATAGTTTCCTCCAACTAAATATTAATCAAATTGAGTATTTCGAGTTCATTTACTCTCTAGCTACTCAAATTAAAAAAAAATGATTTCTACATAATAAAATAACATGGAACAAAGAGTGAAGAAAGTGGATTTTTATCAAAAACACCCGATTGACGTAATTTACAATTACCTACTGATAAAAATTGGAACAAATTTTACGAATAAATTTTACGAGTAAATTGAACAAATTAAACAAGAAAAAAACATTTGGAAAACCGAATATTTCATTCAAAAAAAATATATGGAAAACAGTAAACAACTATAATTAAACTCAAGTTGTACAAAAAGCACGCTACTATTTCTGCAGAGCTTTTTTACTTTCCCGTTGGTGAATATCTTTTCAAAAAATTCCTTTGTGTTTTAATCAATCTTACATTCATAAGCAGGTTTACTCCATTAAATGGATAGCATGCAATTTCTCGTGCTGCATATTATACGAAAGAGTGCAGAAAAAAAATGTTTTTGTATGTTTGTTAAATAAGTAGGGTACTGTTAAGGCTATGAAGGCAATGATTTAAATTATATAACATGTAAATCAACGTTTGTTACATAATTTCATTTATTTTCAATTTGTTATCTAAAGATGTCATAAAAACTACCGTCTTTAACTAACTGCCAGTTTGAAAATGATATATTATTGCTATTTATTTTTAAATTACATAGACTGCACACGGTGAATTATTTCCACCTGGAAATAAAAGTTACAATGAAAATGTCATCACTTTTTATATAAACAAGTCGCTACATTTATTCAGCCAGAAATTATCAATTTACTCGGAAACTTTTGAGCTTGATCATGTATATTGGATCTATTAAGTTTGTTAATATATCTGGAGTTCTAGATAACCATTGTTTGGGGTTTGATTAGAATTTTCTTTGAAATATGTTACAATTATTACCAAAAAAGCACTCAGTGCATGTGAAACAATTTTGCGGAAAGTTTAAAAAAAAAAACTGCAAAGAATTAGATCCATACCAACCGTCAGATTCGTCGGGGAGCTTCAAAGCCTTTATATTCCCAATTAGTGACTAAAATATTCCAATATATAGGAAACTATAAATCGACGAAGTATTGGACTCCAATATAAGAGATCAACGTGCCAAATCTTAAGAGTTGCAAAATTTGACTTATTTTTTGTATTTTTCATTAGAAAACGAAGATTTTTTTTAATATATGGGTAATTAATGGGTAACGCTACAAATGTCGCTCCAATAAAAATGCAAATTTATTGGCCTCCCATTTTGAAAAAATATCCACGCAAAACCAAAACTTAGGTTCACAGGCGCACACTCTCAAAGTGAACAGAACACTAAGCAAATTTGCTAAAGACAGGCCAGAGAATGAACTTAACTACCCTTTTATATCTCCAGGTAATGTAAAGAAAATAATTAAATTGTTAAAAAACAATATGGCCCCTGGGCCTGATAAAATCACTAATAGAGCACTTAAAAACCTTCCGCGGAAAGCCGTAGTATATTTATCATACACCATTAACCATATTTTCAGCCGGCAATATTTCCCTAACCAATGGAAACAAGCATTTGTCAAAGGCAGGTAAAGACCTCAAACAACTAAATAATACAAGATCCCATCATCAATCAACTAACAATATCCTGATCAATGAACAATTCGGTTTTCGGAAACAACACTCAACAACTGCTCAGTTAGCAAGGCAGGTTGACAATGCAACCGAAGAGTTTAACAAAAAGAAGCACATTTGCTTGGTTACTCTCGACATAGAAAAAGCATTTAATACCGTCTGGCAAGCTGGGCTGCTATTTAAACTAATAAAATACAGATTTCCGAAGTACCTAATTAAATTGGTCTCTTCCTATCTCCATAACAGAACTTTTCGGGTTCAGATGACGAATACATTGTCTGACCAAAAGAAAATAACAGCCCGTGTACCCCAAGGATCAGTTCTAGGACCTACCTATATTATTTATTATATATTTAAATGACATCCCTTGTAGGAACAACTTAGCAGTGCCACTTTTTGCAGATGATACGGCACTGTCCGTGTCATCCTGGAGAACTGACACAGTAGCCAATAAACTAACGAAAAACTTATATCGAATAAATAGGTATTTCATAAAATGGAAAATTAAAAAGAAACGTGTTAGAATTGCCAACCAAGAAATAGAGTGGTTTCCCACACTAAAGTACCCGGGGGGGTCACTTTGGACCAAAAATTAACATTCACAGCACATATAAATAATCTAGTGCAAAAAGGAAAGGGTCTAATTATGGCCCTATTCCCCTGGCTAAATAGAAACAGTGCTCTAAGCACAAAAAACAAAATGCTTTTGTACAAAGCTCTGGTAAGACAAATGCTCACGTATGCTGCACCATGCTGGAGTTTTACTAATGAAACCAATCTTAAAATACTCCAGGTGACACAAAACAAATTTTTAAGAGTTGGTCCAGATGCCCCCAGATATACACTGATTAAAAAACTACATGAAGATGGAAATCTTCCAATGATAAAAGAATTTTTAAGGGAAGTGTGTGAAAAATTCTTTTTAAGATGCCAGGATAATGAGAGAGCCCTAATAAAAAGTATAGGCATCTATGACCATAATGTCACAAGAAAACACAAGAGAATAAAACATATTATTCACTAATTTTTAATTAACAAAATAAGTGCTGGGTTTTTTAAGGTCGTTTTTCCCAGTGATCTGAGACAGATATCTTTAAATATTTATATAGTTAAGAATCATATTAATTTTTTTTTCTATTTTCTATGTTTTCTAAGTTGTTGAAAGGCAAAGACATGCGTCTAGAACTTTTACTATTATATTATATTATATTATATTATTTTATTTATTCTATTATTATAAAGAAGAAAGATTTGATTGTTTGTTTGCTTTGAATAGGCTACGAAACTACTTGACCGATTTGAAAAATTCTTTCAATGTTGGTAGGTACACTATTTCCGGTGAACATAGACTATTTTAAATTTTCAAAAAAGTTAGGGATCCACACTAAAACTCCAATAATGTAACCCAAGGTCTGAAAAAATTACCCAAAAACATTCTTACATCGCGTGCGCTGTGAAAACTATTGGTTATAAAACAAAATAATGTGCTACGATTTTGCAGAACATTATCATTATCTACAAAAAATAGAGTAACAGCATATGTCTAACTATTATAGTTATGTCACAATAAGTGTTTTTTCATTTTAAAAAATATATATAAATACCACCGCTATAAAAGCTCTTTTATTTATACTTTGGGATTAATCCTTATCAAAATAAATTACTTCATATTTAAGTTTGTTTCAATGCCATTATATAACTTTTTGAGTTATTCAATTTGAACATTCCATTCGAAAGATATTACAAGTTTAAAAATGTAAGTTATTTGAAAAATGTCGCATGGTCACCGCTTGATTAAACGGCACTATAGTAAAGAACGGAAAATCCGAATTTAATGAAACTTGATATTAATATACAGCACAATTGCCCACACACGTTAGACTACTTATCATGCCTTAAAAATAATAAGGGAAGGTATCCTTTACGTAAAAAATGAGGGATGAAAAAAAATATTTTACTTTAGACAGGCGAGTTATATATCATTGGAAAGGTATTTAAAAGTTAGAGAATGATCTGTATTGATCTTTTTAGTTGAACTAATAAAAATCACAGTAATTTAATTTGTGAAAAAACATGCTTTTTTGAAATATAAATGTTTTTATACATAATAAACACTTAAAGTAATTATACGTTCATAGCGCATTCGCTTACGTATCTGACATTCTAATGCTCACTATAAAAGAGACGTGGGTTTGGATTTTACTACAGTAAACTTTCTTTTTTTTTTGCAAAGTTGTTGAAAATAAATCCTTCGGGCTGCTCGATAAGGAAATATTAACGAAAAAAGTAACAGTAGTAGCAAAAACATAATTATATTAAAAAAGCTTAAAGTAAATACGTTTTTAAAACCGTGCATACATAAAATCCTGTATTTATATATCTCCTCTGCCTGATGAAATTTTAATATTCGGTGTATTCCTTATAAGAAGTAGGCACGTGATACGATTTTTTTTTAAAAATTCCTACCCTAACAGAGTCAATGGAGGTGACTAAGTTTATATGAGAAAATGTTAACTTAATCAACAATCGAAATTTTGAATTTAATAAGTGTTATTAATAAATAAATTATGAATTAATAATAAGTGTCTGTTTTTTTTTATATCATGTTGATAACAGCATTTTAAATAACGTCGTTTCACTTAATTAGTATGAAAGTTTGTGTAGTAGGTACTTATACCAAATAACAAAGGGGCGGTTTTAATTTTTGTATGTTTTTCAACAATCAAACTTTTTAAAATCTAATTTTTGGAACCAATGATTACAAATGACTACAAATAGCAAATCTAAAAAGAAAATTTAATCTACACCTACGTTACGCAGACGAAGTTGCAGGGATCAGCTAGTTTATTGTATATATATGAGTAGACCAATAAAAAACTTTCCATTAATTTAATTTTGTATTCCAAACATACATATAGTCTTTCGAGATCATAGTTCTATGATGTTAAATTTATAGTTGATACAGGGTTTATAAAAAAATTGTATATATGTTCCAATTAATTTAAAATATCCACTGTACGAATTCCTGGTTTATGAATCAGGTTACTAAGCGATAGTTGATTAGGGGAGTAAATAATTTTTTTAATATATATATATATATATAGTATGTAATGGCAGCAGTAGCTGGTGATGTGGAATTGATGCTGCACATAGTTCAAATTTGATGTTTCACATTATGGTAAAATGTTTGGCAGGATATCGTGTAAAATGCTCTCCAAGTATTTGATATATTTGACGTGAACATGCCTCACACACACACACGAATCATCATTTTATTTCATCAGTGGTAAATTACGAGTGGAGTAGATAGGCTAAATACAGTTAAATAGCCGTCACCCCATGCCACCCCCAACTGATTTAACTGTTTAACTGCTCGGCTCGTCGTCCACGTTGGCGGGGGATGGTTTTATCGCCGATTATGTGGGCACATTTTGATTTAACTTCACATAGTAGTGTGGGACGAGGGCGTCCCGACGTCTGCGAATGACGCTTTGTTCCCATACATACACTATGTACATGCATACCTAGTTGGATCAATTAGCGAGCTCGTTAGTGCGTACAATGGCACAAAACGCATCAACTTGAATAATGTAATTTGTATGTGCAAAATATGCCAGCAATTTACATCAAATTCAAAGACATAATATCACTGTTTACAAGGTGCGTTTGTAAAACGTTAACCAACTCTTTCAACATACAGAAATCGACAAAAAACATTGGAAAAATAAATTATTTCAATAAATTTTATCTTATCTTTGACAAGCAATTTTAGTGCTTCAGGAAATAGATATTCTAATACAAGATACAACTCTTTATTGAAAAAGTTGTGGCTTTCGGATCCAAAGCCGTGTCAAAAGATTCACTATGTCGCCAACGTTTTGCAACCTCTCCGGGTCGCATCTTCAGGGCGTAATTGCTCCGAAACTAATCGCAGGATGGTCCTCAAGTCGTCCTATACTTATACCATCCATTGTGGGTGGAAAATAATAATTAATAAAAGAGGAAAATCAAAGGGGATAATCCTTCTCTTTTTAGTTGAAGAGCAATTCAACTAAAAAACCGGGAGAATCACTTTCCAAGTAGGGTGAAGTTTGAGACCACTTTCCCTGTTGATGTAATTGGGATTCTTGTGGATCTCTATTCCTTCTCGGTGCTTTCTTTTGAAAAAGCCACGAGAAGAAGAGAGAATTTCGGTCTCGTCGAATTGCATAGAATGTCCAGTAGCCAAACAATGCTCAGCCACAGCTGAGAGGTCGGTTTGACCAAACTTTACATTCCTACGATGTTCTTTCAATCGTGTATTCACGAATTTCCCGATTTCACCAATGTATACCTTTCCACATGAACAGGGGATCCTGTATACTCCAGGCCTGTCCAAAACTGGGGTCTTGTCATTGTGGGACCGGAAGTATACAAGATATTTTCGTAGGAGGCTTGAACATTACCCTGAAATTATATTTCTTGAGCACCCTTCCAATACGGTCAGATACACCTCGAAGTTAGAAGATCCAAAATCTCAACCTCGGCCGGAGGTCGCGAGCCATCTCGTGCTCTCAACCTATTAACAACTGACAAAATCTTTCTTCGATCGTATCCATTTCCACGTAACGATGTGATTTTTCTCCGAATCAAGCGACGAAATTTTCGAGATGGATAAAGCTCGATGAACTAGGGAGCTGATCATGGAACATTTTTGGGATGGATGATGGTGTGAAGAGGAATGTAGGTATCGGTCGGTGTGGGTGGATTTTCTGTAAACACAATGATCCAAAGAGCCATCATCCCTACGTCGAACCAGGACATCAAGGAACCAGTATTTGTTGGTCCCTTTCAATCTCCATAGTGAAGTCAATGGCAGGATATTGTGAGTTGAAGAAAGAGAGGAATTGGTGGAGGTTATTTTTCCCATGACTCCAGATTACAAAAGTGTCGTCTACATACCTAAACCAGGTACTGGGCTTCAATGGAACAACCCGAAGAACTCGAGTTCTTCGGGTTGCTTCGCGATTAGTTTCGGAGCAATTACGCCCTGAAGATGCGACCCGGAGAGGTTGCGAAACGTTGGCGAAACATAGACAATCTTTTGACACGGTTTTGGATCCAAAAGCCACAACTTTTTCAATAAAGAGTTGTATCTTGAATAAATCTAAATCTAAAGATAAATCTAAGATATTCTAATATATTTCAGGAATTAAGAAACTGTTAAAAGACTAGGTTTTGCAGGATGGATTGTGAAATCAATTAGCAAAGAGATATCAACGTTTTTTTTTAATGAAATACAGGCGGAGTTAACTACATCGATTATTTGAAAAAGGGAAGAACAATTACGAATTAATTAAATCCAGAAGAAATATCTTCAAATGACCATTTTCCATGAAAACATCTGTTAATAGGCAGCAGAGCCTATACGAATCAACGTCTCCACTATATGTTACCGGGTTCACTAAAAGAGTGCCTAAATGCCAAAGAGGGAATTGAAAAAACTCTAAAATTTTTAAAAACCATCAATTTAATGGACAAAATTTAAAGGCGGAAGCAAGAAACCGATTTGAACTATCAAAATCCTCAATTTGCCAGTTGTGTTACTCTCGTTTTTTATATCAGTATTTTTTTATTTTACTTATTCTATGCATTATTTTCCTTGTTATTAGTTGTTTTTGGAATTGGTAACTTAAAAAAAAGCAAGCCAAAAGAAATTGGCAAAAAACTAGATCTCCAGTCTCTAAAAATGCCTTAAACAACGCCACAAATCTTCTTAAAAAAGCACTTAGTCAAGCGCAAAACAACAAAATACAGTCTTCAATGGCGCAAATGACACATTTACTCGACTCGTACAATTCTATTCGGAAGACGACCCGAAACATTAAGAAACCAATGATTACCAAACAAATTATCAAAAAATAGTCAAGGCGATTGGATGGCAGATGGCAAGGATAAATGTGAGGAATTTGCCAATTATTTAGAAGACATTTTCACGAACAATTCGCCAATGCCAGTTCCTGTCGAAATTCAAGGACCAATTAACAAATCAGATCAAATCAAATTTACCATAAAAAAAATGAGCCAAACTTCAAAAAATTTCCAGGAATTGACAACATAAGTGGACAAGCACTTAGATCGTTACCATTAAGCGGTCATCAAGGGATCCTTTACATACTCAACTTTTTTACCCTACTTCCTGGAAAAAAGCAAAAATCATCCTTATCCCTAAACCCGGAAAAGAATTATCTGAAATTAACTCATACAGACCCATCAGCCTGTTACCAATCCTTTCCAAAATTTTTGAAAATCTCTTATTGAAACATTTGAATGCGGATATTACTAGACTAAAAATCATCCCTCAACATCAATATGAATTCAGATCAAACCACAGTACAATTGAACAAATCCACAGAGTTGTAAACGAAATTAAAAATGCTTTAGAAAATAAATCAATCTATGCGGAAATTTTCCTCGATCTATCTCAAGCTTTCGACAAAGTCAACCATAATGGATAACTCGACAAAATACACTCCTTACTACCAATCCAATACCACAAAATTCTAAACAGCTACATTACCAGTAGAACATTCCAGGTTCAATTTAGTAAGGAGTTCAGTTCGTCGCGAACCATAAAAGCAGGAGTACCACAAGGCAGTGTTCTGGACCCACTATTATACTTAATTTTTACAAGCGATCTTCCAACAAACGATCAAATTACAACCACCACATTTGCAGATGATACAGATCTACTTTACTCCAACAAAGATCCTAAGATAATCCAACGTCGCCTACAGGAACATGTAAATGTCATAACTAAATGGTGTGACCAATGGGGAATTAAACTCAATGATGAAAAATCAATCCAAGTCACGTTTACCCTAAGAAAAATCATAAGTCCAAGGATCACAATCAACGACAAATCCATACCACAAAGCAGCTCGGTCAAATATCTGGGAATGCATCTTGACCAAAAATTAACCTGGCGTGAACACATTTCGAGGAAAAAGGAACAAATTAACATAATATCTGAAAAACTATCCTGGCTCATTGGAAAAAAATCAAAATTAAAATTAGAAATAAAAATCATTATATACAAATCTATCATAAAACTTATGTGGACGTACGGAGTTCTACTTAGGGGTTCCGCTAAAAATTAAAATTTACAAATTATAGACCGCTGCCAATCGAAAATTATTAGAGCCATCACTGGTGCTCCTAAGTACGTGCGAAATTCTATAATACTTAGAGATACCGACACTGAAACAGTCAAAGAAGACACTTTGAAAATTAGTAAAACCTACAAGAACAGACTGGACTCACACCCGAATCAATCAGCCAGAAAGATCTTAAAAGCCAAACGTTTCACGAGACTCAAGCGAAATGATCCACTTAACCTGATGTGGTAAATACGAAACCAATAGTCGAGGCCAATGATGGACCCATCCTCCTCATCCAATTCTACACAAAGATGTAGGGAGGAATAATTACTTTAGTTTCTTTAGATTTAGTTTTAGACTTAAGAGTTGTGATAAATTTTGTTGGAGATATATTTATATCTGATTCAAAAATTACACCGGCACACAAAAAAAAAGTGTTCTGTACTTTTAATCGGACCTACATAAATCTACGTATTTTGACTCCCTGAACACGAATCCGGGGTCGGTTTGACCTGTACACCCTCAAAAATTCGAGAAAACTTTAAGAACCGAAAAAAATGGTTAAAATCGGCAGTTTTGGTGACATAAATTTTTTTTTGAACTAAACTGAGCATGATTTTTATGTTTTTCGATCCGCTGAATACAAATTCGAAGTTTATGTAGACCATAAGCCGTTTTTATTGTAAGAAAATTGCAAAAAACCTTTAAAAATTGTACAAAATTGCGGCTATTGTTCTAAAATTCGAGATTATATGATGAAAATAAACTTTTAAATCTCTACAAAGGATATTTTGCATATTATTCTATTTCTGGAATATGATTTTGAAGATTATTTGGTCAAAATCTTTAAAGAAATTGAATACCCCGCAAAAAATCTCTGAAAATTATAAATGGGCCAATTGTTTTCATTTCAATTCGTCATTTGCTTATATCGAACCCGTCTGTCTTTAAGTGACTTATGTACAGGGCTAGTTAGTTATGCAAGAGTAGCTTTTAGGGATTTTTGAATTCTTGTTTGGACGCTTGTGTCTGTAACCAGGACACCTCCACGTGGTGACGGCGGGCAACAGAACCGTCTGGCAGAGTCCCTGGGTTAAAGGCGTATATGCCGTTATGGCAGGCACAAGCGAAAAGTGTTTTACGATGCAGGGATTCGGAACCCCAGTGTCGGCGTCTGGCCAGAGTGAGAAACCAGGCTCGCAAAGCAGGCAATTTTCTTACAAGAAAAACGGCTTATGGTCTACATAAACTTCGAATTTGTATTCAGCGGATCGAAAAACATAAAAATCATGCTCGGTTTAGTTCAAAAAAAATTTTATGTCACCAAAACTGCCGATTTTAACCATTTTTTTCGGTTTTTTAAAGATTTCTCGAATTTTTGAGGGTGTACGGGTTAAACCGACCCCGGATGCGTGTTCAGGGGGTCAAAATACGTAGATTTATGTAGTTCCGGTCAAAAGTACAGAGCACTTTTTTTTTGTGTGCCAGTGTTATAAATAAAAATGATACCCAAAAAAAAAAGTTGTTTTGTATTCAGTGTGTTCAGTTTGTGTTCAGTTTTGTTTCCTCGTTGTCTCTTACATATTTTACCTAGGGGCTAGGCGGGGCAGTGCCCCGGGGCCCTCAAGCCCAGGGGGCTTTCGAATCCTTACCAGAAATCTCGATCGAACTGAACTTTTGGAAATTCAGTTGGAAGTTCACCAATTATGTAAGGAAATAATGAGCAAATATGGAGTGCTAGAATGCGACCTAACGAAAATATTTACAACAATGTTATTATTTTTTACAATTCCTGTCACTTCTGCAGCAGCTGAAAGCTCATTTAGCAAATTAAAAATAATAAAAAAATATTTAAGAAGTAATATAGACCAAACTCGACTCCAATATTTATCGCAAATAGCAATTGAAAATAAAACCGTATCAAGCCTGGATTTAAACGAAGTTATTGATCCTTTTTCGAAAACTAAATCTAGGAAAAAATCGTAAATATAATTGCTATTTAGTCAGTTGGTAGGCCCGACCTGTATATAATAAACCCTTGAATCTTCTCTATTTCGTTTTATTAGCCAAACCTACACCAATTATTAAATGTAATTTATGTGGTTACTGTTTAATATTTTAATTCCCTGGCCTGCAGTGCACAAAAAAGAGCTTAAGTAGCTTAGCATTTTTAAAGTATTTGTATATTTCATATTTTTATTTGATAAAATCTAATCACTTTACATAGCAGTGGGGCCCCATTTTTTAATTTGCCCCAGGGCCCTTGGTTACTTAGCTACGCCACTGATTCCGTCGGCGTTATTAAACTGTTTATTGTCAATTATTAACACTAATATCCATAGCAGATCTTCCACCTTTGTAAATACTATTTTAGCAACATTCGCAGATGATACTCCACAGCTAGTTTGGGACCATAACTTTAATTCAGCGTCTTAAACTGTCCCTGGATGGTAAATTAAGCGTATACTAAGCCATAGTTTTCGTAGCACATTTCTTTCGGGTTATCAAGGTTCTATAAAGTGCATCAATAAATATCATTCCAAAACTGTTCAGGATATCAACGAATGTACCAGAAGTTACTACTGAATTTGAAATCATTGCAGCATTTGGAAAGATAAAATTATTGGAATTAGTTTCTCATAAATTAAAATTGTTATTCCACCGTATAATGAATTTTTCTAATAGTGCACAAATTTAACAGCTTCTTTATACATAAAATCGCCGATTATGAACTCTAACTATTCGATAACTATTGAGGGATAAAGTTGAGACAAGTTTTTCCTTGAATGAAAGTTGAATAACATAACTTTGATAATTAATTTCGCTGCTACTTAATAAAGTTTCTGATGTAAAACTTTAAAGCGCTCGAAGAATTAGTTTTTGCAAAAAAACGAAGGTATTTTTTAATAAGGAGTTCATCAATATCATAGTTTTCCAGTGCTGGTAGTGGTAAAAAGGGTGGTTTTTATATTTTAATGATTGTTTTTTGGTTTAACTAATGTTTTTGAATTTTTAGTCAATTTTTTGGAAAAAGAAAATATTTCTAAATCATTTTTTTTAAATCTTGTAACTTTAGAGTTGTACTTTTAAACCCAAATCAATTAACTAGTTTTCATTGATTTTTCATGATTTATGTTAATTATTTCATTGGATCTTTTTTGGATTATAGAATTACAATTGCATTGGTATTTTTCGCTAAAAATTTACAGTGAAAATCAATTTTTTTTCGTGAACAAACGCCGACAATTACGTGCTCTATTTAACGTTACCCCATTTGATTTGTACGTGATTTTTTCACGGGCTTCAGTGAGGGTAAGATGGAATGAAAGTTTTTCCTATGGGTCGTCAACAAGGGCACTTTTCTTCGCAAAGCCTATACACATAATAGAAGTGATTCGTACACGATAATAATAAAGGATACAGGCGTTGTACAGGATAAAAGCTGAGTGGGAAATGCTGACTGATAAACGACGCCCATTTTCCTTGCTTCACTTTTCGTTACGTCGTTTAACGTAATAAGTGATTAAAGAAGGAAATAATCGAGAGGGTAAATAATGTTTTCAAGAGCTTTAAAGCAAAAAAAAAAAAAGTTAAAACCCGAACGTAGTAGTAAATTGAATTCTATCTTTTCAATGATTTGAAACTTTTACGAAATCGAGATGAGTTGCACAAAGTTTTTACAAATTTATTCAAAACTTTGAATAAATTCAATCAGTTTCCACCTCCCGAAGCGTTCGGGATCATAGACTGACAATTTCCTTGTTCAAACGGGGGGAAATCAAGTGTTTGCCGGGTCTCAAATGACATGGTGCGCAGCCGAAAGTTGAGGGATGTTGTTGAGAAATTTGCGAAAATCACTACAAGTAGAGGATCCATTGTTATCGTGCTAGAACCATCTCGGTTTTTCCGTCGACAAGTTCGTGAAGCTCTTGATTTAATTAAGGGCATTAATTAAAGGACTTAGTGGACAATGTCTCGACAATGCATATTGTCGAAATGGGGGGGAAAGACAGAAGTCACAAAAGACTTAATTAATACTATCTGAATTCGTCATTTCAATGAACTAGTTTGCTGGTGAAACACTAAAAGAGCTTTGGTGATTTTATAGTTCTTACAAACTTGGAACTTTTTTCTTTTACACTGAAATTTAACTTTTTCAGGGGATGAGTTTTTAAGTTTACGGAAAGAAGGAAAAATGTTTTTCTTTCGATATAAATTTTGCCTCATTTTTCGTTCGAAATTAATCAATTTTACAAAAAAGTTTAAATTAAAATAAAAATTTTAAAAGTTTTAAAAGTTCATAAATGGTTTTCAGATAAAAGTTTGATTATCCTAAAAACTTTCTTGTAATAACCGAAAATATGAAATTAAACCAAATAATGAGATCAACTTTAAATCACTAAATTCCATCAATTTTCAATCGGTTGACTTAAAATTTGCACCTAACATTTGAAGATTTCGCACCACTTTAACTCCCTTATTGTAGGTACTTTCTTGAGGGTAAATTAGGGTTACCAACTCTCCCGTATAGTCCGGAGACTCCTAAAAAATTAAGCTTTCTCCAGACTCGAGTTTATACAAAAAAAAAAGGATTTTTTGTTTTTATTTTGAACACTTTTTCTTGTAAATATATCTTCTTCTTTTTATTAAATGCATCTCTCCGGATTAAGGCATAAGATCTCCAGACTTTCTGAAATTTAGAATTGGTAACTCTAGGGTGAATGTTCAAAAATTTCTGTCATAAAACCTATAAAAAAATAGCGTAAAATTTAATTTTTTTGAAGTTCTTACATTATATATACGTACTTCTAATTTCTAATAAAACGCAGTTGTAGTTAAAAAATTCTTTTTCTTTTATATAATCCTCTAAAAAAAATGGTAGGTATCAATCATATTAAAAACTGCCAATTATTTTCCAGAAAAACAACCATCATTTTTGTTTTTTCCATTTTCCACAATTTCATCCTCCATTTATAACTTCCAAGGGATTTATTCATTGTACGTATAAAGTGCTAACATACCTTATTGTTGGAATTCAAATCGTATGACCGTTATGAATTATTTCAATAATTTAATATAACAATGCATGTTTAAATAAAATTCAATAAATATAACGATTCCAAATCCAAACTCCTATTATTGTCAAACAAATTATGAGATTTATTAATGCATAATTTTCTATCGTAAAAATTAATTTAATAATTTGAAATTACGTGTTGTGCTAAGTGATAATACTTTGTTAGTAAAGACTTAATAAACCATAGCTGAAGATGAAAGTATAATTCGAGATATTCATGTACCAAAACCTTAGAAGGACAAATATAATCGTTGGAAGATTGAGGAAAGTCGTCGAATATGGAAAATGCATTCAATGGTGGCTCAACAATCAAGCCATAGGACGTAAAAAACAACAATGGTATTATTTATAAAAAAAGGGGAAATTGAAAACTATAGCCAAAGATTGTAAAGATGGTTCGATAATTTAAACTATTTTTAAGCCCAAAACGTTAAATCTGTCGCTGAAACTACTACGTAAGTTCTTTACATATTCGTGGTAATCAGTAGAGCACAATTAATACTTTTGTTGCAGGACCTAAAGTTAAAGCTTTTAAAATTAAAGCGATGAAGCCAAAAGATTTTGGAATTAGTTTTTATGTCCAAAACTCTTGGAAGTTCACCAAAAAAATTTGATAATTTTATCACGAGTTGGCGACTTTTACCAAAGGATGTGTCATTGGAATCTTTCCTGGAAAATCTAACAAATGCGCTAAGAAATTTTATTGATAATCCAGAGGATGTGCCAAATGAAGTATTAAAGGATCAAAGAAAATCAACCAATAGTCAAATAAAGAAAATATTTGGCAAGAAGTTTCCTGGCCAGTGGTGGAAGTTTAAAAAATTTGAAAAAGTCGAATCGTTTGAAGAGAAGATCAAGAATCAGAAGAATTTAAACGGTATGTTAGTATCATTTGATTATAAAGCAAAAAATGATTATCAAATTATTGCAGATTCGAAGGCAAACATTCATTGGACAAGAAATCCGGAATGGTTTTTTCTATTGTGTAAGATTAGATCATCGATAATGTTAAATAATGCCAAAGATAAAACTTTATGGACAAACTCATGTTGGCAATATTGAGGATGAAAATTCAATTAATGGAAAGCAATGGGAATTCCCTACTTGGGAAAATGGGTACTTCTCAGAGGATATGACCAGTTAATCGCTATTTTCAACCATATTTATGGAAATAATTTAAGGATATGAATTTTCTTACGGAAATAGAATGATACCTTTAATCGATGTACGATGAGCGATTTTAGATAGAAAAAGAATTGGAAATCAATAAGTTACTTTTATTCGGGTCAAACCATCATCGATTTTTGTAAAGGTAGCTCAATCCACTAAATTATGGGATCAACTATTAGGTCATATAAATATCAGAGGAATTCAACCAATCCCGAAGAACCATCTTGCGAAAGAGCTAGAAGTATTTTTCTCAGAGAGAAATAACTATCAAGCGTATTATTTTGTAAAACCAATTATTAACTTGCATCCTCGGAAATTTGAGGAAAATGGGAAAATGGGCCTGGTCAACGTTTTTATTCGGATGTTGGAATAATGTCCTGCAATAAATGAAAATATTTTTTGACGAGAAAAGATGAATCCTCTGGTTTTGGCAGAGTGTTTTTCATGAAAACGAAAAATGAAATATCGAGCATTTGGAATCAGTTGTTCATGGAAGCAGAAAAATAAACAAAGAAAAGAGTGATTTCTTTGAGTATTGAATACGCAAATGAGGTTCTAAAGTCGATGAATATAAGTCATGAATTATCACCAGAGGATGTGAAACAATGCAATGGAGTGGCAGAAAAATAAAACCAGACACTTTGTGATACTGCTTGATACATTTTATTCAACACATATTTACTTTTGGACTGAAACTATTGGAACAACAGTAAATATTTGTAAAAGTATACCAAATCGGGGAACTATAAATTCGACACTATATTTTTAATGGTATGGAAAGAAACTGTATATTTTACATCTTTATTGGGAATCAATCATGGATTGGAAATCAATATGTACCATTTATTCGGGCCAAAACTTTAACAATTTCTGTAAAAGTAGCTCAATCCACTGAATTATGGCATCAACAATATGGTCGTATAAGTAACAGAGGGATTCAAGCAATGCCGAAGAATCATTTTGCGAACCGGCTGGAAGTAATTTTCTCAGAAAGAAATAACTATCATGCATGTCATTTTAGAAAACAAACCATTAATTTGCATTCTTGGAAATTCGAGGAAAATGACATTTGCCAGGTGAACGCTTTCACTAGGATATTGGGATAATATCATGAGACAAATGTAAATATTTTTTGACGGGAAAAGAAAAATCCTCTGGTTATCGCAGAATGTTTTTCATGTAGATGAAAGATGAAGTATCGAATATTTTGAAACAGTTCTTCAAAAATGCAGAAAAATAAACAAGGAAAAGAGTGATTTTTTTGAGTACTGAATTCATAAATGAGGTTCTAAAGTCGATGAATATAAATCATGAATAATCTCCAAGGAATGTAAAACAATGCAATGGAATGACAGAAAAAGAAAACCAGACGCTTTGTACCACTGATTGATCAATTTTATTCAACACATATTTATCAAAAATGGATCGTCAATTACTTTGGACTAGAGCCATTGGAAAATTAGCGAATATTTGTAAAAGTATACCTAATCTAGAAACTATGATTTCGTCATCAATTTTTAAGTGGCATGGAAAAAAGCTGAATATTTTACACCTTTTAAGTCTTTGGGCAAACGCTTTTGTACCTATTTTGAATACGATGTGACAAAAAATGGATCTCAAAAAAATAAGTTTTTCTTGGATACGTGGAAGGGATTTCAGGTATGTTAATAAAGTTTAAACAATGACATGAATTGCAATTTATTGTTTCATAAAACTACTTACAGATCTTGGGGAAACATGTATGGATCCAGGGAAGGATTTACGTCAATCATTTGATGAGACGTCCTGTTCAAATGAGGGATTACTATTTACAAAAAAAAAGCAAGGGATGACTAATTGGTTCAAGATACTTTAAGAAGCTGTTTCCTTCCACTGACCGGAAGTTAAGGAACAGAAAAAATAAAACAGCATATATTGCGGCAATGAAAGCATTATTAAATCCAGTTTCCTATGAAGATACGATATCCAGAGAGGACAGTACTTTGTGGAAAGTAAGTCAATGGACGAAGAATTGCTATTGTTAGTAAAGAATAAATTATGGACGAAAATTTCTAGGTACCTTGTGATACTAGACCAGTGTCATGAATAAGAGAAAGTGGTGGAATTTAAAGGATATTTTAAGACGTTTTCGAGACAATTAGCTGTATTTTTAAGTTATTAATATTGACCCTTATGAAATATTTCATTAATCAAATGGAAAATTGTGTTTTTAAGTAAACTGTAATAAATGTAACGTTTTTTATAAAAACGATATATTTTTTATATTATAAAAGCTTTTACAAAATTTTAAGGTTTTGGACTTAATGAATTTGATTGTGGATTGCCAATAAGTAGTTTAAAATTTTTACTTTTTTGCCTACCTTTAGTTATTTGGTGAAAAGAATTAAGAGTTTATGAATAAAAAAAAGCTAGAACCAATGAAAAAAATGTATAGAACAGGGAGAGAAAACAAACTTTTGTAGTATCCTTAATTTTGATAATTATTAAGTTCGAATAATTCAAATATAAGAGCAAAGCTTTGTTAAGAAGATTCAATATTTGTCATCTCTTTTCGACTGAAAATTCAGTGGAAAATATTGAAAATTGTACGGATTTTAAATAATTTTATCAGTAATTAATACTTAAATATTTCAATTTATGGATAAATTGACTCATGGATTTATCATATATATAAATTGACTATCTTGCCGTGCGTCCGTGCAGAATGGGCTATGCGCATGCGTTCTGTTATCCCCACTTACGCATTTAAAACGTTGGTAAGAGTACTCACTCACTAATGTATTTATTTGTGAATACGTATTTCGGATTTACAGGTTTACAATATGTGAAAGTCAAAAAACATAATGCTCACTTATAAACTTAACTTAACCATTTCAGATATATCTACTTATCAGAGTTTAAATTTTTAAGTAGACCCTAAGTTTTTTTTTTCTAATAATAAATCAACTTGGTTTTATATTAAGCAGTAATAACGTTTCGCTTTTAACGGACTTTGATTGATTATTAAATTTGAAATTTCGATTGTTTATAAACGTTATACCTTACAAACTTTGCTACCGTTTTTCACTCTTTTAGGGGAGAAATTTTCAAAAACTCTTTCTTATTATATATCTGCATCGTATAAGGAAAACATTTTCCAAATTTCATCGACACAAATGTGCACTTATATCTGAAAATACAATGTTAAACAAAAAAAAAAAATAATGACCTTCTTTATGTAAGCTAACATGACTAAAAGGCTATTCGATTTCGCACATTTGGACGTTGTACATACAAATTTTTGGAAATAGATGGAAAGCGTGGAAGTAAATTTGAATATTTTATTTATTTTCAATAATAATAATTGGTTTTCAAATTGTTCTAAATACCGAAAAACAATTAGTATCGAAGATTTTATATTTGAATTGACAGTGAAATATATGTCAAAAAATTGCTACCTTAATACTTTTCAGCCGAATATATAATTACTCCAGATCACAACCATTGGTTCATAAAATAAACTAGATTTTAAAAAACTTTGATTGTTGAAAAACGAACCAAAATTTAAAATCGCCTATTTGGTATAAGTACTATATAAGTATTAAACTTTCATACTAATTTAGTGAAATGATGTTTTTTAAAATGATTTAAAATGTTATTAAAATGATATAAAATAAATACTTATGTTTTATTTCTTAATATAATTGTAGATAAACTTTTTTTTATATTAAGAACACTTTGATTATAAAATTTAAAGTTTCGATTGATGATTAACTTTATTATCTCATATTAAACATTTTATTGAGACAAAACTTTTAGTTGCGAATGCAACGGGCAACTACTAGTAAATTTATAAAATGAATGTTTAGCAAGTGTGTGCTGAACAATAGTTTGTAAGTAAATAAAACTAAGAAACTTGAAGAAATTGAATTCAAGGTAGAAGAAGCGAATTTGCTTCAATTGTATTTATAATTTTTTTTTCTATAATATCTAAGAATAATTTGAAATTTCATGGAGCTATGGAAAAATTGCCGCTTATTTTGTATCTACTTTTGATAGATAAGAAATGTTAAGATGAAAAAAATCTATGAAAAACTTTAACAAATGGAGTGTAATACTTTTATCGTCAAACTATAATATGTATTCTATAAAAATGACTAAATAAAATTTCTTTTGATTCACTAGAAAAATATCGATTTTAAACATCATAGAAATGATAAAGGTATAAAACAGTTTACCAATGAAAAACGCTTCTTAAAAGTAAGCAAAAATACATGGAATTGTATCGTAAATAGACTACAACAGTAATGAAATCTTTTGATCATAAAAATAAAAGGAATGGTCCCATATAAAATAGCAGAAATCAGGCGAAAGGAAAACGGTCTAGAATGACTACTGTCCAGTGTCTGGTGTAGAGTTTATGGTTTGATTTTAGAAAATTGAATATTGTAAATCACTCGATTGGGTCACAATTGCTTTTCGATTTGGAATGAAATAAATAATAAAGCTTTCAGGCATCGCATTTGTTATCAAAAGAACGGAGAATTGAAACGTTGAAGGCTGAAGCCGAGATAAAACAGACGGGGATTTACGAGATGAACAGCACTTTTAAATGTCGTAGATAAATATAAAAGTTTCTATTTGGACAAATACATTGTGTTCATCTTTAAATTTCCATCCCCCATTTTTTCCAATAAATGCCAAAGCAAGTTATACATTTGTGCTTGAATACAAAAGCACAAGTTGGAAATCAAAGCCAATATTTTTGTGAATATTAATCAAGGGATTCGCGAAAACACTTCTAGTTTTTCATTACAGCATTGTCACATGGTACAATTTGTATTGTTACATTGATTTCGCTCCTCATATACACGAATTATGCGATATGCAATGCAACAAAATGGGGGGTGGTTGGTTTTGTTGTGTGTTATTTTCTCTATAGTCTGCAATCCCTGTTGGATGTTTTGGTATGATTTATTAGTCTGCCGATGATAGACGATCAGACGTGTTAATGCTCTGCAATGTTCAATACACTCTATACAGGTTGGTTTCGATTTGCTTCATACAATGTAAATGAAATGAACTGTATCAATTTATGTACTAAAATAGTTAATTTAAACTTTCAAAACCTCCATAAAGTTTACCGATTTTAAAAATATCGGAATATATTAATGAAATCTCTTGCGACAGAAAAAGGATAACAGTTTTGGTTAAAATTAAATAAAGTCTGTTGAATGAAAAATATAATTAACATTGTTTTAATAAGGAATAATCATTGGTTCAAAAAAACTTTATTTTTGATTTTTTGGACGAAAAATTTTCTTGAATTTTATAATAGGTAATAAATTATAATTTAGACTGATTCAAAAAAAATGATGATTTTTTTTTCTTAATTATATCAAAAATATTGTTGGGAATGACAAAAAAAAATCCTGTGAAAGTTTAAGCTGTTAATATTAATATTAAGAGGTGCCGCATCGCAAATTTCGATTTTCCATTTAAATAACATGGGAACAATATTCTACTGCACTTTGGAATTTTATAGCTCACGTTTGTGACAATATTTCGGAATGACCAAGGTATATTCTTGTAAAAAATTAAACGATCTACAAAAAAGGTCTCGGACAAGTGTTTGATATGTATATTCCTTCAAAAGTTATTCGAGGTCAAAGTTGAACTAAAGAGAAATTTTAATATTTTTTCAATTTTTTGACGCAACCATCAATTTTATGAGAAAATGTTATAGGACATTTTTTGTAAAGCACTTTTTTTTCTACAACTTATCTTTATAAAAGTTTTTGATATTTTTTACAGGTTCTAAGTAATAAATAATATTTTTTATGTTAAAAATATAATAAATCAGGGAATATTATTAATTTAAAACAATATATTTAATGCAAATAACTTAGGACCTGTGAAAAATATCAAAAACTTTTATAGAGATAAGTTATAGGAAAAAAAGTGCTCTACAAAAAATGTCCTATAAAATTTTCTCATAAAATTGATGGTTGAGTCAAAAAATTGAAAAAATATTAAAATTTCTCTTTTGTTCAACTTTGACCTCGAATAACTTTTGAAGGAATAAATATATCAAAAACTTGGTAAGAGACTTTTTTTGTAGATCGTTCAATTTTCTACAAGAATATACCTTGGTCATTCCGAAATATTGTCACCAACGTGAGCTATAAAATTCCAAAATGCAAGAGAATATTGTTCTCATGTTATTTAAATGGAAAATCGAAATTTGCGATGCGGCACCACTTAATATTAATATTAAGAGCTTAAACTTTCACAGGTTTTTTTTTGCCATTCCCAACAATATTTTCGATATAATTAAGAAAAAAAAATCACAATTTTTTTTGAATCAGTCTACGGTATATCATTTTTGTACTATTGATAAAGCTCTGAGTTTTGAAACGTTACTCCAGCGGTCGGGGATCTTTTTTAACCATTACCCCAAAATATTTTTGCGTAAGTCGATATTACCCCCCACTCCCCAATCTGAAAAGAAAACCATCATTGTAAATTATAAATAAACATTAATTATTGACTTCTCTATTACCCAAAAAAATATCATTTTTACCCCACTTGGGATAATTTACCCCGGTTCCCCAACCGCTGCGTTACTCAATATAAGTTTACGGATGTTTCCAAATTATTTTTCCCGAATTTTCCTAAGATTGCCTTCTCAAATGTTAATTTTTGTTCAAATTATTCTACATTTTCGATTGGCTATCATCAGCTTAAGATTAGCAAATGTAAAACTTCATATAGTTTCGGAAAATTTTTAAATTTTCCGGCAAATTAAAGCCGATTGTGAAAATAGACATATAGACTAAAGCATTTTACCTCAATATTGCGTTTGATTATTTTTCTTGGTATAAGAACTATAATAAAATATCAGTCGACCCAAACGAACTGTTTTTCAATTTTCGGAGAAAATTGTAAAGATTAACGAATGATTTTCACTTAAATAATTTAAAAACCAACAAATTTAACATATTTTTCATAAAACTTTCTTCGAAAACTCTCACTAAGGGTTTATAATATACGATATTCCTTTATATTAAGGGTTAAAGTTTTCATTGATTATTAGAAACAGGAATTCATATTTTTTTCCCTTTTTTGAATAAATTTAATTGATATTACCATTAAAATACAAAACTACGATGCGGAGGATCTTCCTATTAAAATTAAAAGCTCATACTTGGTGAGAATTTTTTTTAGGTGCCTAGCAACCCATTTTTCCGTGTCACTTGTAAAAAAAAATATTCGATTTTTTTGACCCACACTAATATTTACAATTTTTTCCTAGCTTTAATTTTCGCAAAAGGATCAATGACTTCGTTTAAATCCTGGCTTGATGCGGTTTTATTTTCAATTGCTATTAGCGATAAATATCGGGGTCAAGTTTGGCCCATATTATTTCTTAAATATTTTTTTATTATTTTTAATTTGCTAAATGACCATTTAAGCTGCTGCAGAAGTGGCAGGAATTATAAAGAATAATAACATTGCTGTAAATACTTTCGTTAGGTCGCATTCTAGCACTGCATTTTTTCTCATTATTTTCTTACATAATTGGTGAACTTCCAACTGAATTTCCAAAAGTTCAGTTCGATAGAGATTTCTGGTTATGGATTTGAGGGCCCCCTGAGCTTGAGGGCCCCGGGGCACTGCTCCGCCTTGCCCCTAGGCAGCTACGCCACTGGATATCGCTCCTTTTGATTGCCACTTATTTTGGACCATTAACTATGGCTTACTGAATCAACACTTCAGATCTTACGAAGATGTCAAAACTTGAAACGATTCCAGAATCGTTTCAGAGGACGAAATTTTTTTTCAAAAAGATTCCAAATAATTCTTGAAAGTTTTGGGAAAAAACGTCATTTTCAATTGATTTTACTTTGAGGAAAAAATTTTGTACCACCGAAAATCCATAAACTTATTTGTGCAATAAATATTTTGATAATTCATCCACTTGAGGCTTCAACAATAATTATTAAGATCTTTAAAAAGCCTTCAAAAACAGAAGTTTTCATAATTGTTTAGATGAACATAATTTATTAAAAATCCTTGAATTTTCGCATATTTTTCAATTGAAAAAAAAACGCTTTTCTTTTGACAAAATTTCTTCAAAACTTTACACTTTATCGATAAAATATTCATTCATTACTCATTAATATCGTTGAGTTGTAACGAAGGTAAAAAAAAAATCGACAGAATTCATCAATTATTTTTAATAGCGTAGGTACGGCGGGGGAGGTGCATTGATTTGTCCAATTTTTCCCGGAAGCACGTTTGTCACATGCATTTCTATGAGGGTGTGTATCCCTTTATAAATTTATATCAGTAACGCTTATCGCTGACTCATTCGTTAGAAACAAGAAATCCACCCCTCAACGAAATTATTTATGTTCGCATCTATGCGCCCTTTCCTAATAATTTATACCAAATGAACCGATAATATATTTTCAATAACCATGAAAAAAATTATCGTCTGAGAAAAGAAAAATCTATCTAACGCCATATCTCGGCGAAATCAAATTCCGGAAATTAAATGCCAGTGAACAGGGGTTGGGGGTGGTTCTTGAATATTAAATGGATACTTTGACATTTATTAATTAAATTAAATTGACTGATAGATCACATAAATGACGACCGTCAGCAGTGTTGAACGGTTTTCCTTGGTTTTCCTTGATTTTCACACTGCTTTTTTTTTTTGCAAATGATTTGCAAATTTTCCCTAGTCTGTAATGACTAACGCAATAAAATGTAAAAGTAACATCTTTTGAAATTTAATTCAATTAGTGGAATCACTTTCAATCATTTTCGCAATCCATTAATAAGATGAACGATGAAATTGTTAAGATTTCCAACCGAAAATGAAAAAGCTTTTTGTTACATTTCATAACTCGGGATGGATACTCATTAGATGTTTGTTTAACTTTTGATAAGATGGAAATCTTTAAAATGTTTTTTTGAGCGTAAAGAAAAAAGTATTGGAAATGTATTGAAACTCGTTAATGAAGAGCTTTTTCTATAGGGAAAGGTAGATAAACGAAATGATTTTACGTTGATTGAAAATTTATAATACTTCGTGGATGTCCTTTATGCTGATTCACTCCAAGGTTTATAAATTACACAGGTTGCTCCATTAGACAAAAAAATGACGTCATACGAAGAATTTTGAAATTGAATCAGTCTGAAGATATGTACGAATTTCTTCTAGATACGCCACGTATCCACCATGAGGCCACCTGTGTATTTTATAAACCTTGGATTCACTTTTCTTTATGGTTTTTAATATTTTGAATTTTTTCATAAGAAATCGCTAATAAAAATATACCTTGAAATGTTTGACAAAAAAAATAAAGGAGACATAAACTAATAATTAATTCTGCAATGTTTCGGTTCTTTATTTAACCTTCATCAATTGGCCTGCAATCTTGCAATCTCGTTTTATTCTTGAATCCAAGAATTGTTTAGTTTGTCCAATAGACAGATTCAAAAAAATGATTAATTTCTTTTCTTAATTATATCGAAAATACTGTTGGGAATGACAAAAAAAAAATCCTGTGAAAGTTTAAGCTTTTAATATTAAGAGGTGCCGCATCGCAAATTTCGATTTTCCATTGAAATAACATGGAAACAATATTCTCTTGCACTTTGGAATTTTATAGCTCACGTTGGTGACGACAATATTTCGGAATGACCAAGGTATATTCTTGTAGACAATTGAACGATCTACAAAAAAGGTCTGTTACAAGTTTTTGATATATTTATTTCTTCAAAAGTTATTCGAGGTCAAAGTTGAACTAATGAGAAAATTTAATATTTTTTCAATTTTTTGTGGCAACCATCAATTTTATCGGACATTTTTTGTAGAGCACTTTTTTTTCTATAACTAATCTTTATAAAAGTTTTTGATATTTTTCACAGGTTCTAATGTAATTTAATTAAAATAAAAAAAAATGTGTTAAAAATATAATAATTCAGGGAATTTTCAATTTAATGCAAATAACAATGTTCTAAAAAATTTTCTCATAAAATTGATGGTTGCGACAAAAAATTGAAAATGTTGATATGTTTATTCCTTCAAAAGTTATTCGAGGTCAAAGTTGAACTAAAGAGAAATTTTAATATTTTATCAACTTCTTGACGCAACCATCAATTCTATGAGAAAATTTTATAGGACAATTTTTTAGAGCACTTTTTTTTCTATAACTTATCTCTATAAAAGTTGTTGATATTTTTCACATATCCTAAGTTATTTGAATTAAGCTGAAAATTCCCTGAATTATTATATTTTTAAAATCAAGTTATTTTTTTTATTTTAATTAAATAACTTAGGAGCTGTGAAAAGTATCAAAAACTTTTATATAAGTAAGTTATAGAAAAAAAAGTGCTTTACAAAAAAAGTTCTATAAAATTTTCTCATAAAGTTGATGGTTGCGTCAAAAAATTGAAAAATATTAATATTTCTCTTTAGGTCGACTTTGATCTCGAATAACTTTTGAAGGAATAAACATCAAAATTTTCAATTTTTTGACGCAACCATCAATTTTATGAGAAAATTTTATAGAACTTTTTTTGTAGAGCACTTTTTTTTCTTTAACTTATCTCTATAAAAGTTTTTGATATTTTTCACAGGTTGTAAGTTATTTCCATTAAACTGAAAATTCCCTGAATTATATTTTTAACATAAAAATTATGTTTTTGTTTTAATTAATTACCTTAGGACCTGTGAAAAATATCAAAATCATTTATGCAGATAAGTTATAGAAAAGAAAAGTGGTCTACAAAAAATGTCCTTTAAAATTTTCTCATAAAATTGATAGTTGCGTCAAAAAAATGAAAAAATATTAAAACTTCTCTTTAGTTCAACTTTGACCTCGAATAACTTTTAAAGAAATAAATATATCAAAAACTTGGTTAGAGACCTTTTTTGTAGATTGTTCAATTTTCTACAAGAATATATCTTGGTCATTCCGAAATATTATCACCAATGTGAGCTATAAAATTCCAAAGTGCAAGAGAATATTGATCCCATGTTATTTAAATGGAAAATCAAAATTTGCGATGCGGCACCTCTTAATATTAATATTAAGAGCTTAAACTTTCAATGGATTTTTTTTGTCATTCCCAACAATATTTTCGATATAATTAAGAAAAAAAAATCATCATTTTGTTCTTAATCAGGCTACCTGTCCAACATAGCCAAGACCACAGAAATATGGAGTTTTATAAATCCCACAAAACTGTTGTTCCTTTCTTAAGGGATCTATCATTCTAGTATATTCACTATTCATCCTTAGTTAATTATAAAACGCCAGTCTAACGTTTGTACCTTGAAAACACCTATTCCATTTATGTGAAAAACCTACAAAGTAGGAAAACCTATAGTATCTTATAGGGTTTTTCACTCTAGCTAAATTATCCGCTAACTGTTCATCTCCCTTTTAAATTTTATAATGATAGTTTGAATGAAATAATAATTATTTAACAACATCATAAGTCTTTAACAAAACTATTATAAGTACCAGATCACAACGAGGATCACTATTGCAATTAATCAAAGATTGATAATTTACGCTTTTATTGCACCAAATATTATTAAAAAAAATTTAATGGAAAACCAAAGAAAAATGGATTATCCATTCCTGCTTTTAAGAGTTTGAGTTGAGTCCTGTAATTGAAATTACAAACATCACAAACCGGTTTTATAATATTCTTCTTATTTTCTTCAAACTTTGCAATCTACGATTTATGTGTATAAAAATTATTTAATTTGTTAGTCCTTCAAATATATTTATCTACATTTATCGTCTTTAAATTCAAAGTCAGATTAGAAAATGTAAGCATAATTTGACCCAAAAAACAGGTCATGGTTTGTAATGAGGTCATTTACCTTAATACAAGGATTACGAACAAATTTTATATTTTTTAAATGAATTTTGGGATTCAATAATGCAATACAATTGCAATCTTAACAGCAACCGAAAGTATGTTAACTTTTATCAGACAATTTTTTAACTTCAATTTTTGCCCTGAAGAATTTGGAACTTTAAATCTTAAATTTATTTTCCTCCCTTTCTAAGCATAAGTAGTTCTAATAACCGATTTGCTTTTCCCTCTAACATATCAATTAATACGAGAAATTGTTTAAAACTAAATGGCAATTGCCTTGACACATTTACTACAAATTTTAGTGGGAAAAATTCAAAAGTTCAATTCCGATAATAAAGTCTCTTGAAACTCTAATAGTAGCACGTAATTTTCAACATGTTTCTTGAACAATAAAAAGAGTATTTCCATCACAAAAAGATAGGCTGGTGTTATCACATTTATATGACAAGTTTATTATCGGATAATTTTTCGAAAAGGAAAAACATAAATTAATTCAAGTTTTCTATTGGATCCAAACAAATGCGATTGTGGTTTGGACTTGAGATCATTGTTGCAACTTTATTGCGTTTTTGCATTGATTCTCCTTGAATGAATTATGCGTTTTATTTTAACTTGGTTTGTTAATATGAAACCGGAATTTGCCAATTGAATATTAAAGTAATTTATTAGAGTAAATTTCCCAAAACTTTACCACTTTTAAAGGCATTAAAAATATTGAGTTTAAGTCTAAAATTTACGATTTACAGCGTTGATTTTCTATAACGATTTAAACAAAAATCTGCTGTAAAATCGCATTGAATGATTATCAAAGTTTATGGTGAGCATACTTTTAGGAAATTTTAGTGTTTTAAGGGATAAATTGGTAAAATATTCAGAGGACTAGGATCAAATAATAATCAGTCAAAACTATTTATTACATGCGCATGTAATAAATAGTTTTGACTGATTATTATTTGGTCCTAGTTCTCTGAATATTTTACCAATTTATCTTCATCGAGGATCTGAAACTCTACAATAATGTTTTAAGGGATATTCAAAAAATTTAAATGGCGATATTGACGTGGAAAACGAAGAACGTGAAATATCAAAGACAAGGGTACAAATTATCGAATTGTAAGAGTTGTTGGATAAAAATGATAGTCAAACGCAACGAAAACTTGCAATAGTAGACTTAATATTCAATATTAATATATCAAAATAGGCAATACGAAATGATCTTGCAGCATAGTAATTCCCCTGGCCACACCGAAAAAAATGCTGAGAAGCACTTCATATCTTACGAAGATTAAGAAAATTAACTAGTTTTGCTCAAAAGAAGAACAATATTTTTGTCATAGTATCCACAAACTGCCAAAAAGATAGCAAAAAAAGTACAGTTATTAAAGGAAGTTATTATAGTAAATATAGATAAAGTATTGTAGTATGGTGCTTTAGGTGCAAAAATAAAATTTGTGAATAAAAAAAAAATCCTAAAACGAATCCGATTCCATATTACCAGATCAAACTAAAATTTGTCATAATTCTAAAAATTTTGGAAAGTTATGCACCAAAAAAAATAAGATAATTTTTCCATAACAGAAAGGTAAACAATTTTACTCCTACTGTAAGAGAAATAGGGTCTAAATGACAAATTTTGGCTTCCAAAAAGCTTAGATCTTCGACCCTACCTCAATATATCTGATACTACATCAAAAAAGTTGGGAAATTCGTTTATTTTTAAGCTAAAATATTTCCTTTTTGTGTATACAATATATAAAATATATTGCAGTCCAATTTATGTAGTATAATTTAACATATTAATATACAAATTTAATATAATAATATACAAATTTAATATAATAATACATAAACTTAATATAATAATATATAAAAATCATACCACCAACATAAATTTGAACAGAAGTTCAAACAAAAATATTCGTGACGTATTGCCCAGATACGTATTTCGATAGCCAAGCAATCCTCATCAGTGGATTGGATAAGTAGTTTGGATCACTCCGTAACTGCTTTGTGATGAATCTTCTGATTCTTCTGATGAAGCTTGCTTGGCAATCGAAATACGTATCTGGGCAATACGTCACGAATATTTTTGTTTGAAATTCTGTTCAAATTTATGTTGGTGGTATGATTTTTATATATTATTATTAGGGTGATTTTTTTTTTGGTCCTATCGTGAAATTTTGTTGCAAATACCAAAAAAAAAATTCTCTGAAAATTTGAGCCCTTAATATTAATTTTAAGTCCTCGACCAAGACGTGTAAAGATTTCCCATTGAAAATACACGGAAACTCTGATTTTTTATTTTTAAATTTCTATATCTCAGCGGCATTTCATGGGATCGCTTTTACCGAAGATGGTTTTTTCTCCGAATTAAACGCTCTACAAAAGTGCCTCTGTGACAAAGTCGTAACTCACACCGGTGAGGCAGTACGGGCCACTGAACCTGCTTTTTCCATAAAATTCGCGTTTTTTTTGCATTTATCTCGTAAATAACAAGAGCTACGGAAAAATTATAAATAAAAAACTTGTAGAGAATTTGATTTCCTACAAAAAAAGTCCTGTAGATCAAATCGCTAAGATCAATATTAAACGAGATATTAAGCCTTGAATTGATTTTTCTGTGAAATTTTTGCCGATCATTGATATAAAGTTTAAATCAATATCTCGTTAATCTCGGCTTAATATCTCGTTTAATATTGATCTTAGCGATTTGGTCTACAAGAACTTTTTTGTAGGAAATCAAATTCTCTACAAGTTTTTTTACTTATTATTTTTCCGTAGCTCTTGTTATTTACGAGATAAATGCAAAAAAACGCGAATTTTATGGAAAAAGCAGGTTCAGTGGCCCGTACTACCTCACCGGTGTGAGTTACGACTTTGTCGCAATGGGCACTTTTGTAGAGCGTTTAATTCTGAGAAAAAACCATCTTCGGTAAAAGCGATCCCATGAAATGCCGCTGAGATATAGAAATTTAAAAATAAAAAATCAGAGTTTCCGTGTATTTTCAATGGGAAATCTTTACACGTCTTGGTCGAGGACTTAAAATTAATATTAAGGGCTCAAATTTTCAGAGAATTTTTTTTTTGGTATTTGCAACAAAATTTCATGATGGGACCAAAAAAAAACAAGCCCAAAAAGAAATTAACCCTAATTATTATATTAAGTTTATGTATTATTATATTAAATTTGTATATTATTATGTAGAATTATACTACATAAATTGAACTGCAATATATTTTATATATTGTATACACAGTATAACTGTTCAAAGTCAGCGAAAAAAATCTTATTTTGATTATTTCCTTTTTATTTTAAGTAAAAGACCAATGTAATTTTTATACAGCTCTACTAATTACTTGATACGGATTAACAATATTGTGGTAAATTATACAAAGTTAGTGTTGCAAATGAGGAAACATTAACATCAGCAATCGCATTTTAGTTGCGTTAACTTTTCTCGTTATAATTCAAAATAAATACCAAACATTGTAATTGGTTTGATTTCATATAGAGTATACATTTTAAACAATATTTTATATTTATACGAATGAAAATTAAATGCAATTTTCTTCCATCTTATCTTTCCCCATATATATTTTCTACGTTGAGCTTTTAAAACATTTATTTACTTAGCAAACTCTCGCTACAATAAGCTTATGAAATTGAACATTGTTACATGTTAAATAAGCTTAGAAAAGATTTACCTTTGCAGGTGAATTCTTACGAAAATCAATTCTCTTTTTGAAGTAAAAATATTTAATGATTTATCTCTAAAGCTCTCAATTTTCCTCTGGATCCACCCTGTATTTTATACAACGAACCCATCAAAATTTTAATTGATTTTTTGTGTTTTCACAATCGTAAACACTAACTTTTTAAAAGCAACAGTCAAATGCAATTTGAAAACGTTTCCCTCGAATAAATGGATGTTAAAAGTTTGTTTTTCCAACATAAAGTAAACGAAAACTTATTTTTTCAACAAACCAATATCTGATAGATTTTCCACCTATAATTTATTATTCTGGTGACTGTTAGTAGATAGTATAAAATTCGTTTTTTTATGAGTAAATTCCACAAAAAGCAAACTTTAATATTGAAATAGAATACCTTGAATATTATGTATTCTCCAAAGTAGATAGATAAAATAAAGTTGGATAGTAATCCCCGGAGATTTCTCTGCATTATGATTTTATAGCATAGTTTGTAAAAAGTACGTCAATTCAAATTTTTATATTTGCTGTCGTTTTTATGATTTATATTATGTATCAATTGTGATTTATGGGCTTAACATAGAAAATAATAATAATTGGAAAATTTGATTGCATTTTTAAAAAGCTAGCAATATTCAAGGTTTGTAAATTACACAGGTTGCTCCATTAAAAAAAAAATGACGTCATACGAAGAATTATGAAATTTATCAGTCTGAAGATATGTACGAATTTCTTCTGGATACGCCACGTATCCATCACGTAGCCACCATGAGGCCACCTGTGTATTTTATAAACCTTGAGCAATATTGGATTTGATTATTTGAACTTTCTTTTAAAGATAGACCAATATAAGGTCGTTAAGGCACTATTGTTGCCTAACATTAACAATTTCTTATAAATTTTATAGATTTAAGGACCCAAATTATTATATAGTAACCATTTTTATTGGTTAATTGATATAATCACTGTCATCAATACCAATGGAAAGAGTTTTTACGGTTTGATGTCCCAAAAGTTCCATATTTGTCAAATGATTCAATTTTCGTAAAGATTAAAAGTTTATAATCAGTTTAATTAACAAATTTTTGGGTTCTAAAACTATACATAATTTAATTTAACCCCCAATTAGTTTTACATCCTTTGCCAATCCGTTTCGTTTATAACAAAATAGTTTAGTAATGATTAATTGCGCCGTTTATTTTGAAAGTGAGTTAAGTCCATTTCAAGAACAATCCTTATAGTATTATCATTTTTAACCATAAGAACCTAAGGCTAAGGAGGAAGAAATAATTGGCGTTTTTGTTAACAACTAAAATGAAATCAGTGATTTTTGAAAACTTTAAGTTAAATAATTAACATACTTTGTTCTAGTTACAAAAAGAAGAATCACTATAAAGACCCTGTCCTTGAAATGGACTTACGCCACTTTCAAAATAAACGAGTCAATTAATTACGAAAAATTATTTTTTTAGTCATTGCTATTGTAAAAAAAAATAAAAAATAGGATATTTAGCGACATATAATAACAAAAACGGAGGAAATTCTGGAAAATTGTTGTTTTATGATACAACCAAAAGGAAAATCAAGATAGAAAACTTTACAGAACCTACCGTCCCAAACTAACAAAATGGAATAGAAAAGACATTTAAAAAATAATTTTTTTCCTCAATTTGTATTTTGACGAAATTTTCCAAAATAACAAAAATTGAGTTGTAATTAATAACGCTTTTCACCCAAATATTTTCATCGTTTGTGCAAAATCAATTTTTTCCACAATAAATTTCTGAATAAAAATCAGTAACATATGAGATTTTGTGTTTTTTTTTGAAGACTTGGAACATATTTTTTACACACTTTCCGATCCTGAAAACTTTTCCAAATTAACAAAACTTGAGACATCATTAAACACTCTTTTCAAAAATTCATTTTTATTGTTTATGAAAATCAATTTTTCCTACTAAATATTTTTTGATTATAAATATGTAAAGTGACAAACTAAGCGATTTTTAGGATTCGAAGAATATTTTCCACGTTTTCCGATTGAAACAATATTTCCAGGCTGGCAAAAACCAAAACAGCATTGACCACGCTTTTTATACGTAAATTTTTATTTTCACGAAATTTTCCAATATAACAAAAATCGAATTGTAATTAATAACGCTTTTCACCCAAATATTTTCATCGTTTGTGAAAATCAATTATTGAGGTTAAAAACTGAAGGTTAAAACCTGAAGTAAAAAACTCAAAAATTGGTGGAAAGTGATTTTCCAACCTTCGATTGGTAAACGATACAATCATAAATGCGAACAGTGAAAGACAGTTATTGGACTTCATTCGAAGACTTCAAAGCGTAAATCAAAATTTCGCTTTAAAAACAATTAGACCAATGACCGTTGATCGCGATAATGATCATCATGCGATGATGACAATAAGTTACCAAAATATGACATGAAAAAATTTCTTATGGTTCTCAGTTTACGGATCTGCATTATGACCGATGGTCTTAATTGTGCAAAGAAAAATAACCCTTACAAAATCAACGATCTTCATCCTCAAAAGTAAATTTTAAATTGACAAATATAAATTCCGGATTATTATTAAGAGTTACAAAGAAAAGTTATTTAAATAACAATCATTTTCTTTGCGATATATGAATTTCAAATCGAAAGAAATATCGTTCCAAATGTTCTGTACTCAGAAGTCACTTTAAACGAGAAATACTAAGCTTACTTTGTACAAATCAAGGCACTGTAGTTATGGCGCAGGATGCACGGGCCAATCATAGCGCACCGTACAAAACTCAATCCTTAATTCGACCAATCAGTGAATTTGTTACTTAAACTTTATAGATTTTAACCAATGACATGATTCTTGTATCTTCTGTATATCTGTATGTTCCTTATATCTTGTTCCGAAAGGTCAATGTAGAATTTTTCACAGGAACCACATTTAGTTTTATATATTCTGGTTTTGTTTTACGTTGTAATTTGGTTATTCTCCAATGGTTTAAGAATTTTCATCTGGTTGTTGTTTGTTGAAAATGTGATATTGATGTCATTTTTCTTTAGGAAGTTGGTGATTGTAAAATTAAAAATATATTGAAGTTTGATTTTAAATATTTTTTTTTTCTGTTGGTGGAGTTGGAAGAATGGATTTTTTAGTAAATTTCGATATTATTTTGTCTATAATTGAGCTGTTGTATCCGTTAGTAATGGCTGTAAGAATAATTATCATAATTTATTCTTCCCGTGCTTTGGTGCTAAGAGGGAAATTGATCGTTCTATATACTAGACTATTGTAAGATTTCTTAATTTTCCTGTATTTTTGTTAATATATGTCGCTAAAATCCCTATTTTTGTCAATGACTAAATAATTAATTTTTGGTAATTAATTAACTACCACTAAACTATTTTGTCGGAAACAAAACGGTTTTTTCACTAAACTTCTACGAACGATTTTTCATCGATTGGCAAAAAATATTTTTGGGAAATTCAAACTTTAAAATTTTGTATAAGTTGTACAAAGGAGTTAGAGAATCTCTAATTGCTAGTCTCATTAAAGCGAAATTCTTTCCTCCTTACGACATCGAAGCCTTGTTAACTGAACTGAATATTTTTGCTAAGTTTATTAATACTATTAAAATAAATATTTAATGATTCATTATCATAATTATTTCTAGTCTTTCTGTGTTCATTTTAATGCTTAAAATTAGTGTCTTAAGTGCATAATTATATTATATACTAGCTGATCTCCGCGACTTCGTCTGCGTAACGTAGGTGTAGATTATATTTTCTTTTTAAATTTGCTACTTGTATTAGCATATGAAAATTATTATTTTTCTTATTTCTTTTACGAAAAACAAAATCATACCTGAAAACACTATTTTGTCAACTATAAAAAGACACATTTAATAAACTTAGAATAAAATAGTTGTATATAATGATCAATTAATTTTCAAAAAATATTTATAAATATCTAAAAAGAGTACGGTCTTTTCCGTATACCAACGGTAGGTATACCTATCGTGAACCAATTAATCCGTAAATCAATCACCATCTATACTAGGGTGATTTTTTTTTTACTTTTTTTTTTTGGTCCCATCGTGAAATTTTGTTGGAAATACCAAAACAAAAATTCTCTGAAAGTTTGAGCCCTTAATATTAATTTTAAGTCCTCGACCAAGACGTGTAAAGATTTCCCATTGAGAATACACGGAAACTCTGATTTTTTATTTTTAAATTTCTATATCTCAGCGGCATTTCATGGGATCACTTTAACCTAAGATGGTTTTTTCTCAGAATTAAACGCTCTACGAAAGTGCCCATTGCGACCAAGTCGTAACTCATATCGGTGAGGTAGTACGGGCCACTGAACCTGATTTTTCCATAAAATTCAAGGCTTAATATCTCGTTTAATATTGATTTTCGCGATTTGGTCTATAAGACCTTTATTGTAGGAAATCAAATTCTCTACAAGTTTTTTATTTATAATTTTTCCGTAGCTCTTGTTATTTACGAGATAAATGCAAAAAAAAACACGAATTTTATGGAAAAAACAGGTTCAGTGGCCCGTACTACCTCACCGGTGTGAGTTACGACTTTGTCGCAATGGGCACTTTTGTAGAGCGTTTAATTCTGAGAAAAAACCATCGTCGGTAAAAGCGATCCCATTAAATGCCGCTGAGATATAGAAATTTAAAAATAAAAAATCAGAGTTTCCGTGTATTCTCAATGGGAAATCTTTACACGTCTTGATCGAGGACTTAAAATTAATATTAAGGGCTCAAACTTTCAGGGAATTTTATTTTTGGTATTTCCAACAAAATTTCACGATGGGACAAAAAAAAGTAAAAAAAAATCACCCTAATCTATACATTAATAAAAACTATCGTTAAGTTCAATAAAGTCAGTCATAATTATGACTTAAAACAGTCAAAAGTTATCAAAACATTCGCCTAGATATTTAGAATATTAGTAGAAATCCCATGTCATTGTCTCAACTTGTACACTACTGAAATATACAAAACTACGGCGAAAAAAAAGTTTACTGTAATGTTCAAACCCACGTCTTTATAATAAGGAGCATCAGAATTTCAAATACGTAAACAATTACGCTATTAACATCGACTATTTGTCTTATATATATAAAGGTTTATATTTCAAAGAGGCAATTTTTTAAACTTTAAATTAAATTTACTGTGCTTTCTGTCAGTTCAACTAAAAATATTTTTACAGATTATTTTCTAACTTTTAATTACCTTTCCAATGATATATAACTCACCTGTCTAAAATAAAAATTTATGTTTTCATCCCTAGGGAAAAAAATACCTTCCCTTATTATGTTTTTGCAATGATAAGTAGCCTATAGTATGTGGAAAATTGTGTTGTATCTTAATACCAAGTTTCATTAAATTTTGTTGTTTCATTCTTTAGTTAAATCGGGACACACAGCCAGACAGACAGACAAAAGTTTTAAAAATGTTAAATTCGGAATAAGAGCCTCTTGAAACAAATATTTACTCTAAAATTGGGTTCAAAATCGAAATGTACAAACAGACGTAAGAATTTTATTTATTAGTAGATAGATGAACTTATTAGTTATTTTTTTTTAGTAGTATAATATTCTGTTTTCTATCCTATGAACCCTTTTTAAATAATAAAAGAATTTGCTTCGCAAATTCAAAATTTTGCACTTTTAATGCTTGGAATTACAGTTCTTAAGTGTTACTAAGAAAAGACTTAATTTTATTTTTGAAATACTTAATTTTTTAATCCCAAGCTTAAAATTTCAAATCATTTACCTAAATCCATAAAGACTGATCTTCCCTTTACAGTAATTACAACTTGAACCCCTAATTATTCCACCAATTTCAATCATTGAAACTCAAGTATAATTATTGTTGAAAACCGAGAAACGTTCTCCAATTTTAATGATGGATCAATGCATTAATTAACGAAAATATTCATTTAAATAAACTAATTTTACCAGTGGCACAAAGAAGGGGTTAAACATGATACAGCGCTTTGAAAATATTCGTACGAATTCACTTCGTTAGAATTTGTGCTCTCTTTTTTATAAGGTCCCCCAAAAAATGGCAACACGATCTTTTATCCTTGTAAAATTAGAGGAGCGTTGAATAACGACATTCATTATAACGGTAAAAAAGAATCAAATAATAATAAAGAAAGAAAGAAAAAAAACGATACCTGCTTTACAAATGTCTAAATCTATATCAGCTGAAATCTTAGTCGGAAATGTGGAATGAATGAGCTCGTCTATTGTGAATTTGGACCCCTTTTTGTCAATTTCGGCTCCGAACTCCTCTTCTCGGTCGACAACGTTGGCTGGCGAATTTTTTTCCGCCAATTCTATGTCGATTTGATTTCGCGACATATTTGCCCAGCGAATGTTCACATTGTCACTGAAATTATCGGAGAAATTTCCACTGAAATTGCTCGACGAATCACCACTGAAAACCACCGAACACCACACCACAATTACCAATAAACGCACCATTTTCTTTTCGTTTTTTTTTTTTCGGTCGGAAAAAATGTGCAACAATCAACAATTTTCCATTGTCGTCAAAGTTTACAACCAAATTTCCACTAGTCACGTCGTTCGCACTTCTAACGGCTGGGAAATTTATTGTCTTCAAATTTATGATTTCTATTTATAATCCAAGTTCGATGTACCACTTGAACGTTTTTTTTTTTTTTCACATTTTCGTTTTCGATTTATCACACACTGATGTACAAATATATGTGTTATGAAGAAAATATGATGGAAAAGAAATTCAATTTTTGTGATTTGTCAATGGTGTTATTAACAAGAGCATTTAAACGACACAGACATATAAGATTAATGTTGAATATCTCAATTTTTATAAAAAATTATCTTCGTATGAGGCCAGAGGTCAGTTATTATAATAATTACTGTTATTTACATTAATAATTTCGTCGTTTTCCAACAATTTGAACGATGAAATTTGGCTGAAACAAAAAAAAATACCATTAACATTAAAATGCAACAATCATTTAAAAATATGAGTTAATATTTTCAACGATTTAGACAAAAATTTCTGCAAGAAAAATTTCGATTTTTAACGAAAACAAGAAAATATAAAATTCTTAATACGATGATTGTGGTAAAGATTTAAAAGAATTCAAAAAATAAAGAAGTTTCAGTAGATGATGAAACGTTAAGTTAAAATGTTCAACGCTATAGACAATAGTTTCTTCAAGAATAAAATCGATTTTTAACGAAAACAAGAAAATATCAAATTCTTAATTCGATGATGCTGGTAAAGGCTTAAAAGAATTCGAAACATGAACAAGTTTAAGTAGATGATGAAACGTTACAGGTAAGATCAGAAAACCAATTTTCACCCCCCCCCCAACTTCTTTCACGAGTCTCAATAAAAATTACTATAAAAATTATGCCCAAAATATATTTAAAAAAAAAATATATATTATAGAAGTTTAAGTAGATGATGATACGTTTAGCTAAAATTTTCAATGATTTAGACAATAGTTTCGTCAGTAAAAATTTTGATTTTTAATCAAAAAAAGAAAATTTAAAATTCTTAATTCGATGATGCTGGTAAAGGCTTAAATGAATTTGAAACACAAACAAGTTTAAGTAGATGATGAAACGTTACGGGTAAGATCAGAAAACATATATAACATATCTCCCCCCCAACTTCTTTCACGAGCCTCATTAAAAAATACTTTAAAAATTATGGTCAAGTAGAATTTAAACTTAAACTTCTCGTTCTGCTTATTTTCTTTTCAATTAATGAATTTTTTTTTTATTTTTTAGGTATCACGAAATCCACATGTTATTCTTATGGACAACAAATTTTCACCCCCAACTGCTTTCAAGGCCTTCTTTAAATATTATTTTGAAACTTTTAAATCTTTACCTTCGTATTTTATCTTTTATTATAGAACAAATGTCCATTTTTATGATCACGAAATTAATATGTAAGTCTCATCGACAAAAAGTTCTAATAAAAGCCGAAACGTTCAACAAATTTCTAAATTAAATAAACAACGTAAATGCTAAATGAGTTAATATTTTTAACGATTTATTCAAAATTTTGTACAAGAAAAAATTCGATTTTTAACGAAAACAAGAAAATATAAAATTCGTAATTCGATGATACTGGTAAAGTTTTAAAAGAAATCGAAACATAAAGAAGTTTAAGTAGATGATGAAACGTTACAGGTAAGATCAGAAAACCAATTTTCACCCCCCCCCCAACTTCTTTCACGAGTCTCAATAAAAATTACTATAAAAATTATGCCCAAAATATATTTAAAAAAAATATATATATTATAGAAGTTTAAGTAGATGATGATACGTTTAGCTAAAATTTTCAATGATTTAGACAATAGTTTCGTCAGTAAAAATTTTGAGTTTTAATCAAAAAAAGAAAATTTAAAATTCTTAATTCGATGATGCTGGTAAAGGCTTAAATGAATTTGAAACACAAACAAGTTTAAGTAGATGATGAAACGTTACGGGTAAGATCAGAAAACATATATAACATATCTCCCCCCCAACTTCTTTCACGAGCCTCATTAAAAAATACTTTAAAAATTATGGTCAAGTAGAATTTAAACTTAAACTTCTCGTTCTGCTTATTTTCTTTTCAATTAATGAATTTTTTTTTTATTTTTTAGGTATCACGAAATCCACATGTTATTCTTATGGACAACAAATTTTCACCCCCAACTGCTTTCAAGGCCTTCTTTAAATATTATTTTGAAACTTTTAAATCTTTACCTTCGTATTTTATCTTTTATTATAGAACAAATGTCCATTTTTATGATCACGAAATTAATATGTAAGTCTCATCGACAAAAAGTTCTAATAAAAGCCGAAACGTTCAACAAATTTCTAAATTAAATAAACAACGTAAATGCTAAATGAGTTAATATTTTTAACGATTTATTCAAAATTTTGTACAAGAAAAAATTCGATTTTTAACGAAAACAAGAAAATATAAAATTCGTAATTCGATGATACTGGTAAAGTTTTAAAAGAAATCGAAACATAAAGAAGTTTAAGTAGATGATTAAACGTTAAAGGTAAGATCAGAAAACAAATTTTCACTTCCAACTTCTTTCACGAGCCTCATTAAAGGTTACTTTAAAAATTATACCCAAGTAGAAAAAAATATATTTTAGGTATCACGAAATCTATATGTTATTCTTATGGACAGCAAATTTTCACCCCCAACTGCTTGCAAGACCGTATTTAAATATTACTTTGAAACTTTTTAATCTTTACCTTCGTATTTTCTCTTTTATTAAAGAACAAATGTCCATTTTTATGATCACGAAATTAATATGTAAGTCTCATCGACAAAAAGTTTAAATAAAAGCCGAAACGTTCAACAAATTTCTAGATCAAATAAATAACGTAATTTTCTCGAGACCAATCGTAAAAATTATTTATGAAATCAAATGACAATCATTACCAAATATCAGTTAATATTTTCAACGATTTTGATAATAGTATCTTCAATAAAAATTTAGATTTTTAACTAAAACAAGAAAATTTAAAATTCTTAATTCGATGATGCTGGTTAAGTTTTAAAAGAATTCGAAGCACAAACAAATTTAATTAGATGATGAAACGTTAAAGAAAAGATCACAAATTAAATTTTCACCCCCAACTTCTAGATAAGTAGAATTTAAACTTTTACTTCTCGTCCTGTTGAATTTCTTTTCAATTTAAGAAACAATATATATTTTAGGTATCACGAAATCAATATGTAATTTTTATGGCCAACAAATTTTCACCCCCGCCTTCTTTCAAGAGACCTTCTTTAAATATTACTTTGAAAGTTATAGCCTAGAAGAAATTAAACTTTTATCGACAAAAAGTTTAAATAAAAGCCGAAACGTTCAACAAATTTCCAAATCAAACAAATAATGTAAATGCTAATTTTTTCAATCAATCGTAAAAATTATTTATGAAATCAAAAGACGACACCATAATGCATTTGATAGATTCTTTTGTTTCACCGATCGGCTTTTGTTCTGTCATTTCAAACTGCAACAATGAGCTTTTTTCCGAGCCAATTTCTAGAACAGTTACGAAAGTTTCACACTATCTCATTATTCTGCGACAAAGAATGGATTTAACAAAGGATTTAAAAAAAAAACTTTTATAGATTGGTTAAAAATAGAAAGAAGGGTTTGTATGAGGGATTGACATTTCTTGGAACGTTCCAGGGGCGAGGATTAAAGGATTAACCCTATAGGGTTTTTTTTTCGAAAGTGAAATTATAAGGGATTAAGGTGAAGTGAAATTTTTTGAACAATGGGATTGTAAAGTTTTTTTTACTTGTTGGGTTTCATCGAAATTGACTTGGTAACTCCAAAAATATTGAATTATTTAAATGGGCATACCTTTGTTTCGATTGTTGGATCCGATTGTTGTGCGAACGTCGGGAACACTGCAGCACAGGACACACGGGGGAAAAACGATATGCGAGAAACGTTCGACCGCAATAACCTGGTGGAAAATCAGTGCTTGCTCGGTGTTATAAAGAAAACTAAGCGCAGAAAATGATGATGATGATGAAAATTGTGGCGCGTGACAATTACGTTCAATGTTCGATCAACAATCAACAATGCATTGCACTGCAAACTAGCCACAAACCATGCACTATAACAATCGAATTATTACTCGAAAATCATCAATAAACCACAAATTGATTATTAATTTTTCTTTTCGGGTGATTAGAATTTATGCAACGTTTCGTATGGGAATGAAACGAATCGAGAATATTCCGTACACATTGATGTTGAGAAACTGACCCTCGAACAACAACTAACCACCACTACCGAGATTTTGGACCACTTGGGATGAGATCAGATGTGACAAAAACTCACAGACATATGTTTATGAACGACAAAAACATTAATCTATGTCTTTCAAGACATTCACAACAACTTTGCATTGGAAAATTTAAAAGCATATATATATATATTCAACGCTAAAAGTTTTAACATAAATTGTAAAGTTTTCACGGATTTTTTCTTGAACGAAAAGCATCGAATTACCAGTCTACATTGAAATCTTAATAGATACTTTAACTTGAAAATAAATAACATATTTCTGATAGTAATTTTTTGGTTGAAAACAACTCATAAACTTTTCCAAATCACCGACAATTTACACGGAATCCTATTGAAATAATAAATCAAAGATACTATTATTATTAGAAAGAAATTATTTTATTTTGCTACAGAAATAAGTTTAACTTTTGATGACCAAGTAAGGGTCCAAAAACGATTAATACACTTATGGGTATTGTGACGTCATAGTCCATATATTTAAAGCGAGATATAAATATATAATTTGAACCAAATTTTAGAGAAATTATTTGTTTCAATAGGCCTTTATTCCAAATTTAAAAATTAATAAATTTGGTATTAAGATACAACACAATTATCTACTCACAATTGGCTATTTATCATTCCTTAAAAAAAATAAGGGAAAGTATCCCCTACGTAAACACTGAGGGATGAAAAAAAAATTAACTTTAGACAGGTGAGTTATTTATCATTGAAAAGGTATTTGAAAGTTGGAAAATAATTTGTTTCATTGAAATCTCAATAGATACTTCAACTTGAAAATAAATAACATCTTTCTTATAGTAATTTTTCGGTCGAAAACTTTGGTCATAAACTTTTCCAAACTACCAACAATTGATACGGAATCCCATTGATATAATAAACAAAAGATGCTAGTCGAAAGACCAATTTTTATTTGTGAAATTATTATATTTTACTAAAGAAAAAAGTTTAACTTTTGCTGACCAAATGAGGGTCTAAAAAAGGGGTGAATGTACTTATGGGTATTGTGACGTCATAGTCCATATATTTAAAGCGAGATATAAAGATATAATTTGAACCCAATTTTAGGGTAGTTATTTGTTTCAAGAGGTCTTCATTCCAAATTTAAAATTTATAAAATTTAATCAAATTTGGTATTAAGATACAACACAATTACTTACTCATAATTGGCTATTTATCATTCCTTAAAAATAATATGGGATACTATACCCTACGTAAAAACTGAGGAATGAAAAAAAATTATCTTTAGGCAGGTGTGTTATATATCGTTGGAAAGGTATTTAAAAGTTGGAAAATAATTTGTTTCATTGAAATCTCAATAGATACTTCAACTTGAAAATAAATAACATCTTTCTTATAGTTATTTTTTGGTCGAAAACTTTGGTCATAAACTTTTCCAAACTACCTACAATTGATACGGAATCCCATTGAAATAATAAACCAAAGATGCTAGTCGAAAGACCAATTTTTATTTAGGAAACTATTATAATTTTCTTACGAAAAAAGTTTTTTTTTGATGAGCAAATAAAGGTTTAAAATCAATTATATATTATATATAAAGATATATAATATATAATAAAGATATAATATATAATTATATATATATTATATATAAAGATATAATTGGAACCCAATTTTAGGGTAATTATTTTTTTCAAGAGGCCTTCATTCCAAATTTAAAATTTAATAAAATTTGGTATTAAGATACAACAAAATTACCTACTCACAACTGGCTATTTATCTTTACTTAAAAATAATAAGGGAAGTTATGTCCTACGTAAACACTGAGGGATGAAAAAATAATTTACTTTAGACAGGCGAGTTATTTATCATTGGAAAGAAATTATTTTATTTTGCTAAAAAAAATTTTTTTAACTTTTGTTGACCAAATGTGGGTCTAAAAACGGTGAATGCACCTATGGGTATTGTGACGTCATAGTTCATATATTTAAACCGAGATATAAAGATATAATTTGAACCAAATTTTAGGAAAATTATTTGTTTCCAGAGGCCTTTATTCCAAATTAAAAATTTATAAAATTTTGTACTAAGGTACAACATAATTACCTACTCACAATAGGCTACATATCATTCCTCAAAAATAATAAGGGAAAGTATCCCCTACGTAAACACTGAGGGATGAAAAAAAATTAACTTTAGACAGGTGAGTTATTTATCATTGAAAAGGTATTTGAAAGTTGGAAAATAATTTGTTTCATTGAAATCTCAATAGATACTTCAACTTGAAAATAAATAACATAAATAAATAAAGAAAAATCTTTCTTATAGTAACTTTTTGGTCGAAAATTTTGGTCATAAACTGTTCCAACAAACTACCAACTATAAACTATTAACAATTGATACGAAATCCCATTGAAATGATAAACCAAAGATGCTAGTCGAAAGACCCATTTTTTATTTATGAAATTGTTATATTTTTCTTACGAAAAAAGTTTTATTTTGATGAGCAAATGAAGATCTAAGAACAATGAATGCACTTATGGGTATTGTGACGTCATAGTCCATATATTTAAACCGAGATATAAAGATATAATTTGAACCCAATTTTAGGGTAGTTATTTGTTTCAAGAGGCCTTTATTCCAAATTTAAAATTTATAAAATTTTGTACTAAGATACAACATAATTACCTACTCACAATTGGCTATTTATCACTCCTTAAAAATAATAAGGGAATGTATCCCCTACGTAAACACTGAGGGATGAAAAAGAAATTACTTTAAACAGGCGAGTTATTTATCATTGGAAAGAAATTATTATATTTTGCTAAAAAAATTTTTTTTACCTTTGATGAGCAAATGAGGGTCCAAAAACGATGAATGCACCTATGGGTATTGTGACGTCATAGTCCATATTTTTAAACCGAGATATAAAGATATAAGATAAGTTGAACCCAATTTTAGAGTAGTTATTTGTTTCAAGATGCCTTTATTCCAAATTTAAAATTTAAAAACTTAATGCAATTTGGTATTAAGATACAACACAATTACCTGCTCACAATTGGCTATTTATTATTCCTTAAAAATAATAAGGGAAGGTATACCCAACGTACAAACTTAGGGATGAAAAAATAATTTACTTTAGACAGGCGAGTTATTTATCATTGGAAAGAAATTATTATATTTTGCTAAAAAAAATTGTTTAACTTTTGATGACCAAATGAGAGTCTAAAAACGATGAATGCACCTATGGGTACTGTGACGTCATAGTCCATATATTTAAACCGAGATATAAAGATATAATTTGAACCCAATTTTAGGGTAATTATTTTTTTCAAGAGGCCTTTATTCCAAATTTAAAATTTATAAAGTTTAATCAAATTTGATATTAAGATACAACACAATTATCCACTCACAATAGGCTACATATCATTCCTCAAAAATAATAAAGGAAAGTTTCCCTTACGTAAACACTGAGGAATGAAAAAAAAAAATACTTTAGACAGGCGACTTATGTATCACTGAAAAGGTATTTAAAAATTGGAAAATTATTTGTACTAATATTTTTAGTTGAACTAATAACTAACCTAGTAAATTCAATTTAAAGTACCAAAAACCATTTCTTTAAAATATAAACGGGACTTCTTAAAAATTTAAACTCTGATAGATATATCTGAAAAGATTAAGTTTATAAGTGAACATTAAGTTCTTTGGCTTTCACAATATGTGAAAGCCAAACATACATTTGTGACCTAGTACCCTCTGAAATTAGGCGAACAAAAAGGAAATTTTGTAGACTAAAGTTAGTGGCTCCTATCGACAGAGAAAGAATGGCAATTTAAAGGAGGAGGGGGAGTTTAGAATGTTAAATATTTGGTCATTATTAAGTCATAATGATAAAAGAAATTTAAAATGCTCTTCCAGAGCGAAAGGCATACGCCAAATTCTATATGGTAAACTCGAGACTATCCAATATGGTTTAATTATATAGTTGAAATTCAGATATTTTAATAATTAGTGTATAGTTACAAAATGGTTATACTTGATTATGCAGAAGTTGGGTTTCGTGCAATTGTACAAATTTAAATTTTGCGGTAGTATTGTACAGGAGGGTAATAGTTTTGGGAAAAAGGTTCATTCGGGAATCGAGACTGTGGAATGGAATTCCTACTAATATTCAAAAATCTACACCCTTAATTTCGGATATTTTAACGGAAGTATTTTGGAAACTTTTTACTGTTTTAAGTCATAATTGTGACCGACTTTATTGAACTTGATGATATTTTTTATTTATGTATAGATACTGATTGATTTATGGATTATTTGGTTCACGATTGGTATACCTATCGTAGGTATACGCAATTGAACATACTCTTTTTAGATATTTATAAATATTTTTTGAAAATTAATTGATCATTATATACAACTATTTTATTCTAAGTTACAGTTTATTAAATGTGTCTTTTTAAAGTTGACAAATTAGTGTTTTCAGGTATGATTATGTTTTTCGTAAAAGAAATAAGAAAAATAAAAATGTTCATATTCCACTACAAATAGCAAATCTAAAAAGAAAATATAATTAACACCTACGTTACGTAGATGAAGTCGTGGACATCAGCTAGTAATAATATAAAGATAAAGTTGAATCTGAAGACTGATTTTTGAATCATTCTGTTACAAATAAAAACATTTTTTTTCAAACAGTGAATATTTTTTTTTTCCATGTTATTCTTTGAAATTTTTTTAAAAATCTTTCGCAGGCAATTTGGTGGAAATGATTATTTTAAAGCTCTCCATTTCTTCCAAGAGCAAACATTGCCGCCAGCACTTTGGCAGCCAGCTACCTATAACACCAATTTCAGCCTGGAATGGTTTTATTATTTTATAAAATAACACACTGATTTGCATATATTGCCGAAAGGGACGTTTGCGCAAACATGCCAATATCGGAAGAGCGGAATTTATTGAATATACTTATATACCCTACGTCTGAAATGTTGGTTTAATTATTTTCGAAACATATTTTTTGCGAGACAAAGTCTTTTTTTTTTGCATTTGTAATCAAAAAGCTTTCGTCTTCAATATATGGAATTGGGAATTACACTGACAAATACTCGAGATTGGGATAAAATACGCCTAATGTGGCACAATTTTAGAGAGCTGATTCAACATTTTTTCCCATCCATCGTTCAATCTTAATCAAGATTGGAAAATCTTTTGCAATTTACCGAAATTTAATTTCAGTGCTTTTTGTACAAGGTTTTTATGAATAAGGGATTTATATTACGTAAAAAAATATTCTTTAATTTTGATAAATTTTTCGTTTAATTGTTAACAATTTCAGTTGAAAATACTATCAAATTTTCATTCTCGATTTAAACCCTTCGTACAATCAAAGTTTCACATAATAAAGTTTTAATGTTACTAAATAGTTACTCTAATTTAATCTTCTTTATCGGTAAGCAGCTTAGATTGTTTGCTAAAGTATTTATTTATTTTTTTTGAAAAAAAGTAAACGGAAAACTTTTGCAAACTTATTTGTTCGTAAACAATCTTAATTATCTAAAGGTACTCTAGATCGACTAGTTAACAAAATTTTAATCTACACCATTACTTGTAAAATAAATCATAAGTTTTTTGAAGAAATTATGTTCGAAAATAGTACAAGTTTGGGTTCAAAAACATTGCATTTATTATATTTTATCGAAACACATTATTATATTATACTAAAGAAACATTTATCGGTCAATATTTATAATTTTAAAACGATAACGTAGGCTAACACTAAGTAAATAACGTATAAATTATAATTTATTATAATAATTATTCGTAAGAAATTTTAAATAAGAAATGGAAAAAAAATTAGTTGTTTTTTTGATAAATAATTGCCAATTTTAATGCTTAGTTCCAATTCTGCAGAAAGGATTATACAAATTCATTTTGTTAATTCATAATTTCATGTGCCACGCAAATGAAGATGCAGAAATTAGATAATATATCCATGAACTAAAATATCTAAGTATTAATTACTGCTAACTATTTACAATTAATCATTGCGATTTTCCGCTGAATTTTTTCAGTCAAAAAGAGCATTATTTTCTTTTGACAAAAACTGTAATTTTGTCTTCAAAGCTTTGCATTTTCATTGAAATATTCGAACTTAATAATAAACAAAATTTTGACTAATGCCAAAGCTTGTCTTCCCTCCCTGCCTTATACACTTCTTTCAAAGGTTCAAAACTATTTTTACTCATAATCTTAAATTTTTAAGCTTAAAGCTCTTAAAACTCAGGAAGTAACTTTGTGGAAATTCTTAATAAAAACAATAGTTTTAACCGATTTAACTATTTATTCAGTGGCACTTCATTGCATTTGGGTTGCCTACCGTTGAACTGAAAATGAAACTTAGGAAAATAAGAACCTTAAAATCTAGGTTTAAGTTTCTAGAAAAAATTACAATTATATTTACATTCTTGGAAATCTACTACTAGTGGAGATAAATAAGAGATAAAATTTTAAATCGAAAGAGCTTTTGGAGCTTTATTTTTATTTATTTATTTATTTTACTTCCAGTAGGCTTTCTACAGAGATGCAAAGCATCTGTACATAGAACTGGAATATTACAATTGTAATGTACAATTGCATATATTTAAATCAGTTTAACAAAATTAAAGGTAACAAAGTTCAATGATACAAAGTTAAAACACAATTACCAATAGAATAAATAAATACAATTTTAATTTAAAATTAAATAATGTCAGTGTTTAGCCACTAAAGGTACCCATTGTGCTTAATAATATTTTCCTCAGTTTCTTTCGCCTAAAACTAAGTGTTTTAAGATGGTTGGGCAATTTATTAAATTTTTTTATCGCAATAAGATATGAATTTTTAGTGCTGATAGTTTTCTTAGTTTTAGGCAGCGTTAACAAATAAAATTTAGTTTGTTTATTCTTATTATTATATTGGGCTTTACACTCACTATAGTAGTATGTTAAAGTATTAATGATAAATAATTCCCTGATACCAAGGGGTAGATCAACAATACTACGTGAAATGAAATAATTAATAAAGCGTTTTTGGATAGTAGTCAATGGCCTGAGCCTATTTTCATAAGCCCCACCCCATGCAATTATGCCATAATTGATTATATTTTCAAATAACCCATGGTAAATAGTTTTTAATACTGAGAGGCTTAAGCATTTGCTCAGTTTAAAGAATATGAATGAAAAGTACCTTAATTTTTTTGTCAATTCATAGACATGTAAGTTCCATTTCATGTGCGCATCGAAAATTAGGCCCAGATACTTACAATTAAGTACTCTTTTAAGTTCAAAATTATTTATTTTAAGGTGGAAATTATCAGGAATGCTATCAATGTAACTACCAAACGTAAAATACGTAGACTTATCTATGTTGAGAGACAACTGATTTTCTCTTAACCAATTGTCAATTTTGATCAACCATCGAGTTAAAATAAGATTGACTTCAGCCCAAGTACTGCCCGAGCAGCGTATATTTGTGTCATCCGCATATGAAACTAGAGCCCCTTCAGGTAGACAATTAAAAATATCATCGATATACAAAATGAAGAGCAGTGGGCCCATAATTGTTCCTTGAGGAACTCCTACTTTAACAGTATTAGTCTTACTAATATTATTATTGATAATAACACGTTGTTCTCTATTAGTTAAATAGTTTTCGAGTAGTTTATGAGGGATACCACTAATACCACGTGTCCAAAGTTTATCCAACAAGATTTTGTGATTTACGGTGTCGAAAGCCTTTGCTAGGTCTAGAAAAACTAAAACCGTATATATATTTCGAAGTGGTTGCAAGAGCTTCGTTAGTGCCTCTGATTTTAACGAAACCAAATTGAAGATCAGAAATTCATTTATTTTTATCACAAAAATCATACAGTCTACTGTAGATAATCTTCTCAAAAATTTTAGCTAAGTTAGAAATGAGCGAGATAGGTCTGTAGTTTGTAGGTAAATGTTTATCTCCAGATTTATGTATAGGTATTATATCGGTTTTTTTCAAAGATGTAGGCCAAATAGCATTGTTAATGCATTTGTTAAAAATATACTCCAAGGGAGCACTAATATCCGTAGCAAAAGACTTTTATGCTAATGCCATTTACGCCACCTGATTTAATTTTCATTTCAGTTATTAATTTTTCAATTTCAACGCAATCTGTGGGCGTAAGAAAAATGTTATTTGGGTTTTACTTAAAATTTTTTGCTATGTTTACGGGTTCGTATGCTATTTTCTTAGCTAGATCAGCGCCAATATTGCTAAAAAATGTGACAAATTCATAAGCAATAGCATTGTTATCGGAGATAATCTCTTCATTACGTATAATATAATCAAGATCAGACGAGATATTAAGTTTTTTACCCAATTTACAAATTGCCATAGTTTTTTATAATCTTTACCTATTTCATTAGTAAACTTACTTTTATAACTGTTTTTAGCTAGCGAAATCAACTTATTTAGTATTTTACAATAAGACTTATATAATATGAAAAACTTTATAATTTAAGTAATTTTTCAACTGAAATGTTTTCAATAGATTATTATTTCAAAGGATTAAAAGAACCAAAATTTATTGTAAAATATTTTTGAGGCAATATGAACTAAATAATTATGTTTTTATTAAACAGCTACAGGTTGGCTTGAAAATAAAAATTAAAACATTTTACTTATAAGCAATTTATCATTAAATTTACTATGTCTAACATCTTAAAATTTTGTCAATGAATTTATATTATTACTGCTCGAAAGTACTACGAATTTTACGTTATATTTATTACGGCATACTTAAACACAAATTTTTCCATTTGAATATTGCAATATTTCGTAAGAGTCAATATTTACAACTTAAAAACGTCTTAAATATACCATTTAAATTCCATCATCCCCAATTATTCATGACACCATCTTCAATATTATAAGATACATTAAAATTTTCTTTCATTTTCTATTCTTTATAAATGGCAACAATTCTTAATCCATTGCCTCTTTTTACCACAAAGGTTCCCTCTAGATATTGTACCTTCATAAGAAACTGGATCTAATGATGCTTTCATTGACGGAATATAAGCGGTTTTATTTTTCCTGCTCCTTAATTCTCTGTCAGTGGAAGATACTGACTTTTGAAAGTTTCTTGAACCTTTTAGCCGTCTCCTGCTTTTCCTTTTAAATAACAATTCCTCATTTGAACAGGAAGTCTCAACAAAGGATTCATGTCAATCTTTCTCTGGTTCCATATATGTTTCCTCAAGATCTGTAAGTGGTTTTTTGCAACAATAAATTGCTAGTGATGTCATTGTTTAAACTTTATTAACATACCTGAAATCCTGTCCAGAATTTATAGTCAATCGATCGTATCCAAGAAAAACTTATTTTTTACCCCTGAGATCCATTTTTTGTCACATCGTACCCAAAATAGGTACAAAAGCTTTTGCCCAAAGACTTAAAGGTGTAAATTATTAAGCTCCTTTCCATGCCACTCAAAAAATTGATCTCGAATTCATAATTCCTCGTTTTGGAATACTTTTACAAATATTTGCTGTTTTTCCAATGGCTTTAGTCCAAAGTAATTGACGATCCATTTTTGATAAATATGTGTTGAATAACATTGATCAATCAGTGGTACAAAGCGTCTGATTTTCTTTTCCTGCCATTCCATTGCATTGTTTTACATTCCTTGAAGATTATTCATGATTTATATTCATCGACTTTAGAACCTCATTTATGAATTCAGTACTCATAGAAATCACTCTTTTCCTTGTTCATTTTTCTGCATTCTTGAAGAACTGTTTCAAACTATTCGATATTTCATCTTCCGTCTACTTGAAAAACATTCTGCGATAACCAGAGGATTTATCTTTTCTCGTCAAAAAATATTTTCATTTATTTCAGGACATTATCTCAACATCCGAATAAAAACGTTTACCAGGCAAATAATCTCATTTTCCTCAAGTTTCCAAGAATGCAAATTAATGGTTTGTTTTCCAAAATGATATGCATGATTGTTATTTCTTTCTGAGAAAATTACTTCCAGCCGGTACGCAAGATGGTTCTTCGGCATTGCTTGAATCCCTCTGTTACTTATACGACCATGTTGTTGATGTTTTGGCTCGAATAAATGGTACATATTGATTTCCAATCCTAGTTATTTCTTTCTGAGAAAAATACTTCTAGCTCTTTTACAAGATGGTTCTTCGGGCTTGAAATCTTGAACAAGATTGCTTGAATTCCTCTGTTATTTATATGACCTAATCGTTGATCCCATAATTTAGTGGATTAAGCTACCTTTACAAATATCGATGATGGTTTGACCCGAATAAAAGGAACTTATTAATTTCCAATTCTTTTTCCATCAAAAACCGTTCATCGTCCATCGATAAGAGGCATCATTTCATTTCCTTGATAAAATTCTAATCCTTTAACATTTCCATGAAAATGGTTGAAAATTGCGATTCACTGCTCATACCCTCTGAAAAATATTCATTTTTCCCAAGTACGGAGCTCCCATTGCTTTCCATTACTTGAATTTTCATCCTCAATATTGCCAACATGAGTTTGTCCATAAAGTTCTATCTTTGGCATTATTTAACATTATCGATGATCTAATCTTATGCAATAGAATTTAAAATTTCAGATTTCTTGTCCAATGAATGTTTGCCTTCGAATCTGTAATACTTTGATCATCATTTCCTGCTTTGTAATCCAATGATACCAACATACCGTTCTAATTCTTCTGATTCGCTTATCTAAATTTTTCAATCTTCGCCTTAAAATCTCGTATCATAGATCCCTTTTCGACCATTCGCCTTGAAACTTCTTGCCAAATATTTTTTTTGTCTATTCTTTGATTTTATTCGACCTTTGAAGACTTCGTGCAGCACATCCTTTGTACTTTCATACCGCATTTGATCGATTTTCCAAGAAAAATTCCTATGGCACATCCATTGATAAAAGTCGCCAACTGGTAACAAAAATATCAAACTTTTTTGGTAAACTTCCATTAATTTTTGCCATTAAAACTTTTTCAAAAATCCTTTGGTTCTATCGCTTTAATTTTGCGAGCAAATACTTTGAGTCCTGCAACAAAAGTACCAACTGGTTTCAACGACTATGTTAAGTACTCACGCAAAAGTTTCAGCAAAAGATTTATCGTTTTTGGTTCATAAATCGTTGGCATCTATCGTTGATCGAATAATCGAGTGATATTTTCAATCTTTGGATCTTCAGACTTTAATTTCCTTTTTATTTGTACTTATTCCTTTGTCGTGTCCAACTGCTTCTGGTTTGTTTGTGGGGCCCCCCGTGATTTCCCATATTCGATGACTTTTCAAAACGTCTTTTATCTGAATTTTCCAGTGACTATACATTTCTTTCTACGGTTTTGGCACATGAATATCTTAAATAACACTTTCATCTTCCACTATGGTTTATTCAACCTTTACTTACGATCTAAAATCACTTAGTAAAACGTAAAACTCTAATTTTTTTCCAGTTTTTACGAGAGATTTATAGTAACTTCGATCGATTTTCCAAGAAAGATTCCTATGGCACATCCATTGAAAAAAGTCGCCAACTGGTAACAAAAATATCAAACTTTTTTGGTAAACTTCCATCAATTTTTACCATTAAAACTTTTTTCAAAAATCCTGTGGCTCTATTGCTTTAATTTTATGAGCAAATGTCCTGTAACAAAAATACCAACTGGGCTCTACTGGTTTCTACGACTATGTAAAGTACTCACGCAAAAGATTTATCGTTTTTGGTTCACAAATCGTTGTCATCTAACGTTGATCGAATAATCGAGTGATATTTTCAATCTTTGGATCTTCAGACTTCAATTTCCTTTTTATTTGTACTAATTCCATTGCCAATTTCAACTTCTACCGGCTTGTTTGTGGGGCCCCCAATGATTTGCCATATTCGATGATTTTTCAGGGCGTCTTTTATCTGAATTTTCCAGTGACTATATATTTCTTTCAACGGTTTTAGCACATGAATATCTTAAATAATACTTTCATCTTCCACCATGGTTTATTCAGCCTTTACTTACGAGCCAAAATCACTTAGTAAAACATGTAACTCCAAATCATTTTTCCCAGTATTTACGATTGAAAATTAACTTATTATAAATCTCATACATTCTTCGATAATAATAGTTTGGATTTAAAAACGTTACATTTATTAAATTTTATTTAAACATACATTGTTACATTCGATTATTGGAACATTTCATAACGGCCAATATTTAAAATTACAACAGTTATTGTCTCGGAAATTTTGTGAATATTGCTATTTGAATTGCAATAAATTTCTTGAAACTATGTACTTTTCATGGGTTTTTTCTTTGTAATTAATTAATGTTTTAATCAAACTTTTAACTTATAACATTTTGGTGGTATCTGTGCAACTAATAGCCTGATGGAAAATTAATCTTTGTTCTTGAAAATAATAAGACAGGAATTGGTAGATTTGAATATTAAATGAACCGAATGAAGTGCAACAAAAATAACTATGATTGACTAATAGAAAATTCATGAATGCAACGATGCGGGGAAAATTCTTCGACAAATCATTAAATAAATTTAAAATTTGATCGACTTAAAAAGAAAAAAAACGGTGATAAAATGATTTAATCTGGTATATCTTTTGAATGTTTTAGCTTCAGTAGACTAATTGGACTAATCCATACTAATAATTTGGAACTCAAAATCTACCAGATAAGTTAGTGGTATTCTACGTTTGAAGTCTTCTTTTGGTCCAGTAGAATATTCGGATGATATCCGTTTCTCCAGGTACCTTTTTATCTCCTACTTTACCGTTGAAGTTTCCGAATGTTTTTCTATTTTGGTGTTTATATTGCAGGGGGCATTGATTTGGAGCAGCGTTTTTGATTGGAGCTTCTGAAATATTTCTCTATGTTGGAATTGTAAGCAGTTTCCTAAAGCTGGGTTTCATAAGAACGTACTTAGATTTAGTAAATCAGGAATTAATTTTTGTTGGAAAAAATGGATATATCATGGATAAGTACTCCAGTTTCAGTTTTATGTGGTGAACCTACGTAGGACCTTTATCACGGAGCATACCAAGCAGTGGCGTAGCTAGGTAACCAAGGGCCCTGGGGCAAATTAAAAAATGAGGCCCCACTGCTATGTAAACTCATTAGGTTTTATCAAATAAAAATATGAAATATACAAATACTTTAAAAATGCTAAGCTACTTAAGCTCTTTTTTGTGCACTGCAGGGCAGATAATAAAAATATTTAACAGTAACAACATAAATTACAATTAATACTTGGTGTAGGTTTGGTTAATAAAACGAAATAGAAAAGATTCAAGGGTTTATTATCTAAAGGTCGGACCTACCAACTGACTAAATAACAATTATATTTAATTTTTTTTCCTAGCTTTAGTTTTCGCAAAAGTATCAATAACTTCGTTTAAATCCAGGCTTGATGCGGTTTTATTTTCAATTGCTATTAGCGATGAATATCGAAGTCGAGTTTGGTCCATATTATTTCTTAAATAATTTTTTATTATTTTTAATTTGCTAAATGATTTTTTAGCTGCTGCAGAAGTGACAGGAATTGTAAAGAATAATAATATTGCTGTAAATACTTCTGTTAGGTCGCATTCTAGCAGTCCATATTTGCTCATTATTTCCTTACATAATTGGTGAACTTCCAACTGAATTTCCAAAAGTTCAGTTCGATCGAGATTTCTGGTAAGGATTCGAGGGCCCCCTGAGCTTGAGGGCCCCGGGGCACTGCCCCGCCTAGCCCCTAGGTAGCTACGCCACTGATACCAAGATATATAACCATAAGTTCCTCTTCGCAAGACAAAAGTAACGTGCAATGATTTCTTTGGGTAAATTTTTATTTCGTACTTTTCAATCAATTTCTTGATTTTGTTTAGATACTTTTGGAGTTTTATTGATGCATTTTCCGATGTTCCTACCGTTGCTATAATTACTAAATCATCTGCAAATGTGGCTACTAAGACGTCATCCGTCTCTGGTACGTCGACTTTCGGAAGCAGGTATAAGAATGAACCCAATACACTACCTTGAAAAACTCCTGCTTTTTCTGGTTTTGCTATAGTTCCTTTATTCTGGATTTTGATCTGGAAGAATCAATCGTCCAAATACGATGATAAAATTTCTATAAAATAATCTCGAATTACTTTTTTTTTAGTTTCCACGAGAAGTTCTGGTGCCAAACTTCTACAAACGCTTGTGATCTATTCTGAAATCTCATTAAGCAATATTTTTTATTTTCTTGAACATCTCGGATTTCTTTTACAATTCAATGCAGCAATGAAGGATGACCAAAAAAAAAGTGTAATGAAAAGAGAAAATTTTTAATGTAAAATAAGTTATGTGGTTTCAATTTAGACATTTCACAATTATGGAGCTTACAAAATAGAATCTAAAACATCCTTAGTTGTTTTCAACAAATAATTGCAGTATTTTATTCGGTTTAAAGTGATTAAACGATAAAATTCCGGAGTACAGAAATTTGTGTATTGGTCAGTGGCGTAGCTACCTAGGGGCTAGGCGGGGCAGTGCCCCGGGGTCCTCGAGCTCAGGAGGTCCTCGAATCCTTACCAGAAATCTCGATCGAACTGAACTTTTGGAAATTCAGTTGGAATTTCACCAATTATATAAGGAAATAATGAGCAAATATGGAGTGCTAGAATGCGACCTAACGGAAATATTTACAGCAATGTTATTATTCTTTACAATTCCTGTCACTTCTGCAGCAGCAGACCTTTATATAATAAACCCTTGAATCTTCTATTTTGTTTTATTAGCCAAACCTACACCAAGTATTAATTATAATTTATGTTGTTACTGTTTAAAATTTTTATTACCTGCCCTGCAGTGCACAAAAAAGAGCTTAAGTAGCTTAGCATTTTTAAAGTATTTGTATATTTCATATTTTTATTTGATAAAACCTAATCAGTTTACGTAGCAGTAGGATCCCATTTTTTAATTTGCCCCAGGGCTCTTGGTTACCTAGCTACGCCACTGGTATTGGTCAATTCTTTTAAAGACTTAAACTAATGTATTTGTCATTAAAATTTCACTAAAATGCATCTTTTGTAAACCTCTATGAAACCACAAATCAAAATTAAGAAAATGATACCATTTAAAGGAAATAGCAATGTTTTTTTAGAGATTTATAAATCTGGTTTCCAAAGGAATTTATAGAAAAATATTCGTGATTTTTTGACCGACATTTAGACGTGCCATCCAGGCAAAGTTGGGGATATTTATCCGTTATAAACTCAGGTATGTTAAGCACATCTTGGCCTAAAGAAATTTTTACGCGACACTTTTCCATCATCGATCAAATTATTCCCGTTGGAGCAATTCCCGTTTAAATGCGTTGAAAACATGAGAATGTTGGTGTATTATTTGCGCTCGCTTTTCATTAGCACAACAAACGTAAATTTTCGGAAAAGTTGAGATAATAAAACGGGAAAATATTGCTGAAACAAACGATGAATAAAAATGAGAATGAAACATAGCGCAAGTGTAATTTGGAGAAATACGCATCGCGCTTTAGGGGTACAATTCATTTAAATTTGTTGCCATTTCCCAAAAATTTATACTAATTATTTTCTCAAGAAATTACCAAACGTTTTATCAACGCACAATTTCCACAAGTAAACGATTCCTGCGTACATTCCCCAATTTTATCATCATCTGTTTTCTGTGTGCGATGTTTGTACAACAAATTGATTAAAAATTATAAAAAATGATTTGAATGTAAAATATTCCTTGGTAATTTACACCAATGCCTCTTTGCGGGAATTTCAAATGAAGTGTAATTAAAACGAATTGAATAATTGCGTACTATCAATTTATTTATCATTATTTTAATTAGTATGAAGGAATTTAAACGTTGCATATAAAACGGCTAACAAGATAATTAATGAAATGTCCAAATAAAACATTGTTGCAAACGATTCGTTGTAAAATTGTTTTTTATTTATTTTCTTTTCTTGGTCCAATTGTAAAACAAACATTGCATCGTCATTTCATTGAGCGAATGTGACCACTTTGTTTTCCTAAAATTAAATTTAAATCAATTTAAAACATACAATAATTCAACGGCTAAAATTGTAGACTTTAAAATCACAAATTCTAGAATTTAATTTTTGAATTCCCCATTTGTTCTATTAAATAATATAAATGCATAAATCTTTATCAACCAACAATGAAATTATTTTTTTTATTCTTTCCCTAAATCGATAAGCCAACAATTATTGGCTCAATTGTACTTTAGCACCCCCACAATCTGGCCACGTTGCATTTTTGACTTTGTTTTTAATTTACTTCGCGATATTTTTGTTAATTCATTTCTAATATGGTATAATTCTCTCTTTTGTGGCAAAATTTTCATTATGGGTCGATTTAATCGCGAATTAAATTAAAAACAAAGTCGAAAATGCAACGTTACCAGATTGTGGGTGTGCTAAAGTACACATGGGCCCAATTATCCATTACAAAACGATGGAAAATCGTTTGGAAAGAATCAACTTAGTTGTCAAAAAATAATTCTGGAATGCTAATATAATTACAAAAATAAATAAAACAATGGATAGAGAATAAGTATGAAATTTAAAAAATAGGGCATGAAGTGGTTTATCCAAACAAAAATACAGGAAAAGTTTGGTAATAGTGTGAAAATAATAAATATTAGACTGATTCAAAAAAAATGATGATTTTTTTTTTCTTAATTATATCGAAAATATTGTTGGAAATGACAAAAAAAAAATCCTGCGAAAGTTTAAGCTCTTAATATTAATATTAAGAGGTGCCGCATCGCAAATTTCGACTTTCCATTTAAATAACATGGGAACAATATTCTCTTGCACTGTGGAATTTTATATCTCACGTTGGTGACAAAATTTCGGAATGACCAAGATATATTCTTGTAGAAAATTGAACGATCTACAAAAAAGGTCTCTAACCAAGTTTTTGATATATTTATTCCTTCAAAAGTTATTCGAGGTCAAAGTTGAACTAAAGAGAAATTTTAATATTTTTTCAATTTTTTGACGCAACCATCAATTTTATGAAGAAATTTTATCGGACATTTTTTGTAAAGCATTTTTTTTTCTATTACTTATCACTATAAAAGTTTTTGATATTTTTCACAGGTTCTAATGTAATTTAATTAAATTAAAAAAAAATGTGTTAAAAATATAATGCAGGGAATTTATAATTTAACGCAAATAACTTAGGACCTGTGAAAAATATCAAAAACTTTTATAGTGATAAGTAATAGAAAAAAAGTGCTCTACAAAAAATTTCTTATAAAATTTTCTCATAAAATTGATGGTTGAATCAAAAAATTGAAAAAATATTAAAATTTCTTTTTAGTTCAACTTTGACTTCGAATAACTTTTGAAAGAATAAACATATCAAAATTTTTAAATTTTTTGACGCAACCATCAATTTATGAGAAAATTTTGTAGAACATTTTTTGTAGAGCATTTTTTTTTTTATAACTTATCTCTATAAAATTTTTTTAAATTTTTCACAGGCCCTAAGTTATTTGCATTAAACTGAAAATTCCCTGAATTATTATATTTTTAACATAAAAATTATATTTTTAATTTTAATTTAATAACTTAGGACCTATGAAAAATATTAAAAACTTTTATGGAGATAAGTTATAGAAAAAACAGTGCTCTACAAAAAATGACTTATAAATTTTTTTCATAAAATTGATGGTTGCGTCAAAAAATTGAAAAAATATTAAAATTTCTCTTTAGTTCAACTTTGACCTTGAATAACTTTTGAAGGAATAAATATATCAAAAACTTGTACGAGACCTTTTTTGTAGATCATTTAATTTTCTACAAGAATATACCTTGGTCATTCCGAAATATTGTCTTTGACGTGAGCTATAAAATTCCAAAATGCAAGAGAATATTGTTCCCATGTTATTTAAATGGAAAATCGAAATTTGCGATTTGGCACTTCTTAATATTAATATTAAAAGCTTAAACTTTCACCGGATATTTTTTTGTCATTCCCCACAATAGTTTCGATTTAATTAAGAAAAAAATAGTTCATCATTTTTTTTGAATCAGTCTAGTAAATATATAAAAAATGATTATATAAGTTGTATATAAAGTGTGAACACCACAATGTCATACTTGTATGCACTGATGGTTGCCTATACGTATAACTGACATACGACCACGTGTTTCAAGGTAACTTTTATAAAACTGATATGGATTTTAAGAAAATGAAATGCATTTTGGGGATTTTATGGCAATAAACGCTATTAATTTATAATCTGCAACCTATTTATGATATATTTAAATGGATAACCAAAAAGGGGTGCCTCTAGCCGTTAAAAATGTAGGAGCACTTGTTCTGACCTCCATGGAAATAAAAACCTATTTTTTTCTGATGAAACTCAATTATTTTTTCAAAAAAATTGGACTCGTAAATTTTTAAACTTATAATTGTCAGAATTTAATTTCTTTGTTGGCATAAAAGCTACTGATTTAAGTCGAATTTTAGCCGTTCATTTTTAGACAAATGTACCAAAGAATCACTAAGAACGACATTAATTTTGATGATTTGACCATCGGAAAGCTCCGTCTTAATCATTTTGTCGATATTGATTCGAAAAATCCGTCCATTGTCGTCTCGAAACGGAAAAGTGATGTGCACAGTTTTTTCCAAAACTGATTTCGGTTTAACTTTTCGGAAATGCTTCCGTTGGAATACTCTAAAATTGAATGCCGCCTTTGGCTGAGACTTTTTCGGATTTTTCATCACATTTCTCTCGGCTTTGATTTGTTGTAATTTACGTTTCAGCCACGTGGAAAAGTGCATTTCGTTCTCGAGAGCTTTGCGGTCGTTTTCGCGTTGCAGTTGCATTTGACGCAACTGTTGCAGTTTGATTAGTTTTTCGGATTGTTGGATTTTTCGTTCGAGTTGGTGTTTGGTGAGGCCGTATTCGGAATGGTAGCCGTTGTATCTGGGAAGGGTTATGAGGCTGAAGTAGGGCGATTTTTTCGATTCTTTTTCTAGCGATTGACAGCATTGACGATGCAGTTTCAGTATCGGCAGATGCGGTTGATCATGGAAAAAACAAGGATTATTGTCATTGGAACAGTGAAACAACTCTAAACAATTTTCCTCACAGTTGATCGATTGTGATTTCATCAGCGGTTTTTTCCGAAATGGGGCCGATTTCTTTTTTTGGGCTTTCGGTTTTTTGTTGGCGGATTCGTGGTTCTTTTTGATCAGCTCGTCCAGCCGAAAAGACGGTGTCATTTTCGAGTTGCAACGCTCTGCCTCCGAAAAATCAGATCGTTTCTGATCCTCTTTGGTTAGATTGTCAAAGTTTTTGGTAATTTCTAAGATTTCCTCGTCAATTTCCTCTTCATTTTCTGCAGTTTTATCACGGTCAGTTTCATTTTCAGTCGAAAAATTATCATAATTTGGCTCCTCCACAATTTCGTCTTCGACTATTTGTTCGTTGGGATCGAATTCTGGTTCATATTCGCATAAATCAATGCTGAAATGCACTCGGGTTTTCTTGTCGTTTTTCACTTCTTCTGCCATTAGTAACTGCCGATTTGCCTCCTTAACTTTATCCTTAATGTTGTACAAATTTGCCGATTGCATAACTACAAGAATACAAAGTAATTCTCTCGAATAATTTAACGATAAATTCATTTCACTTACAATAATTAGTGAAATCATCCTCTTCTGTATCCGTGTCGGTGTTTTGGTTATTTTCTGTAACTTTGGAGCCCATAATTTGTGGTATAAAATTGAAAAAACTTTGGCCAATTTAGGAAATTATTTTCACTGGGAATATGCATACCTTTATCGATTAAACTGCCATGGAAACGATGGAAACCAGCAATCCAAGTTTTAAGTTTGTAAAGCGAATTTGATATGTATTTGATCAATACGATGAAATATTTCTGGAAACTAATTTTATTACATTGAAACTTATATTATCTTTTCATTTTCATAAATTCATCCTATACCGATAAACATTAAAATTTTAAAGTTTGAATTTTCCAATATTTTTTTTTGGCTAATCGATGGAAAATCATTTGTAGAGGTTTGTGAAAGAAACCGTTTAATCGTAGTAATTGATTAATTATGAAAAGTTTATTATTTAGTCATTGATATGATAAATTGCTAAGAAAATAGGGTTTTAAACGATATATAATTGACAAAACTGCAAGAAAATTTATAAAACTTGTGTAAACTAAAACCTAAACTAAAACTCCCCATTAACAAAATGTTACAATATTTTTTGTTTTAAATGTACAATTATTGAGGAGCATTAGTGATATACACTGCTATTAGAAAGAGAAATAGATTAACTAGATTAATATAAAATTATAAAAAAATCAAGACCCATCGGAATTCGAACTCGAAATCTCCGGCCGTCTGTCACTGCTTAAACCACTTTACCAACAAGTGGTATATAAATATAACGTTAAAGGTCATATTTATAAATTTCTCAAATCAATATATTATTTCCACTATTGTAAACACATTATTGGTTAACAAAATCTTTCAATATTTGTACAGAATAAGCAATAGGCTGGGTCAAAAAAATCGATTATTTTTTTTTTTACAAGTGACACGCTAAAATGGGTCGCTAGACACCTTAAAAAAATTCTCACCAAGTATGAGCTCTTAATTTAAATGGGAAGATCCTCCGCATCGCAGTTTTGTATTTTTTTTCTCAGTCCAATAGAAAAAAATTCATACCTCACCATTTATCGATTGTACAGAAAAATGTTTTGAGAGAATTTTTTAGGAAATTTAATGCTCTACAAAAAAAGTATTCTATATTTTTTCCGTAAGCCTCACCATTTGAAAGATATTAATGATTTAATTTTGATTATTTTAAGACAAATTTCATTTTTGTTTATGAATTTTATAACTCGACAATAAATGACACTTATACAATGCGCAATACAAATTTTTGTTGGAAATTAACTGCTCTATAAAAATGGTTTCTTATGTTTTGGCGATTAAATTAACCGTTCAAAAGATATTCATCATCAAACTTTCATGTGTACGGGTTTTAAAAGTTTTTGATGAGAAAGTTTCGAAAAATTTTTATCAACTGAGAAACCTCAAAATATTTTTCAAGTTTTTTTTTATGCTTAAGTATATTTGTCTTCATTTAAAAAAAATAAATTGTACATTATTTATCGCTTAGTTAAATATTTCTTAATAAAAAAAGTAAAGTTTTCATTATACATATATTATGATATATTTCAGTATTAGAGAAAAACAATGTCCAATTAGTTATAAAAAAGTTTTTTATTTCAATTTTCAAACAAGTTTTTGTTGCAAGTTGGGTATTTTTTTTTTATTAATTCGAAATTATTCGAATATCTCATCAAAAACTTTTAAAACCCGTACACATGAAAGTTTGATGATGAATATCTTTTGAACGTTTAATTTAATCGCCAAAACATAAGAAACCATTTTTATAGTACAGTTGATTTCCAACAAAAATTTGTATTGCGCATTGTATAAGAGTCATTTATTGTCGAGTTATAAAATTCATTAACAAAAATGAAATTTGTCCTAAAATAATCAAAATTATATCCTTAATATGTTTCAAATGGTAAGGCGTACGGAAAAAATATAAGATACCTTTTTTGTAGAGCATTAAATTTCCTAAAAAATTCTTTCAAAACATTTTTCTGTACAATCGATAAATGATGAGATATGATTTTTTTCTATTGGACTGAGAAAAAAATACAAAACTGTAATGTGGAGGATCTTCCAAATAAAATTAAAAACTCATACTTGGTGAGAATTTTTTTAAGGTGTCTAGCAACCCATTTTTCCGTGTCACTTGTAAAAAAAAAATAATCGATTTTTTTGACCCACCCTAATAAGCAATAACAAACTATAAAAATAAATTCAAATCGTAGTATTATTTTCTCATTATCCTTAAAAAGTCTTTAAATAAATTATCAGAGTAAAATTGATACAATAATTTCAAATTAATTGCTAAATAGGCTGCTTATATTAATTTTTAAAAGTTTACCTTATTTTATACAGATGGCAGCAGAGACTTACGGTGGTTAGAAAATAAAAAAACCTAAAAAATAAATCCATAAGGTCATTCAAGCTCTGGCAGAGGGCGTTTTGATCTTAAAGGTTTTTTTGGTTTAAAAATTGCTAAGAGTTCTACGTTGGACACACAGATGGCGAAACAAACATAATACGGTTTAGGTGAAAATGCTTATTATGATTTTGTTGTTTACAAACAAGTTCAATGATGTTTTTAAAATTTTTCGATAATATTCTCATTAAAACTGTATAATGTAAGTGATGTAAGTAACGACGATTCAAAATATGAACTTAAAAACTATTACAAGACCCTCATAGTTACTTTCGATATTATCAATGAATATATTAAAACTTATTTCTATTAAAATCCAATTGATTTTATCAATTGCTAGGAAAAAGGACATAAACTACTTAGGCTTATTCATTCACCAAATTTTCCAGGGTTCACTTCGACAAGCTTATGATTTAATATTTTCTGGAAACTTATTAAATTGGCCGAGAAATTTGGATATAATTATCACATTTTCCGCGGCTTAAGTCTCTTTTAGCAAATCTGAAAACCCTCAATTTCATTGGTCAATTCAGTTTGACAGCTCAATTGAACAAGTTGTCAGTTTATGTCATTTATGTGTGAATTTACTTTATCACACTAAATTTTATTTTTAACGATATTATTGACTAAAGTGATGGTCAATGTTGCATTTAAACTTTATTAAATCGAAGTCAATTCAAATAAATGTGAAACAGGTAATATTTATTGCAAAATTATCGAAATAAATGCAATGTTGATATTAGGTTACATGTTTTTTCAGTCAATTTTGTGGAAATTTTCCTACGTTTTACGAACTAATGACAACCAAATATGATATGTATTTAAGATGAAAACATGCACAGAAGGATCTACTCAATAATCAATAAATGTAAAGAATTGGGAGGAAAGCATAAATATTGTGAATATCCAAAGAATAACTTCATCCGTAAGTCTCGACTTCATGGGGAAAACAGGACCACAAAACTTTGTTATGATATTGCGGATATCTAGAAAAAAATACACATTACTACTCACGTAAGTTCATTTTTTTATATTCCGTTTATTTTCCCTTACATCATTTTTATGCACCTGAAAATTGTACTTATTGAGATTTTGAAACGAAATTGCGGGTGTCCTGTAGCACACAGGACGAAAATTTTTTCACATTATAATTCACTTGAAGGCCCCAATTCATAATCCGTTGAGAAAACTAGACCTCATAATGAAAAGTCACCCCCTTAAAATGACCCATTTTCTGTTGAAATTGGCCGCATAGATTTTCAACTCCTTAAATTCCCGTTCGGTTTTCTCAACCTTCTATCCCGTAAAAATAAAATATTTCGCATCAGCAATGTTGAGGAAGGTTTAACCAATAATGTTCGAATGTTTCTCAGCAAAAAAAACCTTCCCTTATATCCTTTTTTTACTGTCGAAAATGGTCCTTTTTGCAATTTTTGTAACTTTGAAACGAAATTGCGGGTGTCCTGTAGCACACAGGACGAAAAATTTTTCACATTATAATTCACTTGAAGGCCTAAATTCATAATCCGTTGAGAAAACTAGACCTCATAATGAAAAGTCACCCCCTTAAAATGACCCATTTTCTGTTGAAATTTACCGCATAGATTTTCAACTCCTTAACTTCCGGTTCGGTTTTCTCACCCTTCTATCCCGTAAAAATAAAATATTTTGCATCAGCAATGTTGAGGATGATTTAGCCAATAATATTCAGGTTTTTTTTAGCAAATAAACCCATCCCTTATGTCCTTTTTACACTGTCTAAAATTGTCCTTTTTGCCGTTTTTGAAACTTTGAAACGAAATTGCGGGTGTCCTATAGCACACTGGACGAAATTTTTTTCACATTATAATTCACTTGAAGGCCCAAATTCATAATCCGTTGAGAAAACTAGACCTCATAATGAAAAGTCACCCCCTTAAAATGACCCATTTTCTGTTGAAATTTGGAGCATAGCTTTTCACCTCCTCAACTTCCCGTTCGGTTTTCTCACCCTTCTATCCCGTAAAAATAAAATATTTTGCATTAGAAATGTGGAGGATGATTTAGTCACTAATATTCAGCTTTTTCTCAGCAAATTAAACCTTCCCTTATATCCTTTTTTTACGGTTGAAAATTGTCCTCTTTGCCGTTTTTGAAACTTTGAAAAGAAATTGCGGGTGTCCTATAGCACACAGGACGAAAATTTTTTCACATTATAATTCCCTTGAAGGCACTTATTCATAATCCGTTGAGAAAACTAGACCTCATAATGAAAAGTCACCCCCTTAAAATGACCCATTTTCTGTTGAAATTTGGAGCATAGCTTTTCACCTCCATAACTTCCCGTTCGGTTTTCTCACCCTTTTATCCCCTAAAAATTAAATATTTTGAATTAGAAATGTTGAGGATGATTTAACCAATAATATTCAGCTTTTGCTAAGCAAATAAATCCATCTCTTATGTCCTTTTTTTACATTCGAAAATTGTCCTTTTTGCCGTTTTTGAATCTTTGAAATGAAATTGCGAGTGTCCTATAGCACACAGGACGAAAATTTTTTCACATTATAATTCCCTTGATGGCACTTATTCATAATCCGTTGAGAAAACTAGACCTCATAATGAAAAGTCACCCCCTTAAAATGACCCATTTTCTGTTGAAATTTGGAGCATAGCTTTTCACCTCCATAACTTCCCGTTCGGTTTTCTCACCCTTTTATCCCCTAAAAATTAAATATTTTGAATTAGAAATGTTGAGGATGATTTAACCAATAATATTCAGCTTTTGCTAAGCAAATAAATCCATCCCTTATGCCCTTTTTTTACATTCGAAAATTGTCCTTTTTGCCGTTTTTGAATCTTTGAAATGAAATTGCGAGTGTCCTATAGCACACAGGACGAAAATTTTTTCACATTATAATTCCCTTGAAGGCACTTATTCATAATCCGTTGAGAAAACTAGACCTCATAATGAAAAGTCACCCCCTTAAAATGACCCATTTTCTGTTGAAATTTGGAGCATAGCTTTTCACCTCCATAACTTCCCGTTCGGTTTTCTCACCCTTTTATCCCCTAAAAATAAAATATTTTGAATTAGAAATGTTGAGGATGATTTAACCAATAATATTCAGCTTTTGCTAAGCAAATAAATCCTTCCCTTATGTCCTTTTTTTACATTCGAAAATTGTCCTTTTTGCCGTTTTTGAATTTTTGAAATGAAATTGCGAGTGTCCTATAGCACACAGGACGAAAATTTTTTCACATTATAATTCCCTTGAAGGCACTTATTCATAATCCGTTGAGAAAACTAGACCTCATAATGAAAAGTCACCCCCTTAAAATGACCCATTTTCTGTTGAAATTTGGAGCATTGCTTTTCACCTCCATAACTTCCCGTTCGGTTTTCTCACCCTTTTATCCCCTAAAAATTAAATATTTTGAATTAGAAATGTTGAGGATGATTTAACCAATAATATTCAGCTTTTGCTAAGCAAATAAATCCATCCCTTATGTCCTTTTTTTACATTCGAAAATTGTCCTTTTTGCCGTTTTTGAATCTTTGAAATGAAATTGCGAGTGTCCTATAGCACACAGGACGAAAATTTTTTCACATTATAATTCCCTTGAAGGCACTTATTCATAATCCGTTGAGAAAACTAGACCTCATAATGAAAAGTCACCCCCTTAAAATGACCCATTTTCTGTTGAAATTTGGAGCATAGCTTTTCACCTCCATAACTTCCCGTTCGGTTTTCTCACCCTTTTATCCCCTAAAAATAAAATATTTTGAATTAGAAATGTTGAGGATGATTTAACCAATAATATTCAGCTTTTGCTAAGCAAATAAATCCTTCCCTTATGTCCTTTTTTTACATTCGAAAATTGTCCTTTTTGCCGTTTTTGAAACTTTGAAAAGAAATTGCGAGTGTCCTATAGCACACAGGACGAAAATTTTTTCACATTATAATTCCCTTGAAGGCACTTATTCATAATCCGTTGAGAAAACTAGACCTCATAATGAAAAGTCACCCCCTTAAAATGACCCATTTTCTGTTGAAATTTGGAGCATACCTTTCCACCTCCATAACTTCCCGTTCGGTTTTCTCACCCTTTTATCCCCTAAAAATTAAATATTTTGAATTAGAAATGTTGAGGATGATTTAACCAATAATATTCAGCTTTTGCTAAGCAATTAAATCCATCCCTTATGTCCTTTTTTTACATTCGAAAATTGTCCTTTTTGCCGTTTTTGAATCTTTGAAATGAAATTGCGAGTGTCCTATAGCACACAGGACGAAAAATTTTTCACATTATAATTCCCTTGAAGGCACTTATTCATAATCCGTTGAGAAAACTAGACCTCATAATGAAAAGTCACCCCCTTAAAATGACCCATTTTCTGTTGAAATTTGGAGCATAGCTTTTCACCTCCATAACTTCCCGTTCGGTTTTCTCACCCTTTTATCCCCTAAAAATAAAATATTTTGAATTAGAAATGTTGAGGATGATTTAACCAATAATATTCAGCTTTTGCTAAGCAAATAAATCCATCCCTTATGTCCTTTTTTTACATTCGAAAATTGTCCTTTTTGCCGTTTTTGAATCTTTGAAATGAAATTGCGAGTGTCCTATAGCACACAGGACGAAAATTTTTTCACATTATAATTCCCTTGAAGGCACTTATTCATAATCCGTTGAGAAAACTAGACCTCATAATGAAAAGTCACCCCCTTAAAATGACCCATTTTCTGTTGAAATTTGGAGCATAGCTTTTCACCTCCATAACTTCCCGATCGGTTTTCTCACCCTTTTATCCCCTAAAAATTAAATATTTTGAATTAGAAATGTTGAGGATGATTTAACCAATAATATTCAGCTTTTGCTAAGCAAATAAATCCTTCCCTTATGTCCTTTTTTTACATTCGAAAATTGTCCTTTTTGCCGTTTTTGAAACTTTGAAAAGAAATTGCGAGTGTCCTATAGCACACAGGACGAAAATTTTTTCACATTATAATTCCCTTGAAGGCACTTATTCATAATCCGTTGAGAAAACTAGACCTCATAATGAAAAGTCACCCCCTTAAAATGACCCATTTTCTGTTGAAATTTGGAGCATAGCTTTTCACCTCCATAACTTCCCGTTCGGTTTTCTCACCCTTTTTTCCCCTAAAAATAAAATATTTTGAATTAGAAATGTTGAGGATGATTTAACCAATAATATTCAGCTTTTGCTAAGCAAATAAATCCATCCCTTATGTCCTTTTTTTACATTCGAAAATTGTCCTTTTTGCCGTTTTTGAATCTTTGAAATGAAATTGCGAGTGTCCTATAGCACACAGGACGAAAATTTTTTCACATTATAATTCCCTTGATGGCACTTATTCATAATCCGTTGAGAAAACTAGACCTCATAATGAAAAGTCACCCCCTTAAAATGACCCATTTTCTGTTGAAATTTGGAGCATAGCTTTTCACCTCCATAACTTCCCGTTCGGTTTTCTCACCCTTTTATCCCCTAAAAATTAAATATTTTGAATTAGAAATGTTGAGGATGATTTAACCAATAATATTCAGCTTTTGCTAAGCAAATAAATCCTTCCCTTATGCCCTTTTTTTAATTTCGAAAATTGTCCTTTTTGCCGTTTTTGAATCTTTGAAATGAAATTGCGAGTGTCCTATAGCACACAGGACGAAAAATTTTTCACATAATAATTCCCTTGAAGGCACTTATTCATAATCCGTTGAGAAAACTAGACCTCATAATGAAAAGTCACCCCCTTAAAATGACCCATTTTCTGTTGAAATTTGGAGCATAGCTTTTCACCTCCATAACTTCCCGTTCGGTTTTCTCACCCTTTTATCCCCTAAAAATAAAATATTTTGAATTAGAAATGTTGAGGATGATTTAACCAATAATATTCAGCTTTTGCTAAGCAAATAAATCCATCCCTTATGTCCTTTTTTTACATTCGAAAATTGTCCTTTTTGCCGTTTTTGAATCTTTGAAATGAAATTGCGAGTGTCCTATAGCACACAGGACGAAAATTTTTTCACATTATAATTCCCTTGAAGGCACTTATTCATAATCCGTTGAGAAAACTAGACCTCATAATGAAAAGTCACCCCCTTAAAATGACCCATTTTCTGTTGAAATTTGGAGCATTGCTTTTCACCTCCATAACTTCCCGTTCGGTTTTCTCACCCTTTTATCCCCTAAAAATTAAATATTTTGAATTAGAAATGTTGAGGATGATTTAACCAATAATATTCAGCTTTTGCTAAGCAAATAAATCCATCCCTTATGTCCTTTTTTTACATTCGAAAATTGTCCTTTTTGCCGTTTTTGAATCTTTGAAATGAAATTGCGAGTGTCCTATAGCACACAGGACGAAAATTTTTTCACATTATAATTCCCTTGAAGGCACTTATTCATAATCCGTTGAGAAAACTAGACCTCATAATGAAAAGTCACCCCCTTAAAATGACCCATTTTCTGTTGAAATTTGGAGCATAGCTTTTCACCTCCATAACTTCCCGTTCGGTTTTCTCACCCTTTTATCCCCTAAAAATAAAATATTTTGAATTAGAAATGTTGAGGATGATTTAACCAATAATATTCAGCTTTTGCTAAGCAAATAAATCCTTCCCTTATGTCCTTTTTTTACATTCGAAAATTGTCCTTTTTGCCGTTTTTGAAACTTTGAAAAGAAATTGCGAGTGTCCTATAGCACACAGGACGAAAATTTTTTCACATTATAATTCCCTTGAAGGCACTTATTCATAATCCGTTGAGAAAACTAGACCTCATAATGAAAAGTCACCCCCTTAAAATGACCCATTTTCTGTTGAAATTTGGAGCATACCTTTCCACCTCCATAACTTCCCGTTCGGTTTTCTCACCCTTTTATCCCCTAAAAATTAAATATTTTGAATTAGAAATGTTGAGGATGATTTAACCAATAATATTCAGCTTTTGCTAAGCAAATAAATCCTTCCCTTATGTCCTTTTTTTACATTCGAAAATTGTCCTTTTTGCCGTTTTTGAAACTTTGAAAAGAAATTGCGAGTGTCCTATAGCACACAGGACGAAAATTTTTTCACATTATAATTCCCTTGAAGGCACTTATTCATAATCCGTTGAGAAAACTAGACCTCATAATGAAAAGTCACCCCCTTAAAACGACCCATTTTCTGTTGAAATTTGGAGCATAGCTTTTCACCTCCATAACTTCCCGTTCGGTTTTCTCACCCTTTTATCCCCTAAAAATAAAATATTTTGAATTAGAAATGTTGAGGATGATTTAACCAATAATATTCAGCTTTTGCTAAGCAAATAAATCCATCCCTTATGTCCTTTTTTTACATTCGAAAATTGTCCTTTTTGCCGTTTTTGAATCTTTGAAATGAAATTGCGAGTGTCCTATAGCACACAGGACGAAAATTTTTTCACATTATAATTCCCTTGAAGGCACTTATTCATAATCCGTTGAGAAAACTAGACCTCATAATGAAAAGTCACCCCCTTAAAATGACCCATTTTCTGTTGAAATTTGGAGCATAGCTTTTCACCTCCATAACTTCCCGATCGGTTTTCTCACCCTTTTATCCCCTAAAAATTAAATATTTTGAATTAGAAATGTTGAGGATGATTTAACCAATAATATTCAGCTTTTGCTAAGCAAATAAATCCTTCCCTTATGTCCTTTTTTTACATTCGAAAATTGTCCTTTTTGCCGTTTTTGAAACTTTGAAAAGAAATTGCGAGTGTCCTATAGCACACAGGACGAAAATTTTTTCACATTATAATTCCCTTGAAGGCACTTATTCATAATCCGTTGAGAAAACTAGATCTCATAATGAAAAGTCACCCCCTTAAAATGACCCATTTTCTGTTGAAATTTGGAGCATAGCTTTTCACCTCCATAACTTCCCGTTCGGTTTTCTCACCCTTTTTTCCCCTAAAAATTAAATATTTTGAATTAGAAATGTTGAGGATGATTTAACCAATAATATTCAGCTTTTGCTAAGCAAATAAATCCTTCCCTTATGTCCTTTTTTTACATTCGAAAATTGTCCTTTTTGCCGTTTTTGAAACTTTGAAAAGAAATTGCGGGTGTCCTATAGCACACAGGACGAAAATTTTTTCACATTATAATTCCCTTGAAGGCACTTATTCATAATCCGTTGAGAAAACTAGACCTCATAATGAAAAGTCACCCCCTTAAAATGACCCATTTTCTGTTGAAATTTGGAGCATAGCTTTTCACCTCCATAACTTACCGTTCGGTTTTCTCACCCTTTTATCCCCTAAAAATTAAATATTTTGAATTAGAAATGTTGAGGATGATTTAACCAATAATATTCAGCTTTTGCTAAGCAAATAAATCCTTCCCTTATGTCCTTTTTTTACATTCGAAAATTGTCCTTTTTGCCGTTTTTGAAACTTTGAAAAGAAATTGCGAGTGTCCTATAGCACACAGGACGAAAATTTTTTCACATTATAATTCCCTTGAAGGCACTTATTCATAATCCGTTGAGAAAACTAGACCTCATAATGAAAAGTCACCCCCTTAAAACGACCCATTTTCTGTTGAAATTTGGAGCATAGCTTTTCACCTCCATAACTTCCCGTTCGGTTTTCTCACCCTTTTATCCCCTAAAAATAAAATATTTTGAATTAGAAATGTTGAGGATGATTTAACCAATAATATTCAGCTTTTGCTAAGCAAATAAATCCATCCCTTATGTCCTTTTTTTACATTCGAAAATTGTCCTTTTTGCCGTTTTTGAATCTTTGAAATGAAATTGCGAGTGTCCTATAGCACACAGGACGAAAATTTTTTCACATTATAATTCCCTTGAAGGCACTTATTCATAATCCGTTGAGAAAACTAGACCTCATAATGAAAAGTCACCCCCTTAAAATGACCCATTTTCTGTTGAAATTTGGAGCATAGCTTTTCACCTCCATAACTTCCCGATCGGTTTTCTCACCCTTTTATCCCCTAAAAATTAAATATTTTGAATTAGAAATGTTGAGGATGATTTAACCAATAATATTCAGCTTTTGCTAAGCAAATAAATCCTTCCCTTATGTCCTTTTTTTACATTCGAAAATTGTCCTTTTTGCCGTTTTTGAAACTTTGAAAAGAAATTGCGAGTGTCCTATAGCACACAGGACGAAAATTTTTTCACATTATAATTCCCTTGAAGGCACTTATTCATAATCCGTTGAGAAAACTAGATCTCATAATGAAAAGTCACCCCCTTAAAATGACCCATTTTCTGTTGAAATTTGGAGCATAGCTTTTCACCTCCATAACTTCCCGTTCGGTTTTCTCACCCTTTTTTCCCCTAAAAATTAAATATTTTGAATTAGAAATGTTGAGGATGATTTAACCAATAATATTCAGCTTTTGCTAAGCAAATAAATCCTTCCCTTATGTCCTTTTTTTACATTCGAAAATTGTCCTTTTTGCCGTTTTTGAAACTTTGAAAAGAAATTGCGGGTGTCCTATAGCACACAGGACGAAAATTTTTTCACATTATAATTCCCTTGAAGGCACTTATTCATAATCCGTTGAGAAAACTAGACCTCATAATGAAAAGTCACCCCCTTAAAATGACCCATTTTCTGTTGAAATTTGGAGCATAGCTTTTCACCTCCATAACTTACCGTTCGGTTTTCTCACCCTTTTATCCCCTAAAAATTAAATATTTTGAATTAGAAATGTTGAGGATGATTTAACCAATAATATTCAGCTTTTGCTAAGCAAATAAATCCTTCCCTTATGTCCTTTTTTTACATTCGAAAATTGTCCTTTTTGCCGTTTTTGAAACTTTGAAAAGAAATTGCGAGTGTCCTATAGCACACAGGACGAAAATTTTTTCACATTATAATTCCCTTGAAGGCACTTATTCATAATCCGTTGAGAAAACTAGACCTCATAATGAAAAGTCACCCCCTTAAAATGACCCATTTTCTGTTGAAATTTGGAGCATAGCTTTTCACCTCCATAACTTACCGTTCGGTTTTCTCACCCTTTTATCCCCTAAAAATTAAATATTTTGAATTAGAAATGTTGAGGATGATTTAACCAATAATATTCAGCTTTTGCTAAGCAAATAAATCCTTCCCTTATGTCCTTTTTTTACATTCGAAAATTGTCCTTTTTGCCGTTTTTGAAACTTTGAAAAGAAATTGCGAGTGTCCTATAGCACACAGGACGAAAATTTTTTCACATTATAATTCCCTTGAAGGCACTTATTCATAATCCGTTGAGAAAACTAGACCTCATAATGAAAAGTCACCCCCTTAAAATGACCCATTTTCTGTTGAAATTTGGAGCATAGCTTTTCACCTCCATAACTTCCCGTTCGGTTTTCTCACCCTTTTATCCCCTAAAAATAAAATATTTTGAATTAGAAATGTTGAGGATGATTTAACCAATAATATTCAGCTTTTGCTAAGCAAATAAATCCATCCCTTATGTCCTTTTTTTACATTCGAAAATTGTCCTTTTTGCCGTTTTTGAATCTTTGAAATGAAATTGCGAGTGTCCTATAGCACACAGGACGAAAATTTTTTCACATTATAATTCCCTTGAAGGCACTTATTCATAATCCGTTGAGAAAACTAGACCTCATAATGAAAAGTCACCCCCTTAAAATGACCCATTTTCTGTTGAAATTTGGAGCATAGCTTTTCACCTCCATAACTTCCCGATCGGTTTTCTCACCCTTTTATCCCCTAAAAATTAAATATTTTGAATTAGAAATGTTGAGGATGATTTAACCAATAATATTCAGCTTTTGCTAAGCAAATAAATCCTTCCCTTATGTCCTTTTTTTACATTCGAAAATTGTCCTTTTTGCCGTTTTTGAAACTTTGAAAAGAAATTGCGAGTGTCCTATAGCACACAGGACGAAAATTTTTTCACATTATAATTCCCTTGAAGGCACTTATTCATAATCCGTTGAGAAAACTAGATCTCATAATGAAAAGTCACCCCCTTAAAATGACCCATTTTCTGTTGAAATTTGGAGCATAGCTTTTCACCTCCATAACTTCCCGTTCGGTTTTCTCACCCTTTTTTCCCCTAAAAATTAAATATTTTGAATTAGAAATGTTGAGGATGATTTAACCAATAATATTCAGCTTTTGCTAAGCAAATAAATCCTTCCCTTATGTCCTTTTTTTACATTCGAAAATTGTCCTTTTTGCCGTTTTTGAAACTTTGAAAAGAAATTGCGGGTGTCCTATAGCACACAGGACGAAAATTTTTTCACATTATAATTCCCTTGAAGGCACTTATTCATAATCCGTTGAGAAAACTAGACCTCATAATGAAAAGTCACCCCCTTAAAATGACCCATTTTCTGTTGAAATTTGGAGCATAGCTTTTCACCTCCATAACTTCCCGTTCGGTTTTCTCACCCTTTTTTCCCCTAAAAATTAAATATTTTGAATTAGAAATGTTGAGGATGATTTAACCAATAATATTCAGCTTTTGCTAAGCAAATAAATCCTTCCCTTATGTCCTTTTTTTACATTCGAAAATTGTCCTTTTTGCCGTTTTTGAAACTTTGAAAAGAAATTGCGGGTGTCCTATAGCACACAGGACGAAAATTTTTTCACATTATAATTCCCTTGAAGGCACTTATTCATAATCCGTTGAGAAAACTAGACCTCATAATGAAAAGTCACCCCCTTAAAATGACCCATTTTCTGTTGAAATTTGGAGCATAGCTTTTCACCTCCATAACTTACCGTTCGGTTTTCTCACCCTTTTATCCCCTAAAAATTAAATATTTTGAATTAGAAATGTTGAGGATGATTTAACCAATAATATTCAGCTTTTGCTAAGCAAATAAATCCTTCCCTTATGTCCTTTTTTTACATTCGAAAATTGTCCTTTTTGCCGTTTTTGAAACTTTGAAAAGAAATTGCGAGTGTCCTATAGCACACAGGACGAAAATTTTTTCACATTATAATTCCCTTGAAGGCACTTATTCATAATCCGTTGAGAAAACTAGACCTCATAATGAAAAGTCACCCCCTTAAAATGACCCATTTTCTGTTGAAATTTGGAGCATAGCTTTTCACCTCCATAACTTACCGTTCGGTTTTCTCACCCTTTTATCCCCTAAAAATTAAATATTTTGAATTAGAAATGTTGAGGATGATTTAACCAATAATATTCAGCTTTTGCTAAGCAAATAAATCCTTCCCTTATGTCCTTTTTTTACATTCGAAAATTGTCCTTTTTGCCGTTTTTGAAACTTTGAAAAGAAATTGCGAGTGTCCTATAGCACACAGGACGAAAATTTTTTCACATTATAATTCCCTTGAAGGCACTTATTCATAATCCGTTGAGAAAACTAGACCTCATAATGAAAAGTCACCCCCTTAAAATGACCCATTTTCTGTTGAAATTTGGAGCATAGCTTTTCACCTCCATAACTTCCCGTTCGGTTTTCTCACCCTTTTATCCCCTAAAAATCAAATATTTTGAATTAGAAATGTTGAGGATGATTTAACCAATAATATTCAGCTTTTGCTAAGCAATTAAATCCATCCCTTATGTCCTTTTTTTACATTCGAAAATTGTCCTTTTTGCCGTTTTTGAATCTTTGAAATGAAATTGCGAGTGTCCTATAGCACACAGGACGAAAATTTTTTCACATTATAATTCCCTTGAAGGCACTTATTCATAATCCGTTGAGAAAACTAGACCTCATAATGAAAAGTCACCCCCTTAAAATGACCCATTTTCTGTTGAAATTTGGAGCATAGCTTTTCACCTCCATAACTTCCCGTTCGGTTTTCTCACCCTTTTATCCCCTAAAAATTAAATATTTTGAATTAGAAATGTTGAGGATGATTTAACCAATAATATTCAGCTTTTGCTAAGCAAATAAATCCTTCCCTTATGTCCTTTTTTTACTTTCGAAAATTGTCCTTTTTGCCGTTTTTGAAACTTTGAAAAGAAATTGCGAGTGTCCTATAGCACACAGGACGAAAATTTTTTCACATTATAATTCCCTTGAAGGCACTTATTCATAATCCGTTGAGAAAACTAGACCTCATAATGAAAAGTCACCCCCTTAAAATGACTCATTTTCTGTTGAAATTTGGCGCTTAGCTTTTCACCTCCTTAACTTCCCGTTCGGTTTTCTCACCCTTATATCCCGTAAAAATAAAATATTTTGAAATAGAAATGTTGAGGATGATTTAACCAATAATATTCAGCTTTTGCTAAGCAAATAAATCCTTCCCTTATGTCCTTTTTTTACATTCGAAAATGGTCCTTTTTGCCGTTTTTGAAACTTTGAAAAGAAATTGCGGGTGTCCTATAGCACACAGGACGAAAATTTTTTCACATTATAATTCACTTGAAGGCCCAAATTCATAATCCGTTGAGAAAACTAGACCTCATAATGAAAAGTCACCCCCTTAAAATGACTCATTTTCTGTTGAAATTTGCCGCATAGATTTTCTACTCCTTAATTTCCTTTTCGGTTTTCTCACCCTTCTATCCCGTAAAAATAAAATATTTTGAATTAGAAATGTTGAGGATGATTTAACCAATAATATTCAGCTTTTGCTAAGCAAATAAATCCTTCCCTTATGTCCTTTTTTTACATTCGAAAATTGTCCTTTTTGCCGTTTTTGAAACTTTGAAAAGAAATTGCGGGTGTCCTATAGCACACAGGACGAAAATTTTTTCACATTATAATTCCCTTGAAGGCACTTTTTCATAATCCGTTGAGAAAACTAGACCTCATAATGAAAAGTCACCCCCTTAAAATGACTCATTTTCTGTTGAAATTTGGCGCTTAGCTTTTCACCTCCTTAACTTCCCGTTCGGTTTTCTCACCCTTATATCCCGTAAAAATAAAATATTTTGAAATAGAAATGTTGAGGATGATTTAACCAATAATATTCAGCTTTTGCTAAGCAAATAAATCCTTCCCTTATGTCCTTTTTTTACATTCGAAAATGGTCCTTTTTGCCGTTTTTGAAACTTTGAAAAGAAATTGCGGGTGTCCTATAGCACACAGGACGAAAATTTTTTCACATTATAATTCACTTGAAGGCCCAAATTCATAATCCGTTGAGAAAACTAGACCTCATAATGAAAAGTCACCCCCTTAAAATGACTCATTTTCTGTTGAAATTTGCCGCATAGATTTTCTACTCCTTAATTTCCTTTTCGGTTTTCTCACCCTTCTATCCCGTAAAAATAAAATATTTTGAATTAGAAATGTTGAGGATGATTTAACCAATAATATTCAGCTTTTGCTAAGCAAATAAATCCTTCCCTTATGTCCTTTTTTTACTTTCGAAAATTGTCCTTTTTGCCGTTTTTGAAACTTTGAAAAGAAATTGCGAGTGTCCTATAGCACACAGGACGAAAATTTTTTCACATTATAATTCCCTTGAAGGCACTTATTCATAATCCGTTGAGAAAACTAGACCTCATAATGAAAAGTCACCCCCTTAAAATGACCCATTTTCTGTTGAAATTTGGAGCATAGCTTTTCACCTCCATAACTTCCCGTTCGGTTTTCTCACCCTTTTATCCCCTAAAAATTAAATATTTTGAATTAGAAATGTTGAGGATAATTTAACCAATAATATTCAGCTTTTGCTAAGCAAATAAATCCTTCCCTTATGTCCTTTTTTTACATTCGAAAATTGTCCTTTTTGCCGTTTTTGAAACTTTGAAATGAAATTGCGAGTGTCCTATAGCACACAGGACGAAAATTTTTTCACATTATAATTCCCTTGATGGCACTTATTCATAATCCGTTGAGAAAACTAGACCTCATAATGAAAAGTCACCCCCTTAAAATGACCCATTTTCTGTTGAAATTTGGAGCATAGCTTTTCACCTCCATAACTTCCCGTTCGGTTTTCTCACCCTTTTATCCCCTAAAAACAAAATATTTTGAATTAGAAATGTTGAGGATGATTTAACCAATAATATTCAGCTTTTGCTAAGCAAATAATTCCTTCCCTTATGTCCTTTTTTTACTTTCGAAAATTGTCCTTTTTGTTGTTTTTGAAACTTTTAAAAGAAATTGCGGGTGTCCTATAGCACACAGGACGAAAATTTTTTCACATTATAATTCACTTGAAGGCCCAAATTCATAATCCGTTGAGAAAACTAGACCTCATAATGAAAAGTCACCCCCTTAAAATGACCCATTTTCTGTTGAAATTTGGAGCATAGCTTTTCACCTCCATAACTTCCCGTTCGGTTTTCTCACCCTTTTATCCCCTAAAAATTAAATATTTTGAATTAGAAATGTTGAGGATGATTTAACCAATAATATTCAGCTTTTGCTAAGCAAATAAATCCTTCCCTTATGTCCTTTTTTTACTTTCGAAAATTGTCCTTTTTGCCGTTTTTGAAACTTTGAAAAGAAATTGCGAGTGTCCTATAGCACACAGGACGAAAATTTTTTCACATTATAATTCCCTTGAAGGCACTTATTCATAATCCGTTGAGAAAACTAGACCTCATAATGAAAAGTCACCCCCTTAAAATGACCCATTTTCTGTTGAAATTTGGAGCATAGCTTTTCACCTCCATAACTTCCCGTTCGGTTTTCTCACCCTTTTATCCCCTAAAAATTAAATATTTTGAATTAGAAATGTTGAGGATGATTTAACCAATAATATTCAGCTTTTGCTAAGCAAATAAATCCTTCCCTTATGTCCTTTTTTTACATTCGAAAATTGTCCTTTTTGCCGTTTTTGAAACTTTGAAAAGAAATTGCGAGTGTCCTATAGCACACAGGACGAAAATTTTTTCACATTATAATTCCCTTGAAGGCACTTATTCATAATCCGTTGAGAAAACTAGACCACATAATGAAAAGTCACCCCCTTAAAATGACCCATTTTCTGTTGAAATTTGGAGCATAGCTTTTCACCTCCATAACTTCCCGTTCGGTTTTCTCACCCTTTTATCCCCTAAAAATTAAATATTTTGAATTAGAAATGTTGAGGATAATTTAACCAATAATATTCAGCTTTTGCTAAGCAAATAAATCCTTCCCTTATGTCCTTTTTTTACTTTCGAAAATTGTCCTTTTTGCCGTTTTTGAAACTTTGAAAAGAAATTGCGGGTGTCCTATAGCACACAGGACGAAAATTTTTTCACATTATAATTCCCTTGAAGGCACTTATTCATAATCCGTTGAGAAAACTAGACCTCATAATGAAAAGTCACCCCCTTAAAATGACCCATTTTCTGTTGAAATTTGGAGCATAGCTTTTCACCTCCATAACTTCCCGTTCGGTTTTCTCACCCTTTTATCCCCTAAAAATAAAATATTTTGAATTAGAAATGTTGAGGATGATTTAACCAATAATATTCAGCTTTTGCTAAGCAAATAAATCCTTCCCTTATGTCCTTTTTTTACATTCGAAAATTGTCCTTTTTGCCGTTTTTGAAACTTTGAAAAGAAATTGCGAGTGTCCTATAGCACACAGGACGAAAATTTTTTCACATTATAATTCCCTTGAAGGCACTTATTCATAATCCGTTGAGAAAACTAGACCTCATAATGAAAAGTCACCCCCTTAAAATGACCCATTTTCTGTTGAAATTTGGAGCATACCTTTCCACCTCCATAACTTCCCGTTCGGTTTTCTCACCCTTTTATCCCCTAAAAATTAAATATTTTGAATTAGAAATGTTGAGGATGATTTAACCAATAATATTCAGCTTTTGCTAAGCAATTAAATCCATCCCTTATGTCCTTTTTTTTCATTCGAAAATTGTCCTTTTTGCCGTTTTTGAATCTTTGAAATGAAATTGCGAGTGTCCTATAGCACACAGGACGAAAATTTTTTCACATTATAATTCCCTTGAAGGCACTTATTCATAATCCGTTGAGAAAACTAGACCTCATAATGAAAAGTCACCCCCTTAAAATGACCCATTTTCTGTTGAAATTTGGAGCATAGCTTTTCACCTCCATAACTTCCCGATCGGTTTTCTCACCCTTTTATCCCCTAAAAATTAAATATTTTGAATTAGAAATGTTGAGGATGATTTAACCAATAATATTCAGCTTTTGCTAAGCAAATAAATCCTTCCCTTATGTCCTTTTTTTACTTTCGAAAATTGTCCTTTTTGCCGTTTTTGAAACTTTGAAAAGAAATTGCGGGTGTCCTATAGCACACAGGACGAAAATTTTTTCACATTATAATTCCCTTGAAGGCACTTATTCATAATCCGTTGAGAAAACTAGACCTCATAATGAAAAGTCACCCCCTTAAAATGACCCATTTTCTGTTGAAATTTGGAGCATAGCTTTTCACCTCCATAACTTCCCGTTCGGTTTTCTCACCCTTTTATCCCCTAAAAATAAAATATTTTGAATTAGAAATGTTGAGGATGATTTAACCAATAATATTCAGCTTTTGCTAAGCAAATAAATCCTTCCCTTATGTCCTTTTTTTACTTTCGAAAATTGTCCTTTTTGCCGTTTTTGAAACTTTGAAAAGAAATTGCGGGTGTCCTATAGCACACAGGACGAAAATTTTTTCACATTATAATTCCCTTGAAGGCACTTATTCATAATCCGTTGAGAAAACTAGACCTCATAATGAAAAGTCACCCCCTTAAAATGACCCATTTTCTGTTGAAATTTGGAGCATAGCTTTTCACCTCCATAACTTCCCGTTCGGTTTTCTCACCCTTTTATCCCCTAAAAATAAAATATTTTGAATTAGAAATGTTGAGGATGATTTAACCAATAATATTCAGCTTTTGCTAAGCAAATAAATCCTTCCCTTATGTCCTTTTTTTACATTCGAAAATTGTCCTTTTTGCCGTTTTTGAAACTTTGAAAAGAAATTGCGAGTGTCCTATAGCACACAGGACGAAAATTTTTTCACATTATAATTCCCTTGAAGGCACTTATTCATAATCCGTTGAGAAAACTAGACCTCATAATGAAAAGTCACCCCCTTAAAATGACCCATTTTCTGTTGAAATTTGGAGCATACCTTTCCACCTCCATAACTTCCCGTTCGGTTTTCTCACCCTTTTATCCCCTAAAAATTAAATATTTTGAATTAGAAATGTTGAGGATGATTTAACCAATAATATTCAGCTTTTGCTAAGCAATTAAATCCATCCCTTATGTCCTTTTTTTTCATTCGAAAATTGTCCTTTTTGCCGTTTTTGAATCTTTGAAATGAAATTGCGAGTGTCCTATAGCACACAGGACGAAAATTTTTTCACATTATAATTCCCTTGAAGGCACTTATTCATAATCCGTTGAGAAAACTAGACCTCATAATGAAAAGTCACCCCCTTAAAATGACCCATTTTCTGTTGAAATTTGGAGCATAGCTTTTCACCTCCATAACTTCCCGATCGGTTTTCTCACCCTTTTATCCCCTAAAAATTAAATATTTTGAATTAGAAATGTTGAGGATGATTTAACCAATAATATTCAGCTTTTGCTAAGCAAATAAATCCTTCCCTTATGTCCTTTTTTTACTTTCGAAAATTGTCCTTTTTGCCGTTTTTGAAACTTTGAAAAGAAATTGCGGGTGTCCTATAGCACACAGGACGAAAATTTTTTCACATTATAATTCCCTTGAAGGCACTTATTCATAATCCGTTGAGAAAACTAGACCTCATAATGAAAAGTCACCCCCTTAAAATGACCCATTTTCTGTTGAAATTTGGAGCATACCTTTCCACCTCCATAACTTCCCGTTCGGTTTTCTCACCCTTTTATCCCCTAAAAATTAAATATTTTGAATTAGAAATGTTGAGGATGATTTAACCAATAATATTCAGCTTTTGCTAAGCAATTAAATCCATCCCTTATGTCCTTTTTTTTCATTCGAAAATTGTCCTTTTTGCCGTTTTTGAATCTTTGAAATGAAATTGCGAGTGTCCTATAGCACACAGGACGAAAATTTTTTCACATTATAATTCCCTTGAAGGCACTTATTCATAATCCGTTGAGAAAACTAGACCTCATAATGAAAAGTCACCCCCTTAAAATGACCCATTTTCTGTTGAAATTTGGAGCATAGCTTTTCACCTCCATAACTTCCCGATCGGTTTTCTCACCCTTTTATCCCCTAAAAATTAAATATTTTGAATTAGAAATGTTGAGGATGATTTAACCAATAATATTCAGCTTTTGCTAAGCAAATAAATCCTTCCCTTATGTCCTTTTTTTACTTTCGAAAATTGTCCTTTTTGCCGTTTTTGAAACTTTGAAAAGAAATTGCGGGTGTCCTATAGCACACAGGACGAAAATTTTTTCACATTATAATTCCCTTGAAGGCACTTATTCATAATCCGTTGAGAAAACTAGACCTCATAATGAAAAGTCACCCCCTTAAAATGACCCATTTTCTGTTGAAATTTGGAGCATAGCTTTTCACCTCCATAACTTCCCGTTCGGTTTTCTCACCCTTTTATCCCCTAAAAATAAAATATTTTGAATTAGAAATGTTGAGGATGATTTAACCAATAATATTCAGCTTTTGCTAAGCAAATAAATCCTTCCCTTATGTCCTTTTTTTACATTCGAAAATTGTCCTTTTTGCCGTTTTTGAATCTTTGAAATGAAATTGCGAGTGTCCTATACCACACAGGACGAAAATTTTTTCACATTATAATTCCCTTGAAGGCACTTATTCATAATCCGTTGAGAAAACTAGACCTCATAATGAAAAGTCACCCCCTTAAAATGACCCATTTTCTGTTGAAATTTGGAGCATAGCTTTTCACCTCCATAACTTCCCGATCGGTTTTCTCACCCTTTTATCCCCTAAAAATTAAATATTTTGAATTAGAAATGTTGAGGATGATTTAACCAATAATATTCAGCTTTTGCTAAGCAAATAAATCCTTCCCTTATGTCCTTTTTTTACATTCGAAAATTGTCCTTTTTGCCGTTTTTGAAACTTTGAAAAGAAATTGCGAGTGTCCTATAGCACACAGGACGAAAATTTTTTCACATTATAATTCCCTTGAAGGCACTTATTCATAATCCGTTGAGAAAACTAGACCTCATAATGAAAAGTCACCCCCTTAAAATGACCCATTTTCTGTTGAAATTTGGAGCATAGCTTTTCACCTCCATAACTTCCCGTTCGCTTTTCTCACCCTTTTATCCCCTAAAAATTAAATATTTTGAATTAGAAATGTTGAGGATGATTTAACCAATAATATTCAGCTTTTGCTAAGCAATTAAATCCATCCCTTATGTCCTTTTTTTACATTCGAAAATTGTCCTTTTTGCCGTTTTTGAATCTTTGAAATGAAATTGCGAGTGTCCTATAGCACACAGGACGAAAATTTTTTCACATTATAATTCCCTTGAAGGCACTTATTCATAATCCGTTGAGAAAACTAGACCTCATAATGAAAAGTCACCCCCTTAAAATGACCCATTTTCTGTTGAAATTTGGAGCATAGCTTTTCACCTCCATAACTTCCCGTTCGGTTTTCTCACCCTTTTATCCCCTAAAAATTAAATATTTTGAATTAGAAATGTTGAGGATGATTTAACCAATAATATTCAGCTTTTGCTAAGCAAATAAATCCTTCCCTTATGTCCTTTTTTTACTTTCGAAAATTGTCCTTTTTGCCGTTTTTGAAACTTTGAAAAGAAATTGCGAGTGTCCTATAGCACACAGGACGAAAATTTTTTCACATTATAATTCCCTTGAAGGCACTTATTCATAATCCGTTGAGAAAACTAGACCTCATAATGAAAAGTCACCCCCTTAAAATGACTCATTTTCTGTTGAAATTTGGCGCTTAGCTTTTCACCTCCTTAACTTCCCGTTCGGTTTTCTCACCCTTTTATCCCCTAAAAATAAAATATTTGGCATTATCAATGTTGAGGATGATTTAACCAATAATATTCTGCTTTTACTAAGCAAATAAATCCTTCCCTTATGTCCTTTTTTTACTTTCGAAAATTGTCCTTTTTGCCGTTTTTGAAATTTTGAAAAGAAATTGCGGGTGTCCCATAGCACACAGGACGAAAATTTTTTCACATTATAATTCCCTTGAAGGCACTTTTTCATAATCCATTGAGAAAACTAGACCTCATAATGAAAAGTCACCCCCTTAAAATGACCCATTTTCTGTTGAAATTTGCCGCATAGATTTTCAACTCCTTAATTTCCTGTTCGGTTTTCTCACCCTTATATCCCGTAAAAATAAAATATTTTGAAATAGAAATGTTGAGGATGATTTAACCAATAATATTCAGCTTTTGCTAAGCAAATAAATCCTTCCCTTATGTCCTTTTTTTACATTCGAAAATGGTCCTTTTTGCCGTTTTTGAAACTTTGAAAAGAAATTGCGGGTGTCCTATAGCACACAGGACGAAAATTTTTTCACATTATAATTCACTTGAAGGCCCAAATTCATAATCCGTTGAGAAAACTAGACCTCATAATGAAAAGTCACCCCCTTAAAATGACCCATTTTCTGTTGAAATTTGGAGCATAGCTTTTCACCTCCATAACTTCCCGTTCGGTTTTCTCACCCTTTTATCCCCTAAAAATTAAATATTTTGAATTAGAAATGTTGAGGATGATTTAACCAATAATATTCAGCTTTTGCTAAGCAAATAAATCCTTCCCTTATGTCCTTTTTTTACTTTCGAAAATTGTCCTTTTTGCCGTTTTTGAAACTTTGAAAAGAAATTGCGAGTGTCCTATAGCACACAGGACGAAAATTTTTTCACATTATAATTCCCTTGAAGGCACTTATTCATAATCCGTTGAGAAAACTAGACCTCATAATGAAAAGTCACCCCCTTAAAATGACTCATTTTCTGTTGAAATTTGGCGCTTAGCTTTTCACCTCCTTAACTTCCCGTTCGGTTTTCTCACCCTTTTATCCCCTAAAAATAAAATATTTGGCATTATCAATGTTGAGGATGATTTAACCAATAATATTCTGCTTTTACTAAGCAAATAAATCCTTCCCTTATGTCCTTTTTTTACTTTCGAAAATTGTCCTTTTTGCCGTTTTTGAAATTTTGAAAAGAAATTGCGGGTGTCCCATAGCACACAGGACGAAAATTTTTTCACATTATAATTCCCTTGAAGGCACTTTTTCATAATCCATTGAGAAAACTAGACCTCATAATGAAAAGTCACCCCCTTAAAATGACCCATTTTCTGTTGAAATTTGCCGCATAGATTTTCAACTCCTTAATTTCCTGTTCGGTTTTCTCACCCTTATATCCCGTAAAAATAAAATATTTTGAAATAGAAATGTTGAGGATGATTTAACCAATAATATTCAGCTTTTGCTAAGCAAATAAATCCTTCCCTTATGTCCTTTTTTTACATTCGAAAATGGTCCTTTTTGCCGTTTTTGAAACTTTGAAAAGAAATTGCGGGTGTCCTATAGCACACAGGACGAAAATTTTTTCACATTATAATTCACTTGAAGGCCCAAATTCATAATCCGTTGAGAAAACTAGACCTCATAATGAAAAGTCACCCCCTTAAAATGACTCATTTTCTGTTGAAATTTGCCGCATAGATTTTCTACTCCTTAATTTCCTTTTCGGTTTTCTCACCCTTCTATCCCGTAAAAATAAAATATTTTGAATTAGAAATGTTGAGGATGATTTAACCAATAATATTCAGCTTTTGCTAAGCAAATAAATCCTTCCCTTATGTCCTTTTTTTACATTCGAAAATTGTCCTTTTTGCCGTTTTTGAAACTTTGAAAAGAAATTGCGGGTGTCCTATAGCACACAGGACGAAAATTTTTTCACATTATAATTCCCTTGAAGGCACTTTTTCATAATCCGTTGAGAAAACTAGACCTCATAATGAAAAGTCACCCCCTTAAAATGACCCATTTTCTGTTGAAATTTGGAGCATAGCTTTTCACCTCCATAACTTCCCGTTCGGTTTTCTCACCCTTTTATCCCCTAAAAATTAAATATTTTGATATAGAAATGTTGAGGATGATTTAACCAATAATATTCAGCTTTTGCTAAGCAAATAAATCCTTCCCTTATGTCCTTTTTTTACATTCGAAAATTGTCCTTTTTGCCGTTTTTGAAACTTTGAAAAGAAATTGCGAGTGTCCTATAGCACACAGGACGAAAATTTTTTCACATTATAATTCCCTTGAAGGCACTTATTCATAATCCGTTGAGAAAACTAGACCTCATAATGAAAAGTCACCCCCTTAAAATGACCCATTTTCTGTTGAAATTTGGAGCATAGCTTTTCACCTCCATAACTTCCCGTTCGGTTTTCTCACCCTTTTATCCCCTAAAAATTAAATATTTTGAATTAGAAATGTTGAGGATAATTTAACCAATAATATTCAGCTTTTGCTAAGCAAATAAATCCTTCCCTTATGTCCTTTTTTTACATTCGAAAATTGTCCTTTTTGTTGTTTTTGAAACTTTTAAAAGAAATTGCGGGTGTCCTATAGCACACAGGACGAAAATTTTTTCACATTATAATTCACTTGAAGGCCCAAATTCATAATCCGTTGAGAAAACTAGACCTCATAATGAAAAGTCACCCCCTTAAAATGACTCATTTTCTGTTGAAATTTGGAGCATAGCTTTTCACCTCCATAACTTCCCGTTCGGTTTTCTCACCCTTTTATCCCCTAAAAATTAAATATTTTGAATTAGAAATGTTGAGGATGATTTAACCAATAATATTCAGCTTTTGCTAAGCAAATAAATCCTTCCCTTATGTCCTTTTTTTACATTCGAAAATTGTCCTTTTTGCCGTTTTTGAAACTTTGAAAAGAAATTGCGAGTGTCCTATAGCACACAGGACGAAAATTTTTTCACATTATAATTCCCTTGAAGGCACTTATTCATAATCCGTTGAGAAAACTAGACCTCATAATGAAAAGTCACCCCCTTAAAATGACCCATTTTCTGTTGAAATTTGGAGCATAGCTTTTCACCTCCATAACTTCCCGTTCGGTTTTCTCACCCTTTTATCCCCTAAAAATAAAATATTTTGAATTAGAAATGTTGAGGATGATTTAACCAATAATATTCAGCTTTTGCTAAGCAAATAAATCCTTCCCTTATGTCCTTTTTTTACATTCGAAAATTGTCCTTTTTGCCGTTTTTGAAACTTTGAAAAGAAATTGCGAGTGTCCTATAGCACACAGGACGAAAATTTTTTCACATTATAATTCCCTTGAAGGCACTTATTCATAATCCGTTGAGAAAACTAGACCTCATAATGAAAAGTCACCCCCTTAAAATGACCCATTTTCTGTTGAAATTTGGAGCATACCTTTCCACCTCCATAACTTCCCGTTCGGTTTTCTCACCCTTTTATCCCCTAAAAATTAAATATTTTGAATTAGAAATGTTGAGGATGATTTAACCAATAATATTCAGCTTTTGCTAAGCAATTAAATCCATCCCTTATGTCCTTTTTTTACATTCGAAAATTGTCCTTTTTGCCGTTTTTGAATCTTTGAAATGAAATTGCGAGTGTCCTATAGCACACAGGACGAAAATTTTTTCACATTATAATTCCCTTGAAGGCACTTATTCATAATCCGTTGAGAAAACTAGACCTCATAATGAAAAGTCACCCCCTTAAAATGACCCATTTTCTGTTGAAATTTGGAGCATAGCTTTTCACCTCCATAACTTCCCGTTCGGTTTTCTCACCCTTTTATCCCCTAAAAATAAAATATTTTGAATTAGAAATGTTGAGGATGATTTAACCAATAATATTCAGCTTTTGCTAAGCAAATAAATCCATCCCTTATGTCCTTTTTTTACATTCGAAAATTGTCCTTTTTGCCGTTTTTGAATCTTTGAAATGAAATTGCGAGTGTCCTATAGCACACAGGACGAAAATTTTTTCACATTATAATTCCCTTGAAGGCACTTTTTCATAATCCGTTGAGAAAACTAGACCTCATAATGAAAAGTCACCCCCTTAAAATGACCCATTTTCTGTTGAAATTTGGAGCATAGCTTTTCACCTCCATAACTTCCCGTTCGGTTTTCTCACCCTTTTATCCCCTAAAAATTAAATATTTTGATATAGAAATGTTGAGGATGATTTAACCAATAATATTCAGCTTTTGCTAAGCAAATAAATCCTTCCCTTATGTCCTTTTTTTACATTCGAAAATTGTCCTTTTTGCCGTTTTTGAAACTTTGAAAAGAAATTGCGAGTGTCCTATAGCACACAGGACGAAAATTTTTTCACATTATAATTCCCTTGAAGGCACTTATTCATAATCCGTTGAGAAAACTAGACCTCATAATGAAAAGTCACCCCCTTAAAATGACCCATTTTCTGTTGAAATTTGGAGCATAGCTTTTCACCTCCATAACTTCCCGTTCGGTTTTCTCACCCTTTTATCCCCTAAAAATTAAATATTTTGAATTAGAAATGTTGAGGATAATTTAACCAATAATATTCAGCTTTTGCTAAGCAAATAAATCCTTCCCTTATGTCCTTTTTTTACATTCGAAAATTGTCCTTTTTGTTGTTTTTGAAACTTTTAAAAGAAATTGCGGGTGTCCTATAGCACACAGGACGAAAATTTTTTCACATTATAATTCACTTGAAGGCCCAAATTCATAATCCGTTGAGAAAACTAGACCTCATAATGAAAAGTCACCCCCTTAAAATGACTCATTTTCTGTTGAAATTTGGAGCATAGCTTTTCACCTCCATAACTTCCCGTTCGGTTTTCTCACCCTTTTATCCCCTAAAAATTAAATATTTTGAATTAGAAATGTTGAGGATGATTTAACCAATAATATTCAGCTTTTGCTAAGCAAATAAATCCTTCCCTTATGTCCTTTTTTTACATTCGAAAATTGTCCTTTTTGCCGTTTTTGAAACTTTGAAAAGAAATTGCGAGTGTCCTATAGCACACAGGACGAAAATTTTTTCACATTATAATTCCCTTGAAGGCACTTATTCATAATCCGTTGAGAAAACTAGACCTCATAATGAAAAGTCACCCCCTTAAAATGACCCATTTTCTGTTGAAATTTGGAGCATAGCTTTTCACCTCCATAACTTCCCGTTCGGTTTTCTCACCCTTTTATCCCCTAAAAATAAAATATTTTGAATTAGAAATGTTGAGGATGATTTAACCAATAATATTCAGCTTTTGCTAAGCAAATAAATCCTTCCCTTATGTCCTTTTTTTACATTCGAAAATTGTCCTTTTTGCCGTTTTTGAAACTTTGAAAAGAAATTGCGAGTGTCCTATAGCACACAGGACGAAAATTTTTTCACATTATAATTCCCTTGAAGGCACTTATTCATAATCCGTTGAGAAAACTAGACCTCATAATGAAAAGTCACCCCCTTAAAATGACCCATTTTCTGTTGAAATTTGGAGCATACCTTTCCACCTCCATAACTTCCCGTTCGGTTTTCTCACCCTTTTATCCCCTAAAAATTAAATATTTTGAATTAGAAATGTTGAGGATGATTTAACCAATAATATTCAGCTTTTGCTAAGCAATTAAATCCATCCCTTATGTCCTTTTTTTACATTCGAAAATTGTCCTTTTTGCCGTTTTTGAATCTTTGAAATGAAATTGCGAGTGTCCTATAGCACACAGGACGAAAATTTTTTCACATTATAATTCCCTTGAAGGCACTTATTCATAATCCGTTGAGAAAACTAGACCTCATAATGAAAAGTCACCCCCTTAAAATGACCCATTTTCTGTTGAAATTTGGAGCATAGCTTTTCACCTCCATAACTTCCCGTTCGGTTTTCTCACCCTTTTATCCCCTAAAAATAAAATATTTTGAATTAGAAATGTTGAGGATGATTTAACCAATAATATTCAGCTTTTGCTAAGCAAATAAATCCATCCCTTATGTCCTTTTTTTACATTCGAAAATTGTCCTTTTTGCCGTTTTTGAATCTTTGAAATGAAATTGCGAGTGTCCTATAGCACACAGGACGAAAATTTTTTCACATTATAATTCCCTTGAAGGCACTTATTCATAATCCGTTGAGAAAACTAGACCTCATAATGAAAAGTCACCCCCTTAAAATGACCCATTTTCTGTTGAAATTTGGAGCATAGCTTTTCACCTCCATAACTTCCCGATCGGTTTTCTCACCCTTTTATCCCCTAAAAATTAAATATTTTGAATTAGAAATGTTGAGGATGATTTAACCAATAATATTCAGCTTTTGCTAAGCAAATAAATCCTTCCCTTATGTCCTTTTTTTACATTCGAAAATTGTCCTTTTTGCCGTTTTTGAAACTTTGAAAAGAAATTGCGAGTGTCCTATAGCACACAGGACGAAAATTTTTTCACATTATAATTCCCTTGAAGGCACTTATTCATAATCCGTTGAGAAAACTAGACCTCATAATGAAAAGTCACCCCCTTAAAATGACCCATTTTCTGTTGAAATTTGGAGCATAGCTTTTCACCTCCATAACTTCCCGTTCGGTTTTCTCACCCTTTTTTCCCCTAAAAATTAAATATTTTGAATTAGAAATGTTGAGGATGATTTAACCAATAATATTCAGCTTTTGCTAAGCAAATAAATCCTTCCCTTATGTCCTTTTTTTACATTCGAAAATTGTCCTTTTTGCCGTTTTTGAAACTTTGAAAAGAAATTGCGGGTGTCCTATAGCACACAGGACGAAAATTTTTTCACATTATAATTCCCTTGAAGGCACTTATTCATAATCCGTTGAGAAAACTAGACCTCATAATGAAAAGTCACCCCCTTAAAATGACCCATTTTCTGTTGAAATTTGGAGCATAGCTTTTCACCTCCATAACTTACCGTTCGGTTTTCTCACCCTTTTATCCCCTAAAAATTAAATATTTTGAATTAGAAATGTTGAGGATGATTTAACCAATAATATTCAGCTTTTGCTAAGCAAATAAATCCTTCCCTTATGTCCTTTTTTTACATTCGAAAATTGTCCTTTTTGCCGTTTTTGAAACTTTGAAAAGAAATTGCGAGTGTCCTATAGCACACAGGACGAAAATTTTTTCACATTATAATTCCCTTGAAGGCACTTATTCATAATCCGTTGAGAAAACTAGACCTCATAATGAAAAGTCACCCCCTTAAAATGACCCATTTTCTGTTGAAATTTGGAGCATAGCTTTTCACCTCCATAACTTACCGTTCGGTTTTCTCACCCTTTTATCTCCTAAAAATTAAATATTTTGAATTAGAAATGTTGAGGATGATTTAACCAATAATATTCAGCTTTTGCTAAGCAAATAAATCCTTCCCTTATGTCCTTTTTTTACATTCGAAAATTGTCCTTTTTGACGTTTTTGAATCTTTGAAATGAAATTGCGAGTGTCCTATAGCACACAGGACGAAAATTTTTTCACATTATAATTCCCTTGAAGCCACTTATTCATAATCCGTTGAGAAAACTAGACCTCATAATGAAAAGTCACCCCCTTAAAATGACTCATTTTCTGTTGAAATTTGGCGCTTAGCTTTTCACCTCCTTAACTTCCCGTTCGGTTTTCTCACCCTTCTATCCCCTAAAAATAAAATATTTGGCATTATCAATGTTGAGGATGATTTAACCAATAATATTCTGCTTTTACTAAGCAAATAAATCCTTCCCTTATGTCCTTTTTTTACTTTCGAAAATTGTTCTTTTTGCCGTTTTTGAAACTTTGAAAAGAAATTGCGAGTGTCCTATAGCACACAGGACGAAAATTTTTTCACATTATAATTCCCTTGAAGGCACTTATTCATAATCCGTTGAGAAAACTAGACCTCATAATGAAAAGTCACCCCCTTAAAATGACTCATTTTCTGTTGAAATTTGGCGCTTAGCTTTTCACCTCCTTAACTTCCCGTTCGGTTTTCTCACCCTTCTATCCCCTAAAAATAAAATATTTGGCATTATCAATGTTGAGGATGATTTAACCAATAATATTCTGCTTTTACTAAGCAAATAAATCCTTCCCTTATGTCCTTTTTTTACTTTCGAAAATTGTCCTTTTTGCCGTTTTTGAAATTTTGAAAAGAAATTGCGGGTGTCCCATAGCACACAGGACGAAAATTTTTTCACATTATAATTCCCTTGAAGGCACTTTTTCATAATCCATTGAGAAAACTAGACCTCATAATGAAAAGTCACCCCCTTAAAATGACCCATTTTCTGTTGAAATTTGCCGCATAGATTTTCAACTCCTTAATTTCCTGTTCGGTTTTCTCACCCTTATATCCCGTAAAAATAAAATATTTTGAAATAGAAATGTTGAGGATGATTTAACCAATAATATTCAGCTTTTGCTAAGCAAATAAATCCTTCCCTTATGTCCTTTTTTTACATTCGAAAATGGTCCTTTTTGCCGTTTTTGAAACTTTGAAAAGAAATTGCGGGTGTCCTATAGCACACAGGACGAAAATTTTTTCACATTATAATTCACTTGAAGGCCCAAATTCATAATCCGTTGAGAAAACTAGACCTCATAATGAAAAGTCACCCCCTTAAAATGACTCATTTTCTGTTGAAATTTGCCGCATAGATTTTCTACTCCTTAATTTCCTTTTCGGTTTTCTCACCCTTCTATCCCGTAAAAATAAAATATTTTGAATTAGAAATGTTGAGGATGATTTAACCAATAATATTCAGCTTTTGCTAAGCAAATAAATCCTTCCCTTATGTCCTTTTTTTACATTCGAAAATTGTCCTTTTTGCCGTTTTTGAAACTTTGAAAAGAAATTGCGGGTGTCCTATAGCACACAGGACGAAAATTTTTTCACATTATAATTCCCTTGAAGGCACTTTTTCATAATCCGTTGAGAAAACTAGACCTCATAATGAAAAGTCACTCCCTTAAAATAACCCATTTTCTGTTGAAATTTGGCGCTTAGCTTTTCACCTCCTTAACTTCCCGTTCGGTTTTCTCACCCTTATATCCCGTAAAAATAAAATATTTGGCATTAGAAATGTTGAGGATGATTTAACCAATAATATTCTGCTTTTACTAAGCAAATAAATCCTTCCCTTATGTCCTTTTTTTACTTTCGAAAATTGTCCTTTTTGCCGTTTTTGAAATTTTGAAAAGAAATTGCGGGTGTCCTATAGCACACAGGACGAAAATTTTTTCACATTATAATTCCCTTGAAGGCACTTTTTCATAATCCGTTGAGAAAACTAGACCTCATAATGAAAAGTCACCCCCTTAAAATGACCCATTTTCTGTTGAAATTTGGAGCATAGCTTTTCACCTCCATAACTTCCCGTTCGGTTTTCTCACCCTTTTATCCCCTAAAAATTAAATATTTTGATATAGAAATGTTGAGGATGATTTAACCAATAATATTCAGCTTTTGCTAAGCAAATAAATCCTTCCCTTATGTCCTTTTTTTACATTCGAAAATTGTCCTTTTTGCCGTTTTTGAAACTTTGAAAAGAAATTGCGAGTGTCCTATAGCACACAGGTCGAAAATTTTTTCACATTATAATTCCCTTGATGGCACTTATTCATAATCCGTTGAGAAAACTAGACCTCATAATGAAAAGTCACCCCCTTAAAATGACCCATTTTCTGTTGAAATTTGGAGCATAGCTTTTCACCTCCATAACTTCCCGTTCGGTTTTCTCACCCTTTTATCCCCTAAAAACAAAATATTTTGAATTAGAAATGTTGAGGATGATTTAACCAATAATATTCAGCTTTTGCTAAGCAAATAAATCCTTCCCTTATGTCCTTTTTTTACTTTCGAAAATTGTCCTTTTTGTTGTTTTTGAAACTTTTAAAAGAAATTGCGGGTGTCCTATAGCACACAGGACGAAAATTTTTTCACATTATAATTCACTTGAAGGCCCAAATTCATAATCCGTTGAGAAAACTAGACCTCATAATGAAAAGTCACCCCCTTAAAATGACTCTTTTTCTGTTGAAATTTGGAGCATAGCTTTTCACCTCCATAACTTCCCGTTCGGTTTTCTCACCCTTTTATCCCCTAAAAATTAAATATTTTGAATTAGAAATGTTGAGGATGATTTAACCAATAATATTCAGCTTTTGCTAAGCAAATAAATCCTTCCCTTATGTCCTTTTTTTACATTCGAAAATTGTCCTTTTTGCCGTTTTTGAAACTTTGAAAAGAAATTGCGAGTGTCCTATAGCACACAGGACGAAAATTTTTTCACATTATAATTCCCTTGAAGGCACTTATTCATAATCCGTTGAGAAAACTAGACCTCATAATGAAAAGTCACCCCCTTAAAATGACCCATTTTCTGTTGAAATTTGGAGCATAGCTTTTCACCTCCATAACTTCCCGTTCGGTTTTCTCACCCTTTTATCCCCTAAAAATTAAATATTTTGAATTAGAAATGTTGAGGATAATTTAACCAATAATATTCAGCTTTTGCTAAGCAAATAAATCCTTCCCTTATGTCCTTTTTTTACATTCGAAAATTGTCCTTTTTGCCGTTTTTGAAACTTTGAAAAGAAATTGCGAGTGTCCTATAGCACACAGGACGAAAATTTTTTCACATTATAATTCCCTTGAAGGCACTTATTCATAATCCGTTGAGAAAACTAGACCTCATAATGAAAAGTCACCCCCTTAAAATGACCCATTTTCTGTTGAAATTTGGAGCATAGCTTTTCACCTCCATAACTTCCCGTTCGGTTTTCTCACCCTTTTATCCCCTAAAAATTAAATATTTTGAATTAGAAATGTTGAGGATGATTTAACCAATAATATTCAGCTTTTGCTAAGCAAATAAATCCTTCCCTTATGTCCTTTTTTTACTTTCGAAAATTGTCCTTTTTGTTGTTTTTGAAACTTTTAAAAGAAATTGCGGGTGTCCTATAGCACACAGGACGAAAATTTTTTCACATTATAATTCACTTGAAGGCACTTTTTCATAATCCGTTGAGAAAACTAGACCTCATAATGAAAAGTCACCCCCTTAAAATAACCCATTTTCTGTTGAAATTTGGAGCATAGCTTTTCACCTCCTTAACTTCCCGTTCGGTTTTCTCAGCCTTATATCCCGTAAAAATAAAATATTTTGCATTAGAAATGTTGAGGATGATTTAACCAATAATATTCAGCTTTTACTAAGCAAATAATTCCTTCCCTTATGTCCTTTTTTTACTTTCGAAAATTGTCCTTTTTGTTGTTTTTGAAACTTTTAAAAGAAATTGCGGGTGTCCTATAGCACACAGGACGAAAATTTTTTCACATTATAATTCACTTGAAGGCCCAAATTCATAATCCGTTGAGAAAACTAGACCTCATAATGAAAAGTCACCCCCTTAAAATAACCCATTTTCTGTTGAAATTTGGAGCATAGCTTTTCACCTCCTTAACTTCCCGTTCGGTTTTCTCAGCCTTATATCCCGTAAAAATAAAATATTTTGCATTAGAAATGTTGAGGATGATTTAACCAATAATATTCAGCTTTTGCTAAGCAAATAAATCCTTCCCTTATGTCCTTTTTTTACTTTCGAAAATTGTCCTTTTTGCCGTTTTTGAAACTTTGAAAAGAAATTGCGGGTGTCCTATAGCACACAGGACGAAAATTTTTTCACATTATAATTCCCTTGAAGGCACTTTTTCATAATCCGTTGAGAAAACTAGACCTCATAATGAAAAGTCACCCCCTTAAAATGACCCATTTTCTGTTGAAATTTGGAGCATAGCTTTTCACCTCCATAACTTACCGTTCGGTTTTCTCACCCTTTTATCCCCTAAAAATTAAATATTTTGAATTAGAAATGTTGAGGATGATTTAACCAATAATATTCAGCTTTTGCTAAGCAAATAAATCCTTCCCTTATGTCCTTTTTTTACATTCGAAAATTGTCCTTTTTGCCGTTTTTGAAACTTTGAAAAGAAATTGCGAGTGTCCTATAGCACACAGGACGAAAATTTTTTCACATTATAATTCCCTTGATGGCACTTATTCATAATCCGTTGAGAAAACTAGACCTCATAATGAAAAGTCACCCCCTTAAAATGACCCATTTTCTGTTGAAATTTGGAGCATAGCTTTTCACCTCCATAACTTCCCGTTCGGTTTTCTCACCCTTTTATCCCCTAAAAATTAAATATTTTGAATTAGAAATGTTGTGGATAATTTAACCAATAATATTCAGCTTTTGCAAAGCAAATAAATCCTTCCCTTATGTCCTTTTTTTACATTCGAAAATTGTCCTTTTTGCCGTTTTTGTAACTTTGAAAAGAAATTGCGAGTGTCCTATAGCACACAGGACGAAAATTTTTTCACATTATAATTCCCTTGATGGCACTTATTCATAATCCGTTGAGAAAACTAGACCTCATAATGAAAAGTCACCCCCTTAAAATGACCCATTTTCTGTTGAAATTTGGAGCATAGCTTTTCACCTCCATAACTTCCCGTTCGGTTTTCTCACCCTTTTATCCCCTAAAAATTAAATATTTTGAATTAGAAATGTTGAGGATGATTTAACCAATAATATTCAGCTTTTGCTAAGCAAATAAATCCTTCCCTTATGTCCTTTTTTTACATTCGAAAATTGTCCTTTTTGCCGTTTTTGAAACTTTGAAAAGAAATTGCGAGTGTCCTATAGCACACAGGACGAAAATTTTTTCACATTATAATTCCCTTGAAGGCACTTATTCATAATCCGTTGAGAAAACTAGACCTCATAATGAAAAGTCACCCCCTTAAAATGACCCATTTTCTGTTGAAATTTGGAGCATAGCTTTTCACCTCCATAACTTCCCGTTCGGTTTTCTCACCCTTCTATCCCGTAAAAATAAAATATTTTGCATTAGAAATGTGGAGGATGATTTAGTCACTAATATTCAGCTTTTTCTCAGCAAATAAATCCTTCCCTTATGTCCTTTTTTTACTTTCGAAAATTGTCCTTTTTGCCGTTTTTGAAACTTTGAAAAGAAATTGCGGGTGTCCTATAGCACACAGGACGAAAATTTTTTCACATTATAATTCCCTTGAAGGCACTTTTTCATAATCCGTTGAGAAAACTAGACCTCATAATGAAAAGTCACCCCCTTAAAATAACCCATTTTCTGTTGAAATTTGGAGCTTAGCTTTTCACCTCCTTAACTTCCCGTTCGGTTTTCTCAGCCTTATATCCCGTAAAAATAAAATATTTTGCATTAGAAATGTTGAGGATGATTTAACCAATAATATTCAGCTTTTACTAAGCAAATAAATCCTTCCCTTATGTCCTTTTTTTACATTCGAAAATTGTCCTTTTTGTTGTTTTTGAAACTTTTAAAAGAAATTGCGGGTGTCCTATAGCACACAGGACGAAAATTTTTTCACATTATAATTCACTTGAAGGCCCAAATTCATAATCCGTTGAGAAAACTAGACCTCATAATGAAAAGTCACCCCCTTAAAATGACTCATTTTCTGTTGTAATTTGGAGCATAGCTTTTCACCTCCATAACTTCCCGTTCGGTTTTCTCACCCTTTTATCCCCTAAAAATTAAATATTTTGAATTAGAAATGTTGAGGATGATTTAACCAATAATATTCAGCTTTTGCTAAGCAAATAAATCCTTCCCTTATGTCCTTTTTTTACATTCGAAAATTGTCCTTTTTGCCGTTTTTGAAACTTTGAAAAGAAATTGCGAGTGTCCTATAGCACACAGGACGAAAATTTTTTCACATTATAATTCCCTTGAAGGCACTTATTCATAATCCGTTGAGAAAACTAGACCTCATAATGAAAAGTCACCCCCTTAAAATGACCCATTTTCTGTTGAAATTTGGAGCATAGCTTTTCACCTCCATAACTTCCCGTTCGGTTTTCTCACCCTTTTATCCCCTAAAAACAAAATATTTTGAATTAGAAATGTTGAGGATGATTTAACCAATAATATTCAGCTTTTGCTAAGCAAATAAATCCTTCCCTTATGTCCTTTTTTTACTTTCGAAAATTGTGCTTTTTGCCGTTTTTGAAACTTTGAAAAGAAATTGCGGGTGTCCTATAGCACACAGGACGAAAATTTTTTCACATTATAATTCCCTTGAAGGCACTTTTTCATAATCCGTTGAGAAAACTAGACCTCATAATGAAAAGTCACCCCCTTAAAATAACCCATTTTCTGTTGAAATTTGGCGCTTAGCTTTTCACCTCCTTAACTTCCCGTTCGGTTTTCTCACCCTTATATCCCGTAAAAATAAAATATTTGGCATTAGAAATGTTGAGGATGATTTAACCAATAATATTCTGCTTTTACTAAGCAAATAAATCCTTCCCTTATGTCCTTTTTTTACTTTCGAAAATTGTCCTTTTTGCTGTTTTTGAAATTTTGAAAAGAAATTGCGGGTGTCCTATAGCACACAGGACGAAAATTTTTTCACATTATAATTCCCTTGAAGGCACTTTTTCATAATCCATTGAGAAAACTAGACCTCATAATGAAAAGTCACCCCCTTAAAATGACCCATTTTCTGTTGAAATTTGCCGCATAGATTTTCAACTCCTTAATTTCCTGTTCGGTTTTCTCACCCTTATATCCCGTAAAAATAAAATATTTTGAAATAGAAATGTTGAGGATGATTTAACCAATAATATTCAGCTTTTGCTAAGCAAATAAATCCTTCCCTTATGCCCTTTTTTTACATTCGAAAATGGTCCTTTTTGCCGTTTTTGAAACTTTGAAAAGAAATTGCGGGTGTCCTATAGCACACAGGACGAAATTTTTTTCATATTATAATTCCCTTGAAGGCATTTTTTCATAATCCGTTGAAAAAACTAGACCTCATAATGAAAAGTCACCCCCTTAAAATGACTCATTTTCTGTTGAAATTTGCCGCATAGATTTTCAACTCCTTAATTTCCTTTTCGGTTTTCTCTCCCTTCTATCCCGTAAAAATAAAATATTTTGCATTAGAAATGTTGAGGATGATTTAACCAATAATATTCAGCTTTTACTAAGCAAATAATTCCTTCCCTTATGTCCTTTTTTTACTTTCGAAAATTGTCCTTTTTGTTGTTTTTGAAACTTTTAAAAGAAATTGCGGGTGTCCTATAGCACACAGGACGAAAATTTTTTCACATTATAATTCACTTGAAGGCCCAAATTCATAATCCGTTGAGAAAACTAGACCTCATAATGAAAAGTCACCCCCTTAAAATGACTCATTTTCTGTTGAAATTTGCCGCATAGATTTTCAACTCCTTAATTTCCTTTTCGGTTTTCTCACCCTTCTATCCCGTAAAAATAAAATATATGGCATCAGCAATGTTGAGGATGATTTAACCAATAATATTCAGCTTTTGCTAAGCAAATAAATCTTTCCCTTATGTCCTTTTTTTACTTTCGAAAATTGTCCTTTTTGTTGTTTTTGAAACTTTGAAAAGAAATTGCGGGTGTCCTATAGCACACAAGAAGAAATTTTTTTCACTTTATAATTCACTTGAAGGCCCAAATTCATAATCCGTTGAGAAAACTAGACCTCATAATGAAAAGTCACCCCCTTAAAATGACCCATTTTCTGATGAAATTTGCCGCATAGATTTTCAACTCCTTAACTTCCGGTTCGGTTTTCTCTACCTTATATCCCGTAAAAATAAAATATTTGGCATCAGCAATGTTGAGGATGATTTAACCAATAATATTCAGGTTTTTTTTAGCAAATAAACCCATCCCTTATGTCCTTTTTACACTGTCTACAATTGTCCTTTTTGCCGTTTTTGAAACTTTGAAACGAAATTGCGGGTGTCCTGTAGCACACAGGAAGAAATTTTTTTCTTATTATAATTCACTTAAAGGCTTAAATTCATAATCCGTTGAGAAAACTAGCCCTCATAATGAAAAGTCACCCCCTTAAAATGACCCATTTTCTGTTGCAATTTGCCGCATAGATTTTCAACTCCTCAACTTCCCGTTTGGTTTTCTCACCTTTCTATCCCATAAAAATTAAAATATTTTGCACCAGCAGTGTTGAGGATGATTTAACCAATAATATTCAGCTTTTTCTCAGCTAATAAAACCTTCCCTTATATCCTTTTTTTACTGTCGATAAATGTCCTTTTTGATACTTTGAAACGATATTAAGGGTGTCCTTTTGCACACATGACAAAATTTTTTCCACTTTACATGTTACGGTTAGGCATATTTTTATTATCTGTTTATATAATAGCACCTTATAAGGAGAAGTCATCATCGAAAACGATCATTTTTTTACAAATTGTTTAGGTTAGGCAACCCTTCTTTCGTGTGTGAATTTATGCTGCGGCGTTATTTCCCTTGTTTAAAACTTAATGTAATTTGGATGTATGATTGGTGTTATTAATTTATATCAAATTATTTTTACAGATTTAACTTTCTTGAATATTTTGGACAAGGGAAGTTCTGTTGGAGTTGAAGAAAGTATCATGTTTTTGGAATGTAAATGTTTAGTAAGTTCTAATGTTTTTGAAAGTTATTAATATTGTTCTAATTGAATTTTTCACTGTAGAGGAAGCTGACTGAAGACATTAGAGAATTGTTCATCGTTTTCAAATGGACGTTTGAGAAATGAATTCGGATTGTTCCAGGATCATTCATCCAATTCCTCAAGGATATCTTTTCCACAACTTATATCTACCAAGAAGATCACTAATGGATTGACTACAACAATCTGTAGTGTAAATTGTGTTTCAATAAATCAGTGAATGTGAAGTGATAAAGTGGTTTAAGTGATAAATAGTGAAAATATCTGAAAAATCCAGAAAATTGTATTAACTCAATATTTCTACATATATGATTGTAACAATTGATATTATAACATACAAAAAACTAATATTTTATTATTGTCTATGTTTAATTTATATTTAACATTAATAAATTTATTTAAATAGAATTATTTGTTTCAATTTGATTGCCTCCACCAATCCTCTTGAATTTTATATTTTTTTAAGAGCATTTTTTCACAGTTAGAATACGTAGTAAAGTAAGATTAATACAACGATATGGTAAGTAAGGTAACTACAATAGGTTATTGATAGATTAATTCGAATAATACGGTAAAAGTCAATATCGAAAAATATCTTAACTTTTCAAAGTACTTAATGAATGCTTGAAAATTTTTTTCAATTTTCCAAAAATCTCTTAAGAATTGTTTATATATGAGTTTTAACGTCATTTACATATATCATCTGATAGCCGAGTCGTCTTGGTCGCCGTTGCCGTTGTTCGGAGTCGAGGTCCCTGGTTCGCATCCCGATTGGTCCCGGATTTTTATAATTTCTAATAATTGATTTCTATTCCTTGCAGCATATAATATCACTAATTAACATTAATAATTAATTCCAGACATTGTATCATCGAAATATTCGATCGAACAGTTCCAACCTTTCGGGGTTGGAAATGATCGATCGATCGTTCGATGACGCAATATATTTTTCATTTTATTTTGGCTCATTGATTTTGTGACGTCATTTTTTTGAATAATGGGGGGGAGGACCTCGAATTTTCGGATTTAGCGAAATGGGATTTCGGGAATAGCTTAGTTACGCTGCGGGAAGCCTAAAAATCATTTTTAATTATATAATTTTCCATTTTTTGGCGGAAATTTTTCGGGTAAAATCGAAAAAATCTGAAAAACTGGCCAAATTTGACACTTTTTTCCTCTTTTTCCAACTTTAACGCCGTTTGTAGCGAAAACTATCGATCGTAGGTTAACGATAGTAGGCTCATTCGATAGCGCTTGAATTACGCTATCGATGGTGTAAATTTGGTCCCGGAAAACCTTAAGGGGAAAAACTTTTTTTTTCAAGTTCTCAGAAATTTCATTTCGTCGACCAAATGTATGTCGATTTTTTCCGCAAAACCATTTGTCGAATTTATTGATGAAATTTGCACCATAGGTGCATTATTTTACCATCAAAACATAAATGTAATAAAATTTAAACTTTTCGATGTCGTTAATGGTTTTTTCGATATTTAAAATTCACCTATTGTGCGAACTAATGCTATTTAAATACAAATTTGTTTTCTTGAAAAAAAGGATCAAGGACCTAAAAATTTTCCAATGTGGTTTTACATCTTTTCCGATCTTAACATGGAGCGCCTATGGTTAAAATTTTTCCGGAAAATTCCGTGAAAATCGTTCTGGTGAGTAATATTTTACAAAATATTTTCTTGGAATTTTCCGGAAATATTTTCACCAAAGCAATTCTATGTGACGTTTGGAATAGTGGTCCATAAAATAGTGATACTTTAAGGTCCTTTATCCTTTTTTTAAACAAAACAAATTTGTAGTTAAATAGCATTAGTTCGCACAATAGGTGAATTTTAAATATCGAAAAAACCATTAACGACATCGAAAAGTTTAAATTTTATTACATTTATGTTTTGATGGTAAAATAATGCACCTATGGTGCAAATTTCATCAATAAATTCGACAAATGGTTTTGCGGAAAAAATCGACATACATTTGGTCGACGAAATGAAATTTCTGAGAACTTGAAAAAAAAAGTTTTTCCCCTTAAGGTTTTCCGGGACCAAATTTACACCATCGATAGCGTAATTCAAGCGCTATCGAATGAGCCTACTATCGTTAACCTACGATCGATAGTTTTCGCTACAAACGGCGTTAAAGTTGGAAAAAGAGGAAAAAAGTGTCAAATTTGGCCAGTTTTTCAGATTTTTTCGATTTTACCCGAAAAATTTCCGCCAAAAAATGGAAAATTATATAATTAAAAATGATTTTTAGGCTTCCCGCAGTGTAACTAAGCTATTCCCGAAATCCCATTTCGCTAAATCCGAAAATTCGAGGTCCTCCCCCCCATTATTCAAAAAAATGACGTCACAAAATCAATGAGCCAAAATAAAATGAAAAATATATTGCGTCACCGAACGATCGATAGATCATTTCCAACCCCGAAAGGTTGGAACTGTTCGATCGAATATTTCGATGATACAATGTCTGGAATTAATTATTAATGTTAATTAGTGATATTATATGCTGTAAGGAATTGAAATCAATTATTAGAAATTATAAAAATCCGGGACCAACGGGACGCGAACCAGGGACCTCGACTCCGCACAACAGCAACGGCGACCATGACGACTCGGCTATCAGATGATATATGTAAATGACCTTAAAACTCATACATAAACAATTCTTATGAGATTTACAGTAAAATGAAAATTTTTTTCGATCGAAGGAATTTGAATTTCCCGACCATATTCAAACCATAGTTGCTTCATGTTAAAGTTGGAAAATTTGAATAAAAACATTGCAACATTTTAAGGTCCTTGATCCTTTCTTTCGAAAAAAACAAATTTGTAATGGACTAGCATTATCTTGCATAATATATTATACTTTAATATCGAATTAATTAACTTTAAAATTTTTTACAATCGAACGATTTCCTTGGAATTTTCCGGAAAACTTTTAACCAAAGGTGCTCCATGTTACGATCGGAAAATATGTACAACCACATTGGAAAATTTTTGGGTCCTTGATCCTTTTTTTCAAGAAAACAAATTTGTATTTAAATAGCTTTAGCTTGCACAATTGATGAATGTTAAATAACGAAAAAACCATTAACGACATCGAAAAGTTTAAATTTTATTACATTTATGTTTCGATGGTAACATAATGCAGGTATGGTGCGAGTTTCAACGAAAAATTCGACAAATATTTTTTTGAAAAAAATCGACGTACATTTGGTCGACGAAATGAAATTTCTGAGAACTTGAAAAAAAAAGTTTTTCCCCTTAAGCTTTTTCGGAACCAAATTAACACCATCGATAGCGTAATTCAAGCGCTATCGAATGAACCTACTATCGTTAACCTACGATCGATAGTTTTCGCTAAAAACGGCGTTAAAGTTGAAAAAAGTGAAAAAAATCGCGAATTATGGCCTGTTTTTGGGATTCTTCAGAATTTTGGCCAAAAAATTTTCGAAAAAAAAACGAAAAAAAATCACTTTAGGATATGTTATTTAGGCCTCCCGTGACGTAGCTAAGCCATTCCCAGAATCCTATTTACCGAAAATCGAAAATTCGCTCATTTTTCGATTTTTTTCGGGAATGACGTCATTGAATGGCGACGTATGTGTGACGTCATATATTTAAAATTGGGTGACGTCACAAAATCAATGAGCCAAAATAAAATGAAAAAAATATTGCGTCATCGATCGATCGATCATTTCCAACCCCGAAAGGTTGGAACTTCTCGATCGAATATTTCGATGAAACAATGTCTGGAATTAATTATTAATGTTAATTAGTGATATTATATGCTGTAAGGAATAGAAATCAATTATTAGAAATTATAAAAATCCGGGACCAATCGGGATGCGAACCAAGGACCTCGACTCCGAACAACAGCCACAGCGACCAAGACGACTCGGCTATCAGATGATATATGTAAATGACGTTAAAACTCATATATAAACAATTTCATTGAGATTTGGGGAAAATTGAAAAAAAATTTCGATCGAAGGAATTGGAATTTTCCAAAAATATTTTAACCATAGCTGCTCCATGTTACTTTCGGAAAAGTTGTGAAACCACATTGGAAAATTTTTAATTCCTTGATCCTTTTTTTCGATAATCTATCGAAAAACATTGAACTTACCTTACTTACCTTATCGTTGTATTAACTTAACTCTTTTATGTATTCTCAAACTCTGAAATATAAAATTCAAGAGGATAAGTAGGGTAAATAGAATTGAAACAATGTATTCTATTAAAATTAATTTAATAATGTTAAATATCAATTAAACATAAACAATAATACAATATAAGTTTTTTGCATATTTACTATAGTTTATATAAATTATGTAATATCATAAAATATGTTATAATATCAAAGAAATAAAGAGTAAATAAAATTTTCTGGATTTTTCAGATAATAACACTATTTATCACTTAAACCACTTTATATTATAATAAACACTTTATATATTCACTGATTTATTGAAACACAATTTACACCACAGATTGTTGTAGTAAATCCATTAGTGATCTTCTTGGTAGATATAAGTTGTGGAAAAGATATCCTTGGGGAATTGGATGAATGATCCTGGAACAATCCGCATCTATTCCTCAAACGTCCATTTGAAAACGATGAACAATTCTCTAATGTCTTCAGTCAGCTTCCTCTACAGTGAAAAATTCAATTAGAACAATATTTATAATTTTCGAAAACATTAGAACTTACTAAAAATTTACATTCCAAAAACATGATACTTTCTTCAACTCCAACAGAAATGCCCATGACTGAAATATTCAGGAAAATTAAATCTGTAAAAATAAATTGCTATAAATTTATAACTCTACTCCATACATCCAAATTACATTAAATTTTAAACAAAGAAAATAACGCCGCAGTCCAAATTCATAGTTGAAAGTTGGGTTGCCTACCCTAAACAATCTGTAAAAAATTGATCGTTTTCGAAGGATGATTTTTCCTTATAAGGTCCTATTTTATAAACAGAAAATAAAAAAAGGCCTTAACGTGAGATGTTATGTGAAAAAAATTTTGTCCGGTGAGCAAAAGGACGCCAGCAATATCGTTTCAAAGTTTCAAAAAGGACATAATTCAAATGCGTAAACAGGATATAAGGAATTGTTTTTTGGCAGAAATTGAACAGAATATTGTAGATATAATCATACTAAAGGTAACTGTATAAAACAAATTTGCATTTAATGGCTAGATCTCTGGGGAATTAAAACGGGAATTTAAGGAAGTTAAAAAGTATGCACTAAAATACGTCTAAAAATTGGTTATTTTCAATGGATGACTTGTCATTATAAGAACCTATTTTATAAATGGATTATAATTACAAGCCTTAACGTAAGCTGTTCTGTAAAATTTTTTTTGTCTTGTGTGCAAAAGGACACCCGCAATATCGTTTCAAAGTTTCAAAAAGGGCAAAAAGGACAATTTTCAAAAAAGAAAAAAATAATATAAAAGAAGGTTTTAATCACTGAGAAATTCCTGATTATTATTGATTGAATCGAATCAATAATTCTCCGTTGTCAACGGTCAACTTCTTCTGGAACGAAAAAATCAATAAGACAATTGCGCCCAAAATTTTATAATAAATATTACCAGTTTCAAATTTATTTTATTCGATTTTGATTTAATGAAGTTAAAATGCAACATTGGCCATCAATACAAACAACCACAACGTTATAAATTAAATTTATTTGGATATAGTAAAGCCAATTATAAACTAATAACTTTCATGTTTTGAAAGTTGCTGTCAAACTAACTTGATCCGTATCTCCATCTATGCTAGAACCAGTGAACTCTTGACCTGTAATGTCAATAAACCACCTTAAGTTTTTAGTGCCATCTGTGAGTCAGTAGCATGTACTCTAAGCTTCCACCAAAATTCGAAACACATTTTAGCGTTGTCATAATTCAAAATACTAAACAATCCGAATTGTCAACAAATAAGAAGTGTTTGAAAAAAGCAATAATTTGAAGATTGTATTATGAATTTTCTATTGTTGATTTTTCACACATAAGACAGGAAATAGAAAACATGGAAACTCGTAAAAATTGGACAAACTACAGAAGCATAGATGCCAACGGAAAATATAAGTTCACTCGTAAATGCAATACAAATTTTTCTTTCTGTGCAAAAGTTTCTGTTGTTACAATCATTAATAAATATTAAATTAATATAAAGTGTCTGAATTTTCTAGTACCTTGATTGTTTATCACTTTAACCTCCTTATCATTTAACATTAATTAATTTATTGAAACACTATTTACACCCCAAATTGTTGAAATAATTCCATTCGTGTTCTAATCAAGAGATAGCAACTGTGGAAATTAATATCAATTTAGTAGTTCAAACTAAATCATCCTTAACCGTATTACATAAGTAAGATTTGCATTTAATGGCTAGATCCTTGGGAAAATTTTTCGATAGATTAATTACATTATTGGAATAATACGGTAAAAGTCAATATCGAAAAATATCTTAATTTTTCGAAGTCCTTATTGAATCCATGAATTTTTTTTTCAATTTTCTATAAATATCATAAAAATTGTTTATAAGGTCATTTACATATATCATCTGATAGCCGAGTCGTCTTGGTCGCCGTTGCTGTTGTCGGAGTCGAGGTCCCTGGTTCGCATCCCGATTGGTCCCGGATTTTTATAATTTCTAATAATTGATTTCTATTCCTTGCAGCATATAATATCACTAATTAACAATAATAATTAATTCCAGACATTGTATCATCGAAATATTCGATCGAACAGTTCCAACCTTTCGGGGTTGGAAATGATCGATCGATCGATGATGCAATATATTTTTCATTTTATTTTTGCTCATTGGTTTTGTGACGTCATTTTTTTGAAAAATGGGGGGAGGACCTCGAATTTTCCGATTTAGCGAAATGGGATTTCGGGAATGGCTTAGTTACGCTGCGGGAAGCCTAAAAATCATTTTTAATTATATAATTTTCCATTTTTTGGCGGAAATTTTTCGGGCAAAATCCGAAAAAATCTGAAAAACCGGCCAAATTTGACACTTTTTTCCTCTTTTTCCAACTTTAACGCCGTTTGTAGCGAAAACTATCGATCGTAGGTTAACGATAGTAGGCTCATTCGATAGCGCTAGAATTACTCTATCGATGGTGTAAATTTGGTCACGGAAAAGCTTAAGGGGAAAATCTTTTTTTTTCAAGTTCTTAGAAATTTCATTTCGTCGACCAAATGTACGTCGATTTTTTCCCCAAAAATATTTGTCGAATTTTTCGATGAAATTCACACTATAGCTGCATTACGTTACCATCGATACATAAATTCAAAAAAAACCTAAATTTTTCGGTGTCGTTAATGGTTATTTCGATATTTAAAATTCACCTATTGTGCTAGCTAATGTTATTTAAATGCAAATTTGTTTTCTTGAAAAAAAGGATCAAGGACCTAAAATTTTTCCAATTTGGTTTTACATCTTTTCCGATCGTAACATGGAGCACCTTTGGTTAAAATTTTTCCGGAAAATTCCATGAAAATCGTTCTGGTAAGTAATATTTGACAAAATATTTTCTTAGATTTTTCGTCTAAGTCAAAGTCTGAAAAAGGACAATTTTCAGGAGCATAAAAAGGACACAAGGGATGTTTTCATGCATTTTAATTTAATTGCAAATATTAAACTATATCCTTCTTAACCGTATTGCATAAAAATAGTTACCATTTATTGGCTAGATCCTTTGGAAATTAAAACGGGAAGTTAAGGAGGTGAAAATGGATGCACTATAATTGGCCCTAAAATTAAGGACATAAGGACAATAAAATAAGGACATAAATGATAAAAAGATTATTAATTGTTACAATTACGTGAGTTGTAATGTGAAAAAATTTTTGTCCTGTGTGAAATAGGACACCCGCAATTTCATTTCAAATTCTTAAAAAGGACAATTTTCAATAGCGTAAAAAGGATACAAGGAATGTTTTTATTCGTCTAAATTTAATTGCAAATTATAAACTAAATCTTCCTCAACCGTATTGCATAAGTTTGAATTGGATTGAATAGCCAGATCCTTGGGAAATTAAATCGGGAAGTTAAGGAGGTGAAAATGAATGCACTATAATTGGCCCTAAAATTGGTCCTTTCGAGGGGTGACTGTTCCTTATAAGGACATAAATGATAAACGGATTATAAATTGTTACCCTTAGGTGAGTAGTAATTTGAAAAAAAAATTGTCCTGTGTGCAATAGAACACCCGCAATTTCGTTTTAAAGTCTCAAAAATGACAATTTTCAGTAGCATAAAAAGGGATACAAGGTATGTTTTTATTCGTCTAAATTAAATTGCAAAATATAAACTAAATCTTCCTTAACCGTAATGCATAAGTTTGATTCGAATTTAATTGCCAGATCCTTGGGAAATTAAAACGGGAAGTTAAGGAGGTGAAAATGGATGCACCAAAATTGGCCTTAAAATTGGTCGTCTTCGAGGGGTGACTTTTCCTTATAAGGACATAAATGATAAACGGATTATCAATTCTTGCCCTTACGTGAGTAGTAATGTGAAAAAAAATTTGTCCTGTGTGCAAAAGGACACCCGCAATTTCATTTCAAAGTCTTAAAAAGGACAATTTTCAGGAGCATAAAAAGGATACAAGGGATGTTTTTATTCGTCTAAATTAAATTGAAAAATATAAAATAAATCTTCCTTACCCGTATTGCATAAGTATGATTTGTATTTAATAGCCAGATCCTTGGGAAATTAAATCGGGAAGTTAAGGATGTGAAAATGGATGCACTAAAATTGGCCTTAAAAATGGTCATTTTCGAGGGGTGGCTTTCCCTTATAAGGACATAAATGATAAACGGATTATCAATTATTGCCCTTACGTGAGTTCATACGTGAAATTTTTTTTGTCCTATGTACAATAGGACACCCGCAATATCGTTTCAAAGTCTCAAAAAGGATCATTTTCAGGAGCATAAAAAGGGTACAAAGGATGTTTTTATTTGTCTAAATTAAATTGTAAAATATAAAATAAATCTTCCCTAACCGTATTGCATATAAATGATTTGTATTTGATAGCCAGATCCTTGGGAAATTAAATCGGGAAGTTAAGGAGGTGAAAATGAGTGCACTGAAATTGGACATAAAATTGGTCGTTTTCGAGGGGTGACTTTTCATTATAAGGACATAAATGATAAACGGATTATCAATTGTTGCCTTTAGGTGAATTGTAATGTGAAAAAATGTTTGTCCTGTGTACAATAGGACACCCGCAATTTCGTTTCAAAGTCTCAAAAAGGACAATTTTCAGGAACATAAAAAGGATACAAGAGAAGTTTTTATTCGTCTTAATTTTATTGAAAATTTTAAACTAAATCTTCCTTAACTGTATTGCATATAATTGATTTGTATTTAAAAGCCAGATCCTTGGGAAATTAAATCGGGAAGTTAAGAATGTGAAAATGGATGCATAAAATTGGCCTTAAAATTGGTCGTTTTCGAGGGGTGACTTTTCATTATGAGGACATAAATGATAAGCGGATTATTAATTGTTGCCCTTACATGAGTTGAAATGTGAATTTTTTTTTGTCCTGTGTGCAATAGAACACCCGCAATTTCGTTTCAAAGTCTCAACAAGGATAATTTTCAGGAGCGTAAAAAGGACACAAGGGATGCTTTTATTCGTCTAAATTTAATTGAAAATTATAAATTAAATCTTCCTTAACCGTATTGCATAAGTATGATTTGTATTTAATAGCCAGAACCTTGAGAAATTAAATCGGGAATTTAAAGAAGTGAAAATGAATGCACTAAAATTGGCCTTAAAATTGGTCGTTATCGAGGGGTGACTTTTCCTTATAAGGACATAAATGATAAACGGATTGTCAATTATTGCCCTTACGTGAGTTGTAATGTGAAAATTTTTTTGTCCTGTGTGCAATAGAACACCCGCAATTTCGTTTCAAAGTCTCAAAAAGGACAATTTTCAGGAGCATTAAAAGGATACAAGAGAGGTTTTTATTCGTCTTAATTTTATTGAAAATTTTAAACTAAATCTTCCTTAACTGTATTGCATATAATTGATTTGTAATTAAAAGCCAGATCCTTGGGAAATTAAATCGGGAAGTTAAGAATGTGAAAATGGATGCATAAAATTGGCCTTAAAATTGGTCGTTTTCGAGGGGTGACTTTTCATTATGAGGACATAAATGATAAACGGATTATCAATTGTTGCCCTTACGTGAGTTGTAATGTGAAAAAATTTTTGTCCTGTGTGCAATAGGACACCCGCAATTTCGTTTCAAAGTCTCAAAAAGGGCAATTTTCAGGAGCATAAAAAGGACAAAAGGGATGCTTTTATTCGTCTAAATTTAATTGAAAATTGTAAATTAAATCTTCCTTAACCGTATTGCATAAGTATGATTTGTATTTAATTGCCAGATCCTTGGGAAATTAAAACGGGAAGTTAAGGAGGTGAAAATGAGTGCACTAAAATTGGCCTCAAAATTGGTCGTTTTCGAGGGGTGGCTTTTCCATATAATGACATAAATGAAAAACGAATTATCAATTGTTGCCCTTACGTGAGTTGTAATGTAAAAATTGTTTTGTCCTGTGTGCAATAGGACACCCGCAATTTCATTTCAAAGTCTCAAAAAGTGCAATTTTCAGGAGCATAAAAAGGATACAAGGGATGTTTTTATTCGTCTAAAATAAATTGCAAATTATAAACTAAATCTTCCTTAACCGTATTGCATAAGTTTGATTTGTATTCAAAAGCCAGATCCTTGGGAAAATAAAACGGTAAGTTAAGGAGGTGAAAATGAGTGCACTCAAATTGGCCATAAAATTGATCGTTTTCGAGGGGTGGCTTTTCCTTAAAAGGACATATATGAAAAACGGATTATCAATTGTAGACCTTACATGAGTTGTATTGTGAAAATTTTTTTTTCCTGTGTACAATAGGACACCCGCAATTTCGTTTCAAAGTCTTCAAAAACGGCAAAAAGGACCATTTTCAGGAGCATAAAAAAGATACAAGGGATGATTTTATTCGTCTAATTTAAATTTCAAAATAAAAACTAGATCTTCCCCAACCGAAATGCATAAATAAAATTTATATTTAATAGCCAGATCCTTGGGAAATTAAATCGAGAAGTTAAGGAGGTGAAAATGAATGCACTATAATTGGCCTAAATATTAGTCGTTTTCGAGGGGTGACTTTTCCTTATAAGGGCATAAATTATGAATGGATTATAAATTATTATCCTTACGTGAGTTGATGATCACTGAATTTGAAGTTTATCCTTTCACGATTTCCTGGATATCATTTCTGCCAACAATAATCTTCATGAATTTGGTGGATGATTCTCGAATGATGCTCATCCACTTCTCACAAGTTCTTTTGGAAACGAAGACCGATATAAATCCACTAAATAATTCCCTAATGTCTTTTATACTGACCAGCTTCATCTGTACCAAAAGAAATACAACTTGTAACACTTGCTAGTCTTAACAATACTGACTCTTACCTGTTAACTTATATCTCTCCAAAAAATTATACTTTCTCTTACGCAAAAAAGTTTCAAATAAATTGAAAATATAAATATTTTTTTTTAATTGTTATTTACCGTCGCTTTATAACTATTAAGCTTCTTAGCGACTCTAGGGTTGATTAAATCCGTTATCGAGAAATATTGGAAATTTGCACGATACACGGATCGAACCCATTACCTACTAGTTTTTGGGGGGGGGTCACCTAGATCACTCGGCTACCAGTAGACTATAAATATTTTATTAATTTTTTTTTTAAGAAATTTATAATTTCTGATTGTTAGTAGCTTTTGAAACTTAAAAAAAAATGATTGTGTTGTGAAATGAAATTTTACAAAAATAAACGCAACCTTACGACATAACTACATCACTGGTTGCCTATCTGAAACAAAAATAGTCATTTTCTGATGAATTTTGGTCTTTAACCCAAATAATTTCGCGAGCCACTTTGAAAATATCTCCATATTAAATTTAATTATATTCTCAACATTTTTAATGCATAGGTTTTCACTTCTTTTTCCTTTATTTCGTATAAATGTGGTTAATTTCGCGGACCAAAAGAATGGTCAAACAATTGTACAATTTTCGAAACGATAAAGTAAGTTTTTATACAATCCTCACCTCAAAAAGCTTGAGTTCAATTTTAAAACTACATTTCTGGACTTGCAAATAATAATACAATTCTCACCTGTCGAAGCTTCTCAAAGACCGGCGGTGCTAGATGAAGAAAGTCCACACCAAAGAACTAAACTTATTTTTTTATCCACCAAAAAAAATATCATTCAATTCAAAAAATAAAAATACTTTTTTCTTATACTTTATTTATTGTAAAAACATCTTCATCGCCTCCAATGATTTGATCATTTAAAACCACTGTACGGTGTAAGAAAAAAGAAAAACATGTTTCAATGTACGTCGTAAAAAGAAAAATTTCGAAACAAAATTGACGGATGAATTTATTAGTATAATAATAATCATGTTAAATAGTTTTTTTTTTGCAATAATTCTATTTTTACATTTTTTGTTCGTGTGTATTTCTTATCATATTTCCTTTGAAGCATTTTAAATGTATATATGTATGTATATGTATGTGTGAAAGTAGAATGTTACTGTGACCAAAAATTCAATACTTTAATCAACATTTAAAAGTCCATTCAAAACAATCAATTAAAAAAGATCCAGAACAGAAATGTTACTATTTAACATTTTTCCCATTTTTTTAATTGCACAAATTTTGAATGAAAATCATATAAGAAGTTACTGCAGTAGTCGTATCCAATTATATTAAATACTGTACGAAATATTATAATTAGCCTTATACATTCTAGGCACTCCAAAAGTTTATTTTTTTTCTTTAAATCTTTTTCAGAATCAGTCCAAAAAATTAAATACAAATATAATAATAGATAATAATATATAATCATACTATAATATAATAAAAAATTAATTCTTCATATTCTCATGATTTACATACATATTAACATCGAGCTTAGGTCTCGTTTTTTTTTTTTTTAATGCTTTTTACATATTAACTGGGTGAAGTATTTTAAGGAGATAGTTAAAATGTATTTAAATAATATTTGAACTTACAAAAAGTCCAGGTATGTGAACTTGTTCACATGAGTTTGCCATTTTTTTTCTTCCTTTAATTATAACATTAAATGATAAAATAATCGAATCTGGCTACATTGAAAAATGTACAAATTCGACAGCAAAGTTTCAACAAACACTTCGTTAGATTTAAGGTTAGGGCGCCGATGATTCGTTTGGATGATTTGCAGTGGTGGATGAAGAGCTTACTAGTTTTATGTCGGTTGACTCGGACGAATCGACTTGTTCGACCATCGAGGCAATTGTGGCCGATTTCTGGCTGGGTATGGTGGCGATTATGGTGTTGTTACTGGTAGTTGGCGGCAAATTTGTACCACTTAAAGATGTGCCGGATGACGATGACGACGAGGAGGATGATGGAGGCGGTGGTGGAGGTGGTGGTGGTGAATCTGATACTTGACAAGTTGGAGACGTCGACGTTGTCGCTATTGGTTTCGTTAAGTCCGGCAATTCGTTTATAATAGCTGTATTATGATAACTAAAAAGAAAAAAAATGTGCTATTAATTGCTGATTTAAAGTTTATACCATTAAAGGGTCTAGCAGGATCCACATGGCGAGTTGGCCCCCAAACAAGAACCTATGTCGAAACTTATGTTAAAATATCGGCTTAATATACAAACAGATTTCATATACTTTTCGCGACCAAATTCCTCTTTGACCTGGAAATATGGGCAAAAATGTCCCCCCGCATGGCTATTTTTAAAAGTTATATATCTCAAAAACTAATTAAGCTAGAGAAGTGAAATCAACGCGAGGCTGTAGATTATTTTACAGAGTATATCATATATTTTTTTGAAATTTTTAGAAAAAAAAAAATATACAAAAAAAATCGGAAAAACAAATGAAATAATTTTTTTTAATGTGTTCTCTGAAAATGACAATCACGAAAAAAATATATTTTATGCTTCCACATGAGCACTATAACTCATAAAAATTGCGTGAAAAAATAATTGGTGCAACATCTTGAAAAAAAATGAAATGTGATTTACGCCTAATAGTATACTTCAGTTTTATTTTTTTTCGAAGTGTTTCACCAACTTTTTTTTCACAAAACTTCATTGAAAAATAGGCCACTTATAGGAGCAAAACATATATTATTTTCATAATTGTAAATCTAAGGAAACATAAAAAAAAAATTATTAATTTTTTTGTTTTTCTATATTTACTCTTAAGATAATTACTTTCAAGAGTCAAAATAATTATTCCAAAAGAAAAAAAAACAACAAGTGTTCAATTTTTATTAAAATAAGAATAAAAAAAATTATCGTCACTGCTATAATTTATTACAACTGAAATATTATGAACCTAAAATAATTTAGTTAGTATCTCGTAGGACGCAAAATTCGTGATAATTATTATCCATATGAAAAATAACAAACAAAAGCTGTTGCATGAGCACAATATCCCACTGTAAAGTTTCTATTGGAAAATCACAGGAATAACGGAAAATACTGTTGCAATATTTACTATTCAAAATATAACTATTGCATATACGACCGTCTTTGCTATTTATACATATGTCTTAATTTTACTTCTACCCTAATGATATTAGGTGCTTATTTTACACATTATTTTAAAATAATATTTGAAATTTCATTTATTCGCCCACTTTAAGTAGAATCTGTAAAAAATTTGGTTTGAGCCAGTGTATAATATCTTAAGGTAAACAAAGAAAACAAAATAATTCAGATGCCATCAATATGTACCCAGAATTAATTGGAGACCTATAGTATTCCGGTTGTAATAAATTATAAGTGAGGATAATTTTTTTTAATTCTTATTTTAATAAAAATTGAACACTTGTTTTTTTTTCTTTTGGGATCAATTATTTCGATCTTGAAAGTAATCATTTCAAGAGTAAATATAGAAAAACAAAAAATCTAATAAAAATTTTTTTTTTTGTTTCCTTAGACTTACAAATATGAAAATAATATATGCTTTGCTCCTATATGTGGCCTATTTTTTGTTGAAATTTTGCGAAAAAAAAGTTGGTGAAACACTTCGAAAAAAAATAAAACCGAGGTATACTATTAGACGTAAATCACATATCATTTTTTTTCAAGGTGTTGCACCAACTATTTTTTCACGCAATTTTTATGAGTTATAGTGCTCATGTAGAAGCATAAAATATATTTTTTTCGTGATTGTCAGTTTCAGAGAACACATAAAAAAAATATTTCATTTGTTTTTTGGATTTTTTTTTCTAAAAATTTCAAAAAAATATATGATATACTCTGTAAAATAATCTAAAGCCTCGCGTTGGTTTCACTTCTCTAGCTTAATTAGATTTTGAGATATAAAACTTCGAAAAATAGTCATGCGAGGGGACATTTTTGCCCATATCTCCAGGTCAAAGAGGAATTTGGTCGCGAAAAGTATATAAAATGTGTTTATATATCAAGCCGATATTTTAACATAAGTTTCGACATAGGTTCCTATTTGGAAGACCTGCTAGACCCTTTATTTTAAACCTTCCGCACACCAATACCAAATACATACTTTTGAACTCGCCGTACAGGACTGGTGTTTCTTCCACCGGGATACGAAGTAAAAGTAGGACTAGATTGTTGACCTTGCAATTGAATCGAATGCGAAAGTTGCTGATGACCGAGCGGATTTTGTTGCGACAATCGCAACTGTTGCTGGTGCATGCCTCTCGATTGCCCACCCAACGGCTGGTGCACCGACGTTCCAAATTGCGAATAGAATCGCGACTTTTCTGCACTCATATTTCCAACCGGATTCGATTGTAACTCCTCCGACTGATTATCACTTTCATGATCTGATAATTCTTCTGGTTCAGTTTCCTATAAGAAATTTACCACAAAAAAGTGCAATGAATTTCCCTAAAACAAGTGAATTACGCACCTCTTCCGGACATAACTCCAAGGCTAATTCCAACACTCGTTTCGCACTATTTGATCGTTCCAGGAAAAATCCGTTCGTACTATCATTGGATTGAGCCGGTGGCGACCATGTGTTGTAATTATATTGGCAATTTCCTGGATATTTCTGGAATGAAACAAAATTTTCAATCTGGCTTTTTTTTGTTAAAAAAAATTATAAAATTACTCGATCCATTTCATCATGAAACCAGTCAATTGAATGAATCCATTTTTCCTTCATATCGGGGTTGTCCTTCATTATTTTATAAGCGAATTGACTTCGATTAAATAACGTAACCATAAACTTAATACATTGGTATGCCCTTTTTTGATAGTGGTTTTTGCTACGATGCACAATTTCCAGAACACCCTCTCTCTCTTCGGGAACTGCATCTGAAACAAATAGTTAAATTTTAATAAATATTTCGAAAATATTTTGCAAGGATTTCATACTTTTGGTTTTTTAGATTTCAAAAGAATTTAATTCAATAAAACAAAAACTTAAGTAAACAATCAGGACACCCTATTATCATATTCGCATAATATATACAATACATATCTGACATATCTTTTATTTCGTATTTCGTTACCATGGTGACCACTGGTCAAGCAGAGACCTCTAACGGATTAATTTTTACTCATATCAAGATAACTATAGGGAAACATGGGAAGAATTGAACCTCGAAAAAAATTTAAACTACCGTTAGGAAGAAAATAAATTTATCATATAAAAATCGTTTTATACCATAGCTTCATGATTAAAATAACAACTATAAAATTTCACCCATTTAAAGCCAATTATTTCGAAAAACTAGGCCCCTAAAGTATAGCCCCTGAAATAGTACTTCAAGCCCTACACGCTTAACGGGTTGCATAAACACAACAGCCGTACGACCTTGATTCGATAATCTTCCACAAACTTACTTTGTATTCCATTTAATGCGTTACAAACTCGATGTGTTTGCCACGAATCTTCGATCAACGTAAGCGCCAACAACAAATCGAAATAGTGCCGCAACTCATGACAATATGCGAACGCAATTTGCCATAACAATTCCCCCAATATGGCTCTACTAAAATGAGGATTCTCCCAACTACAATACTGCAGCAATTTTATACAATCGTCCAATATATTTGAGTCCTCTATTAGTTTCTTTATATAACTACAAAAGAAAAATTCGCAATTAGTACCATTAATAGTTTGTACATTTTTTGAATTAATACCTAGTTCGTTTAAATAATATATCTTCGGCGTATGGTTGAATAGGCATAATCGGTTCCGGACACGATGGCTCACCAAATGGATTTGGCAACGATTGCACTTTCTCTTTGACTGTTTGCGCTTTACCATCGACCACAACCATATTTTCAACATTCATAGAATTCAACGTAAGTGCACTAACATCACAACAACGAATTAATGTAATAATAACTTGATGCAATTTACTCAATTCGGGATATTGATATTTAATAGCCGGACCTGGTCCTTCATCAATAGCCACTTGCATAAATGTTGCAGGAACATTTAACTATAAAAAAAAAAACAAATTTGAATAAAATAACAATATAAAACAACCCTTAAATCACCAACCTTTAATAATTGAGTCTTTTCCGTTATGCCTAATGCGGCATACATGTGAAATAACATAAAATAATGAGATAAATGCCGGCCGTGTTCACTAACTTCACGATGCAACAGGGACAACACCGCGTGCAATAAATGATCACTCAATGTTGCATTTGGATCTAGGAAATGAGCTAAAATTATAAGAAATTTTAATAAATATTATTTTAACAAATAGATGTAATCTAAATACTTTGTAATTTATTAACAGGTGCTGGACTTGGTCCATCCTGCGATGAGAAATGGGCTAAGAATACAATGATTTTCATAAATGCTGAACGAACTTCAACCGACGGACAACTTAATAAATATTCACAAAACCTAAAATCAAATGAAATAAATTTGACGTTATTATAAAAAAATTAACGCAAGAAAAAAGAGTTCACACTCAAATATCGTGAGACAATATGGGACTGATGTTTTTTTCAACACAAATTCCCAACTTCCCGAACCAAGTGGGACTTTCTATAGCTTTTTATTATAACATATACGTCTTTTGGTTGTAAATCTCACGATACAAAGTTTGGACTCTTTCTCTAAATGTTTCATGGTAAAAGTATGGTGATATACCTTTGGGGATGATCGAATAATATTTTATGAGCAAACCAAGATCGAGCCGCAGCCGAGGCTCTTAAATGCACACATAAAACATCATACCAGTCGATGGCTGTTCCACGTAAATTTTTCTTTGTATGAAAGCCAGTATGAAATAAAAACCTAGCTGCTAATTGAACTGACACCATTGAAAGTTGTTCAGCTTCAGTGCTCTAAAAACGGGAGAAAAAACGTTACAGAATATATCACGAAATAATATAACTAAGAGTAGAATCTCAGATTAAACGAAGCTTCATATATCTGTAGAATATACGTATATAGTAATTTACTATGCAGGAGGCAAGTTCTCATAGGTCAGGACTTCTAAATCTAAGAAGGAAGGACATTAAAACGCTGGTAGGCCTATTAACAGGACACTGCAATTTGAGGAAACATCTCCAAACTATAGGGAAGAACACAGAGGAAATGTGGCGTGGAAGATGAAACTGCCTCCCATGTACTATTTGACTGCCCAGCCATGACTCAAAGTCGTCTCAACTAGCTTGGTCCACCAGGACATGAGCTGGGGAACATACACAGAAATCCAGTTGACTGTCTGCTGAGATTCATATCAAAAGCAGACCTGACCAACTGGAACTGAAATTAAACTGGGGCGCTGCGTCCTTTTAGGACGCAGCGCAGAAGAACTCTCATGAGAAGCCCCCAGATCAAGGGGAAAAAATGTAGTAATTTAGGGTACCAATTGTGAAGCGGGTAATATTACATTTATCTTTGGGAATAAAAGGTTTTTTAGCACTTGGAATCGAGCCATTTCATGAGTATTTGGTAAATTTCTACAACAAAATTTGGTGCCAATCCGGCCCTGATTTAAGAGAATCCTGCTTGTATCTCAACATATTTTATTGAAGCTATTTGAAGGGAATAAATCTGAGATTCTACTTAGCGATCCATTCATGAATTATGTAAAACATTTTGAGGAAAACAACCCAAATTTCTTGGGTTCTATTTTTCACATACAAAAAGAATAGAGGGGTCAAAAAACGTTAAAATTTCCTGTACGTAATTCATGAATGACCAATTATATTCTTTGATATCATTTACGTACAAGTTTCTCTAAATTATTAGCTCTAGCTGTAGATGGTGCGTTGCAAGTGACTAGTTTCCTAACAAACGAAAAATATTCTAGAGAAAATTGACTTCGATGATGTAAAAACTTGATGTTTTGTCGTCGAACACTATTTTCAATTGGGGCCGGCATTTTCATCATACTATATCGACTGTCACCTAGACAAAAATTTTGGTGATATAGACGATTGAAAAAAAATATTTTTAACGTTATACTTATTGATAATTTTTCTGTGCTTCGGATAAATGCATTTTCATCGGCATCTAGTCTTGTATAAAAAAGCATGTAGGCATTCCACCAACGTTTTTGTCGTCGATATGTGACACGTTTTAACATATTATCAAACACTTCACCCATATATTCACCACCAAAACATTGAGCTTTCATTTCTTCGTCGTCATGCATACGACATTCTGTCACCTCACCATCATCAAATTTGTACCATCTCACCGAACCATCCGTTTCCCTAAAAAAAATGCATTTTTCTCCTTCTAAATTCAAACTATTTTCTCAAAAATATACCTATTTAAAATATATGAGTAATAATGTCCTCCACTAGCTTGACCACTATGAACAACAATTCCAGAAAGTCTATAACGGGTGCAGACATCACGACCTCCACCCTCTACATCACAGTCGATTTCTTCCCCTTCCAATTTTGCTAATCCAGAAACTAGAAAAAAAAACACGATTTTTCCCCAAATTGTTTCATTCGAGTCGTAATCAAATTTACCTGTATAAGGTTCCATATCTAAATCTCTAGGAAACTCAAAGTAATCGTTAAATTTAGTCGGACACAATCGATCGTAATCATATTCAAAGCGTTTCAATTGAATGGCAAGTATTGGAGGTAATTTTTTCACACATAAACGTTTAACAGTAACCACTTTTCGAGCACATTTTTCACAATGATATGCATCGGCACCTTCTAATAGTTCACCTTTCACATATTGCTCCATCGAGTCTTGCAATGAACTATGATTACGTATATCTACATTTATTATGCTAAAAGGTTCTTCTTTGGAATATCTAAAAAAATATTTCAAATTTCAGTTTTATTGATTATTTTTCGGCATAATTTCATACCTATGAGGACAATCTTTACAAATTTTCTGATCCGAATATGATCCACCTAAAATTTTTGTCATTATTTGTTCATGGCCAAGGGCCTTTAACGCTTCATCGATACTTTCAACGAGACACGTAAAAAATTCAACGGCATCCTGTTGCTCGCGTAAATTTACCGGTTCACCCAAAAGTCTAAAAAAAAAAAAACGTTGAACTTTTCGAATTTTTCACATAGCAAAAAAATTACCTAAAATGCTTCCAAAGGCCTCGAGGTATATAGTATTGCAAACGACTATAAGCTAAATGTCCAAAAATTGCTTGCACTTGCTTTAATATTACAATATTATATTCTTTTCTAGAATCTTCTAATCCACATTTTTCATCATTGCTTTCATTATCATTGGCTTCTAAATTTGTCTGTAAAAAATGAATTGAATAAGAAAAAGATCAAATTGTAAAGTTTATAGGTAATACTTCTCCTTCTAGGCGTTCTTCTCCACTGAAATCTTCATCCAAATCAATAGCAGCTCCGTCACAAGCCAATAAACCGGTTCGAATACTCTCCACCATATACAACTGTTGTAAAACTGAGTTCATATAACAAGTTGCACCTGCATTTTTCAATCCAACAAAACCATCACCAGGTCTTGGTCCAACTGGTGGTAAATAATCCCACTCTTGTAACGGCGGTTCATATTCTATAAATATAAAATCGGATTTTCAATTAGCAAATGCTAATTATTCTTAAGGAGCAATAATTTAAATGAGACAATTTCAGTTCTAGATTAACAAAATCAGTCTTCGTCAAAAGTTTTTGGTTACTTGTCCTCCGTTTTTCAATAGTACTATCGTTAAAAACTGACCAAATAAATTATTCCTCTTTATACTCATACAATTACAAATTACCTGAATAGAACATATCCGTGAGCATGTTAACTAATTTTTGACAATTTTGAACACATCCCACACTAAGACCGATCAATAAATCAAAAGCGGCTGCCTGTAGTACGGGTGTTCCACAAACAGGCACTGACGGTTCCGTGGACAATTGTCCTGTTTTCCACAACAATAACATTTGTTTGGACGCAGGAAAAATAAAATCCTCAACTAATTCCTGCAAATTTGTTGTGATTACACTCACTATCGAAAATCAAAAATGCAAATTTACTTTAACTAAAGTGCCTGATTTACTCTCATTGGATCCCAAGTCGTATTTCTTCTCTGGCGTCATAAAACTTAACAATTCTTTGGCCAGACCTAAATGTCCTTCGAGCACGGCCTCATGGGGCGGTGTGGTCGATGGATCCATAAGAGTATCGCGTACACGACGTAACCAGGCTATTTCAGATGCTAGCAATCCCGATGCCGAATTCAACGAACAGTTGGACAAAAATGCTCGATTTAACAAATGACACAACAACTGAAAAATTTCCAAAGTAAATTATAAATTGAAATCAATAAATTTCAATGATTTCTCACTTGAAAATATTCGTGGGAATTGTCAGCATTATCAACGACAGTGGTATCTAGTACACTGAACAATAACGCTATACATCGTTGAAGCGAAACTCGACTAGCGGCTCCATAAGTACAAATCAAAATAAATTGTTCTGCAGCCGCAATTCGTACTGCACGATTGTTGCACAACAATAACAAATCAATTATGAACATTTGCCACTTTTTGTGGGCACCCAAAGAGTCCAAAGCGGCCGCATTCAATACTAACGCAACGGTTAATGTTTCCAGCGCTTCTTTGCACACTAAAACATCTTCTCCATCCGGACGACGTTTGTTTGACGGATCGCATAGAGTATGTAAAATATATGGTTCACTGTTTATCGCATCTAAATTACCACTAGACGCCGCCCAAGCTAATCGCATTATAGCCAAAGCGGTGCCAGGAAAAGGCAATTCTCCCGACATGGCTAGCGTAAATAACGGCTGCGTAGGTCTTCCCGACAATGTTGTAGTAGAAAGCATCTAAAAATTACAACGTAATTATTAACAATAAATTTTTACAAATCAAAACTCAACATTTACTTGTTCCGCAATATAATGCGATACTCTAACAGCAACCATACGTAGCGTGGTCTCCGAACTGTGACCAGGCACCGTTCGTAATGCATGACTTAAAGCTAGTGCAGGATTAAGAGGAGAATTTGAATTAGTCGTAGCAGCACCACCCTCTGGCAAGCCCATTTCAGGCGAAGCCCCTTCTTCTTCACCAAGTCGTACCACCACATTTCCAGCGACCGTTAATAAAAATTTACATATTTTTAATAAGGATAAGTACGCGGCTCTAAAATTAATCAAGAATTATTAAGAAACCGTCTACATATTGCTAATGTTTACCTTTTAGTGGGTAAATCAGCATCCGGTATAAAATCATTTCGTGAAAGCAATTCCAAAAACAAGTTTAAATCAGGACTATTCATAACACAGTGTTGAAATTCGAAAGCCTTATCGGAAAGAGGATCGGCTGCGGGCATTAAAAGAGCATATAACACCTGGAAAAAGAACAATTTAACAATTAGTTAATAAACCGTTGACGACAATTGTAAATTTCACCTCCAAATGATAGAGGACTTCAGCCGCATGAGGACTAAAAAACACACATTCCACAGTTAAATCACTGTAACGATTTGGTTCGTGCGATGTTGACGAATCGTTATCGTCATTAGTTCTATGACCAAACACGATATGCAAACGGTGTATCGTGGCTCTATCACACGGCATTAATTGCAAAATAGCCCGAGCACCATCCCGTAATGTATCATGTCCAATTTGGCTACCCAATGTTTGCAGTTGCCAAAAGAATTGTACGTGTTGCGAATTTTTTGACAGTATCTAAAAATTTGCCAATAATATAGAAACAGAAATGGAATGGCACCAACATTTACACATACCACACCAGGCAAGGAATTTTCCGCTTCAATATTTGGTCCATCATATTGGTGTTGTGGGGAACCGGTTGAACTGTCGGAACTACTATCCGGAGAACTGGTCACGTTTGAATTGACTGGACCAAGTTTTGCTGACAATAACTAAAAACAATACAAAAAGTTAAACAAAACAGAAAAATGGGGAGGCAGAAGTTTAAAGGTCCATCTACAAAGAATTCGGGACACCTATCGACTTATTGTTAACTTTATATTTCCATAACTGGTCTTCGGTTAATGTTAACTTACTGTTTTATCACGTAGCGGTATTTGGGCTAATGTTTTCCTATCATCCGACGTATCCAATGGTTCTCCATTCAAAAATAGTTCTAATCTAACAGTGGCAGATGTGGCTTTCATTCGACGAAGTATTGCCCTTCGTAAAGCCGCAACTGTGTCATTTGAATGCGTAGTTATTTCTAAGTCTTCTAATTGACGTCCCGGATGAGGAAATCGAATAATTATTGTTAAATGTTTACCACGACTGGCTCTGCAAGTAAACAAAATAAATAAATACAATAAACCCCCATAAAAATACTATCATTACCTGTGAAGAGGTAAAATTTTTCTTTCACCATTAAAATCATTATCACATTCACTTATATATTCCTGCAAAACTTTCAACACTCGACACATTTTAATCGCTTCCACTTTGAGTTCTTTTTGTAGTTTAAATTGTTCGGCATCATTTTTTTCTGAAATTAATCAGGAAATAAATACAATTTTCTGGGAATTATAGACGATTTTAACCTTTTGCCACGTGCTCTTCGCAACTAATCAATGAAACTTTATCGAAATGGGTTTTCAGACGGCAACAACATTCGGAAATATAATTTTCATGAAAATCAACCAATGAAACTTGTAAACTTGGTCCTAGATTCGTATTAACTTCTTTTAATAGTTCAATTGCACGATTGGCAATTTCTTCCTCACTATTAGTGACGACACGCCACAAATAATCAATTCCTATTAAGTCTTGATCGTCCATCAGTAACGAGTGACGTTTACGTTTTAATTTTCCAGCTTTGGTGTTTACTGCTTTAAAAAATCTATCAAAGCACCTACAAAAAAAATTTTGTGTTAAACTTAAAGAAATGATTAAAACTATTTAAATTACTTCATTCCATTTTCTGTTAGTAAAACGGGATCTAATTGTAATATGTTATTTTCAAAGAAATCTCGATTGATTCCCGGATCTAAATCGGGTTCTTCACCCATTAGTTTGGAGAACCACTTGAAGCAGGCTTCACGATCGGTGGGAAACACAGCATTTTCCGCTAGACATTGCCAGATTTGTTTGGCCTGTTCGGCACAGAGCCAAAGTTGGCCGTCTTTTAGAAGAAAACGTAAAAAATTTAAACGCTCTTGCACTTGCAGAATGTGACTATATCGACGATCGGGAAGATATGTGTTGGGATCAAGATTTGGATTTTCTTTTGCTAGTGCTCGAGTGTTTTCCATGTATGTAATCAGACTGTTTGTCACCAAAATAACTAGAGAATGTTGATTTTGTAGTCGATCGATTATTTCCTGTCGAAAGTACACATGATGGGTGCGCTGTCCGGAACTTGTATGCGTACCAGTGCCACCACTGCTTTGTTCATACAAACAGCAAATATCACGAATTTGTTTCAACGCCGGCAACACCCACTGATTGCTGACTTTCAACTCATCAACACACTTATCTAACCATATAGTTTTTTGAGCGTCCCGCTCCTGCGAACAACTGTAATCTAAAATTTTCACATGGGCCGTTAAAGCTTGATCCATTATTTCCGTAGGAACATCTTCCGAATGCGCCAAATTCCAAAACAATGTCAACACTTTGTGAGCCATCACACCGTCTTTATCGTCCTCGGCCAGGTGCCGTATCAGCTCTAAAAGTTTTTCACGTTGCTTTCGATTCGCGTTCGTCCAGCTCGATTGAAAACAGTCGAACAGATGGTCTAGTTGCTCGGGACTGAAGTCCCATGCGAGTTTTGCTAGGAGGTCGTGGACGTTTTTCACGATCGCCTCGTGTTTGCCAGCCTGCGCTGACCACACCGCGTCCAAATCGGACAAACTCAAAGCCCGTTCCTTAATTATAAAGCGTAAAATTTTCTCCAACTTCTCCACATATTGCGGCTGATGCAGTGAATCACGAAGGACTATTTCAATTACGTTATTATCTTTAAGCCATTTCTGCAAAAGTTAATTAGAGATTTAACACAATAAGATAATTACATAGTACAGTAATCCCCTGCTTTACGGACAAGATGCGGTCCCCATAAATCGGAAATCCGTAATACCGCTATTACTATGAGATCCTATTGAAAAGTTATAGGTCCATTCTAGCTAGTAAAAATACCCGTAAAAGAAGCCAATTTTACTATAGATTCTCACTAAATATAGAGCATAAATAAATTAACACTACTATACCGCATAACATTAAATACTAATTTGTAAAAATGTTTGATAACTATTTTGGGAATCCCGTATAAAAAAAAAACAAGCATAAACTATATTTATGTACCAAAAATATTGGTAGATAAATATTAATAAAAATGTAAGTAAAACTCGTTTATTTTGAAAGTGGCGTAAGTCCATTTCAAGGACTGTCTATTTGGTGATTCTTCTTGTAACTAGAAAAAAGTATGTCAATTATTTAACTGCTAAGTTTTCAGAAATTATTGATTTTAACCAAAACGCCATTTATTCCCTCCTCCTTAGTATCTTATGTTCCTCTGGTTAAAAATGATAACACTATAGGGATTGTTCTTGAAATGGACTTAACCCACTTTCAAAATAAACGGCGCAAATGTTAATATTTAATTAACTATGTCCACAATATCGAATTTCCGTTAAATGAGCTTCCGATTATAGCGTCCGATAAAACGGGGAATTACTGTACAAGAATAAAAGATATTTACAGTCATTCTCTCAGAAGTAAGCCAATCTTCCTCATCCAAGAGATTTCTATGTGGATAGTATCCAATACTACCAATCACCTTATTCACTTCATTTAACGCATTCATTTTCCCGTTAAAACTAGAATTTTGTAATTGCCTATAAAAAAAATAAATATATTTCTCGATTAATTGCCTTATTTTCGCCATCATTTCCACCAATCTACCTTAATATCATTTTTAACCTAAACTCCTCCAAAGTTCCAACCATATCCTCTTGTTGTGGAGCTCTCGATACCAAACATTTAGCTGCTTTAATTATGGCAGAAATTAAATCATTTTTACTCTCATTTTTAGCCTCCCGTTTCAATTCCTCATCGGACAACTTATCTAAAATACTTGGAATCATTTCCTAGAAGAAAAAAAATATATTTTACACTTTAAATTTCCAACAAATATTATTCATTTATGTACCAAAATAGGCATTAAATATTTAACTACAGTGTGCACGGTTAAAAATTCATAACACAATCCAAACGGTTTGATTAGTGCATAAACTATGGGTAACGATAAAGTTCGGCCACTCTGAAACCGTTCCAGTAGTATTTGAAAACCACCTAATACTCCAAAACGATTTATTAAATCCACAAGCCAACCACGTGGACTTCTACTATCGGACGATGGCCGAGCGAATAACTCCTCGTCAGATAAATTCGAACCAAGTGGCACCGATTCACTTTGTCTGGTGGCATTGAACGTATGAAATCTATAAAAAAATAATTAAAAAAATTAGCTTTAATGAATTTCAAGTAATATATATATTTACTTGTTAGATGGATTTAAGACCATGGCGAGTAAATCGAGTAAAGGAAACCAATCTTGTCCGAGTTTAAGCACGCAAAGTTCCACCAAACGCATACAATTCTGGTAAATACAAATGTGAATGTTGGCCTTCCAACTGCTGACGGCGTCGTCGGTGAGAATTTTCGTGAAGGATATTGTTAAGCCATCACGAAAAAATCTTTGACATGCCTCACTTCGAACGTCTAATCCTGAAATTTAAACGAATTAGATTAATGTAAAAAATTTATTTTCCAATTTAGTATCAATAATGGGGGCTTTTCTATTGAACAATTGTAAAACAAATCCATGATTTTCCAAGAATAACTAAAGAGTTGCTTATATGAGGAAGTTCTTATTAAGCTGGATTTAAAATCCTTTCTTTCTTCTTAGTATTGGAAATTATTAATTTTTAATTATTTAAATTATTTAATTTTAATTATTAATTTTTATATGTAAAACTAGGGGCTTAATGCACGAGGTTTAATTCCGGGATTCAATATTTGGAGAAAAAAAATGATGAACTTTATCTTCTAACCAAGGACAATTACCTTGACCAATCATCTAAACTAGATTGATTCAAAAAAAATGATAATTTTTTTTCTTAATTATCTCGAAAATATTGTTGGGAATGCTAAAAAAATCCTGTGAAAATTTAAGCTCTTAATATTAAGTATTAAGAGGTACTGCATCGCAAATTTTGGTTTTCCATTTACAATAACATGGGAACAATATTCTCTTGAACTTTGGAATTTTATAGCTCACGTTGGTGACCAAGATATATTCTTGTAGAAAATTGAACGATCTACAAAAATGATCTCTAACCAAGTTTTTGATATATTTATTCCTTCAAAAGTTATTCGAGGTCAAAATTGAACTAAAGGTAAATTTTACTATTTTTTCAATTTTTTGACGCAACCATCAATTTTATGAGAAAATTTTATCGGTCATTTTTTGTAGAGCACTTTTTTTCTATAACTTATCTCTATAAAAGTTTTTGATATTTTTCACAGGTCCTAAGTTAATTGCATTAAATTGAAAATATTCGTAATTTTATTACGTAATACGTTATTACGTAATTTTAAATTAATAATATTCCCTGAACTATCATATTCTTGTAGAAAATTGAACGATCTACAAAAAAGGTCTCTAGCAAGTTTTTGATATATTTATTCCTTCAAAAGTTATTCGACGTCAAAGTGTCAAAGTTGAACTAAAGAGAAATTTTAATATTTTTTCAATTTTTTGATGCAACCATCAATTTTAAGAGAAAATTTTATAGGACATTTTTTGTAGAGCACTTTTTTTTCTATAACTTATCTCTATAAAAGTTTTTGATATTTTTCACAGGTCTTACGTTATTTGCATTCAACTGAAAATATTCAAATATTCGTAATTTTATTGTTTTAAATTAATAATATTCCCTGAATTATTATATTCTTGTAGAAAATTGAACGATCTACAAAAAAGATGTTTTACAAGTTTTTGATATATTTATTCCTTCAAAAGTTATTCGAGGTCAAAGTTGAACTAAAGAGAAATTTTAATATTTTTTTCAATTTTTTGACGCAACCATCAATTTTATGAGAAAATTTTATGGGACATTTTTTTTAGAACACTTTGTTTCCTACAACTTATTTCTTTAAAAGTTTATGATATTTTGCACAGGTTCTAAGTAACAAAAAAAAATTTTTATGTTAAAAATATAATAATTCAGGGAATTTTCAGTTTAATGCAAACAACTTAGGACCTGTGAAAAATATCAAAAAAAACTTTTATAGAGATAAGTTATAGAAAAAAAAGTGCTCTACAAAAAATGTCCTATAAAATTTTCTCATAAAATTGATGGTTGCGTCAAAAAATTGAAAAAAGTATTAAAATTTCTCTTTAGTCTCGAATAACTTTTGAAGGAATAAATATATTAAAAACTTGGTTCGAGACCTTTTTTGTAGATCGTTCAATTTTCTACAAGAATATACCTTGATCATTCCGAAATATTGTCACCAACGTGAGCTATGTAATTTCAACGTGGAAAAGAATATTATTCCCATGTTATTTAAATGGAAAATCGAAATTTTCGATGCGGCACCTCTTAATACTTAATATTAAGAGCTTAAACTTTCACAAGTTTTTTTTGAAACAGTCTAATATAAATTTAGCTTAATTCTAATAGTTTATTAAACTAAAATACAAAAAGCTTAAGCTTTTTTGCTTAAGTATCGGAGTTAAAAAATATTATACATCCTTATGGTGGAAATCAATTTATTTTTTTAATTGATTTGTCAAACCTTTTCGGCATAGTTCAATCGAGGCGTTTAATAGACATTCTAGTTCCTGTTCCGGTAGTACGGGCACGACCCAGCGCAAATTTGAAATTTTTTCATCTAAAATTGTTAGTTTATTGATTGGGAAATCGGGTTCGACGTCCTCATTGATTTCATTTGGCTCGGAGATTTCCTCGATTGCCGTATGCTCGGCCGAGACGACAGGATTTGTGTTTGGAGTGGCCGGTGGCTGTTGTACAACGGCCGGTGGCATTGTCTGCGAAATTTAAAGGAAGTTTTGATTTCGAAATTTTTTTTGGGGTTAAGTTAGCCAACTTACTTGAGTTTGGAGTAGAGAGTCGGGGGGCTCGTTGGCCAGCCCCTGGCCACGAGTGGCTATTGTCATAATGCGTTTTGGTGCCAATGATGCGTTTTGTTTGATTGAAAATTTCCGTGAATTTGGAATTTTATCGTTGGCTACGGCCGCCACTTAACATGGGAACTGCAATGGTGTGGACAAGTATTGACTGATGTCCGTTTGGGTATTTGTGTTTTTTTTTTTTAACTTTCTTACATTATCAGCAAACACTGCAATAATAGGGAACACTGGTTAGTTGTTTGGAACAATATTTGCCATTGAGTAGTGGCATTAATTGGTTGTGATAATTATTTGGTGTCGTATGACAGATCACGCCTTAGACATGTCAAATGCGACTTTTTCTAGTTATCTATATGTGTGAAGGTTTTCCACACGAATATTGGAATATTAAATTTGATTTGTTTATGAATTATTGTTTTCAAGTGCAATAAAACGTAATAGATTTTCCACATTTACGATTTTTTCTACATACGGAGCTAGGGGGACGGGAATTGGGCAAAACGTTGATAGTTTAAAAATAAAACTTGCATTTTCATGATTATAATAATAGCAAATATTAAACATCAATATCATATACGCCCATTAGAAGCAATTTCCAAATTTAATCCAGAAAATTTTAAGGAAGGGCACACACACACACGAATTAACACATATATAGATGCACGTCCATATCGTATACATACGTATATATACATATATACATTACCTGTTTTTAAAAAAAAAAGAAGAAAAAACGTCACTTTGTCTTTTCAGTGGAAAAATTGAAATATTTCCCGCACTCCGGCTTTGGTGAAGAATTATTTAACGACTAAATGATTAATAATAAGGGAATATAAATATATAAATAGACTATACACACTTAATAAGTAATACAAAATTATTTAGCGTTAAAATTTTTTTTGACAATTAGTTTTATCAGCCGGCCACAAACAAAATGGCCGCGACATAAAATTCCTATATTACTCCCTAAAATGTAAATTAACAATTAATGAGATTCACGACAATTATGCAATTTGAAATTTATTTGCAGAATTTATTACGATTTTGCGTTTCCCCGCTTCGTGTAATTCACCGATATTATAATGATTTAATCAAATTCCATTTTTTTTTCGTGCTTGGAAAATATTCCAAACACAAATTCCACTAGATTCCATTTGGTGGCGCTTCGATTGTTCTGATTTTCAAATAATTTTCCGTATATGAGAACTGGGAAAAGTGAATAAAAATGCGATGAAAAGGCTGGAAAATTATAATAATTTTGAATAATTTGAATTTTTTTTCTCAATTAATATAAAAATATTAAGTTTTCATAGTTTTATTTGCTTTTATTATACAAGAAGTTGTTCTCATTTATGGAATGTAAAAAATCTTTAATTCAAATTTCTGGAAATTACTAATTTATTTATTCTTTTCAAATTTGCTTTTATTATCAGATAATACCTCCTTTGAGTAACAGTTAAATATTTAATAAATTGAAAAACCGGTTTTAAATTCAAAAATTGTTCTTTAGATTCAGTACTTTTATCGTCTTTTGGTGTTTGTAAATATTTCGATAAGATCTTAAATTTCATTAAGTTTTAAGTTATTTATAGAAAAATAATATAAATACTCTTTCCTATTATTTATATTTATTATTGTGATTAAATTGGAGCCTATTCAGGCTAAACTTCAACTGTATGATCTTAATTATTTTCCGTTTGAATTTCCCGAAATTTACGAAAAATCGTTCGTAGAGGTTTGTGGAAGAAACCGTTTCGTTTGTGTCAAAATTGTTTAATAGTTATTAATTAATTACAAAAAAATAATTACTTAGTTATTGATATAGCAAAATGAAAAGGAAATATAATTTTTGGTGACATATTATAACCATAATGGAGGATAATATAGAAAATTGTTTTTTTAATAATAAAACAAAAAGAAAACTTTAAACTTTTTTTATTATTAAACAACAGTTTTCTAAATTGTCTTGCATTTTTGATATTATATCTGTTATATCTCATTAAAAACTATATTTTCCTTAACATTTTACTGGCTTAATAATTAATTACTCGTAAATAAACTATGTAGTCACGAACGAAACGATTTCTTTTCAAATTTTTACGAACGATTTCTTATCGATTGGCAAAAAAAAATGGAAAATTTATTGTAATTTAATCGATATAGGGTGAATTGTATATATAGCGTGTATTCCACAATGTCGTACGTGTATGTACTATTGGTTGCCTAAACTTGCCTTTGACATACGACCACGTGTTTTAGGGTAACTTTTATAAAGCTGATTTGCATTTCAATAAAATGAAATGCATTTTGGTGATTTTAAGCCTATGAAAATTTCCAAGTTAATATTTAGAAATCTATTTATGATTTACTTAAGTCAATAACCAAAAAGAGGACCTCAAAGCCATAAAAAATGAAGGAGCCCTGGTTCTTACCTCGTTGGAAATAAAAACCTAGTTTTTTCAGATTAAAATCAAATATTTTGGTAAAAATTTGGACTCTTATAAAAAAAATCTTTTGGCAGCAAATTTTAAACTTATGATTGTTGCGATTGTTGGGATTTAATTTCTTTGTTGGTCTTAAAGTTATTGATTTAAGCCGAAATTTAAGCCTTTCGTTTTTGGATGAATTTACAAGAAAATCACTTAAAACGGCAGTAATTTTGATGATTTGATCATCGAAAAGCTCCATCTTAATCATTTTATCGATATTGATTCGAGAAATTTGACCATTTTTTGATGTGCACATTAATAACGCCTCGATTTTTATTTAAAAAAATATTCTGAAATGTCTTTTTTTCAATTCTTTGGTGAAAAGGAAAGTTTTTGTTAAATTTTCTGGCTCAAGTGTACTTTAGCACACCCACAATCTGGTAACGATGCATTTTCGACTTTGTTTTTAATTTAATTTGCGATATTTTGGTTAATAAAATTCTAATATGGTATAATTCTCTTTTTTCTTGCTAAATTTTCATTATGGACCGATTTAATCGCGAATTAAATTAACAACAAAGTCGAAAATGCAATATTGCCAGATTGTGGGTGTGCTAAAGTACACATGAGCCAAGTTTTCTGTTTGTTTTATTGTTAAACAACAGGTTTTTAAAATTTCCTTGAATTTAATGCAAAAATTCAGTTTTCTCAACTTTTAACTATATCAATGACTAAATAATTAGTTTTTCATAAAAAGTTACAAAGTTAATATTCAGAAACCTATAGATAAATGATTTATTTAAATTAATACCTAAAAATGGGTGCCCAAAGCCTTAAAAAAATGAAGAAGTCCTTGTTCTTACCTCGTTGAAAATATAAACATACTTTTTCCGATTAAAATCAAATATTTCGGTAAAAAAATTAGACTCTCATAAAAAATTCTTTTGGCAATCATGGCTTCAAAGTTTTAAACTTATAATTGTTGGAATTTAATTTCTTTGTTAGCCTTAAAGTTATTGATTTAAGCCGAAGTTTTAGCCATTCGTTTTTTGATGAATTTACCAGAGAATCACATAAAACAACATTAATTTTAATTATTTGACAATTGGAAGGTTCCGTCTTAATCATTTAACCAATATTGATTCGATGTGTATATTAATAATGGCTCGATTTAGTTATTTTGGAAAATAGTAAAAAAAAAATCTGAAATGTCTTTTTCTACAATTCTTTGGTGGAAAGTAAAGTTTTTGTTAAATTTTCTCTTTTTTATTGTTAAAAAACAAGTTTTTTTTAAATTTTCTTGCATTTTTGCTATTTTTTATCGCTAAAAACTCAATTTTTTTACAATTTACTAACCAATGCCTAATAAATTAATATTTTTTCGTTATTAATGACTTACTGCTTAACTATTTTGTCACAAACGAAACAATTTCTTCCACTAATCTCCACGACAATTTCCTATCGATTGGCAGAAAGATTTAAACTTTAAAATTTTGTAATTCATTTGATATTAAAATTTAAAAGTTGTAGTTTTTTGCCGCTGTTTATCCAAGTAATGTTATTGGCTCCGCCGCGAAGCGGCGATTTTTTCAACTACTCCATACAGGGTTTGGTTTACCGCTAATTTCGCACTGCAACTACATTTGTCAAGCAATGTGACGTAAGTGACGTAAGTCAAACATCAGTCAATGTTATGACAATTTTAAAATTAAAACCTGTTAATATGTCAAACCAACACTATTATTTATCCTGGGAACATCATACTCAGCAAATTTCGAAAAATTTACTTACATTCTTCAAAAACCAACAATTTATTGATTTAACATTGAATTGTGATGGACATACGATTGGAGTACACAAATGTGTTTTGGCTGCTGGAAGCTCGTATTTTTCTGTAAATATTAATAAAATTTGTAATTACTTGTAAATTTAATTATTGTTTATTTATTTTAGAACAAATTTCTGGAATATCCGAACGCTGATGTTGTGATAGTTAAGGCGATGAACATTAATATTTTACGCGGACTTATACATTTTCTATATCACGGAGGAGTTTTCATTTCAAATAGTAATCTTAAGAAGTTTTTACAAGCGGCCAGTTATTTTAAATTTTATGGACTTAATGGAATCGAAACTCAAGTTTTACCCAATGAACCATTAGGAAAGCCGAATGATTTTGAACCGCCCGAATTTGTCAATCGAGAAAATGTAATCGATTATCATGAAATTGAAGAGATTCCAATTGTAAACGGAGAGTATACGTACTCAGCGAATGAAATTTTTATTTCTAATGAAAATGAAACACCAGTTACACCACAGACTTTAAACGTTGAAAATCGAAAATCAGAAACACATGAAATTAGTTCTCCTGAGAAAAAATCAAAGGATAAAATCCTCGTTGAAAAAATACAAATTGTAAAAAACTTTTGTAAATCCAATGCAGTTGGAAAAATGAAGGAGGAAATTAATATCAATTCAGTTCGACCATCGGAAAATGATGTGGAGTCGAGTGATACGTTGAAGTTGTTGGAAGAAGCTGGTCTTCCTACTGATGTTCCAATTTATTGCGAAGGAAATGACGGAAATTATGTTGAACTAACGAATGATTTACTCAAAGATATTGCGAGCGGGGGACAAATTATCTATCAAATAATCGATGAAGAGGGAAAGCCCAGTGAATTGCGTTTCGGTGGACCTCTCAATGCGGGAAAATCAGGCGAAAATATCTCCAAAAGAGTCTCACTAATGACAAATTCCAATTCTACCAATCAAAATAAAAGTGATATCAAATCCAATAAAGAAAATTCGGATATAACGGTAGCAACTACTCCAATAAATCAAAACAAAAACGTCGAGAAAAAAATAAAATCTGATGTAAAAGAAAGACCTCGAACTCCTGTTAAAGTCATAACCCGAGTGCGTAAACCTCCCTCGATCAATTCTGATTTCGTAACCGGCGATTTACGTAAATCATCAAAACGAACCAGTTCCCTAAAGATTGACTCATCACCCGAAAATCCTGCATCACCGCCAAAACGAACCAAAGCTCCCGTAATCGATCATAAAACTTTCGAAAAGCTCGAAAAAACCATTGCCAAGCTACACAACGATCCCGTCGTTGAAAAATCGCCGAAAATCGTCGAAAAAAAATGTGAAAAACCCCCGGAAATTACTCTGGTGCAAATTGCTGCCATGAAACGTAAGAAAAAAATCCATGTCCCCGTGAAAATTAAACGAAAAATCGCCGAATCCAATGTGGAATTGAGGAAAATCAAAAAGGGCAAAGTGGATGGTGCGAGTCCAAAGAAACGGGAAACGGAAATTCCCTCGTATTTAGGACTGTGTCCGTTGCAGAATGCTTTGCAAAAAATTCAAAACACCCCCGATTATACACCGCGCAATACCCGATCGAATTTGAAATCTAAAGTACAACAAAAAAGATAATCTATACAATACCTTATTTTTTTTAAATTTAGTAACTTATACTTATTTTATATTTTCTTTTATTAATAAACATTTCTTTGATACACCCTTGTTTTATTACTCTTGCCTCTAGAATTCAAGATTTCAACCATCACTGTATTTATGCTTAGTTTATCGAGATGGCACTTTTCATAAGTATGCAATTTATTTTTTATTTAATTTTTGCTAATATCAAACTTTCCTATATCATCTTTTCCCATTTAATTTTTTTATATTAACTGTTAAAGAAGACGCCATCTCTTGAACGCTGTTTTAAATTATCAATGAATGTTTTAAAATTTGGACTTTAATTTTTAAAATCAGTAGTTTTTCTCATGAAGTTAAGATTATTATAATCAAATATATAAAAAAAATAAAGATAATGTTTTTTTAAATTTATAATTATATGTAAGACATGGCCAAATATCGTGCGATGGTGGTGTAATGGTCAGCATAGTTGCCTTCCAAGCAGTTGATCCGGGTTCGATTCCCGGCCATCGCACTTATTTTTTTTTTTAATTTATTAATTTTAATTAATATTATAATTTTATCTATTAATTCCAATTTCTAATCGTTTTTTTTTCCTTCGATTATTATTGTTATTTCAACACAAATTAAAAATCATGTGCTGCTTAAAATGGCATGGTTATCATTCAATTTATTTATAAGTACCCACATGTGATATCACAATTATATTTACTCACTTATCATGAAGCAAAAAGATTATATTACGTATTGAGAAAACTACATCCCCTTGAACACATAATGTATTGCTAATGACGAAATTGAAAAATTGCCCTCGATAATCTCATGGGGGGCACTCGGTAACGTATTATGCTTAAATGAAACTCATGTGATTTGGCCAATAAAATCCAGTTAAAATTCACGATACATCACTTAATGCAAACACTTTCGTTCCCAAATAGGATTATTTAATTTCTTTCCTTCAATGACCAAAGATCAAAACCAAGTCTGCTGGTTTTATTTGGCAATATATGTATAAAATTCGACAAATAATTTTACAAATAATAAGGAATGTTAATTAATATTTCTTCTGAATTTATGGATTCATAAGAATTAAGTATTATTTCACAAACTTTTCATACTGTTAAACATAATTTTCACCCTTTACTGATGAATTATCTATCATTGGTGATAATACATCTTAAATATTTGAATTTGGTCAAGTTTTCCTGCTCCATATTCTTCTCATTAACTAGAAAAACACCTTCTTTCTTTAATATTCAATAACAATCGATTTTTCAAATTATTCCATAAGTTTTCCGATGATAATTAAAACGCTTTACATCAATTTTAGTTCTCCTACTTTAACCAGTAGTATTAGGTTTATGTATTTGATGATTTGGATCATTCTTTGACCTACGGCAAAGTCTTTGTATTCTTCCAGAGCTTTATTTATCATACTAGCTGATCCCCGCGACTTCGTCTGCGTATCGTAGATGTAGATTATATTTTCTTTTTAAATTTTTTAAATTATGACCTTTATTTTGATTATCATGACTAAAAAGCAATTCAATTAATATAAATTTTCAATAACAATAATTAATTTTCAAATTTTTCTAAATACCGAAGAAAAGTTAGTTTGGAAGATTTTATATTTTGATTGATAATGAAATATATGACAAAAAATTGCTCCCTTAATGTTTTTCAGCAGAATAAATAATTGCTACAGGTCACAATCATTGGTTCATAAAAATTAGATTTTAAAAAGTTTGATTGTTGAAAAACAAACAAAACTTAAAAATTGCTTCTTTAGAATAAGTACTACATAAACTTTCATACTAATTTAGTGAAATGATGTTATTTAAACCATTGTTATTAAAATTATATAACAAAAACAGAAACTTAATATTAATTAATTATTTATTTATTAATTACACTCATTAAATTCAAAATTTCGATTGTTGATTAACTATATATTTTCTCATACAAACTAAGTCACCCTTTTTACTCTTTTAGGGTAGGAATTTTTAAAAAAAAAATCAGATGTCTACTTCTTATAGGGAATATATCGAATATTAAAATTTCATCAGTCAGAGGGGATACATAAATAAAGGATTTTATTTATGCACGGATTTAAAAACGTATTTACTTTAAGTTTTATTACTTTTATTATTATTTTTACTACTACTATTACTTTTTTTGTTAATATTTCAATATTGAGCAACTCTAAGGGTCCATTTACAACAATTTTGTAAAAAAAATAAAAATAAAAAAAAATTACTGTAAGAATCGAACCCACGTCTTTATAATTAGGAGCATCAGAATGTTAGAAACGTAAGCCATTACGCTATGAACATCAACTATGTGTTTTATATATATAAAGGTTTATATTTCAAAGAGGCAATTTTTAAAACTTTAAATTGAATTTACTGTGCTTTTTATCAGTTCAACTAAAAATATTTTTACAGATTATTTTATAACTTTTAATTACCTTTCCAATGATATATAACTCACCTGTCTAGTGTAAAAATTTCTGTTTTCATCCCTAGGGAATACCTTCCCTTAATATTTTTTTGGAATGATAAGTAGCCTATAGTCTGTGGGAAATTGTGTTGTATTTTAATACCAAATTTCATTAAATTCGGTTGTTCCGTTCTTTAGTTAAATCGGGACACACAGACAGACAGACAGACAAAAATTTTAAAAATGTTAAATTCGGAATAAGAGCTTCTTGAAACAAATATTTACCCTAAAATTGGGTTCAAAATCGAAATGTACAGACAGACGCAAGAATTTTATATATTAGTATAGATAAAGTAGAGAGACAGAAAAGATTCTTAGTGAATTACCATTTCTAAGAACTTTAATTTCTATTCTATAGATTAATCCAGCCGACCGATAAAATAAGTGCGTAAATAATTCTCATTACTCCTTTGGCACCTTTCGTTTCTTTTGCTTCTCTGAAATCAAATTAAAAAAGGACAATTGAGACCAAAAGTTGTTGATTAAAATTTAATTTTTGGTAAAACAAGTAATCCTGCATAATGAATACCTTTGTTACTGATTTCTTTTCGTATTACTTTCGGTTTCCTTAAGGGTTAATAAAAGCATTGCCGTTAGGCAACCCGTCTTACGTTAATGTGTTTTTTTACATAAATCACTACAAAATTTTACCAAATTGTTATTGTACAATAAAAACTCATCAAAACCATATAATTTAAACAATAAATTTTTCATACAACCTTATAATTTTCATAAATAGTTTCACAATCAATTACTAAACCAAAAATTTCCATAAAAGTGTGTGTCAAGACCCTTAAATTCTTTACCCAATAATGCATTTAAAAAATTGTTCTTCAAATTTGGATAGAAAATAAAATTTTGCCATATTTTTTTTTTCATTCTTGTGTCGTAAAATTATGCAACACATATGATTAGTTGTCGAGATAATATGATAATACCATATTAATGCGAGATTGGTTAATGGATAGTTTTTAATAATAGCCGCCGATATAATCGTGATGTTTGGATGGTTATTTGTAGTTAAATTGATTTAATTATGGAAGCTAAAACACCTGGCGATTAAAACAAAAATATTCTCATCAGACTTTTGTTCAAATTTTGTTTAAAACTGAAAGTTGTTTCGAGTAGATTTTTTCACACCGAAACTGGTCTTTGTGTATGTATATATATATGTAGGTAAACATATAAATATATATATAAAACATTTAAATTCAAAAATTTATTCCAAATGATTTTCCGTTGAAATTGTATTTTGTTTCACAACTTTATTACAAGATCATAAATCATTTGTTGACTGGTGATATTTTTGACTCAAAAACTGCGTTTTTAGTGTTTTTTTTTTTGGTTTTATGTGCTTCTTATCTTTGGATAGAACCTTTAGGTTGAAGTAGTTTATTCATCTTTATAAAAGATCCAAAATTGAAAAACTCTAGAGGTACATCATCTTTTTTTTCTTCTTGAATCTTTAGAGAAAGACCAGCATTAGTATCTAACTCATATACACTAGACTGATTCAAAAAAAAATGATGAATTTTTTTTCTTAATTATCTCGAAAATATTGTTGGGAATGACAAAAAAAATCCTGTGAAAGTTTAAGCTCTTAATATTAATATTAAGAGGTGCCGCATCGCAAATTTCGATTTTCCATTGAAATAACATGGGAACAATATTCTCTTGCACTTTGGAATTTTATAGCTCACGTTGGTGACAATATTTTGGAATGACCAAGGTATATTCTTGTAGGAAATTGAACGATCTACAAGAAAGGTCTCTAGCAAGTTTTTGATATATTTATTCTTTCAAAAGTTATTTGAGGTCAAAGTTGAACTAAAGAGAAATTTAAATATTTTTTCAATTTTTTGACGCAATCATCAATTTTATGAGAAAATTTTATAGGACATTTTTTGTAGAGCACTTATTTTCCTATAACTTATCTACATAAAAGTTTTTGATATTTTTTACAGGTTCTAAATTATTTGCATTAAACTGAAAATTCCCTGAATTATTATATTTTTAACATATTTTTTTTATTTTAATTAAATAACTTAGGACCTGTGAAAAATATCAAAAACTGTTATGAAGATAAGTTATAGAAAAAACAGTGCTCCACAAAAAATGTCCTATACAATTTTCTCATAAAATTGATGGTTGCGTCAAAAAATTGAAGTTATTAAAACTTCTCTTCAGTTCAACTTTGACCTCGAATAACTTTTGAAGGAATAAATATATCCAAAACTTGTTGGAGACCTTTTTTGTAGATCGTTGAATTTTCTAGAAGAATATACCTTGGTCATTTCTATAACTTATCTTTATAAAAGTTTTTGATATTTTTCATAGGTTCTAAGTAATAAAAAATTTATGTTAAAAATATAATAATTCAGGGAATTTTCAGTTTAATGAAAATAACTTAGGACCTGTGAAAAATATCAAAAACTTTTACAAAGATAAGTTATAGAAAAAAAAGTGCTCTACAAAATATGTCCTATAAAATTTTCTCATAAAATTGATGGGTGCGTCAAAAAATTAAAAATTTTTATATGTTTATTCCTTCAAAAGTTATTCGAGGTCAAAGTTGAACTAAATAGAAATCTTAAAAATTTTCAATTTTTTGATGCAACCATTAATTTTATAGGGCATATTTTGTAGAGCACTTTTTTTTCTATAACTTATCTTTATAAAATTTTTTGATATTTTTCACAGGTCCTAAAATATTTAAGTAAAATAAAAAAAATAATTTTTATCTTAAAATATAATAATTCAGGGAAGTTATAGATAAGTTATAGCAAAAAAATGCTCTGCAAAAAATGTCTATAATATTTTCTCATAAAATTGATAGTTGCGTTAAAAAATTGAAAAAAATATTAAATAGAATAATTCAACTTTGACCTCAAATAACTTTTGAAGGAATAAATATATCAAAAACTTGTTCGAGACCTTTTTTGTAGATCGTTCAATTTTCTTCAAGAATATATCCAGTGATGGATTAACGCCTAGGCCCGTAAGGCCTGGACCTAGGGCGGCACGATTTTAAGGGTGGCAAAGAATTTTAAAGGCGAAGAATTCACGGACAGTTTAAATTCAAAAATTTGATTTCACTATGAATGTATAGATTATCTTTAGTAAAGTACAATAAATATTTTTTATAGAATTTACTTTCCAATTAATCACATCACATTTTTCAATTGTTAAATCTGGTATTCCGGGGACATTAAGAACAAAATAACACATTAAAAACCATAGAACTTTGAGCTAAATTCGATTCTTTTTTGTCAAAACATTTAAAGTCTTATGCGAACCTTGGTAGTCGAAATACGTAGTACTTATCTAAAACAATCTAGTATGCTTACGATTAAGGAGAATAATTCGTTATGAAAGTATTCGTATAATGAAGTAGGCCTCTTACATTATCTTCTTAAAAATTCAATATTAAAGATGACAATGCTCTGTGCTATTTTTGAATCCCAACACCAAATTGTTCAGAAGAATGATCTTATTGCACCCTGAAAAAACGGGAGAGTTACTAATATGCAAGTGTGGGCCAAGATTTACTTAATGTCCTGACAATATTATCTATTGAAACTGAATTAGTACGAAAAATCGATTACGATTATATAATTGAAGTTTTCCGCGATCCAAGACCAGAAAGAAGAAGTATATATCATAAGTGATTGTTGGAAAAAAATTGAAATTGGTTAGAGACCTTTTTTGTAGATCATTAAATTTTCTACAAGAATATACCTTGGTCATTCCGAAATATTGTCACCAACGTGAGCTATCAAATTCCAAAGTGCCAGAGAATATTGTTCCCATGTTATTTAAATGGAAAATTGAAATTTGCGATGCGGTACCTCTTAATATTAATATTAAGAGCTTAAACTTTCACAGGTTCTTTTTTGTCATTCCCAACAATATTTTCGATATAACTAAGAAAAAAAAAATCATAATTTTTTTTGAATCAGTCTTATTATAAAAGGTCCAAAATTGAATTAACTTCAATGCTACATCATCTTTTAGGGCCAACTTTACTATGTAATTCATATAAACCACTTTTCTCAGTTTTGTTTATATTTTTTGATGTTTTATCCATTTTTATTATAAAGTTTACGAATCTCATTTTTGAAAGATATTTTCATTATGATTCTCATAATATTAATATTTCTGTGACGTACAAATGCGTTTATACGATATGCATTTTTAATTTCTTTGCCAAAATTGCAAAAAATGTAAATTTAGTTTTCAAAAATAGCGAAAATCACTTTCGATTTCATTGAATTTTCAACTTTTCGACTCTCATTTTAATTTTGTATTCTTTTTGTGCCCTCTTCAGTGTTTACTGACGTGCCCTGTTTGTAAATATTTAACTTGCCTGAAACATGTTAATATGAAAAATACAACCAAAAAATCTATATACATACTTACAAAACATTCAAATTCTATGAACCTTTTTCTCTAGATTTAAAATCAAATATTTATCTATATGAAGTCCAACACTTTAATGTATTTTTATGCGAGTTGCGTTGCTCAATTGAATCAATGGTAAAAACTACAAAAGTATAATTCCATTGTAAGTCAAAATTTGTCCCATTATACGGTTTTAAACTTTTGGTCTCTTGGAAATCTCAAACGGTATTTTCACCGGGGATTCCCTGAAAAATTGTGGAACAAGTAGTCTGTACTTTATTATGATAATACTATAAGAAATATCCTTATGATGTCCTTACATTTTCGTTGGAAGATTGAAGTTTTTGCTTGGTTGTAAATTTTGATTTAGTTGATTTAAAATTGTTGAATTACTACAAAAAAAAATTGTTAAAAAGAATAAAGTAAAAGTTTATAAAGCAAACCAAATTTTTGAAGTAAATTTTCCAAGCAGGTGAAGTCCAGAGTTAATATATATTTATACATATTCAGATTTCAAGTACTGTCAAGTACTTAACTTTCGAAAATGACATTTAAAATACTAACCTCATTTTCCAATAAAGCTACCAAAGTAAGCAGGCCACGTGCCTGATTTTGAGGAATATCCTCGAAAATAAGAACAATACCGAATATGATTTAAAGTGCATTGCATCAATTGCATACGTTGCATTTTTGTTGCAAAAACGTGAAATAGATTTGCAAAAACTTACAAAAGTTTATTTAATTACCGTTAACTTTTTTTGCACCCTATTCATCCCTTATACAATGCCAGATATTCTGGCTTTATTCATATATGTTACCATTCTGCTCTATTTTTCTAGAATAATTCCAAAATTGCTGTTTTTCTTCATTTAAAAGTTCCCAAGAATAATATTTCCTAATCAAGACTCAAGAAAGATTAACTACCGAAATATGATTAGGAGAAATTAACTAAAGTAAAAAAAACGACAAAAGAAATATCTTACACTTAAAAATCAAAGTTTTTAAGTTGGAAATTCTAAATCTGAGATACAATGTAAAGTTGAAAGTCATCGTATAAATGTACTTTTATCAAAATAATAAATTAAGTACTTATATTTGTTATTGTCGTATGATTGAAATTTGCTGATTCAGAACTAATTGTCTTTATCTTAAATTTGGTGTGAAATAAAAAAAAAACGTGCAAAAGCATAAACCTAGTTTTATTTTTAATTCGTAGTAATTACTTATTATATCTAATTAATTAATATAAAAGCATAATACTGTGAGTCAGCAAATTTTGTTGAATAACACATAGTTTGTAACGATTTTTGATTTTTACATTTCTTTTGCACAAATTTGTAATTTTCCACCCTAATTTGGGTTGTTCCATTATAATTTCATGGGGAAATTGTACATTTTCTTTGAAATGTGCAAGTAAAATTTAGTTATAATAATATTAAGTATCCAATTTTGCAGTATTTGCATCGAAATTTAAAGAATTGTTCAAGAAATTTTAAAATTAAACAAGTGATGAATTAATTCTTTAATTTTTTGTATACTTAGCTGAAGTTTTAAAGAAAAATTCAATAACTTAACTTAATAAATCTTTTGCTCTTCTAAGGAATGGAATATTTTATAGGTAGTGCATTAAATTTTCAGTTAGAAAAATCAAACTAGGTATTTAAATTTTGAAGAGGTTTAAAGTTAAATATCTTATTAAAATTAGCGTTTAAATATTTCCGTGAGTAATCCTTGGTATTTTAACTATTTTGGATCAATTTATTCGCAAAAATTTAATCAAAATTCACTCTACTTTTAGGAACTTTAATATATGATAAAATTTGTATGTTACATTTTATAGCATATTACATTTTTATCTTTGTTTTTACTTTAATGTGCGAATAATACAAGGAGGACAAGGAGCATAAGACCATAGTGGTTCTGATCTATGCTAAAGTGCCTGAACCACGGAAAAACCGGGGTTTGATCTTCATAGATTTAAGGGTTGAAATTTGAATCATTTGTAATGAAATTAAAGAAATTTTTCATTGAATAATTGAGGAAAATAATTTGAATATTTTTACTTCAATTATTATTTAATTGTTGGAAATTTCGCTGAAGTTTTAAAGTAAAATTCAATAGTTAAACTTAATAAATTTTCTACTCTTCTAATCTAGCGATATATATTTTTTTTTTGTTGATTAAACACGTCTAATAATGCAATTTTTCTAATGAAAATTTAATCATTAAACGATTGTTTGTTAATAATGATTACATACTCTTGGATTGTAATTAGTTTTGGTTGAATTGAGGAAAAATATTCTATTTTTCTAATTCCATGTTTTAGAATAATACTATCGATTATTTGTCCTCCATATTCTTGTAATTTTGCTTCGAATTTATTGGGAAAAATGAGACAAAAATGTTTAATATTGGTGGACAATTGAGGAATATCCAAGTACTAAAAGACATTTAACATTGATAGATTTGTTAAGAAATAAAGACTTAATGTCACCAAAGTTTGTATGATTCAATCCCAAATTTTGGGCCAATTTCACTGCGGAAACAGTAATGCAACCATTGATTCCCCGTAAAACTTTTAACCCATAAAATTAAAATATTTACTTAACGATAGATAAAATATCAGTGGTCCGATTTTCCTTGAAATTTATGAATTATCAATTTATTAAGTTGGACAATTTTGGACAAAAGTTTACGGAAGATTTAGACAAATTTATTGTCACAAAAAAAGTTTTACGTAGTAGGAATATTTTAAACATTTATTCAAAAAAATAAATATTATGATTTTTTTAGAAAAATACTAATGATCATTTATTCATAAAAATGTTTAACATTGGTGGACAATTGTGGATAAAATTTAAGTTCAAAAATATCGGTGGGAAACACAGATTTTCTTATTTTTTCCAATGAATATCCAAATACTTTTAAAAAATTAACATTGATAGATTTGTTAAGAAATAAAGAATCAATGTCACCAAAATTTGCATGATTCACCCTCAAAGTTTGGCCCAATTTCACAGCGAAAAACAATAATGTAACGATTGATTTCTCGTAAAACTTTTAACCCTTAAAATTAAAACATTTCCGTTAAGATAGATATAATATTAGTGGTACGAATTTTCCTTGAAATTCATAAATTATCAATTTATAAAGTTGGAAAATTTTGGACAAAAGTTTACGGAAGATTTAGACAAATTTTTAGAACAAAAACTTCTTACGTAGTTGGAATATTTTAAGCAAATATTTGTTCAAAAAAAAACTATAATTTTTCTTGAAAAATCAAAGCATAAGTAGGAAAATTATTCAATTTTCTAATTCTATGTTTCAAAATAATACTACCAATTATTTATCCTTGATATCCCATTAATTTTGCTCCAAATTTGATAGAAAAATATGTTTAATATTGGTGGACAATTGTGGATACAATTTTAGCTTAGAAACCCAGATTTTCTTTATTTTTTCCCAATGACTATCCAAATACTTTAAAAAAATCAATATTGATAGATTTATTATGAAATAAAGACTTAATGTCATCAAAGTACTTAATAAATCTACTCCAAATTTAACGACAAAAATTAAATTTAACATAAGGAAAGGAAGTAAAAATATTGAATTTTCTTATTCCATGGTTCAGAATAATACTATCAATCATTTGTCCTTGATATCCTTTTAATTTTGCTTTAAATTTGAGGGGGAAAATATAACAAAATTGTTTAGTAATGGTGAAATATTGTGGATAAAATTTAAGTTTGAAATGTTGATGGAAAATCCTGATTTTCTTTCCTTTTTTTTTTAATAAATATCCAAATAAAAAAAGAAATTTAATGTTGATAAATTTGTTAAGAAATGAAGATTTATAGTCACTAAAGTTTGTATGATTCAATCTCAAATTTTGGTCCAATTTTCACTGTGAAAAACCAAATGCAACCCTTAATTCCTCATAAAACTTTGAACCTCTTAAATCTTAATATTTGAGAAAAATATCCGAGGTTCTAATTTTCCTTGAAATTCATGAATGATCAATTTATATAGTTGGAAAAATTTGAACAAAAGTTTATAGAAGATTTAGACAAATATGTTGTCACAAAAAAAGTTTTACGTAGTTGGATTAAACAACTATTTGTTAAAATAAATATGTTATTTTCTTGAGAAATCAAAACATAAGTTAAGGAAGTAAAAATATTGAATTTTGTCCGTGATATCTCTTTAAATTTTGCTCCAAATTTGGAGGGAAAAATGGGACAAAAATGTTTGATATTGGTGGATAAAGATCAATTTTAAAAATTATGGTGGAAAACCGAGATTTTTTCCAATGAATTACCAATTACTAAAAGAAATTTACCATAGATAGATTAGTTAAAAACTGAAGATTTATAGTCATCAAAGTTTGTATGATTCAATCCCAAATTTTAGTCCAATTTCAATGTGAAAAACCAAATGCAACCCTAAATTCCTCATAAAACTTTTAGCCCCGTAAAATGAAAATGTTTGGGAAAAGATTGGATTATCATATCATAAAGTTGGAAAATTTTTGACAAAATTTATGGAAGATTTAGACAAATTTTTTGTCACCAAAAAAAGTTTTACGTTGTTTGATTAAACAAATATTTGTTAAAGAAAATTTGTTATTTTCTTGAGAAATCAAGACATAAATTAAGGAAGTAAAAGTATTGAATTTTGTCCCTGATATCTCTTTAAATTTGCTCTAAATTTGGAGGGAAAATGGGACAAAAATGTTTGATATTGCTGGATGAAATTTAAGTTTAAAAATTATGGTGGAAACCCAGATTTTATCCAATAAAAAACCAATTACTAAAAGAAATTTAACATTTTTTAAGAACTGAAGATTTAATATCTCTTTCAATCCCAAATTGTAGTCCAATTTCACTATGAAAAACCAAATGTAGCCCTAAATTCCCCATAAAACTTTTAACCCTTAAGACTGAAATATTTGTGGAATGATAGGAGCAACATTAGAAGTTTAAATTTTCCATGAAATTCTTGAATTATCAATTCATATGGTTCGAAAATTTGGGGCAAAATTTATGGAAGATTTAGACAATTTTTTTGTCACAAAAAAATTTGTAGATAGTTCGATTAAACAAATATTTGTTAAAAAAATATGATATTTTCTTGAGAAATCAAGACATAAATTAAGAAAGTAAAAATATTGAATTTTGACCCCGACATCCCTTTAATTTTGCCCCAAATTTGAGGGAAAAATGGGACAAAAATGTTTGATATTGCTGGATGAAATTTAAGTTTAAAAATTATGGTGGAAAACCCAGATTTTTTCCAATGAATTACCAATTACTAAAAGAAATTTAACATTGATAGATTAGTTAAGAACTGAAGATTTATAGCCATCAAAGTTTGTATGATTCAATCCCAAATTTTAGTCCAATTTCACTGTGAAAAACCAAATGCAACCCCAAATTCCTCGTAAAACTTTAAACTTTTAACCCTTAAAACTGAAATATTTGTGAAAAGAAATGAGCAACATTAGAAGTTTAAATTTTCCTTGAAATTCTTGAATTATCAATTCATATAACTGGAAAAATGTGGAGAAAAGTTTATGGAAGATTTAGACAAATTTTTTGACACAAAAATAGTTTTACGTTGTTGGATTAAACAAATATTTGTTGAAAAAAATATGTTATTTTCTTGAAAAATCAAAACAATCAATAAGGAAGTAAAAATATTGAATTTTTTCCCTGATATCTCTTTAAATTTTGCTCCAAATTTAAAGGGAAAAATGGGACAAAAATGTTTGATATTACTGGATAAAATTTAAGTCTAAAAATTATGGTGGAAACCCAGATTTTTTCCGAATAAATTACCAATTACTAAAAGAAATTTAACATTGATTGATTACTTGAGAACTGAAGATTCAATCCCAAATTTTAGTTCCATTTGGGACCTTAAGTTCCTCATAAAACTTTTAACTCTTAAAACTAAAATATTTGTGGATAGAAAGGAACAACATTAGAAGTATAAATTTTCCTTGAAATTCTTAAATTATCAATTCATCTAGTTGGAAAATTTTGGAGTAAAGTTTATGGAAGATTTAGACCCATAAAAGTTGTACATAGTTGAAATATTTGTTCAAAGCAAAAAAGTATAATTTTTTCTTGACAAATCAAAACACGAGTGAAGGAAGTTTAGTTTAGTTTTCGAATAATTGATCAATGATTCATTGTTTAAATTTAAACGCAAATTTTCTGCGCAAACTAGGGAAGCCAAAAGTCAATCAAAACTATTGAGATAGCACAACTCGGAAAAACGTGTCACTAACTCAACTCCTGTAAATATTCGAAACACGAAAACTATGTGTTATCAAAAATGTGTCAGCACTCTGAACTCTTGAAGGCTTTCTCAATTAATCAAACGGAAAATTCAAAGGTCATTTTCATAGTTTTCATCAGTTTCTCAATGGAATCATCAATTGGATTGCTGTCTTCGGCTCGGCCGATTTATGAATGGAAAAAGCGGTGCTAACTTTACAAATTTCTTAGAAAGTTTTGTAGCCGGAACGGCGCATAATATATGTATATCCCTCTACTGGCGTTGAGTTCAGTTTTCTGGGGGTTTATTAGTGTTTGTAAATATCCCACTTAATGTACGTTTTAAACGCATTTCCCACTACATATGGTGCGATAACGAACAATTGGTTTGACCAATTGAAAATGGTGGACCAGTGGAAATGGTATTGATGATTGGAATGGTATGAATGGTTGGTATTGATCACTGTTTGATTTGTACGAGTGTTGATTATAACTAGCCTAGGTAGAGTGACCCACAATATTCGTTTACATTCACTTGTCGATTTGTGTATATATATATATATGCATTTCCAAACTGGGGAAAAAGTCCGTCGGTCTGTCGGTCCGTCCATCCACTCTACTAATGGGGAGGACTCTGGTGTTTCTTGGCGTTTGCTACATTTCGTTCATTCAAACGTTGTCTGCCCAACAGGTGGCAATATCTGTGCGATCCGAATTTTGGTCAAAGTTATAGAGGTGGATTTTCCTGCACCACCCAACCACCCACCCCGTCCCGTCGTGTGAAAAATTTCGGCCACGCTCCACACTCGGTAAATCGAAATTTTTCGTAGTCTGTGCCAAATTTTCCGCCAAATGAAAATCACCGCGACAGCGCTCACATAATAATATTTATATTGACCAATTGAAAATATTATTGAATTGTTGTCCAACTTATTACGATTTGGCGCGTATTTCAAAACAATTCCGAGCTATGTAAGCAATAATTCAATAGCATTTGATTGGAAAAAAAAACCAAAACGAAAAAAGTTTCATGTGGAAGTGCATCGAAAACATCAACATTTGCCAACGAAAAATTATCAATTTTGAAATATTTACGGTAAAAAGTTATCGGGTGAAAAAAGTTTTGACCACATAATTATCACACCCCCCACCCCCCTTCACCCAGCGTTTGTGATTGCATTTTGATTATACAAATATGTACATGTTGCATTTACGTGGTTAAGTGATTTGTGAAAAGTTTATTTTTTTTATTTTTCTTCTGTGAGTTTTTCTCGTGTAAATCTTATACGCCCGCCGCCAATTATGTTGAATTGCACGGATTTGGAGTGCATCCTGCACCACCATCACTACTATGCACATTTGCATCATATGCAACGCGGAACTCATCAAGTTCAGGATGAACACAACGATAATAGTAAGTCCACCGAAAATTTTCCCCGTTTTTCTACCTTTAATTTAACCCTAAAATTTGCCTGACCCTTTTTTAAATTAACGACCCCTTAAATTTAGCCACCTGCGATCATATTTCGTATAAAAACTAACAACTTTAATGCTTCGTAAGTATTTTATATGCCTAAAATTTTTCCCATTTTTTTCCAATTTATCAACACAAAAACCCCCATAAAATTTAATTGACCCTTTTTTTAAATTACGACCCCTTAAATTTAGCCACCTGCGATCACATTTCGTATACAAATTAGTGATTCTAATGTTTCGTATGTATTTTATTGCCTAAAATTTTTCCCATTTTTCTTCCGACTTATCGACACGAAAAACCCCATAATTTTATGGGTTTTTTTATGGTCAGTTATATTTATAACTGACCATTTTTTTAAATAATGACCCCTTAAATTTGGCCATCTACGATCATATTTCCTATAAAAATTAGCGACTCTAATGTTTCGTATATATTCTATTGAAAAAGTAATATTTTAAACTCAATTTTTATCAAGATAAATGATACTGATTTATACCTACGACTTCGTTTGCATGGCCCACGATTTAAATATCAGGGTGCCATGAAAAATCAAAGTTGTCAACAAATTTTTGTTTGGATTTTCTGCTAATCAAATACGTATATAAGACAAAATGCACTTGGGAAAAGTGTTTTCCATTTTACTATTATTATTATTTATTATCATAATTACTTAGTTTTATGCTTGAATTAATTTACTTATGCATAGAAATAATACATAATTAACATTGTTGGTCGCAGATTGTTAGATAATAGTTGAAGTTTAAACAATGAAAAAAGTCAGGAAATTATTTCGTATACAAGTGATTCAAAAGTTTTTGCTATAGAATTTGCCAAAAATTATTAGGCATCAAAACTTTTAAGGATTAGGCTTTCCCGAAATTTTCTTTTGTCAAGCGATGGAAAATTGTTAGGTTTTAATTAATTTGTCTTTAATATGGAAAAATGTTATGAAAATGGAGTTTTTCGCGGCATATATGAACAAAAATGCAGGAAAATTTAGAAAAATATTGTCCAATAATGACGCAATAAAAAAAAATGCAGAAGAAAGAAGGCATTTATGAATTATTTTCCTTCTTTATTATCTATTTCCATAAAAAATTCCCATTTATAAAAAATCGAGATATCATTAAACACGTTTTTTTAGCCTAACTATATTCATCGTTTGTGAAAATCAGCTATTTCTAAAAAACATTTTTAAATTTAGAATTTTGAAATATCCATTATGGGGTCTTTAGGATCCAGAAAATATTTTCAACACGTAACGATTAAGTCATTTTTTCCCAATAATCAAACTAGCATTGAACATGCTTCTTACACAAATATTTTCATCGTTTGTGAAAATCAACTTTTGCCACAAAAAATGATTTAATAGAAATATTTATAATAATTCGTTGTAGGTTTTGGTGATTGAGAATAAATTTTCCACACTTTTCGACCGACCAGCAGAACTTCTCCAAATTAATCAAAATCAAACCGATATTCATCACACCTTTAAAAAACATATTTTCTCGTTTGTGAAAAGTAACTTTTCACATTAAAAGTTGTTAAGTTCTCAATAATCCATTCGGTAATATTTTATAGTTTTAGGTTCAATAATTTATTGTGGAAAATGTGGAATTTCACTGTTTTGATTTGTGTTATTCTGGAAAACTTTGTGAAAATATGTAATTTTGAAATATCCATTATGGGGTCTTTAGGATTCGGAAAATATTTTCAACACGTAACAATTAAGCCATTTTTTCCCAATAATCAAACTAGAAATGAACATGCTTCTAACACAAATATTTTCATCGTTTGTGAAAATCAACTTTTGCCACAATAAATTATTGAAAAGAAATATTTATAATAACTCATTGTGGGTTTTGGTGGTTCAGAATAAATTTTTGACACTTTTCGACCGACCAACTGAACTATTCCAAATATGCTCTCGTTTGTGAAAAGTAACTTTTCACACAATAACTATAAGTTGTTAAATTCTCAATAATCCATTAGGTAATATTTCATAAATTTAGGTTCAATAATTTTTTGTGGAAAATGTGGAAATTCACTGTGTTAATTTTTGTTATTCTGGAAAACTTTGTGAAAATATGTGTTAAGGAAAAAAATTATTCATTCAAAAAAATAAATGTCTTCTTCTTTCACCAATTTTTTGGATGCGAGGGAGAATTTTTTTAATTTGTGTTAAACTTGTATTATAATTCAACAATATTTTTCTGGATTTTCCTGAAATTTATTTTCATCTATCGCTAAAAATCCAATTTTCTTATCATTTTTCTATATCAGTGGTTAAATAATTACTTTTTCGTAATCAATTAACTATTACTTAACTATTTGGTCACAATCGATATAAATTGATTTCACAGACCTCAATAAAAAATTTCCCATCAATTGGAGAAAGATAATTTCGGAAAATTTTAACTTAGGGGAAATTTTTTTTTGGTTTATTAGTATTGACTCGGCAAGGATCAGATTTAATTGGAAAACTCTTCAATTGATTATTTTATTTAATTAATAATTGGCTACGAATGCATTTTTCATCATAAAATTTCATCCCTTGTGTATTTAAATTGCCAATTCACTTCTTCACATGGTAAATCACCTAAAATTTCTTAACTTAAGTAAAATTTAATCAATTTAATTAAATTATTAACTTATATGGAATTTTTGAAACTTTTAAGATTGATTTCTTTGACAATTGAAGTTGAAGAAGCTGTAGGGTTTTAGGGGTATAAAAAGAAACCCCAAAATTTTTTTTTCCCCTATTAAAGATCCAGGAGATCATTGGCAGGCCTACAGCCGATGTTTGAGATCACAAAATTGGCAGTGAAAAATTTAAAAAAAAAATATTTATAAGAAGTACTACTCGATTTATTTCTTTCTTATTGGGGACCTTTTCAAGGAGTTCCTTTGCTAAAACTATTGCACCCTATGTCGCTTGATTTGGAGCTACACCACCGGGCAAAAATGCAGTTCGAAGTTGATGGAAAAATCATCCCTAAATATTTAAATTAATGACAATAATCAGTCCCTGTGTATTTAAGAAATACCTGTCTACAATTGGAGTACAAGTGGGTGATCCAATTGTAGATTTCGTCAGGTAAGGGATGAAACTTAAATCAATTGAGACAAAACGAATTAAGGATAAGAAATCCTGGAACCAATAAAAGTAGCTAAAATTTGTCCAGCGTAAATATCTTTGTATACTTTTCCCCAAAAAATTATCAAAATAATATTTTTAGGCACTAATTCTTTTGGCAAAGATGAGGCAATCTTCCTGAACTAAATAAGGGATGAAAAAACTATTTTCTTATGATTTTGAAGAAAAAATTGTAAGTTTAAAGGTCACATATCGTATTTATTCCAATAATAATTAATTTAATTTTAATTTTATGATTTACATCAAACAATGCATAATTTCAATAATACGTAACACTTACGTACAGTGTTGCGTGTAATCTTCACATTTTTTTAAGGCTTACAAAAAAAAATTTCCTCAATAATTCTCTTTAATATCATTAAAGACTTTCCAGCAACCAATGAAGTGTATTGGAAATATGTTTTCATTGTTACTTCAGGAAAAATCTTATGTGGAAAAATTAAGGGATTAAGGGTGGAAATTTTCATTCTTTGTCTACTACTTTTAAGATATCTTATACTTTGGGAATATCCAGTACAAATAAATAGTTCAGGTTTAAAATTCAATTATTATAAAAGGTGATATCAAATCTTTGATTTGAAAAATTGAATTTGAAAAATTTCTACGATAAAAGCAATTGTACTATAGGTATGTTATCTTATCAGTAGCTTGAAGATATCTTACCAAATTTTGCGACTTAATTAAAAATATTTTTCTCTCCATTCCATATTACACAAATGGTTAAATATTTCAAAGAAAAATCCAATCCCAGGACAACTTTCATTCAACCATTACCAAAGGGCTTTATTTGCAAATCCTCCAATACAATAATCTTCCGAACTTAGTCCCTTATCTTTTAGGGATCAAACAAATAGTAAATCTATGGGCAAATATTCCACAAGTACAGTTATAAGGGTCTTCTTACCTGTCCTAATATAAAATAAAGCCGAAAATTTCTAAGCAAATGGTGTTTTTTGGAAATTTACCTGGCATGGTTTACAATCGCCTGTACAAAATCCGTAACTGTTAATAGCTTTCATTACGGATAATTAAAATGTTCACCGAAGAAATAATAAACTGAAATTATGTGTAAACAATTTTATAATTAGACTTCCTCGATTTTTTTTAAGATAGTTAGTCATTTGATTGGCAAAAAAATGTTTGGATTTTGTCAGAAATTCGCCCGAATTTTTTCATTAAACATTTTTTTTTCTCTGGTTATATTTCAATCCTCTTTATAACTAAGTACTAAAAATGCATTTATTTTGGTAATTCAATCGAATATCAACTATAATTTATGGAAAATTATGATTAATATTTGAACCAGTTATAGTAGGATGGGCCATATTCTCATATAGCACTTGGAACTTGGACCACCTGTTATTTAAAGGACAAAAGGTAAAATAATTTTTTTTAGGTCTCAAAAATTTAGTTTAAGATTTAACGTTTCCAAAAAGGGTCACTTTAGGGTTGAAAAAAAATTGAAAATATTCAAAATGTACGTCCAAAATGGACGAGTCTTCCATCTAAATAATGATAAATTTACATGGAAAATTTTGGCAAAAAAAACGTGTTTTTCACTCAATTTATGAAAGGATTTCATGAAATTGGATCCTTAAAGAATAAAACAACCCATTTTTACTTAAATCCAGGTTACATACTCAAAAATATTAAGGTTATGGCTTTTAAAAGTGCAAGAACATCCATCAATATTAACTCTTCATTGTACTAAAGAATTAAACATTTCTTGCACTTCTATAAGAAAAAATTTGTATTAAGATTTGTGTCTAAAGAGTTAAAAACTTTGATTCACGTATAAACTGTAACTTGAAACCATCCCTTGCATTTTTGATCTTTCCAATGGGTAGAAAATTAATTTTCCGGAGATGAACTTTTTTATCGAAAAATGATCGATTCCAATTAGAAATATTTTCATCTAGGAGGCTATGTAAGCAAAAAAAAAAAATACATTTGAGGTTTGAAAAATATTAAGGTAACCATTGAAAAGCTAATGCATTTAAAAATTTACTATTTGGCTTCATTTTTGGGCCGGTACCAACAATAGAAGATTTTTCTTTGAAAATAAGTAAAAAGTTATCATTGTCGTCATTGGGCGGCTTACCGTGACAAGATCTACCAATTTTTGCATTCAAAAATTTAAGAGAATGATTTGAACAATATTTGGTTTCAACAAGAAGGTGCAACTTACCACCCAGTCCATGCAACAATCAATTTTTTCGGTGCTTTGAAAATTGTATAATCAATTTAAATTTTGAAGACAATTGGCTGACGAAAAACCACGATTTGAGCTCGGTAAACTATTTTTTATGGGTAGGAGTGTAAAATAAATTTAATGCAGTCTATCTAGAAACAAATGATGTTGAAAAACAAAAACTCGAAGTTGCCATTGTTACGATAGAGGGCAAAGCAATCAAAAATGTACCAGAAAATTGAGTCGACAGATTGGGTTTCTGTAAGACCAACCCTGTATACTATTTAAGTGATCTAGTAATTTATTTGTAAGATTACGATTTTATCGAGAATAATACTTTAATGAGGCAAATTTTCATCTAGGAAGCTATGTAAGCGAAAAAATTTTAACATTTGAGGTTTGGAAAATCTTTATGTGGCCATTGAAAAGCTGATCCATCTAAAAATTTACTATTTGGCATAATTTTTGGGTCGATACCAACAATAGAAGATTTTTTTTTGAAATTAAGTTTAAAGTTGCCATTGTCGTCATTGGGCGGCTTACCGTGACAAGATCCACCAATTTTTGGATCCAAAAATTTAAGAGAATGGTTTGAACAATATTTGGTTTCAACAAGATGGTGCAACTCGTCACCGAGTCCATGCAACAATCAATTTTTTTGGTTCTTTGAAAATTGTATAATCAATTTAAATTTTGGAGACCAATGGCTGACGAAAAGCCATGATTTGAGTCCGTTGAACTATTTTTTATGGGTAGGAGTAAAAAATAAATTAAATGCAGTTCTTCTTCTAAAAACAAATGATGTCGAAAAACAAAAAATCGAAGTTGCCATTTTTAAGATAGAGGGCAAAAAAATCGAAAATGTCCCAGAAAATTGAGTTGATAGATTGGGCTATTGTAAAGCCGGCTCTGTAAACTATTTAAGATATTTGGTGATTTATTTGTAAGATTAAGGTATTATCTTTCTAATAAAATTAAATTTTAAAAAAAATGATCACCTGTTTTTGTTTTATGGCCAAATTCAATTATATGGAATTGAAGGTTTTATTTTTACAAATTTTAATTTCTTACCAAAAATTTTTTTGGTTGTAAAAAACCCATTTTTGTTTTCAACGAAAAGAATGAAACAATTTGGAATTTTAATTGTAATAACCGTAAATCCTTAGAGACTTATAGAATCCTAATAATCTTCAAATTAATTAAGGAATGTGGTTTTATTTAAACTACGGAGAAGCCACAAACTTTCCCTTCCAAAATACTTTACGGTTGCAAACCGTTCAGGTATTCAATTAATTTTTAACAGAGAGGTTTAGGTAATCATGCACTTATAAAATTAGTTTAGACCAGTGCTTCTCAAACTGTTTTTGTGGCATAATATTGTCTAATTTCGGTTGCTTTTTTGTAAGTTTTAAATTTTTCTTTATGTTTACACAAATGTGGAAATAAGTTTAAGATGGATTGGAATTTCAACGATTTTTGGTAACTCTCGGGACCCAAATTTGGGGTAAGCCCCATAATTGTTTCATAAAGAAGCAAATGAATGCACAAACTATAGAAACCATTTCTTTCTTATATTTGAAAGATTTTTATAAGCAATAGAAATCCAAACTGGATTTTTTTTATTTCAAGTAAAACTGGTCATCTTCTACGCATTTCCAAAAAAATCCCATTGCTTATTATCTTTTTACCTGATCAAAGATTTGACTTAGATTATTTTATTTTTTTTGGATAAATTATAGATAAAAATTTAACTTTATATAGTGTTCCCATTTTGGTTTTTATTATATAAGATCTGATTTTCATTGATGGAGATTATTGTACCGACCCAAATGACATTTTAATTCGCAAGAAAAAACCTTCACCAATACAAAAATTATCATACAAAGTTTTTTCTGAGAATTAATGTTTTGTTTGGATTCGTTTACGCAGTTTTTAAAGAATTCTTCGTATTTTTTTTTCGTTATTTATTTTTGGACATAAAAACATCATAAATAATATTAATGGGATAAAAATGTTAATTTCTAGCCGGACATTAACTCTTGAAGATGACGAAAATGTTTATTTTTTTCGGAATTTAAGTAAAATTTTTGGCAATTTGGCCTCAAAAATAGTAAGTTTGGTTCATTGACTATCGAAAAATCGGCTTATAAATGAATTATTTACACAGGTTTCCCTTTTTTGGGCCCATTTTGAAATTATTAACTATAAGGAAAAACTTCCAATTTAGAAAAAGAAATCGTCCAAAATTGGTGAGCTTTGAGCTTTGAGGATCTTTAGATCTACTTAGAATTTATATTGATCCATCCCCATTTAAAAAAATTGGCATTGTACCATGAAAATCTTCATTTGTTTCACTAATAGGCTAAATATTTGAATCACCAAATGTCCACTTGCAATATTTGATTACTTACAAGAAAAAAGGCAAAATCTTCGCCAAATTGATAGCCACTGCTATGTCGTTAGTATGAGCTTTCGTTAAAGTAGTCATAAAAGGGAAGGGGAGACCCATGGATTTATTAATTCTATGGATATCAATCGCAAAGTGGTACTAAATGATTTTCATGGAAAACAATTTGGGTTCACTTGATTTTTCTTTTGGGGGAATGAGGGGGAATTATGGAACTATATCATTGAAAAAAGCAACGATATCTTCTCATCCCACTCAAAAAGTGTAATCAATTCTAAAATAATTTTTTGGTATGATAATTTGCCATCCTTTCACAAATGCACTATCCTGCACCATGCTTTTTTCTTCTTCAACAACTTGCCATAATTTACAACTTTTGACACTCTATAAAAGTGTTAAGCTTTTAATAATGATCCAATTGTAATGAATTGTATTCCAATACAAATAAATATCAAAACCGGTTTACTAATTTCTCAATGTCACTTTTACCTGATTACCTTTTGTATTATACTCCCGGCTACCTGCCAAATCGGTTGAATTCAAAACTGAGCTAGAAATAAAAATAATTCTACTATCAATTGGCGATACAAATTCCGATAGTAAAAGCACAATGGAACAAATGCCATTAAAGAATTCGGAACCAGTTTTAGGCACATGAGTACAATTTTATATTGACACCTGTAACTAGTTCGCAATATTGACCTTGTCTCTTATCTCGTACACATTTCGGTCGCCAATCTTTTACTATCGTATTTTCAATTGCCAGTTGAGAATAGAATTTTTAATTTGACAAAATCGGTTTGGATATAACATGGTAGATTAATTTTGTGTTATAGGAAAACGCGTTACACGAGTATTCTCATATAACACGCTTAGAAAAAAATCCAATCTTGCCATGTATAATGGAAAAAGTGCCAAGAAGTGGCGCCGCCACAAGTGTGTCTAGAATACTAACTTTAAATGAACATATTAATTTTTATGCCAACGGTTTATGTTAGTACTCTAGACACACTTGTGGCGGCACCATATGCATCATACATTGTAAAATTCGAATACCTTCCAATATATTTCATCAAGCATATGGTGTGTGTAAAGAGGGGCCATGCCCCGGACGGCAACTAAAAATCGGGGGGCATATTGACACTTTTTCTTGTACACATTTAGGTCATCCATCTTTCACTATCGTATTTTTAATTGCCAGTTGAGAATAAAATTTTTATTTTGACAAAATCGGTTTGGATATAACATGGTAGATTAGTTTCGCGTTATAGGAGTATTCGCCTATAACGCGCTTAAAAAAAATCCAATCTTGCCATGTATAATAGAAAATATACCAAGAAGTGGCGCCGCCACAAGTGTGTCTAGAATATTAACTTTAAACGAACATATAAAATTTTATGCTAACGGTTTATGTTAGTACTCTGGACACACTTGTGGCGGCGCCATATTGATCATGCATTGTAAAATTCGAATACCTTCTTATATATATATATATATATATATATTTCCTTAAGCATATGGTGGGTGTAAAGAGGGGCCATGGCCCCGGACGGCCATTAAAAATAGGGCGGCATATTGACATTAAATTTTGGGTTTGAGAAAAACAAGAGGAATTTTGAAATAATGAAGGTATTTGATTTGTTATCAATTTTCTTGACATTTGGAGAATAGGGGGCGGCAAAATTTTCGATCAGTTCTGGGCGGCAAAAACGCACGTTACGTCACTGCCAAAGAACCACAATATAATTTTTACATGGTATTAGTCGTAGGTTTATAAGTTGACCTCGTGTTTCATGGCATTGTATAGACCTTGTCAGATTTGAGGGACTTTGAGGTCGAAGGTGATTCTTTAACCGATTGCAAAAGTGCATTACTAGCATGGCTTACTAGATCAATGGTTCGATGATAGCTGTATTGATCTTCAGCTCCTTTTTTATATAGGCAATTCTAGTTAAATTTTGGGCCATCTTTTGGGTCCTTAATTGTAGATCTTATAGTTTTAAGAAGATCTATTGTGGTAGATCTTTGCTTTTACTATTGCTGATGATCAACATTTCGGCGAAAATGTTATCTAATTCTAATAAATCATTTAATTGATGAACTTTTATTGCTCATTATCCGGAATAACGATTGCTAATGCATTTTCTTATGCACGTAGTGAGATAAGTCAAACCACCTGTAATTAAATATTTGTCCAAAACAAGCACACTTTATCTCAGCCTAATAATTAACCATTTTTTTAAAAATGTGTCATTAAATTTATAATTAGAAAACGAATAATTTTAGATATAATTTTAATATATATATATTATTATTTTTTTGCACCAACTAAAAAATCAGACCAGTTTTGCCGTAATTCAGTCACTTTCTTAATAAAACGCATTCGCAACGTTGCCTTGGCATGAATATTTCGTTAATTTTTTTTTTTTGGAATTTTAATTTTTCCTTATACTACACCAATACTGCGATATGGACGACCGACGCCCTTTGGATTGTTTATTTTTTTGGGGGGCTAATTAGTGATTCATATTAAATTTTGTCCAGTCATTTGGTGGTTTTGATTTGGACGATCGAATAAATTATTGTTTTTTGGTTGAATATTTGATTTATAATGGGTACAAGTTAATGGATTTAACAATCAATATTGTTTAGGTAATTTTTTTTAATTGGGTCATTTAATGTTGGCTTGTTAATTTTTAATGGCAAAACGATTAAGAAAATAATAAACATATCGAGTTTTACGTCGAAAAAAACCTTGATATTGAAAAAAAAAATATGGCTACTTGTCGCCAATTTGAATATAATTTCTCTTGATAAAATATGCTTTTCCGTATTTGAAGTATTACGTCTTTATTTTTTATTGATTTATGCTTAAAATTGATAAAAATGATCTTAAGATCTTCGTTCTTAATGACACAAAAGTGATTTCTACCAAAAATCGGTTTTTCTGTGGATCAGAACTATTTTGATCCAAATTGAGATAGAATGGTTTTGATCTATGCTGACATCCCTGATCCTGATTCAATTGCTTTATTGTAATTTAGCAAAGAAACCAACCTTTATATTTAGCAAATTTCTTCGTCCAAAAAAGCTTGAAAAAAATAACTTAAAGTATCTAATAATACCGGAAAAAAGTTTTTTAAGTATGGTAAAAGGTTTTTTAAATATTTTAAACAAATTTTCATCGAAATTCATTTCAAAAACTACGTGGTAATTCTACCTGGCGATCACTATAAAGCAATGATCGTTGGAATCAAATTTGCACAGCAATTATATCGAATTTTTCGATTGAAATTCTAAACATGTGGTGCATAATTGCACTTTTACGACCTTTACTTTCATTCCTTTTGTTGCACTAACTATCGTTTGAATGTCGTCTCAATAGAAAGGCTGTAAACTAAGACAAAGCAAATTTTTTTTTAACATTTAATTGAAAGTAACTGCGTTTTTTAAAAGTGCATTTTTTTTTTGTGTGATATCATATTTTGATATCTGATGCATGATATTTAATCTGTCAAAAAAGTGCATTCTTAATAACAATGATTCATTAATTGATAGTCATATCAGTTTCTCAGTAGATGCATTATTTTGGACACGAATTTTTTCAGAGTAAAAAACAACGATTTGACGCATTGGGGAATTCCTAGGAAAACTATAAGGAAACCCATTAATTTCTGGCAAATTTATGAAGAAATAAATACAAAAGTCACCGAGGAATTACTCCGTTTTAATTCCTTTCCTTATATCATAAATTATTTCGAAATTTCCGCACTCGATGGCATTAGAAATCGGGCACAATTGCAAAACGTACCAATACGTTTTGCAAAATCAATATTTGCACAAATACCATATGTATATATGAACTTTTATTTCACTGTATTGTTAATGACAATTAGCGAAATTATCATTGTGAATGTTTGCTAAATGTATATGAATTGAATGTGCAGTGAGATGATTGAAACTTTCCAAAAAGTTATAATTTGGGACAAATTCTTAAACTATGCAAAATTAAATGAATTTAAATATAAAAGTAAATATTTAATAAATTAATTTTTTGAATTTTATGTTAAAAAAATTGATATTACTAGAGCAGCGGCTCCTAACCTTTTTCAGCCGCGGACCCCCAAAGAAATCAAGCATAATGCCAAGGATCCCTGAGTGAAAAAAAGGTGCAATTTTCGGACAATATTATATTTTAGTATTAAATTAAAAAATAAAAAACAAACTTTTTCAAATGGGACCGCGGAATATAGGCTCGCGGATCTCCAGGGGTCCACGGACCACAGGTTAGGAAACAATGTACTAGAGGATTAAATCGTTTTCCTATCCATTTAAAGATCTATTTTGGTGCTAGAACCATGTCAACTTTTGTACAAACTTTTCTGCGCAAAATTTTGATTAAATTTCCCGAAAAGTCCATCTGATGGACATTGACTGCATGGTGAGGGATATAGGCAACATCCTTCATCAATTAAAACATGTAAATTTTGGTTCTGGTGATTTAAAAATGGTGATTTTTGAATCAAAGATCAAAAAACGTGAAAATAAACCAGCTAAGTTTGAAGACGAGTTGGAGGAGTTGTTGGATCAAAACTCATCTCAAACTCAAGAGGAGTTCAAAGAAATTTTGGAAGTGGATCAACAAGTGGTTTTTAGGCATCTGAATCCCTTGATTTAGTATCAAAACAGGGAAATTGGGTTCCACCTAAACATAAGTTAGGAAACGCCAATCTTTGGTTATTTACGTGCGAATAACTACTCCATGAGTAAAAGTAGCTCACGTTGGTGACAATATTTCGGAATGACCAAGGTATATTCTTGTAGAAAATTGAACGATCTACAAAAAAGGTCTCGGACAAGTTTTTGATATATTTATTCCTTCAAAAGTTGTTCGAGGTCAAAGTTGAACTAAAGAGAAATTTTAATATTTTTTCAATTTTTTGACGCAACCATCAATTTTATGAGAAAATTTTGTAGGACATTTTTTGTAGAGCACTTTTTTTTCTATAACTTATCTTTATAAAAGTTTTTGATATTTTTCACAGGTCCTAAGTTATTTAATTAAAATAAAAAAAAATATATTAAAAATATAATAATTCAGGGAATTTTCAATTTAATGCAAATAACTTAGGACCTGTGAAAAATATCAGAAACTTTTATAGAGACAAGTTATAGAAAAAAAAGTGCTCTACAAAAAAAGTCCTATAAAATTTTCTCATAAAATTGATGGTTGCGTCAAAAAGTTGAAAAAATTTTGAAATTTCTCGTTAGTTCAACTTTGACCTCGAATAACTTTTGAAGGAATAAATATATCAAAAACTTGTTATTGACCTTTTTTGTAGATCGTTCAATTTTCTACAAGAATACAGCTTTGCCATTCCGAAATATTGTCACCAACGTGAGCTATAAAATTCCAAAGTGCAAGAGAATATTGTTCCCATGTTATTTAAATGGAAAATCGAAATTTGCGATGTGGCACGTCTTAAAACTTAATATTAACAGCTTAAACTTTCACAGGATTCTTTTTTGTCATTCCCAACAATATTTTCGATATAATTAAGAAAAAAATAATTTATCATTTTTTTTGAAGCAGTCTAAGATACATAGTCGACATATTAATCATTAACAAGTCCATAGAATGACTAATTTTTGACAGCTTTTGTAGAGCACTTTTTTTTTATAACTTATCTCTATAAAAGTTTCTGATATTTTTCACAGGTTTAAGTTATTTGCATTAAACTGAAAATTTCCTGAATTATTATATTTTTAATATGTTTTTTTTATATTTTAATTAAATAACTTAGGACCTGCGAAAAATATCGAAAACTTTTATAAAGATAAGTTATAGAAAAAAAAGTGCTCTACAAAAAATGTCCTACAAAATTTTCTCATAAAATTGATGGTTGCGTCAAAAAATTGAAAAAGTATTAAAATTCCTCTTTAGTTCAACTTTGACCTCGAATAACTTTTCAAGGAATAAATATATCAAAAACTTGTACAAGACCTTTTTTGTAGATCGTTCAATTTTCTACAAGAATATACCTTGATCATTCCGAAATGTTGTCACCAACGTGAGCTATAAAATCCCAAAGTGCCAGAGAATATTGTTTCCATATTATTTAAATGGAAAATCGAAATTTGCGATGCGGCACCTCTTAATATTTAATATTAAGAGCTTAAACTTTCACAGGATTTTTTTCTGTCATTTCCAACAATATTTTCGATATAATTAAGGAAAAAAAAATTCATCATTTTTTTTGAATCAGTCTAATATACATACGAAGAAAGTTTCAATGTTCTATCTTTTTTATTAGTCCTCAAAAAAATTCTCTCAAAAAAAACCTTGATTTCTCCTCAATTTGACAATAGTAAATATTGGTTAAGTTTGTAAGTTTTAGAAAAAAATAAACGATAAACTTCCGAGGTCAAATTTTTTCAAATTTCCCATCAAAAATATTTGGCGTTGGGAAACACAAATTTTTCTCTGTTATATTGACCATTTGTAGTGAATTCATGCTTAATCGATTTCGATTTAAAGTCGATCAAATCAAACAATATATTAGGTATATATTCGGTTCTGCATTAAATATTTAATCGCAACTCATAAAATTTATTTTTAATCGAAACTTTTTCAGCGCAAATACTTGTCACCATAAATGAGCGTTTTTTATTTTTTTTTTAGGTGAGGAATTTTCACAATTGAACAATATTTTTCAGTGTAAACACAACACTTTATTGTTGCATCGATTTTTCTAATTAGAAAATAGAATAACTTCACGGCCAAAACTTTACGACCTTGCCGACATTTATACATTATTTTATAGACGAAAAAAATCCAAATCGTAATAATAATAATATTTTATCAAATGTTCAACAAATAGATGAGTCAGTGCTTTGGTTGGTTGGTGTGGAGATTTGACATATAAATTGTTGGGTTTTTGTGTTGGTTGAGATTGAATTTAAATTTGTTTGTTATTGTTACATTTGTGATTATTGTAGCATTCAATGTCATTTACTTGGATGTTATATATAACGATTGTAGTAGTAGTAGTAGCACATATGGACAAACTAATAGAAAATAATACACATGATTCATGATATATATGTGAAACTAGTGACAACTCTTTATGAGAAATGCGAGGAATTAAATTAAATGAAGTCATTATATTGAGTTCAAGATTGTCAAGTACTGAAAATGATTTACATACTTCAGCACAGAATTATTGTAGTTTACTTTTTTTTCTCTATTATAAGCGCACGTTTCTCTTAAACTTCAAGTAAACATTCATAAATCTTCAACAAAATAGAGAAATTTCAGTGCTACTTGTAGACCAATTTTCCATTCATTCTAAGGGAAATCTAATACAATAAATTGGTGGTAACCTATACCCAAAACTAGTTACCAACAATTGGATTAACTAAACTAAACTTATAAAAAATTCGATGATTATATAACAAACATTTAGAGGATCTTTTGATCCTCCTTTATAAATTTTGAAACACCAAATCATTTATTGAATAATCAATCATAACATTTAATTTATTGTTGAGAAAATGTAACCAACTATTAAATAAAACAATAAGTCTCAATATATTTTGTACATGGTAAGTGTCCATTATTGTTACATATATTTTCTGGTAATATGAGATGTTGCATTACATTTGCTTTTAAAAGAATATTTTCAATCACACCCATAAAACATATATGAATATTTAATTCCGTCGTATTTGGGTTACACCTTATACTTAAGACAATGTCAATCAATCATTAAACCGCTGATTTTTTTTTGGAATTCGAAGAATCAATCTTAAGTACTTTCAAGTCGGTTCTATCAATGGTTTTTTGACTTTCATAAATTGGAACAAAAAAAAAATCAATCTTTAATTCTGGTAATTTTGTAAATCTGAAAATTTTCTTCTCAACTTGATCTTTTTCTTGGCATTCGTTAGATTTTTCTGGAATCACCATTTTCTTTCCTATGGGCTCTTTATTCTTCTATTACGAATTTTTCTTCCAATGTTTTGTTATTGCAATTCCTTGAGGAACTTGTGGGTTTAAATTGGAAGCCAAGTTTTTATAGGTTGGTGCATCAATGCACCCAATGTGCCAACGTTTTGTAATCTTTCTGGATCACTTTTGCATAGGATTAAACTTTAAAACTTATGGAATTTTTTTAGAACTTTATAGAAGGGAAAATATGATGCAACAGCGTTATAAGAGTATCGTGTTATAGGAGAGATTACTTTAGTTTTGTAATCTTTCTGGATCACTTTTGCATAGGGTTAAACTTTGAAACTTATAAAATTTTTTTAGAACTTTGTATAAGGGAAAATACGATGAAAAGCGTTATAAGAGTATCGTGTTAGAGGAGAAATTACTTTAAGTGGAGAATACTATTTGATAAAAGTGTCCCAATTGTACGTAACATTTTTATGTTGGAGTAAATTTTTAACAATTCCAATGGATATCCATTAGGGTGTCCGTTATTTCCCAAATTGATTTTTTTTACAGCGATCGCCCCCTGAATTTTTAGTTTAAGATACAAAAAAAATATCCAATACAATTAAGCTCTTATGTTCTTGATTAAACCGTGCCGGAATCATGTTAGTTTTACCATTTTATTAACATGGAATTATTTGACTTTTTACTTTTATTTTTTTTTCTCCGAAACAAATGAATGAGAAGATTTAAGATTAAATTATTCTGACGTAAAATTTAACGTTCTACAAAAATGGTCTCTTAAAAATTTTCGGTTAAATCACTTTATTAAAAGTTATTCAACATTTAACTGGAATTAATTTGTTTAATTTGTATTTTGTAATTTATTTAACATTTAATTTGTTGACTACAAGTTCTGAGAAATTTCTCATAGATGGCGTCAAGTGAAATGGTAAAAATTCGCATTTAAATTGAACTGTTGTCGATAGTCTCATTAATTAGTATGAAATTCACTTCGTAGGTACAAAATATTGATTAAAGTTTCAAAATTTATCCTGGATAAAGTGAATTTCACAACTATAGCGAATTCGGATCATATGTCACCTGTTTTAAGTGTCAAAAAATATTTTTTTTTGTTTAATTTTCAATTCAAGCCTTAAATTTAACACAAATAATCACTGGCACTCTAATGAAAATAATTTTTATCTTCTCATCCAATGATTTTATACTTACAAAAAGTAAAAATGAGCAAAAAGTTGAAAATATTGCAAGATTTATATTAGGCACAAGTTAAATGTTGAATAACTTTTAATGGAGTGATTAAATCGAAAATTCATAAGAGACCTTTTTTGTAGAGCGTTAAATTTTACGTCAGAATAATGTAATCTTAAATCTTTTCATACATTTGTTTCTGAGAAAAAAATTAAAAGTAAAAAGTCAAATAATCCCATGTTATTTAATGGTAAAAGTAACATGATTCCGGCACGGTTTAATCAAGAAATTAAGAGCTTAATTGTATTTGATATTTTTTTTTATATCTTAAGCTAAAAATTCAGGGGGCGATTGCTGTAAAAAATTAATTTGGGATATAACGGACACCCTAATATCCATGTTCTTAAGTCCTTGTCTTTTTAAATATAATAATTAAATTGTGTGCAATAAGGACTTGTGGAATATTATTTATTTTATCGCCAACGTTTCGTCAGCCATTCCTGACTTCTTCAGGGCTCAAAATTAAAAATTACTCCACAAATGTCATAAAAATAAGCTGTAAAATGACTCAACTGGTACCCAACTGGTTTGTTGTTCTACCAGTTGGGTCATTTTACAGCTTATTTTTATGACACTTTTGGAGTAATTTTTAATTTTGAGCCCTGAAGAAGTCAGGTATGACTGACGAAACGTTGGCGATAAAATAAATAATATTCCACAAGAGTTTCGTCCTTATTGCCCACAATTTAATTATTATATCTAATGGATATCTTTCGATTTCCAATCGTTGCTTGGTTTTGGACATCATAACTTATCCACGATACAATCCTTCACCATGCTGTTTTATTCTATTCAACTTTCACAACTTTTGCTTTTTTTGTCGAGCAAATTTTCGTAAATTACTATTTTCTTCCCAAGGGAATAAGAAGAAACAATTTTGGTTTCCAAGTCCTAAGTTTTCTGCATAAGTTTTGCAAAAAACCAGTTAATGGTAATTTCAGGTATTTAATCTTTTTTTTTGGTCAACCCCATTTCTTCTGTCATTGCTTTGGTGCACTTTAGTGCACAAAATTTCCCCTCTTGTACTTCTTAATTTAGTATCCTTTTTGGGTACCAAGGCAAAGTCGAAAATTAAATTTTCGAGCATTGCACTTTTGCAATAACAATATTGCCATTCTAAAAGCATATTTGTTTAATTGCTATATCATTAAAATGATTGATAGTTGTTGGCTTTTTATTTTGTTTCGTTTTAAATGGCCATTGACGTATTTTGGTTCCTCGAAGATCATAATGCAAGCAATTGCCTCATTGGGTAACATAGAAATTACGCCATTTGATAATAATTTAATTTTTCCACGTCTTTTTTTTATTGACGCAAAAACACCTGAAAAGTAGTGAAGACTGTCGATTTTATTGCATAAAGTATATTTTTTTTTGCAAAAAAATTTTCATTGAAAATTTAAAAATTCAATGATCTATTGTGGCAAGATTGTGTCATGTGGTGAGGGACATTAAATGATTTTTTTTTTGTGGGAACTAGAAAAAGATATTAAGGGCGTAATATATAAGTTAATTCTTGAAAAATTGAATTATTTTCCTGACAGGAAAATAAAATGGGAGATGAAGATTGTTAAATTTCAAAAAAGCAGTGGTTTTTCGTATAAAAAGACAAAAGAAAAAAAAAGAACCAAATTAATCAATTGATTTTTAAAATTCTTTTCTTGTTTAAAATGGTAAACATTGAGGTTGGTATTATTTAAATTTAAAACCTCAAATCAGTTATTAAGGGTGGAAAAATAGGGGTTGACTGTTGGCTTGATAATTAGGAATGTCATTGTTTTTTTCAGTCGTAAAAATTGGTCGATATGAAATGTTTTTGGTCCACAAAATGATAAAAGCATTAAAGGATTTACATAGTAACTTGATAGTATTACTTTTATACGTCTTTCTTTCCGGAAAATCGTGGAAAACCGTTTTAAAGTAGTGGAGTTCGCCAGCAGGGGAATTACATTATTTCAAACGCCCACTAGAGGTTCCCGAAAAAAATTTTTTGAACCAAAAAGTTCTGAATTTGTTTTTTATTAATTGCCCTATTCAATAATTTTCACGAAACTTCAAAAATTTTCCGGAAAACAGAAGAAAAGCTCATTTGGTTATTGTTGGGAATTATTATTACTCGTTTGGGAATTATGTCATTACAAATGCTCACTAGAAATTCCCCAAGTTTTTCTTTTTGAAAAAAAAAAGTTTTGAATTTGTATTTCAATAATTGCTTTAGTCGAAAATTCTCCAGAAACGTCAAAATTTTCCTGGAAAATAGAAGAAAAGCTTATTTGGTTCGATTGATATTTGATTGCAATTCTTAAGCCAAAAAAAATGAGGAAACGTAATAGTAAGGGGCAATTTTCTAGTATGTATATTTATTTTGGCAAATCAAAATGATTTTTTTGGAAAATTCAAAAATTTTACATATTGTACATTGATTAATCCTTCAGTGATTATATAGCAAATCGAATATGCAGATTTTAATCAAAAATCAAAATATTGAATTGAAAAGGGAGTTTTTTGACAGACCAGGGAAAATTCGAGGAAAATTAGTTTAAAATTTTCTGAATGAAAATCTCAAATTGGCCTCAAGGGGTGTAAAAATAAGGGTTGACAGTTGGTTTCTACATTCGGAATAATATTGTTTATCTCAGCCGTAAAAATAGGAGAATTCGAAATTTTTTTTTCCAAAAATTTTAAGATTATTAAAAATTATTTAACAGATATTTAAAACTATTACTTTAATACCCAATTCTTCCCGGAAAATCGTGGAAAACCGTATTGAAGTAGCGGAGGTACCAAGTAGAGGAATTACGTTATTTCAAACGTTCACCAGAGGTTACCAAAGGATTTTTTTGAAAGAAAATGTTCTGGGTTTGTTATTTAATAATTATCCAAGTCAAAAAATTTCGGGAAAATTCAAATTTTCCCTGGAAAATAGAACAAAAGCCTATGTGGTTCGACTGATATTTAATTGGATTTCTTAACCCGAAAAAAAATAAGAAACTTAATATTTAGATGTAATTTTCTAACATATATGTCTATCTTATACACCTAATTGAATTTTCCGGAAAATTCAAAAAAATTTCCGAGACTTACGGAAGTCGTATACTTATTAAGCTTTCAGTGATTATAGCCAGTGGAAATATACTTTTGAAATGGGAATTTTAAGAAAATAAGTCAATTTAAGTCGGAAAATTAGTTTAAAATTTTCCGGAAAAACTAATATCGAGTGTCGTATCAAAATTTCGAGTTTATTCCAAGCAATTTTGTTGTAAGAACCAGAGGAACCAAATATTTTTTAAGTCAGCCGGAAAATCGAGGAAAATATTTTGTCCGAAGAATCAAAAATATTTTTTTTAGTCTATCGAATATTCTCAACTAAAACTTCATGGCAAGAGGCATAATTTGTGGCTTACTGAACTTGATTGAATTCATTGAAATTCAATACATTGTTGCCAAAAAATTTTAGTCTCAAAAGAATGGAAAATTAAACCTTTTAACTAGTAAAACTAATAAATTTTGAGTCGGTGCCAAACAAATAAGTGACTAAACTTATTGAAAAATGTTAAAATAATTATTATAAGGCTATTAAGAAGATACTTATGTAAAATTAGTTTTCTAAAGTTTAAAATTTTAGTCTCTTCAATCATTGAATCTCCATAAGATTACATGTAAAATCACAGAATTTTAAAATTGCAATAAGTTTTTAACGGCTTAGTGAATTACCTTAAAATTTTCACAGATGCTTTAGCATTAAATAAGAAACATTTTACAAAACTTTTAGTTGCTTGGTACCATTTTAACATACCCCCGTAACATCCTTAAATGATCCCCTCTTCAATTAATTATTTTGAATGTTTGACAGTTTGGCACCGACTTGAAATAAGTCAATTTTTTTCTTCGAAATTTTTTTCAGTTCTAATTTTTAAAGAGTGAACGTTGATGGCTGTGATCCATGGGATAATAGTTACAAGGTATAATTTCAGACCATATAAGAAGGCCGAGTTATTGGTAGTATGGAATAGGCCTATGGCTGACTAAGCGTGATGGCTTTAAGGCTCATTAAGACTATCCTTGGCCTGGCTTGTTGCATTTTAAGCTCTAATTGTCAACAATTTATTTGTAACATAATCGTTTGAACTAATTAATCATAATATAGACCTCCGGGTCTATCGCCTTTGATCACATTATGGTCTATTTTTTGAGGCATTTCTTGAAAAATTTTGGGCTTAAATATTGTGGGATTTTTTGAGGAAATTATTGAAATTTCTTGGAAAATTTTTTCATCAAAGTCAAGTGCAATTGAGTGGAAAGCAAATAAAAGTGGAATTTAAAGAGCAACTGTGCAAATGATGCGTGGAAAGTTCATAGCCTCAATTCTTATTTTCGTATGGTTAGCCTTAAGTAAAATTAGTTTTTTTTTTCGGTTCGTTTAATGAAAAATATTAATTAAATTGCATGGGAAGTCCTTGACTCGGCGACTATCGTTTATGTAGTGACAATGCATTTTGTTTCACGGGCAAATCCGTGTTACGATTCTGGCCTTACGAGGCCTCCGCCAAAAGGACAAGTTCATGCCTTGATTAAACGCCCCAACGTTCTCTTCTCACTTCCCATTTTGTTTATTTATGTGTATGTGTAAAATATATAATATTCCGATTAAATCGAACACAATCAAATCGATATAACGTTGCCGAGCCGATCAAGGTGATCCATTCCGTTGTTGATCCATAAAATCACTTGGACACCAGGGAAAATCTTTTTTCGCATGCAAAATCAAACGATGACTTTCTCAAAATGTTTCCAGTCGAAGCACAAAACCAAAAAAAAAAAAAAATTCTCCATGCAATAAAGTGCAATCTTTTCCTGCAGAAACTTCTCGAATTGTGAATATGCATTGATCAGGGTCGCGATTGCCCGCAGGGGCAATCGCGATTTCGTAGAAATCCCGGCATGATTTCAGTACATAGTACATAAGTACATAGTGGTTTTCAATCGTTTGGCTACTGGGAAATGTCGTGCGTTATATAAATATGGAAGTTGGTAAATCTAATTTCCTGTTTAATTTTTTTCGAGTGTATTATTTGCTGCCAATTCATTATCATTTTTATTGTTTATATTATAACGGAAATCGTTCAAATATGGAACCATTTTGGAACGGAAATAAATGCACAGTTGTTGTAGAAAAGGTAACTGAATATTTTCAAAGGAATAGGGTTTATGTTTGATGTTGAAATAAAATGGAAGAGTTCAAGAAAAAAGGAAGAAGAGGACATCTTCAGGCCAAAACAGATGGAGCAATTTGGTTTTATAGAGCCTTGCTAGGAATGGAGGATTATTTTATATACTGTATATATATTGTATATACTTGTTTTGATATATTCTCCCCATCCCCCCTTGTCCATCTAAACCAGTGTAGAAGCCATTGAAAATCATGATGAAACTCATTTGAAAAGGAAGAAAATAACGGAAATAAATGCACAGTTGTTGAAGAAAAGTTAATTGAACATTTTCAAAGGAATTGGGTTTATGTTTGAAGTTGAAATAAAATAGAAGGGTTCAAGAAAAATGGAAGAAGAGGACATCTTAAGGTCAAAAGAAATGGACCAATTCGATTTACAGAGTCTTGCCAGAAATGGTGGATTATTAGAAGACCACAATATATTTTATATATTGTATATACTTGTTTTGATATATTCCCCCCCCCTTCGTCCATCTAAACCAGTGCAGAACCCATTGCATATGGTAAGAAGTGGATCGAAATGATAGTGGGATGAAATTCATTGGAAAAGGAAGAAAATATAGGAAAAATAAAAGGAAAACTAATTTACTGGAGATCTGAGGTCGAGAAGAGGGCTGGGGTGAGTTTTTAAGGGTAAAAAACGATTATCGATTGTCTCGATTTCCGGCAAAACTACAAGTCTTATGGGACTAAAGTTAAATGGCAAAGTTGTTGGTAATAAAAAGATCTACAACTTTTGTATTGGTACATAACTTTAAATTATTTTACCTAAGCCAAAAACAATTAAGTCTGATTTCCCCCTCCCCCTCCCTTCCATCTAGACAAGAGCAGAAGCCATTGAAAATGATTAAAAGTGGATCAAAATTATAGTGGGATGAAACCCATTGGAAAACGAAGGAAATATAAGAAAAATGAAAGGTAAACTAATTTACGGGCAATCTGAGGTAAAGAAGAGGGATGGGGTGAGTTTTTAGGGGTAATAAACGATTATCTAGATTTTCTAGATTTCCGGCAAAACTACAAGTCTTATGGGACTAAAGTTAAATGGCAAAGATGTAGGTAATAAAAAGATCTACAACTTTTGTATCGACACTTTTTTCACATAACTTTAAAATTTGTTATTTATTACTGAAACCAAAAACAATTAATTCTTAATTGCCCCCCCCCTTCCATCTACACAAGAGCAGACACCATTGAAAATGGTAAAAAGTGGATCAAAATGATAATGGGATGAAACTCATTGGAAAAGGAAGACAATATAAGAAAAATGAAAAGAAAAATATTTTACCGGCGATCTGAGGTTAGAAAGTGAAAGGGGTGGACTTTTAAGGGTTTTTAATTTAAGGTTTTTAATTATCTATAGCTTTGCAGTTTAACTTTTTTCTATAAGACTTTTAGTTTCGTTGGAAATCAAGATAAACCATTTTCTACCCTTAAAAATTCACCCCCTCCCCGTTTTCGACTTCAGATTGCCCGTAAATTATTTTTCCTTTCATTTTAATTATATTGTCTTCCTTTTCTAATGGATTTCATCCTACTATAAAAATTTGATCCAAAATCTATCGACAATGGTCTAAGCCAAATGGAACTACTCTAAAATATTTTTTGCAATCGTGATCCATGCCACTGGCTGGCATAAATCTTTCGCCAGATAAAATTAAAACAAAATATTAAACTAATTTCTCTAAATAAATGCTCAAGGTAACATTTTTATGTGTTTATATATTATTGTTTCATTGCAACTGATTATTGTTATTGTTATATTTTCATGGACTGCAATTAGTTGCGCAAATTGGCTTTGGCCCGGGACCTGGCCAAGTGGATGATTACCGCAATCAATTGCATGTAATGTATCGCATCCTGACGCGCCTGTGGTCATCATCTTGGCCTTGAGGCCGGAATTTTCACACGAACCATCCCAACATACACGCCATTTTTCCGTTTTGGTGTCGTGGAAGAAAATCACACATTTTCCATTCCCAAGTCGTGGAAATGAGCGGAAGATGATTGGTAATCAATGATTACATGTTTTATTTTATGGCCGTATTTAACATTATCGGATACCCGCGACTTCGTCGCTGTAACACAACAATTCGTCAATTAACTAAGTAATTAACTGTTCCGGCTTTAAAATTTTCCATTGGAAAATCAACGTTTCCTTGTAAACTTATTTTTAACGATCAAGAGGGTTTGGCCTGGCCAAACAAATGATTATAGTTTAATGCCAATTCCAAACTATAAGTATGATGGGAGAAAATTACTCAAGCCATTTCCTGCAACTTCTCCTGGGCCATCAAAGCCATTGGAAGTTTGGAGTTAATAAATTTCGTTAAATTTTGTACCTTTTCGCTAAATTTTCAATTGCTAACGATTTACGTTGAGTATCGAAATAAAAAGTACACCAAAATCAAGCGAAATAGTTTATCTAAAAATTAAAAAAAGAATGGTAAAAATTTGCTTAATCAATTTCAATAGATCAAAGCTTAAAGAGGGAGACAAATCGAAAGACTATAAATTTTATTATACCTAAAGAAATACGATGGAACCATTTGTTGCTTTAGATTTAATTTTTTTTAAACTTTTAGCAATGTAAATGGTAATTTTTTGTTCCATTTTCCCAAAAATAACTTTTCCTTATTGACTAAATAGGTAGGACACCCAATTTTCATGAAAATCTTTAGAAATGACTTTTCCAACGATCAAGAGTGTTAAACAAGGGTAAAACACATGATAATCAGTTGTCGCCAGTGCCAAACTATTCGCTGAGTAAAGGAAAATTTTTCAATCAAATTCCTGGAACTTCGCCTGGATCACTAAAGTCACATGAAGTGTGAAGATATTTAATTTCGATAATTTTCGATTTTTTCGCATCATTTTGAGTTACTAACGTTCTACGTATGGTATCGAAACCAAAAGTATACCAAAATCAAGCGAAATAGTTTATCTAATAAATAAAAAAACAATGCTAAAAATTTGCTTTTCCACTTTCAATAGATCATGGCTTAAGGAGAGGCTGATCGAAAGACGATAGATTGGTTTATACCTAAAGAAATACAATGTAAAAATTCGTTCCTGTAGATTCAAATTAACGCCAATTTGTTCTAATACTTATCGACGTGAAAACTGCAATTTTTTGTACCAATTTTTTCAAAGAAAAACTACTTTTACTTAATAACAAATAACTAGACCCTAAATTTTAACAGGCCTCTTTTGAAATCATTTTTTCAACGATCTAGAGTGCTTGAAATGGACAAAACAATTGACAGTCGGTTGATGGAAACTCTGAACTATAAGATGCGTAAGTGAAAATTTTTTAATCAATTTCCCGGAACTTCTCCTGGATCACTAAAGTCATATGAACCTTTCAAATGATCGTGGTGGACCATAATTGTTTTTTTTGGTACTCAATTTTGACCAAATGGTTAATTGGTGTCTACAATTGATCCAATTTTGGTCATAAACAGGTCAAAAAATTGTTTGGAAAATTAAACAGCATCTTAGGGTAAAAATGCCATATTTTTAGTTCCATCATACAAAGAAGAAAACTTTTCAAAAGTTTTATCAATGTTTGACCACTTTTCGACCACTTTTTCGGTCTTAAGGTATTAAAATTTTTGGTCGATTTTTTAAAAGAAAATTTAAAAGTTATTAATTTTTACTATAAAGCTATTAATTTTTGCTACGAATTTGTTGGATTTCATTAGTTTTGGTAATTAATTTGTTGAAAGAAATATGATGCGACAAGTTCATATGGAGCAATGCATTTCCCAAATAGCAATTTTTTTTATGTTAACGATATAAAATTGTTTCAAAAATTATTTTTTATTCCTCTGCAATACTATAAAAGTATATATTTTTGCTTACTTTGATAATTTCTAAGATTTAATAAATATTTTCCGCTTGATTAACGATTAAGCTTGGCAAAGAAATCGTTGAAAGTAATATGCTCCATCAATCCCCAAAAATCAAGCATTTTCTTGTATTCCATCTTTGGTAAATAGTAAAAAATTGTTCTATTATCAATTTTTAATTCTTCAGCGACCATAAAATATCATCTATCCTTCCCCATATTGATTTTTTCTTGCCTTCCTTCAACAATTGGTCGTCCAAACCGGAATGCATCTTTTACACTAAAATTTTCCAAATTAAGAGGACATAACTAAAATTTTGGACAACAGGTATAATTTTAGTCATAAGACTTTCATTTTTCACCTGTGGTGAAAAAAAATCTTGGAAAATTTGTCAAGTTTTTGCTTTTGGAAATTGCGATCTTTGACGGGTTTTTTCTCGCCATTGAATAAATCAATCACCATTGTTGCAGTAGAAAATTTTAAAGTACATGTTTCTCTTTCCAACGAGTATAAGGCATATATCCCTCCCCATACTGATTTTTCTTGCCTTACTTCAACAATAGGCCTTCCAAACCGGAAAGCATCTTTTACACTTAAATTTTCCAAATTAAGAGGACATAACTAAAATTTTGGACAACAGGTGGTTGCAGTATTCAAACCGGAGTCGCCATTTATAATTTTAGTCATAAGACTTTCATTTTTCACCGTTGGTGAAGAAAAATCTTGGAAAATCTGTCAAGTTTTTATCTTTGGAAATTGCCATCTTTGACGGGTTTTTTCTCGGCATTGAATAAATCAATCACCATTGTTACAATAGAAAATTTTGAAGTACATATTTCTCTTTCCAACGAGTATAAGGAGTTTAAAATCAGAAATGGATTTATGGAAAAATCTTTCGTTGAAATATTGGATAACTTTGTTGCCAACTAGAAACAATTACGTGATTCCATATTGTTGTTGTTTTTGCAACGTGAAAAACACCAAATTTTTTTTGATGCAATACGTTAATTTATTTAATTTATTATTGTCTTGTCATGGTTGTTTGAGTATACTTTATCTTTTCGATGCGTTTTGGGTCAGTTTCACGTAAAATGTCAAGGTGGACCAAAGAAAAATACTAACATTCCATGCCTTTATTTTTGTAAATTTTTCAAAGATTTATTACCACATAAGTTTGCAATTTTACAATGGTTTTTTGGTTGAAGTTTTGAGGGATAAAATTAGCCTAATAAATGGTAGGACACCCTTAATATTTAATCGGTTCTGTAGGGTGAATGCCACTTGATTTGTTTAGTGAATATTTTTGTTGAAAAGTTTGGACCCATATTTTATAATGAGCAAATTAATATTTAAAATTGGTTTTCCCAATCACTAATTGGAGAAAAATTGCCGATTAAATATCATTTAAATTTTTCAAAGACGCAATAAATTGTAAATACATTTTTCCAGACGGAAATGGCTTCTGCTATAATTGTATTTAAATGCGATTAATGAAAGTGTTTTATGTTTGAATCGCGAAAAAATTTTCTTCCTTATCAACACCTTTATATTCCGTTTAAGTTTAGGAACAACACTCATTTTAGAAAAATTTTATTTCTCTTTTTTTTTCCCCACTCTTTTTTCGTACGTACCAACATTCCCGGATAGAAAGTGAAAGATATGCATATAATTTGTTGTAATAATAAAAACGAGCAACATGTACATTTTCAATGGAAATTGAATGAATAATTAATTTAAATTTAGCGCCAATTTCCCATCATTGTACGAGCCCAACGTAGACGGCTCGAATTGTGGTGTGCGTTACGCAAAAACTATTGAAATGCAAAGTTTTAATAAATTGCAATAATTATCAATAAATTGTCAATGTGTGTTTTTTACGCTTTCTGAAGTCGCGTGTACCAACTTTAGACTCTGTAAAAAATTTATATGCAAATATTATTCGGAAGTGCTATGAAATTTTGTAATTTCGAGGGTCTAAATTAATTAAAATTTAATTTATTTTGCCAGTTTTTCACAAAGGCCATCATTAACAATTTTTGCAATGAAAACCCCCAAAAATCAATTGTGCCATCTCTGGATTTCGTACGGAATCAACTACAACAATCTAAAACCGCGTAAAATTGATTTTATCATAAAAAAAAAACGAATATATTCAAGTACGAGTGCCTTTCGAAAATAGAAATATATGAGTATATTAGTAATTTAATCACGGAAGAAGAATAATAATTAGTTGGCTGTGAAAAATGCATTATTAATGCAATTATAATTGTTGAAACGGTAATGCATATGTTGAGTACTAGGAACGAACGTGAACCAACCAATTTAGCGAGGAATTAAACGTTTACGATTAACATTCATACTTTTTAATTGTTATAATCGGTTTGATATTGAAATGAGCAAAGAAAGTTTTCTAGTGGAATTAATTTTAGATTAGGCTCTGGTCCATGGCCATAAAGCCTTGGACTTGATCTTGAATTTTTTCCTGTGATAAATTTTCATAGTTTTGATGCAATATGATCGATAGATCTCTGAATCGCAAAAAAAATATAGAACTCTATGGTTTTCCAGGAAATCATTGATACATTTTTGCTTCAAATTATCAAAATCTATAGATCAGGGACTAAATAAAAATTTAAAACGTTAAATTAGTACAATTTTTACTTGCAGAAAAAAATTTAAATCAAAAACCGTTATTTTTTGGCAGGACCATTGTTGCATCAAGATCCAAATCATAGCATTAGGAAAACTTAAATATTACTTTTGAAAAAACAACAAAAATTAAGTTTTATCCCTTAATATATTTAAAACCTAATTTTTGTAGGCTTCACTTTAAGATTTAATCAGCAGTCTTCAATAAATTCGTGTAAAACCCGTACTAATCCACCAAGATATTACTTAATTCTTTACGGATGTTTGGGAGGCAATTTTTTAACACTTACCACTATAATAGACTTATAAAATTTTACATAAATATTTTCTAATATATCTTTTAGCTACTGTAAAAATTTTAATTTGATTTGATGGGTCAGTTGGAAGTAATTGAGGTTGGAAAAATTGCAATTTTATATGCATTTTTGTGGGAATTGGATACGTTTTTGTTTAAACTCTTCTCCATTGTTAAAAATATAGTAAATTAATAAAAAAAAATTCCAATTTTCAACCTAAATTATTAACCAAGTAGTTCATAGAGTTATATCGAGAAAATTTTTTATAAAATAAATGATAACTTGAATTTTTGGATACCTGAAAAATTGGCATCTTTTCGTTTTAAGATCAAATATTTAGAGATTTGGCTTCAATTTTGGAGCTTTTGTTTGACTAAACTAAAAAAATAAACATTTTTTTTTCAAAATTTAATTTTTGTTTAATTAGATTGACGAACAAACCAGTAGTCCTCAAATATATTTCAATAAAGCGCTTTTTATCGCCCATCGGCCAAGGGTTTACTTTTCTTCAAGAATATATGACAATAATTTTTTTTTACTCTTTAAATTATGCATAATTAAATCTTTTTAATAAATGGCTTAACTATTATAAATTTATTTGCTTGATTTGATGCACAATTGGGAAGTAATTGCAGTTTAAAAAACTGCAATTTTACATGCAATTTGACAGCTTATATTATTGATACATTTTCATTGAAAAAAATGATAATTTTTTATTAAATGGACTATTAAAAACTTTTAAAAACTAATTCGTAAAGATTTTAAAAACATTTGTTTAAAACTGTTGTAAAAATAATTAAATAGAAATCAGTTGAAAACCTGATTTTTTAGCTGTAGAAAAATCAATTTTAAGACGTTTGTTTTTCCTAATTTACAAGCCTTAAAATTTACTTTTAAAAATATAGCAGACTATCAAAAATTTAACCAAATATTTTTCAATATGTCTCCTAATAACTATAAAAATTTCAACTTTTTTCTGTTACGTATTTGGTATTTATTGTGATTAAAAAAACTGCACTTTTACATGCAATTTTATTGCCATTTGATCCCTTGTCCTGTTAATTTGCTTTTGTTGCATAAAGTTATGATATAGTTCCCATTTTTTCTTTGAACTATATAATAGAAATCATAAATGATAGTTTTGCTAAATTAAATTGAGATAAATCAGCCAAAAATCTGCAATTTTGTCATATAAAAATCAAGTCTAAGTACTTGAATGCTTTTAATCTTTGAGCCAATAATTGTTATTAGGCAACTCCAAAAATGGTTACAGAACCAAGCTTTTACTAGAACAATGCAGAGAATTTCAAAATTTGATTGTTGCAATATTAAGTTTTAGAAAAAAAAGCAGAAGTCTTCAAACATACGAAGTCTTCAATATGTATGAGGTCTTGGTATTGTTATATAATTTACAAAAATTCCAAACTATAAAAAAATAAATTTGAATAAAAGTTCCAACAAAGGTATTTTTGACGTATTTCGATTGCCAAGCAATCTTCCCCTCAGTAGGCTTCAACTGGTATTGTATTTATTTACTGTATAATCAGTATAACTAAAAAAAATATAATTTTGCATTTTGATGGGAAAACATGAGAACTTGTAAACCTTTCTGAAGCATTGAAGTTACATATAAAAGTAATACTTTTTATTGAAATTTTCGAAGAAAAAATCAAAGGATATCTCTTTGTTTATTCAGAGCTGAAGCTGAGCTGATTATTTAAGAGCTGAGTATCACAAATTTTTGGTCAAATTTCTTAAAGATTCAATTAACAATTTCCTAGCAAAAAAAATTGTGGTTTTTGGGTCCAAAATCATGTATTGATTCGATGAATGATGTCCCCAACGTTTAGCAACCTCTGTAGATTGCATTTTACTAAAAAAATTTCATGATGCTCTTAAATGGAGGTCTGAATAATGAAAATGGTTCAGCAAAACAAGAGGTCTATCAATACGGGGAGGGATAATCCTTCTCTTTTTTGTTGAAGAATTATTCAACTAAAAATCGGGAGAATCGACTTCTAAGTTGGATGAAATCCAAAACTATGATCCTTGTTAATGAAATTGGGATTTTTTGAGATCTATATTCCTTTTCGAAGCTTTTTTTTATGAAAGAACCAAGGAAAGAAGATATACTTTCTTTAAATTTTCTCTAATTTTCTTTTAAACTCTGTTTACTTACAGTTGCGGGATTGGTTTGACCAATTTGACAATTCTTTGATGGATTTTGAAATGTGTACTTACGAAATCTTCCGGTTTGCTTTTTTTATGAGCTAGGAACACTATTTACTCCAGGATTAAGACTTTATTCTTTGGGGAAAAGAGTATAAAGGATATTTTCGTTGAAGGCTTGAAAACCACAATGAAATTATAATTCCTTAGCATCAAGTCTAAGATACTACTTTTGAAATCTTCCGGTTTGTTTTTTTAAGAACAGAGGACACTATTTATTCCAGGACTGAAACTTTATCCTTTGGGGAAAAGGATATACAGAATATTTTCGTTGAAGGCTTGAAAACCACCTTAAAGTTATAAATCCACATACAAAAGTATTGCTTTTTATTGAAATTTTCGAGGAAAAACACAAAGGATTTATCTTTGTTATATCCTGCCTAAGTTGTAAAAAAAAATATTAGAGGCATTCGATTCCCGATTGATATATTTAAGAGCTGAGTATCACAAATTTTTGTTCAAATTTCTTAAAGATTCAATTAACAATTCCCTGGCAAAAAAATTGGGGTTTTTGGGTCCAAAATCGTGTGTTGATTCGATAAACTATAACCCCAACGTATTGCGACCTCTCGGGTTGCATTTTACTAAAAAAATTTCATGATGCTCCTAAATGGAGGACTGAATAATGAAAATAGTTCAGCAAAACAAGAGGTCTATCAATACGGGAAGGGATAGTCTTTCTCTTCTTTGTTGAAGAATTATTCAACTAAAAATCGGGAGAATCGACTTCCAAGTGGGATGAAATCTAAGACTACGATCTTTATTGGTGAAATTGGGATTTTTGAGGATTTCTTTTACTTCTAAGAACTTTTATTTTGAAAAAACCACGAAAAGAAGATATACTTTCTTTAATTTTCTTTTTAACTCTGTTTACTTACAGCTGAGGGATTAGTTTGACCAAATTTGCCTTTTTTATGAGCAGGGGACACTATTTACTCCAGGATTGAGATTTTATCCTTTGGGAAAAGGAGTATACAGGATATCTTGGTTAAAGGCTTGAAAACCGCCTTGGAATTATAATTTCTTAGCATCCAGCCTAAGATATGAAAGGATTCAAATTTTTGGTTTAATTAGGCCTTCAATTCCTTGACAATTGATGGCATCTTCCTTCGATTTCTTTGAAAAAAAAAGTGCATTTTAATAAAATTGGATGCACCGGTTTCATTTTCAAGATTAGTTCCAGATTAATCAAGCCAACATTAACTTGAGAATTCGATAAATATTCATAGTAATGTCGAAACTAAAGGCTACAAATGTTACACTTGTCGAGCATATGGTTGAGTTGCCATACATTTTGCCAAGATATTCCATATCTTGGCAAGGTAAAAACTGCATTTGAATACTAATTAAAAACATACATATTATGATTCTTCCAACTTATGGATTTGTCCGCTTGTTTTCCGACTTCATTCACAGCCTTGTGCATCTTCGTGCACATGCTATCGATCATTTTTCAATTAAATCCGTGTCAGATAGATCACTTGGATCGATCAGTGATTCTAAAAATGTCGTATTGCCAAATACAATGTGTACCACATTTCTTGTACGCCAAGTGAAACGTTTGGTGGCCCAGCGTGGTGAAGAATCGATACGGAAGGTAGAAAAAATAATTGCGTTATGTATGCCCCGTCCCAGTTTCAATTTCTTTTTTTTTTTAATAATAATTTCTCAATTAAATTCGCTTGCGTTCGAGCACAATTTGACCAAATCGGGCGCTGATTTTCACGATTAATTATAATAAATGGAATGTTGGATGATGGTTTTTTTTTGCGTTACCAAATATAGAAGAAATGCAATTATCGATTACAGCCGCGTCTTTGTGGGAAATTGCGAAAGGTTTTCGAAGAATTTTTTTCTGATTTTACTACCAAATTGTTACTAAAGTCTCTAACCATTAAAATTAACTAAATTTTCTCCAATTCCATTTTAAAAATTGACTAAATTTCCATCGGAGAATATTTATTGATGATTACAATAAATTAATTAATCGGCAATTCTTGAGCCATTTAAAGATATCGTACGTGCCTAATAGAGCCTTGAATAAGCAAAAATCGGCACTTAAAATGAAATCCTTTAAGGCGAAACTCAATAAAATAAAAATTTTATTACCAACTTCCTATTCTTGCCAGCTCAATTCAAATGCCATCTGTGTAAAAAACGTTGAACTATTCGACGGAAAATTGAGGTAGAACTAAAGAATTTTCTTGGTTTACTTATCGAATGAATTCACCAAGTGAATCAATAATATTTTCAAATCAAATAAGATGCATTAATTAAAAAAGAATTCCTCGCAATTTATGTATTAATTAAAACGGAATTATTTGTGTTCTATCGGTGTAATGCATCGTTGCATAGAAAACAAAAAAATGCCAACAATAATTAACAGAGTGATTTATTTAATTAATTACCAAAAAAAAATGCATTTTCTTATCACCCACTTGCATTCTACGAATGATTAGGCATGAAGGTTTCGATTGCATTAAAAAATTGATTGCAAAATTTTGTCCAAAAATGTCTTATTTTATTTTTATTTTATTTTTTTTTTGTTAAGTTACTCAAACGATTATTATATCATCAACCTACATTCACGAGTTCATTATGTAAAATTCCGATTAACAATTAAATTTTTAGGTTCCAAGCAAATTAAGATACAAAATTAACAATAATTGCTTTGAGGTTTGTTTTTTTTTTTTTAAATCGGTGGTTTCTTATTGTTGATTGGTTTGACGGAAAAAAATTTGGATATTCTAGAGACTTGAGAAAATAATTGCAGAAACGGATTGCAGCTACGTTTTTTTCCGGATCATCTTCAGGGTATATTACAAATATGCAGTAGTAATTTCGATTTAAAATATCAAAAATTGGGTTTGAAATAATAGGTTCAAGTTTATGGGTTTTTTGAGGCCTTATTTTTATTAGTTGAGGACCAAAAAAACAATTAAATTCCTAGAAAATGATTTATCAGTCAATTTTGTGCATCTAAAAAAAAATGCAGCAAGAAAACCACTTTAATTTGGATTCAATAAAGTGCAACCAAAAATCATTGATATTTATAAAAGAAACCAAAAACTTTGGTACTGATATTACTCAAACTATTCCCATTTTTTGTTCTTTTTATGAATAGGGAACAAAAATCATTTTTAGCCTCATAAAAAACTCTTTAAGATCATCTTCCACCAATTGCACTGCAATTAATTGCATTTCTTTGGTGTTAAAAAAGTTTTGAACTTTTTTATTTAATCCCAAGGCTTTTTTTCATTAAAAGGGCTAAAAATTTTATACTTTAAAGTACTATCCATCCTTAACTACTACTTTTAGCCATTTTTTAGGAGGAAAATGGAGGATTTTTAAAAAAAAATCCTCCCCCTCCAAAGTGATCAAAGCCTAGATTCAATTTTTGATGTCTTCGCAAAATCTGAAGTTTTGCTCAAGTAGGCCAAGACTCATGGACCAAAATTAGTGATAATTAAAAGGGGCGATACCTAGGAAAGATGACAGTTGAAGTAAAACATGTTTCCCCAGCATGCTTAGTAATTTTGTGACATATAGTCCAAAATCGAGCTGAAAGATGACCTTGTCATGTTTTTTTGGTATATTGAGGACGTTTGAGCGTTAATTATCGGTTCAAATGGATTAATTGTCGTTGATAACATTTCCCAGGAAAATATTTTTTTGGTTTCAGTATCTTTTAATAGAAAATTCTGATCTGGTCCCATCAAATGCATGGGAATACTTCTTGCAATAAATATTCGGTTTCTCCATTAAAATTGATCCACGTCAGGCCCTACCCCATGATTTACTACTCTTTGGATCCATTTTTAACCCTTGCTACGATTTTCCCTTATATCTTTTCCCCTTTTACCCTTTTCTACAACCAGGATGCTACAATAGACTGCAATATTAGAAGCACAAATAAGTTTTGATTTCTTTGGTACTTTTAGGGCATTATTTCAAAAAATCCCCAGAAAATTTTCCACGCTTAATACAATCCATCGATAACTACTACTTTTTACTATGTCTTAGGCAGCGCAGGATTATTAGGATAAAATAAATCCTTGTTTTTCGAGGATATCCAAGATTTGATTCAATTTTTGGGGTCTTCGTAAGATCTGACGTACTGTTCAAGCAGGCTATGGTTCATGGATCGAAACAAGTGGTAATCAAAAGGGGCGATATTAAGGGATGAATACAGGGGGATGAGACTTCCCATTTGAAGTGGTTCCATAGCTTGCTTAGCAATTTTGTGACATGTAGCCAAAAATCGTGCTAAAAGATGACCTTGTTATATTTTTTGGTATATTGAGGACGTCTGAGTATCAATTATCGATTCATTTGGATTATTTGTCGCTGATAACATTCCTTAGAAATGATTTCCCAAGGTTGAAGTAGTTTAGAGTAGATTACTTCCATCTGGTACCCCTAAATACACAGCGATAATTTCTCACCATAAATATTCGGTTTTGGCGTTAAAGTTGATGCATTTCCGTGGTTCTACCATGATTTTTTTCTCTTTTGATTATCGAATTAGATCTATTGTTAGTCTTTTGTCAAATTTGATGCAGAAAACTTTGCAACTTTTGCTTTTGGAACCGTTTTTTTACTTGGTTTTTCTCATGGTTTGAATTCCTGCGGAACCCTGTTTCTCAGGTTTTGATCCATATCGATGATCCTCTGAAGGTTGGAAACCACTTGTTGATTCTCTCTAAAGCTTTTTGCCGGTTCCTCTTGAGTTTGAGATAAATCTTGATCCAATAACTCCTCCAATTTCCAAACTTTAGTGGTCAATCTTTATGTTTGTTTTATTTGGCACCAAAATTACCACTTTTAAAACGCAGGAACCAACATAATTTTTTTCAAATTCCTCGACACTTATTTGTACACCAAATATTGACAAAATTTTTGGAAATACGTCCGTCAGATAATTGTGTACCACATTTGGTTTAAAATAGTTGTCCAAATAGACTTTTTTTTTGATGCAATTATTGGAACAATTTTCCACATAAATTAATAAATAATATAGTAAAACAATAAATCATGGTCACATAATTACTATTTTTCTGTCAAAACCTTGAAATTTTCATATAGCAATTTCAATATAACTAACAGAAATTCATATAACGGCCGACCGGGTAAAATTATCGTTCATTTTTATTGGCCAATTGAGAGACTTGCATAGGAAATAAATGTGCAATGCAAAAGATTCACTTCGTAGTAGGGATTTTTCAGACGAAATTTTTTTTTTTTATTTTTTTTATTTATTTTTTATTTTGTGGTGACAAATGAGGAAAAATAAGAAAAATGATTTATAACAGGGGGATATTCGTTCCAGACAAAAGTTCTTGAGAAAATGATTTATGTTAGGTCTAAACAATGCTTTTGTATCTAAACTAATTATCACGTTGATGTCGGAACAAATATAATTTTTGCTGAAATATTCCATTTGAAAAAAAAATAATGCCATTGAAATTCAGTGACAATAATTGCCAACATTTATGGATATACCTTGAAAAATTTAATATTTTGACGTCATTTTTCTGCTATTTTGTCAATTTGTAAAAATTGTGTTGGCGTTTATCCAAGTTAATTCTTTACCAAAGGTTGCATTTCTTGCACTAATTGCACCTGAATCCTTGCTGAAAAAAACTGGCAACTTTTATAGACAACTGATATAAGTTTTAGGCCTCATTATGGTAAAGGTAATATAAACAAAACCTAATTGCAAGTAATTATACTGTGGCTATTAGTTGAACTTAATTGCAAGAATGAAAATTTAACCGTATTGTCCAACGTGTTGCAAATAGCCTTCGCCAATGTTATTATTAACTTTAATCGAATGTATCAACAAAAAAAAAAAAAAAACCACCTTCCTCCACTTCCGGATAAGAATTCAATACAATTTGATTTCAATTAGACATTCCAAACGAATTTTCTAAATATTTAGCCTACACCATGCGAAAATATTTGCGCAATTTGAAGGACTTGGAGTTAATACGTCAATAAAAAAAAATGTATAAAACTTGACCTAGAATATTCATAATTGACTTAAAAGTTTTCCATTGAACTTGCATTACTTAAGTGCATTTGAAAAGAGTTTTTTTTTTCGTAGTCCAATTGATTTTTTGGTGTAAAAACTTTTGAATGTCTCTGTACTTTCTTGCATTTCATGCACTTTCTATTTAAACCAATTTTGAAATGCACTTCATTGTCCGTCTATTTGTTATTGAATGCAAAAAGGTCTTTAAATTTTGTCGTTCAGGTCAAAACTGGTTTTTCGGTAACAAATTTTTTTTCTCCTCTCTTCTGCGCACCGAAAATCGTCGATAAATTAAGCAAATTTTTAATTCTGCATTTCGATTTTCTCGAGGTAAAAGAATTATGTAATTAATTTCGTTAGTTCGCTTAAAATTTAATGGAATTTCTAGAACGTGAAATTGATTCAAGCCAAAAGAATTTTGCCAAAAAATAATAAATTAAGTTAACAATTTAAACAATTTTTTTGAGAAAGAATTTGTCGATTAAATTTAGAGAAATAAAAAAATGGAAAATGGGAAAATAAAAATGAGAAAATTTGGTATAAGTTTGCGGACTGACAACACCAAATTTTCGATAGAAAGTAATAAATTAGTAATTTGAAAAGTTCGATAGATAACTGATAAAGTTTTCAGTTTTCAAATTTCAACACAATTTATTTGAATTTCCTGGATCCCTAGTTCCCTTATTTGAGATCCAATAGTAAAGCAAATCTCAAAAGTTGATCTATTAAGTGTTTTTCGACCATTTCGGTTCCCAACCAACTTCCTTAAGTTTTCAACCATTTAAAAAAAAATCTTTATATAAGAAATAATCCAAGAAATCTTTATATAGGATCACCCACATGTACTCCGATTGTATACAGATGTTCAGGAGGTCAAAGTCAACGAAAAAAATAATAATCAAAACTTTTTTCTTTGATATTCCAGAAGGAAAACTGTAAGACTTCCAGAAATGAAGAAGAAAACTGAATAAAATTTATTTGAGCTCTACAGAATGGCAATAATTGCTCTTTACGATTTATAGTATTCGCTGGGTTCCTCAGGCAAACTTTAAACTACATTTTCAACTATTTCAGTTCCAATATTTGTTACCCCTAATTCTTTATATCTTGATTTATTCAGACCATAATTTTCGTCCTATGACTCATAAAATCTCTATATTAGATCATCCACTAGTTTTCCAATTATATGCTTATGTTTCTTCAGTCCTCAATGGATGATTTTTAGACTTGTTACCACTTGTTGTCTTGTGTTAGATCTTCCCTAATAAAAAAAGTATCCTAAGAAGTGCCATCTCTGTGATCTACTCTAAACTTGCATTGAGTTCCTGATCCCTAATGAAAGATCAATAACGCAGGACCCTTAGGGACTGATAATTTCCGTTTGAAAATAAATAAAAATCAATAAACAAACCATCGAAAGGTCATGAGTATGGTGCCATTGGGAAATTGAGTTCTTCTGGAATATAACTTTCTTCACGTGCAAAAAACGGCTCCAAAGGCAAAAGTTGAAGTGGTTTTTATGTACACCAAATTCGATGATGGGCTAAAAATGGATCCAATTCGATAATTCAAAAAAAAAACAGGATATTTAATCAAATTTTATCGAAAATCAAAGCTCAAATGTCGGAATTTTCAAAAAAACATGATGAGGTCATCTTTTTGAACGATTTTTGACAACATGTTGCAAAACTGTTAAGCAGGCTTTGAAAATACTTCAATGCGATGTCTTACTTCAACTGTTATTTTCTCAAAATATCGCCCCTTTTGATTATCACTTGTTTCGATCCATAAGCCATGGCCTGCCAGAGCAGAATTTGAGATCTTACGAAGATACCAAAAATTGAATCAAATTTTTAATCCATTATTTGATCTCAAAGAAGAGTAATAAGTTATAAACTACTCTGACCTTATGTAACCATTACTGGGAAATAGTATCAGCGAGAAATAATCAAAATTTATCGAAAATCAAAGCTCAAATGCCGGAATTTTCCAAAAAAACATGATGAGGCCATCTTTTTGAACGATTTTTGACAACATGTCTCAAAACTGTTAAGCAGGCTTTGAAAACACTTGAATGGAATGTCTTACTTCAAATGTTATCTTCTCTAAATATCGCTCCTTTTGATTATCACTTGTTTCGATCCATAAGCCATGGCCTACTTGAGCTGCATTTGAGATCTTAGGACGATACCAAAAATTGAATCAAATCCTTAATCGCCTCGGATACCAAAAAGAGTAATATTTATAAGCTATTCAAACCTTATGAAACCATTACTGGGAAATATTATCAGCGAGAAATAATCAAATTTTATCGAAAATCAAAGCTTAAATGTCGGAATTTTCCAAAAAAACTTAATGAGGTCTTCTTTTTGAACGATTTTTGACAACATGTTGCAAAACTGTTAAGCAGGCTTTGAAAATACTTCAATGCGATGTCTTACTTCAACTGTTATTTTCTCAAAATATCGCCCCTTTTGATTATCACTTGTTTCGATCCATAAGCCATGGCCTGCCAGAGCAGAATTTGAGATCTTACGAAGATACCAAAAATTGAATCAAATTTTTAATCCATTATTTGATCTCAAAGAAGAGTAATAAGTTATAAACTACTCTGACCTTATGTAACCATTACTGGGAAATAGTATCAGCGAGAAATAATCAAAATTTATCGAAAATCAAAGCTCAAATGCCGGAATTTTCCAAAAAAACATGATGAGGCCATCTTTTTGAACGATTTTTGACAACATGTCTCAAAACTGTTAAGCAGGCTTTGAAAACACTTGAATGGAATGTCTTACTTCAAATGTTATCTTCTCTAAATATCGCTCCTTTTGATTATCACTTGTTTCGATCCATAAGCCATGGCCTACTTGAGCTGCATTTGAGATCTTAGGACGATACCAAAAATTGAATCAAATCCTTAATCGCCTCGGATACCAAAAAGAGTAATATTTATAAGCTATTCAAACCTTATGAAACCATTACTGGGAAATATTATCAGCGAGAAATAATCAAATTTTATCGAAAATCAAAGCTTAAATGTCGGAATTTTCCAAAAAAACTTAATGAGGTCTTCTTTTTGAACGATTTTTGACAACATGTTGCAAAACTGTTAAGCAGGCTTTGAAAATACTTCAATGCGATGTCTTACTTCAACTGTCATCTTCTTCAAACATCGCCCCTTTTGATTACCACTTGTTTCGATCCATAAGCCATGGACTGCCAGAGCAGAATTTGAGATCTTACGAAGATACCAAAAATTGAATCAAATCCTTAATTGTCTTGGATACCAAAGAAGAGTAATATATGATAAGCTACTCTAATCTAATGAAAGCATTACTTGGAAATATTATCAGCGAGAAATAATCAAACTTTATCGAAAATCAAAGCTCAAATGCCGAAAATTTCCAAAAAAACATTATAAGGGCATCTTTTTGAACGTTTTTTGATATGTCGCAAAACTGTTAAGCAGGCTTTGAAAACACTTGAATGGTATGTCTTACTTAAACTGTTATCTTCTTTAAATATCGCCCCTTTTGATTGACACTTATTTCGATCCATGAACCATGGCCTACTTGAGCTGCATTTTAGATCTTACGAAGAAACCAAAAATTGAATCAAATCCTTAATCGCCTCAGATACCAAAGAAGAGTTATAAGTTATAAGGTAATCTAACCTAATGAAACTATTACTGGGAAATATTATGAGGGAGAAATAATCCAATTTTATCGAAAATCAATGCTCAAATGCTGGAATTTTCCAAAAAAACATGATGAGGTCATCTTTTTGAACGATTTTTGACAACATGTCGCAAAATTGTTAAGCAGGCTTTGAAAACATTTGAATGGGATGTTTTACTTCAACTGTTATCTTCTCTAAATATCGCCCCTTTTGATTGTCACTTGTTTCGATCCATAAGCCACGGCCTACTTGAGCTGCATTTTAGATTTTATGAATACTCCAAAAATTGGTTTGAATTATGGATCACCTCGAAGGAAAATAAATCATTCTGGTCACTGAAAAATACAAAAAGTAAAAAAAATTGTATTTTTTTTAAAATAAATTTTCTGCATCGCGATTTAATCTTTTGTCCAGAGATTGGAAAATTTTGGTTTTTAATAGTAAAATATAATTTTTTTTTAGGAGGAAAATCACAAGTGTTTTAGTGCAGCAAATAGAAAAGTGATAGAGCCATCGATTGATTTTATTGCACAATAAAATGCATTGTAGAATAGATCACAATTTTTCCGTATAACTTTACTTAATGAAAAGCCAAGAAAATGTGAAATTTAAATATTTAATTTACGTATATTATTAATAATATATGTAGCCTTGTCACTGCAATTAGCATCCATAGATGAACAAATATAATCGCAACCAACAATGGATATGGTCAAATATTTGTCGATATTGTTAAAGGAAAATTTGATCTAAATTGGGAACTTTGTCACAGCTAATGGAGTACGAAAGAAATTATTGAAATGATATGTCCTTTAGGCCAATTTTGTTTAAACATTGAAGTATCATTCGGTTTTGGTGTGATTTTTACGATTTGTTTATATTTTTTTTTTTCCCCCGTTTATCGTTATGACGTAAGTTGTTCGTTTTTAAGATGATTAAATTTTTTATAATTGGAATGGTATATTGGGTGAAAACTTGTGAAATTTTATTGGTACTTTGAGGCCAAATTTTGGCGAAAATTTGCTTAAAAATTGGACAGTTTTTTTTTTTCGGTGATGTATGCTTTGTGGGGAGCAAATAAATTTTTGTCATTGAGGATTTTTTTTTTTTTTTGAGCAAATATAGTGTTGAGTTACAGAACTGTTGTTCACAATTGAAAATTAAATTAACAGGCGTTAAATTTGTTGTTTGGATGGAAGGCAATTAGCATATATGGATTTTGTATATAGTTGTCATAATAATGTGGTATATGGTCAAATAAAAATTTGTACAATTGATCAATGTCGTCAAATGTTTACCTATACACAAAAATTAGCGAATTGTAAATGGCGATTTTTTTTCTATTGGGATATGATTTGCAAGTTTGCGATTCGTGACACTTCATTGTTGATTTTTTTTTCTTCCAAACGTTAATAAAATTTTCAAATTGGTGATTAGTTTTAATGATATATATAATTTTTTTTTCACAACAAAGGAATTCATTTACTTATACGGATCACATGGATTTTTTTGCGACATCAAATAAGATAACAATTATTTGAACATTTTTTTTCATTTTTATTTCCGAAAAAAAAAATATCAAAAAAATCTTAATCTCAGAACAAATATTTGGTCGATAAAGCTCAAGTCTTTTTCTGCAAAATTTTAAGCAATAACTGTTAAAAGATTGAAAAAAAAATAGGTTTAATGTACTTAAATGATCTACAATCAAAATACAATCGTTTACCCAATATAATTCCGATAATATTTTTAATTGAGAGAAAAAATGTGAATAAAAAGTGTTAATTAAAAGTGCAAAAAACTTAAATTTATCTCAATTTATTCATTGTGTTGCAATTTTATGAAAAAAAAAAATCAAAAAACATTTTACTATTTACTGGGAAAAGTATCACTTACCCAACACTTTATCGAGGGCGATAAACTTTGCGAATTTTTCCAAAAAGTTATTGTGAAAATTTTTGTAAAAATCAATGTGAAAAATATTTTATTTTTCCCACAAAAAAAATCAGGAATGATTTGCCAACATTTTGACCAACTGTTTCATTAAAAATGTAAATCTTTTATACTTAAAAATTTTTATGAATAAATATTTTATCTAAATTATTGTAGAGTTTCACATCCTCGATGATGATAAATTGGTAAAAAAATATTCAGACGACTAGGATCAAATAATAATCAGTTAAAACTATTTATTAGTTAGTGAGCCCGGATTTGATCCTAGTCCTCTGAATATTTTTTTAGCCAATTTTAGCTAAACTTAGTTTAAATTTTTGTGTTGCAATTTTACGAAAAAAATCAAAAACATTTTAATATTTACTGGGAAAAGTATCACTTACCCAACACTTTATCGAGGGCGATAAACTTTGCGAATTTTTCCCAAAAGTTATAGTAAAAATTTTTGTAAAAATCAATGTGAAAAATATTTTATTTTTCCCTCAAAAAAATCAAGAATTATTTGCCAACATTTTGACTAAATCTTTTATTGAAATGTAAATCTTTTATACTTTAAAAGTTTTATGAATAAATATTTTAGCTAAATTATTGTAGTTTCAGATCCTCGATTATGATAAATTGGTAAAAAAATATTCAGAGGACTAGGATCAAATAATAATCAGTTAAAACTTTTTATTAGTTATTGAGCCCGGATTTGATCCTAGTCCTCTGAAAAATTTTTTTACCAATTTTCATTGAAATCAGATTTCATTGAAATTCTTTCAGTAGTTTTTGCGTGAAAGAATAACAAACCTCCATACATCCATTCTTACAAACTTTCGCATTTATAATATTATTAATATTTATTATTCTAATTTTTTTGGGTCTAAGATATTGAGACGATTGAAGTATTGAAATAACATGGAATTTATGAGGTCTCAAGAGATTTGCGTGGTCTCTGCAATTATGAGATTCCAACGGTCAAAATTAGAGTTGTGATTGAGTTGATGAATCATTTTGTTATTTCCGAAAGATTTTTTCTGAACTTCTAAACTTTGAACAGTGGTACTTGAACAGCGTAAAAGTAGCGAAAAAGTTTTTTTTTTCTTGAGTGATTTTTAGAAAAAGTATATACGTAAGAGTATTAAATCGAATTTATAAAGAAATATCACCGAAATTATGGGTCTCAAGAGATTTGTTTAGTCTCCGAAATTGTAGGATTGCCAACGGGCAAAATTAAATATTTGAATGTGTAGATGAATCATTTTACAATTTCTGAAAGTCTTTTTTTGGACTTTTGAACTTTGAATTGGTCTTCGAGCTGTGTAAAAGTAGCCAATTTTTTTTCATAAATAATCACTAAAAAAAGGACTTAAACTTAAGAGTAGTAATCCGAAGTTAAAGCGCTGGAAAATTCAACTTTAATCTTTAATTCAGCTTCTTCCTTAAGCCAGAAGAACAACATAGTTATTAAAAGTTAAAGCTTTTCGTAGTCCATTATTTCTTTGGGGACAAAAAAACTTAAGTTCAAAGTTTTATAAATTTTATCCCACAAAAATTGTAAGCAAAGCTTTTAAATTCATCCCCTAAATTTATATGAAAGATAACACATAAGATTTCATGAAAATCAGATGGAAAAATCAATCTCTTATTTATCCCCTTTAAAAGAAGGGTGAATATTTTCTTAGATCAACAAAAATTTTGTTTTGTTTTGGTATAATAGAAAATCAGACCTAAAATTCGCTTGAGTGGTACACCACTATGTTGGCAATATATTATTGACCATAAGAAATTAGTTCAAAATTATGTATGGGCTTCTTTTATGGCTAACCATAGAGAAAATTTTGAATTTTTTTCCAATTTTTTAAGCCCGAATTATAACCAAATTCAGAAGATTAGAAAATTCTTCAAAGCTATTTTTTTCGAGTCCACCCCTGGTTTAATTTCCCTTTCAAAGCATTATACTTACATTCTATAGAAAAACCTAAATTGTACTCTAAAATTTTCTACTGCAACAATGGTGATTGATTTATTCAGTTGCGAGAAAAAAACCCGTCAAAGATGGCAATTTCCAAAGATAAAAACTTGAAATATTTTCCAATTTTTCTTCATCACCAAAGGTGAAAAATGAAAGTCTAATGACTAAAATTATAAATGGCGACTCCGGTTTGAATACTGCAACCACCTGTTTGCCCAAAATGTTACTTTTGTCTCCTCTTAATTTGGAAAATTGCAGTGTTAAAGAAGCATTCCGATTTGGAAGAACTATTGTTGAAAAAATTGAAGTAAGGCAAGAAAAAATCAATATGGGGAGGGGTAAATGCAGTTGTAGTATGGCTGAACAATTAAAATTGATTTTAGAGCAATTAAAGTCAATTACATCAAGTGTATGTCAAGAAAACAATTGCTATCTGGAAAGTGCAAGATTTGATGCAAACAATTGTTGCACCATATTTCTATCAACGAAATCTTTGCCAAACTTATTGAAATACAACTTTTTCTAAGAAATTGGTTAAAATCAATGATAAATAGCTTCTCTATTTCAATATCGATCAAAAATTTTAATTGTTGAATCCGAAAAGTGGTCAAATATGGATAAACGGTTTAGATGATTATCTCCTGTTTATGATGTAAACAAACGGATATTACGATCCTAAAATTACTGTTCAATAGTCAGAAAATAAATTAAGACCTTTTTATGCCCAAAATTGGACCAGTTATGAATACCAATTGGTAGTTGAGGCCAAAATTGAGCGATTAAAAAATAAATTGTGTTCCACCAGGATAGTTTTGGGTGTTTTATGACTTTAATGATCCAGAAGAAGTTCCAGGAAATTGATTAAGCAATTTTCATCTATCCAACTTATAGTTTCAACATGGCACCAATCGATTGTCATTTGTTTTGACCATGTTAAACACTCTTGATCGTTGGAAAAATGATTTCCAAAGATGCTTATTAAAATAGGGGGGGCCTAAGTTATTTCCCAATAAGGAAAAGTTGTTTTTGGGAAAATTAAACAAACAATTACATTTTACACGCCAATATGTACAAATGGAAATTAATTTAAATTTTTGGCAATAGATGTTTCCATCGTATTTCTTTAGGTATAAATAAGTCTAATTGTATATTGTTGATATTGCATAAGTCGATTTGTATATTGTTTAAGCCTCGATTTATTGAAAACGATTGAGCATATTTTAGTCATTTGGTTTTTATTTTGTAGACAAATTATTTCACTTGATTTGGTATACTTTTGGTTTCGATACCAAACGTAGAACGTTAGTAATTTTAAATGCAACGAAAAGGTTCAGAATTTATCGAATGTTAAAAACTGAGGACTTAATATGACTTTAATGGCTCAGGAGAAGTTACAGGAATTTGGTTGAAAATTTTTCATTCATCTTACTTAAAGTTTGGAATTGATACCAATAGTAAAACTACCTAATAATATCAACTGTTGAAAACTGAAAAAAAATAGTTTAAAAGATGGTCAAACGTGGATAAACAATTTTTAAGATTTTCCACTCTTTATGATGGATCTTAAAGAATATAGTGTACCAAAAGTTGCTGTCCATTAGTAAAAAAATAATTTATGACCTCTTTATACCCAAAATTGGACAATCTCTGAATTCCAATCGGCCGAAAAGGAATTGTTCTCCACCTGGATAACTTCAGGTGCCATATAATTTTAACGACCCAGAAGAAGTTCCAGGAATTTGGTTAATAAATTTCCAAAACCCAGCGTATAGTTTGGATTTGGCACCAACCGATTGTCACTTGTTTTGCTCATGCCCAACACTCTTGATCTTGAAAAGAACGATTTCATTCGATTCTTGCAAAAATTTGGTGTCTTAGTGTTAAGTGCAATAAGCTTAAGCGTTGTTTTTAAGAAAATGCATTTTAAATTATTCCCATTGATTGTTCTTACACATTTAGTTTTGATACCAAACGTAAAACAACAAGCTTGAACCTGACATTATGCGACTGCCAATTGTTTTGCTCATACTTGACTATCTGGATCAGAGAAAAGTGATTTTAAAAAATTTGACATCTAATTTTTTGACAATAAGAAAAGAGATTTTGAGGCATTTATAATCAAGATTAAGAAGTATTTGATTTTTTTGGATATAGTCCTTATATGCTTCTATAATGTGTTGAAATTTCATTCAAATCGGTTCAGCCATTTTTGAGGAAATTTTTTTTATTTACTGTTAGTAATTTTAAATGTAGCATAACTTACAATCAAAATTGTACTCCATTACCGGATACCTGCAGAGGTATAATGATTTTAATGATCTAGAACAGCGGTTCTTAACTTTTTATAGCCGCGGACCCCCAAGGAAATCAGGCATAATGCCAAGGACCCCTGAGTGAAATAAAGGTGCAATTTTCGGACAATATTATATTTTAGTATTTCTTCATTAAATTAAAAAACAAAAAACAAACTTTTTCAAATGGGACCGCGGACAGGAATTTCAGAAATTTGATTAAAAATTTTTTCGTTTTTCCTACTTATAGCTTGAACCTGGCGTTATGCGATTGTCAATTGTTTTGCTCATACTTAACCATCTGGATCAGAGAAAAGTGATGTTAAAATTTTTTTTGACAATAAGAAAAGGAATTTTGAGGCATTTATAATCAAGATTAAGGAGTATTGATTTTTTTGGGTATAGTCCTTATATGCTTCTATTTTTTGTCGAAATTTCATTCAAATCGGTTCAGCCATTTGCGAGGAAAATTTTTTTATTTGGTGTTAGTAATTTTAAATGTAGCGAAAATTACAATCGAAATTGTGCTCCATTACCGGATACCTGCCGAAAGTTGAATGACTTTAATGATCTAGAAAATATTTCAGGAACGTAATAGAAAATTTTTCGTTTTTTCTACCTACAAGCTTGAACCTGGCATACTTAACCATCTGGATCAGAGAAAAGTGATTTTCAAAAAATCGACATCTAAATTTTTGGCAATTAAAAAAGATATTTTGAGGCAGTTAAAATCAAGATTAAGAGGTATTGATTTTTTTGGATATAGTCCTTATATGCTTCTGTAATGAGTCGAAATTTCGTTCAAATCGGTTCAGCCATTTTTGCGGATTTTTTATTTATTTAATGTTTGTAATTTTAAGTGTAGCGAAAATTACAATCGAAATTGTGCTCCTTTACCGGATACCTGCAGAAGTACAATGATTTCAATGATCTAGAAGAAGTTTAAGGAACTTGATTGAACAATTTTCGTTTTTCCTACTAACAAGCTTGAACCTAGCATTATACGACAGTCAATTGTTTTGCTCATACTTAACTATCTAGATCAGAGAAAAGTGATTTTAAAAAATACGAAATATAAATTTTTGACGGTAAAAAAAGGGATTTTCGGACAGTTATAATCAAGATTAAGGAGTATTGATTTTTTTGGATATACTCCTTATATTCTTCTACAATGTGTCAAAATTTCATTTAAATCGGTTTAGCCATTTTTGAGGAAAAAATTGTTATTTGGTGTTAGTAATTTTAAATGTAGCGAAAATTACAATCGAAATTGTGCTCCATTACCGGATATCTACCGAAAGTTGAATGACTTTAATGATCTAGAAGATGTTTCATAAACTTTATTGAATTTTTTTTTCGTTTTTCCTACCTACAAGCTTGAACCTGGCATACTTAACCATCTGGATCAGAGAAAAGTGATTTTAAGAAAATCAACATCTAAATTTTTGGCAATTAAAAAAGATATTTGAGGCAGTTAAAATCAAGATTAAGACGTGTTGATTTTTATGGATATAGTCCTCATATGATTCTATAATGTGTCGAAATTTCATTCAAATCGGTTCAGTCATTTTTGAGGAAAAAATTTTTATTTGGTGTTAGTAATTTTAAATGTAGCGAAAATCAAAATAGAAATTGTGCTCCATTATTGGATACCTGCAGAAGTATGATGACTTTAATAATCTCGAAGAAGTTTCAGGAACTTTATTGAAAAATTTTCGTTTTTCCTTCTTATAGTTTGAACCTGGCATTATGCGATTGTCAATTGTTTTGCTCATACTTAACCATCTGGATCAGAGAAAAGTGATTTAAAAAAATCCGACATTTGACAATAAGAAAAGGGTTTTTGAGGCAATTATAATCAAGATTAAGGAGTATTGATTTTTTTGGATATAGTCCTTATATTTTTTTACAATGTGTCGAAATTTAATTCAAATCGGTTCATCCATTTTTGAGGAAAAAATTTTTATTTGGTGTTAGTAATTTTAAATGTAGCGAAAATTACAATCGAAATTGTGCTTCATTATTGGATACCTGCAGAAGTATGATGACTTTAATGATCTCGAAGAAGTTTCAGGAACTTTATTGAAATTTTTTTGTTTTTCCTACATACAAGCTCGTTTTTCCGACCTGGCATACTTAACCATCTGGATCAGAGAAAAGTGATTTTCAAAAAATCAACATCTAAATTGTTGGCAATTAAAAAAAATATTTTGAGGCAGTTAAAATCAAGATTAAGAAGTGTTTATTTTTTTGGGTATAGTCCTTATATGCTTCTATTTTTTGTCGAAATTTCATTCAAATCGGTTCAGCCATTTGCGAGGAAAAAAAATTTTTTTTGGGGTTTCGTCTTTTTTGATTTATTTACTTCTAAATGAGATAAATAATTGCATGTTTACCAATAATTTTACGTATTAATTCGAGTAAGAAATCTTGGGGAATTGATGGTACAGCTTTGTATTTGTACAGATGAGAAGTGGTTGAAATTTGAAAAATTTTAATGGGAAATATTTATTGATGCGTGACAAATTTCCAATAGTTATAGCTATATATATATTGACCAGGAAAAAGGGGCATTGATTTAAGCCCGAATTTGATCCGATTATCGAATCGTCACACGTCCGTACTTCAACGCATATACTCACCGTAAATAATAAACACATACCTACGAGAGATTACATTTTTTTTTCCTCATATTGTCGAGTATTTATATTTGTATGTTATTTTATAAATCGATTATTGCGTCTTGCCTCGCCGGCTTGCGTCTGTCCATGATCTATCTCACCTGAAATAAAGAGTCCTCGATTCTCTCGGTATTACAATACACCTGACGGTGACGGACTTCATATAGCCATTGTAAAGTACGAAGCCGGTATCACTTCTGCTCATTCTCCTTTGGCCCGTTCCGTTCATACTCAATTGTTCGCTGGCAATAATTAGATGTCGCTGTAATTATATTCGGGTGGTGTGCTTTTTTTTTTTTTTGAATTTCCCGCGCCAACAATGCAACATTGTGTTCACGTGGAAGTTTGCTAGGTGTGAAGAAAGAAGCTTTGGGTGGTCACGTGAAAATTTCAGTGAATTTGGTGAAATATTCAACAATAGCGCCACGGTCGATGAAGATCCCTGTACAAATAGCGCGCCGAGCATAATGTTAACAAACTGTTTACTATTATTTATAAGTGTTGACTGTTTTATTGCAAATTGTTTACACAAAATTGAGTCACATGTTTTGCAACGAAAAACCATCGTTTCGTATTCCGAAAAATCGTCAAAATGAAGAAAACCGCCTCCGAAATATGACCACTTGTTTGCCAAAGTGATAACACGATATTATTGTTGAGTTTGTTGTAAAATTTTTGCCAAATTTCAAAAGGATAACACCTACGATTCATAATGGCTGTGATTTGTGACGGTTGTGATAAATCCGATTTTGTTGAATATAAAGTTGCCCTCGTCAACGACTCGAATCATCCAGGTGAGCTTTATGACCCAAAAAAAAAAATTTCTTATCAAAAATTTATTTTTAAAGAATTCAAGGTTGATAATTTAAAAAAAAAATAAATCATAATTTATCCTCAATACTTTTACACCACACGAAACCATTGCAGTGTAACAATGAACAATTCCACCTGAAATAAATCCAAATCAATTTTTCCGTTTATAACAATACAACAAATAAATCATAGGCGCACTATAAATATTGTTATCTATTACAACGTCTTAAAAGACAATTAAACTCATTTGGCCTCGTTAATCAAACAGGTGAGTGATAAACTCGTGAAACAATTTTCAAAAAGACAAACTAAACAATAATATTACAATTCCACCAAATGAGTTTTCTCGGCCGTTTTTCCGTACATTTCCCTCGAAATTCTTCAAATTATTGGTAACAATGGGTTTATTGAACCAACAATAATTGGTGGAAACCTTGTTAGTTTTCCAAAACGTAGCCTCGACCGAATTGATTGGGGGACGGGAAAAGCTAAGCATTGGAGAATTTCAATCAAATATTCATACACCTGTGTTTTTATTAATAAGACAATTTTAGTAATTTAATTTGGATATTGAACATTACGTATGGATGAATCATATGGTGAAACATCTTTGGATTAATTAATTGAAGAAAAAAAAAACATTTTTCTAAGGTCATTTTCTTTTCAATTCCGCTTTTTCTCACCAATATAATTAATTACTATACCACCCATATTGGTTGAAAGAAAAACAACGCTGTAATTCTAACGGTAATTTTATGAATTAAATGTTCAAATTTGGTCTTTTTGTTTTACGAATTAATCAAAAAGCTTCGCTTCTTCGTCTCTACTTGATCCTTCACCGCATTGTGCTTCAATTCAGGGATCAAAACCACTAACGGAAAAAAAAATTTTTTCTTGTTTCTTTTTTCAGAAGAAATTAAGTTAGCAAAACTTAAAATTTCTTCAAAATTTATGAAATAAAAACCCATTTTTAAGGGTGGTAAGGAAAATTAATTTCCCCAACAGGGGGAAGGGGTTAAAACTTTTGTTAAACGAATTAAACTGAGCAAATAGCAACTGTCCAATCGGGTAACTTGTGCTATATCTAAATTATTATCGCTTTAAAAGAATATCTATTTTAAAATCGAAAGTTTTATGATTGAAAAACTCTACTTTTCTTTTAACTTTTCTGCCTTCTATTGAAAATTATTTTCATTTACACCAGAGATAGTCAACTTTAATAATAGAATAACTAAAAAGGTTAAAAATTTCACTCTATACTCTTGGTTTTGAAAGTTATACGTCGTTAGGTGTAACATTGAGAGGGAAAAATAAATTATATAAAGGAAAACTGAATTAAACTAAAAAAATAACAACTGCGGATGTATCCAATCGGGTAACTTCTGCTATATCTAAAGTATTATCGCTTTAACATAATATCTACTTTAAAATCGGAAGTTTTATGGTCGAAAAGTTTTACTTTTCTTTTTATGGTACATCCCTTTTTTTACATTATATAATATTATAAACTATTTCCATTTACACCAGTGATTGTCAAAATTTTATAATAAAATAACTAAAAGAATTAACAAATTATGTCACCCTATCTGCTCCAGTTTAGGGATCAAAACCACTAACGAAACAAAAAATTTTCTTGTTTCTTTTTTCAGAAGAAATTATTACAAATCAGAACAAATACTTAAAATTTCTTCAAAATTTATGAAATAAAAGCTCATTTTTATGGGTGGTAAAAAAATTTCATTTCTCCAACAAGGGGGAGGGATTAAATCTGTAGTAGATTTACGAAAAAATCACTTTGAAAATATCTTTTTAAATATCAAAAGTTTTATGCTCGAAAAAATCTACTTTTCTTTTTACATTTCTTTCTAAACATTATCTAATATTAAAAATTGTTTTCATTTACACCAGTGATAGTCAAACTTTTATAATTTCACCCTATGTGCTCCAGTTTAGAGATCAAAACCACTAACGAAAAAAAAATTTTCTTGTTTCTTTTTTCAGAAGAAATTAAGTTGGCAAAACTTAAAATTTCTTCAAAATTTATGAAATAAAAGCCCAAGAGTGGTAAGAAAAATTTATGACCACAACAAGGGGGAGGGGTTAAATCTGTAGTAGATTTACTAAAAAATCAATTTAAAAAATCATTTTTTATATCAAAAGTCTTATGATCTAAAAAATCTTCTTTTCTTTTAACTTTGCTGTCTTCTATGGAAAATTATTTTCATTTACACCAGTGATAGTCAAAATTTTATAAGTTCACCCTATGTGCTCCAGTTTAGAGATCAAAACCACTAACGAAAAAAATGGTTTTATTGTTTCTTTTTTCAGAAGAAATTAAGTTAGCAAAACTTAAAGTTTCTTCAAAATTTATGAAATAAAAGCCCATTTTTAAGAGTGGTAAGAAAAATTTATGACCACAACAAGGGGAGGTGTTAAATCTGTAATAGATTTACTTAAAAATCACTTCTGTAAAAAAATCATTTTTATATCAAAAGTTTTATGATCGAAAAACTCTACTTTTCTTTCAACTTTTCTGTCATCTATTGAAAATTATTTTCATTTACACCAGTGATAGTCAAACTTTTATGATAGAATGACTAAAAAGGTTAACAAATTATTTGCCTTTATACTCTTGTTTTTGAAAGTTATACGTTTTAAGGTGCAACATTGAGAGGGAAAAAAAAATTCTTAAAGGGATGACAAATTAAACAAAAAAAAAATAACAACTGCGCATGTGTCCAATCGGGTAACTTCTGCTATATCTAAAATATTAACGAAGCCAACTACTTTAATGAATTTATAACTGAGTTTAAATTATTAAGAAATATTAAATAAATTAATTTAGTAACAAGTAAATGATGAGATATTTGTCAGTATTAACTAATGGTTGTCATTTGTTTCAACTGTTATTCAAAAAAAAAAAAGAGTTAGAAGAAAAGAAGTCCAAAAAAGTTCAAAAACAGACAAAGATTTGTGTTTTTCAAAGATATTTTTACGGTCATCCCTAACTTTGACGGGATTTATCTCACAATTGAATAAATCAATCACCATTGTTGCAATTAAAAATTGTAATTTATAATTTTTTTCTTTCCAATGAATATAAATACATCCCTCTAACAAGTATACAAATCCAGGGAGGGACCCAGAAAAAAAACATTTGAGATATATTCATCAGAAAATCAAACTTTTTTATTTCACTTTCTCACAATTTTAACCAAAATTTATGTCAGTATTATGTGAACCGTTTATTTTGAAAGTGAGTTAAGTCCATTTCAAGAACAATCCCTATAGTGTTCTCATTTTTAACCATAGGAACATAAAATACTAAGGAGGAGGAGGGAATAATTGGTGTTTTTATTAAAATCAGTAATTTCTGAAAACTTAGCAGTTAAATAATTAACATACTTTGTTCTAGTTACAAGAAGACCGTCCTTGAAATGGACTTACGCCACTTTCAATATAAACGAGTCATACAGTAGAGATCTTATTCTTCAAAATTAAAATATTTTTCACGTAATTCAAAAAAAAAATGAACTAGATATATAAAAAAAAATGTTCATGATCTTTAAGTCAAGGTTTTTTTTGATCGAAAGATCTACGATCGCATACGATTTTAAGAGCATTTGATTAATGAATTAATTACTGACAATTGTAATATTGATTATTAGAAACTGATCTATTTGTTGATCAATCGTATAGATCTTTTAAATGTGGTTTCAATATAGCTACGAAACTATTAGGAAGAATTTCATTTGGTGTTTAATGACAAGGCCATAATGAACAATTTCCAATTATGATTGATTGTCCAATTGTTGGATTGAAGCCGAATTGAAAAATTGAACAATTTTCCACTCGAATCCCGGCAAGGCTTCGGCCCAACAATTCGAAGAAACGTTTCGGTTCAAGTATGAAAATTTCGAAGATTTATTTCCGCATATGCATCATCACAACTCTTAGCCACTGGACCAGCAGAGGTAGTCATAGTGGAGAGAATTACTGTCATCGCATTATTATTATTATTATTATTATTATTATTATTATTATTAGAACCTTGGAGGCCACAATTTCCAGTTCATATTTTCTAGAATTTGTTTTATTGGAACCATTAGTGCTGAGAAAATAATTAAATTTGTTTTCATTAACGTGGGCGCATTGGAAGTTAATGGGAATTTTTTTAAGTAATATTATCTATGGCATTTTAGCATATTTTTTTATAGATCTACAGGGGATTTATTTTTGGGGAAATACCCAATTTTATCGGGCAAAAAAATGGTCAATTACAAGAAATCGCTGGAAATGATTTGATTTAGTTTTGAGATCAAGAAAATGTGGTCAAACTTTAAATCTGCAATTCGATGCATTTAATTGTTATTTACACAAATTTATGAGCTACGTATAAATGAATCTCAATCAATGCAATGCCAGGATTTTTCCGTGAAAAATGCACGTGTGCATTGATAAGTTGCATTACGATAAACTTATCGTTATTGAAGGTTACCGGACGCAATTTAATGCAACTTACTTAACTAAAGTAATACCAATCGACTGGTTAGTTTTTAAGACTTTAAATTAATAAAATTGATGCTGCATACTTTAAAAATATTTCTTAAAATCATTCAAAACCAAATATGCAGTTTGGCATCAGAGATGCACTTGTATTTGTCCAACAATGCCTAAATGTTTTAAACAGCCCATCAGTATAGGCATGGTTTTTGGATTACAACAATGGATTTAATAAAATGAGGCTAATTTGATAGAAATCCTGACGAAGAAAAACGTAATACACAAAGGACATTTCCAATTTATTCTTTTGGATTTTCGATTTCTATTCGATAATTAATTACCTGCCGAAATACCCAAAGATATACAAGGGAATCCTTAATAAAGTAGAGCAATCAATGAATAGAAAGATGACCAAATTTATAATAGTTACGAATTTTGAACATCAAAACTGTAATGAATTAGTTGATAATTGATATTGAATGATACCATTAAGGATTCAGGAGAAATTGAAACAGGAATTGGTAATCCAGGAGTTCGTAAACTCCTTGGAAAACATCTTTAGACGTGGGATTCTCAATCTCAATTTGACACCCAAAACTCTTCAGATTTTATTATATTTACTGGATTGCTTTACCATATAAAAGTCAAAATCCACCCCTTTGAACCACCCTTGAAAAATTAGAGGCTTGCCAAATTAGGTATACAGATGAGGTCTGAAAAAATAAGCGGGATGAAGAAAATTTCCAATGATCAAGTATTAGAAAGATTTTCCTTGAATACTAACGAAAACTAGAATAACAGGTGGTTGAAATTATGAGAGGGGGGGGGGGATGGTTTTTATACTGTAATAGTTAATCAAAAAAATTTTTAGTTTCGTTTATTCGGGTCTAATGATTACAGCGTCCAAGATGCATTTCAGTTTGGAAGACTTGTTATGGGAAATATCGCTGAAATCATGGAAAAAAACAATATGGTGAGGGATAAAAGTTCACGATATGGAAGTCAGAATCCTCCACTTTGACCCACCCTAGAAAAATTAGAGGCTTGCCAAATGTAGGTATACAGAAGAAGTCTAAAAAAATAAGCTGGATGAAGAAAATTTCCAATGATCAAGTATTACAAAGATTTTCCTTGAATACTAGCGAAAACTAGAATAACAGGTGGTTGAAATTATAAGAGGGGGGAATGGTTTTTATACTGTAATAGTTAATCAAAAAAAATTTTAGTTTCGTTCCTTAGGGTCTAATGATTACAGCGTCCAAGATGCATTTCAATTTGGAACACTTGTTATAGGAAATATCGATTATATCATGGAAAAAATCAATATGGTGAGGGATAAAAGTTCACGATATTGGAAGTCAGAATCCTCCACTTTGAACCACCCTTGAAAAATTAGAGGGTTTCCAAATGTAGGTATACAGATGAAGTCTGAAAAAATAAGTGGTATGAAGAAAATTTCGAATGATCAAGTATTACAAAGATTTTCCTTGAATACTAGCGAAAACTAGAATAACAGGTAGTTGAAATTATGAGAGGGGGGGACGGTTTTCAAACTGTAATAGTTAATCAAAAAAAAATTTAGTTTCGTTCCTTAGGATCTAATGGTTACAGTGTCCAAGATGCATTTCAGTTTGGAAGACTTGGTATGGGAAATATCCATGAAATCATGGAAAAAATCAATATGGTGAGGGATAAAAGTTCACGATATGGAAGTCAGAATCCTCCACTTTGAACCACCCTTGAAAAATTAGAGGCTTGCCAAATGTAGTTTTACAGATGAAGCGGAATGAAGAAAATTTTCAATGATCAAAGATTAGAAAAATTTTCCTTGAATACTAGCAAAAACCAAAATACAGGTGGTTGAAATTATAAGAGGGGGGATGGTTTTAATACTGTAATAGTTAATCAAAAAAAAAATTAGTTTCGTTCATTAGGGTTTAATAATTACAGCGTCCAAGATGCATTTCAATTTGGAAGACTTGGTATGGGAAATATCCATGAAATCATGAAAAAAATCAATATGGTGAGGGATAAAAATTGTCATAGTATTACTGAAGAATTGAAATTTGATTTTATAGTAAATAAAATCATTTTTATTAAGTAGACTTCAAGAAATCAATTGCTATTTAGAAGTGCAAGCATTGATGTAAAAAATTGTTGAACCATATTTCTTTTAACGAATTCTTTGCCAAAATGATTGAAATCCAAATTTTTCTAAAAAAAATAGTAAAAAAATGACCTTTAAATTCAGTATTAAAATATTGACCAAAAATTTGAATTGTTAAAGACCGAAAAATTGGTCTTAAAAGTGGTCCAGCATGGATAAAGGGTCTGAAAGATTTTCCACGGTTTCCAATAGAAACCTGTTAATCCAATAAAAACCTAATAATTGCTGTTAAAATAGTCAAAAAATAATTTACGACCTCTTTATGCCCGAAATGGGGCCAATTTTCGGATGCAAATTGGCCATTGACCTAAAATTGAGCAGTAGTAGAAAATGAATGTTGATTTACACCCGGATAACTTTAGACGTCATGGGACTTTGATGACGCAGGAGAAGTTATAGAAAACTGGTTATAAAAATGCTCATCTATCAAACTTTCAGCTTGGATTTGGCACAACCGATTGTCATTTGTTTTACCTATTCTAAACACTCTTGATCGTTGAAAATTTTACTTCAAAAGAATTTTGAAAATTTTTGGGTTTTTTGTCAATACGCAAGTGTTGGTTTAGGGAAATAACGCCTAAAAATTGCCTTTTAAACACTAACGAATTACTAGAAAAAAATGGCAATTATTTGAATTCAAAGGAACCATGTAAAAATTAAGGATTTATCCCTCTAATCTTGTACAAATTTGTCAGTTTCCCTATTAAATTTGAAAAGGAAAACTTCTGCATTTCTTCATTGAATTGACACTGGTAGTTGGTACAAATGGTACATTTTGGCCGGCTTACCCTTTTTTCTTCGCTTTTCATACATTTTCATAGAAAAATTTAAGGTATATTAAGTGCCATTTTCTCTATTTGTCCATGGGAAAAGGATTTCCATCGATCATGATAAAAATTAATTTTAATCGACAAATTTAGAGTTTTTAAGAGCTTTCCACTCCAATAATTGGCTTAAAAAAATTACTAAATTTTCCAGATTTTCACGCAAACTAATTGAAAAAAAGGCTCAATTTTTTTGTAATCAAATTTTGTCATATAAAACTATTTTTTTTTTATAAAATTTATATAGCGTCCCAAAAAATCTATATAATCAAAGGGGTATCTTTAATTTGTAACCCTTTTTGAAGGGTAAGTACCACTTGGTACTTTAAAGGTAAATCAATGATTTTCGATCATTGTACCACAAAAAAGTTTTCCTTAAACAATTAATTTGTTTCGAGTTTATGACAAAAGATTTACTAGTGCAACAATGAACCGTAGCCAGTGCAATTTTTGACTGTATAAAAATAAATAAAATTAAAGTGATTTTATCCACAAAATTGTATCATAATTTCTGTAGGGGAAGCCCGGGCAAGACGAATATGTTAAGGGGAAGGCTAAAAAACACACACAAATTTCTAATGAACAACAGTCTTTTTATTATTAATTTGTACTTTAGTTACTCATCTTTAGAAAATGCTAGTAAAAAAATAAAACTTAAACTCTACATAAATTTTGGACAACCAAAAAAAATTGCATATTATCCGTTTTGGCAGTAATTTGGCCATATAAAATGGCAATTTAAAGAATAGGGGAAACCTGATAGTTTGGGAGATATCTACGGTTTTTCTTTCAATTTTCTCGAGACTTTTACGGAATTACGATGTTTTTTTAGTGTAAACTTGCTTTTTCCATATCTTTCCGTTGCATCTTATCTTTTTGACCGCTTTTCGAATATTTAGGCAATCGTCGTAAATTTTTTTTTTCGTTTGTTTGATTTTACTAAAATAGTTTCAAGGTTTGTTTTTCCTTGCATCCAAGTACATATTTTTGGGGCAATTTATTGATTAAAACACAAATTATAAAAACGGTATTTGTTGAAAAAAATTGGTACAATATTTATTAACCCAAATATTTTCTATAATTTTTTCCAAGTTCCTGGGCAAATGGCGATAACAGGTTGAAAAAACCAAGCTGGTTTCAGTGCCATCGAATAATCGATCATCAATTTTTGTATTTTTTTAAAACCAGTGTGCCATCCAAGCGATTCTGCATCGATTTGGACAAGTGGTGATTTGAACGGAATTAAATTCAATAGAATTTCCTATTTGAGATGCAACAATGCAATAAATCCTGATCATTCACAAGGAAAAGAATGATTTTGAGTCTTCTACTTGCAATTGTTGATTTTTTTTTGCAACAATACCTAGTTCAATTTACTCAATTAATATTAATAAAAAAATGTCATTACCCATGTTGTTTAAGTCCTTGTCTTTTTGGCAAACGTTGGCCAAAAAAAAATAAGATTCCACAAGAAGCTTCGTCCTTATTGCCCACAACTTAATTATTATATTTTTCATTACAATTTTATTCGGTTTTTAATAGATCATAATATCCTGCACCATGCTGATTTTTCACCATATGTATACCAAGACTTTAGGGCGATGAATTTTCTGCTTTGGTATCGAATTGGATGGCTTTCCTGGACTATAATCCTTGTCTTTTGCACTTGGGATTGTCCTGGTAGATCCACTTTGTATCGTCGGTCCCACGAAAAAAATTTTTTTTCTCGGAACCAAAAAAACGGTGGTGTTAGAACAATTCGAAATTCAATTTTCAGTCAACTCGTGGTGCCAATTATTGCCCCTCCTTTGGCATGAAAATGCATGAAAATTGTTTTCTAATATTTTCTTCACATAAAATAATAGTTTTCCATTTATTATTACTTACGTATTTAATGTATGCAGACTGATAATTTTCAGGGTTTGCTTTGAAAGAATTTGCTGGCGAAGCACAAGAAAAATTTGATAAGCCGCCCCTTTGTGTAATCCCACTGGCCAAATTTTGGTTTCTATGATTTAAAATTGATGATTTTGATGTCAACAATAAAAAAAATAGTTTTATTCGGTTTTTATTAGAATATAATATCCTGCCCCATGCTGATTTTTCACCATATGTATACCAAGACTTTAGGGTGATGAATTTTTTGCTTTGGTGTCGAATTGAATGGCTTTCCTGGATTATAGTCCTTGTTTTTTGTACTTGGGATTATCCTGGTAGATCCACTTTGTATCCTTGGTTCCACAAAAAAAAATATAATTTTTTCGGAACCAAAAAAACGGTGATGTTAGAACGATTCCAAATTTAACTTTTCAGTCAACTCGTGGTGGCAGTTATTGTCCCTCTTTTGGCATGAAAATGCATGAAAATTGTTGTCTAATATTTTCTTCACATAAAATAATAGTTTTCCATTTATTATTACTTAGATATATAATATATGCAGACTGATAACTTTCAGGGTTTGCTTTGAAAGAATTTACTGGCGAAGTCCAAGAATAATATGATAAGCCGCCCCTTGGTGTAATCCCACTTGCCAATTTTAGTTTCTGATTTAAAAGTGATGATTTTGATGTCAACGATGAAAAAATAGTAAGGAGGACCCAAAAAATTTGTAGATAACAAATTGGAAGACTTATTAAATAAAAATAATATTTTGTAATTATTTTAATTTTTTATAGAAGCCTGATGAAGTTACAATACTTAACGAAACGCAGCTAATTAAATAGTAAAATTATTAAAAAAAAAAACGATCTTAAACAATCTGAATTGTCTACTTATTTAAAAAAATAAAAGCTGAGATCTGAATTTTATCATCTATTATAAAAATCAAGCTTAAACTATCAAAAATCAGCCGTTGCTAAGCGTCCTTGGAAATTTTGAGCTTGGTTTTTATTCAATAAGTCCTTCAACGCATTGTGTTCAAATTTTTTAGGTCCCCCTTGCAATTTTTTTCATCGTTGACATCAAAATCACCAATAAAAAATCGTTGAAACCAAAACTGGCAAGTGGGATTACACACAGGGGCAGTATATCATAAGCTTCTTTTATTTTTTGTGGAGAATTTATAAGACTTTCGAAATAAATAGTTAGGGTAGGTTGTTTACAGATTTAGTTGGAATACCAGATCAAATTTTATATGGAGACCCTCTAAAACAGTGGGGAGGGTTGCACAAAGGACGGCAAAAACTTTGCCACGGTTTTCGTGCACAAAAATTTGATATTCAGCAAAATTTGTTATTTCCAGTGAATGATTTTAAACAAAATAGATTCCCATATCATTTACTATTGGAGTTGTTGGTATTTTGATGTTAATTGAAGATTAATTCAGCCTTGTTGACTCTATTTGGTCAATCCTTTTTGTTCGGACATCTAAACGAATTAATTACGTTACCAATTTGTATAAAAAAAAAAAAAACTCAACACGACAATATACTGTCGCGTGATAAAACCTAATTAATTTATGACAATATGAAAGGACGTTATGTTTATGTCTGAAAAGATGAGGGAAAGGGGGAGGGGGGGGGGGAGGAAAACGGAAAAATCTATCATCATGAGATGGGCGTTTATATTGTGATGAAAAATATTTCTATAATATGCAAACCATGCTTAGCAATTGGTAATATTTTCATGGAAAATGAATGAAAATATTTAATAATGAGTGTCAGGGTCACGTGGATTGGATTAAGAAAGGTCTTTGAAGGTGGAATATCGTTTTACTTTAATTACGAATCAATAGCGAATGTGTTTTTCGTATGTGCCGCACGCAATTTTATCATATTTAGAAGAGGTCAAATCGGTGCAAAAATTGGCCAAAGGTGAAACTATTTTTAGAGAGGAAAAGCCAATGGGTGGGGGGGAGGGGAGACGAAGAAATTTCGAGGGTATAGATTGTTGGCATTAGGATCTCACTCAAGGCTGGTTTAGTCATACAATTGGAAAAGCTTAGCCTTGACGGTTGCCAAGGTCCTACCCAAAGAAAAACTTTAGTCTTTAACTAAGAAAATTTTCAATGGTCGTAAACTTTTCTTCTTATTCTTTATCTTTTAATTGTTTTAGACTATCACAACTAAAATATAATTAAATATATTTTATTAGCCAACCATAAATCGGATTAGGAAAACCATGACTCACCAATTTCCATTCATTTTCCATGCAAACTATTCCAGTGATGTATCAACATGGTGTTGGTAAAATTTCCTGTCAATAATTCCATACAAATAATTGATTATTTCCGATCAAATGCATTTGGAAATTGTTATTAAGACTTTAATTACCTTGTTGGGCAACAGGTGGTAAATAAAAAAATTTATGAAATTAATTGAATATCGTCCGCAACTTAAGATTTGTTGACCATTAAAGATAAAAAATTTCCAGGGAAAGAGAGACTTCAGAGTATGGTACTAATTGATGGGTTTCTCTTTCTATTTAGTGGCACGTTGGTTGCTCTATTCTCTTATACGTCTATGAACACTATAGTTCAAAATTCAAAAAAAAATTTTTTTTTTTTGGGAATCTATCATAAATTGGTGGTTTGAGGAATGATTGTTGATGACTCATCAAATAAGATTAACAAGTGGCACTTGCTCTTGAAAAGGGGTTTTAATTTGGAGGGGGGGATGTAGAAGATGGCCGTATCAAACCAAGGTTTATAAAATATAGCCACACAGGTGGCTTCATGCGCTACGTGACGTATTCAGAAGAAAATCTTCAGACAGATTCAAATTTCAAAATTCTTCGTGTGACGTCACTTTTTTTTTCTAATGAGACAACCTGTGTAATTTATAAACCTTGATGATATCAAATTGGATCCAAAAACGACAAAATTTGATTCCCAAATTTCTCTATAGTGCTTTTCCATAGTTAGTTTATAATAATTGATATTCTTATTTATCTAATTGAACAGCGAAAATTAATTTATTTGTGTAATTTGGCTTTGAACAACCTGCATTGTTCTTATGTTTTAGTTCTCCTGAAGAAGTTGCATATAAATACCAACGAAACGTTGAGATGATTTGAAAATTTAACGTCTTATTATTTAAGTCCAAATTCCCAAGAACATTATTAATTGTTCTTATTTATATTTAATTGGTATTATTAAGCATTTTTATGGTATCTGAAGAAGTCGGAAAACTGATTAAAAAAAATCCCGAAAATAACAGGAAAATAACGAATTATTCTTAATAATTTCAATGTTCCTTAACAATGTATGAAAGCCCTTTTAGGTGGATTTCCCTCCCCAGATGACTTCTGATAAAAAAATAAAAGTAGCCAAAATTATGCTTAAGCCAAAGTCAGGTAAACCCAACAACAATACTGCCTCCTATCGATAGATATTTTCTATAGGTATTTTCTTCTTGCCAACCAAGTGGTGAAGGAATTTCAGGAAATAAACTATGAATCTTGACAAAAATTTTATTCTACAAAATTGAGATTTAATTCTTTAGTTACCAATTTTTTGGCAAATAAAGTCAGGAAAGTAATAATTCAAGTGATTAGTTTGGACGAAAAATATGGACATTTTTTTTTCATTTTTTTATCATCATTGTTTCGATCGAAATACTTTTAGGAAGCAGCAATGAACATAAGGGAACCAAAAAATTTCTGGGAATCTATATGATGTTAATATTCATCCATTTGGGCTAACAATTCCTTCTGGAGGGCCCATTTTTTTATGTTTACTGGTAATATTAAGCTATTCTGAATCCGTTTTTTATAAGAGTTCAAAACTGATTCCAATTCCTTTGGAATTGGTTCTAATTTTCGGTTGTTCTTACCGCAAAAATTAGAATTTAGTCCTAAAATTTTAACTTCCAATCCGATAGAGTTTGAGAACTGAATCTGCAATATTAGCTAAGGCTTACAATGATAACTTTGTAGATTTGGATACTTGGTAAATGTTAATTTGAAAATTTACTTGGATTGTCTAAATTTGAGGAATTTCTGATAGCTTTTTTGCAGAAGCAATACTTTGAAGTCGTGAAGCAAAATCCCACATTTCTAAGCTCCCGAATTAGATTTGAACTTGAAGCTTAAGCAACTTAAATTCCTGGATTTGAGTTAGTAATAAAAACTTGCATAATACAGCAAGAAATCGTTAATATAAACCAAAGATTCCAAAAGTTTTGGTCTACCAAACAATATTTGCTATGATCAATTAATCAATTTACCAAACCGTTTCGGTTTTAAAGCTTTTTTTATCAAGAAGATTCTTTGATGATTTGGTGGAATTCCAATGATAATAAGCCACTTAAGGAATTGCCGATGTAAAACCACAAATTGGGAATTGAATTCTTGTGGCTTTGCCACGGAAAACTCAGCCATTTAACCAACCAAATTAAATAGAAAACCATCAGAGAAAAAAAATTAGCACGAGCCTCTTAAATTCACGTAACATTTTCTTAAAAAAACCGGCACATGTAATTGTTCAGATTTCACTTTCAAATCAATCGATCGTAAGATAAGACACCTAATAATATGTAATAGGCTTTGACATTGAATTGTTGAAAAGACGATGTGGAGTAGGAGAAATAGTTTCCAATTATAAACATAAATACGTCGTAAAAGACCGATAAAAATGCATTTGAGTGCATTCATCTATTTATTCGTGCATTCGATCGGTAATAATTCTAAATTTAAAAAAAAATATGTTTATATACAATAAAATAAATAATCATAAACTTACAAACTGACCAAGTGTGAAGGTTAAATGACGTTGCATATTAATGGCCAATTACAATCATCATCATTATGATCCTGTGATTCTTGTCTGCACGAGAGAAAATTTAAATGCATTTTATCATAACATAAACAAATTTTTCTTTAGTCCAATATTGACAGGCCTTTGATGTCTGTAGGTTACAAAGAAAACTCTTATTTGTATGTGAAACTTTAATGAATTGATCAAAATTGCCTCACTGAATTTTCTATGTAGCAAATAAAAAATGCACTAATTGCTCACCTAATTGCATAATTTCGTGCATTAACTTAACGAAAATATCCACTTTTTTGGATTCAAAGAAACTAATAAATGTTTAATTGCCTTGATGTCACTTTTATTGATAACCACTGAACCGATTTTGATATTTTTGGATTCATTCTCTTTGTTAAGAAAAACTTAAGGATTTTCATCAAAATTTTAATAAATTTTCTACTTTATTAGCAACGTTTATCGTCAACTTTGAGTGTAAAAAATTTGTGTTTCTTTCAAAGATTATCACCGTCTCTTCAATGGATAATTTCTTGCGTATTTTCAAGGGGGTGCAGATTGGGATTAGACTGGGCCAAAAAAATCGACTATGTTTTTTTTTTTTGAAAAGTTTATCGAAAATATTGTTCAAGATGACAAAAAAAAATATGGGGAAGGTTTAAGCCCTTAATTTTAATATTAAGAGGTCTATCAGCTTTAATTTTGATTGTTTATTTGTGCTTTCATTTTTGCGTCAGTGCTGTCAAACTATCAAGGTAAAAAAATTTATCTGCACATATATTTATAGAAAATTAAATTCCCTACAAAAAAAGTGTCTGAAAATTTTTGCCAGACACGCCGTTTCCGAATAATGAAGCTTCAGACATTGATATAGTTTTTAGATTTATCTTTTTTATTTTGGAATTTTGTTACTAACGAACAAATAAATATATAGAAATAAAAAATAAAGATTCTTGAAGGGAATTTAATGTTCTACAAAAAAGGTTTCTTAACGTTTTTACATAAAATCACTTTTTCAAAAGTTATTCCCAATTAAAGTTGAAGGAAAAATTAAATTATTGTGTTTTTCGTTGTTGAACCAATTTTATAAGAGTGATTTTATGTAAAAACGTTAAGAGACCGTTTTTGTAGAGCATTAAATTCCCTTCAAGAATCTATATTGTTAATTTTTATATATTTATTTATTCGTTAGTTACATATAGTAACATATAGTTACTTATAATAAAAGTACTTATAATACGTATATCTATTATAATACTTATACTTATTATACTTATATCTTTTATAACTAATATCGATATCGTACACTGATTTTAAACGATTCTGGGAATACCAATTTAGTAAAAGAAATAACCCTTTTTGGGAAACTCTGATCTAATCGAATAAAATATTTTTCGCGGAATTGTATTCGAAAAATTGAAATTCGAACTTGTAGAAGTTAAGAGACTTCTATAAGTTCAATGCCAAAAATAAACTTTCAGAAAATTAAATTTCTTACAAAAAACCATTTCCATTACCATTTCCGAATAATCAAGCTTTAAACATTGATATAGTATTTAGATTTATCTTTTTTATTTTAGAATTTTGTAACTAACGAACAAATAAATATATAGAAATGAGCAATGTGGATTCTTAAAGAGAATTTAATGTTCTACAAAAAAGGTTTCTTAACCTTTTTACATAAAATCACTTTTTCCAAAGTTATTCCCAATTAAAGTTGAAGGAAAAATTAAATTATTGTTTTTTTCGTTGTTGAACCAATTTTGTAAGAGTGATTTTATGTAAAACGTTAAGAGACCTTTTTTGTAGAGCATTAAATTCCCTTGAAGTATCTATATTGTTAATTTGTATATATTTATTTGTTCGTTAGTTACATATAATAATATATAGTAACTTATAATACCTATATCTATTATAATACTTATACTTATATCTTTTATAACTCATATCGATTTCGTACACTGATTTTTAACGATTCTGGGAATACCAATTTAGTAAAAGAAATAACCCTTTTTGGGAAACTCTGATCTAATCGAATAAAATATTTTTCGCGGAATTGTATTCGAAAAATTGAAATTTGAACTTGTAGAAGTTAAGAGACTTCTACAAGTTTAATGCCAAAAATAAACTTTTTCTTCCAAAAAAAAAAAAACAGAATAAAATTACGTTTCACGTCCTATGAAGATACGGTAGTTTGAAAAAATGAAGACATGAAAATTTGGGGATATCAAAGCCTGGATTTTATAGAATCGGAAAATTCCTGGTACACCAATTAGTAAGGCTAGTCCAGCTATTTAAGCTAGGGGTTCAATTGACCTCATTTACTAAGAAAAAAAAATGGGATGACAAATGACAAAAAATAAGGGAAATTCTCCTATTTGATTGACTAATCCAGTGATTCCCAAACTTTTGTGATTTGGGTACTCTTTAGTAGAATTTTTGGTAACGTTGATTGTTTCTTCTCCAAAAAGTTTTACCCCAAAAAAAAGAAGATATTTTAAATGATTCCATAACTTTTGGAGTACCAAGCATATTTCCGCTATAAGCCTACCAATCTACCCAACCAAAGAATAAAATATTTTTCCCGGAATTGTGCTCGAAAAATTTCTCTTAACTTCGAAAAACAAACTTTTTCTTCTAAAAAAAAATAATTATTTTTTTTTGGACTTTCATAAGTTCTATCAATCTTTGATTGATAGTAGTAGACCACCTGATATAAGTACCTTGCTTACCCCAAAATATACCAAAAAAAATTTATGTATAATTAAATCTATAAAGCATCATTTAACGATCAAATTAATTCAAGGCCAAAATGTAAAATCACGCAAAGATATATCAAAAAAAATAATAATTCATAAACAATCACATACACGTGTCCCAGTATAGAAAATTTACAAGGCTCTTTTACACGCCCTTTTACTGGTCCATCCGTCTTACATAAGCGTAAAAGTCGTTCTCAATTCAATCAATAATTACTCGGTGATATTAAAATCATTGCTTATTCGAATATTTTTGCATAATTTCGTGGATTAAATCAAATTCCCCCGGTTTATTGTTGACGTGGCTCTTTAATTTCGCAGTTGGAACGCCCTGTGCTAATTGAAGAGCGCGGAATTTATTCCGGACATGCATGTGGATAAGGACAATAATCGGTTTATTATAATTAATAATAAGGCAACGTGTACACAAATTTAGTTCAGCGAAGGAATTCAAGGCGATTTTGTTGACACAGATTGTGAAAAGAAGAGAAAAAAAAAACGTAGGTACATAACATTATTATGAATATTATAGAGTCATTTTCGAAGGTGAGGACCCATTCAAAGTCAAATCACCGTATACGACCGAGAAACCATTGTCATATACGTATACGACATAACATCAAATTTTTATTAAATCTCCTAAAGACTTTTTAATTCCAACGATTATCGGCTAGAAATTCAAAGAAATCATCAACCTTACGACCTACAATGTACTTCAGTAATTGCAAATTTTTTTCTGGCAAGCCAAGCGAAAAAAAAAAACCGACTCCGGGGCATTCGAATTGATTTTTTTTTCGTCGGTCGAATCAAATTTCCGCTTAACGGAATTTTCTTGTCAATATCGAATCTAAGTAAAGCAAATTTAATTGCAGCACTTATTTAAGAATTAAACTTAAAACTAATTTGTTTTCATTGGGTTTTTTTTTTTTTGTTGTTACTCCATTGAGGAGCATCGACCGAACGGCCGTAAGGCCTTCGGGTAATTGAAAAATGCTCTTGGATTTGTAATTAACGAGTTTGTGAATTCATTTGAAGGATATCAAAAATGATTATTTGGGCAACATTTTTGGATTTCCATCGAAAAAGATTTTTTCATCAAATTCCTTGCACTTAAAAATATGTTCTGAAGAATTGGCAAATTCGGCAAAATCGCACTTATATATTACAATTTTAAGTCTTATTTCCTTAGATTCTTATTTACACTAATATATAAAATTCTTTCGTCTGTACATTTCGATTTTGAACCCAATTTTAGGGTAAATATTTGTTTCAAGAGGCCAAAAATTCCAAATTTAACCTTTTTAAAATTTTTGTCTGTCTGTCTGTCTGTGTGTCCCGATTTAACTGAAGAACGGAACAACCGAATTTAATGAAATTTGGTATTAAGATACAACACAATTTTCCACATACTATAGGCTACTTATCATTCCAAAAAAATATTAAGGGAATGTATTTCCAAGGGATGAAAACAGAAATTTTTGCTTTAGACAAGTGAGTTATATATAGCACTACACATAGCAAATTTAAAAAGAAAATATAATCTACACCTATGTTACGCAGACGAAGTTGCGGGGATCATCTAGTATAACATAAACCTATAGATGAAATAGTTCTCAAAACACCAATAATAAAGTCACCAATAACTCTCAATTTTGATCAGGAAAAAAGCGGATTTATATGCATCTTCTAAGGTCTAAAAATAAAAATTTTCCTGTACAGAATAGAACAAAATTATCCATCTTATAGAATCAAAAAAGGACACAAATATCTTTAAAGCATTTCATTTGAAAATTTTAAGCTAAGTTGTAAACCATAAACAAGTTCTTTTCGGGTAAAAAACTTGAGGCCAAACTTGAGCTTATCAAAATTACAGATACTCTGTTTAATAAACCTCTAGAATAAAGGGTACCCAATGATCTCATACATCCAGAATATATCCTTAATCTCAAACAATTTGAAATTTCAACGGTTTTATACTAGTGAGAAAGAAGGCATAAATCTAGAAGTTAAATTTGAAGACATTGAATAAAAGTTGTTAAATGGGGATTCAAATCAAACTCCATGAATGTTCCTGGAATCAACAAGTGGTTTATGAATCATAACCAAAGAAATCAAACACTATTTCTTATCCAACGAACAAATGCTGAGTGATTTTATTATACTATATCTATTTTAAGACAATATAAGTCCATAAAGTAGTGATTTCTGCTGATATTAGATCAGTATTTCAATTTCAAGGTTTGATACCCTCTTTTATGACTCCATTTAATCTACCACATTTTTATAGGACGTTAAACGCAATTTCATCATTCGCTTAACAAAATTTGCATCTTAGATCATCCCCATTGTCTGCAGGTGGTTCTTCCACCCACAATGTTCGATTATTGGGCAAAGTTACCACTCTGATTTGCTTTTTTGTAAGTCCAAGTAATTCAGGGATGATTTCCCCATTTTTTTTCGGTGGTATGTTTTATCTTTTTTTAAGGGAAATTCTGCATAAAGACTTCAGGTCAAAGGGTTGAAAACATCAATTAGTTCATATACTAATGCTTGGTGCATTCGTTATGCATTCATGATTCGCCCAGAAGGCTGAAGATCAGTTGTTCAAAAATAAACTTTTTTGTCGTAAAATTCTCGAACCCATTGAAGCACAGAATTTAATCTAGAAAGCTTGATAAATTAAAAAAAAAATGTTATTTGGGACTCAAAAAATCTTTTTTGAGGGGATGCATCGAAAAAGTTACTGTTTGGAATGATTTTATGGCACAATAACATCATTAGACGATTTTTATTTGAAAATAAGAAAGAAGTCGCCATTGTTGTCAATGGCCAGTTTATCGGGTTAAGCTCGACCAATTGTTGGTTCCAAAAATTTAAGAGGATGACCTCAACAATATTTGGTTTCAATAAGACAGTGCAACTTGCCATATAGCCAATGCAACAATCAAATCAATTTATGTAATCATTGAAAAGGGGTTGCATCGAAAAAGTTACTGTTTGGAATGATTTTTTGGCACAATAACATAATTAGACGATTTTCCTTGGAAAATAAGGAAGCAGTCGCCATTGTCGTCAATGGCCAGCTTTTTAATATTTAATAAGTCGGAGCTAGAATTAAAGATTGGTTCCGGAGTCGGAGCCAAAGATTCAGCTCTTCAACTTTAGTTTTAAATTTTTGCGTTAAAAACCAATATAAATGGAGGGATTAAAATGGAAATAACTTCGTTAGAAGTACACTAATCGAAAAATGATAAAGAATCTTTTTTGTAGAGCATTTAATTCCCTACAAAAATTCATAATTTCAATTTCCAAAGGAATATGATTTTTGGTCAAATTTGATTCTTTTTGTCGTTGTTTTATGGTAATGATTTCTGATCAGAAAAAATAAGCTCAAAAGATTAAGGCAAGAGTCGGAGTCGGAGCTAGAATTAAAGATTGATTCCCGAGCCGGAGCTGAAGTTTCAGCTCCTACACTTAAGTGTTGAGATTTTGAATATAACTAATATAAATGATGGGATTACAATTGAAATAACTTTCTTAGAAGTTAACTAATCGAAAAATGATTAAGGATCTTTTTTGTGGAGCATTGAATTCCCTACAAAAATTTAGTAGAGGAATTTCGGTATGTCAAATCGTTATTTCCTTTAGATTTAGATCAATTCTTCTGTCAGAATTGGGTGCAAAAAAATTCGAGTATTATTTAAACGAAAGTTTTTTTTTTTTGCTTATCAAATGAATTTTTCGAATGTGCTCTCCATAATTTTGGAGACCGGTTCTTGGCAGGTCAATGTAATCAAAAATTGATATGTGCTGTTCCTTTTATTTCAGACGTACAAATTATTCGATGATATACACCGAACGAAATTCGACGAAAACGTATTAAAATTCAGTTGCATGCAATGGACATTAAAAATTTTTGAACCCAAAAAAAATTATATTTAATTTATATATATTCCCCGCCAGAAGAATGTCAAATATCTGATTCTTGTCCATCATTAATATCCCGTTTTCTCAATGATATACTATTGGTGAGTTATTGCACGTGTGGCTCCTGTTTAATTCGATGGAGGAATTGTTTTTCGGGAGGAATTGTATATCGTTTAACCAGTTTCGAGTCGTAAGTATGGCTTAGACGTGGACAAGTAGAAAGTTTGGCGGCAGAAAACGAGCATTTCTTTGATATAAAACGCGTCTTTTTCTTCGTCTTGAATTATGTATTTGGCGTGGTTATCCACCGCTCAAATCACGTGATTTTTACATATTAACATCGTATAGTATTTGGCTGGTAGAGGGGAAAATCATCCTTACTCAGAAAAAATGAAAAAAAATCGCACAGAAACTCGTTTTCATTCCATTCAATCTCTAAAAAGTCTTCAGTCTAAACACTTCTTAGATTTGCCAATTGAACTTTGAAAACAAGTTTTATTTTATTTATCTATGGTAAATTACAATCATAATAAGATAATCATCGTAAAGACTCAAATTACAACCACTTATTTCATCGAGAACTAAATTATAGGAAAATCACCGTGAGGAAAAGAAAAATTCCAAGAATTTTCGCATCACTTCTGTTCCAAATGGATGAAAAGCCAAAACGTGGATTGCAAAGGATTTCACAGGATCCATTGCAGATCCAGTCTATCCAATTTTATCCAAAACATGGATAAAATCTTTGGGATCAAAAATCTACGATTTTTAATTTTCCAACTGCGGAAATTGTTTCTGGATATATTTTCACTTTCATATTGCGACTTGTCGCAAAAATAGGCAGACACAATTCAATGTCAGATATGGCGTATAATTTTTGCCGTTCATTAACGATAATTTCGAAGCTAAAACGGTTATCAAAACGGTCATTAAAAAATTATATTGGTTGAAGACAATAATGCTTAAATCGCACGAAGAATGTCAAGGCAAAGAACGCTCATCGACACATACTTACACCTGACGTCATTGCAAATGTCCACATAAAATCCGAACGATTCCATCAATACTAATTGACTAATTATGCTTTCCCAATATAAGCGGCCAATTTGGCTTTGCCTAATTCACAGGTAGATGAACCGATAGATGATGATTTGATTGCTGGTCAACGCATATCACTTGGTAATTGCATAATTTTTTAAAAAAATTGTGGAGTTTTATGAGAAAATTGGAGAATCTTCAAAAGAAAATTCATCGATATTGCTTAGTGTTTGGGAGATTTCAATAGAAATGATTTTTAAAAACTTCTTTTAAAAATATTATTCTTTTAAAAAAATCATTCCAAACAGTAACTTTTTCGATGCTTCCCCTCAAAAAAGATTTTAAAGTCCCAAATAACAATTTTTTTTAATTTATCTAGTCTTCTAAATGAAAATGTGCTTCCGTGGGTTCGAGAATTTTACAATAAAAAATGGGAAAAATCTTTGGGATCGAAAATCTACCATTTATTATTTATTATTTATTCAAGCTTTAAGACGACAATTACCTCTGGAAGGATTGCATAACATTTACCTTAAAAAGCTCTTCACCAGCAGTAGTCCAAAGGGTTCAAATCATGGCTTTTCGTCCACCAATTATCTTCAGAATTTTAATTTATTGTCAACACTAAATATTCCCCAAAAAAATGCTATTCACATTTATTGGTTTTCTTAAAATTTTTATACTCCCTATCTAACCAATACCAAATTTGAATTCAAGCTTTAAGATGACATTTATCTCTGGAAGGATTGCATAACATTTACTTTTAAAAGCTCTTAAAATAAGTTATTTCAATTTTAATCCCATCATTATCATTTATATTGGTTATACTCAAAAATTTAAAACTAAAGTTGAGGAGCTGAATCTGCAGCTCCGGCTCTGGAATCAATCTTTGATTCTAGCTCCAACTCCGGCTCCTACTTTAATATTTTGAGCTTTTTTTTTTGATCTCAAATCATTACCATAAAACACCAATTTGAAAGCAGCTTTCAATATATTGGCTTCGGCTCCGGGTTTCATTTTTTTATTTTTTTTTTTTGGATCCCAAACAATTTTTGTAAATCACTAATTTAGAAGCAGTTTTATAACGTTCAATATTTGGGCTTCGGATTCAAGTTCAACAGTTTCCAAATCTTCCAGCTCTTTAATTTGATTTCCGAAGAATTATACGGTTTTTACCCCAAGGAGTTTCGTAATAAATTGAATGAATTCATCAACTGAATCTTCAGCTTCAGCTCCGGAGCCAATCTTTAAATCTAGCTTCGACTCCGGCTCTAGTTTTTTTTTTGGAACATTTTTTTTTGACTTTAAATTACTACCATAAAACACTAATTTAGAAGTTGTTTTATAATATTTAATATATCAGCTCCGGTATCCGAAAAATAGTGATTTTATGTAAAAACGTTAAGATATCTTTTTTGTAGAACATTAAATTCCCTTCAAGAATCCATATTGTTTATTTCAATATATTTATTTGTTCGTTGGTTACAAAATTTCAAAATAAAGAAGATAAGTCTAAAAATTATACCAATGTTTAAGGCTTGATTATTCGCAAACGGCGTGTCTAACAAAAATTTTTAAAGAAAACTTTTTTGTAGAGAATTTAATTTTCTATAAATATATGTGAAGATGAATTTTTTTATCTTAATAGTTTAACAGAATTGACGCATAAATGAAAGCACAAATAAAAAATCGAAATTAAAAATGATTGACCTCTTAATATTAATATAAATAAACCTAAATAATATAAATCTAATAGATATTAGTGTTTTTTTTTTGATTATATGCTTAGTAATGTTTTTTTTATTAAATAAAGGGTCAAGAATTAAGGCTGTCACACCAAATGGGGAAGGAAAAAAGGGCTTATCTATTTTGCGGTCGTAATTTTTATTATACCATATTATTCAGGTGAATTAAAAAAAGGTATTTGGGGTACGAAAAAAGGGGTACGAGGAAATTTTTTAGAAAAAGGGTTAAAAAAGAGTTAAAATACCATTTTTAAAATGTAAAACCCTTTATCTTATGCTCGTAATTTATATATCTATAAAAGATTTTAAGGTAAACAATATATTTTTTTATGATCTACATCAGTGGTATCCAATTATATTTGCAGGCACCAAGGTGCCCGAAGACCATTTTAATGGGACTCCCTCCAACAATTAAACACCCCTAAGACTTAAAAAAGTTGGTAACCTCCGATCTACCATTTAAAGAAGTTATAAATCGTTACAAAACGTTTGAAGAAAAAAAATGATGAATTTCATAATTTTTTGTAACAAGTGGTTTATGCACTTTTATGATACTTATCACAAACTGGTCCATATTTTAGTCATTGTTTAAAATATGAAAGTATACGTAATGGCTAGTGTAGTGAATTTTGCAGAAATCTGCATTACATCGTTAAGCGATGCGAAATCGGCGACAAGAAAATTTCCTTGCAAAAAATCAACGATCTACGGTAGCCTGATTGCATTTGCACTACTTTCCTTCGGAAGATCTTGATCAGACTGCCTGTCTCCTTTTGCTGGGGCAATCGGCATAAATCTTGGCCACAACTGGAAACTCAGATTTGCCGGCCGTTTGCCGCCAAATGGGCGCGGTTCATGTTATGATTTATTTGTTACGTTTTACAACTTGTTATGCCTTTATATATAAACATATATACTTGAATAGCAGAAAAAAAATTATACTTACCAATAACAATCGGCACTAGGCCATAAAACCGATTGTTAGGCGCGGAAGAATGGACAATAAAGATTGGAAAAATTTTAAAATTATTCAAATTTCAAGGTGGATATTTTTGTGTGAGTGTTTTTTTAAGACGGGTTATCAGACTTTTATACTTTTAGAGCCAATAAAACAGTGGTTTTCGAAGCGCCAAATGCATTTTTTCTTTCTGTTATCTAATACTACCTTATATATAAATATATATTTTTTTATTGAAGAAATAACAACCGAGTTTCAAGGCTTTTGAGCCAATGAGAATACATATTTTTAATCAAAGATTTCAATCAAAAACTATGTTATTATAATGTAATCAACTTTCATATATGAAAAGTATCAATATTATTTGTTTCTATGCATAAAAATGCATATATAACTTATAATCAAGATTTCAGTAATTTTTTTGATTGGAAGAAAAATTATTTCAATGTGTTTTAATAAACCTTTGGTTTCGATAACGTAGCGGAAATTATAGATAGAAAATGACAAAAATTATATTTAAGTCCTCAAGGGATGAAATAATTGGGGTTAAAGTTTAATTTTCCAGCCACTAACTTGTAAATGAACACATGTTAAAATTTTTTACTAAAAATATCAATTTTTACTATACCAAATATTTATTTGTTTTGCCCAATAATAGATCGACGAAAAAGAATTTTTGACTTTTAAGTCAATGATTTTCCAAATTTCCATCGATTTCAGCAGCCTTGCAAATTTCTTTGCAAACTTTGAGAACCTTAAAAGAGTAGCAAAGTACTTCAAATTGCTTGGTAATTGTTGCATCTTTCAATTGTTGGATGTGCAACAATGGCATTACGTTGGCCAAATGATCTACCAGACCATTAAGTTTAACTGCACCATTAATTCGAAATTTTTCTTTTATAAACACCAAGAAGTCGATCCAGAAAGTGCATCAAAAGTTTTTCATTCCGAAAAAAAACAAATGAAGATCAGTGGCAAGATGGACGCATGTGTGGTGAGGGATCATAATTTCTTAATTTTCGCGTATAAAATCCGGAAAATTCTCCCGAAAAATTTCGTTTATGTTTGAAAACTTATTTGAATAGTAGGTGGAGAGTGTTCAGTGGTTTTTTGATGCACTTTTGTTTAGGTTTTAATCGCGAATATCAAAAGCATTATCGGTAGTTGAGTGGTGCAACAATTGCTAAGTGATTACTATGGGAAAATGAGTGAAAAATCACTAATGAAGACAACAATTAACTTTGTTAATGGATTCGACGAAAATTTGGGAAATTTTGGACTTTGTACTTCAAAATCTTTTCTCTCTATATAATTAGGATCTATAAGATATTGTTGCCAATAAAGTTATATTGGAATAGTAATAATTGTTAATTATTTTGATAAAACATAAATATGTTATAAATTTTACAGTTGAAAACGTTTTTATTTCCGTATAGTTTTCATAAATAATAATTACCGAAGGTATTCTAAGGCTATATTTGATTTTCCATCAAAAAAAAAAAATCCTCAATAATTAAATTTATTACATCAACAATTGTTTTTCTCCAAAAAATTATTGTATTTTTATATTTATATATTTTTTTTTCTGTTTTAGGTAAGTACTCTTCATTTATGTCAATTACGCCCGAAATTTTATCATTCGAAGACCAACTGAAGTAGTAAGTTGAAGATATATTCAATTTTCGATTAATCGAAATCTTCGATTGTATTACCTCTTATCAAAAATCGATCCCTATGACGAGTTGGCCCCCAAATAGGAACCTATGTCGAAACTTATGTTAAAATATCGGCTTGAAATACAAACACATTTTATATACTTTTCGCGACCAAATTCCTCTTTGACCTGGAGATATGGGCAAAAATGTCCCCCCGCATGCCTATTTTTCAAAGTTATATATCTCAAAAACTAAATAAGCAAGAGAAAGAAAAGAAATTGGGGAATCAATCTTGAAGAGATATGGATATCAGAAAACGTACTGAAGTTAAAATTCAATTGCATGCAATTTTGGAAGATATGTAATTCCCCTGGCATTGACTTGTAGTAACAATCTCGACCATTTTGTACACCAAATTGCTAGGATTGAATTAAATTTGATGAATTTTCACGATTTTTAAAGTTTTCGAGGCATATGAAAATCTGAAAATTTACTACAGTAAAAATTCAGTAGGATCCCATTTTTAACATATGTAATTCCCCTGGATTTCGATTGATATCAAGATTTCATAATGTTAGAGTAGTGAACTAATATTTATGCATTTTAAAAGTTTTATTAGGAAATTTTTTGAGGATTATAAGTGTTGCAACAATGAATAGAAAAATTCACAAAGTTCATTTTATCGCTGAAACAAGCCATTGTAATTCCCCTGGCTCTCTACCTAGAGGCATATAAATCATTAAAAACTTCAGAAAACCTCTATTTATTTTGATAAATCTTTCAACGTTTACAAGTAATTCTCCCGTTGATTATATCAATTACATTCCTTATAATTAATTCATTCAAATTATATGCACTGAAACAATTTGATCATTTTTTTCTCTTTTGTAAAATGTATTTAATTACTGAAATCTCACACCAATCAATGTTAAAAAAAAATTAATAAACCTCAAATTTTTCTACCTTATTTTCGAACACAACCAATGTAATTCCCCTGGATTTTAAACGCAAATTTTAGTCTTAAATTTTCCCAAAAAAAAAATCTTTAAAAACTTCCGAAAATCTCAATTTATTTTGATAAATCTTCCAACGTACGTAAGTAATTCCCCTGGCGTAAATTTTTGCACGTATCTCCATCATTTACTCATAAATCATTTCGAATAACAAATGGATGTGTTGTTTTTTATGTTATACAGAAAAAATTACCATTTAATTATTGCATAAATTTCCACCAATAGAAAAAATGGATTGAACGATTGTTATGCAGAAAAAAAAAACGTACAAAGGAAATCAATATTATTGTTTGTTTTTTTTTCTTCTAAATTGAATTGGAAGTTATGGGGAGATGCAAATGATTAATGCATAATTTTCTTGCAAGTCCAAGGAAAAAATATATTATGCATTTTTGAATAAAATTATCAGTTGGGAAAACTAAGAAATTTAATTGGTTTTTTCACAATTTTTCTTTGATTTTTTTTTATTGGACGTTAAAGGTCTTGAAAGGTGAAGAAGTCAATACCTTTCTTATGATGTGCTTCATCAAATATTCAAATTTGAAACATTTCCATTAAAATTCTTAGGCCTTTTACACAATTGCGTGTTTTCTTGCCATGGATGATGTTATGTAACCGACCCTTATTTGATTTATTGGAGAAAATTGGTGTCACGCAAAGTTGTTTTTCCACCAAAAAATTTATGGAATTGAATAAAATATTTGAGATTTGGAAAATGCATTTGGTGCACAATGTAGTCGTCGGGAAATTCTATCCCAAAAGTTGTCAATTGATTCAAATAATTAGCACTCATCATTGACGTATGCATCGTCAATTTCCGATATTGCAAAATTGATTAGATTACATAAAAAATAGAGAAAAAAAAATAATCACACTTTCAAATGTACTGAAATTACCATTGGATCTTTTCATCAACTCTTTCAATTATGGCCGATATGTGAGATGGATGTTTTTTTTAGAAAGTAAAAGAGTTGCAGTCGATGTTGTGCGTAAATCGATAATTTATTGGAAATAGAAATTGATTAGTTCTGTGGTCTTTGGAATGTCGTTTAATTTATGTTTGGTCGATTATAATTAGCCCAATTATGGACGTAAACGAGAGGCGTCCTTTCGATTTTCGAAAAAAAAATCAACAACATTTATATATTCAAGAAACAAGCCAGGGAAATGTAGGTGGATGGGAAAGTGAAGTGGATTTTTTCAAGAAGTAAATCGTTCAACTCTCATGATTGAACTTGACCATCAAAGTTGGTACAATCAATTGTATTGTATTGGGAATCATGAAGAAAACGAAAAGACCATTGGTTTCCTACAGCCAATACCTCACAGAGGAGACCGGAAAAGGGTCTAGCAGGATCCCCATGGCGAGTTGGCCCCCAAATAGGAAATTATGTTAAAATATTGGCTTCATATACAAACACATTTTATATACTTTTCGCGACCAAATTCCTCTTTGACCTGGAGATATGGACAAAAATGTCCATAAATATGTTATATATCTTTCCATAGACTTAAATTAGGGAAAATGAATCAAAATTGGCAACTTAAATATACATCTGGGGAGTGAGCCAGGGGAATGAATAACAATGATTTGTGTCTGCGATAAAATGAACTTTATGAATTTTTCTATTCATTGTTGCAACACTTATAAATCCTCAAAAAATTTCCAAATAAAACTTTTAAAATGCATAAATATTAGTTCACTACTCTAACAATATGAAATCTTGATATAAATCGAAATCCAGGGGAATTATATATGTTAAAAATAGAATCCTACTGAATTTTTACTGTAGTAAATTTACAGATTTTCATATACCATGAAAACTTTAAAAATCGTGAAAATTCATCAAATCTTATTCCAACCTAGCAAGTTGGTGTACAAAATGGTCGAGATTGTTACTACAAGTCAATGCCAGGGGAATTACTTAAGTTCCAAATTTGGATGCAATTGCATTTTTACTTTAGTAAATTTTCTGATATCCATATCTCTTCATAATTGATTTACTTTTTGATTGATTCATTTTTTTTCAATGTTTGACGTCCATTCTCAAAGTTTAACGTTTCAAAATTGGCAACTTAAATATGCACCTGGGGAGTGAACCAGGGGAATTACAATGATTTGTTTCTGCGACAAAATGAACTTTATGAATTTTTCTATTCATTGTTGCAACACTTATAATCCTCAAAAAAATTCCTAATAAAACTTTTAAAATGCATAAATAGTTCACTACTCAAACAATATGAAACCTAGATACCAATCGAAATCCAGGGGAATTACATATATTAAAAATGGGATCCTACTGAATATTGTACTGTAGTAAATTTTCTGGTTTTCATATATCTCGAAAACTTTAAAAATCGTGAAAATTTATCAAATTAAATTCAATCCTAGCAATTTGGTGTACAAAATGGTCGAGATTGTTACTACAAGTCAATGCCAGGGGAATTACATATCTTCCAAAATTGGATCCAATTGAATTTTTTCTTTAGTAAATTTTCTGATATCCATATCTCTTCAAGATTGATTCACCTATTTCTTTCTCAATGTTTGACTTCCATTCTTAAAGTTTAATGTTTCCATAGACTTATATTAGGGCAAATGAATCAAAATTAGCAACTTAAATATACATCTGGGGAGTGAACCAGGGGAATTACAATGATTTGTTTCTGCGATAAAATGAACTTTATGAATTTTTCTATTCATTGTTGCAAAACTTATAATCCTTAAAAAGTTTCACATAAAACTTTTGAAATGCATAAATATTAGTTCACTACTCTAACAAAATGAAACCTTGATATCAATCGAAATCCAGGGGAATTACATATGTTAAAAATGGGATCCTACTGAATTTTTACTGTAGTAAATTTTCTGGTTTTCATATATCTCAAAAACTTTAAAAATCGTAAAAATCATCAAATCTTATTCCAACGTAGTGGTTTGGTGTACCAAATGGTCGAGATTGTTACTATAAGTCAAAGTCAGGGGAATTACATATATTCGAAAATTGGATCCAATTGAATTTTTACTTTAGTAAATTTCCTGATATCCATATCTCTTCAAGAATTATTCACCAATTTTTTTTGGAGAGTGAGCCAGGGGAATTACAATAGTTTGTGTCTGCGATAAAACGAACTTTATGAATTTTTCTATTGATTGCTGCAAAACTTACAATTCTCAAAAAATTTCCTAATAAAACTTTTCAAATGCATAAAAATTAGTTCACTACTCTAACAATATGAATTCTTGATTTCAATCGAAATCCAGGGGAATTACATGGAGAGCCAGGGGAATTACAATGATTTGTTTCTGCGATTAAATGAACTTTATGAATTTTTCTATTCATTGTTGCAAAACTTACAATCCTCAAAAAATTTCACATATAACTTTTAAAATGCATAAACAGTTCACTACTCTAACAATATGAAACCTAGATACCAATCGAAATCCAGGGGAATTACATTTGTTAAAAATGGGATCATACTGAATATTGAACTGTAGTAAATTTTCTGGTTTTCATATACCTTGAAAACTTTAAAAATCGTAAAAAGTCATCAAATTTTATTCAATCCTAGTGATTTGGTGTACAAAATGGTCGAGATTGTTACTACAAGTCAAAGCCAGGGGAAATACATATCTTCCAAAATTGGATCCAATTGAATTATTACTTTAGTACGTTTTCTGATATCCATATCTCTTCAAGATTGGTTCACCAATTTATTTTTCAATGTTTCACTTCCATTCTCAAAGTTCAACAAAATTTATCAAGCTTATCAAAATTCTTTCAAAGTTGGCCGCTTAAATATGTATCTAGATAGTGAGCCAGGGGAATTACAATGATTTGTTTCTGCGATAAAATGAATTTCACTCGAGATTTTTGATTTTCTTTTCTATTTCTTGTTGCAAAACTTATACTCCTCAAAAAATTTCACATATAACTTTTAAAATGCATAAATAGTTCACTACTCTAACAATATGAAACCTTGATACCAATCGAAATCCAGGGGAATTACATATATTAAAAATGGGATCCTACTGAATTTTTAATGTAGTAAATTTACAGATTTTCATATACCATGAAAACTTTGAAAATCTTAAAAATTCATCTAATTTAATTCAATCCTAGTGATTTGGTGTACAAAATGGTCGAGATTGTTATTACAAGTCAAAGCCAGGGGAATTACATATGTTCCAAAATTGGATCCAATTGAATTTTTTCTTTAGTAAATTTTCTGGTATCCATATCTTTTCAAGATTGATTCACCAATTTCTTTTTCAATGTTTGACTTCCATTCTCAAATTTAACGTTTCCATAGACTTAAATTAGAGAAAATTAATCAAAATTGGCAACTTAAATAATCATCTGGGGAGTGAGCCAGGGGAATTACAATGATTTGTTTCTGCGATGAAATGAACTTTATGAATTTGTCTATTCATTGTTGGAAAACTTATAATCCTTAAAAAATTTCTCATATAACTTTTAAAATGCATAATAATTAGTTCACTACTCTAACAATATGAAACCTTGATACCAATCGAAATCCAGGGGAATTACATATGTTAAAATTGAGACTTTACTGAATTTTTAGTGTAGTAAATTTTCATATACCTTGAAAACTTGAAAAATCGTAAAAATTCATCAAATCTTATTCCAACTGAGCAATTTGGTGTACAAAAAGGTCGAGTTTGTTACTACAAGTCAAAGCCAGGGGAATTACATATCTTCCAAAATTGGATGCAATTGAATTTTTACTTTAGGAAATGTTCTGATATCCATATCTCTTCATAATTGATTCAACATATTTTTTTCAATGTTTGACTTTCATTCTCAAGATTTAACGTCTCAAAATTGGTAACTTAAATATGCATCTGGAGAGTGAGCCAGGGGAATTACAATAGTTTGTGTCTGCGATAAAACGAACTTTATGAATTTTTCTATTGATTGCTGCAAAGCTTACAATTCTCAAAAAATTTCCTAATAAAACTTTTTAAATGCATAAATAGTACTTCACTACTCTAACAATATGAAACCTTGATTTCAATCGAAATCCAGGGGAATTACATTGAGAGCCAGGGGAATTACAATGATTTGTTTCTGCGATTAAATGAACTTTATCAATTTTTCTATTCATTGTTGTTAAACTTATAATCTTAGAAAATTTTCACATAAAACGTTTAAAATGCAGAAATATTAGTTCACTACTCTAATAATATGAAACTTTGATATCAGTCGAAATCCAGGGGAAATACATATGTTAAAAATGGGATCCTACTGAATTTTTAGTGTAGTAAATTTTCATATACCTCGAAAAGTTTGAAAATCGTAAAAATTCATCAAATTTTATTCAATCCTGGCAATTTGGTGTACAAAATGGTCGAGTTTGTTACTACAAGTCAAAGCCAGGGGAATTACATATCTTCCAAAATTGGATGCAATTGAATTTTTACTTTAGTAAATGTTCTGATATCCATATCTCTTCAAGATTGATTCCACAATTTTTTTTCAATGTTTAACTTCCATTCTCAAAGTTTAACGTTTCCATAGACTTAAATTAGGGAAAATTAATAAAAATTGGCAACTTAAATATACATCTGGGGAGTGAGGCAGGGGAATTACAAAACTTTATGAATTTTTCTATTGATTGTTGCAAAACTTATAATCGTCAAAAAATTTCCTAATAAAACTTTTAAAATGCATAAATATTAGTTCTCTATTCTAACAAAATGAAATCTTGATTTCAATCGAAATCCAGGGGAATTACATTGATCGGTTTGAAAATCTTACTAAAAACAATCTTAGTCATTGAAATTTCTTATTATTTGGTTTTTAAAATGAAAGATTTAGAAATAAACTACGTTGATCTTTAGTAAATTTCCTTTTTGAGTTGCAAATCTAAAGCTTGAAAGCGAAAAGCTTGCATGTAAAGATTTCAATCATTTTTTCAATGATAAAATATTTTTTTTTCTGGGAAACTTATTAAAATATATGCTTGAATGATAGACAAAGAAAACCAAAATGCTTTTTTTTTTTATTTTTCACCACAATTTTCCAAGTCTTGAGACGTCAAAATTAAGATTTAAACGTCTTCGATATTAGTTCACTTCTCTAACAATATGAAATCTTGATTTCAATCGAAATCCAGGGGAATTACATTGATCGGTTTGAAAATCTTACGAAAAACAAGTATAGTTGATTGAAATTTTCTATTATTTGTTTTTTAAAATGAAAGATTTAGATATAAACTTTGTTAATCTTTAGTAAATTTCCTTTTTGAATCACAAATCTAAAGCTTGAAAGCCAAAAGCTTGAATGTAAAGATTTTAATAATTTCTTCAATGATAAAATAGATTGTTTTCTGGGAACTTAATTGAAATATATGCTTGAATGATAGACAAAGAAAACCACAACATTTTTTTTTATTTTTCACCACAATTTTCCAAGTCTTCAGACGTCAAAGTTAAGACGTACTCGTCCATTGAATTTCCAAAGAAAATCATTGAATATTGCAACTCTTAATCTCTGCAAATGCTCATTAATTTTATAAAAATCATTGCGGTTAATACTTCGCCATTTAGGTCAAAATCAAATGCATCAGAAGTGCAGTGCATCAGGAAGATTTTATTCGCATGAAAAACATTAAAATCAAATCGAGTCGACTAAAAGTCGTTTGCATTGAAATATCCGTTCGGTTTTGCCAAACCACCCTCACCATCGTCAATGTCATCCACTTCTGAATCATTTTCAGCGTTTACCCACTGTCCTTACTAAATGCAACGCTAAAATTTGAATGAAATTTTCATAATTTACGACGAGGAAGAAACATTTCAAGATTTTCCACTAAATTTCAATGCAACCCACTGAGTACTTCGTAAATTTACGATTTACAGTTGGTTTTTTTTTTTTTTTTGACAAATATTTATTGTTATTTTAATTTCAATGTGTTAATGTCTTTGATTATCGTTGGGATGGTATTGAAAGAAAAAGGTCAACAATCGGTTTTTTGAACCGAATTTGGATTTCTGACACTAAAACGCTAATTGAAAATGATTTGAATATTTGATCGAAATTTCAACATTTGCCATTGATTGTTGCACCTAAAATAAAGCTTTTATGCTTCATAAAGCTTTTGAGATTCGAGATTTCGTTGAAATGGCACATTTTAATGATTATGACCGTAAAAAAAAGATCTATTGGCCTACAAACATTTCACACAACGTAAAAGGTACAATATGTCAACTTGTTCACCTCGAAATGATGAGATGTTCTTACGGTTTTCTTTCTCTCTCTGTTTATTAAACGCCATTTAAATCGAATTAATGGCAGACATTGATCAATTTTAATGCTAAAATAAAAAAAAATCACTCATAGATCGCGGAGATTTTCTCGGCTCTAGATTGCTAGATCACCTCTCTGATGCAATGGAATTTGAATTTCAAATCGTCAATCGAAAAAATTGACTTTAATTACTGCACTTTTTATCGGGCTGATAGAATTAAATGTTCAACCGGTACAATCTTGATTGGAGCGGTTTTTTTTCTTCATTCTCTATTTAAATTGAATTTATTGGGTTGATGACAGATTTTTGCATTAATTGCATTAATTTGTGGAGAAAAAATATTCCATTGACTAACGAAAAACGTTGCACTCAACAAAAACGAACAAACATATTTTTTTATCGGCAACTGGTTATTCAATGCTAATAAAACTATAAAGAAATTTATTATTTTTTTTTTGCAAATACTTTTAAATGACTTGGGAAATATTTTCATAGAGCTTTAAGGCAAGATTTATAGAGAGGAAAACCCCAAAAATGAAGCTTAATAGTAGAAAATTATCGTCGTTTTTTTAAGGACCTTTTTCATATTTTATAGTCTTAACTTTGAAGCTTTATTTTTTTATGAAATGATAGAACTTCTATCTTAAATAATCTAAGAAAAAATTGGATGAATTTTTTTTGCAAATCAACCGAAAATCGAGGTTTATCCCAAATATGCAAGAAAATCACCAAAAAAAAAGCATGGAGAAGGATATAGTCAAAATCACTCCCTAAATTCCTAACTATTAGTAGTTTAAATTTAAGCAAATTTTTTATGGTTTATCTCCTGATTTATCATTGAAGAATTGATGTAAAGCTATGCATTCAAGCTTTCATATTTCAAACTTTTTTCATTAAAAAAGTAAATTTTTCAAAGACTAACGTAGTTTGTTTATTAATTATTCATTTTCAAAACCAATAATAGGAAATTTCTATCAATTACGATTGTTTTTTATAAGATATAGTCTTTACTTTGAAGTTTTATTTTTCTTATGAAATGATAGAACCTCTATCCTAAATAATCATTGAAAAAAATGGATGATTTTTTTTTGATTAACCATTGCAAATCAACCAAAAATCGATTCTCCCAAATATGCAAGAAATATGTCAATATCCAATGTCAATCCCAAATATGCAAGAAAATCACCAAAAAAAAGCATGGGGAAGGATATAGTCAAAATCACTCCCTAAATTCCTAACTATTAGTAGTTCAAATTTAAGCAAATTTTTATGGTTTATCTCCTAATTTATCATTGAAGAAATGATGAAAAGCTATGCATTCAAGCTTTCAGCTTTCAAGCTTTTTTCATTAAAAAAGTAAATTTTCCAAAGACTAACGTAGTTTGTTTATTAATTATTCATTTTCAAAACCAATAATAGGATATTTCTATCAATTACGATTTTTTTTATAAGATTTTCAAACAGACCAATGTAATTCCCCTGGATTTCGATTGATATCTAGGTTTCATAGTAGATACTTATTAGAGTAGTGAACTAATATGTCTATGAATGTAATTTTTTTTTGGGAATATGAGATTGGCAACAATCAATAGAGGAAAAAAATCTAAAAATTTCGAGTGAAATTCACTTTTATCGCAGAAACAAACCATTGTAATTCCCCTGGCTCATTTCCATTAGGCACATCTAAGTTGCTAACTTTGATAATAAAGTACGCAATAAATCATGTATCACCAGTTGTTTTACCTCTTTTTTTTTGGCAGGGAAATGACAAAATTTGCTGGATTTAGGGTAGTTAACCAATATTTATTCAATTTTAATTTTTTTTTTTCGATTTCATTTTAAAAGACACTATTGTAATTCCCCTGGCCTTTATTGACGCACCCTTGAAATATTTTTCTAACCAATGTTTCGAATTGCCAAAATTAAAAGAAAATCAGGTAATAACTTAAGTAAATGTCAGGAAAAAGTTTCAAGAAACTTTTGAAACCATAGAAAAAATACAATAATTATACCACCTGTTAAATTAATCTTTTCCATCGAAAATTGGCCGAAAATTTCTCAATTTTTTTTTAAATTTAAATGAAAAAATATTGATTCTATCATTTTTAGAACTTAAAAACAAAAATAAACTAAAAAGCTCGATTTTTTTTTCATATTTTTACAACATTTTCAAAAATACACGTGTAATTCCCCTGGCTCTTAGTTATGACCACTATCTCTATTATTAATGCGTCTTATTACCTTCAAGTGAAGGAAAAAAATTTAAGGGCTTCATCTTTAAGAACTTAAAAACAAAAACAAGCTGAAAAGCCTCATTGATTTTCAAATTTTTTCAACTCTTTCAAACATACCAGTGTAATTCCCCTGGCCTTTAAATAGGACCATTTTATTATTACTAATGCACCCTATTTGCCTGTGTTAAACGAAAATATAAGATTTTAAACTATTTTAAAAAAAAATTCTTATCACAAAAGTCCAGGATTTTTTTACAAATTAATTATGTAAATTATGTAAATCTTAGCATCTGTTATTTAGAAATACTTTTTGAAAACTAAATGCCAAATTTTACTTTAAATTTTATAAAAATTTGATTTTATATTAGTTAATCTTTTTAAATTCACAAACATTAGATGGAAAATTTTACCACTCTTGACTTTATTTGCTTCATTTCTAAAACACCATTGTAATTCCCCTGGACTTTGATTACATCCACATGACCAATTTTATTAAAATTTTTAATTTTTAAATTTAATTAATTTTCACATTCTTTAAGATCCTAATAATCTGAAAACCAGAAAATATATTACAAAAAAAAAGTAGGAATATAATAACCACGGAAATCTTAACACCTGTTGGTTCAAAGATTATAACATCTCAAAATGGCAAACTTTTACCAAAATACCTTAAAAATTAAATAATTTTTTTTACTTGTTAAATCTCCTTAAATTCAATTAAAAAATTCAACCACTCGCAATTTTTTTTTGCGTCATTACCAAACACACCATTGTAATTCCCCTGGATTTTTTTAGTATTATTTCCACTTTCCTTACAATTAATAATATCCATACTATCGGAATAAATCAAAATTTCATTATTAATCACTAGAAGAAATCTTCATGACATGAAATCAATTAAAAACAAAAGTTAATCAAAAAAAAAAATTGATACATAACAACCTGCAAAATCTTAACACCTGTTGCTTCATAAACTTTTTCATGAAAAAATTGCCATGATAAAATTAATTTTCAGCTACTCTCAGATCTTTGAAACTTAAGAAAAAAATCAAGAAAATTTCCGTTTAATTCCTCTAATCATCAAACCCACATCAGTAATTCCCCTGGCTTCGATTTACTGATGTATCTTCACTTTTAATCCGTAAATTTTTACTCCAAATGAATTGTTTTTAATATTTATCAGAAATAAAAATCAATTAAAATGTTTTGAATGTAATTTTTTGTGCAAATTAAGGATTTAGGATTTTTAATTAAAATTTATTGAGCAGTAATTCCCCTGGCTTCTATTTACTGATGTATCTTCACTTTTAATCCGTAAATTTTTACTCCAAATGAATTGTTTTTAATATTTATCAGAAAAAAAAATCAATGAAAATGTTTTGACTATAATTTTTTGTGCAAATTAAGGATTTGGGATTTTTAATTAAAAGTTAGTGATCATTAATCATCTGAAGTCCTCATTAATCTGTTTTTAATTAAAAGGGAGCTGCAAATAATTTTCTTCTCGTCATTTTTTTTTTTCACGGCAGCTTGGTAATATTTTTCCAAGAAAATTTGCATTTAATTGCATCCAAACAATTGCATCTATATATATAAAGATCTTTTGTCTTGTCATTCAGAATTATAGATATTCCTTTTACCTTGGTAAATCTGCACGAAAATAATGCACAAAAAACGTGCGACATTATATAATATGCAAAGATATATAAATAAAGTTATACTTCTATTATATATTATGGAAATTTTCATGCAAAGAATCGACGAAATGAGCCATAATTCCACTCACGGAAATCTTAGATTAACATATTTTCATCAATCGTCATCGATCAAGGTTTATCTATGGACACACGTTTTAGTTGAGCAAAAAAATTAGGCAAATTGTATTTATATTTTTTTTTTGGAAGATCAAGGTTTTTGGTGTTTACGGTTGAGGAGATTTTCGATCGTTTTTTTTTTCGTCTTCGGGTGTGCTAACGTTATAATTATGCGAGATATAATGACGGTTATTAATGGATTTTTAAAATAAATTTTTCATTAGTGCGTTTCCATCTTTCGATGAAACCATAGCCGTATATAATTAGCGAAATATTTTCGAAAAGAGACCCAAATTTTACATAACAGTAGACACTTGAATTAGCCCAGGTCTTTGACTGCATAATAGCACAAGAACCACGCTATAATTCACGCAAATAATTCGTCCAATTTTCTTTTTATTTTGACTCTATAATTTGGCGAAGCACGCAATATTCTGCAGGTCAAGTGCATAGATTTGGCGTATGTGAAATGGTCTGGACTTTGTGTAGAGGTCGTTATCCGAAAATTGGTCGAAAAAATTGGATATTAGGTCTATCTTTGCTCCAATTTCGATCGAAAACCAGCCATTCGATATTTCTGCATCGTTGGTGCAGAAAGCAAAAGTTCTACTGGAGTTCAATAGTCCATTACGAAATTTGCCATTCAATTGTATGCGATCCACGTGTTTTTTTTTTTTTTGTTTTGTTCCAATCAATCGATTTGATATTAATTGATTGGGAAGTTTTTTTTTTTTGGATTCAAACTATGGATCGTACCATTGAATATTTGACCTTGTTTTACACACCGATGTTTTGTTGACGATTTTTTCTATAAACTTTCGGATTTTTAATTAAGTGTATTTGTTTGGTTACACCTGGATGCCTGACCTTCCGAAATATTGATTTAAAAGGAAGTTTCTAGCAGTTTATGAAATGTAAATTTGGACTCTAAAATTTTATTAACCAGGAAAGAATCGTCCAAAAAAATATCATCCATTGGGAGATGAGAACTTTAAACGAGATTTTTGGTCTAAGACCTATAATAGTTTATACTGTTTAAAGAAATATACAGGTAACCTTTCCATAATATGGTGTATAAGTTGCGGGAATCCTCAGACCGATTAGAGAATCATGGAATCCATTTAACTATGTTAAACTAGAAATTTTTGGAGGCAAAAGTTTTATGGATTTGGTTATTGAAAATATTTAAAATTTGGTAGTGAAATAAGATATTGAAACGAAGTGGATTTGAAGGAAATACCATCGAAAACTATAGACCAAATTAAATAATATCAAAAAAAGTTGCGGTCCAATTTATACAGTATAATTTATTATAATAATATATAAAAATCATACCATAAACATAAATTTGGACAGAAGTTCAAACAAAAATATTCGTGACGTATTACCCAGATACGTATTTCGATTTCCAAGCAATCTTCCTCAATGGTCATCAAGTAGTTTGAACTTCTGTTCAAATTTATGTTTATGGTATGATTTTATATATTATTATTAGGGTGTTTTTTTTTTGACTTTTTTTGGTCTCATCGTGAAATTTTATTGGAAATACCAAAAAAAATTCTCTGAAAGTTTGAGCCCTTAATATTAATTTTAAGTCCTCGACCAAGACGTGTAAAGATTTCCCATTGAAAGTACACGGAAACTCTGATTTTTAATTTTTAAATTTCTATATCTCAGCAGCATTTGATGGAATCGCTTTTACCGAAAGTGGTTTTTTGTCAGAATTAAACGCTCTACAAAAGTGCCCATTGCGAAAAAGTCGTAATTCACACCGGTGAGATAGTACGGGCCACTGAACCTGATTTTTCCATAAAATTCGCGTTTTTTTTGCATTTATCTCGTAAATAACAAGAGCTACGGAAAAATTATAAATGTAAAACTTGTAGAGAATTTGATTTCCTACAAAAAAGTTCTTGTAGACCAAATCGCGAAGATTAATATTAAACGAGATATTAAGCCTTGAATTGATTTTTCTGTGAAATTTTTGTCGATCATTGATTTAAAGTTTAAATCAATATCTCGTTAATGTCGGCTTAATATCTCGTTTAATATTGATCTTCGCGATTTGGTTTACAGGAACTTTTTTGTAGGAAATCAAATTCTCTACAAGTTTTTCATTTATATTTTTTCCGTAGCTCTTGTTATTTACGAGATAAATGCAAAAAAGAGGCGAATTTTATGGAAAAATCAGGTTCAGTGGCCCGTACTACCTCACCGGTGTGAGTTACGACTTTGTCGCAATAGGCACTTTTGTAGAGCGTTTAATTTTGAGAAAAACCCATCATCGGTAAAAGCGATCCCATGAAATGCCGCTGAGGTATAGAAATTTAAAAATAAAAAATCAGAGTTTCCGTGTATTTTCAATGGGAATTTTTTAAAATTAATTTTAATAGCTCAAACTTTCAGAGAATTTTTTTTTGGTATTTCCAACAAAATTTCACGATGGGACCAAAAAAAAAAGTCAAAAAAAAAAAAAAATCACCCTATTTATTATATTAAATTATACTACATAAATTGGACCGCAATATATTCTATATATTGTATACACAGTATAACTGTTCAAAGTCAGCGAAAAAATCTTATTTTGATTATAGAAAATAACACAAGACGCCTAAAATTAAAGAGAAAAACGCCAAAAGTTCAAAAGGACACTGTAACATTATCTATATCAGTGGCTCTCAAAATTGATCGGACTTCGACCCATCTTTTAGTTGTCTTAAAGAAAAGATAACATATTGGTAATGCTATTGGAAATATATAAATTCTTCACTTCCTCTAAATATTCGTTCGTGACCCATTGTTTGGGTAATACTGGTTTAAAGCAATGCCGAAGTACTCTTTTTTGTTAGCTATAAAATTCTAAAGTGCAAAAGAATATTGTTCTCCTGTTATTGTAAATGGAAAATCGAAATTTGCGATGCGGCACCTCTTAATATTAATATTAAGAGCTTAAACTTTCACAGGATTTTTTTTTGTTATTCCCAACAATATTTTCGATATAATTAAGAAAAAAAAAATTCATATTTTTTTTTGAATCAGTCTAATATACATACATATATATATATGGATAAACTTTCTCACCAATATGGTAGCGAAAGTTTTCAAATCGCTGGCAAATTGAGCTCACATTCTTTTACAGTGTACTCAACAATTTGTTTGCTTTTTTTTTTGTATATGGAAAAAATGGAGAAATGAGAGGAGAATGGAGCATAATGTCAAAATAATTTTATACTTTATAGTGTATATGTATATATAAGTACTCGATGAAAAGAGCGAAATTTCGATTATTTTATTTTAATTAATAAATTACGGTTATTATCTTCGATTTTTTCTTCTCGAATTTCACATTGATCATTTGAAATCAACAAGTGGCAGAGTGAACGTTTGATTTCCATTAAATTATCTGAAAGATTTTCTATTCCAATTCTTCGATTTATCATAAAAATGCAATCGATGCAATAATCGATTACATCGTGCATTATTCAATTTATAGAAGAAAAAAAAAAAAATAAATATAAGATACAGTTTCAAGTACGACTAGTCTTCAACGAAAGTTACTAAGAAATTTTTTTTTTAAAAATAAATCCACGTGATGGAATTATACAACCAAATTTGTATGTAATTTAAAAAATAAAATATCATAAATTCCACAAAAACGTCTAGAATCAAGCATTAATTTTCCAAGCAATCGATCTACGATCTATCGATCACTTGCCCATTTATTTATTTATTTATTTATATATAAATATAAAAAGAAATCAATTCAAGGACCTTTTTTTCTTCAATTACCTTTTACTAAACACAAAGACGAGCCACAAGATGCTTGCGTTATGATTATTAAATTACCCATGCACTTCCTGGTTAAATTTTTTACACATGAAATTAAAACCAAACGAAAAAAAAATTATGGTTTATTTAAATTATGGTCAGGAAGATGAATTTATAATTACCTCATTGTATAATTGGCTAAATGATGGTCGAAAGAGTGTGCAAATATTTCAAGGATTTACCTATTCACGATTTTTAAAAAAAAATATACAAACATCACAAACGTTTCGATCAAGTCTTCGATTTATTAGGGATTGTAATTTTTTTTAATTTAAATTTCCGCGTGGTTGCACTATTTCTTTTATCGTCCAAGCAATGCTTCTAAAAAGTATTCATCCCACAATCATATCGAATGCACTCAAGAGCAGAGAAATGCAGAAGGAAATGCAACGGAAAAAAAAAATTGAACTGGGAGAATTGGTCAATTCAAAGTTTATACTTTTTCAGGTAACTTACGAAGAATTTGGGGATGGAAAATATAAGTGGCAAGACCTCACCACCCTCCAAAATTAAAAAGACCAAAATCAAAAAGAAGAAAAGTCCTTTTAATTACAAAGAGAATTTGAAATTACGAAGAAATTCTATACCAATTGATGATTACTGAAGAAGATTGCTTGGCAATCAAAATATGTATTGGAAGCAAAACGTCGAAAATACAACTTGTTTTAAACTTTTGTTCAAATTGATGTTTAAAGTTTACTTTTCGTGAATTATACAACAAAAAAAAGGACTGCAATATATTTAATATACAGGTATCTATTCTATAGCACGGTAAATAGTTTCCTATAAAATTTCCTATAGTTTCCTATAAAATCCAAGTTGTGGGCAACCATATTGGATTCACTCGAAGGTTAAGAAATTTTCAAGGGAATGGAAATGATTGTGAACTGAAAAAATTGGACCATTTATAGTTCATAGCTTTTCAAGTTGCTAACGAGGAATTTGAGGAAATAAAATAGAAATAGAAACACCGCACCTCCCTCCGCAAATATATCACAAAAAGTGCCAGTTTTGACCTATAAATTGTGATTGATTACTGCATGATTCTTCATATAGAAATTTCGAAGAGATTTACTAACATTTGATGATTACTGTGGAAGATTGCTTGGCAATCGAAATACGTATTTGGGGCTGAATGCCCTAAATGAAGTTTAAAGTTTTAAAGTTTTGTTCTTATCGATGGTTATAGATTACTTTTGTAAGCTTTATTAGATAAATAAGACTAAAATTTTTTTTATGTACAGATAACTCTTCTATAACACGATTGATAGGTTACTAAAGAAATTCGGGTAGTATAAGATCTAGAGGCAATACAAAAAAGGGATTACCTTTCGAAAATTGATTAAATTATCATTTGAAATCGGTTTTTTCGAACGAAAGATATCGAAACACTTTTTGGTTCATTTAATCTTCTTATAAAAATTACGCATATTTTCAATTTAACTTGAAAATTACTGAGGATGATTGCTTGGCAATCCAAATATGTATTTTGGGGGAAAAAACATCAAAAATATAATTAGTTTTGACCTTTTATTCAAATTGAAGTTTAGAGTTTACTTTTGTTATCTATATTCCATAAATAAGACAACAATATATTTTATGTACTGGTAACCCTCGTATAACACGATAAATAGGTTACTTAAGAAAATCGGGTAGTATAAGACCTAGAGGTATAAGAAAAAAAGGGGTTACCTTTCGAAAATTGATTAAATCATCAATTAAAAATGGTGTTTTTGATAGAAAAATTTCGTCTACTCTTTTTTGTTCTTTTCCATTCTTTTTTCAAGTAATGTAAGAAAATTCGATTGATACATTATTTTTTTCTATAATGGAATTAAAAATCAGTTTCAATATTTTGATATAAATGGGAAATAAATAAATCAGTCTAATATATATATATGTATTTGAAACTCAATTTTACTATGATCGAAAAAAATTCGACCAAATCATCCAATGAAAATCGTACAAATTTTCGCACTGCAAATCGATGGATAACCAGTTTGCGATTTTGAAATTACTATGCAGTGATGCATTGGCTATGGATTGAGGAATTCAATTTATACTAATAGCCAATTGCATAAAAATGCATTCACGTGCGTGCACAAATATGTGTTATGTATCTAAAAACGTTTCACATGTCTGATTTTTTTTAATAAATAAAAAAAAATATAAAATACAGTTCTTTGTTATCGATTCTTTTAAATCAATCAACACATTGTTGGTTAATTGGTGTTGTATTAGAAAATTGCTTCTCACAACAATCATATATAACATCTTTTACTACTATTATTCAATGGAAAAAAAATTATATTGATTAAATAAAAGTAGGGTATTTAATCGAAAAAACCTGTCTTAATTTTAAGGGTCTTACCTGATAACAGTAGTAGAAAATTTCTATGCTTAACTAAATTGCAATACACTCATATTATTTGGTAACAATCAAAAATTCATTTGCTTTATTTTACTTTTACTTTGAAAACTTTTTATCTAAACTTCTAACTTTTATAACCAATGGATCGTTATCGAAACTGTTTTTTAAAGCTGTACAACTTTAAAACCTTGTCTAAATATTTCGAAAGGATTATAAATTATCATGCTTTTCATTTCAAGGAAAATCAATGCCTCTAAAGGGTTTAGAAGTAGATAAAGTTCTTTAGAAAGTGCAATACTTAAGAAATTGTTTTAGCGAATAAAAGTGGAAAATTAAAATTGATGACTTATATCACTGTAGATTTAAACGACCCAATTGTCACATCTAAATAGGGAATAAGGAAAAATTTTCGTGAAAATTGGGATCAATTTTGAAGCTCAAATCAATAGTCTTCCGAATTTGAAAATTTTGAAATTAAATAGTGATTTTTGCAGTAATTCTTGAAAAATTTTAAGTAATTATAGTTGACGAAGTGGGTTTTTATAAAAAAAGGATCTTAAAGATTAATTTCTTATACTTTTTTTGATTTTTAGGCCTTTTTTTGACCTTCTGGAACAGCTCCCTTAAGCCAGCTCGGTTTTTCGGTTATTTGATTCTAAATTTTCTGATCTTTATATGAAATTGATTTTAAAAATTTCTACTTTTGATTTAAATTAATCTATAAAAATTATATCCTCTATAAACCCTTGAATATCTCATCTCTCACCCGCCATACGTCTACGATTTTTGTAATTCAAGAGTAAAATTAATTTTCTCGGATTTCAAAATTTTTCAAATTATACTTGCCAGATAAAATTTGAGACTTTGAATAGAAAAATTGCTTTGTCTTTCAGAATTGAGACAACAGAGGGATGAAATTACAAATTAATAGAATCTACATATTGGAAAGCTTGGCTACTATTTGGACTCATGAAAACTTTAGTGGGACAATGCTTTTCGCAAGAAAAATTTTAAGTTTAAACTCAAATTTTCACTAAATCTTTTCCTATCTACTGAAACTTCAACAAAAAGAAATCTGTTGCTGAACTTTTGAAGATTTGTAATCTATTTCGGAAGAAAATATGGAAAATTCCAGAAAAATAAAAAAAAAACCACTAAAAAGTTAAAATTTTTCAGCAAAATTTATACCACGAATCGTCGTTTTTTATCAAAAAAAAAAAATTGACATTCTTTTTCCCCTTAAGCTTTTTTCTTATTTTGCACCCCAATCATGAATTGCTGGACCATTGGGGTATTCAAATTATTTTGAGATCAATCAAATCCATTTCTTTTGGTCCATTTCTCTTTAAAAATCTATAAATTTCAATCCATTTTCGTCTATTTTTCTTGGAGCCTCTGGCTCTATTTTCAATAGCAAAATTCAAAGAAGAAGAACATTAAATTCATTGAGAAGATGAAAAAAATGTAGATCTTTGGAAATCAACTGAAATTAGGGGTTGGCCAAGGTTTATACAATACACAGGTGGCCTCATGCGCTACGTGGTGTATTCAGAAGAAATTTGTAGATATGTTCAGACTGATTCAAATTTCAAAATTCTTCGTATGACGTCATATTTTTTCTCTAATGGGGCAACTTGTGTAATTTATAAACCTTGGGGGTTGGCAATCATTTTTAGAGCCTTTAAGATCCTTTTAAGAATCTTCAGATCAATTTTATTTTCGAAGAGGTAATTTGTTTTGTAAGTAATTATCTGGCATTTGTTAGGATATTTTTTTCAATAAAGTGATTTTTTAGAGCCGCATGCGGCTCGTGAGCCGCAATTCCCCGACTCATTAACCTAGACGCCTAAATCGCTATTTTTATAGTGACTTAGGAAATAATTTTGTTATCTTTTTTTACGGTAGTAGTCTGGTAACTTATGCCTATTTTCATGACTTCTTTGGAGGGTGATTTTTTATAGGAAAATAAAAATGAATCATCTTGAATATTTAGAGTGTTTTTATTTACATATTGAAAATATAAAAAAAAAATTATTTGAAAAAATTTAATAGTTCATTACTATTATTATTGTCACTCGAAGTTGGAACCTCAAAAAAAAAATGCACGTGGGTGGCCCGGGTGATTTTGGCTCTTGATATTATCTGAAATCAAATATTCTTGATTATTCTTAATCTATAGACATGTCATTTTGGTCGGAACTACTGAAGTTAAATTTCAAGGGTAAATAACAAAATGGCGGACATTGAAAGAAAAAAAGTCCTTTTATTTTAGCAAAGAAAGGGTGTAAAATAAAAAGTTAGGGGTGAAAAAAATTCTCGTTAGTACCGACGAGAACTATAAGTGTGTAGAACAGCCTGTTGAAATTTGAACGCAATCGGTTGAGTAGAAAAAAAGTTAGGACCCGAGCCGACCAGAAAATCAATGTTTTAAGAAAAACGCGTTTAAAGTTCAACAAAAAATTTTCATAGGTCAACTTATACTTACGTTGGACTGCGAGGCGCTCTAGGAAAATCGTTATAACTCCAAAAATATTTCGAATTTCTGTCTGAAATTTTCACAGTATATTCTCAAGACTTTCAAATTAAGCAAAAAAAAAATTTTCGATTTTTTGAACCCAAGTTATCAGACTACTGCCTTAAATATTTTTTCTTTTATAACAGGTGGGTGTAGGTGCATCTACTTTTTGTTTTGGCATCCTAAATAATTTTTTTGTAAATACAACTTAGGCTTTGTTAAAAGCAGAGCCTGAAATCTTGATTAGCACATATGAGATCCGATTTTAAATTAGTATAGGCAATCAGCAATACGCTAATGTAAACCTAGTTGACTATACAATTAAGAAAGTTTCAATGAAGTCATCAAATTCTTCTATTCTTCTTATGCATTCACAGGCATAAGTGGACGTTTAAAAAAATATTAAAACGTAATTAACATGAAGAAGATAACACAGCATATTTATAATTATAATTTCCTGTACTAATAATTATCTATAATTACTGCTTCTAGCTAGAATTGTAGATGGGTATGCATAACATCGGACAATTCATTCCAATCGTAGGATTTTCTCCGCGAATCATCAAGGATAACAACGAAAATAATAACGAAATCGGATTTCACGGTTTTCTGAGTTTCGAACCGAAACCATTACTATTACGAGACCCACTCAATTAAATTGCCAGTTTAATGTTGTTAATTATTTCTTGGCCGGAAATGTACGGGGAAATTATTGTGATTATTTTTTGAAAAGTAAGAGTTGCAACCGGACACTTTCATATTTATGAAACAATTAGATGTAAATTTGCAATTTTGCAACTGTAAGAAAAAAAATTTTTCAACCTTTACATATGAAGTTTTCCTCGGCGGAAAAGCGTCTATGTTTATGTCTGATACTATTACTATTGTACCAGCCAAAATTTCGCGGACTATTAACGTCATATTACATATTTTTTTTGGTACGAAACAATTTCGTAGCATTGCCAACGTTTGGCACGAGACATCGACATTGAAACTTCGAAAAAAACGGATGCATAAGTTAATGGTTTCGTCATCGTAATAACATCATTATAGATTTGTTGTCACATTCGATTTTACGTAGTTTACGATCAAAACCTTGCCGAATATCTCATGATTTTTTTTTCTTCTCTTAAATATAAAAATTGGCCAATGGCCAAATCACACGCTCGATTATTTCTTCTTCTAAAGTTTATTTCTGGCCCAAGAAGGGCCATTTTTGGCTCTTGTTCTTATCACTTTTACTTCAGCATTGAAAACACAAGTTTGGTAATTTGGCAATTTGGTTATTTAATTTAATAAGTCGGCCAAAGCGTTTGAAAATTTCATGTAGAATTTGTAGCACTTATAGTTGATCTTTTACGACAGAAATTTGGCGTTAATTATGCAAATAAAAGTTAAATAACTGAGCTTATTTCTATAAATTATTATTTCAATAATCAAAACTAAAATATTTTTGTAGAATTTTTTGAATAAGTAAAGTCAAAAACCAACAATTTTGTATAAAATTTCAAAGCTATTTTTTTTAAATTATAAACTGATAAGACTATGGCATCCATATTGCATTATCCTTAGAAAAGGATGGCGACACAAATTCGCAGAAACGAAAGAAAAGAGTTTTTCTTTTCGTCAAAATTTACTTTCCTTAAATCATGTTTTGATTGTAATATCTTATTGCTTCTTAATATCTGTTTCTAAAAATTTTGAGCCTCTACTCATGTGAAAGTCAATAACCCAGTGGTTCACTACAGGTGGTACATCCCAAACCATGATTTTAAAACCTTAAAATAGATCCATGGATTCAGATTCGAACAAAAATATTTGAATAACTTTTACACAGTCCACCAAGATTATTAATTTTCCAAAGATTTCCCTATATTTTGATCTTCCGGTTGTTTGCTATTATCCAATTTTGAAGATTTCCCCCAACCTCCCCCTTACCTAAACGCTTAAAGTTTTCAATGATGCTTCGAAATCAAAAAGTTAACATCCATTTTCGGATAATTGATTTTTTACGACAGAAATTTGTCGTTAATAATGCAAATAACAGTTAAATAATTGAGCTAATTTCTACAAACCATTATTTCAATAGTCAAAACTAAAATGTTTTTGTAGAATTTTTTGGATAAGTACAGTCAAAAACCAGCAATTTTGTATAAAATTGCAAAGCTATTTTTTGAGTAATAAACAGATAATATAAAAAATATATTTTTTTCAATTTAAATTCAACAAATATTGATTAATATCGATAAATTCAATAAATGTTGAATTTAAATTGAAAATAATATATTTTTTGCGATTCAAGAAGCCTGATGAAGTTACAATACGTAACGAAACGTAGCTAATTTGAATATTAAAAAATTAATAAAAGCTGAGATCTGAATTTTATCATCGATCTACCAATCCTTAAGTATCCACTATATCTCTTACAATTTTTACCAATTTTTACCATCATTGTTTGAACTATAAAATTTTTGAGTACTTTCTGCAACAATGGTTGGTCTATAGCCTTAATTACAGCCTTTATCTTGCACTTAATATTGATTTGAAGATCAATTTTTTATCTACTTAAATTCGTCCAATATTTCATATTTTTTTAAAAATTTATAAGATGAAATTTGTAATTTTTTTTTGAGGTTGAGATCTTTGATCTTCTACCGAGAGAACACAATGGTCTCCAAAGTCAATTGTACATAAAAAATGGATTTAAAAAATTGATTAAAAAATATTTTTCGATGAAAATATTTGATTAAATTTAATCAAATATTTTCTTTATATACAAATATCTCAAATATTTTTAATCAAATAGTTGCTGAGATTTATTGATCTTATTTCTTCCGAGTATATTTCTGGTAGATCATTTTGATCCATATTTCTTTTTCGAATCTTTCGATCCCCAACCTCCACCAAATAAGTGACTAAAGTGGCTAAGAATATCATATTTAAACTCTTATTAGATTTTTCTTTAAATTTTCAATTGTCAGTGTCTTCGAATTACAATACTTAAGATATATTGACAGGAAAAAACTGTTTTCAATGTTTCCCTCCCCCAATGTTTTTGAGCAATAATGGTTGTCTAAGAGAATTATGGACGTTTATCAATTTTCTTGTTGAATTTTTGAGGATGATTTATAAACTGTTCAAGGATCTGTCAATCCTTAAGTATCCACTATATCTCTTACAAGTTTTACCAATCTTTATCATCATTGTTTGAACTATAAAATTTGTGAGTACTTTCTACAACAATGGTTGGTCTATAGCCTTAATTACAGCCTTTTTATAGATTTAATAGATTTTTTTATCTACTTAAATTCGTCCAATATTTCATATATTTTTAGAAAAATTTTCGTAGAAAATTCGATGTAGATTTAGTGGTATATTTTTGGATTGGTACATAGGCAAGCCATCCTGTATAAAGTAACACAACTCATATAAATAGACGATCCATAAATTCGGTGTTATTTTCGTAAATACGAATTAAACATTTCTGCAATTGTTGACTGAAAAAGAAGAAACTTTTTTGCGAGGGTGGAAGTTTTTGGCACAAGTTACTCTCAACAATCGCCAAAAAGTCTGTCGTCTCGCCACATTTACTACACATTTCCTTGCGTCTCCCACACCCCCGCAAATTTGTTCAATCCATTTCAATTTTCAATGCTTATATCAGCTGTTTACTACGACTTTTTGTGAAAATTAGTTTTACTACACTACAAAAAAAAGTATATGTGTTTTTTTTTCTCAATGTCATTTCTACACTAACATTGCCTGTCTTATTTTCCTCCATTAAAAGCAATTTTCTTTCAACCGAAAATTATTGATGGACTATTTTGAAACGGCCGGATTGCATGTCCAAAGGCTATGGTCAATCGAATCGATAACCCAATTAATCCGTTTATTTTTGCCCTTGAAATGAAAAGAAAAACACATCAACCGTAAAATGTTAACGTAAACTCATTAGGCAAAAGCCTTGGAGCCATTTAAAGAGCTTTTAACCATCGAAAGCTTGAAAAGTGGTTGATTAGAACTAATGGGACAATTACATGTCAAAATAATTTTTTTAATAAACTATATTTTCTTTTATATTTTATAATCGAAAGTAGGGAACTTATTTTATAGGATCCAAAGTTTTCGACTGTGAAAAAATCATTGTTGGCATAACTATTGCAAGTATTTCTTCAGCCTCAATTTAATCGAAATGCTCGACTTGTAAAAAGCCAATGCAAGTCATTAGGCTCCCAAATCAACCAACCGAAACATATCCCAAACTAAATTGGCCATCATCCAAGTTTCGTCTTGTTTATCCTACATACCCACTCCCGAATTGTGCGCTCTTCCCGCTTGATCCCACCAAGGAAACACGAGAACATCCAAAAATATTTTTTCGCAAACTTGAACTTGATTTCCCAGCATCGAAAGCACCTGATTCATTTGGGCGATTGACGCAAAATTCGTTCGGCCACCGCACGAAAGAATGACAAAATTTTGAAGGATGCATTCAATCTAAGACTATTTAAATGGCACAGTATAGAGATAATAATAACATAACACACATAAGGTCGTAGTGCAATAATATAATTTGCCCACTTGACGGACAATGTATGATATTCATCATTGTCAATTGAATGTGGGCGATTTTAAACTTCAAGGTACAGTGAAACTGGCTCAAAGTAATCACCATTCTTTATGTATCATACAATCGATGCTTTGTTCTATAAAATTTTGAAAAACAGGCGCCGGAAAAATCACTTAAAATTGGCCTATTTATAGATAAAATTTCTTGAATTTCTTCAAAATGGGCCTTGAAGACGAAGTTGCGAGTAATTGGCAGCAAAAACATTAAGTTCAATCTTTATATTTTTCCCTAAAAAACTATCTTTATCATTCGAACCACGAAGTTTAAAAGTAAACAAATTAATAAAAGTATTCACATTTTTTTTTGTAAATCAACAAGTGGTTGTAATGCTTGTTGAAATAAAAAAAAATCAAATTGACAATAATTCTTTCAAAAATCAAAGAAAATGTGGAAAAAATTTGCATAACAAAATTCAATTTCCAATATTTCTAACAGGATACTCTGGTGGCCATATTGTTCTCTCGGTAGAGAAAGATAGTGCCGAAAAGAAAGAGGTGATAAGATGGAATTATCGAAAAAACAAATTGAAAGGCTTGGCATTTCCATTTAATTGGCTCAAACTAATCACCATTCTTTATGTATCATACAATTGTTCTATAAAACTTTGTTCTATAAAATGGGAAAAATCACTAAAAAAACTGACCTATTTATGGATAAAATTTCTTGAACTTTTTGATAGTGGGCCTTGGAAACGAAGTTGCTAGTATTAGGCAGCTAAAACATTAAGTTTAACCCTTATATTTTTCCCTAAAAAAACTATCTTTGCCATTCGAACCACAAAGTTTAAAAGTAAACAAATTAATAAAAGTATTCACATTTTTTTTTTGTAAATCAACAAGTGGTTGTACTGTTTGTCGTTGGAAAAAAAAATTAAAAATTAACTTGACAATACTTCTTTTAATGATTTAACGAAATATGGAAGAAACTTGGTAAAAAAAATTTCCCTTTCCTATATTTCTAACTGGATACTCTGGCGGCCATATTGCACTCTCGGTAGAGAAAGATAGTGCAAAACAGAAAGAGATTATAATATATGGAGTTATCGAGAAAAAAAAATTGAAAGGCTTGGCATTTCCGCTTAAAGGTTTTACAGCGAATAAAAAATTGGCGATTTAAAAATATCAGTGCAAAAGGATTAGGTAATTGATTTTGATTTTGAAAATCAACTGGTGGATATTGGATATTAAATTGGATATTAAACAGGTGGTTTGACTAGCCATTTATATAAAATTAAAAATTTTTGAAAAAATGTGTAAAAATTTTTAATACTAAACCATAAGAATTGAGGTTTCGTGTCGATATCTTTGCAATTGAAATCTGGTAGCCATATTGTTTTCTCGGTAGAAAAAGTAAAAGTAGATCATGAAAATTAGGCATGTATATAATTAACTCATACTTCTTAAAACATTACAAAAAAAAATTAGTGCCTTGGAAAATTACGGTTATAAACTTGATAATATTTCGTTGCAAAAAAAGCAGAATTGATTAAATTTGTGATCTATAAAGATTTTTCATTACTTTCTCTTGCAAATCATTAAAATAAAATTATTAAAAAAACCGCCACTATTAATATTATAATCGAGAAGACTAAAACTTCGAAAATAGTGTTTTTTTATCGATTCTTTTCGGAACTGAAATATGGCGGCCATTTTGTACAAGCAGTAGAAAAAAAAACAGGGAAAATAAGATAAAGAAATACACTATCCAATCATAGCGTTGAAAAGAAAATTTTGGAAAATTGGTACAAACAGTAGCCTTCTGAAAATGGCATTAGTAGGTACCTATAAATTACATAGACTGCACACGGTTAGATATGCCATTATTGCCGTGGAAAACAAACAATCTAAGCCACAAAATTGGATTAGGAAACAAAAAAAATCATTTTTATATTTCTTTTAACAAAGATTTACCCCAAATCATTAATTTTTAATCAATTTTCAACGCTTAATACTTCAAAAAATAATTTTTTTCAAACATTTCGTTATATATGGTAGTTATTATTTCAAGTAATTTCTTCTTTATTTCAATTGAACTAAATTGTATTAGATACTTAAGATTAAGAACTGTGGTATTAAATTCTCAATAATAGTTCAGTTGGTCACCTCAAAATGACCAATTTTTGTAAGTATTCCTTATACAATGCGTAGAACAGGGGAATTACTAATGTAAACTTTATATTTAATCTCTTTACCACAAATTTTAAATGTAAGGAAGAAAGTATTAAATAAATATGACCTACAAAATATTTTTATGTGTGCAGTCTTTGTAATTGGCAAGAAAGTAAAAGAATCCTTTGAAAAATTTTAATTTTTGTAAGTAATTAATTTTTTCTTTACTACAATTAAGAAACTATCAAAACGATTTAATTCTTTAATTTTTTAATTTCTCAATTATAATCATGAATGATCTTAATGGAAAATTTTAACGAGGTTTTCCTGCACTAATTTTTTGGTTCCAATAATCATATTAAGCACTTAGTGCTTAAATGAATCATATGGATGTCTTCTAGAAGATTCCCGAGTTTACTCAATAGTTTTTGATTCGCCATTGTTGCGAATATATCAGTGAATTCCCCCGTGAAAAGTTTGAAACTTTGTGCCTCAATGGTGTGAAAATTTTCATTTCAATTTGAAGATAATTTCTTGTAATTTGGATGCAACTTTTAGTGCTTATGAAATTTTGTGCTTTGGATGCTATAAGTGCAGATATAAGAGGAAAAATTGAGTTTCCATTGGGATTTCCGGTTAAAAATTTTGAGTGACAGTAAAATTGAGAAAAAAAATTTTTTTGTTCGTAAAGCTTAATAATTTTTAATAAAGCTATATGTTGATTGAGAAAACTAAGCAGTTATGATCCCATGAAAATTTGAGTCCCCAATTTTTAACTTTAACTGTAGTAGGCGTTGAAAAGCTCCTTTCTTAAAAAAAATTAATTCGCTTTTATATAGTAATTGCAAAAATTTTCTTTTCTAAATTATTTATACGTAATAAGGAATGAACTATTATTTAGTGTAAAAAGTGAGTGAAAAAAATTTCAATTCCATAGGGTTATTGGCTTATTTTTTTTTTGAGGACTTCTGGTATAGGATTTGCGATCCACAGATTTAGAATAACTGGATCATTCAAAGCTTTTTTGATCGGAAATTCGAAAAATTTATCGCTGAATTCCGAGAATTTACTTCCTTCTTTTAATCTGGAACCACCTGTAGTGATCACTAAATTTCAACCACCTGTTTTTTTTTCCAAAAAACTTTCATTTTTTTTTGAAGTTCATATTATCACAAATTGATAAACTTTAACTAGAATCTCTAACATAAAAAAAATCAATTTCTTTGATTTCGTAAAGCTTAGTAATTTTTCTTGTTAATAAAACCAACTGTGGTAGGCGTTGGAAAGCTCCTTTCCAAAAAAAAAAAAATGTAGTTGATGTTATTATCTTATTATAAAATTTTCTTTTCTAAATTATTTAAATGTTATAAGGAATAAACTTATATTTAGTGTTAAAGGTGGGTGGAAAAAATTAAAATTTCATACAGTTTTTGACTTGAATTTTTTTTTCTTGGGACTTCTGGTATAAGCTTTGTGATCCACAAATTCAGAATCACTGGAACATACAATTCCTTTTTGATCGAAAATTTGAAAAAAAAATTTGCTGATTTTTTTTTAAATCGTCATTCTTTTCTTAATTATTTAAACGTAATCAGGAATAAATTATTATTTAGTGTAAACGATGGGTGAAAAAAATTATAATTCCATAGGATTATTGACTTAATTTTTTTTTTGAGGACTTCTGGTATAGGCTTTGTGGTCCACAGATTTAGAATATCTGGATCATACAAAGCTTTTTTGATCGGAAATTCGAAAAATTTTCACTTAATTTCGGGAACTTGGTTCCTTCTTTTCATCTGGAACCACCTGTAGTGATCACTAAATTTCAACCACCTGTCCTTTTTTTTTCAAAAAACTTTCATATTTTTTTGGAGTTCATATTATCACAAATTGATACTTTAACTTAAATCTCTAGCATTAAAAAAAAACAATTTCTTGGACTTCATTTTCTTTTGAAGATCTAAGAATCAATGATTTGATTGTTGCCATTGAAAACCTGCCAATTTAAAGGCCTACACTGTAAAAAATTTGCCAGGTTTTCTTTCAAAAAAACCCAAGGGCCTTTTATTTTTCATTAATTTTCCTTTCAGTTATGTACTTGATTTTTTTAAATCGTCATTCTTTTCTTAATTATTTAAATGTAATCAGAAATAAATTATTATTTAGTGTTAACGGTCGGTGAAAAAAATTATAATTCCGTAGGGTTTTTGGCTTAATTTTTTTTTAAGACTTCTGGTATAAACTTTGTGATCCACAGATTTAGAATATCTGGATCATACCAAGCTTTTTTGATTGGAAATTCGAAAAATTTATCTCTGAATTTCGGGAACTTGGTTCCTTCTTTTCATCAGGAACCACCTGTAGTGATCACTAAATTTCAACCACCTGTTTTTTTTTTCAAAAAATTTTCATATTTTTTTTAAAGTTCATATTATCTCAAAATAAAAAAAATTCAACTTAAATCTCTAGCATTAAAAAATTCAATTTCTTTGACTTCATTTTCTTTTGATATTCTAAGAACCAATGATTTGATTGTTGCCATTGAAAACCTGCAAATTTAAAGGCCTAAACTGTAAAAATTTGCCTGAATTTCCTCAAAAAAACCCAAGAACCCTTTGTTCTTTATTAATTTTCCTTCCAATTATGTACTTGAATTTTTTAAATCGTCATAAATGGGGCCACCTTGTCTTGGTTAGGACAAACACCACTTCAGTGCACTTTAAAATATGCCTTTGTTTTATCATCGGAGCAAATGTTATCGCTTCGAATATTTGACGTAGAATATCATTCAAATAATAATTCCCAACAAAATCAGTTTTGCATTGAAATTCTCTCCGTACAAATCAAACATCGATTATCCACACTTATCGGACGAAAATATTTTTTTTCTCTAGTGAACATTTCCAGTGCTTTATGAATTGCAACAATGAAATCCCTTTGAGCTATCAAAGTATGTGCTTAAGTGGAACTAAAAAAACTAACAAAAACGTGATTGGTTATTTAAAGTGATCTATTTTTATTATTTTTTACTTTACCACCAGTGAAAAAAAATCATCAAAATGATTCACAAAAGAAATGTCGATGAAAAACTTTTCGATTTGCATCATCCTCATCATCATCACACCACTGAACCGGCCCCATTGCCAGGTAATACAAAAAATCCGAATTAATTTTAATACGCATTAATTACTTGGTGCAAAGTTACACCGATATTTGCCACTAAGAATTAATCAGCGATTTCCGTTCAGATGATATAAACAATCAGAGAATCAATTTTCCACGATTAAATTCCACGAAAACTAATCTTTGTTTATTAAAGCTCAATTTAATGTCGCTTACCTCAAGTAGGATTAAAATAATCTTTCCAATAAATTAAATTACATTAATTATAATCCTTACATGTAAGAAAGTTGTAAGAAAGCCGCATTGTTTGATAGAAAAATTACAACTTTACAAAAAGTAAATTTAATGTGCAGAAAAGAGTGATAAAAGTTAAAAAGTCTTTATTATTAGCTGATACTTTCCTCTTACCCCCCTTTTCTTGCTTATATGGTATGGAATCTACCTTATCATATTTAAGAGTTAATATTTTTTTCACCCCTAAGATGTTGAAACTCCAAAACAACATGCAAACTTCGAAAATAAGTTTCCTAACTATTTTTACGTAATTAAATTAAATGGGAACTCTTACGTCATCTATTTGATATAAGGGGGCTTACCAGTAACTATTAAAAAATATATAACCACCCTTTTTATAATTTTTTTATAAAAAAAAGGGGTGACAATACGTAAAAGGTGCTAGTGACAATTTTTTTACCAGAAAATCGATTTATCTTACTTAATTTTAAAGCTGGAGTTAAGGGTTGTTATTCACGAAGTTGAAAGACTATTGAGGCGCCAAAGTCGGAAAAAATATTCACAGATATCTAAATTAGGGGTTGTTTTAAGACATATTACAGTTAGTCAATAGAAAATACGTTTCCTAAATATTTTTACGTAATTTAGTTAAATGGGAACTTATACGTGATCTATTTCATGTAAGGGGGCTTACCAGTAACTATTACAAAAAATATAACCACTGTTTTTATAAATTTTTTATAAAAACAAGGGGCGGCAATATGGATAAGAAGCTAGTGACAATTTTTTTTTACAAAAAAATCGATTTATCTTACCTAATTTTAAAGCTGGAGTTAAGGGTTGTTATCCACGAAGTTGAAAGATTATTGAGGTGCCAAAGTCGGAAAAAATATTCCCGGATATTTGAATTAGTGGTTGTTTAAAACATATTACATTTAGTCAATGAGGATTAGATACTAATGGCAATTTTGTTACTAATAAGTTGATATATCATACCAAATTTTCAAGTTGGAGTTAAGGGTTGTTATCTACGTGGTTAACGAGTATTGAGGTCCAATAATCGTAAAATATATCCCCAGATATTGAAAATAAGGGGGTGATTTAAGACTTATTACAATTAGTCAAGTTTATGAATCAATTTTCCGGAATATAAAAGAGGAAAAAAAATATAATACTTTAATTTTTTGTGGTAATTTGCAAACTTTCCCTTTTTCGAAAGGGTAGCAATTTAGTGAGTGATATTATAACAAAAAAAATTATTGAAAGAAAATGAGGATAACGACTGATTTTTGGGAATAAAAGTCCAACACGGAGACCTACCCTTATCGTTGATTTTTCTGGAAATCATCAGTATTTAAGGGTAGTTTTTATCAAGTAAATCTAAAGGAAATATCCAACCACATATTCTATACAAATTTTTATAAAAATTACTCAAAATTAGGGGTTGAAATCAACTTTGAAAGTGTAATTAAAATCTTTAAATTCGAGTTCAAAAAATACAGTTAGAGAGATGAAATTAATATTTAAAGTACCAGAAAACCCCTACAGATTCATGTTCTTGGTAATGCCTCAAAGATAAAGATACCAATAAATTTCAAATTTTAAACAATTTTATTTTTGTCAAAAAAAAACATGAATTATTTGTTGATATTAAGAGAAATTATCTTAATTTAAGGGTAGTTTTTATCAGGCTTACAACAAGAAGATGTCTACCAATAAATTTTATGCAAATTATCCGAAAATGAACCAAAAATAAGGGATGCAATCAGCTTTGAAAGTGCGCCAATTTCATTCAATTTCAAATGCAAAAAAGTGGTATTAAATAAGGGTAGTTTGTATAAAATCAAATGAATTACTGTATGTTGATATGTTTTCAAGATAATCATTGCAAAATTTTGCTAATTTGATCCAAAAATAAATATTTACGAGAAAAAAACGGGGGTTAACTATTGTTTAGTTTTGAGTAAATCGCCCATATATAAGGGTTGTTTTATATGATGCCAATCAAAATGATTAATCCATCCAAACATGACCCACAAATTTTTTCGAAAACCTACAAAAAATAAGGGGGGAAATCCATCTTTAAAGTACTATTCATCATTCAGAAACGAAAAAAAAAATTTTTCAAAAAAAGAAGAAGGGTGTTTACTTTTTAATTGTGAATTTTAAAGGATAATTATCTAAATTTTAAGGCTATTTTTTTTAAAGAATAAGTTTATCCTTATCTACTGTGATTTTTTTTTGAAAACATGCCAGAAATAAGGGATGAAATCTATCTTTAAAGTACCATCATTCAGAAACGATTTTTTTTTTTTAAAAAAAAAAGAAGTGTATTACTTTTTAATTGTTAACTTTTAAGGATAGTTATTCAAATTTTAAGGTAAATTTTTAAAAGAATAAGTTCACTCTTATCTATTGTATAAAATTGTTTCGAAAACACTCCAGAATAAGGGATGAAATTGTCTTTGAAAGTATTAGTTAATTAACTCAAATTTGGTGGTATCAAATAAGGGTAGTTTGTGAAAATTTGTGTTGGTATATTCTTAAACTATTAATCCAAACTTTGTGGACTAATCATCGTTGAATTTTAAGAAAATCGTTCAAATCTTTTAATGTTTTTTTACGATCCCTATCCAAAGGGAATATCCACCCGATTGTACCGTACAAAGTTTTTCAAAAACCTGCAAGATTGCCAAACTAAACCAACTACTGTTCGACGAATAACTTTAAAGTTAATAATTTAAACTATAAGGATTTACAATCTTTGGAAAAACATCTTCAACTTTTAAGAATTATTTTTAAAAATTATCATTAGCGGATGCTTCCCCAAAATTTTGATGCAAACACTTGTGGAAATAAGGGTCGAATTTATAAATTTTAAGTAAAAAAAAGATATTTTATAAACAAGAGTTGTTTACGGAAATAATACGTCAATACAAATTAATCGACGTCATTATTAAAAAAAAAAAATTAGCACTTTCCTTGGTTGCATTGTTGCACCTTGAAAAAATAAATAAAATCAAAAGTGATCATAAGATTGTAATTACCTCTTGAATTCAACAATCTTAATAAAAACATTTATGATGATTTCAAGTTCTTTGTTGTAGATTGCTTCATTTTCTGTTGTTAAGTATTTTAGATGTTATCTTTCAAGAATTGTATTTTTAAATTTCAAGATAAACATCGAATAAAAAATTTACTTGATGTCTACAAAATCAATTAATAATTCTTTTCTTTTTACTTATTATTTTAATACCAAACATAAGGAATATGTTAATCTTTAATTTTACTTGATAAGATCCAAGAAATATCTATTAAAAAATGCATAAAAAAATCTTGAAATTCAAAATCCCAAAAACGAGTTCCTATTGGCTTGGCTGCTGGCTTTATTGGCTGGTTTTGTATCCAAATTGAAGGTTTGGATATCTTTTGCTATTAAAATTAGATCAATGAGATCTATGAGATCTATGAGTGGTTCTAAAAGCTTAGAAAGATCAGGTACCAGATTAATCGGCTTAGGGGATTCAATGTTGGTGATATTCCATCCTGGGTTTGATACCACGATTCTTTTCATACTTCCAAATTCCTGGGTAATGACCAAATTTCAGGATGGAATTAAAAATGAAAAGAATCCTCCATATACTTTTTATTGGCTGTTTTTTAATTATCTTGCCCGACAGATATCCTGGAGACTTCTTCTTCTTCTTCTTCTTCTTCCTTTTTTTCTGGAGGTTTCTTCAAGGAGTTCCTCTGCGGTACATCTTATAAGAACTATTGTGTACAGTTTTGTTTCTAGTTCCAATTGATCAGGTCTTCTTCTAATATAAATCTCAGGAGATAGTTAATTGGATCTCTGGGTAGGTTTCCCAGTTTCCCAATTTATGTTCGATCCTGGAACATTATTATTTGGAACATTATGATTGGATTAAGCCAACAATAGATCACAAATAAGGGAGTTGACTAAGGAAGCATTTTTTCGTTTTTAAGTTCCTTCCATAAGGAATAATTCGTACACTGAGTGATCCATGGCATTTTTTTACCAATACCCTTCCAAAATTGCATAATTTTACTCCAAAACTTTACCATATAAAAATATTGATCTACTGGTGGCACAATTTAAAATGCATGCTTGTCAAAGCCGTGACCTCTAGTATTTTCCATGATTCCGATAATCACAATATTTTCGATCAATCTCCTTATTTTGTAATGGAAATTTTCCCCCTTATCAATCGTATATATCTGTTGAATCCACACCACATTGCATTGGAATGACTAAAAAAAAAATCATCAGTTGAATATAATGTTATAGTCAAATGGAAGTTCTTCGTTAAAACCACTGAAATGTATATTTCAATATGCGTTGGAGTCGTCTTGTTGTTTGAACTTAATGAACTGCACTTTTATCGCTGGAATAACACCATAACAATAAAAATCTAGAAATAATTTTCTAATTAATAGCAGCAAATATCGTATGCACTAATCTTATGGATGGAGAATTTCCTGTTTGTTAAGAGTTTTGTCATTTAAAACTTAACAGTTTTAAGGTTTAACTGTATAACCTGGTCTTGAATTTTTTTTTGATAAAATTTACCTTTCTCCTACGAATTGCCATCAGAAATCTATGATAAAGTGCTCATAAATCAACCATTTTTCTAAAAAAAATTTCCTGCACCATGCTGCCAAAAAATTTATATTTCCTTTTTTGCTTAGAAATGCGTAGAAATTTGATAGGGAAAATCATTTTTCGCTCTGAACACAAAAAAAATGCACACTTTTCCCATGATTTTCAATACACAATTTGGCGAAATTGAGTCTCCTGCGAATTGCCATCAGAAATCTATGAAAAATTGTTCATAAAACCATTAATCAACCGTTTTTCTAAATAAAATTTTCCTGCACCATGCAGCCAAAAAATTTATATTTCCTTTTATGCTTAGAAATGCTTAGAAAGGGTCTAGCAGGATCCACATGGCGAGTTGACCCCCAAATAGGAACCTATGTCGAAACTTATGTTAAAATATCGGCTTGATATACAAACACATTTTCGCTATACTTTTCGCGACCAAATTCCTCTTTGACCAGGAGATATGGGCAAAAATATCCCCGCATGGCAATTTTTCAAAGTTTTATATCTCAAAAACTAATTAAGCTAGAGAAGTGAGACCAACGCGAAGCTTTAGATTATTTTACAGAGTATATCATATATTTTTTTGAAACTTTAGAAAAAAAAAATTTACAAAAAAAATCCAAAAAACAAATGAAATAATTTTTTTATGTGTTCTCTGAAAATGACAATCACGAAAAAAAATTATTTTATTCTTCTACATGAGCACTATAGCTCATCAAAATTGCGTTAAAAAATAATTGGTGCAACACTTTGAAAAAAAATAAAATGTGGTTTACGCCTAATAGTATACTTCGGTTCTATTTTTTTTCGAAGTGTTTCACCAACTTTTTTTTAACGCAATTTTGATGAGCTATAGTGCTCATGTAGAAGAATCAAATAATTTTTTTTCGTGATTGTCATTTTCAGAGAACACATAAAAAAAATATTTGTGTATTGAAAATTAAGGGAAAAGTGTGCAAATTTTTTGTGCTCAAAACAAAAAATGATTTTTCCTCAGACCCTTTGGTAGAATAAATCATTTTTCGCAGACGAACGCCGAAAATTTGCACACTTTTCCGATCCCATGATTTTCAATACACAAATTGGCAAAATTGAGCCAATCTATTAATAGACCCACGAACCAAACATTTTACGTAAAGGTAAACACAATATCGGCTTGAAATCTATTAAAAGTAAAAGTTTAATTTTTTCGAGGCCATTCAATTGAGAAAATCATTTACGTTCTTTGAACTTAATTGATATTTCACAAATGATAAGAGACCACTTCATGATAGCACCATCTTTTTCACATTTGCTCTTATCTTATCCTTGTTATACATAAATCCAACAAAACACTCCTCTGACAAATCCACATTAGACGCATATTCATTCATTGTTTTCATTATTAATGCACCAAAAGAAAAAAAAAAGGGCAAGAAAAGAAACGATATGGGTCGGGAAAATTGGTGTTTAATATTAGATCAATTGTGGTTCTACGTAAAAAAATTAATTAATCAACGCAATTGAATTTATTATTAAACACTAAATTGGGTTAGTAGTTGTTATTAAAGTCACGACCATGAAATTAAGCCTTTGGCAATTAAGAATATTTATTTTTTTGTCGTTGAAATATCAATGCTTAGATTAAATGAACTAAAATCACCGTAAAAGTTTGCACCAAAGATTGACGTACAAGCCATTACGGCATACTTAATTCCAAAAAAATTGGACGGTTTAAGGTTTGGTTGTAATGTTAAAATTGATAAGATAATAATATTTCGTACAAATTAAGTGATATCTTTGCTTCTTACTGATACCATATTAAAATTGTTTACTAATATTGTTACAGAAAATAATAGGCAAAGTATTAAAAAAAAATTAAATTACACAGATTTATTATCTGAGCACCAAAAATTTCCGTTCCATGCTTCTTTTTTTTAGTGAAAAAATTTAATCTTTTCGTAAAAAAAATGTAGAACTTCTAGTAAAGTACAGCTGCACTTAAAAAAATTGGAAATTTAATTGGATGGAAGCAAAGTTCTGTACAGAATGCTTTAGTTACTGACCAACTTTTGACTAATTATTAACCAACAATCAATTAATATTTAGATTAAAAAAGAGGCACAAATACTTACCAAAAAGTTTGGTTTTACTTTTATGAAAATATTGAGAAAAAAAAATGGTTTTTTTCAAAGAAAAGCTCATTTGAAAAAAGTATGCAAATTTTCTCCCTTAATCCTTTCAATTGTTGCTATTTTTATATTCTATTGTTGACAATTACACCATGCACAATTCAATCCAAACCAAAAAATTTTCTTTAAAAGTCCATAAATCGATTATTTTATGTGGTTCCATTGATTGCTGTAGTTTTTAGCATTGTTGCATCCATTTTTCCAAGCTCAAATTGCACCAATTTGAAAAAATGTGTCCCTAAGAGGAAAGCAAAGCTCTGAAAAGAGTGCTTTAACTAGTAACTAATTTAAACATTTGAAATTCCAGTTTAAAATAATAAAAAACTTATGGCTGAAAAGCCTATAAATTTGCAACAATTAAATAATATTGAAATCAAAAAAGTGGCACAAATACTTACCGAGTTTTCCGAGAAAAACTCATTTGAGAAAAGTATGAAAAATTCCACCTTTTAAACCATTGTTCACATTAACACAAAGCACAATTCAATCCAACCGAAAAATTTCTTTTAAAAGTACACAGAAATCGATTATTTTATGTGGTTCTATCAATTGTTGCAATTTTAACATTATTACATCCGTTTTTCCAGGCCCAAATTGAAAAAATGGGTTCCCAAGAGGAAAGCAAAGCTTTTTAAAGAGTGCCTTAGCTATTGACTAATTTTTTTTTGCAATTCCTGTGAAAATAAAAAAAAAAGTCTTAAAGCCCAGAGATCTATAAATTTGACAACAATTAAATGGTACATGCACTAAAAATTGGGCTTAAATAATGACAAAAAAGTTTATTCATACTTTAATGAAAATCCTGGTTGCTCTTCATCCATGGTGTGGTAAATAATAAATAATGTTCTTGGGAACTTGGACTCAAATAATAAGACTCAAATAATTATTATGTTTTCGGTCTCTGGAAGAAGTTGGAAATAAATACCAACAAAACGTTGAGATGATTTGAAAATTTAACGTCTTATTATTTGAGTCCAAGTTCCCAAGAATATTATTAATTATTTAATGAAAATATTGATCTTTCTCCAAGAAAAACTCATTTGAAAAGAGAATGAATAGTTCCATCCTTAATCCATTCAATTGTTGCCATTTTTAAACTCTATTGTTGACATTAAAATCATCAAACAGGAGATCACAAATGCATGATACCCAATTGTACCAACCAAACCCAAAAAAATATTTTTAATACCAAGAAACCGAGGATTATTGTTGCAGTTTCATCACTTTCAATTGTTGCAGTTTATATACTGTTGCACTTGTTTGTTAAAGCCCAAATTGCATCAATTTCAATAAAAAAAAAGTTCCATCACAATTTTTATTAAAAATTTCGTTGGAATTTGTAACCCAAAGAGGTATGGAACGATTATTTTTTGAAAAGTTAGAGAAGAAATGGGTCCACTTTGTTTGGTCCGTCTAATTGTTGCATTTATTTGGCAAAGTTCCCATTAAATTATTCAAAATAACCGAATACTAAAGTTTTTTAAGAATATTTCAATCGATACACCAATTTTAATTTGAGTGCCAATTTATTCGATAATGACAAAATCATTTGATTACCTCAACAATTAAATCATTGTTTCCAAACATTTATTTGAATAATTTATATAGTTATACCTTAATTATTATTTGACTCTTTTACTGAAGTATTGAAAGAAAGTTTGTGCTGAATAATGTTGTTTTTTGCAAGCCAAAAATGCATTAAGAAATAAGGATATGGTCTACTTGGTTTTGTTCATCTAATTGTTACTATTAATGCATTAAATTGTTGGCACAAATTCATCAAATAGTGAAAATTGAGTTCAGAAAACATTTTCCGTAACCTTTTGCTTTATATCACAAATTTTTGTTTATATTTATTGCTTTTGAAACATTGTTTTGGAATCATCTTAAAAATAAAATTCACTCAAATGTACAGCAACAATGAATTAATTGTTGTAATAATAACATTGATAAATTTTCATCAAAAAAGTTGCTATTTCAAAGAAGTTTGAAATGAAGTATTGAAGAATATTTGATTTGGAACTTTTTTTCTTATAAATTAGTGGTATAACAAGAAGATGCAATAATGCTCAAGTTACAACAATTGAAAAGAAAAAAGCACATTGAATTTTACATCAGTTTTTAGTTCTAGGCCAAATTATCGTTTCAGACAATTTAACTTTTATTGAAATTTATTTTTTTTGCTTAAATTTTGGCTTTGCTAAAGCTTTAATTGTTGAAATATTTTTGTATTTCCATAAATATTATGTAAACCAATTCCTGGCCAAACTTTATTATATATTTTTGTAAAAAATCATTAGAACTGTTTTTTTGGATTCAATGATATCGTTTCTATAAATTGTATGCCAACAATACCATGCAAAAGTTATAACAATGTGAAAGAGACGATATGGAGGAAAATAGCATTTCTTTTCAATGTTACTTTGGCTTAAAAAAACCATTGTAGGTACTCAATTTTTTTTTTCAACACATAGAACAGGCTTAAACTAAATGGAATGTAACAATGAATCAATTGTTGAAAAATTCAAATAGATAGGATATTATCGAGGTGATTTGCATTTAATTGAAAATTTACGATTTTGAAAAATAAGTGAAAGAAAATAGTTCAAACAGGTACAACAATGCTGAATCTGCAATAATGGGAAGAACAATATAATGTACAAATTAACATCTGGTTGTGATTCCCAAAAAAAAATATCGGTTTATTTCAAATTTTTCCTAAGCGAAAGCCAATTTTAAAGTTCAAACTTTGGTCTACAAATTGTTTTATTGTTGAAATATTGTTACACTGTCATCAGTATTAGATGGGTTTTAATTTAAGTGAATATAAACAAAAATCATCGCTGAATTGTTGGCTGGAATCAATGTACCAGTTGGATTTTTGTCAACAATATAATTAAATATGGGTAACAATGGAAAAGGGAATTCCAAATGAATAATTTTTTTCAATCCACCTCTGATTTACGATAAACAATGCGTGTACATCAAATATTTTTCCAACACGAATGTCAAAGCTTTTGGCATTGATTTTCAAACAATCCTGCATATAAATTACCAGCTTAATATAGAGCAACAATGAATTAATCAAATAGTTTTTCAAATATCGAGTGGATTGGCATTTAAATCAAAATTTGTGAATTCTCATGGATTTTCTAAGTAATTTAGAGTTTTATTTACTGGTTTAAATCAAACATTACCTGTGCTATTATTAAGACATGCAACAATACTTAAATTGCCACAATTGTAAGTAGAAATCCATCTAAAATTTGATATTGAATTTTTTCTCAATTTTCTTTGCACCTTTCTCTGAATAAAAAATCAATTTTGTCGACAACAATTACAGCCTCCTTTTTTGTCCGTAAGTGGTTTAATTGTTGCAGAATTCTTGTTATTATTTTCATAGTTAATTTGAAATTTGAACTAAATTTTGATGATAACAAATGAAAAAAATTTCACTGGATTTTTGTATAGAACAGATAAGTGTAAGATGAATTTGTTGCAACAATAAAAAGTAAAAATGTTAACAATTAAATGGACAAGACCATGAAATTTTAAATTTCTTTTTGATCCATCTCTGGAAAAAAAGATTTGTCTCCAAAATATTCCTGTAGCACGAAAGCCAAGAGTTTTAACAATCGTGTTGGTGTCTTTATTACATAAATTCTCAAGGAAATATAGAGCAACAATGAACTAATTGATTAAAAATTAAATTTTAAATTTACAAGCAAAATAGCAATTAATAAAATGATTACATATTCGAATAGAAATATTTGGGGAAATAAAGTTTGTTTTTTAAAGATTTTTTTTTGCTTTGAGAGACAAATTTAACAATAACGAATTTACAACAATTGAAAGGGATCAACCACGAGGAATTCTCTTTTCAATTGTTGCAACTTTTGCATTGTTCTATTTCCTTGTAAAAGCACTAATTTAAAAAATAGAGTTCCAATTCAAATATTATTAAAAATTTCCTTTAAAATAGCAAATAAAAAATAATTTGATGACACAAATCAATTAGAATAATTCAACAATTAATTCATTGTTACTCTGTACATTTACGATTTTCTATGTTATCTAGTCGATTGTTAAAAGACTTGGTTTTTGAGTCGAAGTAATATTTTGTCCAATTTCATGGCTTGAAATTTTTTTTTTATAAGATTAACCCCAAATATTTCGTCCCATTGTTGAGACGAGACTCGTCCAACAGGTGTCATTTATTTGAGAAAACATTCCAAAAATTTTCATCATTTGAAATTTGGAATGTAAATGTAGAAGTAATCTTTGATTTTTAAGGTTTTGGATGATTGTACACTTGAAAAATTTTCCAAGTCAAAAATTTAATTTTCTCTAATTGACTTAAGAGCATAAGGTAGTGACATTTATCTTCTAGATAAGATTTTATCTGAAGAATAGAGAAAAAGGTGCACATCTTCATCAATAGAAGTAATCCAACCAATTTCATAAATAGTTTTCTTAAGAAAAAGGTTTATCGATCTATGACGTAAATATTGATCCTTAAAATTATAGAGGTGATTTTTAAGTTAGTGTACACATTTGAGAAGAAAAAAATCATTGTTTTTAAGAACTTCGTGAATAAAAACACGTAATTTTAATGATTTTTCTAATGACGTCTATGTATACGCAATATAGGACATATTGCGGTCCAATTTATGTAGTATAATTTAATATTATAGTATATAAAAATCATACCATAAACATAAATTTGAACAAAAGATCAAACAAAAATATTCGTGACGTATTGCTCAGATACGTATTTCGATTGCCAAGCAATCTTCCTCAGTGATGATGACTACTACTTGATGACGACTGAGGAAGATTGCTTGGCAATCGAAATACGTATCTAAGCAATACATCACGAATATTTTTGTTTGAACTTCTGTTCAAATTTATGTTCATGGTATGATTTTTATATATTATTATATCAGATTATACTACATCAATTGGAGCGCAATATATCCTATATATTGTATATACAGTATGACTGTTCAAAGTCAGCGAAAAACTCTTATTTTGATTATAATGTCTAATTTAGATCAACTGCAAGTTTGAAGTGAAAGATTGAGCGAAAAAAAACCGAGCGAGATAAATTATTAAAATGACAGATAAATTGATTACAAAACCTGATTAAAATCAATGTCAAATCGCCACCAGACCACCGTTTGATCATTTTTTTTTCTGATCATTCCGATCGAAGGTGGAACACTTAACCTATTTACTAGCAATCGATACAAACCACCATATCAATGATCCATAATAAATCTTTGCAAAATCGACCAACGAAAATTCGATTAAAATCCCGAGTTTGGCGAGAAAGTAAGCCAAGGCTTATGGCAATGTACCAACGACACCTACAGCATCAATTGCCCTTTCTAATACATTTTATTAAATATCAATTTTTCAACAAAAAAAATCAAATCTCCACAAAAACTCTTTACTATCGTTTTAATTTCCCAATTTCCGGTTAAGTAATGGCAACTTTGAACTTTTGATTTATGCAAATTTTTCATCGTTTTTTTTTTTCGTAATCTAATCGTATTTTTCTTTTACAGCAATTTCCAGTCCGCCTGATGATCTTAATGACGCCATTCGCGGTCTATTGAACGATACGAGTAAGTGATTTTTTTTATTTTTAATTAATTAATTGAAGGACATTTGCACTGGTGATTGGATATAGGCAAAACTATTGCATTTTATCAACAACCTCCAATAATATTGGCCATTAAATCATGATAAATCATGCATAATGTGTTATAAAATTTATGATTTTATTACTACAGTTAATCATGCAAATGTGAGCCCCCCCCTTTTTACTATTTCCATCTTAAATCAAATAAAGTAATATTATGCTCATAAACATATGTAAGATATACGGAGATTGATTTATAACATTTGATATCAGAGATCAAATTGTTTACCTTAAAACGATGGAAACTTTTTTTTATCGTGGTTTAAGTATTTGATGCTAGATGGAATTACTTAAATGTGATAAGGATTTAGGGAAAGTTTATAACTATTTGATCAAATATTATAAGTCAATATTTTTTTGACTGTTACAAACCAAATCGCTGAACCAATTTGGTTGAAATTTGAAATGAAAATTTCCATGACCCTAAAAGGATCTAAATTTACCAAAACTATATAATAATCATGATAGTAATCAATAAAGAATCGATTTTCCTAGTAAGGAAATCAAAGAACTAATAGCAATGACTTAAAATTAAATCCACAGAGGTCGCTACAATCAAGTTTTCACATTTCTAGCTCAGCAAATATCCGAACCAGTGAGCTGCATCACCACTTATTAGTTCCCAAACGCATTGCTAGATGGCGCTACGTCTACTATAGCTCAATCCACTCAATTGAGTCAGCATTCGTATTTAAAACTCCATATAACTCATAAAAATTTCCAACAATTTTAATTCATTCCAACATTTAATTGCTAACTCATTTTATTAACTACCCGCTTCGATTACGTCATGGTGACGTAACACTTATATTTTGTCAATTAAACCAAATCAAAATCCAAAGCAATGATGATATGACTTCAGCAATTAAATTCTCCAGAAAAAAAAAACAAAAAAAATGCCATAATTTTTTTTCGAAAGTATAAAAACGAAATGGTTTGGAGGAGTTAATTGTTTGTTGCATTTATTGAGTTGACATTTTATTTTAAGTCAATGCAATTAAGAATTAATTGCAAGCGTTATGCAGTGAGTGTACATAATGTTAAAATGTGCACTTAACATTTATGTGTGTGGATGTGTATGCATAATAAAGATAATAAAGTGCATTGATATTAAGGTAAACGTTGAACAATGTTCAAACAATTTGTCGTAAATGTTGAGCTTTCCTTTTTGCGTTTAAAACAAAAAAGTATTGGAAGAAAGAAAAATATTGCAGTTAATTTTCCAGCCATTATGACAATTGTGTAAGAGTTCTTTTTCAGAAACTTTATGCCAATATAAAATTATTTTTTTGCTGTAAAACTTTATCAAATATTCAACAATTAAGTGGTTTTTAGATCAAAAAGTTTGGCTTTGAATTTTGGATGAAAACATGAGCTTTATCATAAAAATGTAACTACATTTCCAAATCTGATCCATCCAATTGTTGCCCTTTAAATCTTATAGTATTATTGGCATGAAAATATCCCAATGGAAATCACCGACTTAAGATTATAAATCACTACAGATTTTCAAAGAATTTTCTTCTGAAACTTCAAAACAGTGGTCCGAATTAACCCGGAAAAGCGTGGAAAATAGATAGATAGATAGATCCCACAGTATTAATTTCCTTTTTTTTCAGAAATAATTAGCCCTATGAAACGATAAATGTAGATGGACCAAATGAAAACTGAAAAAAAATGATTGTTGGAATATCTCCATTGTTGCACCCGTTTTTCCCAGTTCAAATTGAAAAAAAAATATTTCTAAAAGGAAAGCAAAGCTTTGTAAAAAATGCTTTAATTATTAACTTTTTTTGACATCCCTGTTTTAAAGAAATAAAAAAAGAATCCCTAAGGCCTAAAGGCCTACAAATTTCATAACAATTAAATGGTATATAGTCCAAAAAAATGACACGAATATTAACCAAACATTTTGATTTTGTTTGTATGAAAATATTTAGTGCAAAAAATCTCATTTTTTGCAATAAAAATTCATTAGAAGAATTAATGTAAGATTCCACTCTTCAATCAATTGTTGACATACAATTCATCTAACAGGTGGTCACTTTTGCACCATGCACAATTGCAACAATCAAACCCAAAACGTTCAATTAAAAGCACGAATTTAAACCGATTAATTTATGAGGCCTTATTAGACTGGATCAAAAAAATCAACAATTTTTTTTTTTGGAAAAAAGTATCGAAAATATTGTTCAAGGTAAACAAAAATAAATTGCAGGAAGGTTTGAGTCCTTAATATTAATTAACTTATTATTAAGAGGTCTATAATCTTTAATTTCGATTTTTTATTTGTGCTTTGATTTTTGCGTCAATGCTGTCAAATAATCAAAATAAAAAAATTAATCAGCCCATATACTTATAGAAAATTAAATTTCCTACAAAAAAGGCCTCTTTGAAAATTTTTGCCAGATACGCCGTTTCCGAATAATCAAGCCTTAAACATTGATCACATTTTTAGATTTATTTCCTTTATTTTGGAATTTTTTAACTAATGAAAAAATAAATATATAGAAATAAACAATATTGGTTCTTGAAGAGAATTTAATGCTCTACAAAAAAGGTCTTTTAACGTTTTTACATAAAATAACTCTTACATTTCATTCATAGTTAAAACTGAAAAAAAAATTAAAAAATTGTTTTTTCGTTGTTGAATCAATTTTGAATTAGTAATTTTATGTAAAAACGTTTAGATCTTTTTTGTAGGCATTAAATTTCCTTCAAGAATCTATATTGTTCATTTCTATATATTTATTTGTTCGTTAGTTACAAAATTTCAAAATAAAGAAGATAAATCTAAAAATTATATCACTATTTAAAGCTTGATTATTCGGAAATGGCGTGTCTGGCAAAATTTTTTGAAGAAACCTTTTTTGTAGGGAATTTAATTTTCTATTAAATATATGTACAGATAAATTTTTTAACTTTGATAGTTTGGTAGCATTGACACAAAAATCAAAGCACAAATAAAAAATCGAAATTAATAATAATTGACTTCTTAATATTAATATTAAGGGCTTAAACCTTCCCGATATTTTTATTTTGTCACCTTGAATAAAATTTTCGATATACTTTTCAAAAAAAAAAATAGTCAATTTTTTTTGTCCCAGTCTTGGCCTTTTCAATTGTTGTAGTTTCAGCATTGTTGCATCCATTTGAGCAAACCACAAATTGCATTAATTTAAAAAAAGGTATTCTACTTCAAATTTTGAAGAAATTTAAGTTGGTATTCACAAAATTTTTATTTCCTTATCAAATTGATTTGGGATCCTTGTAGGGGAAGCCTTTTTATTGCCTTTAATACTCTTGTGATCTGGCACTTATCCCAAGTTGACCTTGTTTTGGTAGTCAGGATCTAACGATTTTTTACACTCCTCTAGAGCTGATTTGTTATTTGTGATTATGATTTTATGTGGTCTTATCAATTGTTGCAGTTTTGGCATTGTTGCATTCATTTGTCCAAGCCATAATTGCACCAATTTAAAAAAAAAGGCGTTCTACTTCAAACTTTGAAGTAATTTCCGTTGGTATTTGCAAAATTTTGATTTCATTGCTAAATTGATTTGGAATCCTTGTAGGGGAAGCCTTTATATTGCCTTTAATATTCTTGTGACCTGGTACTTATCCCAAGTTAATCTTTATTTTTGGTAGAAACTTTATTTTTTTTTCCTCAAGAGCTGATCTGCTGTTTGTGAATATGTTCTTCGCAATTCTGGGGGTTGAATTTCTGCATTTCCGGGACGCCTTATTTCTACCATGGTAATTTGTATCGACCAGCAAAGTCGCCCAAATTAACCGTTTTCTAGACTTCTTTTTGTGGAGTTTCTTGAAGTCACGAGTCAATATCAACAAGCCTGAAACCTCAATAAGAATATCCATCGAGAATTGGGAACTTATCGCCAGAAGTTCTGGTAAAAGTGATAAAAAAATGCCATAAATCTGGTCCCTATGGGCATCAATTACAGTGGCGTCCACTTGGTTGATATTTTTTTACTAAACGAAGAAATCGACCACAAATGAAATTACAATCAAAGAATGCATTTATAGCCGAGTTTATGATCAATTACGGCCGGAAAACACCGTCGAATAAAAACCAAAATTCAAATTTAGCTTTCCAGAAAGCACGAAAATATAATGATGTTTATTAAAACACAAATTTACGAGTGTTATAAGAGCGTAAATGACGTAAACGCTTAAATCATGGGCCTAAGTAATGTGCATTTATTAGCCACATTTTCTTTGCAAGTGTTTCCAAGAACTTGTCCGGGATTTAAATATAAATTCACCCAAAGTAAACGAACCCCGGCGAACGTGTCGAGGTCCTCAACCTTACAAAGCTATCCTTTGTTGGCTTGACGATATTTCCTATTCGAAAAGTTCCAAATAGCAAATACTGCGCCGTGTCTTTGTCCAGTCTGCCAATGGTAATTAATATTGTTCGATACATTTCAATTTCAATGATCGATTTGAACGGTTTTAATATTATAAATTGACTTGTTGAACAATGGTCTTTCATTGTAATTGATTGTTAACGGTTGCACGATATATTATTGGGTCGTTGCGGGTCAATGAGATATAAAAATTACAGATCTGGCTATTGTGTTTTCTTCTTTGCCAAAGTCATATCAATGTATCAATGAATTATCATTATTTTAATTGTAATTTATTAGACTTTCATTGTACCGCGGAATTACGTAGTTAACAATTGGACTCAGATTTCATGTCGCTTTTTTTTCCATCGCAAAAAATTTCCATTTTAATTTGGATTATTCAAACATGGATTTGATCTTTTGAAATCCTTCGGATTTCTAACTTTTTGAGCTTTCAATTTGAAAACTTTCATCGACAGTAATTTGAACTGCAAAGTCTAGATGGAGCCACCATCGTTTATGCTTTAATAGGCAAGCTTGAACTAATTTTATGCCAAAAGTATCCATTGTAAAAACGAGGTTTTCAAAAAGGGGTTGTAAAACATTTGTAAAGTTAGCCCCTCAACTATTAACTTTTCAATTTTTTTTTGCTTTTTCGTTTGTTCGGGAATTTTTTTTTCGTTTGTTCGGCTATTTTTTTTTCGTTTGTTCGTTGTTATTTTTTTTAATTAAAATATAAACAAATTGAACCTATTGAAACCAAAAGTTAGCCCCTCATTTTTAAACACGGTTTTCTTTCCTTGGATTTGATGTATTACAGATTTTCGTTTGTTCGTTTAAGATCAACGTTTGTTCGTTTATGATTTTTACGTCCGGATTTCTAACTTTTTGAGCTTTCAATTTGAAAACTTTCATCGACAGTAATTTGAACTGCAAAGTCTAGATGGAGCCACCATCGTTTATGCTTTAATAGGCAAGCTTGAATAAATTTTTATGCCAAAAGTATCCATTGTAAAAACGAGGTTTTCAAAAAAGAGTTGTAACACATTTGTAAAGTTAGCCCCTTAACTATTGATTTTCCAATTTTTTTTGCTTTTTCGTTTGTTCGGGAATATTTTTTTCGTTTGTTCGGCTATTTTTTTCGTTTGTTCGGCTATTTTTTTTCGTTTGTTCGGCTACTTTTTTTTTCGTTTGTTCGTTGTTATTTTTTTCAATTAAAAAATCAACAAATTTGAACCAATTGAAACCAAAAGTTAGCCTCTCCTTTTTAAACACGATTTTCTTTCCTTGGATTTGATGTATTTCTACAGATTTTCGTTTGTTCGTTTACGATTTTTATGTCAACGTATTTTCAAGAACTTTGCCCATCAAATGATTTCGGTACACAATTCAAAGTCACCAACTACTTTATTATTTACGTGGCCAGTTATTAGTGAAAATTTCCAGAATGAAGTGGATTTTTTGCCGATAATAATTTTGATACACGACAATTTACCATTTGCAACACTGATTTATTATTGAGAAAAGCGATAAGTGACGTGACGATTGATATTGACTATTTCCATATTATATTGACAAAAAATTTTAGAGTTCTTTTCGCACAAAAGATGAGCTATTTTTAGATGGGAAATGAACAAAGAAAAACCCGCAACTAATTGATTTATTTTTGTCAAATATCTGAAGAAACAAATAATAATCGTCAATTATGTCATCGTGCCAGATTCGTAGTGACGTCATAGTTCAGTCTTTGCAATTTGTATTGATTTATGTTTACATTATTTGTATAGATTTACGTCTTGCTTATCTATTTTTATCAATGAGCTATTTTTAGTCTGGAATCTACCCACGATTTCTATACAATAGGGATATTTTTAAAAAAAATGGATTATTATTAAAATAATAATTTAAATAAATTCGATACAACCAACACTTTTGTGGTATTGTAAAAAAAATATATCTAAAGGCTTTATAAATTGGATTTATGAATATGTTTATCGGATAGTGGCAGGAAAGTTGACACTATGGTGAGGGAAAATTGTGAGCTTAAAACGTATTATGAAATATTTGGTTTCGTAAAGCTTTTGGTCTAACAAACGTATTAGCTGGTTATTGTATGATACATTTTACGTCAATCGAAGCACATTTGGGCTTCCGGATTATTTAATGCTTGAATTTAATTAAATTTACGCAGACTTGACGCAATATTTCTTGGAAGACAAAAACCGTTTTATAACTTCTCAAAATTTGCTCACGTGAAATTTCATCATCTACAATATTAACCTACAAAACAGTGAAGAAGGGGGGCAAGCCCCCCCCCCCTCAAGTTTCATATTTGGTAACGCTCCTGTTTTCAACCAAAAAAAATTGGTTTGCGATACATTCCTGTTAAAAAAATATTAAATTTTTAATTTTTTGAAAAAAAAAGTGTTAAATTCCCGTCGTCCTTTTCACCCCTTTTTTGTTAAGAAATTTTTTTTCACCCGTAAAATTTCATCTAGTTGTACATTAGGAGGCCATTATGGAGGTTCCTCAGGGCTGCGCCCTAAAACTACGATGGAATCCCACCTTTGTTTCTGATTTCAACTGTTTAGGTTTGTTTCTGAGATAAATCTCAACTCACAGCCTTCTGAATCGTTATGTATATTTCCCAGCTCATTTTCGGATGGCTTAAAAGAGCTGAGATACCTATGAGTCAAAAATAAGGAGGCAAAGTCTTCCCCCGATGCATTTTATGCATTCATTTGACCTATGGTTATTTATTCCGCCTACTGGTGGCCGAGTGGTCAAAATGACCACTCCAAAACAAGTAGGCTTTGGGTTTGAAACTTGAATCGAGCCAATTTTCGATTATAGATTTTTATAAACCCTAAAATCGGTAAGACTTTTGTAGTAACAAATCGTCATTATATAACAGTGGAAAAAAATTATTTATTCCTACAATTGGAAGGTGTTTTCTCAAATTTAATATCTTATTAGCAGGAGTACCAACGTTTAAAGATTAAGAAGATTTTTGTTTTAGGTACTCAAATATTTTTGATCATAACTTTTGAAAATTTTCTTCCTAGTAGTTCTTATACATCGGTGTATCTAAAGCTGTTCTTGGACTTCAAATTTAACAGTAATAACTAGTTTTAGTGAATTTTAATTTTTTTCCCAAGTTGCCAACTAATTAACGTAAAGATAAAACTATTGAAGACCTACGTGGGGAGTAAAGTTTTGTATGGAAGTGAAACTTGGACAATAAAGAAGCCAAAATAGAAGAAGTTAACGAACTTTTGGTCAAGTAACAAACGAAAAAGGATTCAGTAGGACAGGAGCTTAAAAAAAATGCCTTTTATTAGCTAGAGGTACAAAAAAAAATTGATAAGATTAACTTGGACTTGTCCAATTTTTACCATATTGTTGACTCAAATTCATCCAATAGGAACCCTCGAATCCCGCAATGATTTATTGAAACCTTTCGCTTAATTATCACAAAAATTTGGCTCATATTATTTTTTCGTGAAAATCTCTCAAAATTACAACAATTAACCATTTTATAAACTTAAAATTAGACAAAAAACTTCTATCGAAAGAATTGACCTTTTTATTCCAGAAATTTTTTGTTTGTTAATACCAAATGTGTGTAAGGTTTCACGTTATTTTGTCATTCTTATTGTTGCAACTTAAGCATTGTTGCACCTGGTTTTTACTGAAAAGTTCATGGAATTTACACTTGAAAACTGCAGTTAGAATTAGGCGCTTATCTATTAGATATTTAATCCTCTATCTTTTAGGTGTCAATCGTTTAGTGGCACTAATGCAAGGATATGGTTTCAATAAGATGGTGCCACTTGCCATACATCAAATGATTCAATTGAAATCGTAAAAAAAATATTCCTCAATTTTCCTTTAACCTTTAACTCCAGTTTTACCCGATTATATTCTTTGAAGAGTGATGGTCCTGTAATTGATGTCATGAATCTTTGACCGTCAAGAATATCTGTCTTTTTTTTACCTTTAAGGGTGGATCACCGTCAGAAAAAAAAAATTCAATTTTTTTTTCCATATATGTCTTCTTATAACATTCAAAAATAACGTGTTAAAAGGATTGGAATAGCTGACTTATGTATTTTCACTGATGAAAATTGAATAAATTGATAATAACATAAAAAAATATCTTAAAAAATCATTAAATGCGTTTTTCTCGAAATCAACTTTTGTAAAACTGGGAGACAAGATTTCTCAGGAACTATCCGATGGATTGACTTGAAACTGGAGAGTGTTATAGTTCAACACGTCTTCTTAGTATTGAACTTCTGAAATTGGCCAAATCTCCCCCCCCCTCAAAGTGGGAGATGGGGAAAGGTCCAAAAAAAAGTCGTTTTTGTTAACTTTTTTGTTCAAAGTCGCGCCATTTTGTGAATTTTCAACTTTTTTCGAATTTTCGAGGTTCAGTACCAAGAAGATGCATTACCAAAACCTACATTCTTTGGAAAATCATGATCCGACTTCCGCTTTCCGAGAAAACTTGTCTCCCCTTGTTTGCCTCCTCATTTTTGAGGACCCTATTTCAAAGCGCTGTAAAAGGGGGAGGAGGAGACGGACATATCGGGGCAAATAAAAGAAAAAAAATAGTTCAAAACTTCAACTTTTACATGCCGAAGACCGTTTTTTAATATCTCTAAAAACAAAAAAATGGCAGCAGTTTTAAAAAAGTATTTTTTTTACGTTCTTCCACCCTTAAATCCCGTTTTTTCCAATTTCCACCTCAAAATTGTTAAGGATTAATTTTTCATTGAAAAAAGCTCATTTTAATCGAAGCCGAATTCTATAAAATTCTATCTATTTATAGTCCTTTTGTTTACATTCGAATTGAAAAACTTCCCCAATTTATATAAATCGTAAAGCCAATGAAAAGTATCACAATAAATCCCATCCCAAATTAATTTATTTGTATTAATCAAATCCTTGAACTTAACATTGTCCGCACGTTTTTCCAAAGCCCCTAACTTGCAATTAAGCAACTGAACAAACACATTAATTATTTCGTTGGCGTAAATTGAAACTTCAAAAACATGCCACACTGATGTGGAGAATTCATTGAGTGCAATTGGATTGGATTGCATAAGCAATGAGGTGGTTTTTTTATTTCTTTAAAAGAATAATTAATACTTTTGAATTAATTGTTTCAATGTTTGGAGAACGTGAAGGCTAAGGACATTGACTTGTACGTATTCCATTGGATTTTATTGCGTCGATTTTTGACATTGAATTATTTTAATTTTTTACATAAAAAGTTTCGATTTAATCGAATCCTTTTGTCTGACAGTTTTGTTATGAAGAGTCACTTGTATTGATTTGTCAATGTAATGAGAGCTTTTGTTGCAAGTTCAAGGTGAAACTTGGTACACACGTGACCAAATCAAGAGCTTTTATTAATTCAAGAATACAAAGCACGATTGGAAAACTTTGAACTTTGCGTATAGTTTGATTAATTTTTTAATGAATGGTATTGCTTTTAATTATTCTATGAGCTTTATACATAAATTGTTCCATCTGTGCTTAAAGCACTTTCCTATGGGTTAAAACTTAAACTTCCAAATATTTTTTCCATAAATCATAAATTGAAATTTTTCGAACTTCTCATCCAAAAACTCGCGATCCCATTCGAAAAAGTTTGTTTTTTGCTTTTAAATTTAATGAAGGAATACTAAAATATAATATTGTCCGAAAATTGCACCTTTTTTTCATTCAGGATTCCTTGGCATTATGCTTGATTTTCTTGGGGGTCTGCGGCTGAAAAAGTTTAAGAACCGCTGCACTATACGATGGGAAATATTCTTTCTCAATTAAAACTTGAAAATTTCGGTTATGGTGCTTTAAAAGTGTTAATTTGGTACCAGTGACAAAAAAACCGAAAAGATTGACTAGGTGATTTTAAAAGCGCGGAGTTCGAGGAACTATTGGATCAAAATTCATGGGAATCTCAAAAAAAGCTTGCAAAAATCTTGGAATTATTCAACAAGTGGTTTCAAGGCTTTTGCAGGCCTTAAATATGGTGCAAAAGTAGGGAAACTGGAACCAAATAAACTTAAGCCAAAAGACGTAAAATTCCATTTTTTTCAAGTATAAATTGGTACTCCAAAGGCATAAATGGAATAGTTTTTGATCTAAAATCGTTATGGAAGATTAACAGGGGATCAATTCAACAATTGGAAGTGGATAAATTTTTGGGGTAAGTCCTGTCGGGTTGACTTTAACGGTGAAACAAATATTCATTGTAAGAAATAATTGCTATGAATTTGGTGGGATCAGATTGGAATAATCAATAATAAGTAGACGGATTCAAAAAAAATTATGATTTTTTTTTCTTAATTATATCGAAAATATTTTTGGGAATGACAAAAAAAAAATCCTGTGAAAATTTAAGCTCTTAATATATTAATATTAAGAGGTGCCGCATCGCAAATTTCGATTTTCCATTTAAATAACATGGGAACAATATTCTCTTGCATTTAGGAATTTTATAGCTCACGTTGGTGACAATATTTCGGTATCACCAAGATATATTCTTGTAGTAAATTAAACGATCTACAAAAAAGGTCTCGTACTAGTTTTTGATATATTTATTCCTTCAAAAGTTATTCGAGGTCAAAGTTGAACTAAAGAGAAATTTTAATATTTTTTCAATTTATTGACGCAACTATCAGTTTTATAAGAAAATTTTACAGGAAATTTTTTGTAGAGCACTTTTTTTTCTGTAACTTATCTCTATAAAAGTTTTTGATACTTTTCACAGGTCCTAAGTTATTAGAATTAAGCTGAAAAATCCCTGAATTATTATATTTTTAATATAATTTTTTTTTTTATTTTAATTAAATAACTTAGGACCTGTGAAAAATATCAAAAACTTTGATAAAGATAAGTTATAGAAAACACAGTGCTCTACAAAAAATGTCCTATAAAATTTTCTCATAAAATTGAAAGTTGCGTCAAAAAATCGAAAAAATATTAAAATTTCTCTTTAGTTCAACTTTGACCTCGAATAACATTTGAAAGAATAAATATATCAAAAACTTGGTTCGAGACCTTTTTTGTAGATCGTTCAATTTTCTACAAGAATATATCTTGGTCATTTCGAAATATTGTCACCAACGTGAGCTTTAAAATCCCAAAATGCAAGAAAATATTGTTCCCATGTTATTTAAATGGAAAATCAAAATTTGCGATGTGGCACCTCTTAATACTTAATATTAAGAGCTTAAACTTTCACAGGATTTTTTTTGTCATTCCCAATAATATTTTCGAAATAATTAGGAAAAAAAAATTATCATTTTTTTTTGAATCAGTCTAATAATAAGGTATTCTTAACTTATTGAAGCATTACTGGGGAATATTTCCAGCGATAATTAATGTAATTTTCCCGAAAATTGAAGCTCAAACATCCCCAAAAATTATAAAAGATATTATATAGTAACTTTTGGAACGATTTTTGAATATATATCTCAAAATTGATATGCAAGATGGGAGAGGGGGATGTCTTATCCCACTTGTTATTTTCCCTAGATATCGCCCCTTTCGATTATTCATAGCCTGCTTGAGTAGTACTTGAAATCTTGTGACGAGGCTAAAAGTTGAATTTATTGTAATATTGGTAAATGAATTAACAAACGTTTAGTGATTAACTTATGGACATTCTTTTTACACAATGAACCATTTGTATACTCTAATGATACTTGAACTACTATAATATTTTTACGACAATAGCAACACTTATTTTTCTATCGCTAGGTGGCACCAAACATAACTTTACCATAGAATCAAGTATTTGTATTAACTCTATTTTATTCCAACAGGATCTACTTCTTATTCGCCTTAAACGACACGAATTTTTTTTTTTAAATGAATCCATATGTTATCTCAACAATAGAAGAAATGTAGTACAAAATATAATACTTTTATTGACCAACGCCTTGAAAATACCAAAAGAAAACCCTCAAAACTTTGTTATACATCTAACATATATAATATAAAAACGTTAAAATAGCCTCAACGTGTTTATCACGTGGTTTCACATCCAAGGTGTTACTTATATTTGTTCTGGAAGTCATGGTCGTCAACGATAGAAAATCAATAGAGCGAAATTACAACTCATCAAATAATGAAAAAAAAAAATCAACACGAATTTGTGAATAATACAAATGACGACAAATAAAATAAATGATACACTGCATCTCACCAATGCAATATCTTTGGTAAACGTTTGACTAATTGTCAACAGTTTATTTATAAGTCACACATTTGTCGAATAATCACTTTTGCATTATTCTTGCAAATAATAATATACGCAAGAGATTGTTGTTTCCACTGCGTCATTTATTATAGAAAACTGTCATGATTATATTATGTGCATAAACGCCAACGCATAATTGTTATTGTGATAACAAAAATAACAAAAAAATAATAATATTGCAACAATAATGTTTAGTGCAGATTAAAAATGTGTTGCATAGATTTATTTTTAAAAATCAAGTGTGGCATTTGGAAATCAAAAATGATACCTTTTTTTATTCTTTAGTCAATGCCATGAAATATAGATCCATGATGTGGCGCCACCACAAGAGTGATTGGTGTACTAACTTATGTTACCCTAGTTACCTCAAATAAAGTATATATTTTCGGTTTAAAAATATATTGAACATTTTCCAACAGTAATATACAAACATTATGCACTCAAATAATGAATAAGATGTTGCCAAAATATAAATATTAAAATTTAATGGTAATTACAGAAAAAAATGCATTATTTTATAATGCAATCATGAAAAAAAATAACGATTGTTTGTAAAAAAACCTCGCAACTTTTGTATAACACAAGCTCGTAATTCTTTCGAATTTTTCGACCTTCACTAGAGTTCCTTGCAATTTATGAAATAAACGTTCACATTTAATAGACATCCCACATACGTTTTTACGCAAAGGCCAGGAAAAACTAATGAAAAACTCCCCGAACACACTCTCGACTGTTGTTTGAAAATATACAAATTTATTATAAAATAAATAATTATTATTAAGTTTTATGACGTCTATGTGGAACTAAAAACACTTTATGTGTGTTTTAAAATACGATTTTCATTCGCCGAAATTATTGTATTTATCGTAAAGAAAAATCTAGAAAACTTTTTTTTCAATGTGCGATTTTGAATGGTACAATGTGTTTTGGCAATGGTAATTGCGCGTCTCAATTATTAGCCTTGACTGCAATAACATTGACGAATCATTAATTAAAATAAAAAAATTACAATAAAATTTAAATCATTTCGGTTTAATAAAATTTAAGTATGAAGTCTCAAGATGTGGAAAACATGAGATTTTTTTATTTCTGATTTAAAATGAACCTAATTGGGTTGGAAACTGAATAATCAAATATCAAATCAAAGTAAAACTTTTGGTGAAAACTTAATTTTCTTTTCAAAATCTCAGACAAAAAATATTTTTTATTCATAGCACTGTCAATTGCTAGCTATTTTTTTTTCCACCGGCGATGTAGCGTAGGGATTCTTTTGGAAAAAAATTCTAGTCCCTTGAAGTTAACTAGGAATCAATTTAATTTTTGAACACCATCTTTATCACCATTCTCCTATAAACCTCTTCCGATTTTACTTTATTATATCACCAATTAGAAGGTGTACAAATAAATTTTCAAATTTCATCGCTATGGAAGGCTTTATTTAAAAAAAAAACCCTAATTTTTTATGCTATGTAAAAGTTAATGCTAGCTACTAGTTCTTCAGGATCATCTTTAGAAAAAAAAATTCTCGTCCTTCAAGGCGGTTCATTTTTTTTTTTTGGCAGACTAAGGTGGGGGAAATCTTCAAAAGACACCCAGAAAGACGGGTAGTGTCAGATTCGCATAAATCGCCTACCGACTAAAAACCCCCACCTTATTGGTTACCAACCATTTAGGTTCTAAACCAGAAGTGAAAGAAGAAGGTCCAGCAAAAGAATTGCAAGACATTAACGTCAGGGGCGAAGCTCGAAAATTGAGGTACTTCAGGAGACAAGAGTTCTGAAGGATGCAAGAGTTTTGATAGTAGGGTTTGGGTGACCAGATATGGATTTTCGCAGGTTAGCTGCATACAGTCGGGCTGCTTCGGGGATAGTATGAAGTTGGGTTTCCTGAAGGCGGTCCAGGAATTGATTCAATATATGGCATCTTCGTAAGACCTAAAGTTCCGCTCAAGCAGGCCATGGTTGATGTACCGAAACAAGTGACAATCAAAAGGGGTGATATCTAGGGAAGATGGGACTGGGCTTTTTATTGAAGTGCTTCCTAAAAATTTTACGATTTGTAATCAAAAATCGTGGTGGAAGACCTTGTCATGCCTTTTGGGAAAGTTTTAGCTTCGATTCTCGGCTCAAATACATTAATTATTGCTGGCAATATTCCCCAAAAATAGTTTCAGAAGATTTCAGTAACTTTTAAAAGATTACCCTGATTTATTCCCCCCAAATGCACAGCACAACTTCTTGTCATAAATATTCGGTTTCGCTGTTATAGTTGATACCAGGTTTACCCTAAAATTTTCACCTCTTTTGATTGTTAAATTGGATTAATTTTTCATCCCCAGTCACAATACTATTGAAAATTTTCATCCCCTTTTCCTTTTGGAGCAATTTTTTGTACATAAAAACTGCGACCGACGTCTCTTTTATTCTCTCAAAATCGGCTTATAATTCCTCTGATTAACTTCCCTTGATTTAAGGGGGTTCTCCCGTATGACAGGGTAAAGAAAATATATATTTTTTTGTATAAATTACTTTCTTAACATGTCTAAAATATGGTGATAAAGTGATTTTTAAAATTGGAAGTCATTACAAAGGTACAGTAGTCGTTAAAATTAGACTTTAAGAAATTTCATCCAAAATAAAAGAATTAAAATCCGTTAAGGAATTAGAGAAACTCTTTAAAAAATTTGGCTAAACGTAAATTTAAGGGATGTTTATTTAATTAATAGAATTACACGAATTTACTCCAAGTTTTAAACGCCTTAATCGCCTTGAAATGTTTTCATGTCAATTTTTTTAACCAATCACATTCCTGCACCATATGCTTTGCCAGCATGCCAAAAAATCGATGAAAATGCGATCTCTAACTCGTAAATTAGGTGTCCTATTAAATAATGTGGTCTATAAAAAATAAAGCTCCAATCAAGCTCAAGAGAAAAGATTCTTACGAAAAAGTTAATTTTCTTGATTGTTTTTCCATTATGGGGCAGAAACCGTTGGAAAATGCTTTGAAAAAGCGAAACTTTTTAGGAAAAATCGTTCCATTTTGGATGACCAAAACGTTTAGAAGATACTGATAGTTTTTCCGAGCGTTGAAGTCCCTCTTCAGTTCTTCCACCTCCAAAGATTTGGTAATATTTGTCTTCATTTCTTGTAGTAAATATGCTTTAGCTATTGAAATTGATTTTACGAATTTACTCCAATTTTTAAGTGCCATAATCGCCTGGAAATGTTTTCATGTCAATTTTTTTAACCAATCACATTCCTGCACCATATGCTTTGCCAGCCTGCCAAAAAATCAATAAAAACGATTAAAACGTGATCCCTAACTCGTAAAATGTCCTATTAAATAAAGCTCCAATCAAGCTCAAGAAAAAAGGATCTTACGAAAAAGTTAATTTTCTTGATCGTTTTTCCGTTATGGGGCAGAAATCATTGGAAAATGCTTTGAAAAAGCGAAAATTTTTAGGAAAAATCGTTCCATTTTGGATGACCAAAATGTTTGGAAGATACTGGTAGTTTTTTCAAGCTTTGAATTAAATATTCTGTAGCTATTGAAATTTATTTTCCACTGCTATATTTGCCATTTACTTTGCCTTCAAAAATAAGTATTTCAAATTTTTCTTGTTCCAAAGCCAAATGATTGAAGTTTTACAAGTATGGTTTATTCTACTTGGAAGTCTTCCACGTATGTTTAATTATTGCTAGATGGATTAATTTGCTTGTTTTGCCGTCCAAAATTCGTAGTACGCCCCTGTTTGTCCAAAACACTTACTCATTATTGGCTTGTCGATTTAAGGAACCAAATTAGTTCTTTAACTACTTTTACTGTACTTTTCTTCCCTAATGGATATTTTTACAAATTTCCATTAGTTATAGTTACTCCGTCTCTGTTCTGGCTATTGTAATCCTATTGTAATCCATTTGATTTCATTCCTGGGTCCTCTAAAATTAATGATTTGGATTCCTAGATATATCATCTTTGGGACCAGTTCTAATTTTGTCTATCAACAATCAATACATCGGTGAGTCTATCCATTGTATTCCAATAATGTGTTAATTTTTTAATTGTGAATAAAGATTCCATCTTCCGATTAAGCAAAAGTTATTCTCATAGTTATTTGCAGTAAATTTGGTAAAGGATAGGAAAAAGAATACAATCCTGTTGTACTTCTGCTTGAAGTTCTTCGAAGTCTGTTTCCAATTCTTATTTTACCACTATAGTTGCTTTATTAGGAGTACGAGATAAGATTAGATGATCTTTAGTTCAAGAATGGTCCATTAGTGTTTCCATAGCACTTATTTTTCACCATAGTAGATAATCTTGAGTCTTTGAGTTCTCAAACTATCAAACCAATTAAAGTGGAAGATCAAAAATCGACCACATGATCATTTTCTTAAGATTGATCAAACTTAACGTAAATATATTCAATTGATTTTAATAAATTTCTGGTTCTAACCGGTCTGTGATTTTTTCATCGTTTTTTTATGGAAAAAAAATTTAAAAATTATAAGGTCACACATTTTTTTCTATAGTAAGGATTTCTAAAATAAATTTCCTTCAAACACAAGTCCATTTTTTTTTTTTTTTTTTTTTTTTGGAAAAGCGGGGTCGTCTTGTGTCCACCTCTTACTTTCTTCTAGCCGAAGATTGATTATCGAGGAAATGTCGTACAAGTATTTCTTGTATGATGCTGAAAAAAGCCAGCAATGTCAACAGGTGAATAGCGAAATATTATAGATACCTACATTAGCAAGGGCGTTAAAATGATCTAACGTGGCCTCAACTTTGTAAAGGTTAAACCCCAACTATTCGGAATCAATTTGCAAATATATCGTTCGATTTGCCGCCAGTGATGATAATTGGCTAGAAATCGATTTTGTCGGCCACGAAAAACCAGTCTTTGTTGTCCCAGTATTTGGTCGAAAAAATTTCATGAATGATCCTTGGAGTTAATGAATGACACGCTAATTATGCACTCACGTGATTTAATTATAAGTTGAATAGTTTCTTTCGAGTACAAGAAATTAATCAAAGTTTAACTTTGTCTTCTGTGAAAAATATTTATTCAAAGAGAAATTTCCCTTTTTTCTTTTTCCGTTGCAACTGAAGCTTTACAGATGTCATGGTGATGGAAAAAAATTGGGAAAAACCCGTAATTTTCTACGGAATCATCCAACACATTCAACACACAATTATCATGTGATTCATTTCACTTTTTAGTCCCCAATTCCGTTCCCGATAAAAGTTTCACTCACGTGACAAAACAATGATCCCAGTCGACATTTTCATGCGACAATGACTCGGAAATTTTCCCACAAAGCCATAAAAGTGCCAGAATTAAGTCACTTAATTTCACTTTGACATGTGCAATCAAAGAACTTTGCATTTAATTGTTTGCATAAACAAATAGATTTACTTTGACAAAAAAAAAAATTAATCTAAACAGTACAAAGTTCAGAATTGCACAAGTGTTTTCTTTCAATAACTTCCAACTGAATTCTAGACAGGAAAAAAGAAGTTCTTTGTCTAAGAACATATTCCGAACTCTTCAAACTTTGGTTTCTATCATCGAATTTCATTAAACTTTTATGAGCAATCAACAAATGTCGTCAACACTTGACTCAATCATGAAATCTGTTTCGTTCCATTTAACACGAAATCAAATTACCAATTTCTTCAATTTATGTACGTCGTTAGAACTGTGCTTTAAGATTTAGTGCTCCATCAACATCTGATAAATAATTTTGTCTTTGGAATTGAATTTATGCCAGAAACATGAAATGTAAACCATACACATCTGTTTTGACTAGCACATGAAACGAGAAGTTATTATAATCGAAAGTTCATTTTCCTCAAAACTAAAACGAGAAACTTCTCAGTTCATTTATGTCTGGAAAAAAGGGAAAATTCTCATTGATTTTTAACCAATTTTTCCTAAAAGTTTCTTTAATTCCTAATCTATTCTTCACTCGTTGAAATTTCCTGAAAATTTGATAAATTTTCCAATATAACGATTCCAAAATTAAATGTTGTTAATTTTAAATTTTATCTGATAAAATCTATGAAATAATCATTTAAAAATGCAAAAGAATCATTAAAATTAAAATGCCTAAAACGAACTCTTATTGGCCTAGCATTAAAATGACATCAGTCAACAGAAAATTCAAAATTCCATGGGTGTTTTCCTATAATAAATATTAAACTGAGCCAAAAAAATTGACTTTTTTTTTTTGAAAAGTATATCAAAAATATTGTTGACGCTAACAAAAAAAAATATCGGGCCCTTAACATTAATATTAAGAGGTCTAATAATCTCAGAAGAATAAGAACTAAAAACAATCCTTAAATTTTCTAAAATTTAAGGATTTCCAAATTAATTCTTGACACTTTTTGCACAGTGTCAACAAAAAAAAAATGGTTGGAAAATTTTTTTTTGTGAGAACCTTATGTCTTAAGAAGAATTATGTAATAAGAAACTTATTTTTGTACAGAACCTCTAGCTTTTAAGTTACGGATCATTTTTTCATTGGCAAGTTGGTGGGAAACATGGCGAAGGAAAGAAGTTAGCAAGCAATTTGCCAAATAAAATCTTTTTAAACATTCTAGACAATTAATTCCACTTGAAAGTCCATTAACTAAAAATTATCTCTTAAAAAATATTTAAATGATATATACAATTTTAAAACGAGTAGAAAAATACAATTAAAACTTCCAAGATTTCAATAAGCATATTTTCAATTTTCATGAAATTTAGATAATGTTTCAACCCTTAAAAATCAAATAATTATGGGTAAAAATTAAAAATATGTGTCTTTCAAATCAATTTTAATAAAAGTATAAAGGAAGTGTTGATCCTTGCCCGATCTTTCTACTATTTACAAGTACCTAATTAACAACTTTAGAATCTTATAATCGATTTAAATCGATTTTGATCACCGAAAAGCTTGCAAAGATCTACATTAGACTGATTCAAAAAAAATTATGATATTTTTTTTCCTTAATTATATAGGACCTGTGAAAAATTTAAAAAACTTTTATAGAGATAAGTTATAGGAAAAAAAGTGCTTTACAAAAAATGTCCTATAAAATTTTCTCATAAAATTGATGACTGCGTCAAAAAATTGACAAAAATATTAAAATTTCTCGTTAGTTCAACTTTGACGTCGAATAACTTTTGAAGGAATAAATATATCAAAAACTTGTAACAGACCTTTTTTGTAGATCGTTTAATTTTCAAAGATCAAACCATCCCTCACTATTTGAATGCCATCTTGTCTACACAATTATTCATTGAAATTCTATGAATTAAAATTTGTTCACAAACTTTGTCAGGCTTCAGATACCAAAAAAAAAATGTCCTTTACCCCAAAATGGGTAATATAACCTTTGAAAAATCCTTTAATGGTTAACATTCTTTAAAAAAAAATACGTTGATATTATCTGGTGGAATTTGCCTTAATTGTTTAAATTATTTAGTATAAGACTTGAAATTTAATTCTTAAAAATATATTTGTTTTACATCTGAATTTTAAAAAAATAGATATTTACGTACTGTAATAACTGTGTATAATTACTAGACTGATTCAAGAAAAATTAAGATTTTTTTTTCTTAATTCTATCGAAAATGTGCTATCGATCGATATTGTTGAGAATAACAAAAAAAAATCCTGTGAAAGTTTAAGCACTTAATATTAATATGTGTAATATGTGTAGGTGCCGCATTAAATAACTTAGAACCTGTAAAAAATATCAAAAACTTTTATAAAGATAAGTTATAGGAAAAAAAATGCTCTACAAAAAATGTCCCATAAAATGTTCTCATAAAATTGATGGTTGCGTCAAAAAATTGAAAAAATATTAAATTTTCTCTTTAGTTCAACTTTGCCTTCGAATAACTTTTGAAGAAATAAATATATAAAAAACTTGTTGGAGACCTTTTTTGTAGATCGTTCAATTTTCTACAAGAATATTCTTTGGTCACTCCGAAATATTGTCACAAACGAGAGCTATAAAATTCCAAAGTGGAAGAGAATATTGTTCCCAAGTTATTTAAATGGGTAAATCGAAATTTGCGATGCGGCACCTCTTAATATTAATATTAAGAACTTAAACTTTCACAGGTTTTTTTTTGTCATTCCCAACAATATTTTCGATATAATTAACAAAAAAAAAAAAAATCATTTTCTTTTTTGAATCAATCTAATCTACATCTTAATAATTTATAAAGTTAACTTTTGTGAGATATTTTTCCAAAAAATACCCTTAAATAGTTGTGAAATTTGTAAGGAAAATCAATCATTTATTTAAATTATATTTTATTTTTACTAATTACCTTTTCTGTTTGTTTTAGATTCGGACCTATCACGTCTGTCTCATGTCGGTAAGTAAAAAAAAAAAAAAAATCTCTAACAATTGTTACCAATTCGTTGCTATGCCAGAGCAAAAAAAAGCAACCGTTTGGTAAATTTGAAGAAAAAATTAATAATAATTTACAACTACACCCACCAATTCTATCATTGAAATCGGTTGCCAAGTGGTTTTTTTTTCTGCAAAGAAAACGCAATAAATTATCGCTTTATTATATATATATATTTTTTTTTTCAGCAAACAGATACAATACAAATATGTGAGGTGGGATATATTTTCTGCAGTGGGTATTAAATTTTTTTTTCGAGGTCTCGAAGATTATCTCTCACGGGATGACAATTCACGTGAGATGTGACATGTGTTGCTTAATTGCAGATTAAGTTGTTCTTTGTCTTTGCGATTAAAAAGACGTTTAGAAACTTAGGTTTTTCGTTCTTAAGTATAAAAAGTTTAGACTGTGAAGTTGTGGTATTTAACTCACAGAGAATCGCTTTGGCCAGCATTGCCAAAGAAGCACTTTTCGCACTTTTGTGCATATAACAATTAGCCAAGTTAAGCGTCTCATATTAGCGCGTGGTGGTCTATGTCAGCATTTGTTTAAATGTGAACCAATAATGATTAGTTTGGGATTTTTTTTTCTTCTAATCAATGAAAAGTTCATAAATTTCGTTTTTTCATCAATTTTTTTCACGAATTTTCAACGTTACTGTTTCTATACGTACTTTTTTATCGTTGAATGATGATCATTTTTATCCAGTGGCGCAGCCACCTAGGGGCTAGGCGGGGCAGTGCCCCTGGGCCTTCAGGGGGCCCTCGAATCCTTACCAAAAATCTCGATCGAACTGAACTTTTGGAAATTCAGTTGGAAATTCACCAATTATGTAAGGAAATAATGAGCAAATGTGGAGTGCTAGAATGCGATCTTACGGAAATATTTACAGCAATTTTATTATTTTTTACAATTCCTGTCACTTCTGCACCAGCTAAAGGATCATTTAGCAAATTAAAAATAATAAAAAAATATTTGAGAAATAATATGGGCCAAACTCGACTCCGATATTTATCGCTAATAGCAATTGAAAACAAAACCACATCAAGCCAGGATTTAAACCAAGTCATTGATACTTTTGCGAAAATTAAAGCTTGGAAAAATTGTAAATATAATTGTTATTTAGTCAGTTGGTAGGCCCGACCTTTATATAATAAACCCTTGAATTTTCTCCTATTTTGTTTTATTAGCCAAACCTATACCTAGTATCAATTGTAATTTATGTTGTTACTGTTTAATTTTTTTATTACCTGCCCTGCAGTACCCAACAAAGAGCTTAAGTAACTTAGTAAGTAACTTATATTTTTATTTGATAAAACCTAATCAGTTTACATAGTAGTGGGGCCCCATTTTTTAATTTGGCCCAGGGCCCTTGGTTACCTAGCTACGCCACTGATTTTATCCACTAATAAAATTAGGAGTTTAATTTTTATTGAAGTACCTTCAAATCAAACATTAAAAAAAATAGTTCTCTTAAATAATTGGGTTCAAAATTCAACCATACTAGGGTACAAAATTAATTTTCAAAAAATTAATTCTTTGAAACCTTATAAAGTTTGTACAAATTAAAAATATTTTAAAATTAAAATGTTAATCCCTTGTACTTGAAATCACCATAAATCTTTAGATTCTTCTTTACATTTCCACTGAAAAGTTAAAATAAAAAATTTATCATAGATTTTTTGGTATTATAAAATTTAATTACAAGTAATAAAAATATTGACGATTTTTCACCGAGAAAATTTTAATAATTTAAATTAAAAATAACTGGATATTCAGTTAATATCAAAATGTTTTATGATTTAAAATTCAATGTCGAAGAATGATCCATTATGATCCATCTACTTACGTCACATTTTCCAGATAATGTTTAGGATCTAATCAATCAATCAATTAATAAAATAATTGGTTTCCACTTACTTTTTGGAGAGTTCAGCTGTTAATTTTACTTCCACGACTATACAAATAATTTTGTCCTTTATAAAAATAATTTTTATGACCGTTCACAGATGGCGCTATTCTAAAAGCTCAAAAGCTTCATAGACTGTCATAGACAATGATAATAAGATCTATATAAAATTGATTTGACTGTCTTTTTTAAATTTTAAGAAATTTTTGTAAAAAACATCCAGTTTTTTGTACCCATCATCTATTACACTTAAAATTCAAAATATGAATATGATATAATCTTTGATTTTTTTTCATCTGCCATTGCTTTAATTGAAATTAATCATCAAAATTAATCATTTCAACGATTCTTCGAATATAAGCAAATTTTTCCGACTAAAAAATTAAAAAAAAAATCACGAATTTTCCACTAATAAAACATCCAATCAAATCGATTCAATTGAAAAGTATTTAATTTTTATGATCCCATCTACTTACGTCACATTTTCCGGTTAAAAATTCACGAGGCAATCATCGTTTTTTTCGTTTTTCTTTCGCTTGGGCTAGAAAATTCTATTTATAGATGAACATAAATTCAATGTAATATTATATTTAACATTTCATATCCTTTCGCCATAAGGAAATGATTGTGCTGGTGAGTTGGTAGGTAATATCCTTGAACAACCACCTGTTGTGCGTGGAAATGACAAGGTTCTGTTCGTAGGCCTTCCGACCAATAAAGATATCATGATTCAGACAATCTATTTATAACATTATTTTATATATAAACTTATAAAAAGAACACACAAATTATGTTTGTGATTGATTAAATCACAACTTATGAAAACCTGACGACTAAAAATAATCCGATCGGCAATGCGGTGCGTGTTAATCTCTTCCCTCGATTTTATAATTAGATCATTTATGTAACCTGCTTGAAAATAATATTATTTTTTTTCGTAATTGCACCATTGTGATTTGTTACGTATTGTTTGGATAAAATTTGCAATTGTTACATAATTTAAGTAATCGTCTGTAATTGATCGACAGGTTGGTCAGAAAATTGCATAATGTGCAATTTGAAAAAGAATAAGTCTAATGAACTGTTGGGTGTCTAGGTCTGAAATAATTGGGGGAGAACACATAATGTGCATAGAAAAGCACGAGGTTACCATGCACTACGGCCAAATGCAATCTCAACAAAATTGCCATGAATCGATGACCACACGTGTAATCAATGTGGATTGAGGGAATGATCGCAGTTTAACAATTGTAATTCGAGTGAAATGAGATCACACGATAGTGTGGGCTCTCGCTACGGATTAAATATCAATAATAATATTCGCCTAACTGTTAACAGATCGACATTTTGCGTAACGTGGGCTGCAACGTGCCGCCACTTGTAAACGGAGATTTGCGATCAATAGTTATTATTTGCGGGATGTTCTCTTGCACTTATTGATTTTGTTTATTGCAAATATTTTCACAACCATACCTTGGGCCACGTGCAAATAACCACTACTCTTCCATTATTATTATGTGCACATGATTTTTCTCCATGATAATAAAAACGAATCGTCGCTTCTACAATTTGAACATCTGCTTTTTCTGTTTATTTACATTTGCACCAGTTATATATTTATAAACCAACTTTAACACTAATTTCTGTGAAAATTGGTTCAAAAACTCAACAGCCGGATTACTATTTATAGAGTTTCCATATTCCGAATCTTAGTGTTCCAATAAACCGTTCCCAAAAATTGATTTCTCTTGGTAATTTCGAAGGATTTTGGTGTCAAATTTCAACCTCTTAAAATCGGTCCAGAAAATATTTAGGTCAGCCTTTGGCTTGGAAAATTCTATTCATAGATATTTCATTGTCTCATTTTGCTTCGTCGGAAATTATTTCATGGATTCAAGAAAAATTTGGGTATTATCTTTGGTAGTCCTTTTCTGTCTTTATTAGTCAATATTTTTATGAAAAGTTTAGCACTTTTAGAGATGAAAATGAAATCATAAGTTGCATAAGATGGCGTTTGGTATCCAAGGCTGTTATATAAGTTCAAAAATTCCTTTCAACTCAATACTACTTTATCTTCAAGTCTTATTTCTCCAATAGATGCTTTAGGGTAAAGTGCAACTACAATTTTTTCCACCAACATTAATTATCACTGGTATTCTTCAAGACAGTTTATTGGAACTGTATTTACACCGCAAATATTTCTACTAATCCCCAAACGATATTAACGACATAATATCCCAATAATAAAGAAATTCTATCCTCTGATCTTTAACTCCTTCTAACTATCAACAATTTGCATCATCACCTTGACATTATAATAGTCTGGAGCTAAAAATGGAAAATAAAAATTAGCAAAGAAAAATGTGTTAGTGTGACATTTATCCTCAATAAAAAAATATACCCACCATTATCCATTGAAACCGATATTTTAAAAATATCATCAGAAGTTTGCTACCTAGGGTTCCACTTAGGAAGTCATTCCACTGGAAATCCACAGATCAACCGGGAAAGATATTACGAACTTTGGGCTACTAAAAACCAATTCCAATATTAAATTAACTTTATACAAAACAATATTACGACCAATCTGGATGTACGGAATACAACCGTATGTCTTCGCCAAATCTTCCAATACATAGCAAATCCATTTTTTTCAATTCAAATTTCTTCAAAGAATTTTCAACGCTCATTATTATATCCAAAATGAAGTAATTCATAGACCTCAATATTCTCAAGGTCATTGTTTTCTAACCTGTGGTCCGCGGACCCCTGGGGGTCCGCGGTCTCATTTGAAAAAGTTTGTTTTTTAATTTAATGAAGGAATACTTAAATATAATACTGTCCGAAAATTGCACCTTTTTTTCACTCAAGGGTCCTTGGCATTATACTTGATTTCCTTGGGGGTCCGCGGCTGAAAAAGATTAGGAACCACTGCTCTAGGTGCCCGAATTTACCTCACAAAAATTTCATGGCAAAGTATACTTCCATAGAAATCCAGAAATGGAAACGTTATCATTGCTCGAGTACCCCAAAATTCTGGTCGATTAAAAAGGCGATAGCCCAGGGATCATTTCCTTAATTTATAAAGACTTTCCATATAATTTGGAGCCTCTCAAATCCTCGATCCTGGTGGTTTTAACTAGAAATTATTTTCGAGATAAACCCTTAACTTTGCCCAAAATAATTTGCCAATAAATCTGGATGTACGGAGTGCAATCGTAAGTCTTCGCCAAATCTTCCAATACATAGCAAAACCATTTCTTTCAATCCTAATCTCTCCGAAGAATCTTCAACGTTCATTGTTATATTAAAAATGAAGTAATTCATAGACTTCAATGTTCTCTAGGTGCCCGAATTTGCCTCACTAAAGTTTATAAAATTTCATTAAAAAGTATTCCACTATACAAACCCAAAAGTGCAAAAGTTAAAATCAATCCAGTACTCTAAAATCCAGGTCGATTGAAAAGAGATCACTTCCTTAATTTTCCATACAATTTTGTGCCTCTCAAATCTTCAATCCTGGTGGCTTTAACTAGAACTTGATGATAGATAGATATAGATAGATGAAACCATCTTCCGAATCCAAAGTGGAGGTAAACTTAGGGATTCAAATTTTCCCTCAAATATTAGAGTCCAACCGGTGGTTTACAACCTACTGAGAAAATTCACAAAAAGTTATCCAAAGAAAATTAGTATAAGATTTTTCATGGTTTACCTCAATAAAACTTTCCCTATCGTCTTTTCAAGTAAAAATAAATCTTCATTGATTGCTAATTTTGAAAATTTGAAGTTCAAATCACAATTAGAAAAAAAAAACGGATGTTCTTCAGACACCATATGCAAATCAAATCAATTCATAATCTCCCCACATTTTCGATGAGCTGTTTGACATTTTCAATCGCAAATAATCAGATGCAAAATTTATATTACAAAAAAAAAATGCTCTTCAATATTTTATATTCATTTGTATATCCCAAAATTGCCTTCTACCTAGAAAAAAAATAGCTCAATTAATAGTGAAAAATATTTTTTTTCTTCTAAAGTACTACAAACCTATTGTTCGTAAATGATCATACAATTCTTGTGGAAAACTTAATTTTTTAATAACTCATCAAACAAATAATAAAATAAGTCAATATTTGAACGAAAAACGATTGTAAATCGTTTAAAAATATTCTCGAAAAATTAAAATAAGAAAAAACTGACATAAAAGTTTAAATTTAAAAAAGTAAAATAACATTTTTAATAATCCTATTTGTAACAATTTCTATAAAAAGACTGCTAAATATATTTTTTTATAGATAAAATTACAAATTTTAAACAATTTTTATCAAAACACGTGATTCCCCGTTCTTATTCGACAATATTATTTTTAATGTTGAAATATTTCAGTGAATAAAATATTCTAGTGTGTTTTAATTAATTGTTAAGGAAATAGTCATTTTTAAACATTATCACAATTACATTGTTATTGATGTGTGAAATCAATAAATTAAGCTCTATTTAATATTTTATTGAATGTTTGCGTCATTTCTTCAATTTTCCTCGTTTAATTATGTTTTTGAAAACTTCAGTGCATATCAATTTATATTGTGTTCAGTTTAAGTTCAATGTCAAAATTGATTTTTCTCGTGTTGAATAACTTATACGAAGAAACCATTACAATTTCCACGATATAATTCTGAGCACATGGAAAACTCGTGAATTGTTTTTTCTACGAAATTTACTTCCTAAAAATAAAAAAATATTTTTTATTATTTTATATCACCGAAGAACTAGTGAACTTGAGTAGAACTAGAGAGGATATGGAAATAGAAGTCGCTAGGGGGCTTTAAATTAGATGTTAGATTTACCAGGATAAAACACAAAAGAGATAATTTCCTTTGAAATTACCATTTTCCTTTAGATAATAATGGTTTTATATAAACTTTAATGACGCAATTTGTAGATGTTGAATTTTCTTTGCACTGAAACGTATTTATATATTTTGATATTCGCATCAAAAATAAGAATTCGACGCAATAGTTTTGAATATATTTTTTGCCATGAGGTTATTGACAAAATTGCTTCCAAAAATTCAATTCTTGTACATCGATGATGTTTCATTTACCTGGAAAAACATGAAAATTATAAAGTGAGTTAATTAAAACATTATTTGAGCTTAAAAAATCCAATCTTAAGGTGATTCTGGTGATACCTGGTGATTTTTTTTATTGAGTTGGGTCATCCAAGATGCGGGTACTTCAGGGCTTATTGTACTTCCCGGGTCCCTACTTCATCTAGGCGAACCTCAGCACTCGTCGCCCTAGGTGATGATACCTGGAGATCATCTTCATGGCAAATCGTCTGCAGTAGGATACGGGCTTAAAATATTTTAAATTTATTTTTTTCTTAGCCCTTTTAAACCAAATTTGATCAGTATTAATCCATAAAACGAAAGAAAACATCTAAAAGTTTAAATGGAAAATAAGTTTTATAATATTAACATAAGAAATGTAAACTTTACCACTTTTACCTTTCTAATTCCCAATCAGTTGTTTTAAAATGCAATTTAAGTTTAAGAATTTACGAATTATTACGTAGTAAAACTTATTTTTTTTTTCATTTATATGACTAACAAATATTTTTATGACTTTTAAAAACCTAACCCTATTTCACAAGTAAGCAAATGAAAAATGGCCGCCCTTGAGGAATAACTTCGAAAAGTTGGAATTGTACCGAATTTCGGGAGTAATGCAATCAAAATAATGTACAATGTAAGGTTATATTCAAACTGGTACTTAATACGTAAATTCACGTTAAATATTTGGTTTTACGCATTTTTGTATGTATTGAAAAAATACATACAAATCCCAAATCAAAATCGTTAATTTTTGAATTATTTTGATATTATTCAATAAATTTTAATTATTAGAATAGTAATTGACACCCTAAAGAACTGATTTCCTCTAAAATAAGATCTTGTTCATCAAAATTGGTATACTTGGGGATTTTGGTGATACCTGGGGATCATCTTCGTGGCAAATTTGCTGCAGCTGGTTTTTGGCTTAAAATATTTGGAGTTTATCATTTTTTAAGTACTTTTATACCAATTAGAATCAGTATTAACGTCTACAACGGAAGAAATTATCTAAAAGTTTCAATAAAAATTAAGTTATATAATATAAACATTGGATATCCATTACCTGGTTTACCCTATTTCATATCCAAATAAGTTGTTTTAAAATACATTTTATTGAATAGAAATTACAATACTGTTTTTCCCAAATATTTTTCGATAAAAAATTAAATTATTAAGATAATTAAACTTATTAATTTCCAATTTAATCATTAACTAATATTAACATGAGGTTTATAAACCGAACCTTATTTTACTACTAAACAAATGAAAAATGGTCGCTCTTGAGGAATATCTTCGAAAATAGGAACAGCACCGAATTTTGGGTACAATATAACTAATGCTTAAATTCAAAATAATAAGCTGATACTACATACGTGAAAAGGCCCAAACCAAAATCGTTAATTTTCGAATAATTTTGAAATAATTATTTTTTTTTTTAAATTGACGCCTAAAAGAATTAATTTTCTTTAAAATAAGACCTCATTCATTAAAATTGGTTTTGTTTATGACTTAAAATACGTTGTTGATAAAAGTATACCTTTGTGGCGCAATTTATTTACTGATGCGAATATTTATTTGAATTTATTGGTAAAAAATCGGTTGCGATGTTTCAAAAAAAAAAAGACGCAATTTTGATTCACTACTTGAAATTCTATTGCGCCAGAAAGTAAAAAAATTAATCGCAAAAAATGGTCTTTGAAAGATTATTGCGAACAAGTTGGAAAGTACGTCTTAAATTTGGATTATCAAATTTTGGAGTAATGAGGGACTTTTGTGTTTAATAATAGTATTAGTTTGAACAAAGGGATCAATAATGATTTCTTTGTTTCCAAAAGAAAGCTTGGAAATTGTTTTTCTCAATTCCTGAAAAAGTTAAAAGGAAAAAACGAAACGTTTGACTTATAAACTGCAAGTTTTCTTAACTTTTTTTTTGAAATGATGAAATTTGTAAAGTTATTCATTGCAATGCGAATATGATGCAACCACCAAGTCATTGACAGCAAGGCCAGATGCCATTGTTTGGTGAAATTTTGAGTTTCACGTAACATAAAACACAAAGGCGTGAATCTCGGGAGGATTTTTGCATTTTGCATTTTTGTGCCAACATATGGAAGGGAACTTCGTAGACGCGACGCAAAATTCAAATCCGATCAAAATCAGAAACAAAGAAACCTGTTGAATTTTTTGCAAGTTCTTTGAAAAATGTCTCCATCAAAATGAACCAGCGCAACAAAAAGGGAGAACAAAAAAAAAAAATAAAAAAAAAACATTCTTCTGGCATGCAGCCATAACCTTGTCCAACAGTTCACCGCTTTAACCGCTTTTTTTCCTTCTCGTTAGAAATAAAAAGCTGCAAATCTTCGTTCGCATATAATAGGCGGTTCTTTTGTGAATGGCTGGTCTCCCCAGACAGGGAGGACTAATGCAACCTTATTTTTAGACATTAGATCTTTTTCTGGTCGGCTTGGTAGGGCACAATGAGAAGCCAAAACCATCCTGGACCTACCTGAACCCGACAAAATCGTTTTTTGTTGTAAAAATGATCCGAAATGTGATGTAATACTAAACCGTATTTTTTTTTTTTTTTAATTTGTCTGGAGGTCAAATCATATGCGTTTCAAATTCCCACACGAACGTTGCAGGCCTGATTTTTTCCAAAATTTAAATTTGATATTTGGCAACAATTTCGGTACAAAGAACCAATCTTATCTGAAATTCAATTTTAATGTCCATGAACTTCACAGACAGTTATATTCAGATAATTTCGAAATTGATATGAAAAAATGCATTAATTCTCTTCAAAATGTATCCAATGATTTACTGTTAATGTAAGTCAATAAAAAGTTAAGTAAACTTAAAAAAAAAATCATTTTTAATGAAAAAAATTATTCAAACATTGAAAACTCCTTAAAACTTTTGAAGCCACTTCACTACATCCAACTCTTAAATGCAGTGGTCTTCAATCCTATGCCTTCACTAAATCATTAAGAATATGATCTAGAACATTGTTTCCTAACCTGTGGTCCGCGGACCACGGAATCCATGATTTAAAGACCCAAATTTAACAAAAAATAAATATTTAACATACTTCTTGAGACTCATAATTTAAATCAGTTTAAAATGATCAAGAACGTTAGTTCTGAGAAAAACAAATGACAATCGGTTGGTACCAGGTCCCAACTATAAATTGGAAAGAATCAGGATCTTTCAGTCCAACTGCTGGAATTCCTGCTAGGTCATTGCAGTTATCAAAAGTTTAAAGAAATCCTGATCCTTTTAGTTCTTAATTCTAACCTTTCCTCGACAAATGGCTGTTTAAAATTGACCCAATTTTGGGTCAAAGGGATCTACCATGGGATAAAACAAATGACAATCAGTTGGTGCTAAGTTGCAACTACAAACTGGAATGTATCAGAATCTTAAAATCCAACATTGAGAACTTCTACCAAATCATTAAGGTCATCAAAATTTTGAAGAAATCCTGCTGTTTTCTACTCCTAAATTTTGGAATTCCCTGGATAATTGGGTGTTTATCATTGACGAATATAAATACGGTCCTGTTAAAGTAAGAAACCTTGATTTATAAACCCAAATTTAACAAAAAATAAATATTTTACATACTTCTTGAGACTCATAATTTAATTCAGTTTAAAATGATCAAGAACGTTAGTTCTGGGAAAAACAAATGACAATCGGTTGGTGCCAGATCCCAACTGTAAATAGGGAATAATCAGGATTTTTCAGTCCAACTTCTAGAACTCCTGCTAGGTCATTGAGGTCATCAAAAGTTTGAAGTAATCCTGCTTTTTTCTACGCCTAAAGTTTGAATTTTCCTGAACAAATTGATGATTATAATTGACCCAACTTTGGGTCAGTGATCTACCATGGGAAAAAACAAATGACTATCAGTCGGTGCCAAATTGCAACTACAAACTGGGATGTATCAGAATCTTAAAATCCAACTTTTAGAAATTCTATCAAATCATTAAAGCCACCAAAAGTTTGAAGAATTCCTGCTGTTTTCTACTCCTAAATGTTGGGGTTTCCTGGATAATTGGGTGTTTACAATTGACGACTAAAGTGATAATTATCTCCACAAGACACCAAACGTGATCATTTCCATGTGTATTAGAGCAAAAGAAAAAACTTTTTTTTAGAAAAATTTACGATTGTTTTTTTCGAAAAAAAAAGCAACTTTATTTATTTTCTGTCGATAAATCATTTAAATATTACTAACATCTCGTTAGTGAACCACCTAATTATGATGTTAAACACCAAAAATAATATTTGACAAAACAAATATGCGATAAAATCGAGAAAATCAATTAAAATCTCGTTTATAATTGGTTCTTGGCTATGTAAAAAAACCAGGGGTGGATAAAATATATTATTTAGTATGAGAGGTCCTCAAAATTTCCTAATTTTTGACCGCATTTTAAAAGACTTTAGATTAAGGTTTGCAAATACAATTTCTTACAAATTACTTTGGAACAATTAAAAAAAAATTGTCCTCCCTTGAAGTGTCCTTAAACTATATTTTTAAAAGGCAACTGTTCTTCTTCAACAATCTTTATCTATCATTTCGCTGAAATTTTAACAACATATTTGCTTTGAGCTTTAAAGCTCAGAACTGTTATACTCCCAAAACAGAATTCTTCTAATCTTCTTTCCAATCTAATAATTGGATCGATTTCTGGAATACTTTAAAGAAATTTAATTTTTTTCCAAAAAGCAACCAGTTTGGTGGTTGAGAGAGAAGGCCAAAAAATAGTAGCTAACAATTGATTTATAAAAATTGTAGTGGTTTTTTGGAATAAAGATTTAAAAGTATCAAAAATTTTCAATTCTCCTAATTAAATTTTGACGAAGTTTATTATTAAAAATCGCGCAAATTTTCACCAAATTTCAATAATATTTGCTGGATCAATTACAGTAATTTTCTTGGAACACCAATTTGAGTACTTATTTTGGCTTGCGGCTTAAAGATAAGAAGGAAGAATCGAAAAGGAAAAATATTTATTGGTTTACAGTATCTTAGGTAAATAAACCAAATATTAGTAAAATACATATTTGTTTGGCGTGTGTGGGAAATTTATATATATTTTTATGGTAAAAACAGGTAAATATAGTCACTAATTACTTATATAAGTTTCTGGTTGCAAAAAGAATTTTGAAATTTTTAAAAAATCTGCTTGGAACTATTAAAACTTTAATGTGTCGGGACAAAAAGAATGAAAAGTTACAAGAAACTTTTTCCATTCACTGGAGATTCTTAGGTAATAAGAAATTAGGGGTTTGGATTTCAGATTTTCTGTAGGGTTGTCCAAAATTTTCAAGATTTTCATTGATTAAACTTTCCTCTACAATTATTAACGTTTTTAAACGAAAAAAAAGATATAAGTTTTTGGTAGCTAAAAGAACTTGAAAGATTTTTAACATTGTGCTTTGAGCTTTTAAAACTTTAATGTTTCGGGAAAAAAAGAATACAAAGTTACAAGAAACATTTTCCATTCACTGGAGATTCTAAGGGAATAAGAAATTAGGGGTTTGGATTTCAGATTTTATAAAGGGTTGACCAAAAAATTTTGAACTGAATTTTTTTAAACAAAAATAAAAAGATATTATGAAGGAAAATGAAGATCCCACTGTCTTTTATTACTCTTGTATCTTCCAAAGTTTGAAATAAGAAAATTAAATTGGTTCCACTCAAAAATATACTAAAAATAGATAGATACTAGACTGATTCAAAAAAAATTAAGATTTTTTTTCTTAATTATATCGAAAATATTGTTGGGAATGACAAAAAATATTCCTGTGCAAGTTTATGCTCTTAATATGAATATTAAGAGGTGCCACATCGCAAATTTCGATTTTCCATTTAAATAACATGGGAACAATATTCTCTTGCACTTTGTAACTTTATAGCTCACGTTGGTGACAATATTTCGGAATATCCAAAGTATATTCTTGTAGAAAATTGAATGATCTACAAAAAAGGTGTTATACAAGTTTTTGATATATTTATTCCTTCGAAAGTTATTCGAGGTCAAAGTTGAACTAAAGAGAATTTTTTTTATTTTTTCCAGTTTTTGACGCAACCATCAATTTTATGAGAAAATTTTATAGGACATTTTTTGTAGAGCACTTTTTTTTCTATAACTTATCTCTATAAAAGTTTTTGATATTTTTCACAGGTCCTAAGTTATTTAATTAAAATTAAAGAAATAATTTTTATGTAAAAAAATAATAATTTAGGAAATTTTCAGCTTAATTCAAATAAGTTACGACTTGTGAAAAATATCAAAAACTTTTATATAAATAAGTTATAAAAAAAAAGTGTTCTGCAAAAATGTCCTACAAAATTTTCTCTTAAATTGATGGTTGCGTCAAAAATTTGAAAAAAATTTAAAATTTCGCTTTAGTTCAACTTTGACCTCGAATAACTTTTGAAAGAATAAAAATATCAAAAACTTGTACCAGATCTTTTTTGTAGATCGTTCAATTTTCCATATTTTCAAAGATCAAACCACCCCTCACCATTTGAATGCCATCTTGTCTACAAAATTATTCATTGAAATTCTATGAATTAAAATTTGTTCACAAACTTTATCAGGCTTCCGATATCAAAAAAAAAATGTCTTTTACCCCAAAATGGGTAACATAAAATTTGAAAAAACCTTTAATGGTTAAAATAAATAAAAAAAAACGTTGATATTATCTGGTGGGAAAGGCCTAAATTGCTGAAATCATTTAGTATGTGATTTATTATCTAGTTCTTAAACGAATGTCTGTTTTACATCTGAATTTTAAAAAATTGACTTTTGGGTACTGTAATCATAAGGAGAAAGACTTGTTGCATAATTACTAGACTGATTCCAGAAAAACTACGATTTTTTTTCTTAATTCTATCGAAAATATTGTTGAGATGACTAAAAAAAATCATGTGAAAGTTTAAGCACTTAATATTAATATTAAGAGATACCGCCTTTGGAATTTTATTGCTCACATTGGTAACAATATTTCGGAATGATCAAGGTATATTCTTGTAGAAAATTGAACGATCTACAAAAAAGGTCTTCACCAATTTTTTGATATATTTATTCCTTCAAAAGATATTCGAGGTCAAAGTTGAACTAAAGAGAAATTTTAATATTTTTTAAATTTTTTGACGCAACCATCAAATTTATGAGAAAATTTTATAGAACATTTTTTGTAGAACACTTTTTTGCCTATAACTTATCTATATAAAAGTTTTTGATATTTTTCACAGGTACTAAGATATTTGCATTAAACTAAAAATTCCCTGAATTATCATATTATTACCATAAAAAATATTTTTTTTTATTTTAATTAAATAACTTAGGATCTGTGAAAAATATCAAAAACTTTTAAAGAAATAAGTTATAGAAAAAAAAGTGTTCTACAAAAAATTTCCCATAAAATTTTCTCATAAAATTGATAGTTGCGTCAAAAAATTGAAAAAATATTAAAATTTCTCTTTGGTTCAACTTTGACCTCGAATAACTTTTGATGAAGTAAATATATCAAAAACTTGTTCGAGACTATTTTTGTAGATCGTTTAATTATCTACAAGAATATACCTTAGTCATTCCGAAATATTGTCACCAACGTGAGCTATAAGATTCCAAAGTGTAAGAAAATATTGTTTCCATGTTATTTAAATGGAAAATCGAAATTTGCGATGCGGCACCTCCTGATATTAATATTAAGAGCTTAAACTTTCACAGGATTTTTTTGTCATTCCCAATAATATTTTCGATATAATTAAGAAATAAAAAAAACCATAATTTTTTTTTGAATCAGTCTAATGGATACCTTTAAACTTCGTGTGATTTTAAGGGTTTTTGAACTTTAAATCGTTAAATTTTCAAGAAAGATATTCAAAAACGATAACTTTTTGATTAAACTCTGTGATATTGGGCTTTTTTGTCGCACAGCACGCCGTCGTCCGGCCGTTATTCATAATGAAATTCTTCAGGTTCTTTGTGAAACCAACCGAAAGAAAAAATCGTTTTTAGAAGGACAGCCTAGTCGTCTGTCATTCAAGACTAGTTTAGATACAAAAAAAAATCGTACAGATTTAGGCACGTAGTCCAAAACGAACCGCCAAAACGACTTGTAATTCCACTGTGGCTTTGACTCTTTTATCTGCGATCCCAGCCGAAAAAAGTTCCCAGTCAGATCAATTAACAGATCAATTATAGATCACTGTTAGGCAATTGTACTTTGGGCTTAAAAGAAATCGGAAGTGATAACCCCGTAGAGTATGAATTTACGTCTCATCCTTGAATTTCCAATTTACAATTTCAACTGATTGACTGGTAATGTCAATCGAGGAATTAATATTCATGAGATCAACGTACAAAAAAAAATTGGTCATAAATTATTTTTGATTTCTTCTTCGTTTTTTTTTTTTTGTTTCTTCAATGAATGTTTCGCACATATAATTCGAAAAGTGGTTGATAGTTATTGTGTGTTGGATTGTTTGGTTTAACGCTCGGCGATGTAAGGCAATGACTCTGATGGGTTTTGGGTTGAGCAGCCGTTTCCATGGTCAACTCACCTGAGAGGTCACCTGTCTACAGCCATTTGAGTCACGTGGTCTCGCGTGCTTGACGCCATTTCGTCCCATTCACCTCAGCTTTTTGCACCCAATTACCTGCGAAATTTCTGCAGGAATTTGCATTAAAATCGACCGAAGCCAGACCGAAAAAACCATCAGCGGCAAAGTGCAAGTGCATTTTTGGGAATTACATAATGATATCAAAAGTTTATTAATAGAAAGATTATGGTGGGACGAGTTTAAGACTGTCATTTGAATAATTACATTGGATCGATTATCATAATTGAACTTTTTTTTCATTCTTGATGTATTAAGGAGGCGGATTACATTAGGAAGATTTCCCAGTGAGTGTTTTAAACCTTAATCACTCAAGTAAAACTTTGATCCGTTTTAATCTCCTCTTGACAACTTTTGCTTTGCAAATTCCACATTGAAATCAACAAAAACCAAACAGAATTTAAATTACCAAATTTTGTACGATCAAAAGCGTTAGCCATGGATAAAACAAATGACAATCAGTTGGTACCAAGTTGCATCAACAACTGGGATGTATCAGAATCTTAAAATCCAACTTTTGGAACTTCTACTAGATCATAGAAGTCACCAAAAGTTTGAAGTAGTGCTACTGTTTTCTATTCCTAAATTTTGAGATTCCCTGGATCCCTGGATAGTTGGGTGTTTACCATTGACGAATATAAAAACACGGTCCTGTTAAAGTAAGAATCCATGATTTAAAAACCCAAATTTAACAAAAAAGAAAGATTTAACATACTTCGTGAGATACATAATTTAAATCAGTTTAAAATGATCAAGAACGTCAGTTTCGGGGTAAAACAAATGACAATCGGTTGGTGCCAGGTTCCAACTATAATACAAATTGGGAAGAATCAGGATTTTTTAATCCAACTTCTGGAACTCCTGCTAGGTCATTTAAGTTATTAAGAAATAATCATTTGAAGAAATCCTGATTCTTTTAGTTCTCAATCCTGACCTTTTCTGGTCAAATGGCTGTTTACGATTGACCCAATAATGGATCACAGAGATCTACCACGAATAAAACAAATGACAATCACTTGGTGCCAAGTTGTAACTACAAACTGGGATGTATCAGAATCTCAAATTTAAACTTTTAGAACTTCTACCAGATCATTGAAGTCACCAAAAGTTTGAGTTAATCCTACTGTTTTCTACTCCTAAATTTCGGGGATCCCTGGACAATTGGGTGTTTACAATTGACGAATATAAACACGGTCCTGTTAAAGTAACAATCCTTGATTTATATACCCAAATTTATCAGAAAAGAAATATTCAACATATTTCTTTAGATACCTAATTTAAATCAGTTTAAAAAGATCAAGAACGTTAGTTTTGGGTAAAACAAAAGACAATCGGTTGGTGCCAGATCCCAACTGTAAATTGGGAATAATCAGGATTTTTTAGTCCAATTTCTGGAACTCCTGCTACGTCATTGAAGTCGTCAAAAGCTTGAGGTAATCTAGCCGTTTTTTAACGCCTAAATTTTGGGTTTCCTGGACAAATGGATGATTACAATTGACCCAATTTTGGGTCGCAGGGATCTACCTTGGGAAAAAACAAATGACAATCAGTAAGTGTCAAATTGCAACTACAAACTGGAATGTATAAGATTCTTAAAATCTAACTTTTGGAACTTCTGCCAGATCATTGAAGTTATCAAAAGTTTGAAGTAATCCTGCTTGTTTCTACTCTTAAATTTTGGGGTTCCCTGGATAATTGGGTGTTTACAATTGACGAATATAAATACGGTCCTGTTAAAGTAAGAATCCATGATTTATAGACCGAAATTTAACAAAAAATAAATATTTAACATACTTCGTGAGATACTTAATTTAAGTCAGTTTAAATTGATCTAGAACGTTAGTACTGGGTAAAACAAATGACAATCGGTTGGTGCCAGATCCCAACCGTAAATTGGGAAGAATCAGGATCTTTCAGCCCAACTTCTGGATCCTCTGCTAGATCATTGAAGTTATCAAAAGTTTGTAGTAATCTTGCGTTTTTCTGCGCCTAAAGTTTGAATTCCCTGGACAAATTGATGTTTACAATTGACCCAATTTTGGGTCGAAGAGGTCCAAATAAAATTTTCACTATTGACAATAACTTTTAGTGCATAATTTCCTTCTAGAACTATCATACAAATAGTAAATATGTCCAGAACATTTATTCTTGTTTGGTCACCATTTAGGTCATTTTACTAGCCTTCAACTATTGAAATTTTACTGTTAAATGTTTGCTTAAGATTCTTTAATCAATACCTATTAATATTTTTTTTAATATAGTTTTATTGCATTATATTTAACCAATGATTACTAGATAAAAATATAGTTCAACAAGTGGTTGCATCAACGATTGCAGTTCCCGAATTTCATGCATTTTATTAAGGTCCACCTTATGTAAATGACTTAAAATTGTACCAAGATCATTTTTCAATTCTTTAGTAATACTTTAACAGAATTTATCTTTACCTATTTTGATTATTTTCAAGATTTCATCGATATTTTCATCAATAGGTCTTTCAGACTGAAATGCATTTTTGATTCTGAAATTACTAGAACCAGACTAACAAAAGTTGAATTACTTTTATATGGATATTACAGTATTAAAATTAGACACCCCTCCTGTGACTTTAGTCCCTCAAATTCTATTTTTACCTTTTTGAAAAGAAAATTGGAAAATAAATATTTTCCTATTAATGCTACAATCAATTATTCATATACACTTTATCAAAAATAGAAATATTCCACCAACTAATTTAATATACGTTAAGGCAAATATAAAGAGTTTTCAACTCTTATATGTGAGATTATTATAAGAAAAATGATCCATATAGTTGGAAAAAAAAGTTATCTTTTAATTGATAAATAAATTTTTATTCCATTACAAACTTATTTAAGTACTTAAAACTTCAATTACAATTTTTTTTAGACGTAAATACCCACATTGAAAACACTTGTCGTTTATTTTCTAATAAGATAACCTTTTCTTGATTTTCTTAATCTATTTTTGTATATCCAAACTATATATTGATATCCCAAGACTTCGATTAAGGCTCGTCATATGTATGAATAAAAAAAAAAACGTAAAATTTTTTGCAGTGATTCAAAGAAATCGTACGGCTTCCACTTGGAAATCACTTGGAATTGTGATAATTTTTTGAGTCAATATTCCATATTGACTTGACCTATTAAAATCCCATCAATTTATCATATTCATTTTACGCAATATTTATAGTTTTCCTCCACTAAAAATAGCACCAAATCGTCCGATAATCAATCATAATATCCTCGCAATACTGTTTTCGTGATAAAAATAAATCGATTAATTATATTGTTCAACATGAAAACGATTTTATTCTTATAAATAATAAATAAAATAATTAACAACCTCGCGTAAACATTTAACGATAATAACAATAATAATATAAAGAATCATAAAAAAAACGTTGTTCGATAACCTTTACTTTTACTCAAGGATAGAAGAAGATGGATAGACCGACAAAACGAGAATAATTCCAAATAAAAATATGAAATTAAAGTTGCAAAATTGACCGCTGAAACGATAACAGTTTGAGTGATGAAATAAGATTACAGTTTTGGTCAGCGATTTGTTTATGAATATTGAAAGTCAAATGGAATTTTTACGGATTTAATTGAAATTCTTCAGTGAAAAGCATAAATGATTTTGACCCGGATTTTTAATGCATCCCGGTTGATTTTATATGACCAAATATTGCAGCAAATTGTTGAGAAACTATGCAACTGTTAAGGAAAGCAAAAAGTGCAACAATAAATTGAAGATTTCAAAGAAAAAATTAAATGATTTCAATTGGGATTTTAGAAGGATTACCCTAGAAGGATTACCCTAGAAGGATTACCTTAGAAGGATTACCTTAGAAGGATTACCCAAAGAATTCATTGACCTATTGAATGATCTTTTGAAATTTTTATCGATTATTATAATTGTAAAAAATCAACTGTATATTGTGCGTTTAATGACTTGCAACAATCCGAATTAACAGCGCAATTATTTCAAAAAATCTCGAGAATTACAAAATATTTCATCATTTTAAATGTTTTGAGAAGCAAGTGATAAATTTAAATTGCCACGAGATTAGCCGATTTTTTGTTGAGTTTACTCTTTGCAAAATAATCTACAATGAACTTTCAACAATGCAAACAATAACTGTTTTCAAAAAATAAAAGAACATTCGAATAATTTCTAATCAAATTTTGCAAGGCATAGAAAATAAAGAGATGCCTTTTTTGGTGGATAACTTTCACCCTTTAGAAAGCCTTGTTAATTGAGGGGGATGGATTAATCTTTATTGATCTTTTGCAAAGCAAATTTGCACCAAAAACATGGATAATTTGGTCATATAATATCTATTATTGATGGATAATGTTCCTTATATCAAATAAGAAGACAATTCAAGTTGTTTAAAATATTTTTTTTTAATTAATATTTTCAATATTCAATTAGCTACGTTTCGTTATGTATTGCAACTTCATCAGGCTTCTTGATTCACAGAAAATTTAATAAAAAAATATTTTTTTATTGACTTTAAATTGAAAATATTATACTTTTGTGAATCAAGAAGCCTGATGAAGTTGCGATACATAACGAAACGTAACTAATTGAATATCAAAAATATTAAAAAAAAACCGTTTTTAAATAACCTAAATTGTCTTCTTATTTTAAAAAAAATAAAAGCTGAGATCTGAATTTTATCATATATTATGGATAATGGTTCCTTATATCCTTCACCATGCAGTCAACAATCATAAATTGTTTTTTTCTTGAAAATAATTCAAAACAGTTGCGATTCTTGCAAACTCCTTTTACTGGTCACAAGGAAAGGATATTTTTATGGCTATAGTTAAAAGACAATTAGCAACGATTTAATCCTACTGTATATACAATATATTGAATATATTGCGATCCAATTTATGTAGTTTAATTTAATATAGTAGTATACAAAAATCTTACTATAAACATAAATTTGAACAGAAGTTCAAACATAAATATTTGTGACGTGTTGCTCAAATACGTATTTCGATTGCCAAGCAATCTTGCTCCTATGTGTGGCCTATTTTTTATTGAAGTTTTATGAAAAAAAAGTTGGTGAAACACTTCGAAAAAAAAATAAAACCGAGGTATACTATTAGGCGTAGATCACATTTCATTTTTTTTCAAGGTGTTGCACCAACTATTTTTTCACGCTATTTTTATCAGTTATAGTGCTCATGTAGAAGCATAAAATATATTTTTTTCGTGATTGTCATTTTCAGAGAACAGATAAAAAAAATCATTTCATTTGTTGTTTGTTTTTTTTTTGCATAATTTTTTTTTAAAAAAATTTCAAAAAAAATATATGATATACTCTGTAAAATAATCTACAGCCTTGCGTTTGTTTTACTTCTCTAGCTTAATTAGTTTTTGAGATATATAACTTTTAAAAATAACCATGCGGGGGGACATTTTTGTCCATATCTCCAGGTCAAAGAGGAATTTGGTCGCGAAAAGTACATACAATGTGTTTGTATATCAAGCCGATATTTTAACATAAGTTTCGACATAGGTTCCTATTTGGGGGGGCCAACTTGCCATATGGATCCTACTAGACCCTTTCTGTTCATTTCTAAGCATAATAGGAAATATAAATTTTTTGGCTGCATGGTGCAGGAAAATTTGATTTAGAAAAACAGTTGAATGTTAATTTTATGAGCATTTTTTCATAGATTTCTGATGGCAATTTGCAGGAGACTCAATTTTGCCAATTTGTGTATTGAAAATCATACAATGTTCTTATTTAGGGGGCCAACTTGTCATGTGGATCCTGCTAGATCCTTTCCAAAATTTAACCACTATCGATTTAACTGGCCAAATATTTAACCGAACTGAAGAAATTTTAAAGAAAACGACTTGCATTAAATGACAATAACAGACCCAAATTATAGTTCTTTTTTTGGTCACTAGCAGCGCAAATATTCAAAACATACGTACGAGGATTTAGGTGGGTAATTCGAAATTCGAAAAATTCTTTTGAGAAGATATTCTTGAATATCTAAACTATCGAAATATATAACAAAATGGACTTTATACATTCTAGAACATCCCCTTAAATTGTTTCTTAAGGGAAAACAAAGAAAATGGCTGGTTTTAATTGTCAAATTTAAAAGTTTGATAATTTGGCACCTTTTCCTTCAGCACCAAAATATTTTTTTTTAATTCAGTTAAAGAACAAAGACAAAAAAACACTTTCTTTTATTTAACATAAACGCCAAGACGTTTGAATTGAATAATCGAAAGTTAAATAGTTTTTTTCGACAATGTTCAAAAAATCAAAATTTAAGACTTTAAACTTTCTTTTGTGACAAGCGCGTGTCTATATCATAATTATTAACAATTGATTAGCAAATATAAAACGGTCATTAATTTATTTGATAAATTAATTTTATCGCTCATAAACTTTCTTTTGATGTCGGAATTATGCAATTGGATCATTCCTTATCGATCGGAGGACTTTACAATAGCTGATTAAGCCATTTGTATTAAATTGATATTAAAAGGCATTTTAAGATTTTAAGCCACAAAAGTTTTTGTGGAGTTTATCGCAATTATTGGGTTTATGGAAAGCAAGGGAGAAGAAATTTTTGTTGGATTTTTTTGATACGTTAACGATAAAGTTCCAATTGAAATATTTTCAGTTTGTGATGATCTAAGTCTATGAATTTCATTACCTTGTTCACAATAATTTATTTCAATTGATTGCTTGACATTTATGGAGCAATTAATATGGATTTTGATTATGGAAACTTTACAACAATTGAAAGGATTGTTTTCCAATGTTTTCTTGCGAATTTTGGGTCAAAATCATAGACTTAAATCTAAATCTTCCCTTTAAAAGGTTTGGTAAATGTTTTCCACACAATTAATGATATCGGAAGTATTTTTCTCAACAATTATGTGCTAATTTTGATTGATTATATTGTTGATGTTAATTTGAAACTTTGAAGCAAATTCAAGGCTTTTCTGGAGGTTTTTTCATCGGTGTAAACACCAAAAAATACGTCAAACATTGCTCTACAAGTATTAATCACCAAAAGTTTTACGGATGCATTATTTTAACGAAAGCAAATCAGTGGAAAAAATGCATTTTTTTCCAACTATTGCATAAGATATTTGCCTATCAAATCAGGCAATTTCAATGAAAGAATTTTAATGAAAATTGATCTATCGAACGATTAAATTGTCGACTTAATCAGCTAAATTGAAATTTATCATTATTTAACGTTTGGCGTCGTATAAAGTTTAATTGTTTGAAACGATTGGATTAAGATAACAAATCCGAAATATCGTCAGAGTCACGAGTTGAACAAATGCCCGGCTTTTTTTACTTAAATTCCATTAAAAAAATTAATAAAATAAATAATAATAGTCATTTTCCGATGGACCGAATTGAAGGTGAAGGTTGCAAAGTGCAACTTCAAGGTGGAACATGCATTTCCGGGGAAAAAGACCGAGTTTGAAAGTGCAAAAAAGTGCAAAAAAGTGCTTTTTTTTAAATTTTATTAAGTCAATAAAGAATCTAATAAATTCAAGGATTAAAATAACATATTTTATGGTCGTGAAAGTTAATGCAATTGTGTGATAATCTATGGATAAGATCCTTCACGAGTGCACTTGAAAAATCGACACATGTCGCATTAATTCGAAAAAAATAACGATATTTTTTTCACACCCGGATTTAGAGCCAATAAAACATTGCAATTGACATATTGAAATCACAATTTTCCAAAATGATTCTCAATAATTGAAAATTGCTATCTTTTTTTTTTGGTCGTAATTATTGATGTATACATTAGCAACAATTAAATCCTACTCTGTGTATATAATATATAGAATATATTGCGGTCCAATTTATGTAGTGTAGTTTAATGTAATGATTAGGGTGATTTTTTTTTACTTTTTTTTTTTGGTCCCATCGTGAAATTTTGTTGGAAATACCAAAAAAAAAAAAATCCCTGCAAGTTTGAGCCCTTAATATTAATTTTAAGTCCTCGACCAAGACGTGTAAAGATTTCCCATTGAAAATACACGGAAACTCTGATTTTTTATTTTTAAATTTCTATATCTCAGCGGAATTTCATGGGATCGCTTTTACCGAAGATGGTTTTTTCTCAGAATTAAACGCTCTACAAAAGTGCCCATTGCGACAAAGTCGTAACTCACACCGGTGAGGTAGTACGGGCCACTGAACCTGATTTTTCCATAAAATTCGCGTTTTTTTGCATTTATCTCGTAAATAACAAGAGCTACGGAAAAATTATAAATAAAAAACCTGTAGAGAATTTGATTTTCTACAAAAAAATTCCTATAGACCAAATCGCTAAGATCAATATTAAACGAGATATTAAGCCTTGAATTGATTTTTCTGTGAAATTTTTGCCAGTCATTTATTTAAAGTTTAAATCAAAAATTTCACAGAAAAATCAATTCAAGGCTTAATATCTCGTTTAATATTGATCTTCGTGATTTGGTCTACAAGACCTTTTTTCTAGAAAATCAAATTCTCTACAGGTTTATTATTTATAATTTTTCCGTAGCTCTTGTTATTTACGAGATAAATGCAAAAAAACGCGAATTTTATGGAACAACAGGTTCAGTGGCCCGTACTACCTCACCGGTGTGAGTTACGACTTTGTCGCAATGGGCACTTTTGTAGAACGTTTAATTCTGAGAAAAACCCATCTTCGGTAAAAGCGATCCCATGAAATGCTGCTGAGATATAGAAATTTAAAAATAAAAAATCAGAGTTTCCGATGGGATTTTCAATGGGAAATCTTTACACGTCTTGGTCGAGGACTTCAAATTAATATTAAGGGCTCAAACTTTCAGCGATTTTTTTTTTTGGTATTTCCAACAAAATTTCACGATGGGACCAAAAAAAAAAAATCACCCTAAATTAATGATATATAAAAATCATACTATAAACATAAATTTGAACAGAAGTTCACACAAAAATATTTGTGACGTATTTCCCAGATACGTATTTCGATTGCCAAGCAATCTTCCTCAGTGGTCCTCAGTAGAAGAATGTAAGGAACATCATCCATCAATAATAGATATTACCATATTATCCAATTAATATATTTTTTTCGTGACTGTCATTTTCAGAGAACACATAAAAAAAATTATTTCATTTGTTTTTTTGATTTTTTTTGTATGGTGTTTTTTTTTCTAAAAATTCCAAAAAAATATATGATATACTCTGTAAAATAATCTAAAGCCTCGCTTTAGTTTCACATCTCTAGCTTAATTAGTTTTTGAGATATATAACTTTGAAAAATAGCCATGCGGGGGGATATTTTTGCCCATATCTCCAGATCAAAGGGGAATTTGGTCGCGAAAAGTATATAAAATGTGTTTGTATATCAAGCCGATATTTTAACATAAGTTTTGACATAGGTTCCTATTTGGGGGCCAACTCACCATGTGGATCCTGCTAGACCCTTTCTAAGCATAAAAGGAAATATAAATTTTTGGGCTGCATGGTGCAGGAAAATTTTATTTAGAAAAACGGTTAATTAATGGATTATGAGCATTTTTTCATAGATTTCTGATGGCAATTCGCAGGAGACTCAATTTTGCCAATTTGTGTATTGAAAATCATGGGAAAAGTGTGCAAATTTTTTGTGGTCAGAGCACAAAATGATTTTCCTTTAGAGCCTTGATATGCAAACATATTTTGTTTGCATATCAAGTCGATATTTTGACATAAGTTTCGACATAGGTTCCTATTTGGGGGCCAACTCGCCATGTGGATCCTGCTAGACCCTTGTGATGAAAACCTAAGTATACTGATAACAGTTGGTTCCTCTGGGTTCCACTTTGGATTTTGATCAAAAATTTTTCACCAATTTCCACTGAAGATATATCAAATCAAAATCTTTTCCTTGGTTTAAAAAATTATCAAAAAATTTATGCTTTTTTATTGCAATTTTAGTTCGAAAATAAAATGCAATTTGACCTTTGATCGTAACAAAAGAAAATTTTACGCTGATTTTCGTTGCAATCGATTTTTTTCCTCGATGAAGCAATATCGAACGGCGCGTGCGACCTTCATTAACAAACTTACCTAATTACACTACTTTATGACGTAGCAAATTTTGCCAAACAATCAAAAACTTCTGTAGTTCATTTTGCCCGAATTTCTCTGGGCCCAATTTTTCCAATGAAGACGGAAATCCTTTTAAATTCAATTAGTGTTTGATTGACTTTTGGAACTAACAATTCGTACAATTAGGAATCGTTTGCTAAATGTGGCAAATTATCGACGTATTAATTACATTATTATTGGCATTTTTTCTGTGCTAATCAATCGATTTTGCTCGAATGAAAATTAAAAAAAAAAATTACATAACTATTGGTGTAAAAAAAGAATTGTCGCTGTCAAGGTTATTACTAAGCAATTATTCTTTTATCATTTATTTGAACTACTGTCATTTTTATGAATTTATTTCATTATTTTTTTCTCCATAAACTTATCAAAATTGCGATATTTTTCAACGGTAATATTTCATACACTAAATCTCCCATAAAAAAAAAATAAAACGTTCCTAGCAACTGTTGATATGCGATGGAAAACTCTTTTGCATTTAAAAAAAAAAAAAACGTATTTCAAATCGACTTTTGACCACTTTATATTCTTATCTAATCATTAACCACGTTTTTGAATCCGTTTACCTCTTTAATTTCATTTTAAATTGTACATATGTATGTATATTATATATGTTTTATACATTTCAACACGATTTTTTTTCTTCAAATATTTTCACATTTACTTGACATTTTAATCATTCGTAGGAGAACTTTATTACTCTTTGTGTAAATTATCGTTCCATGACCTTAAGCACGTTTACTGAAACAAGAGATTTTCAATTTGGAAACGTAGATATTTTGCTACGCAAATCCGAAATTTCATTCACAAAAATCATCAAAATTTTGATCAAAATTTCCGAGATTTAATAATCTCAACAGACTATTGAGTGAAACTTGCATCAACAGACCCAAATTATAGTTCTCTTTTTGGTCACTAGCAGCGCAAATATTCAGAACATACGTAAGGATTTAAGTAGGTAGTTTGTATTTCGAAAAATTCTTTTGAGACGATATTCTTGAATATCTAAACTATCAAAATACTTTTTTTCTCCAATGTAGTATAATTTATTATAATAATATATAAAAATCATACCATCAACATAAATAGAAGTTCAAACAAAAATATTTGTGACGTATTGCCTAGATACGTATTTTGATTGCCAAGCAATCTTGCTCCTATACGTGACCTATTTTTTAATTGAAGTTTTGTGAAAAAAAAATTGGTACAACACTTCCAAAAAAATAAAAATAAAACCGAGGTATACTATTAGGCGTAAATCACTTTTCATTTTTTTTCAAGGTGTTGCACCAACTATTTTTTCACACAATTTTTATGAATTATAGTGCTCATGTAGAAGCATAAAATATATTTTTTTCGTGATTGTCATTTTCAGAGAACACATAAAAAAAATTGTTTCATTTGTTTTTTGGATTTTTTTTGTATAGTTTTTTTTTCTAAAAATTCCAAAAAAATATATGATATACTCTGTAAAATAATCTAAAGCCTTGCGTTGGTTTCACTTGCCTAGCTTAATTAGTTTTTGAGATATATAATTTTGAAAAATAGCCATGCGGGGGGACATTTTTGCCCATATCTCCAGGTCAAAGAGGAATTTGGTCGCGAAAAGTATAAAAAATGTGTTTGTATATCAAGCCGATATTTTAACGTAAGTTTCAGCATAGGTTCCTATTTGGGGGCCAACTCGCCATGTGGATTCTGCTAGACCCTTTAAATAAATCGATTCATTAAAGTTGAACCTTTTTAGGCATACATTTTAAATTTGGATGCAACTTGCGTGAAAAAAAGGGAACAATTATTCGCAACAATTTGTCCTAAAATTAATCCAAAAATATCTATTTGAGCCTTGAAATTCTATAAAAATTGAAAAAATCGTTAAGTTTTTGAATTTCCACTGTATAAAATTGCAAAACTTCTTTGAAACATTTTGCCACATAAATTATAGGCCTGTGAAACAATTCTTAATATTTCTACGAAAATTTGTGAAATTCATTTTTTTGTAAAGAAGTTAGAATAGTTATTATAAATTTCTTTTCTTTGAAATTTGGTAAAATTTTGGAGAAAATTGTCGACCGGAAATAGACCAAATTTACAACGTGTTGGCATTAAGAAAACTTATCAAAATTAAAAATAACAATAGTTCAATTCAATTTTTAACGAAAGAAAGTTTTCCAAGTTTTCCCCACTTAAGTTTAGCATAAATTACGGGGGGAAACGATACAATTTTTGGTCTTATGATAGGATATCTCATAAACTAACTATTTCAGTTTAAAGTTTTTCTATTTTTCTAGAAATCTATCAGACGATTAGGGGTAAATAAAGGGGTGGAAAGTTCACCCATTTAGTTCAAATTGCCATTGAAGTATTTCCAATAGAAGTTTTGAAGAAAAAATTAATAAAATTGATATACAAATCGACTAGAATCCAATCAAAACAATCACAATTAATTTTTTTAACAATTTTTTCAAAGATTTTATCCTAAAAATGCACTAAGTTTGGAATAAATTAGAAAATAAGGACTTTACAATATTGACAAGCGTGTGTACCGGATTATATATGGGGAAGGATTTCATAGTCTTAAGTTACCCACCAGCATAAATTAGACTAAATTTACAAATTTTGGCAATAAGGAAGTGTATTCAAAATTTAAATAGTTCAATGAAAGAAAATTTTTCAAGTTTTCCTCATTTAAATTTAGCATAAAGTGGAGGGGAAAAGATAAAATTTTTGGTCTTTTAATAGGATATGGAATAAACTAATTATTCCCGTTTAAAATTTTTGTATTTTTCTAGGAATCCATCAGACGATTAGAGGTAAATAAAGGGGTGGAAAGTTCACCCCTTTGGTTCAAATTGCCATTGAAGTATTTCCAATAAAAGTTTTGATCAATTTTGAAGGAAAAAAATAATAAAATTGATATGCAAGTCGACTGGAATCAAATCAAAACAATCACAATTTTTTGCGATCACGTTATGCCTTGCGGAAAAATCAAATGTAATGGACACTTTTTCTTCAGATGCAAGTGTAATTTATTGATATGTGATAAGGCACGTTTTGGGTGTCAATTTCGTTTCGGCTTTGAATTGCTCGGATTGTCAGAAATCACGGACAATCACTCGTTTGTCTAGACTGCACCATATGCAATTACACTGCACACATTCGACCCAATGAAACCAGAGACTCCAGAAGTGCCAATTGCAAATTATCATCGACAAAACTGCACAACGAAAGGATTTACCATGAGATTTCTTACCAGCAAATCGTTGGGGAAAAAAATTGTTACATTATTATATAACTTCAAATCCTTGACACCACTTTTCGTTGGGAGTATCCAATGACATTATGTAAACATAGTCGAGCTTATTACATTTCCATGTCGGTAGTAATACAATGTGATGTTAACTCTCGAATTTTCCATGAGTTGTTTTTACAATTTTCAACTAAATCTACGATAAATCTTGACTTGTTGCCATCGGAAATGATAAATATTTTTTCGTGTGGCTGATAATACGATACGACATGTTTATAAATAGGTGCATAAAATGAAGATGTTGTGCAATTTGATTTTGTGATTGAAGTTTGTTAACTTGCGAATTGAATTTCTCTGCAAAATAATTTCATATTTCAAAATTATGAGACGTTTCAGATGTTGAACCGCTCGAATTCATTAGACTGAAGCAAAAATTGCGAAATTTAACAAACATTGTTTCGCCAGCTGGTACGTGTAGGTGAACTTTTCTTTGTCTTTGTCCAAGAAAATTGGAAGAAAAAACATGTACGAAAATTATTTGAAAGTTAAAGGCAAGATGGCATGACAGTACGGGGTGGGAACAACTCCAGAATTTAAGATTTAAATTACCAGATTTTTTATTTACAAATTTTGTTCTTGCACAAAAAAATTTGCTTTAATAAAAGCACCAAAAAGTCTTCTATTGAATATTTAAAGTATTTAAAGGACTTTTAATCAATTTTCTGGGCTATAGATAAAAATAGGGGGCGGAAAAATCATATTCTACGCCACTGTTTTACATACTTTTTACTACAATATTTTTTTTAAAAAAATGGATTTTAGTTTTTCCCTCTCTGTGGCTAAACTTAAGTATGAAAAACTTGAAAAAAAATTTCATTAAAAATTGGATGTAATATTTTAATTTTGAAAACGCTTCCTTATTGCCAAAGTTTGTAAATTTAGTCTAATTTATGCTGGTGGATAAACTTAAAGCTATGAAATCCTTCACCATATATAACCCGATTAACACGCTCGTCAATTTTTTTTAAGACCATTTTTGGTAATTTAATCCAAACTAAGTCAATTTTAAACCAAAAATTTCCAAAAAAAAAATAATTTTCTTAACTATTTCAAAGACTGCACACGATTAATTATTTTGTTCTAGTCCTATGAAAAATCTTGGTCATACCCTATAAAAGTATATAATTTTTTTAATGTTTATCTTAGTATATTTTTATCTAAAGACAAGAAAAAAATCGCGAGTCAAACGTATGTTTGTAATTCCCCTGTCAAGTTTAATTTAAAACTTTCCAGTAGTAAATTTGCTGTTATTTTGCTAGCTTGTTGTGATAACGATGAAAAATTCTTAGTCTTGGATATCTAAATCTTAGGTTTAACCAAAATAGAGAACATATGCAACCACCAATATGATGCATCATTGCATTGAAAGTGTTCAATAAGGATTATTGATTTTAAAAGATGAAAAATTATAAATTTAAAATTTTTGAACCAATTAAAGTACAAAAAATCGTTTTCAGTAATTAAGGAATGATTTGGGGGAAAATTATTAATCTACTTTTATGGATTAGAACTACAATTTTTCGATGTAAAATCCAAAAAAAACTTTTCGTGTGCGGTCTATGTAATTGGCATTAGATTTAAGAGTCTTTCTTTGGCTTTCGAAAATAATTTTTTGGTAATATTCTCTTCAACACTCTAAGAAATTAATGGCTCATATCAATTATTTTTACCAAAAAAAAAAAAAAAAACAACGGAATTCCAGAGGGAGGGGGGATCTAAGAAAGAGTGAGACCTACAGGTTTCTAAATTATTTGGAAGAAACATTTTCGGTAATTAATTCAAAAATCAAGTTTCAAATTGATAACTGTTGCTCATTAAAATGTCAGTCGAGCTTTTGTTTGTTGGTACCTGCGACTTCATCTGCGTGGTTCACTTTCAAGTGAGAGCAATACTGTTGTGGAGACCAATGAATTTTGAAGAAAAAAAATGATTTTTTAAACAAATTATTGAAGAAAATTTTAAATGATGATTTTTTTTTGGTATACAAATGGGTACCGCAAAATTTTAGGTCCAGAAGTCCCATTTACGACTGGCTGAAATTATTATAAAATTTTTTGGGAAATTATCCAAATTTCTATGATTTTCCACCATGTTTTTTTTTTGTCAAATATTTGAAAAATTAGTCCAATAATGGGATGACAATTATATAACTTTAACAAAAAGTAGGGGATTTGGGGAAAAATATGTCACTTTTTTCCGGATGAAAATTGTTCATAATTTTAAATAAGAAAATGAGGTTTCTAATTGTTTGAAATAATTAATATTGCTAAAATTTTGATCGCTAAGTTTTTAGCAATTGATACTTTGAAGTAAGAGCAATTCTTTTATTGATTTAAATGAAGATTACATTTTATACTAGCGACTTCGTCGCGTGGCACTCTTTTAAAAATAAAACTCATTTCATTCCTCTAAATATCGATGATAGAATTTTTTAGACTACAAATTTTAATTTTTATATATTTAAGTGAAGACAGTTGTGGATACAAGCATCAGATACCAGCGACTTCATTGTCGTGGCTCACTTTGAATTAAAACCAATTCGTTAAATTTGAGAAAAAATTTAAAAAGAAATATTGGATAGTTATTTTATTTGGGAGAGAAAAGTACTTAGCCCGTTTTACATTCAAAAGTTGCCACTTTAAAAATTTTTTTTTCCGAAATTCAATTAGAAATTTCTTTAGGAAATGAAATTTTTTGGAAAAGTTTTTAATATCTTACAATTTTTTCTTACGTTACTAAGAAATAGTGGTTCAAAAAAAAAAATTCCGGTTTATTGTTACTGAAATCTGTTCTCTGCAAATTCCTTGTCCAATTTTAAGAAAAATAGTTTTTAGTAAAAAGAAAAGTATTTTAAATTTTCACAAGAAAAACAGTCATCTTTATATTTCTAACAATATTTAAATGAACTGACAATTTTTTGCTCAAAAAAAAATGCAATTTTTTATGCACAAGTTTTGCATAACAATCCAAAAATTGTAATATATTACTGAACTTTTCCTGGAACTCAATGGAATTTATATTCAATGTAAATTTTTTCCTTTCCCATTCTTTCCATATTTTCTGTTTCAATAATGGAAAAAAATATTTGCATAAATAACACAATGCGGAAGTATTTTACTTATTTTTATCAACTAGGTCTTATCATTTAAAAAAAATATAATAAATTTCATTCAAAAAAAAAAAAAATAAGAATTAAAAAACACCAACATTTTTTTGCACTATCGTTATAGACTAATTATTTGCAAAAGAATTTTTTTTAATCGATAAAAAAACAGCAAAATTATTGAACGAAAAAAATAATTTTTTCTTACAAAGATACATAAAATATTCCCCATTTTTTTTCGCTAATTTGAAGTTTATGGCTTCAAAAAATTTTCCAAATCCATAAAGTTAAACCCATCATTTACTTAATCCTTTTTTTCATAATTTTAATTTGTTTACCCATAAAAATATATCTGTTCTGGGAGTGTTAACAACTACTTATTTTTTTTCTTTTTGTGTTTCAGTGCCCATAAATTTGTTAATCCCAACACTAATAAACTAATATGAAAATACCGAGAAAATCGGCCAATTTTTGTTCGTTTTCGTGAAATTACGGTCGGCAATTAGTCGAGGCGAATTTTAATTGCTCAGACATACATAAAGAAAAAATTAACTTTTTGTCGGTGAAAATTGTATAAATAGAACTCAATTTTCATGGAAAGCTTTGCGAAAATTTTCTTGAATACGAGCACAAGTTACGTCAATCGATTACGAGAAAAAATTGAAAAATATAAAAGAAATGTATTGAGTAAATTTTCTTATGTAAATTGACGACAGTGGCACACCTGAGTTTTGTTTGGATTTCCCGCGGTTTTTTCTGCTTTTTGTGTAACAAAGTTTCCTGAACCATTCTTAGAAAGTTTATTTATAAATTTAAAAAACAAACATCACAACCACGTGATTTTTTTTTTCGCTTTTCTTCAATCTTTTACTAGCTGAAGTCAAAAATTTTCTATTCATTTACGGGGAAAAAATCCAACTTTTTATTAATTATACAATATAAAGAATATATTGTGGTCCAATTTATGTAGTAGAATTTAAAATAATTATATAAAAAAATCGAACCATAAACAAAAATTTGAACAGAAGTTCAAACAAAAATATTCGTGACGTATTGCCCAGATACGTATTTCGATTGCCAAGCAATCTTCCTCAGTTTGGATCACTCCGTAACTGCTTTGTGATGATTTCCAGCAGTTACGGAGTGATGCAAACTGAGGAAGATTGCTTGGCAATTGAAATACGTATCTGGGTTGTTAATTGAAGGGGTGGATTTATCTCTATTGATCTTTTCCAAAGCAAATTTGAACCAAAAACATGGATAATATGGTAATATAATATCTATTATTGATGGATGATATTCCTTATATCCTTCACCATGCAGTCAACGATCATAAGTTGTTCTTTTCTTGAAATTAAATAAAAATAATTGCAATTCTCGCAAACTTCTTTTAGTGGTCACAAGGAAAGGATAATATTTTTAAATCAGTAATGATTATAGTTAAAAGACAATTAGCAACGATTAAATCCTACTGTGTATACAATATATAGGATATATTGCGGTCCAATTTATGTAGTATAATTTAATATAATAACATATAAAAACATAAATTTGAAGAGAAGTTCAAACAAAAATATTTGCGACGTATTGCCCAGATACGTATTTCGATTGCCAAGCAATCTTTCTCAGGTTTGTGATTATTTCTAGCAGTTATGGAGTGATCCAAACTACTTGATGACCACTGAGGAAGATTGCTTGGCAATCGAAATACGTATCTGGGCAATACGTCGCAAATATTTTTGTTTGAACTTCTCTTCAAATTTATGTTTATATATTATTATATTAAATTATACTTCATAAATTGGACCACAATATATTCTTTATATTGTATACACAGTATAATTGTTCAAAGTCAGCGAAAAAATCATATTTGATCATCCTTTTTATCTTAATTCAGCAATTGAAAATGGTCCATTTATAAATAAAGCAGTTTTTGATAAAGGACAAAATAATTTCCCCAAGTCTTCTGAAGACAGGATTTTGATTTATAAGTCATTGAAATACTTATTCTTTATAAGCAACCCCTATTTCTCTAAAAAGAACCAATTTCTGACCAGTTTTGATCAAATTTAGCCCTTTTAGACTTCGTTTTCGCACTAAAAACTCCTTTAAAACACAAATATTTTTATAAAGTTATAATGAGGACAATTTAACCAAAAATAATCCATTTTTTTTAAGAAAAAAAAAACATCCCTTATATCCTAATCTGCAATTGAAAATTGCCTCTTTTGAAGCTTTAACATTCAATTGTGGCTAATTTTTTACATACAAAACAATTTTTAAACAGTCGTAATTACTAGGGGCATAGTTTTATAATCCGCTGAGAAAGTAAACCCTTATAAGAAAAACCAACCCCTTGAAAACTAAACCTCCTTAATCTTTCGTTTTGTTGTCTGAAGAATTATTTACTGAACATACTGAATTATCTACTGATTTTAATTAAAAATATTACCCTGATTCTTAGGAAAAAAAACTATCCTTTATATCCTGTTTTAAGGAATAAAAAATTATCCTTTTTGGAGCTTTGAAATAAAATTGTGGCTTTCCTTTTTAACATAAGACATACATTTGTTTGCAAAAAAACCGGTAAAAAATTCATCCCTTTTATGCAAATTTTATTCCTCTTAAAAGGACCAACTTTTGACCAGTTTTCACGAGAATATTTCTTTTAAAATCAAGTTTTTTTTATATTGTTATCAACAGGACAATTTATTCGAAAATATTCCATTGATTTTTCGGGAAAACAGAATTTCGTTATATCTTTATTGGCAATTGGAAATTATCCTTTTTGATACTTTGAAATGAAATTAATCGCCTAGAAAGTATTGTTAAAACTATGAAAAAATCTACCCCTAATAAAAAAATTTCAGTCCATTAAAAAAGAACCAAATTTGAGGCCAATTTTGATAAATGTTAGCCATTTTAAACTAAAGTTTTTCAGGAAAATTTCACTTAAATTTTGGTTGATTTAATGTATTTATCTGAAGAATTATTCACCCAAAAAAAATCATTTATTTTTTAGGGAAAAAATCATCTCTTATATCCAGAATTTACAAAAAAAAATTGACCTTTTTCAGACTTCTAAATCAAAATGGGATTATCTATTTTTCAAGTATGATAAATATTTTTTAAAAGGACCAATTTTTTGCAAATTTTATCAACTATAATACAGAGGTGTGATATTATTTTTCAATCCACTTTCTAGTCATTTAATTGCCTTAATTTGTTAGCATAAAATCCATGAAATTTTGCTTTCTTAGTCAAAATTTAATTCGCAAATTGATTATAAATAAGTTAGATAATTACAGATAATTACAGTGTTTATCGATTGTAATTTTATTAAATTAATTTATCTGGCATAACTTTCTGATAAAATGCAACAATTTAAAGTACTTTTTCAAGGTTGACCTTTACATTTATTGATTCAGGAAATAAAATTAAACATTTGTCATTGCAATAATTGCATTTTTCAGTTTCAATTTTTCCCACTAATTTAGCAATATTTTCTTACAATTTTCCACTGAAAATTTCGAATTTAATTCCGTCATTGTTGAAAGTGTTTTGGATTTATGATTTATTTTCGATTCGTAAGAAAATTTATTTCAATAAATGCTTGAAAAATGAGTAGCAAATTGATCTACTAATTGTTGCAAAACTCAAATAAATTTCTTTCCTCAGAAACAATGCTGGAATGTTCCATTGATTTGTATGAATCGCACGGATCATATGATAACAATAAATATTGTCAGCCAATATTTTATTGCTTGTTATACAAGAAAACTGGTTACAAAAGAATAATTACAATTTAAAAGGAAAAAAAAATCTTCTATGAAAAATTCGAGGTTACCATAACACGAACGTAAGTGTACTCCAAAGATTACATACTTCATAGCCCTAATGGCGGCGTAAAATGAACTCTTTGGTGGTAATTTGTTATGTCTAGAATTAGTCGTTGATCTAAGCATTTTTTTTTTTACTTCAATATTGACATAATTTGTTTGGATCAATTCGGTCTTTATGTCCAAGGCTGAGATTAATATTTGGATTAATCTTCGTGGGTGATCTTAATTAATTTATCGATATATAGTAAGTGTGATTTGATGATCAAATCACGGTCGATTTAATGGTAGGCTAGCATTTGATTTATTTATTGATTTTACGAAGAGAATTGAGAGATTTATAAACATTGATCGATATTTGTCAGGGTCATCTAACGTAGACGATTATGCTGCAAGAAAATTAACTTGGAATAGATCAATCAATTGAAAATTTTTGAAGAAAAAAATTGCCATTATTTCATTGATGTTTTTAACGTTTAATGGCTTTTCTTTTCGACTGAAATTCCGAGGAAAATTATAGAAAATCTATGTTTTTTTATAGAATTAATTTCTTTGGTGTTTCAAGGTGTATTGAATAACGCATTGTATCACATTCTAGGCGTTCAAGTATCTTTGGTAATAACTTCAAATTGATTTGATTACCAAGATTTTTTATCAATAATTTTCTTTGTCTAAGAATTCAAGGTGAACCATCATTAACAATCTATCCATTGAATATCATTTGTAGAACATAACAATGAGAAAACTTTTGCTAGTGTTATTAGCAAAAATTTAAATACCAAAACACTGAAATAATTGACTTGTAATTGTATTTTTTTTTTAATTATATCGAAAATATTGTTGCGAATGACAAAAAAAATCCTGTGAAAGTTTAAGATCCTAATATTAATATTAAGAGGTGCCGCATCGCAAATTTCGATTTTCCATTGAAATAACATGGGAACAATATTCTCTTGTATTTTGGAATCTTATAGCTCACGTTGGTGACAATATTTCAGAATGACCAAGATATATTCTTGTAGAAAATTGAACGATCTACAAAAAAGATTTCTTACAAGTTTTTGATATATTTATTCCTTCAAAAGTTATTCGAGGTCAAAGTTGAACTAAAGAGAAATTTTAATATTTTTTCAATTTTTTGACGCAACCATCAATTTTATGGGAAAATTTTATAGAGCATTTTTTTTAGAGCACTTTTTTTTCTATAACTTATCCCTATAAAAGTTTTTGATATTTTTCACAGGTCCTAAGTTATTTGAATTAAGCAGAAAATTCCCTGAATTATGGTACTTTTAACATAAAAAATATTTTTTTTTTTTAATTAAATAACTTAGGACCTGTAAAAATATCAAAAACTTTTATAGAGATAAGTCATAGAAAAAAAAGTGTTCTACAAAAAATGCCCTATAAAATTTTCTCGTTAAATTGATGGTTGCGTCAAATTATTGAAAAAATATTAAAATTTATCTTTAGTTAAACATTGACCTCGAATAACTTTTGAAGGAATAAATATATCAAAAACTTGTACGCGACATTTTTTGTAGATCGTTCAATTTTCTACAAGAATATATCTTGGTCATTCCGAAATATTGTCACCAACGTGAGCTATAAAATTCCAAAGTGCAAGAGAATATTGTTCCCATGTTATTTAAATGGAAAATCGAAATTTGCGATGGGGCACCTCTTAATATTAAGAGCTTAAACTTTCACAGGATTTTTTTTTGTCGTTCCCAACAATATTTTTGATATAATTAAGAAAAAAAAAATCATTTAAGATCAAAGAGGGTAGTTGACTAGCCTTATAAAATAAACCCTGAAATCTTAGGAAATTCGTATCGATTCGATGGTATGAATTTTCATTTTCATGCATTAAACTATAGTTTACTACAAAACGATAGTCGTGTTATTTTATACTTATAAAATTATACTAAACATCTAAAAGAAAAGACTAAAAATTATTTTTCTTGTCCATATATGAGCCTGGCAAGAAAGTTTTTTGCATGGGGAAGGAACAAAAGAGCAAATTTTTAATCATTTAAGACAATTCATTTACTAAAAGTCTTTAAAACTTAGGACTGCATTCAGTGCAAAAACTAAAATTATCTTTAAATTTACCCCCCCCCCCAGACACTATATACCACTAATCAAGCAATTATATATGTAAAACAAAGCCTAAAACAAGAATAGGAAATACAGTCGTCGAAAAATGATAACTATAAATTAGAATCTAGTAAGAAAAAAAAACAAGTCTTCACAATCTTTAGATGTCAAAAATATCACTCAACAATTGAAAATATTCTCAAAATTTCAATTCAATATTTTCGATGGTATTTGCTCTTTATAAACTTGGCCACTTTGTTAATTTACAGTTGATATGTTTATTATCCTATTTGCATTGTTTGAACGAAAATTACAACGAAAATAATTCGATTTATTTTTATTTATTCCTAAGGTGGACATTGTATGAAAATAAACTTATGAATTTTGGCCAAAAGCCAGTGCTAGTCGAATGCATTTTATCCCTGTGCACTTGCAAAAAAAAACATAAATTGATTCTAGCCAAATTAAAGTGTCGATTTGAATATTTCAAATATCGGATTTTCAAGAGGGAATTTCAATGATTTCATGATGAATTCTATGATTTTAACGTGGTAAATGTGTCACCTAAAAACTTATGCAAATTTCTTTCGAAACATCTACATGCACATATATAATTTAAATCAATGAGAGCCACTAATTGTTCTACTAAACTGGAGTAGAGGCGATAAGGTAAAAATCCAAGGCACAATATGTAAACTTGACTTCATTTAATAAATAGAAAAAATCGAATTCAATTAACGGAAAAGTAAATGGATGCATTCACGTTGATTTCTCACTAATTATTAGTAAAATGCAACACCGTAGGTAATCATCATGAAATTTCCTTGACACACTTGGTAGATTTATTCTCCCCGATTTTTTTTTTTTTTATCAATTAAATATTTGATTTCACTATTGTTCTAAGAAATCGGCCAGCTACGTTTTATGTAATAAAACGTGTATCCAATCGGTTTTCTAATAAACGTGAAATCGGTTTCCAATGGCGAAGCCATATAACAAGGTATACAGCATCCAATCGAAGTTTTCCTCAAAAATGTTTCGTTAATATATATTTTGTGTCGAAACTTATTCGATTATTAATCACGTGGATTCATTTTCATAAACTCGATTTGTTTTTGCAAGAAAACTAGCACACATATACATAAACATATACAATAGTAAACCAGTATTGATCAATCGAAAAGTAGGTGACAGTGGCTAGTCAAATATATATATATATATAAGACTGAGTCAAAAAAAATGATGATTTTTTTTTTATATCAAAAATATTCTTGGGAATGACAAAAAAAATCCTGTGAAAGTTTAAGCTCTTAATATTAATACTAAGAGGTGCCGCATCGCAAATTTCGATTTTCGATTTAAATAACATGAGAAAATATTCTCTGGGCACTTTGGAATTTTATAGCTCACCATTTTTCCAACCAGCGTGCCAAAAAATCAAAAATACAATAAAAATATGTCCACCAATGTCTAAACAATGTCCACCTTAGGAAAAAATAAAAATAAATCGAATTATTTTCGTTGTAACTTTCGTTCAAACAATGCAAATAGGATAATAAATATATCAACAGTAAATTAACAAAGTGGCAAAGTTTATAAAGAGCAAATACCATCGAAAATATTGAATTGAAATTTTGAGAATATTTTCAATTGTTGAGTGATATTTTTGACATCTAAAGATTGTGAAGACTTGTTTTTTTCTTATTAGATTCTTTTGGAACCAAAATTTATTGAAAATCAAGCAAAATGAAGAATCAAAATAAGATTTTTTCGCTGACTTTGAACAGTTATACTGTGTGTACAATATAAATATATTGCGGTCCAATTTATATAGAATAACGTAATACAATAATCTATTAAAATCATACCATAAACATAAATGTGAACAGAAGTTCAAATAAAAATATTTGTGACGTATTGTCCAAATACGTATTTCGATTGCCAAACAATCTTCCTCAGTGGTCATCAGATTACTTATCAATTTCTTTCCTTCACCATTTTTCCAACCAGCGTGCCAAACAATCAAAAATACAATAAAAATATGTCCCATATCTTGTAAATTAATTTAAATTTCAAAAATAAACGTTTCATAAAACTCAAGAAAAAAGGTTCTCTTCAAAAAAAAAAAAATGGATTTTCTCATCCGCTTTTCCTTTATGGAGGAAATAAGCAAAATACTTTAATTTTAGATGTACAATCATCTTCAAGTAATAAATTTGATATTTTCACAAGCATTACCAATCTTTACAATCTTAATTCTATATGACAGATAATGGATCCCAAAAAATGGAAATTTCGGTCAGCTTTAGGAACTACATTCATAGAAGATTGATGACAGTATACCATGTTTCACTCTAACTTATAGTTATCATTTTTCGAAGACTATATTTCCAATTCTTGTCTTAGGCTTTGTTTTGCATATATAATTGCTTGATTAGTGGTATATAGTGTCTGGGGGGGGGAGGATTTATAGATAATTTTAATTTTCCCACTGAATGCAGTCCAATGTTTTTAAGGCTTTTAATAAATGAATTGTCTTAAATGATTAAAAATTTGTCTCTTTTGTTCCTTTCCCATGCAAAAAACTTTCTTGCCCGTCTCATATATAGACAAAAAACATAATTTGTAGGCTTTTCTTTTAGATGTTTAGTATGATTTTACTCGTATAAAACAGCACGACTATCGTTTTGTAGTAAACTACAGTTTAATGCATGAAAATGAAAATTCGTACCATCGAATCGATAAGACTTTCTTAAAATTTCAGCTTTTATTTTATAGGGCTAGTCAACTACCCTCTTAGAACTTGAAAGATTTTTTTTTCTTAATTATATCAAAAATATTGTTGGGAATGACAAAAAAAATCCTGTAAAAGTTTAAGCTCTTAATATTAATATCAAGAGGTGCCGCATCGCAAATTTCGATTTTCCATTTAAATAACATGGGAACAATATTCTCTTGTATTTTGGAATCTTATAGCTCACGTTGGTAACAATATTTCAGAATGACCAAGATATATTCTTGTAGAAAATTGAACGATCTACAAAAAAGATCTCTTACAAGTTTTTGATATATTTATTTCTTCAAAAGTTATTCGAGGTCAAAGTTGAACTAAAGAGAAATTTTATTTTTTTTTTAATTTTTTGACGCAATCATTTATTTTATGAGAAAATTTTATCGGACATTTTTTGTAGAACACTTTTTTTTCTATAACTTATCTCTTTAAAAGTTATTGAAATTTTTACAGCTCCTAAGTTATTTAATTAAAATAAAAAAAATATGTTAAATATATTATAATTCAGGGAATTTTCAGTTTAATGCAAATAACTTAGGACTTGTGAAAAATATCAAAAACTTTTATAGAAATAAGTTATAGAAAAAAAAGTGCTCTACAAAAAATGTCCTATAAAATTTTCTTATAAAATTAATGGTTGCGTCAAAAAATTGAAAAAATATTAAAATCTCTTTAGTTCAACTTTGACCTCGAATAACTATGAAGGAATAAACATATCAAAAACTTGGTTAGAGACCTTTTTTGTAGATCGTTTAATTTTCTACAAGAATATACCTTGTTCATTCCGAAATATTGTTACCAACGTGAGCTATAAAATTCCAAAGTGCAAGAGAATTTTGTTCTCATGTTGTTTAAATGGAAAATCGAAATTTGCGATGCGGCGCCTCTTAATATTAATATAAAGAGCTTAAACTTTCACAGGATTTTTTTTGTCATTCCCAACAATATTTTCGATATTAAGAAAAAAAAATTTGTCATTTTTTTTTAATCGGTCTGATATATAAATATTTTTTTCGATATCACCTTTCAAGAATATATGAGGCGTAAGATAAACGAGTTATAATACAAACGCGGAAGTCTGTCTTTTCATAACTTTCCTGTAATACTAAGAGAAAAAAAAATTCTCATAAACTATAGCACATAAAAATAAAATATGAAGGAAAAAAAAACGGTATTGAGACAAGTATATATATATATAAGTACAATATACATTTATATATATAATTTCAGTGAATAAAGAAAGAGACTTGTTCGATTCTGAAATCAGAAACCTTGGCTTACATTTTTCAAACCTACTTGAATAGACAAACTCTCTTCACTGACGTAAAAATGACGTATTGTTAAGTCCACAACTGCATTCTATTTATCAGTTATTTTTATTTTGAATTAACACAAAACTTTTCTTTTGAAATAATTTATCAAAACTGGTCTCGTCCTTTCGTACGAGAATCTTTCAATGAACTTGACCCGAATTTCAATGATTTTCTCGTCCCTTTTTTGGTACATTCGACTCCACATATTTACCGCTTGAATTACGTAAATTTTTTTTTTTGGATTGTTAAAAATAAAACCTACTGAAATCAAGAGATGCGTTCCAAATTGTTACAAGTTCAAGGCATCAACAATTGACCTAAATTACTGACGAAAACATTGTTAAGATTTGAACAATTTTTAACGTGGCTTATATCTTATATTGGTGTTGAAGAAATGAAAGTGAGGGCGGAAGAATCAAGAGAAATCGTGCTAGAATTAATTTTTTTTCGTCTGATAGAAAAGTGATCACAATATGAAGAATGAAAGTGTCCATTATTGCAATAGGTGTTACATCACTAAAACCTAACATTTTCGAATTTCTATTGCAACAAAAAAAATATGTTAAACATTTACGAATTTTGGCCTAAATCACCCATTTTCCGGTTTAGATTTGGGTTAGTGAATATATGCAATTTTAGTGGAAAAAAATGGAGGTCTAGCAGTGTTGGGAGATGAGAGAAAAGAACAACGTTTCGGTGGTGAAATAGGCTAAAAAAGGCAAATGATATTGCTATGTATGTTAGTGGGCAAAGTTTTATACCCTTGGATAATATCATTGGGTAATTAGAGCAAAACGACGCCGTTGAAACGTCATAAATTGCATTCATTTCGAAACTTGCGATTACAAAATGCATTCAATTTATTTACTCGTTTCAGTGCAATTAAAATTTTATTTCCCTTGAAAATTTAATGCATTTTTTTTTAATTTTACAAATTTTGTTTTTGAACCATCTTGGCAATAATTGAAATATATCTTACCTACAAAACTCGTAGGTTAGTTGTGTCCAATGACACAATTAACTCCAGAATTTAAGACTCATATTGCCAGATTTTTTTATTAACAAATTTTGTTTTCGAAACATCTGCCTCTTGGCAATAATTGAAATATGTCTTACTTACAAAACTCGTAGGTTAGTTGTGTCCAATAACACAATTAACCTTAAACATTATAGTTAAACAACAGTAAAAGTATTTGTGATATAATTATAGTAAAAATAGTATCATTTCCTACTGCCATCAGGGCAGTGTCGTCAGCGTAAGTAGCCGTGATTATTCCTTCGATAGTCGGAGGATCAGCCGTGTATATTAGATACAGCAGGGATCCAAGAATAATTCCTTGTGGCACTCCAGCTCTAATTCACTTCAAACCACTTGTTGCCTCTCCCGGCTTGGCCAGAAATGTTGAAAATAATTTTTCCAAAATTTTAATAAATTGATTCTTCTCGAATACCAGAAATTTTAAAGGGAAACTTCTGGGAAACTTTGCAATTTTCTTCTTAATTTTCTGCTTCAAACTATTTTAATTTCTACCCGTAGAAATAATCAAAGTCTTTCAACTATTGGATGAATAAAATTTCGTACTATTTTTGCTTTAGAATTTCTTCATCTGGTTCTACTTAAGTAGTACTTTTGAGGACTCATGGCGATACATTGGTTGAAAAAGAATGAACTTTGAAAAATCCAGTTTTTTTTTTCATTTTTACACCAAAAAACAAGAAGACAAAATTCGAAGTACTGTGTATTCAATATATATAGAATATATTGCGGTCCAATTTATGTAGTATAATCTGATATAATAATATATAAAAATCATATCATAAATATAAATTTGAACAGAAGTTCAAACGAAAATATTTGTGACGTATTGCTCAGATACGTATTTCGATTGCCAAGAAATCTTTCTCAGTTTGGATCACTCCGTAACTGCTGGAAATCCTCACAAAGTGATCCTACTTGATGACCACTGAGAAAGATTGCTTGGCAATCGAAATATATTTCTGGGCAATACGTCACGAATATTTTTGTTTGAACTTCTGTTCAAATTTATGTTTCTGGTATGATTTTTATATATTATTATATTAAATTATTCTACATAAATTGGACCGCAATATATTCTATATATTGTATACCCAGTATAACTGTTTAAAGTTAGCGAAAAAAATTTATTTTCATCAAAATTCGAAGGTTTTTGCGATGCTGTATTTCTGTTAATTAATAAAATTTCAATTTTTTACGCAGAGTAAATCGTAATACAAAGCCTAAAGTTGAGTTTCCCACATTGGTAAGTGATATCAAAACCTGCGATTTTTCCTGCGGATATAACTATTGAAAAACTGATCTAAAAAACTGATTAAAAAACTAAAAAAATTAAAAAACTTACATATTTGTTAAAAAATCAAAATTTTCACCATTTGTAGAGGGTGATCTGATCCTACGTAAAATGAGGCAAGTGCTTTCGACATAAATTTTCAACCAAACTATGGTATTTATGAAAAATTATTAAAGAATCATTTTTATAGAAAATATCCTCAGCTTTCATTTTGATAATAACATTTTTTTATGTATCTAGCATGGTTTAAAAGTTATAATGAAAAATATAATATTTTTTTCTTTTAAGACAATTGGAGGAAGGTAGTACCTTATGGTCACGGATTTTTTGGTTGTATTTCACGTTTAGGACCGTATCCATCAGTTAATAAAACAATTGGATTTTAGTCAGTAGCGTAACGTGATGGATGCTGAGGAGGAGAGGGGGAGGCATGGTATAAAAAATTTGCTTTAATAAAAGTATGAAAAAACTTTTCTTGAATATTTAAAGGACTTTTAATCAATTTTCTTGACTATAGATGAAAATTGGGGGCGGCAAATTTCTGATCCGCCGCAGGCGGCAAAATCATATTCTACGCCACTGTTTTACATACTTTTTACTACAGTTTTTTTTTTTTTTTAAATGGGTTTTAGTTTTAAAATATTTAAAGGAACTTTTATCAATTTTCTTGACTATAGCTGCAAATAGTGGGCGGCAAATTTCTGATCCGCCGCAGGCGGCAAAGTCATATTCTACGCCACTGTTTTACGTACTTTTTACTACAGTATTATTTTTTAAAAAATTGGGTGTTAGTTTTTCTTATACTTTTCACAGCAATTTAAATATTTTTTGTTTTCCAGTGCATTTTGAATCGTATAAAGTTATATTCTCCCTAAAGTTTTCTTTGAAATTCTATCGAAAAAAACATTTATTTAATATTTAAATGTCAAACAATTAGAGATGACTCACCAAAATTTCATTGAAATCCAAAATTAAAAGTAGTTTGATCTTTAAAAGAGTTGAGACAACAATAGTGGATCTCTATCGACGGTTTTTCCCAGAAGTTTTCTTTGAACTTCGCTTAGCGTTTTTTTTTTCTGTTTTAAAGAGAAGATGAAAAATTTTTTTTTTTTTTAAAACAACTTAATTTATTTTAAACAAATGTTAAAAATAGCAAAAGTGAAATCTTCATTGACTAACATTCTATACAAATCAATAAATTAAAAAAAAAAAAAACCCGAAGAAAAAAACCATCATTGAAGGCGCCTGATCAAGTATTTATGTCATTAAGTTCGTGTTTGATTTTTTCTTTCGTTCTTTACGCCATTTAAATCGAAAGTAAAACGATTGCTAACGTTTTTTTTTCTTCTTTTGCTCCCCACAAATTTTTATTTCATTCGATAAAACGAGGCAAGAGTACGAATCGATTTCTAATGAATAAAACTTTTCGTTAAAAATATCGATGCAAGGTTTTTTGTGTACCTATGTGTGGGACAAAATCATAAATATGCTCATAGCGAAATGCGGAATCGATTTTTTTTTTCTCTTCACAGCCTTGAATTTATTAACTTTATCGCACCGATCTTAGCCAATTTGCTGGGGGAATTTTTTTCCATTGAATTTTTCCCAATACAAAGCGAAATGCATGGGGAAATTTTTTGCTTCAACTCTATATGAGAATGTCCTCATTTGAATGAGGTAAGTATGAAAATAAATCGTCGCCCATTGCAACGATTGCAGTTTGTTGCAGTTTGGGTGCACTAAAAATAGAGGCGCGTGTAGCTAATTTAGTCAATCAACGCGACAACGAAAAGGAAATACTTTTTTTTTCTTTTGGAACACTCTGCCGAATTATTTTTGTACATATAAAACAGTTGTACTAAAAAAAAGCAGCTAAAATCTAAGTTTAATCAACAAAATGGTGATAATTTTTTCCGTAGAATTATCAAATTTATGATATGAAAATCATTCAATAGTTTTCTTTTGGTTTCGAGGCAATTCTCTTGCGGGATTATTCTCTTAATTTAGTAACACCTATTTGGTCACTACAGGTGACCACGTGCAAAAAGAAAAAAATTTGATAAAACTAAGGTTAGATAACAAGTGATTGTTTGAGGAACAAAAAGGGTGATAAGTTTTTCCAGTTTTTCCATAGAAATATCAATTTTATGATATGAAAATCATTCAATGGTTTTCTTTTGGCTTTCGAAGAAATTCTCTTGCGGGATTGTTCTCTTAATTTAGTAACACCTATTTGGTCACCATAGGTGACCACGTGCAAAAAGAAAAAAAAATGATAAAACTAAGGTTAGATAACAAGTGATTGTTTGAGGAACAAAAAGGGTGATAAGTTTTTCCAGTTTTTCCTTATAAATATCAAATTTATAGCATGAAAATCATTGATTGGTTTTCTTTTGGTTTCGAGGAAATTCTCTTGCGGGATTGTTCTCTTCATTGAGTAACTCCTATTTGGTCAAGGTTTATAAATTACACAGGTTGCCCCATTAGAAAAAAAAATGACGTCATACGAAGAATTTCAAAATTTGAATCAGTCTGAAGATATATACGAGTTTCTTCTGGATACGTCACGTGGCGCATGAGGCGACCTGTGTATTTTATAAATCTTGCTATTTGGTCACCTTTGGTGACCATGTGCAAAAAGAAAGAAAAAGATAGGTATAACTAAGTCTTGATAACAATTGAGCACCAAAAACCAATTGAGACCAATTGAGTTTGAGCACCAAAATAATAAGTTTTTTTAGTTTTTCCGAAAACATTTTTTTTTTCGAAATGTAAATCATTGATTGGTTTTCTTTTGGTTTCGAGGAAATTCTCTTGCGGGATTGTTCTCTTAATTTAGTAATACCTACTTGGTCACCATAGGTGACCACGTGCAAAAGGAAATAAAAAAGCTAGATCAAATTAATTCTTGATAACAAGTAATTGATTGAGCACCAAAATGGTAATAATTTTGTCCATTTTTTCAGAAATGATTGATTTATTTCTGCATTCGGGGGAATTCTCTTGCGGGATTTTTCCCTCAACCCATTGATATCTATTTGGTCACCATTAAGAACCATTTGATCACCAATAGATGATATGATTTTTCCTTTCTTTTCCTCAAAAACCGAAGAGTTTTTGTATAAAAACAATTTACTTTTTCGGGAAAAAGTTTCATGATTTTTTTCCCTTGAAAAATTGGTCCAAAAATTTCCGAGGGAAGATAATACAATGGAAAATCAATCCTATTTGGTATCTATTTGATCACCCTCGGTTACCATTTGATCACCAATAGATGACACGTTATTTCCTCAATTTATTTTTTTTTTTTAAAAATCAGGAATTTTTAAAATTTTTAAAATCAGAATTTATCCTGCGAGATTGCTACTTCAATCCAGTGACCTCTAAAAGACTAGATCGAGTAAAACTCCAAAAAATTCAAATCAAAAAAATTATGGTTCTAGTTGGTCAAATGTTTGGTCAAATTTTGGATTAATTGTTGAAAAATTCAAATACCAAGAAATGCTCCCATCCGCATTTTTGTGATGGTAAAAAAATAAATGTTTGAAATCTTCAAATGGAATTTGCGATCCAACTTTGGCAAGCAAAGCTGATCTTTTTGGGCAAATTTCCTATATTTTAATCACTGGGTTTGGGTCTTGGATAACTTTTGACCACTTGGTCCCCAAATAGTGATAAATTTCCCCATTTTTTCCACCAAAAACCACAAAGTTATCTTATGAAATTATTTTAATTTGTCCAATACAACTTTTTTTAAAAGTTTGATGGTTTTTCCTGCTTGAAAAAATTGACTTTTTTTGATAAGTGGAGATATTTTTCCCTAGATCGCTAACGCAATCCAGTAACACCTGTTGAATTTCCTTGATGCCAACAATACAAAGCTAAAACGGTAACAATTAGGAGGAATTTACTATAAATTTTCATCAGAATTTTGCTTCAAAAAAGTAGGGGTAAAAGTTAATATTTCCGTTAAAGAATAGAAGATCGTTTAGTTGATGGTTTCGGACGAATTTTTGGTCAAATTACGATTTAATTGTTGAAAAATTCAAATATCTAGAATAACTTAAGGCCATCCATTTATTCGTTGGGAATTATCAATTAAACTTTGGCAAGAAAAACTATTCTTTTTGGGCAATTTTTTGCTGCGTTTATACTCGCACTTTTAATGGAAATTTGCTTTGAAAAAAAATGTTTTATCTTTGCAAAAGATAAAACAATCAATTAACTTACACCTGGAATGACCAAAGTATATTCTTGTAGAAAATTAAACGATCTACAAAAATGGTCTCGGACAAGTTTTTGATATATTTATTCCTTCAAAAGTTATCCGAGGTCAAAGTTGAACTAAAGAGAAATTTTAATATTTTTTCAATTTTTTGACGCGACTATCAATTTTATGAGAAAAATTGTATTGTACATTTTTTGTAGAGCATTTTTTTTCCTATAACTTATCTCTATAAAAGTTTTTGATATTTTTTACAGGTTCTAAGTTATTTGCATTTGGTAATTCTTCACTTTTATTTTTAATGGCAAAAGATAATCATACCATATTTTTACATAATTTTCTTTCAAAACTTTTGCATCGAAAAATTGATATTTCGAGTGGTGATTTTAGAGAGGGTAAAACTTGTTTGCAGTAAATCAAGTGTCAAAAAACAGTAGTAGAAAAAAAAAGTTAGTATTTTGCAATACAAATTTCCTATGTTGCTAATTAAAAAAAGGCAACACTACAGGTCTTACGAGAATGCCAATAATTTAAATCCTGGATCACCTCAAAGACGAGGAATTATTAAAAAATACTACTACCTTAAAAATACTAAAATATCCCTTATTAAATTCAGGGAGGAGCACATATTTAATGCCATTTATTTTTAGAATACAATTTTTTTTTCCCTTTAGTGTTCCAAACCATTAAATCGATATTTTTATTATAATATACGTCAGGTAATTTGGTCTAGAAAAAAAGATTTTAACTCATCACCAAGTGAGGGTGACCAAATAAGGGTAGTTGAATTAGCTTCTCATTTAACGTTTATAAGTCTTTAGTGAAAACAAAACTAAGTTTTTTTCACAAATACTAATTTTCATTTGACCTCATTTAAACGGAAATCTCAACCGCGCATTTTATTTACATTATTTTTCCACCTCGCACTGAATTTTCGAGGAAATGCTCAAGGAAAATCAGTTATCTTGGTAAATAAATACAAATTACATCAGTTGTTTACCTTAACGAAAATGTAAACATTAAATAGATTCGGTGTCGCATTTACTGTGCATAGTAAATGAGCTTTGAAAAAAGCCTTCACCGAAATAAAAAAAAAAAAAAAACGCAAAGTTTCATTCTTCAACAACAAAATATTTACGTTTACCTTTCTATATTATTTCCATCTATTTTTCCTCATTTTCCATTCTATTTTTTTCCTAGGAAATTACATTTAATTATTGTAATCATACTTTGATTTACTTGTGACTTTTTTATCGTTTTTATACAATTAGTCATTCTCAAGATAATAATTAATTAATTTGATTGATAAAACGTTTTTTTTTTGTTGACCAATTATTCCACTAATTTTATAGAGAAAACAATAATATTTTTATTGTTAAATGAGGCAATCACGCGGTAATCTTATGACGAAGAATCCTATCAAATCTTTAACACGATTTCCTCCTCCTACATAAAGCCATACATGAATTTATTGCTGGGAATTCCCTCTATAAAAATATCCACCAAAACACCACTATTTATGGAAATGAAAAAAAAAATTTTCAAAAGGGTTTTCGTTTGCAGGAAAACCAATTTTCCATTGCAATTTTATATTAATTTATTGGATATAATTTATAGTTCAATACTGTGCACTAGACTAGTTCAAAAAAAATGATGATTTTTTTTTTCTTAATTATATCGAAAATAATGTTGGGAATGACAAAAAAAATCCTGTAAAAGTTTAAGCTCTTAATATTAATATTAAGAGGTGCCGCATCGTAAATTTCGATTTTCCATAGAAATAACATGGGAACAATATTCTCTTACACTTTGGAATTTTATAGCTCACGTTGGTGACTATATTTCGGAATTACCAAGGTATATTCTTGTAGAAAATTGAATGATCTACAAAAAAGGTCTCGTACAAGTTTTTGATATATTTATTTTTTCAAAAGTTATTCGAGGTCAAAGTTGAACTAAAGAGAAATTTTAATATTTTTTCACTTTTTTGACGCAACCATTAATTTTATGAGAAAATTTTATAGGACATTTTTTGTAGAACACTTTTTTTTCTATTACTTATCTCTATAAAAGTTTTTGATTTTTTTCACAGGTCCTAAGTTATTTGCATTAAACTGAACATTCCTTGAATTATTACAAATTTAACATGAAAATTATTTTTTTTATTTTCATTAAATAATTTAGGACCTGTGAAAAATATCAAAAACTTTTATAGAGCTAAGTTATAGAAAAAAAAATGTCCTATAAAATTTTCTCATAAAATTGATGGTTGCGTCAAAAATTTGAAAAAATATTAAAATTTCTCTCTAGTTCAGCTTTGACCTCGAATAACTTTAGAAGAAATAAATATATCAAAAACTTGTAACATACCTTTTTTGTAGATTGTTCAATTTTCTACAAGAATATACCTTGGTCATTCCGAAATATTGTCACCAACGTGAGCACCGTGAGCTCACGTTGGTGACAATATTTCGGATTCCCAATTGCAATAAAAACCTCTTAGTATAACAATTGCAATTAAATTTAAATAAAATAATTTCTAGCTTAAAAATCTAATAACTCGAATAATATTATTAATTTAAAACAATAAAATTACGAATATTTTCAGTTCATTGCAAATAACTTAGAGCCTGTGAAAAATATCAAAAACTTTTATGAAGATAAGTAATTCCTATATTTTTAACATAATTTTTTTTTTTATTTTAATTAAATAACATAGGACCTGTAAAAATATCAAAACTTGTATAGAGATAAGTTATAGAAAAAAGTGCTCTACAAAAAATGTCCTATAAAATTTTCTCATAAAAGTGATGGTTGCGTAAAAAAATTGAAAAAATATTAAAATTTCTCTTAAGTTCAACTTTGACCTCGAATTACTTTTGAAGGAATAAATATAGCAAAAACTTGTTAGAGACCTTTTTTGTAGATCGTTTAATTTTCTACAAGAATATACCTTGGTCATTTCGAAATATTGTCTTTGACGTGAGCTATAAAATTCCAAAGTGCAAGAGAATATTGTTGCCATGGTATTTAAAAGGAAAATCGAAATTTGCGATGCTCCACCTCTTAGTATTAATATTAAGAGCTTAAACTTTCACAGGATTTTTTTTTGTCATTCCCAACAATTTTTTCGATATAAATAAGAAAAAAAAATTTCATAATTTCTTTTGAATCATTCTACTGTGCACTTAAATGGAAACGGATGAGTCATTAAGGTTTGGTTTTGTATTGGCGTTTATTATTAGCGTTTAGGTGGGAAAGGATGAAAAAATTATCGATATAAGGTATTGTCACGAGTTTCCTGAATGCCAACTCAATACGATATTTCTTCACATTTGTTTTATTGAAAAGTTTTTATTAAAAATTTTTTTTTTCAAAAGTAAAAATAATTCTCAAAATTAAACAACAAGGCTAGTCGTAATTAGATGTTACGTTGCAGCCTTGACAAACGATTATTTAAAAAAAAAAAAATGATAATATCCGATCGATTTAAACTTGAAATTTACTTAATATTTTTCATTCTGAAATACTTCCGGAAATTAGACTAATCTTTCACAAAGGCTGAATTGTAAAATTTTCACCGAATAATTTTTTTAGATGATAAAAATTATCAACTATACACTTACTTAGTGACGTGCAATACGAATGCAAAGTGCAGTTGAAATCATTACTTTGTTATCTGAAGAAAATGCATGAAAATTTTTTTTTAATGGTTTTATCGCATGTTTTATATACGACATAGACCAACAATGGGACGTTCGAAAGTACAAAATTTACATCAATATTTGAATAGTGAGGAGGCAAACTAATTAATTGATTCATTGCAATGCTGCTGGGAAAAAAATGAGTCAATGAGATTCACGTGGTTTATTTTGCGTTATCTGAAATACGAGAAGCGTAATTTCTTGGAGATTTATCGGAAAATTAAAAAAAAAATGTGATGCAACTAAACGGCACGTGGATGAACAATGTGAAATTATGGACAGAAATAAACGTAGTAGTAATATAAATAAATCTTTCACAAAAAGAACACCATTTTTTTGCCTATTTTCAATAGTTTAAAGCTCAAACTTTGTAAAGCCTTAGGGTTTTTTGCAACAATAAATTATTAGAATTAAGTTTAAGGCAATTTCAATTTGTCGATAATTACTGGGGAAAAAAATTTTCCAACGTTTTCCAATCAAAATTAGCCTTATACAAAGCTAATATTCAAGCTAAAACTTTGATCTTCTAACTGTTGCAGTAGAATTTCTAAAACAATTACTTTTCAGAAAAGTATTCAATATGGGACCAAATCAATGCAAGTCTTAAACTTGTCGTACATTTTGAAAATGAAGAAAAATGTGTGGAAATATTGGGTGAAAAAAGTACTACTTTAAGAACAGCAGATTAATGTTATCTGTATCTTCAAATTGTTGAAAACTTCAACCAAAAGATGCAATTTTCGATGGAAAATTGTTTAAAAATATGATGTGATTTTACGCAGTTTAAGTTGGCAAAAAGTTCTTCGAACAGATGGTTTTCACTTCATAGCATGCATTGTATCAACGACAAATGCAACTTGCATTTAATAAGAAATAAAGCGCAAAATTGGCCTAAAATATCATAATTGTTTACTGAAATTTCAGCAAAAATTTTGAAAGAATTAAACAATAGTTTGGCCAAAAATGCGGCTAATAATCATCAACAAAAAATCCACTTTTTTTTTCAATGAAAAATTGATGAAAATGTATGATAAGATCCAGTCGATCATATCCTTCCAATTGTTACCGTTTTGGCTTTGCATTGTTGGCACCAAGTGGATTCAACAGGTGTCACTGGATTGCGTTAGCAATCTAGCGAAATAAATTTCCCGTAATCGAAAAAAGACCAATTTCATAAGTCGAAAAATTCATCAAATTTTCAAAAGTTTCTTACCCGACAAAGTTAATTGTTTTCAAGGAAAAATTTTGGTTCTAGCAGAAAAAAAATGGGAAACAGATCTCAAATTGTGGATCAAGTGGTCTCTTGGTATCCTAGACTCAAACCCAGTGTGCAAAATGGAGCAAATTTTCCCAAAAAAGATCTAGTATTGATTAATCCAAACATTTTCTTTTCGCCATCACAAAAGTATGGCTTAAAGCTTTTCTCGGCATTTCAATTTTTCAACAATGAATCCATATTTTGAATAATCATATGATAAAATAATCAACTGGAAGATTAACATCATATTCCTACAAATATTTATTTAAACGATATTTTTTTGGAAGCAAAATTCATCGATGATCTATAGTAAGTTCCACTCGATCTTCTCTTTTCAATTCTGACCATTTTGGTTTTATATTGTTGCCACTAAATAGAAACATCAAATAGCATAAAATTGAGAAAGGATTCTCAAAAAAGAAATCCCCGGAACTAAGGAGAAACCCATTTTTTTATGCAGCAAAATACATGAAACTATCAGAGATTTCATCCACCAATTAAATTGTTTTCCTTCAATAACTTTTTGGTTTTAGCAGAAAAAATGGGGAAACTTATCTCAAATTGTGGATCAAGAGTCACTAGATATCCTAGACTCAAACCCAGCAATCAAAAAGCGGGGAATTTGCTCGAAAAAATCAGCTATGCTAGCCAAAGTTAAATTGGAAATTCCAATATTGATTAATCCAATTATTTCCTGTTCACCATCACAATAGTGCGGCTTAAAGCTCGTCTGGGCGTTTAAATTCATCAACTGGAAGATTAACATAATATTCATGGAAATATGGAATTATATGGAAATATGGAAATTGAGAAAGGATTCTCAAAAAAGAAATCCCCAGAACTAGGGAGAAACCCAATTTTTTAGGCAGAAAAATACATGAAATTATCAGAGATTTCGTCAGACAATTAAATTATTTTCCTTCAATAACTTTTGGGTTTTAGCGGAAAAAATGAGGAAACTTATTTCAAATTTTGGATCAAGCAGTCACTAGTTATCCTAGACTCAAACCCAATAATCAAAAAGTAGGAAAAACTTTGAAAATTGGCCCAAATAGTACAGCTTTGCTAACAATTATTTGACTGAAAATTCCTTTTGTTGACCTATTTGAAGTTTTCAACAATTAAACTGTTATTTGATGAAATTCGGGGAAAAATCGCCAGCTTAAAGATTACCGTTTCTTTTATGAAAATATTTAGTGAAATGTCTATTTTTATCAGACAATTAAATTATTTTCCTTCAATAACTTTTGGGTTTTAGCGGAAAAAATGGGGAAACTTTTCTCAAATTTTGGATCAAGTAGTCACTAGTTATCCTAGACTTAAACCCAGTAATCCAAAAGAAGGAAAACATTGAAAATTTGCCCAAAAAGTACAGTTTTGCTAACAATAATTTTATTGAAATTGCCTTTTGTTGACATGTTTGAAGTTTTCAACAATTAAACTGTAATTTTATGAAATTCGGCAAAAAATCACCAGCTAGAAGATTATCATTTCTTTTATGAAAATTTTTAGTGAAATGTCTATTTTTTCCAAGTAAAACTATGATGAAATTTTATAGTAAGTTCCACTAAATCTTGGCCTTCCAATTGTTGCCAATTTAATCTTATATTGTTGGCACAAAGTGGACCCAATAAGTGGCACAGGATTGAGATAGCAAACTTGAAAGAGAAATCCCGTGAAATTAGAAAAAGACCAACTTCTTAAGCAGAAAATGTCATTAAACTATCCAAAGTTTATCAAACAAAATTAATTGGTATAATACGATAACTTATTGGTTTTTCCGGAAAAATTGCAGAAATTTACCACTAATAGAAGAACAATTGATCACTAGTGATCCTCGACTTAAGACTTGTAATCAAATTGATCATTCTATTCAATTATTACCGTTTTAAATTTATATTGTTGGCACTAAGTGAAATCAACAGGTGGCATCGAATTGAGGGAGGAAATCTCAAAAAAAAAAAATCCCGAGAAATCATTAAATTTCAAATTGAAAAAAAAGTATCAAAAGCTATTTCAAATAGGTCATTTATCCCATTGTGGCCTATTTTGTTCCACAAACTCTTGCAAGATGTCCACATATTTTCCTGCCCCATCTCCCCACCCCCCTTGGCTATTAATTATAATAAAGAATTTGTGTTCCACGTGTTCCCAAATCGTACAAGCAGGAGGCCTCTTCCCATATAATTAAATATAAATCCCAAATATAATTAGAACTGGATTGGCGCTATTAATAAATGGAATTAGTGACAACGTCGCGACTAGTGGAAAAGAAAAAAAAATATATATTTGGTTGAAAAATATTAAATAGGGAAAACTGGTCGAAAAGTGAATTGATTTTCATGGAAAATTCTATCAGTTCGTGGAAAAAATCCTAGTCGAGATACGATTACAAATGGATGTATTGTTCTGTTCAGTGGACATGCAACAATCACGTGCTTCCTATGGAAAAATCGGTTTTTCTTTCATCGTATAGCTTCAATGAGAAAATGTCTTTTTGTTTCGTTGAAAAATATGGAAACTTTTACTCAGGCTTTTTAATAGTTGCATTAGATGAAAAGGATGTACAATATTTTAAGATTTAATGATCCCTCCCCATTGGAATGCCATCTTGTCTACAAAATAATTTATTTGAACTCAATGAATTAAAATTTTTTCACAAACTTTTTCAGGCTTCAGAAAACAAACAAAATGTCCCTTACCCCAAAGTGGGTAACATAAACTTTGAAAAATCCTTTCATGGTTAACATTCTTTAAAAAAAAAAAAAAAAACGTTGATATTATCTGGTGGGAAACGCTTTTACTATTGAAATAATTAAGTATGAGATTTAGTTCATAAAAATATTTCTTTTTTACACCTGAGTTTTCAAAAAATGGACTCTTGTGTATTATAATCATAAGAAGAAAGACTTGTTGTATAATTACTATAGAAAAATTTGATTAATTCATTTGAGGATCATTTGTTGCATTGAAAGGCGTGTTTAATAATTGCATTGGTTGAAAATCAAATGTTTTGATACTTTTTCCCCGTTGAAGGATGTATCATAAGATTAAACTATCCCTCACCATTTGAATGCCATCTTGTCTATAAAATTATTCATTGGAATTCTATGAATTAAAATTTGTTGATAAACTTTGTCAGACTTCAGACACCGAAAAAAAATGCCCCTTACCCCAAAATGGGTAACATAAACTTTGAAAAATCCTTTAATGGTTAAAATTTAAATACAAAAAAAAAACGTTGATATTATCTGATGGAAATCGCCTTACTTGTTTAAATTATTTAGTATGAGATTTGAAATTTAGTTCTTAAAAATATGTTTGTTTTACATCTAAATTTTAAAAAATAGACTTTTGGGTACTATAATCATAAGGAGAAAGACTTGTTGTATAATTACAAGACTGATTCAAAAAAAAATGATGATTTTTTTTTCTTAATTATATCGAAAATATTGTTGGGAATGACAAAAAAAATCCTGTGAAAGTTTAAGCTCTTAATATATCTTATCTTATAATATATCTTAATATATCTTAATAATAAAAGAGGTGCCGCATCGCAAATTTCGATTTTCCATTTAAATAACATGGGAACAATATTCTCTTGCACTTTGGAATTTTATAGCTCACGTTAGTGACAATATTTCGAAATGACCAAGGTATATTCTTGTAGAAAATTTAACAATCTACAAAAAAGGTGTCTTACAAGTTTTTGATATATTTATTCTTTCAAATGTTATTCGAGGTCAAAATTAAACTAAAGAGAAATTTTAATGGATAATAATATATATATATATATATATATATGTCTTATGATACTCAATTTCTTCTTTATTACGAAATTTTAATATTTCTTCAATTTTTTGACGCAACCATCGATTTTATGAGAAAATTTTGTAGGACATTTTTTGTAGAGCACTTTTTTTTCTATAACTTACCTCCATAAAAGTTATTGATATTTTTCACAGGTCCTAAGTTATTTGCATTAAACTGAAAATTCCCTAAATTATTATATTTTTAACATAAAAATTATTTTTTTTATTTTAATTAAATAACTTAGGACCTGTGAAAAGTATCAAAAACTTTTACAGAGATAAGTTATAGAAAAAAAGTGCTCTTCAAAAAATGTCCCATAAAATTTTCTCATAAAATTGATGGTTGCGTCAAAAAATTGAAAAAAATAATAAAATTTCTCTTTAGTTCAACTTTGATCTCGCATAACTTTTGAAGGAATAAATATATCAAAAACTTGTACAAGACCTTTTTTGTAGATCATTTAATTTTCTACAAGAATATATCTTAGTCATTCCGAAATATTGTCACCAACGTGAGCTATAAAATTCCAAAGTGCAAAAGAATATTGTTCCCATGTTATTGTAAATGGAAAATCGAAATTTGCGATGCGGCACCTCTTAATATTTAATATTAAGAGCTTAAACTTTTACAGGATTTTTTTTGTCATTTCCAACAATATTTTCGATATAATTAAGACAAAAAAAATCATAATTTTTTTTGAATCAGTCTAATAATTACTATAGAAAAAATTACTAAAAAATTTGATTAAATCATTTGGGAATCATTTGTCGTGTTAAAAGAAGCGAGTCCATATATTGGCTTGTAGGGGTCCCTGGATTAAAATTTTTGGGACCCACTTAATATATTTAATAATAAAAATTTCAAGGGGAAATTGACTTTTCTTTTTAGAAAATTCGGCTCTGAAATGAAGGCATTGAACGCTAAATTTTTTCGATATTTTTATTCAACTGTATACTCCCGCGTGTGTACTCCCGCGGTGATATATTTCTTGATTGGTTCCCCAATTGAAGTCCCAAATCCAATTTACAACGAAACCGTGTTGTTTTTCATGGAATTTTTTTTCCTCGTCACCCCATAATCGAACCAATTGTCGATCGAAAACAAACTAATCAAATTAAATCAAACTGTTTTCTATCTGATAATCGATGAATTAAGTATCCCACCTTATCACACCACTCCCATAATACAATATTTGTTCTATTAATAGGACTGGAAACTTCCACAATTCTCATGTTGCTCTTATTATTGTTTCAGATGCACCCAACGACAGTTTTTACATGATATGTGGTGTCCTTATTGCAATGATCCTGGTCGGAGTCATCATTGTACTCCTGGCTGTTACCATCAGGTAAATTAGTGCACACCTTTCCGATCAATTGTATGGAGAATTCGATTCAAGGCTTCGCCTTTGAGGAAGTGCAAGTTTTCTTGCAGTAATTTGCATCGCAATTGTTGCCATATTTATGCCAATGTCTACTTTCAATTGCGACCATAATTTTATTCAAATTACATTTGATTTTGAATATTTTTTTTTTATTGAAAGATATATATATCACTGTTTATATTGTTCGAGGCATTATTTATCAAGGAACAGTTACTAATTGAAGTAACCTCGTTTATATTTTCCATAGATAACAAATGTAATCTAATAACTTTTGATCAAATTATTTGTATTTTAGAGGAAAAGTATATAAAAATTTCAAAGTCAATACATTTTTATTGGCTTCTAGAAATGAGAAAGTAATGAAAAGGTCTTGTAGCAAGAAATCGTAAAATTTATAATCCCGCTCACTTCCTACCCTTCTCTTTACCCATACAATCGTTACAGTCTAGAAGATTTCCTTTTATAATTATAATTAAAGTAGAATTCAAGTGGAATTTCGATTTTAAATGATTTTTAAATTCCCTTAAGTTAGAGTGGCTAGAATCCACTTTCTAACCAGGAAAATATGGTGGATTTCTGCAAGGAATTCCTGCCGAAGATCAAAGATTAATAATTGGCCATTTTTTTTATCAGAACCATGGATTTTTAAAGATCTATTTTGGAAGTTTTAAAGTCAAAAAAACGTTTAAGTATTTTGATATATCAAAACTATCAAAAAAGAAAATTTATCTATTTTAATTAATAATATTCTTGGGAACTTGGACTCAAATAATAAGATGTTAAATTTTCAAATCATCCCAACGTTTCGTAGGTATTTATTTCCAACTTCTTCAGGAGAATTAAAACATAATAACAATGGATGTTGTTCAAAGCCAAATATCTATTATCTTGGATTTCTTGAATTTTTTCTTTCAAATTTTCAAAATTGGGATTCCAATTACTTTTGAAAACAAATTTTGATATTTTTTTCTTTGGAGAACCAAAAGTACTTTAAGGGGATAACTTCAATCCAGATTTTCTGCAAATAAATGCATTAATTCATTATATTTTGGTACCTGATAGTTTTTGGAATCACTGATTATTAATAAATGATATTTGAGGCCTCTAGATGCATCTAGAAGATCAGGATTCTCATTTTCTGATGCAAGTGGTTAATCAATAATTTATCATTGAATAGTTTATAGATCTAAAGGTAATATTATTTTTGGAAAAATTCTGAGAGGAAGATTTATCTTTGCCAAAAAGGAAAAGATTCCAGAAATTCTTTTCGATCATTTTCAATTGGCTACTAGAAAAAAACCCTTAAATACTCACTGATGTAAGTAACCATTTTTGATAACAAAAATGTCGAAAAAAAGGAAGAAGAAGAATTAAAATCGTTGATCTTTTGAAAAAAATATCGACAAACTTGACTTGGTCCAAAAAAAAAATCTTCTAATTCTCCTCTAAAAATGTTCATCTGGATCAATTCTTTTGGCAGCGTTTTGACCAATCGTTGATTTATAATTGATCCAGGAATGATCTATAAATCCAAATGCATGGTTTATCACACAGATTGAACCAATTCTGTCCACTTCTAAATCATAGCCAATTTTTTCAACTAGAACAATTATTTTTCCAATCCCTTGACCACTGAAAGAAACTTAAATTAACAAGTGGTTGATCTATAATTTATCATTGGTAAGTCTATAGATCTAAAGGCAATATTATCTTTGAAAAAATGACAGAAGATACAAAAATTACAATGATTGAACCAATTTTGTCACCATTTCTAAATCATATCAATGAATGATTACTAAGAAGAGCCCTAAAACACTAACTGATTAATTAATGCTTAATCCTCTACAGTGATCAAAAATGCTGGCAAAAGTGGACCAAAAAAAAAAAAATAGTACTTTTCTTAATTTTTTTATCTAAATAATTCTTTTGTCAAGCTTTTGACCAATCAAAGTGATTTGAAACAACACATGGTTGATCTATAAGTTTTTTTTTTGGGTGATCTATAGATCCGAATACAAGGTTTATTTTTGAAAAATGATAAAAGAAAATACAAAAGTCAAAATAATTGAAACAATTTTGTCTATTATTAAATTCCAGCCGAATTCTTTCAACAATTATACTTTAGATATATAGTTTATCTTTGGATGATTTATAGATCATCCAAGAATGGATCTAAATGCAAGATTTATCTTTAAACTGGTTTAAATCATAGTCAAATTCTTTGAACTAGAACAATTCTTTTGCCAATCCTTTGAACGATCAAGGTAACTTGAAACAACAAGTGGTTGATGTACAATTTATCCTGAAATGATCTATAGATTCTCTTAAGGAATGCAACCTCTTCAGTTATATATACTGAAGTAGAATTTTCCCAGACACAAAAATTTGATTAATCAGTGAAAGATCAACAGAATTCTGGAAGTTATCAAGATTTTTGGATTTTTTTGGTTTATGTTCTTAAGACGGGAAGCCTAGAAGATGCATAGATCACTTATGAGAATTTTAAAGCGAATCATTTTATTATTGAAAAATTTTAATAAGTGATCAATTATTGGGATCCCAAGCTTCGATCGGTTCAATGACGCCACTTGGAATAAAAATCGACTTGCATGAATGCAATTGCATGATTCCACAAAAAAACCCCAACATTTTTCAAAACTGGTAATATGGCAGCATTGAGAGTTGAGGTAGGTAAGTTTATTTTTTGCCTTTCATAAAACCGCGACCTTAGAAGGGATTTCTTCTATACCTTTATAGTCTGGTCGACTTGCATCGACTTCACATGCTTCGCCTCTCAAGTCTTCAGGGTTTTTTTGTTGGGTCGTTGGTAATTTAATATTGGAATTATTTTTAGCCGATATCCTGGTTATCTTGTTCTCTCTTTGTCTGTTTTTTTTTTGAAATGTGGCGCCAAATTGGTGCCGGTGTTTTATCCTGGTTGCCTTGCCCCAGTTATTCTTACAACGTATGTTGAAATCATTTTTGTTTGATAACATGAAGCAATAGTTGTGATGACAATTAACGGACTTTAGCACCAATATTCCACTATGCATATTTAGTACTAAATATATTCAATCAACAAATTTCAAAGCCTTGATTTTGTCTGGCAGATTAGTATATTGAATAATGTTCGAAAGTGTCGGGAAATTTTCTTGAAATCGCCGCGTGCGTAGGGGCCCAAGCAAATGGCCTAACCAGAAAAAAAGAAAAAAAAACATTCTGCCCACATCCGTTGCAACAGTGACCGTAATTACATGCAATGCATTCCATATTGTCAAGAACAATGAACGAAAAAAATTCAAATAACGGACGTTTATGAAACGACAAAGTTATGTCGTCTTATATTAGTCATACAAATGCGGCATCATGGCAAACATCTGGTTTATCAGTTATAATTCATAATTACAAAACTAAATATTACACATCCGGAGATAAAATAGCGCCTTTTATTTGTTTAACTGCAAAAAAAACCACGTTTCTCATCGTTTCAATGAATCTTGTACAGTAAAAACTTCTAGTTGCCTTTATACAGAAAAAAAATCAGATATTCAACGCAAAATTGAATCAAAAATTTACCATAAAATCCTCTTTACTTCAATTGCATCCCCTACCAAACATTTCCACGAAATAACTTCCAAAATCTCAAAAGAAAATATCGTTTGCCTACCAAATTGATTAAGATCTTCAAGTTAAACTACAATTTTTTTTTAAAAGATTCTTCTTCTGGTAACCACCTAGGAGTTAATCAAATCAATTTACTAGAAGAGTTGGAGGAAAATTTATAGCTAAAATTTGGGAAAAATATTTTTTATTATTCTCAAAACTTACACAAGTTTTTCTGGAGAATTTATAAAACAATCCGTGCATTCGGCATACTGATTTATCAAATTGTTGTTCTTTGTAACTTTTACTCTAAGACAGTGGTTCCTAACCTTTCTCAGCCGCGCACCCCCAAGGAAATCAAGCATAATGCCTAATATTTTAGTATTCCTTTATTAAATTAGAAAAACAGAAAACAAACTTTTTCAAATGGGACCGCGGACCCCCAGGGGTCCGCGGACCACCGGTTAAGAAACAATGCTCTAAGATATACCATTAGTTATGCAAAGAAGATAACCCAGAAGAATCTATACTGCTGAAGAAATCATAAGACCACCAAAAATATCGTGAAAAGTTTCCAATTTGGTTAGTTAGTGGTCAATTAAAGTAGCCTAGAAATTGATCTACAGTTTATCCTTGAATGATCTAAAGATCCAAATGAATGATATATCTTTGGAAAAATGAAAAATAATACTAAAAATTACAAAGGTTGTAACAATTTTTTTACACCTTTTTCAGCCGCGCACTCCCAAGGAAATCAAGCATAATGCCTTATATTTTAGTATTCGTTCATTAAATTAAAAAAACAGAAAACAAACTTTTTCAAATGGGACCGCGGACCCCCAGGGGTCCGCGGACCACCGGTTAGGAAACAATACTCTAAGATATACCATTAGTTATACAAAGAAGATAATCCAGAAGGATCTATACTGCTGAAGAAATCATAAGACCACCAAAAATATCCTGAAAAGTTTCCAATTTGGTTACTTAGTGGTCAATTAAATTAGCCTAGAAATTGATCTACAGTTTATCCTTGAATGATCTAAAGATCCAAATGAAAGATATATCTTTGGAAAAATTAAAAATAATACCAAAAATTACAAAGGTTGTAACAATTTTTTTTACTTCCAAATTATTTGAATGATTTCCAAAAATGACTATTAAAAACAATTCTTAAATACTAGCTGATGAATATTTAGCCTTTCTATAGATCAAAAAAAATGTCAAAAAAAAGGAAGAAGAAGAATTGGAATCGTAGATCTTAGAAAATCAACAATCAACGGAACTTGAACAAAAAAATTTCTTCTAGTACTCTTCTAAAAGTAATTATCTAGAAAAATTATTTCTCCAACACTTTGACTAATGAAAGTAACCTGAAACAACAAGTGGTTGATCTATAATTTGACTATGGATGATCTATAGACCCAAATGAAAGATATATCGTTGGAAAAATTAAAAGAGATATACCAAAAATTGCAAAGATTTCAACAATTCTGTTTATTTCCAAATCATTTCAATGATTTTTGAAAATGCCTACAAAAACAACAATTAAGGAATAGTTTCTACGATGCTAAAATTGCCGAAAAAAGAAGAAGAATTGAAATCGTTGATCTATTGAGAAAAATATCGATCAACTTAACTTGGACAAAAAAATTGTTCTAGTACTCTTCTAAAAGTTATTATCTAGAATAACTCTTTTTCCAACACTTTAATCAATGAAAGTAGCCTAAAACAACAAGTGGTTGATCTATAATTAATCTTTGAATGATCTCTAGATCTAAATGGAAATATATGGAAATATATCTTTGGAAAATTTAAAAGAGATATATTAAAAATTGCAAAGATTGCAACAATTCTATTTATTTCCAAATCATCTCAATGACTTTCGAAAATGACTGCTGAAAGCAGCTTTTTGGGAATGCTTAAGCTTCTACGGTGATAAAAAATGCCGAAAAAAAAAGAAGAAGAACTGAAATCGTTGATCTATTGAGAAAAATATTCGATCAACTTAACTTGGAGAAAAAAATTTCTTCTTGTACTCTTCTAAAATGAATTGATCTAGATCAATTCATTCTAAGCAAAATGAAAGAACAAGTGGTTGATTTTTCGGTTTTCCTTGGATGATCTATGGATCTAAATGCAAAATTCATCGAAACAATTCGGTTTACTTCTAAATTATAACTAAATTCTTTCAATTAGAAAAATTATTTTGCTAGCTTTTTAACCTATCAAAGTAGCCTGAAACCACTAGTGGTTGATCTATAATTTATCCTTGAATGATCTATAGATCCAAAGGGATGATTCATCTTTGAAAAAATTTAAATCATTGTCAAATTCTTTGAACCAAAAGAAAAATCTTTTTTGCCAACCATTGGACCAATCAAAGTAGCTTGGAACAACAAGTGGTTGATCTATAATTTATCATTGAATAATTGAAAAATCTATTGGCATGATTTATCTTTGGAAAAATGCAAAAGTTGCAAAGATTGTACCAATTCTATTAACTTTTAAATCATATTAATGAATGGCCGGCAAAAAAAGTTCTTAAATACTTTTTGATGAATGCTTAGCCTCTATAGTGGTGGAAAATGTTGAAAACAGGAAGAAGAAGATTGAAATCGTAAATCCTTAGGGAATAATAATCGTCTAAAATTGATTTCAATAAGATGCCTGCATGAAAATTGGTACCCTTGGGTTTAGGCCTTAATTTATGGTGGAAATTTTTTTGAGAGAACGAAAATTGATGGAGTTGAAGAAAAACGATGATTTTCTTTTGATGTAGCCAAAGTTTTTTTTGTTAACGGGGAGGGGGGTGTGAATATTTTAAAATCATCCAATGAAGACATTTCCTCAATTTTTCGTCATTTTCCCCAATTCCAAAAGCAATATAAGTGAAGTTGAAAAATGCAACTTCCTAAAATCATTTGAATTGTTTATCGTTTGACCGGAAAATTTTTCGACAAAAATAAAAAATCATCTCAACCACTTCCTTGTAAAACATCCTGTCGTGGCTGGGAATTATTATTATTGTTATTTTTTTTTTTTGAAATACATTAAAAAAAATTTGATGTTTTTCCGCAATAAATGTTTACCCGATTAGCTACTACGTCTTGCAACGGAAAACGTCATAACTTGGACAAGCTTGCGCCATCAATCCAACGTCATCAATAACACAAAATGCGTTTTATCTGAATTTCATGAAAAACATACTAAATGATAAATATTCATAAGAGTCAACCAAACACGGATCTATAGTAAATCGTCATTGATTTGTAAAGAGGTTTTTTTTTCGACGATTTTTATTTTTTGCTTTCCATTAAATTTTATTCACGATTGCACCCCTGACCTCCAACTGTTGGACGCCCGTACGACGTATAACTCCATTGTTCCAATCAATATTCGTAAAATTAAACTAAATAATTACTTTCTAGGACAAAACTGTTTCAATTCTATTTTTAAACTCATTTTTTTTTTGTAAGACAACGAATCAATTTAGTGGTAGCCGTAAATTAAATATTAATTTTTCAATTTCCGCGATGTTGGGGGCGATAAATTAAATTGAAACAATATCATTAATATTCACACCTTCCACCTGCCCGTGTGGCATCAAACCCGTCCAGCAAATTTCCACTTAATTAGCGAAATTTATTAGTGAAATTTGTTTGGTTTGGCGTAATATTGTGGCGCCACATCGGCACATCGACCGGATTTTTGGTCATTAGAATAACAATGGCTATTGGCGTAAATGATTTTTCGAGAAATTTTTTACTCAAATAAATTTATGTATGTTATATAAGTGGACAAAGAGCCAATGACAAAGCGTATTTTCGGATTGGCACCTCGTGCAATTGTCACATAGTTGACAAGTGTGGTGCTATATTTATAAAATCGTTAATTTCTATTTATAAATCGAATGGACTTGCGGCTTTCTAACGTCTAATTGTTAGCGTTGGGTTCCTCGTTACGAAATATATTCAAATCTAACGATTTTAGAGAAATGTTCTTCAATTTTCCAACGGTTAAACTTGGTAATTTATTGTGTATACAATATACAAGAAATATTGCAGTCCAATTTATGTAGTATAATTTAATATAATAATATATAAAAACCATACCATAAACAAAAGTTCAAACAAAAATATTCGTGACGTATTGCCCAGATACGTATTTCGATTGCCAATCTTCCTCAGTGGTCATCAGTTACAAAGCAGTTACGGAGTGATCAAAACTACTTGATGACCACTGAGGAAGATTGTTTGGCAATCGAAATACGTATCTGGGCAATACGTCACGAATATTTTTGTTTGAACTTCTGTTCAAATTTATGTTGGTGGTATGATTTTTATATATTATTATATTAAATTATACTACATAAATTGGACTGCAATATATCTTATATATTGTATACACTGGGGTGATTTTTTTTTTTTTTACTTATTTTCTTTTTGGTCCCATCGTGAAATTTTGTTGTAAATACCAAAAAAAAAAATTCTCTGAAAGTTTGAGCCCTTAATATTAATTTTAAGTCTTAGACCAAGCGGTGTAAAGATTTCCCATTGAAAATACACGGAAACTGTGATTTTTTATTTTTAAATTTCTATATCTCAGCGGCATTTCATGGGATCGCTTTTACCGAAGATGGGTTTTTCTCAGAATTAAACGCTCTACAAAAGTGCCCAGCGACAAAGTCGTAACTCACACCGGTGAGGTAGTACGGGCCACTAAACCTGATTTTTCCATAAAATCTCGTTTTGAAGAAAAATCTTATTTTCCTTACCGTTTTGCGGAAAACATTTAGAAAAATCGACGATAAAAATAAAAATTTCAAAGATGATTGTACCAAAATTTTACAAGATTTGATTTCAATTTTATTTAGCACCCATCGTCTAAAAAAAATTGAAAATTTTTTGAAAAATTGATTAATTCCTTTACCATATTCCCTACCAGCCAGCCAAAAAATCGATAATGCAATGAAAACTTGACCTATAACTTGTAAACTAAAAGTCTTCCAAAAAATTGGGTCCACATAAAACTAAAGTTTTTATTAAGTCCAAGAAAAATGGTCCTTTCGAAAAAGTCAATTTTCTCAAGCGTTTTTTCCAATATGGAACAAAACCGTAGAAAAACGGCTTGGAAAATCATATTTTTCGGGCAAATACTTCTTTTTTGAATGAGAAAAACGATTGTTGGGAAGTTGGCAATAATTTAAAATAAAATCCTTCAAATTTTCATTAAATTTTCTTTGAATTTGGTGATATCATTTTTCATTTTTTCATGTCCTTAATATTCTTGAAGTATTGGGTACCCAGGCACCTTTTTTATACGGATAGGAAATCTTCCTCTGCTATGTTTTCCGTCCACTGTCCCTTCAACAATATGTAGTTCCATTTTTCTAGTTTTACTAGCCATATGATTTTCCGCAAGTATGTTAGGTTTTTTTTGCTTAAAAGTCTTTTATGTCTATATTTGTGTAGTTCTTGCAAAATTAATTAATTTGTTCCATTTTCAATGATCCCAAATTTGCTCTCTTGTTCCTTTCCCATGCATGAATCTTTCTTGCCATATAAATATAAATTTGAGTCTTTAATTTTCGATGTCTAATTGTTAATGTTGGGTTATTCGTTACGAAATACATTCAAATCCAAATTTTACCAATTGATTTTAGAGGAATTTTCTTTAATTTTCCAACGGTTAAACTTGGTAATTTATGTTAATCATTATAATTTTTTCCCCTGTTTTTATGTATTTGCAATCTGTCCCTGGACAATGAGCAAATTTGATCTACGTCTACGCTCCATATTGACTCTTGGGGTTAAAGCAAACCGATTTCTATGTAGGAGATATCGTTTAAAAGTTAACGATTTTCGTTACTAAGGATTTTTTGTTAATTTTATTTTATTGAATTGATTTTTTGAATTGAAATGATTGTAGTTTCCAAAGGAGAAGTTGTATTTGCGTAATTTTTTTACCCGTTACTAGTGAGAATATTAGAAAGCAATTTTTTTTTTTAAATTTTTTGAACCACTGGAAACCTTTCAAAAGCACAATTTTTAGAGGACCCCTCAAAGAATGTTTCTTTTTAAATATTTTTACGGTAGTTAGGTCAAAAATATTTCCTTGCAAAGTTTTTATTTTTGGGTTTCTGTTGATAAGGAAATTTATTTATTTTTTTGTATAATAGAACCTCAATAAAAGTTAAGTACGAAATTATTACGGAAAAAAAACACAATTTTTGTAAGACTATTTTTAAAGTATTATCATTTAATGACCCATTAAAACGAGAGTGATTGACGTAATCGTTTTCAATTAAAATAATTGAAATTCTCTGAATCATTTACCATAGAAATTTTTACGGAAAATTTTGATCATCGCACAACAATTGCGTCTCAACATTCAACAATCTCAACAATTATTCGTTGAACTACGCTACACGTATCAATAAAATTTAAATGGACCATGAAAACTGCGATTCGATTAAAAAATATCATGTGCAGTGCAGAATTTTTTCATAAAAATCCCCAAGGTTGTTTCAATAAAAATAATTGGTGAATTTCCCTATGCAAATGTTGTTTTTTGTAATATTAATATTATTACAAAAAAAGCGCATCATTTATAGAATTGACTTGAGAAAATTTTCCCCCCCTCCCACCCCCAGTGCAAAACTTCCCGATCGTGAATGATGAAAACTTTTGCTATTGAAAAAAAAAACACCTTGAAATTATTGCCATCAATAGTTTCACATGCAAATTTTGTTTGACGTCCATTTTTAATTATGTTGGGTAACAATTGTTATTGTTATTATTTTCAAAAAAAAAAAAAAAAATTCCAGTAAAATCTTGAAAATTTCTTCAGAGCATTTAACATTCAGTTTTCGTCAACGACTCGGCCGAGATAAATCCAAATTTGGTGCAATTTTGTATTATGTGGTGTTTGTGAATTGGCAATTTTCTTCCTCAAAAAAAAAAAAACAATTTAAAAATTAACGAATTTTCCCGAAAGACATGGAAATGGGTTTGGAAATCAGGTATTTTTCTTTTTCTTCACTTTTTTTTTCTTTTTGTTCGATCGAAAATTGCGTCGCTTTTCCAGGGATGCGCCTATTTTCGGTCAGACTATTTGGCGCGTGAAATAATTGGACTTTGGTCAATTCGATATTTTCGAAATGTTCTCGACAAATTTTGCGTCGCTAATTATAATAATCTAAAAAAAAAATATTAAAAAAATCTCATTGGAAACCTTGATTTATTTTTTGATTTTCCCTTTGTAACATTTAGTGGCTGAATTTCGGGTGAATGACCGCCGAAAAGTTTACTCCAGGATATACATTCAATTTGCTCCCATTTGGTTGATTAAACAACCCTTATCCACGCACCCCTTGCACAATTCCCTTAATGTACAGTACTAAAGAAAAAATATGATTTAACAAAGTTTATACAAGAATTGTATTATTATTTCAAATAATTTAAAATATTCAAATCGACACTTTAAATTGTTGAAATTTTGGCAAGAATTAATTTATGTTTTTTTTGCAAGTGCACAGGGACAAAATGCATTCGACTAGCACTGGCTTTTGGCCAAAATTCATAAGTTTATTTTCATGCAATGTCCACCTTAAGAATAAATAAAGAAAAATCGAATTATTTTCATTGTAACTTTCGTTCAACGTTTCAAACTATGCAAATAGGATAATAAATATATCAGCAGTAAATTAACAAAGTGGCCAAGTTTATAAATAGCAAACACAATTGAAAACTTTAAATTGAAATTTGGAAACTATTTCCCATTGTTGATTGATATTTTTTGGAAATTAGATATGCGATTTTTTTTTTAAATTCTTCTACGAAAAATGTTTTAAATTATTTGGTCTAATTATTTTAAATTAAACGAGTTTTTTCAACTACTAAAACGTAAAATTTTTTTAAAAAAAATCCCTAATATTTTATTGAGTATCAAATTTGAAGGCAGAAACTTTGATGGAAAAAGTAGGAAAAACTATTGGTTTTAAAAGAAAATTTTTAAGATTCAATCATTAACTTTTTGGCAATAGAAGTTAGCAATTTAGAGAATAAAACTTAATTTGTACTTTGTTTTCCCTATTTAAACGATTTGTTTGCTATAAAATATAATTTTTTGTCGTTGTAAATTTAAGGGATGATTTTTGGGTTAATTGATCAACAATTTATAAGACTTCATCCCAATTTCATCGAGAAAAATTGAATTTTTTTTTGTAGAATAAATTGCTTATCTATTTCATTCCTTCACCATATTTTCTACCAGCTTGCCAAAAAATTAAAAAAAAATACGATAGTTTGACCTGTAACTTGTAATCCTGGAGTACTATCAGAAAATAATGCATACAAAAAATAAACCTTTAATAAATCTCAAGAAAAAAGGTTCTGAAGAAAAAGTTTATTTTCGTTACCGTTTTGTCGATACGGAGCAAAAACCGTTGGAAAACGGTTTAGAAAATCAATTTTCTCGCTTTTGTAAATTTAAGGGATTTTTTTAGTTAAAGGACTAATAAATTACAAGACTTTATCCCAATTTTAGAGAGGCATTCATCGTCTGGAATGGTTGAAAAATTTTTGGTTTGACCAATCTCATTCCTTCACCATATTTCCTACCAGCTTGCCAGAAAATCGAAAATACAATGAAAAAATGGCCTTTAACTCGTACACTAGGAGTCCAATCAAAAAATTAGCCTATACAAAATAAGTCCCAGAAAAAAGGTTCTTACGAAAAAGTTGATTTTTTCTGCTCTTTTTTGATACGGGATAAAAACCAAAAAAAAAAAAACAGTTTGAAAAATGTTTTTCCCGTAAATAGACTAAGAAATTAGAAGATTTTTCCTCAATTTTCAAATGACATTCATCGACTAGAAAAGTTGAAAAATTTATTTCATTACAACTTGCTTACCAATTTCTCCCCTTTCCCATGTTCTCGACCAGCTTGTCAAAAAATCGTAAAAACGATGAAAATTCGATGAAATTCCTGTGCAAAAATGAGGCTTACAAAATAAAAACTTTATTCAAATGGGAAAAAAAAAGTTCTTACAAAAATTTAGATTTTTCCAATCGTTCTTCTAAAACCATGGAACCATGGAAAAGCGATTAGAAAAAGCGCTGAAAAATTATTGTTTATTGTAAGATTTTCTTGCTAATGTATATTTAAAGTGATGTTTTCTCGTAAGTGGACCGTAAAATACAAGATTTCATCCCAATTTTGTATGACAAATTGTTTACGAATCTTTTTCCTTCACCATGTTCTCTACTAGCTTGCCAAATAGTCGAAAATGCAATAAAAATATGACCTAATTGGTAAGCCAAAAGTCCTGTAAAAAATATATCTTCGATTTAGCTCGAGAAAAATTTTATTTTCCTTACCGTTTTGCGGAAAATATTTTGAAAAATTGACGTTAAAAATAAAAATTTTAAGGATGATTGGACCAAAATTTTACAAGGTTTGATTTCTATTTTATGTAGCATCCATCGTCTAGAAAGGTTGAAAAAAATTTTGAAAAATTGTAAAATTCCTTCACCATATTCCCAACCAGCCTGTCAAAAAATCGATAATGCAATGAAAACTTGACTTATAATTCGTAAATTAAAAGTCTTCCAAAAAATTGGGTCCACATAAAACTAAAGTTTTTATTAAGTCTAAGAAAAATGGTTCTTACGAAAAAGTTAATTTTCTCAACCATTTTTTCCAATATGGAACAAAACCGTAGAAAAACGGCTTGGAAAATCTAATTTTTCGGACAAATACTTCCATTTTGATTAAAAAAAACGATTTTTGGAAGTTGGCAATAATTTCAAATAAAATACCTTAAAATTTTCATTATATTTTTTTTTAATTCTCTTTTCTATTCTCCCATCTATTTGAATTTGATGGTACCATCTTTCATTTCTTCATATTCTTCAAGAATTGGGTACCCAGTGGCCTTTTTTATATGGATTGGAAATCTTCCTCCGTTATGTTTTCCGTCCACTTGTCTTTCATCAATAAATAGTTCCATTCCTCAAATGATTTTGAAGAAAAAGTTTATTTTCCTTACTGTTTTGCGGAAAAATTTTTGAAAAATCGACGTTAAAAATAAAAATTTTAAGAATGATTAGACCATAATTTTACAAGATTTTATTTCAATTTTGAGCCATTCCTTCACCATATTTTCTACCAGCCTACCAAAAAATCGATAATACAATGAAAACTTGACTTATAATTCGTAAACTAAAAGTCTTCCAAAAAATTGGGTCCACAAAAACTAAAGTTTTTATTAAGTCCAAGAAAAAAGGTTCTTACGAAAAAATTAATTTTCTCAACCGTTTTTTCCAATATGGAACAAAACCGTAGAAAAACGGCTTGGAAAATCAAATTTTTCGGACAAATACTTCTAATTTGAATGAGAAAAATGATTGTTGGAAAGTTGGCAATAATTTAAAGTAAGATCCTTCAAATTTTCATTAAATTTTCTTTGAATTTGGTGAAATAATTTTTCATTTTTTCATATCCTTAATATTCTACAAGTATTGAGTTCCCAGTGGTCTTTTTTATACGGATAGGAAATCTTCTTCTGCTATGTGTTCCATCCACTGTTTCTTCAACAATAAATAGTTCCATTTTTCCAGTCTTACTAGCCATATACTTAAAATTCCGCAAATATGTTAAGTTTCTTTTTGCATAAAAGTCGTTTTATATTTGTTTAGTTCTTGCAAAATGAATTAATTTGTTCCATTTTCAATGACCCCAAATTTGCTCTGTTGTTCATTTCCCATGCATAAAACTTTCTTGCCATATAAATATAAATTTGAGTCTTTAATTTTCGATGTTTTATAGAATTTTTCTGGTGTATCAAAAATCGATTTTTTTTTTAGATACTGCAGTCAAAAAGTGTCCTCTTTAATTCAAGGGAGTGAAAATTAATTCATATCTTTCCATTGATTTGGTATTTCTGTTCCAATTTTCCAAGTAAAGTTTATGCATCATTTTTGTCCCGTAATTTTTTAAGACTTCAGTGTTTATTTCTTCAGGACTGGGAGACTTTCCTTGTTTTTTGTGGAAAGTTTTACTCAATAAACACCCTTAATTTTCAACCTAATCTGGAGGGTGAATGTTGTCTGAGATTTCAAAGAACTTCAAACTTTAAGTGATTGGAAGTAATTTCTTAGACTATTGATTTATTGGGAACTAAAATTTTATCTATGACAAATTGATTAAATAACGAAAACCAATGCCTTTTCTGGACCTTATCAATTTAATATTAAAAATAAAACTTTGTGACCACAAAGATATCATTTACTGGTTTCCATACCGCTGGTAACTTCCGTTGAAATTCCGTTAAAAAAAATGATAAGATTTAAACCAAATCTCTTGTGTTTTGGCTATCAACATCCGTCATTATTCCTTGGAAATTTTTTTTTTTTTTTGATAATTTTTCGATAGCATTTACTATGCTAATGATTTCGAAAACGAATTATGTGTTATTTGAATTGTTCTGCAAATATATTCATTCAAATTCCATTGGAAATATACGAAATTTCAAACTTTGAAAATTTCAATATTTGATTAGGGATTTTATCAGATTTACAAATGTTGATAAAAGTTATATGGCAGAGCAAAAGTTAACGAACCAACTTGAAACGTACAAAATATTGCGATAACTTATCATTCGCATAATTTGTATAGTTCAAAATCCACAATATGAATATTGCTTGTTTTGATGGGAAATATCTTAACATATTTTGTATAACAACAATTCTTTGTGTTGGAAAAAATTTCGAGGATTTTGTCAAGAAATTTTCTATTGTTCAATCGTTAATTGGAAATTAATAGCGTACGCTAAGGTCGAGTGCGTTCGCTAAATGTCTAATTATTTTTCTATAGCTGACGTATTGGTTTAATTGACGTAGATACTAATTGTTGTTAACAAACATGTTTTCTTCCCATTTCCAAACAAATATTAGCAAAAAAAAAATGGTTTGTTTATTTCAAAAACGAGAATAGTTCAACAATATTGTTTGACCATTTGATTATAGCGTTTGCAATTTTTATTTGTTTCGTTTTTGAGTTATTGTTACGTAAATTTTCCAATTTACAATTATTGTTAATTGTTGGGGCAAATTTGTAAGAGATTCCAGACGAAATTGCTTGCAAAAAAAATAACGATTTTTAAATGTTTGATTGTCTCATTGGCAAATTTCGAGGAAAATCTGTTAGAGGAAAATATTGATTTAGAAAATTTTCACATTTGGTAACCATTGAGATATTTTCTTTAGACATTTCTTTAATTGGATTTTATGTGTGAAAAACCAAAAAGCCGACATAAAAATTAAATTAAATTATTTTCCTTTGAAAGTCTTTGATTCAATTATGTTTTGATAATATTAATAAAGGGATTTTTGGGTTGAGGGGATGAAACATTCAATGATTTGATCCGGTTTTTCAAAAACAAACTTTTTATTTTTTAATTCTTCTTCAATATTACTTTAATTATCAGCATAAAAATTAAAGAATTTTTTTTTTTGAAAGTCCTAATTTCAATTATGTTTTGATAATATTAATAAGGGAAGTTTTGGGTTGAGGGGATGAAACATGCAATGATTTATCCTGTTTTTCAATAAAAAAAAACTTTTTATTTCTTGGTTCTTCTTCAATATTACTTTAATTATCAGGAAAATGATTGAGATTTTTTTCCAAGTCTAAAGCAAATTTGATTGATTAATGATTGAGGCTGTAAAAAAATTTTTATTTTCCTTATTTACAGGAAAATCAATAGTTTTTCTCGCATCTAAAAGACTAAACTAAATTTTTGTCGTCGTCGTATTTCAAATAAAAATTCCAAAACTATTTTCTTTTTGGTTACAAGCTGTAAAATTTGAGGAAAAGTTACTGAAAAATGAGGAAAATATTCTAATTTTTCATCTCAAGGAAAAATCAATAACTTTTGAACAATAAAATTATTGAAAACCTTATTTTTTTATACACTTTCCTGTTTAGAAATATCTTGGAAAAACAACTATTTATAGCACTTAGCAAAGCATTTTTGCTTGTACGGGTAAAATTTGAAGTTAGAACTAAATTTCACAAAATACTTTCTTTTTCCTTTAAAAGGAAATATAAAATTTACTTTGATAATCAATGAACAAGGAAATTTTCTTTATTTCTAGAAAAAAATGGCAATTTTGTGGCTTAGGATAAGGCTTTGGGAAACTATAATTTTTGTGAGAAAATCATACGGTTTTCCATGTTAAATTTTAATTGTAACTAAGCATAGTAATAGTTTTTCTTAACAATACTAATTTTTAAGGAAAATTTATCTTTTTTACATTGAATAATGCCAAATTATATATTTTAAAAAACTCTGCCAAATTAAAACTTTCTATGATATTTCTTATTTTGATTATTAATATAATATTTAACTTGAATTTATTCGTGAAAAGTTTTGTTCAACTTAAGTTTTTGTGAAGAAAACTTACGTTTTCCCCAAAAAAAAATCCCAATCTGTAATTTTCTACTTATATATTTTCTTCTTGATGCCAATTTTCAAAGAAAATTACCCATTTTTTAAAAAAAAATTAATTAAACGTAAATTGATTAAGTATTATTGATTGCAATTAAAAATATCAAATTTGGCGCCAATTTCCATTAATAAATTTCAGTTTTCTTGAAAAAGAATAATAAATTTTCATTATGCAATAAATTTTTAAAGAAAATTTTCTTGTTTTCCAATAAAATTAACAAACCATTAGGTTTGGGAAAACTTCGGTTAAGTATAATTGTTTTTCACTGAAAAATTTTGAATTCGGTCTCAATTTTCATACAAAATTTTCTGTTTTATTTAAAAAAAGGTATGAATTTTTATATTCTAATCAGTACATAAAGAAAATTATCCGCATTTCTATAAATTTTTGGGCGTAAAAAAAGTTATTTTAAACTTTATTTGGTATGAAGAAAACATTATGTTACGTTTACGTTTTCCCAAAAAATATTTGTTTTTCCTCAAAAAAAATTTCTTAAATTATAAGTATTACTAAAATTTTAAATTCTTGATGCCACTGTGCACAGAAAATTTCTGATTTTCAAAATTAATTTTCATGAAAATAAACGTTAAATTTTCCTTTTTCAATAAATTTTTAAGAAAATTTCCTAGTTTTCCCAAGAAAATTGACAAACCATTAGGTTTGGAAAAACTTCAGTTAAGTATAGATGTTTTTCACTGAAAAAATTATATTTTGCCCCAATTTCCATACAAAATTTTCCGTTTTATTTAACAAAAAAGTAATAAATTTTCATTTTCTTATCATTACACAATGAAAATTATCCTCTTTTTTATAAATTTATTGCCCTTTTAGTGGCTTAGCAAAAGTATTGTTCAACTTAATTTTTTATGAAGAAAACTTACCATTTCCCCAAAAATTTTTGTTTTTTTCCCCAAAAATTTTCATAGTCTGCCCATCTTACTAATATTTTTCCTTTTTAATGCCAATTTTCACAGAAAATTATCTCTGTTTTTACGTAAACGTAAATTGTCGATAAGTACTCCGTTCAAGAATAAATATTTTCACAGAAAACTTTAATAATTAGGCCCAATTGTCCCTTCAAATTTGCTTTTTTCTAACAAAAAGCAATAGAATATACTGTGTATACAATATACAGAATATATTGCGGTCCAATTTATGTAGTACAATTTAATATAATAATATACAAAAAATCATATCATGAACATAAATTTGAACAGAAGTTCAAACAAAAATATTTGTGACGTATTGCCCAGATACGTATTTCGATTGCCAAGCAATCTTTCTCAGTGGTCACACAGTGATGACCGCTGAGGAAGATTGCTTGGCAATCGAAATATGTTTTCCTTGGTAGAACAAACATTTGGATTTCTCACAGTAAACGTTTTTTTCTTTAATTTCAATTTTCCTTTTCTCAGAAAATGCCAATTTTCACTAACAATTTTCCCTTTTCCCCAAAAAAGTAAATCAAACGTTAAGTTTGAATTTTCTCATTTTATTTTTTTTTTTTTTGTTTGAGGAAAAACCACCAAATTTTTTCAAGTTAAACCAATTTTTTCGACAATCTATTGCTCTCCTGTTGCATCTTATGCATCTAAATCAATTTCCAGAAGAAAATTTTCGGGTTTTCCTTGGTCAAACAAAAATTTAGATTTCTCACAGTAAGATTTCAATTTATCTTTTCCAGTAAATGCCAATTTTCACTTACAATTTCACTTACAATCTAACGTCAAGTTTGAATTTTCTCATTTTATTTTTTATTTTTTTTTGTTTGAGGAAAAACCTCCAAATTTTTCCAAGTTAAACTAAACTTTTCGACAACCTATTGCTCTCCTGTTGCATCTTATGCACCTAAATCAATTTCGCGAAGAAAATTTTCTGGTTTTCCTTTATCAAACAAAAATATAGATTTCTCACAGTAAGATTTCAATTTATCTTTTCCAGAAAATGCCAATTTTCACTAACAATTTTCCTGTTTCCCCAAAAAAGTAAATCTAACGTCAAGTTTGAATTTTCTCATTTTATTTTTTTTTTTTTGAAGAAAAAACACCAAATTTTTCCAAGTTAACCCAAACTGTTCGACAATCTTTTGCTTTCCTGTTGCATCTTATGCATCTAAATCAATTTCGCGAAGAAAATTTTCTGGTTTTCCTTTGTCAAACAAAAACTTAGATTTCTCAAAGTTAAGGTATTTTCCTTTAATTTCAATTTTCCTTTTCCAGAAAATGCCAATTTTCACTAACAATTTTCCGGTTTCCTCAATAAAGTAAATTTGATAGAATAAATTTTAAATCACTTAAAATTTGAATTTTCTCATTTTTTTGAGGAAAAACCACCAAATTTTTCCAAGTTAAACCAAACTTTTCGACAATCTATTGCTCTCCTGTTGCATCTTATGCATCTAAATCAATTTCGCGAAGAAAATTTTCTGGTTTTCCTTTGTCAAACAAAATTTTAAATTTCTCACAGTAAGATTTCAATTTATCTTTTCCATAAAATGCCAATTTTCACTAACAATTTTCCTTTTTCCTTAAAAAAGTATATTAAACGTTAATATTCTCATTTTATTTTTTATTTTTTTTGTTTGAGGAAAAACCACCAAATTTTTCCAAGTTAAACCAATTTTTTTGACATTCTATTGCTCTCCTGTTGCATCTTATGCACCTAAATCAATTTCACGAAATAATTTTCTGGTTTTCCTTTGTCAAACAAAAATTTAGATTTCTCACAGTAAGATTTCAATTTATCTTTTCCAGAAAATGCCAATTTTCACTAACAATTTTCCTTTTCCCCAAAAAAGTAAATCAAACGTTAAGTTTAAATTTTCTCATTTTATTTTTTTTTTGTTTGAGGAAAAACCACCAAATTTTTCCAAGTTAAACTAAACTTTTCGACAATCTATCCTCCTGTGCTCTCCTGTTCCATCTTATGCATCTAAATCAATTTCCATAAGAAAATTTTCTGGTTTTCCTTTGTCAAACAAAAATTTCGATTTCTCACAGTTAAGGTTTTTCTTTGATTTAAATTTTCCTTTTCCAGAAAATGTCAAGAAAGTAAATTAGATAGAATAAATTTTAAATCATTTAAAGTTTGAATTTTCTCATTTTTGAGGAAAAATCACCAAATTTTTCCAAGTTAAACCATTTTTTTCGACAACCTATTGCTCTCCTGTTGCATCTTATGCATCTAAATCAATTTCGCGAAGAAAATTTTCTGGTTTTTCCTTTGTCAAACAAAAATTTCGATTTCTCAAAGTTAAGGTTGTTTTCTTTGATTTAAATTTTCCTTTTCCAGAAAATGTCAAAAAAGTAAATTTGATGGAATCAATTTTAAATCATTTAAAGTTTGAATTTTCTAATTTTTGAGGAAAAATCACCAAATTTTTCCAAGTTAAACCAATTTTTTCGACAATCTTTTGCTCTCCGGTTGCATCTTATGCGTCTAATTCCTCCTCATTTTCGTCACAAAATCGTTGGAAGTTCAACGACGCGGTTCACATATCGTATCAGGAGCGCAACAATATGCAACAATGCATACATTTATGCATCCCTGCTAGCCTCCTATCCTAACCATGGCGGAGTAAAGCTACCAAATATTTCAGAACTAATGATTTTTAACTTTCGGCTAAAGTCTAAAGACTTCAAAACCCTTTTTTTTAACGGCCACAAAGAGAAAAAAAAATAAGGGAAACGACCCTTGGTTATAAGGTTGTCTTTTTCTTGGGACGATGGCATTCGGCCACGCATCCGGTGTTAAATCATCGACCAGTGAACTCTTCAGAGTCTTTTGTGTTTCTTGGACGGTTATTGTCCTCCGTATATCTCTCCACGGACCTTTTGGATCTGGATGGGATCCACCATAAGGATTTGATCTGATTTTTGTCCATCGATATCCATTCGAGAGATTCTCGGCAATCACACACGAAAAAAGCGCTTCTGAAAACTCCTTTCTATGCGCGCCATTGATCGCAATAAACCAGTCCCACCAAGTGGAGATATATTGCTAGGGGGTCTGACGTCGGCGGTCGATTGCAACTCTATAAAAGCTTGGGCCAGTGCGGTAAAACGACTCAGATTCAAAAGTATCATGAGCGTTATTGAATGCGGGGCTGTTTAGCTTTCAGCAGCTTTTTGTTAGCTAGACTTTCTTGCCTCCTGATTAGCAAATTCAAAAATCTAGTCATCGATACATTTACTCGTTGAATAACAATCATTACAAATATTGTGATCAATCTGCAGTGTCCAGTGCAACAATTGCGATTCTTTGGATTACAAACAGTGATATATATATTTTTTAATTTATTATTGTGATTTATATGTGGCATAAGTTCAAAACTGTTCACTCAAACTTAACAGTTTACTGAGCTAATTTAGTGTCTGAAAAAATATCTGTGTTATACGATCAAATACGTGAAAACTGTAACTGTTCCTATAATTATTAAGACATAAGTCGAGTGGATCACAAATCTAGCGACTTTTTCCTTGAATCGAATATAATTTTCAAGTTTCTCCAAAAATAAAAAAAACGGCAAAATGGTCGGAAGCAACGGTACTATGATTGCGATTCGTCTTGTTCGCAGCAAATTGAGGAAACGTGAAGAACACAGCAACAGTGTCCATCCAACGGATGTGGTTCTTCAGACCCAAACGACCGGAGCTGTACCTCCATTGGCGTTAACACATCCGCAGGCATTACCTCCGGAACCATTGGCCTACCGAGGACAATTTCTTCTGCAACACCAACCACCTCCACCCGTCCACTACAATCTGTACAGCAACGATCAGGTCAGTACACACACCAAAAAAAAGTACCAAAATCCCCAAAAAAACCACCCAAAGTGGAGCACTTCCAACCCATACCAAAAAAACTTTCCAAAATTTCACTGGGCTACCAGAAACCTGGCCTGGTTTTTACTCGTCTGCCAACAATTACAAAATTAGTCACCTGAAATTAGTCAGCCAATTGTATAACGCACTGGTACAGATTCGAGAGGGAATTTTTGTATCGTTGGGAATTTCTTGGAAATTATAAAAAATTTCCTATGTCCAATTGGATGACTAAAATATTAATCATTATGGTTATCATCCAGTGAAACATCCAATTAGTTGGATTCGATATTTAGTTTTAAGTGCAGTCGAAAGTTTATCAAAATTTTAATGCAACTTCTTTGGCTTTAACGGAAATTTTCATGGCTTCTTTTTTGAGAAAGGGAATTTGATTTTTATTGATCAAAAATTTGGTTTATTCCGGCCAAAAAAATGATACAAATTGGCTGATTTGTAAAAGTTTTGTTTAGGAGAAGTTTTCCTGGAAAATTTTCTGCTTTTTTACACCAAAAATTAAATTATTGGAACATTAAAGGCTTTTCCTTAAAAAAATATCAATTTGGTGGATAAGAAATCCTTTTTTTCTGGAAGAAACAAAGGATTTTCTTTGGGAATCATGTTGTATCTTTTTTTGGGCATCAAATTTTCCATTTTCTTGTACCAAAACAAATGTTTTGCTTACATAAATCATTAACTGGACAAATTTTCCGAGTTTTCCGCCAAAAAATTGCCTTCTTAAATGTTTTTGGCATAGTAAATTTTTGAGTTAAAAAATCCCATATTGTATGTAACTACCCTGTACATTTTTTGGGTGAATTTTCCAAAAATTGCCTACTTTAATGTCTTTGGCATAGTTAATTTTTGAGAAAAAAAAAACCTAATTAGATGTAATTACCCTGTATATTTTTTTGTTGAATTTTCCCAAATTTACCACTTTTTTATATGAAAAAGAAAATTATTGAAATTTCAAAAGCTTTTCCTTAAAAAAAATATCAATTTGTTGGATAGAAAATCCTTTTTTTCTGGAAGAAACAAAGAATTTTCTTTGGGAATCAATTTGTAAAAAAAAATACAAATTGTCCAAATTTGGCTTCAAATTTTCCATTTTCTTGTACTAAAATAAATGATTTGCTTGCAAAAATCATTAACTGGACAAATTTTCCGAGTTTTCCGCCAAAAAATTGCTTACTTTAATGACTTTGGCATAGTTAATTTTTGAGTTGAAAAAAAACCCATATTAGATGTAATTACCCTGTGAATTTTTTGGTTGAATTTAAATAAATTTACCCACTTTTTTATATGAAAAAGAAAATTATTGAATCGTTAAAAGGTTTTTCTGGGTTTTTTTTAAAAAAAAATCAATTTTCTCGACGGGAAAACCTTTTTTGTGGTTGAAACAATGGATTTTCTTTTGGAAGTCAATTTGTGTAGCAAAATTTCAAATCGTCCAATTTGGAAAATCTATGCTGTTTTTTGACTCAAATTTTCCTGATTCTTAAAGAAAAATAATTGATTTTCTCATTAAAATCATTAACTGATGAAATTTTCAGAGTTTTCCTGAAAGAAATGCAAATCTCTTGGCTTAAAGTTTTAAGTTAAAGTTTTGACTAAATCAATGTTTTCAGTGACAAATTACGGCTTTTTTTAAAAGAAAATTCACAAAATATTTCAAATTTTCATTCAATTCTTTTGAATTCAATTTTCCATGAAAAATTTGCTGTTTTCTTCATAAAAAATTGTCAAATTGTTTGATTTGAATAAATCTTTGCTAAAAGCATTTTTTTCAAAAGAAAACCTTTAATTTTTCCTCTCTTAAACAATGAATTTTCTTTGGAAAATCAATTGTCCAAGAAAGTGCTTCGGTCGTTCTATTTTCCAAATAAAAATTTCGTTCTTTGCAAATTAATTTTTCTCAATGGATTTTCCAGTTTTAAACCATTAAATTTTGCCAGGGAAAATTGATATTTGTTTTATTTTGTTTTTATTTAATCAATTTTCAAAGAAAATATTCATATTTTCCAGAAAATTGGCAGCAGATTTTAAGTTTTCTCTATCCGAAATTGGCGACTTAAAACATACATTTTTTAATCATAAACTGTTCTGGCTTTTCCCCCAAAATTTTCCCCAAATTTCAGGTGAAAAATAAAATTTAATTTTTCCAATCAATTTCAAAATTCCCATTTTCCGATTTGGAAATAACGTTTTTTCATGCCAAATTTGAAATTTGATATCCAACATTTCTTGGCTCCAAAAAATGATTTGTTTCACCAATTTTATGATCAAATCAACTTCTATAGCTTTAGGCTATAACTTGATTTTTAAAAGAGAGAGGGGGAATGAAAATTTCATATTGATTTTTTGAAAAATCAATGCAATTGTATTGCAACTCTTTTCAAATTTAAATCATATAAAAGCAAAGTTTTACAAAATATTTGGTTGAAATTTAGCACTAAAAAACCACTGGTTGAGAGCCACTGGTTTAACTTAATTGCCATAATTTACTTATAATTTTAAATTCTTCGATCAATTAATTGAAAATGCCAATTTTGTTCAACATTTAAATTTTTAAGTAAAGTTACTATTCCACCCAAAAAAAAAACAACACTAAGACCTCCAGTAGGGGATCAAAAGTCACATTATTTTATCTTATCAAAGAAAATAAACATTTTTGAGTTTCTATCATCAAAAAAAAAAAAAAAAAATAGAATTTTTGAACAAATTTTCTCAAGAAAATTTTCCAACGATTTCAATAGAAAAGCTGATAAACTAGACGACTTGTACTTTTGGTATCAGTTAACACTGCACTGGGGTAGGGTAGTGGTGGGGAAATTGGGCCAATTGCATTCAAATAGAGGTCAAAACTGTTGCATATTATTTCCGAAAATAAAAAAAAATTAGATAACCAATTTCAATGAAAAAAGAAATTAACTTTCGTAATCCGATTTTTTTTTTCAGTCATTTTCCCAATGCACTTCTGCTAGAAATCTTAAATAATTTCGTACTCATCCCTTCTTAGATGCTTTCGTAATTTCTCCATTTTGAAAGTATTGCTTTGTGTCTCGTGGCCCCCTCCCCCTCTGCCATTAATTCTCCAAAAATTAAGCAGAGAAAGTTGACAAAGAAATTGATAATTCTCATGCGAGACACGTTTATCGAAAAAAAAAAAAATAGTGCCAATAAAACCGTTAAAAAAAGCCAAAATGGCGGCTGGTAACGGTTATTTGAACTAATAACAGTATTGTGTGATAATGGGTGATACAATTGAGTTTCTTATTCAGGTCTTTTATGAGTGCATTTGTGCATTTGGCCTTTTTTTTTTCTTTCGGGTTGAAAAATTTTCCGTTTTCCACCATAGAAACACGCACGGTTTACAGTGTCTCGATGCGTTCTATTTAACGATTTTGTTTGGCTTAACGCCTGCTAGTTTCGACGACCACCATAGTAAAAGTTCATTGACATCATTTCCCCCTTTTAATTCGAAATATGTAGATGTACATTTATACTTAAACGTATGCATAAAGTCTAACGATATTCCAATATACAAATCGATTCAATAACCATATCTTTGTCGTCATCCCTCCCGAGAAAAACAGGTCTAATTGTACTCTTCGAAAGGTCTTCGAATCCCTTTCAAAGATCCTTTTTTTTCGAGGCAGATGTTTCGGATTTTTTGGTCTAATTTTAGGGTAAAAACCCACATATCATATATACAATATTTCCGACCCAACAAAATGCTAGTCTGGCTGAAAAACGTTCTTTGTTATATTTATATTTTATTTAAAAAAAAAAAATGGTGACGCCACCATTTGCTTATTTTATTCTATAAACATTACGAATAAGTAAAACAAGGTCTCGTTACACACTAAATGCGATAAATTTTATCTAAACTAATAAAATATATAACAACCATTTCACTGGGAGGTTTTTAATTTTTTTTCTTTCTTACCATACTTGCAAATCGGATAGGAGTTGTTGCAAAATTTTCTGGTCGATTGTTAAAAACTTTTACGTGGAACGCGTGACCAGCGACGTGGTGGTTACGGAAAACACGTTTCACCAAAATACCTTCATTTGGCTGTAGCATTTTTAACAGCGAAATCAAGGTTGAAATGACCTCAGGTTTTTACACACACGTATTTTATTTGGTTGATAAGCTGGGTAATTTGTGGGGAAAAAAAATGTACTTAAATTTAAAATTAATTATTCGGTTTATTACATACGAAGTGAGGGATTGGAGGTGACAAAAAGGGGTGAAGTTCTTCCAAAAGGTCATCAAATTGCAATGGATATTCTTGCAAATGAAAATCGTAAAATTTCTTTGGAGTTTACAAAAACTTTTCACACCCCTGTTTGTATAGGCAAAAATAATTTCAAGGGGAAGTGATAGGAATAATAATATACCTTAAATCCCTAAGGTTATCCTGGAAATACCTGGATTCCCGTAAAACTCGTTAAAAATTGAGTCAAAAGAATCGATTTTTTCGAAGAATTTTAACGAAATTTACGAATTTACGCCACTGCTTGTGCAGGTAAAATTATTTTCAAGGGGAAGTGAGGAATGTAAAAATATACCTTAAATCCCTATTCACCAAAAAGTAATCCTGGAAGTACCTGGATTCACTTGAAACTCGTCAAAATAATCGATTCTTTCAAAGAAAGTAATTTTTTGAATGTGATTTTTATGAAAAAATTTTAATATAAAATTAATTGTTTGGCCTATTATATACGAAAGGGGGGGGGGGGGGGTAAGGAAATTAAAACGGGGGTCAATTCTTCCAAAAGATCACCCAATTGGAATGGATATTCCAGCAAATTTATGAGGTCTCTGGAAAATGAAAAAATTTCTTTAGAGTTGACAAAAACTATTCAGGCCCATGTTTGTATAGGCCAAAATGTTGTCAGGGGGAAGTGAGGAGGGTAACAATTTACCTTAAATCCTAAATGACCAATAAATAATCATGGAAGTTCCTGAATTCCCGTAAAACTCGTCAAAAATTGAGTCCAAAGAATCGATTCTTTCGAAGAATTTTAACGAAATTTACGGATTCACGCCACTGCTTGTCTATATAAAAATATTTTCAGAAGGAAGTGAGGGGGATAAAAATTTACGTTAAATCCCTATTCACCAAAAGGTAATCCTGGAAGCACCTGGATTCACTTGCATTTTATTAAAATAAATTCAAATATTCAAATATTTCAAAGAGAGTAATTTTTTGAGTTTTTATGAAAATTCTTCAATGTAAAATTATATGTTTGGGGGGGGGGGTTAATTAGAGAATTAAAAAGGGGGTCAATTCTTCCAAAATATTACCAAATTGGAATGAATATTCCTGCAAATGTATGAAATCTCTAGAAAATCATAAAATTTCTTTAGAGTTGACAAAAACTATTCAGGCCCCTGTTTGTATAGGCAAAAATGTTTTCAAGGGGAAGTGAGGAGGGTAAAAATTTTCCGTAAATTCCTAATTACTAAAAAGCAATCCTGGAAGTACCTGGATTCTCTTAATATTGGTCGAAAATTGAGTCAAAAAAATCGTTTTTTCACAATTCAATTTCTTTCTAGAATTTTTCGGAAATTGCCCGAAAAATAGATAATTGGGGGTAGAAACCTTCCACTGAACTATATTTCCCTGAATAATCCTTAAATTACTTGGGAACTCTTTCTGTTTTATGCAAAATGTTTAGGATTTGAAAAATTGGTATAAAATTTGGATTTGGATGTTTATCCAAGAAGTAATAGGCAAGGGGGATGCGGGAGGGAAGGGACGGGAGTTGTGGAAATCAAAAAATCTTAAGAATATCTCTTACTATAAAATGATATTTCTGAAAGATCCTTAATTTGCGTAGAACTAGCAGAAATCAACCAAGAACAATTCCTTCGTAAAGATAAGAAATCAAAAAAATTTGCTTGGAAAATTTGGCTAAGGCCGAAAATTGTAGGAAGAATAATTCAAATAAAGCTTACTATCGGTAAGGGGGACATTGAGGAAAGGGAAGGGGAGGTTAATTTAGGATGTACCCTAAATTTAAGATTAAGAACCACGGGAAGAAAGGGATTATAGTTCCTAAATACTTAAAAATCATCAAGTTATGATAATTCCAAGTATTGGGGGAATTTGGTTGCAACAATGATCTTTATTTTAAGCCAAAAGAACAATCAAACCATTAAAAACTCAAAACAAGTCCATGAATTTCATCAAAAATTGTTGGCAGTCAAAAAAATATTAATTTCTTAAGGGTAATTTATTGTAATGAGTTAGAATTTTAAGATTTGATGCAAATTTCTTGAAAGTTGGCAAGATGGCAATGCATAGGGGCAGGATCTACCCACCAATTTGTAGAACAACTTTTTATAGTAAAAAATATTCCGGAAAACTCGAAGATTTTCGTTCAAATACCCAAGAAATCGATCAAAAAGATTGATATTTGATCGAACGCAAAATGGAGAAGTTTTTTTGTAAAAGTAGTCAAAAATTTTGAGTATTCGGCCGAATTATTGAGCAGAAACTTTAAAAAGACCTGTAAATCAGAAACTCCTACAATTTAAAAGATTTTTTGGTGATTCTTTTAGATTTGAATTCTTTTAGAATTGGCAAGTACAAGTGTAAATTGTTCCACTTTAGGGGTGTCCAAAACTTTTCCGAAAGCCCCAAAAACCCTAATTTTTGATTTAAGACTAATATATTTTTTTTATTTGTTCTAGGACACGCTTGTACAGAATTTGGCGGCGGAACAGAGGCCCGGATTCGTTCGAGGCTTTAGGAAAAATATCGGCGGCCGTTGGAGACGTTTTGTGAAACGAAAACCCGAAACGGAAGTGTACACCATTCCCGCTGAACTAAAACCTCAGCTAAAACAAATCTATGTATACTAAAAGCAAATATAAAACACACAAATACGACGGCAGTCGTTCGACACCCGGAAAATCCACACGAAGTCGATTCATCTCTGTGTTTTTCTTCGACCAAATATAAAGCAAAACCATCCAAATTCCAACGCAACCAGTTCCAAGTTCCGAACCATTTTCAAATTGCTAAATCCGGATGGGATTGGCGAAAAGGCGAAGGAAATATTACGGCGTGGATTATTTCATGGATTTTTTTCTTGTGGTATCGATCGATGCCGATCTGCTGCGCTGAAAAAATTGCTAACGACAACATAGTGCCTGGGCGAATTGTAATTGATAAGCTGGCCAACAGATGGCATTTGGGTCGTATGCTTTTTTGAAAGTGTGGCGTTCCTTTCATGAGACTGATATAAATTTTATAAGAAATTAAGAGAAAAAAACAATGCATAGATTTTTAATAAATGAAAACTAAGCAAATTTAATTAATTATCGACAAAACGAGTATTTAATCTTGTAGCTGCGAATTCACAAAAAACCTCCAACCCCAAACAAAATGAGAGTTCACATGTTACGGGTTAATAATGTATTATTTGTAACACGTAGTTGTTTAAGTCTTTGTAAATATATCTCTAGTTTTAAAACATGATATTAGGTTTAGGATCACACTAAGCCGCTTTTCCTTTTATGTATTTTTATCTCAAACAAAAAAGCTTGAACCTTCGACATTGGATTGTCCAAAGAATGTATTTCAAACAAAAAACCGGAGGTTTCAAGTGTTGAAAAAAATTTTAACGTTACAATTTGGCTCATATTGAGCCAACACTGGCAAAAAGTAAAAACCCATTTTTAAATTCCATTCAATTCGATTTGTGATAAAGTACAGTTTTTCAATTTGATTTATTATCTCTTTTTATTTATTAGCATATTGTGTGATATTGATCGAACGCCAATCAAAATCAATGCATACAATTACTAGTCAACTATAACTTTGTGTTTTTTTTTTTTGAAATTAAACTCTAACACTGCATAATTTGATCGACATTAATCAATTTGATTCAGTATTTTGCTAATTTATTTATTGTATTTTCTAATTAAAAATAATAAAATTGGATAATTTTTTTCTTGGTCAATAGTTGCGGGAATTGATGAAGAATTGTGTAGAGCGGCCATCAATTAAGAATTTTTATTTTGTCTCCGTTTCTCGTTCAAATTTTTGTGTAATTTCTCGTGAACATATTTTCATTGAAGCCTATTTTAATTGTAAATATGATCCTACTATTATAATTTAATTATTACTTTTATGTATTTATGATTTTGTCCTGTCAATTGTAATCGAATTCAAAACTAAACTATAATGTTAAAATAAAACAGTAAACGCAGAAGAAATGCACTGGTTGTTTATCATTCAAATTCTATTTTTCAGATATAAAAAGAAGCAAATTAATTGAACACACAAAAAGCAAATTTATATAAAATGAAATACTAAAAGTTGCACAAGATTTGCAAGTTTACAAATGCCAAATGCAATTGTGGAAAGGAATCGTTTATATTAGACAATTTCTTTGGAATAAACATCAACAAATTGTGGTTTATAATTACAAAAACAATATTAAATGTGATTTTGCAATTGTTGTTGTAAACATTCGCGAAAAATATATTTTTTAAATCAATATAGTGGAACAAATAGGACGAACAAAAGTGCTGCCATCTATTAGAATTTTATTGAACTAATCGTAGCTTAGTAGGACAAAAAATTTGGATTTCCTTTGAATTGTAATGGTTAATCGAAGAAAATTGGGATCCAATTAGTTGCCTTATGATTATACTTTTAAATCAATATAGTGGAACAAAAAAAACGAACAGAAGTGCTGCCATCTATTAGAATTTTATTGAACTAATCATGGTTTAGTAGGACAAAAAATTTGGATTTTGGATTTTCTTTGAGTTTTAATAGTTAATCGAAGAAATTCGGGATCCAATTAGTTGCCTTATGATGCAAGAAACCTTTTAGTAGTAGCCAAAAGGAGGGTACCCTAAAAGTTTGGGGATAAAAATCATATAAGTTTTAAGTTTTAAGAGTTCGGTCGATTTTATAGAATATATTAGTTGTACATTTTACAAAGTGATATTTAAGCAACTTTTGTTGCCACGTTTAGAAAACGATGAGGGATTTTATTTCAAATTTCAAAAGTGGAAGTAAGATTAAATGTTATTACAATTAGAGTAAGAAAATCGAACTTAATTTTCTATAAAGTCAGTTTATTAAATTTAGTTTTAATACTTTGGGAATTTAATTGATAATTGAACAATAGTACTTGTTTTCTCATCAAATTGTATTTGAAGCAATCAATTATATGAATTGTTGATCTTTCTGAGAAATTCTTTTGATTTTTAGCAAAAATTAAAAAAAAATTATCAACAGTTGGTGGTAGAATCAACGATTAATTTAACTTCTTTAAGAAAACGACTCCAAATTAGAAACTTCAATATATTTTTGTAGTTAATTGAATTTATAGAAAATTAAGATTTTTCTGTATGATCATTCTATATAAAAATATTTTCAGAAGGAAGTGAGGGGGATAAAAATTTACCTTAAATCCAAAAGATCACCACATTGAAATGACTATTCCTGCAAATGTATGAGGTCTCTTAAAAATCACAAAATTTCTTTGGAGTTAACTAAAATTATTCACACCGCTGCTTGTGTTAGTAAAAATATTTTCAGGAGGAAGTGAGGGGGATAAAAATTTACCTTAAATCCCTATTCATCAAATGGTAATCCTGGAAGTACCTGGATTCACTTGAATTTTGTTAAAATAAACGATTCTTTCAACGAGAGTAATTTTTTGAGTTTTTATGAAAAGTCTTCAATGTAAAACTATATGTTTGGTTGGTGAGAGGGGAGTCAGGGAATTAATTAGGGAATATAGGGAATTAAATTAGATCAATATTTTCAAGATTCAAAAACACTACTACTTACTAAGTATTTATCTCCCAAAACGATGATACTTTCTTCAACCCAAAAAAAATGCTTTTGTCCTCAATTTTCTAGCAAGTTGAATCTGCAAAAATATATTGATTAAAATTAATAAAACAAATCATAAGACCAATTAATATTAAGTTGTCAACAACAGAGCAAATACTGCAACCCAATTTCATACGTGAATAAAGGGTTGCCTAACTACAATCTGTAGAAAAATGGATAAATGCAAGAATCAAGGTTTGTAAATTACACAGGTTGCTCCATTAGAAAAAAAAAATGACGTCATACGAAGAATTTTGACATTGATCAGTCTGAAGATATGTACGAATTTCTTCTGGATACGTCACGTATCCATCACGTAGCCACCATGTGTATTTGTGTATTTTATAAACCTTGTGAAAGAATGGCATTTCCTGATAAGGGTAACTTTTTTCGATGATTTATAAAATATGACCCATTCGTGAATTGGAATGGAACAAAAAAAATTTGGCTCATGTGTACTTTAGCACACCCACAATCTGGCAATGTTGCATTTTCGACTTTGTTTTTTATTTAATTCGCGATTAAATCGGTCCATAATGAAAATTTAGCCACAAAGGAGAGAATTATACCATATTAGAAACGAATTTACAAAAATATCGCGAATTAAATTAAAAACAAAGTCGAAAATGTAACGTTGCCAGATTGTGGGTGTGCTAAAGTACACTTGAGCCAAAAGTTTGTCCTGTGTGCAAAAGGACACCCGCAACATCGTTTCAAAGTTTCAAAAAGGACAATTTTCAAGTGCATATGAAGGATATTAGGGATGATTTCTTTCGATAAAATTGAGCAGAATATTTATAACTAAATAATGCTTATTTCATCCATAACATTATTTTACAAGAAAATTTGCAAGAAATTGAATTAAAAAAGAAATTAAGTACTTCAAAGTCTTTATAGCTACAAAATTGGATTCCAAAATAATAACTTAAGTGAAATAACAATAGTTGGAATTCAATGCCAAATATTATCTATATTTAAAAGGGTTTCTTTTTGTATAAATGGAAATCATCAATAAAAGCTCAAAAAGCTTTAAATTAATTCATGGAAAAGGTTGATAACTTTAATATTTATTAAAAGAATTTTTAAAAGAATTTATATTTTATTGTAAAAACAAGTAATTGGAAATTTTAAGGATCATTGAATTGCCCAACTTCAGTAACTTGGATATATTCTACACAAATACTGCAAATCTTCAAGCAAAATTAGATTTAAAGGGAAAAGGAGGAATAGAACGTGAAATAACTTCTTGGCTGAAAAAACTTTCGATAATGGTTCCCCCTACAATAAAACTTCACAAGCCAAAATAATTTCTAATCTTCTAAAAAAAAGAAGAAATAATTTAAATAATTTATTGTAATAACAAGAAAATATGCAAAAACTTGCATAAAAAGCTTTATATTAGTTCATTGAAAAGGCCAGTAACTTTGATATTTGTTAAAAAAAAATTAAAAAGAATTTATATTTTATTGTAAAAATGTGCAAGTAATTGGAAATTTTAAGGACCATTGAATTGCCCATCTTCAGTAGCTTGGATTTATTATACGCAAATACTGCAAATCATCAAGCAAAATAAGCTTTAAAGGGAAAAGGAGGAATAGAACATGGAAGAACTTTTGGGCAGAAAAAACTTTCGATAATGGTTCCTCCTACGTTTAAGCTTCCAAAGCCAAAATAATTTCTAATCATCTAAAAGAAAGAAGAAATAATTTAAATAATTTCCGAATATCATTTATTAAAAAACATTTATTATTTATCATTTATTAAAAATCATTTATTATTTATCATTTATTTAAATATAATTACTTTGAATTCAGTGCCAAATTTTATAAGGGTTTTGTTTTAAATAAAAGAAATTAGAGCAATAAAAGTTCAAAAACTTTATATTAATTCATGGAAAAGCTTGAGAACGCTTATAGATAATAGTTCCTAGATTTTTGTAAAGATGGCGGTAATGTTTGTAATGTTATTCCTTGGTGAAAATTCCAATTTGAAAGCGAAAAATTGGGGATAAATCCTGAACTATTCATTAGCAAACTAAAAACTATTACCCTCTATAATTTCGAAAGTCATTTGGAGTAAATATTTTCCATAAATTTTACAGCAAATAACAGCTTTTTATTAAGTATTTCCAATGTAAACGGATCATGGATGGAAAAGAATTTATTGCAAACTATTGACGCTATTGACTATCAAACTAAAAAATACATTCCCAATGATTTTTAATCTATTTGATTTAAAGAAAGGACTAATTTTTGATAATAATTTGCTGTCATCTGGCAGCATAACATGCCTTATAAGTGGATAGTCCTGGTGGAATTATTGTTTTCGACGATTAACGGAATAATGCAAAAAACCAGGAATGGTTTTGCAGAAAGAAAGATTAAAGGATGTCGAGCTTGTATATATGCGATATAGGTAGGTAAGTATATTATTTAGATCATGAACTAATCAAATATTTAAGTCTTAATAGTAATAAATGTGATCCACAATGGAAAAAAAGGTTTTTTAATTGTAATAAAATAAAAAATTAACCCAAAGATCGGCTTTAGAAAGTATAATATTCAAAGATAAATAAATAATCCACCAAGGATCAAGGAATCAAAATAAAACATTTTACCATGGTGAAAACTGTCCCCCTGCTATTGACTATAAAACTAAAAAATACATTCTAAATGATTTTTAATTTATTTGATTTCATGTAAAGACTAATTTTTGATAATAATTTGTTGCCATCCGGCAGCATTACATTCCTTATTAGGAGGATAATCCTGATGGAATTATTGTTTCCAATTATTAACGAAAAAATGCAAATATTTGGGGAAAACCAAGAATGGTTTTGCAGAAAAAAAGATTAAAGGACGTCGAGGTATATATGCGATATAGGTAGGTAATTACATTATTTAAATCATGAACTAATCAAATATTCAAGTCTTAATAGTAATAAATGTGGTCCACAATTGAAAAAAAGGTTTTTTAATTGTAATAAAATAAAAAATTAGCCCAAAGATCGGCTTTAGAAAGTATAATCTCCAAAGATAAATAAATAACTCATCAAGGAATTAAAATAAAACATTTTACCATGGTGAAAATTGCGTTATATTGAACGTAAGACCTTTTAGTTGAAAAATTGGAACTTAAATTCCGGAAACTATCGCTTTAATTCTTTATATGGAGGATTGAACTCCATGGACTTTTTGGGCAAAAAAGAGATTCATACAAATGTTGTGTAGGAGAAGAACTAAGAAAATCAAATGGATAAATCGAATCACAATCGAAGATGTTTTGAAAAGATTTAACGAAGATTGATAGCCAAGTGGATGGTTAAAAATACGAGTTTAAGGAAGAAGATCTGAAAATTCGACATTCTGGTATCTACTGAAAGAATTTTTAAATAAAACACTTAATATTTTATTGTAAATATTTTATTTAAACATATTAAAAACTAAATTAACAACTATGATTCTTTTGGTTGATTTTCGCTATTCTTCTTGGCAGCAACTAGTTCGTCTAACATTTTTCGTGTTTCCTCAATATCTCGTTGGTCAATTGTAATAGGAATTCCGCATAGTTCTTGTTCGCGTCGAATAAACTCCAACTTGTTGAGTTTCGTCCGCAAAAAGTCCTCCTGCTGAGCCTCCAATTGGCGCCGGTATTCGGCCAAGCGTTGGTCTTTCATTTCGTCGCAAAATTTATCGGTTAATTTTCGGAGCGATTCTTTACGAGACAGGTAATGGGATAGGGCTGGTATCGGTTTGTAGACCAGGTCGAGCTTCTCCAGCAGCCATTCGAACCGCTTGTAGTCCCAGCGTCGAAGAAATTTCAGGAATTTTTTGCGTCGATCTATCAGCTCTTTTACGTGCACTTTGGCTTTGGTGTTGCGTGGTTCTTGTTCCATTTTTTGTTGGAGTATTCGAATGTGGGCGGTCATCCGGGCGATTCTCACCTCCATGGAGCCGTTGTCCAGGGGATGGCGCCGTACCCGCGTCTTCATACGTTCCTTGAGCACTTCCCGGGTGCGTTGGTACGGCGCGAATTCCAGGGAGAAGAGTTTTTTGATGGTTTCATCGGCCGTTTCGAGTTCTTTTGAATCGCGTAAGTGCAGAGGAAATTCCGATTTCGTGTCAATCGAGTCGACCGGTGCCAAATCGCCACTTTTGGCTGGTTTGTAACACGGAATTCTTTCCGGCCGAACCCATTTGATTTTTAGGTCAGTTTTTATCGCATAGTTTCGAGAAAATATACGAGAAAAGTTAATCACATTCATGGTATCTTCGCAATAGTGAGGTTATAACTTGACATATGAACTTGTCAATCTTAGCGGAGATCACCACCAAATCACAACTACCTGTCATTAGTGGCTAAAACGGCTAAAACCTGATGTTTTGGCTGTAAATGAGATAGGCGGCGCTAGTGAACCATGGAAATCTATTGGAAAAGTTATTACAAAAAAACCATATTTTCATGGTTTTAATCAATAAAAAATTAAAAATAATATCACTCACTTATTGCTTTAGTAACCAATTTCAATAAAACCAAATTAAATCTTCAAAGAAAATGACATAATTTAGATAATCGGGAAGATCGGAAATCATATAAAAATTTTTAAAGATGTGCAAATAAATTAATAAGAAAGTCATGATCATATTAAAAACTTTAAAAACAACAAAAATAATAGTAAGTTAATACTTATCTAACAGTAATACGACTTTAAATTCGTTATTTTCCAGAAAAAAATCACTCTAGCAAAGTCCTTCATTTCGCATCTCATAAGTTCCGGAAAACCGACGATCCAACCGGAAATCACTTTGATTTTCCAACGAACCAAATCCCCGAAAGATCTACCACGAAAATTCGGTCGCAAAGTTGATAATCTATGCAATCGTAAGCCAACCGATTGCAAAAAGCCAAACGAAACTTCATCGTCGCCGCAATGTCCGGAACCAAACACTAAAAAACCCAAACCCAAAGCTGAAGATCATTCGAAAAAGCCCAAAGATTGTGGATGTCACAAAAAGAAAAACTAACAATCCACATTGCAAGATTGTGTAAACTTTTAAATCCCCATATAGGTGTCGATTAAATGATGCAACTATTAAATCAATGATTACGATACTTGTTGCATATATTATTTCTCACACAACTCTTTAACATGCACTAATAAATTTGAATAAATTAAAGAAAAAAAATCTTGCTTTATTGTCAATCGCTTGTATGCGATTGATTGGATGAAATCCAACAATTTTTTTTTTCAGTAAAAGGAACGATTTTAGGTCGTTAATCACTTATGCAATCCAAAAGTAAAGGACAAGTTTTAACTGTGATTTATTTGCTATTTACAGTTGAAAGATGGCATAAGACCAAAACTATTTCATAACTTTAATAATAGTTTTCCAAAAAACAGCTAATTATTCAGCCTAAGTTCCCAAATTAGCTTTACGATTGTCAAATAATCCTCCCGTTTTACCTGTGGAATTATTTGCTGGCTTTCATGGAAACATTAAAATATAACATTTGGTTTACAAATTTTCAATATGTCGTTTATTCGTCAAATACAAATTTTTCGTTCCAATTTCCATGCAAAGGTGAGAATAATTTCATTCGAAAAAAATCGTTTCTGTATTTATTTTCTTCTTCATTTTCAGAATATTTTTAACAATTTATACAAATTTCATGAGGAGTTATTCTATACAAATCTTTTAAGACAATCCAACAAGGACAATTGTGATTGCAGTAGCAAAAAACCGACGGCAAAGAAAGTCGACAAACCTTCCGATCCTTGCGGAAGTGTTCCTTGTTGTCCTGAAAAAGTGGCCAAAGCAAATCCTTGCATAAGTGGTTCCAAAGACAAATCGAAAGAAGCAAAAGCAGCCGAACCCACGCACAAATGCGTTTGTCGACTTAAAGGCGGGAATGGTTATATGAAGCCGGAAGAATTCGGTGCAAATACGAAGAGTGATTATAATATTTGTGCGATTTTAATGCGAAATAAGTAGGACGATGTCGAGTTTTCATAAATATTTCATTCAAAAATTCTATCAAAATGGCAAACGGTTGAAAAAAATTGACTTTAATTATTTCTGTGACGATCCCAAGAAAAAAGATCCATGTGCTCCTAAAAAGAAAGATCCATGTGCACCCAAAACAGATCCTTGTGCCCCTAAAAAGAATCCTCCGTGTGCACCCAAAGAAGATCCTTGTGCTCCTAAAAAGAAAGATCCATGTGCACCCAAAGAAGATCCTTGTGCTCCTAAAAAGAATCCTCCTTGTGCACCCAAAACAGATCCTTGTGCCCCTAAAACAGATCCATGTGCCCCTAAAACTGATCCATGTGCACCCAAAGAAGATCCATGTGCACCTAAAAAAGATCCTTGTGCCCCTAAAACAGATCCTTGTGCACCCAAAAAAGATCCTTGTGCACCCAAAGAAGATCCATGCGCCCCCAAACCTGTTACATGTGTAACATGTCCCAGTGCATCCAAATCAAAACCAATAACCGACCCTTGCCTACAAACCCCGCCGAAGAAAGAAGATCCTTGCGCCCCAAAACCATCCACAATTCCCGTGGCAGCTCGTCCCAAATTCGAAGATCTATGCAAACAGAAAACAATAGATGAACCGGTGAAAAAAGGACCTTTGAAATGTTGTTGTGCAAAGAAAGATGGGCCCCAATCTTCTACCAATCCTAAGCCTAATAAATGCTTGTAAAATTAAATTTTGTAATTTTTCTTTTTGATTTTCACAAACGATGGTAATATTTGAATGAAATGCGTGTTTAATTATGTCTCGATTTTTGTTACTTTTGGAAAATTTCGTGGAAATACAGTCGAAGAAAAAAGTTTAGTAAATGCCCTGGTTTCTCCAACTTTCCGTTGGAGAGGAGGACGTTTGGTTAAGTCTTTAAATTTTTCTTTTATTATTGAAAAACAATTTTCTAAATTTTCCTGCACTTTTGTCAACTATATGTCGCTAAAAACCCAATTTTCTTTACATTTTACTATATCAATGACTAAATTAAATTTGGAAAATTCAAACTTTAAATTTTATTGACTAATTGCAATACGGTGTAGGTATGTCAATCATGCGTGACGATTAAATTAATGCAATTATGCAAGAAATTGATCATTCATAGATAGTGTTATTCGAGGATAACCATGGGAAAAGCGGGGGGAAAAGTTTCTATAGAAATGTGGAAAGATTTTTTTTGTTTTAAATCAAGCCCACGACTTTGACGTTGTAGATCATCGGTTTTGGTGCCATTGAAAATGGCAAGTCGGTCAAAAATCAAAATTAATAGTAAAAAATTGGAGTTTGTAAGTCGATTGCCATAAGGTGAGGTATACGTGTGCGATGTTTGTACTGATCGGTGCACTTTGGAAGTTGCAGATTTTCAATAACGTGATGAAAATTATACCGTTTTCCAAGTGGAATTGGAAATTTGGAGGGCTTGATTTGCAGATTCGAAGACCTGCGTGTAGAGTGCAACCCATAGTTGCACATGCAACCATTGACGATTTGGTATGTTTTATGAGGTTTACCACATTTTTTATGCAAATTTGTGGAAAAGAATCGCGAGGAAAACACATAGTTTTTATTATTTTAATTTCTGAAGTAAATTCATGGACAAATCTACCCCTAAACGGGGTCAAATCCTGTGGATCTCCTCAAATCTTCGACGGAAAATTGGATCTTCTTTTTTTACTAAGCCATGGAATTTAGAGGCCTGAAATTCATTGTTATCTGTAAATTCTTAAGACTGCAACATTTTTTCCAACTCTTGAGACTATTTCACCTATACCAGTGGTTCTCAACGTAGGGTTTACAACCCACAAGAAATGCCAACTTGTTTATAAGTTGATTTCCCATTAGTGCCCACTTAAATTTGTTTATATCCCAACATATTGTACATAAATGTTGGGAATCACTGCTTTATATCAATAACCCTTCCTCTATAAAATTCCATGGTTAAAAATTTTAAAAAAATAATCATTTTGTTACTAAATAAACGGGATCAAATCCCGTGGATCCCCTTAAATCTTCGACGGAAAGTCAGATCTTTTTATAATTATTAAACAATGGAATTTAGAGGCTTGAAATTAATTATTATCTGTAAATTCTTAGACTGCGACATTTTTTCCAATTTTTGAAACCTTTATGCCTATACCAGTGGTTCTCAACGTAAGGTTTACGATCTACAAGAAATGCCAACTTGTCTAAAAGTTGATTTCCCAATAGTGGCCACTTAAATTTGTTTATATCCCAACAAAATATACATAAATTTTGGGACTCACTGGTTTATATCAATGACCCTTCTTCTATGAAATTCCATGGATAAAATTTTTTATAAAAATAATCATTTTATTACTAAAATTTATTCCAAAAATGATTTCTTTTTATTTTATTTTTTAAGGTACCTTCGATACAAAATAATAGTGCAGGGGTGTCCAAAATGATTTAATGGAGAGCCAGATTTTAAATTTTTAATTCCGTAGTAAGCCCAAATGCCCGGTGCCGAATCGGAAATTTCGATTTTCTATTTAAATAACATGGGAGCAATATTCTCTTGCACTTTGGAATTTTATAGCCAATTTATTATAATCAAGATATTCTTGTAGAAAATTGAACGATCTACAAAAAAGGTCTCATACAAGTTTTTGATATATTTATTCCTTCAAAAGTTATTCGAGGTCAAAGTTGAACTAAAGAGAAATTTAAATATTTTTTCAATTTTTTGACGCAACCATTAATTTTATGAGAAAATTTTATAGGACATTTTTTGTAGGGCATTTTTTTTCCTATAACTTATCCCCATAAAAGTTTTTGATATTTTTTACAGGTCCTAAGTTATTTAATTAAAATTAAAAAAATAATTTTTATGCTAAAAATATAATAATTCAGGGAATTTTCAGTTTAATGCAAACAACTTAGGACCTGTGAAAAAAAAAACAAAAACTTTTAAAGAGATAAGTTATAGGAAAAAAGTGCTCAACAAAAAATGTCCTTTAAAATTTTCTCATAAACTTGATGGTTGCGTCAAAAAATTGAAAAAATATTAAAATTTCTCTTTAGTTCAACTTTGACCTCGAATAACTTTTGAAGGAATAAATATATCAAAAACTTGGTTAGAGACCTTTTTTGTAGATCGTTCAAAAGATATAAACTATATATATAGATATAAACCAGTGATTCCCAACATTTATGTACAATATGTTGGGATATAAACAAATTTAAGTGGCCACTATTAGAAAATCAACTTTTAGGCAAGTTGGCATTTCTTGTAAATCGTAAACCTTACGTTGAGAACCACTGGTATATGCGAAATGGTTTCAAAAATTGGCTGAAATTTTGTAGCTCTAAAATTTGCCGATAACAATAAACTTTAACCCTCTAAATTCCATGGTTTAATACAAAAAGAAGATCCAATTTTCCGTCGAAGATTTAAAGGGATCTACGGGATTTGATCCCGCTTATTTAGTAATAAAATGATTATTTTTTTAAAATTTTAAACCATGAAATTTCATAGAAAAGAAGGATCATTGATATAAACCAGTGATTCCCAACATTTATGTATAATATGTTGGGATATAAACAAATTTAAGTGGCCACTATTGGGAAATCAACTTATAAACAAGTTGGCATTTCTTGTAGATCGTATATCTTACGTTGAGAACCACTGGTATAGGCAAAATGGTTTCAAGAGTTGGCTGAAATGTTACAAAACGGAAATAAGTAAAAATTTAGCGATAATTTTAATCTATAACAATTTATCTGCAATAAATGTTCGTTTTTTTTTTAATTTCATAATTTAATGAACAAATTAGAAAATATCTTCAAATTTAATTTCCGTCCTTCATTTACGCATGCGTTATGCAAATTACGATCAAATTTGGTACAGCGCCATCTTAATGCCGGTGACCAGAAGCTTTGATCACATGGTTTTCTCAAACACCAAAACTTTTAACACAGAATTGAACTTCTTTAATATACATTTTTTCTCGGAGAAAAATATTTTTCCACGTCTTGTCTTCTACAGGTAAACGATATAGTAAATGTGATCATTAAGTCACTTGTCACTAACGCCAATTCTTCTCGAACAAACAGAAATAAGTAAAAATTTAGTGATTTTTTCTTTCCAATATCGGTTTCAATGTCTTAAATTTCCCAAAAATAAATAAAATATACAAACATGGCCTTAAATATTCAATATTTAAGCAATGGAACATATTGGTGTGCTTAATTTCATGCAATTTTTTTTAAACTGTTGGCTTTTCCTCAAAAAATACAAAAATTCAAGGACGAACAAACATTGATCTTTCCCAAAAAAACGAAGATCAATAGAAATTCATCAACTTCAAAGAAAAACGATGATTTTTTTTAAGACCAAGGGGCTAACTTTAGGATTCTATTTCTTCAAATTAGATAATTTTTTTAACTATAAAACCAAAAAAACGAACAAACAACACTAAAAACAATTACCTGATATAATTCAAATTTAAAAAGAAAAAAAACTAATGATTCCCCCATTAGTTTATAATGATTTTAATTGGTCTTTTAGAGCAAAAAAGAAATCCAAGAAAAATAATTTTCCCTTAAAATCACAGCTACAATTTTGTGGCTTTCTCTCATTTAAAACGTTCAATCCATTGAAGAAATTTCAAGTTTTCATGCATAACTCTCTTACTTAATTCGTATTGAGTAATTTTGGGCCAATTTACCGGAAAAAAATTAACTCAAAATATTTATAATTGGTTTTATATTCTAAAGTTAAATTTAAAGATCGTTAAATCACTTGAAACACCTGAAATTCTTGGAAACTTATGAAACCTTGCACTTGGATCTCCAAAATTAAAACGTCAAGTAAAAGGTTTTATTCGGTAAATATATATATGAAGGTTGTATGGCACATGAACGATAAATTATTGTACAATTTTTCATGTAAATCTTACAATTATATAAGTACTGAAATATTGGCATAAACTTGGAAAGTTTTGGCTTAAAACCAAAGAATTTTGCGTATATTTAAATATATATTTACTATTTAATTCAAAGACCAAATTTAAACTATCTTAAAGGATTTTTTCTCTAAGTCATATATCTATGGCCCATCGGAATGATTCCTCGATCAAAACCGATCACAAGAGGGCAACTATATTTTTTTAACTTCTTGAAAAAACCCTCATATCCATCCTTCCGAAGTGAAACTCCTTATAAATTGTACTCCAATAAAAAAATCACTAAGAAACCTTTTCCACCGTATCCTAATGCTCCCTACTAAAAACAAGGTGATATATATTAGACTAATTCAAAAAAAATGATAATTTTTTTTTTCTTAATTATATCAAAAATATTGTTGGGAATGACAAAAAAAATTCTGTGAAAGTTTAAGCTCTTAATATTAATATTAAGAGTTCCCACACATCGCAAATTTCGATTTTCCATTTAAATAACATGGCAACAATATTCTCCTGCACTTTGGAATTTTATACCTCACGTTGGTGACAATATTTTGGAATGACCAAGGTATATTAAAATCTTAAATCTTCAACGGAAAATCAGATCTTTTTATTATTATTTAATAATGAAGTTTAGAGGCTTGAAATTAATTGTTTTTGAATTTTCTTAGACCGTTTAATTGAACTTTTGTCGATAGTCTCATTAATTAGTATGTAATTCACTTCGTAGGTACAAAATATTGATTAAAGTTTGAAAATTTATCATGGATAAATTGAATTTCACGACTATAACCAATTTGGATCTTATGTCACCTGTTTTAATTGTCAAAAAATGTTTTTTTTTGTTCAATTTTCAATTCAAGCCATAAAATTAACACAAATAATCACTGGTGCTCTAATGATAATAATTTCTATCTTCTCTTCCAATGATTTTATAGTGAAAAAAAGTAAAAATGAGTAAAAAGATGAAAATATTAGGCACAAGTTAAATGTTGAATAACTTTTAATAGAGTGATTTAATCGAAAATTTATAAGACACCTTTTTTGTAGAGCGTTAAATTTTACGTCAGAATAATTTGATCTTAAATCTTTTCATTCATTTGTTTCTGAGAAAAAAAATTAAAAGTAAAAAGTCAAATAATCCCATGTTATTTAAATGGTAAAAGTAACATGATTCCGGCACGGTTTAATAAAGAAATTAAGAGCTTAATTGTATTGGATAATTTTTTTTATATCTTAAACTCAAAATTCAGGGGGCGATCGCTGTAAAAAAATCAATTTGGGAAATAACGGACACCCTAATCAGCATACTTCTAGGTTCGGAATGGAGAACTTTTTTGAGGTGTAGATCAAATTTAGAGCATTTTTTTGGGTACTAACTTTTGGATCACGTAAGGTGAAACAAAGAGGGGACGAAATAAGTGCTATAGAAGTCTCTTTCTATACACCCATAAGTCATAAGTTTGATATCTTTGAAATAGCTTTATTCGTTTGTTAAATTGCCTCAATAGAAAAATACAATTGTTCAGGTTTTCCGGAAGTAATTATGGAACTTATGGAAATGTATAAATTTCATTTTCAGATCCAAAAACCGTTGGTTTCTAAATGGATGTCTCCAAAAAAGATAATTTTTTACGACAAAATTGAATTGCAAGACCAAATTTTACGACCGTTTAACTTTGTACCGTACAACGATTCGAACGAATTAATTCGATCGTACACATATCCCACGGTGCCAACAATCGTTGCCAACAATCAACTTCAACACACCATCTACAGTCGACCACCTAAAAGAATTACATCGTCCACATATCTGTTAAAAACATACCACTCCAATTGTTACAGTGCAAAAGAAACTCCACCACTGAACGGATTTTGCTTGAAAACCATGAGAAAATTCACGTCATTTAAGGATATTGTTGGAAAAATTCCCACTAGCGAAACGAAAAAGGACCAAAATGCAACTACTAAGTTGGAGGAGGCTGTGGAAAAAAAATCGGAAACGGAAAAGGAGAAATGGACGAATTTGAAAAGTTATTTGTTTAATAACGTTAATAATAGTGATGCGGAGAGTAAACGATCGATTTGTCATGTTAAAAAGAAAAATAAGGATTGAAAGGGAAGTAAGAATTAAAGAAAAACATTTTTTTGACTTAATTATTTATTTTTTTTAATAAATTAAATGAGTAATTGGAGTTAACCTAATTTTTACATGAACACAATTAGTTCTAACTAATCTCGTATGAGAATTGGATCGACTTTGATGCTCTATGGTTTTCTAGAGTTTCAGAAGTTTGTGGTTCGATCAAATTTAAAAATGGTTACAATTTTTTAATTCCTATGTTGTTATCCTTTCTATTAATTTTTTTTTTGAAAAACAAGACTAGTTTAAAAAGAAAAATAAGAATTGAAAGGGAAGAGAATTAAAGAAAAATTTTTTTTTACTTAATTATTAATTTATTTTTAATAAATTATACGAGTAATTTGACGTAACCTAATTTTTACATGAGCACAATTAGTTCTAACTAATCTCGTATGAGAATTGGATCGACTTTGAAGCTCTATGGTTTTCTAGAGTTCCAGAAGTTTTTGGTTGGATCAAATTTAAAAATTAGTATTTACAATTTTTAAATTTTTTTGTTGTTGTCCTTTCTATTAATTTTTTTTTTAAACAATACTAGTTTAAAAATAAAAATAAGGATTGGAGGGGAAGAGAATTAAAGAAAAAGTTTTTTGGACTTAATTATTTTTTTTAAATAAATAAAATGAGTAGTTGGATTTAACCTGAGTTTTATATAAACACAATTAGCAAGGTTTATAAAATACACAGGTGGCCTCATGGTGGCTACGTGATGGATACGTGACGTATCCAGAAGAAATTCGTACATATTTTCAGACTGATTCAATTTCAAAATTCTTCGTATGACGTCATTTTTTTTTTCTAATGGAGCAACTTGTGTAATTTACATACCTTGCACAATTAGTTCTAACTAATCTCGTATGAGAATTGGATCGACTTTGATGCTTTATGGTTTTCTAGAGTTCCAGAAGTTTGTGGTTCGATTAAATTTGAAAATTTAAAAATCTTTATTTACAATTTTCAAATTGCTATGTTGTTATCTATTTGATATAAGGTATCTTTGATCAGGAACGTCGATATTTGAAAATTATTTTTGAATGGTTTCGATATTATTCATGTATGTATTGTTTACTCGAATGCAATTTATACGTAAATTTTGACATGCCATAAATAAAGTAGTGATTGTTATTTTAAAATATGTATTTATATATTAATTATGTAAAATTAAATTTTCTAAATAAAGTCTACTTTGGGCAAATCCACTTCAGCACACCCACAATTTGGCAAGGTTGCATTTTCGACTTTGTTTTAATTTAATTCGCGATTAAATCGGTCCATAATAAAAATAATTGTCGCTTCTTCATTTCTGGCTTGTCAAATTTTACGTACAAATTGCATTCGAATGAACAATACGTACCCATTCGGAATAGTTATCTACAGTTCGGAATATCTCAACGTTCCTGATCCAAGCTTATACCATCTATTTTATTTTTTTTTTTTTTTTTGAAAAGCAAGACTAGTTTAAAAAGAAAAATAAGGATTGAAAAGGAAGAGAATTAAAAGAAATTTTTTTTGACTTAACTATTTATTTTTTTTAATAAATTAAATGGGTAATTGGTCTTAACCTAATTTTTACATGAACACAATTAGTTCTAACTAATCTCGTATGAGAATTGGATCGACTTGGAAACTTTATGGTTTTCTAGAGTTCCAGAAGTTTGTGGTTCGATCAAATTTGAAAATTGAAAAATGATTATTTACAATTTTTAAATTTTATTATTTTTTTTTTTTTTGAAAAACAAGACTAGTTTTGAAATTCAAACATTAGAAGTATCGTGGCACCGCAAATCGAGATCCTCCTGCAACGAAAACAAGAAAATAAGGAAAAAGTTTTTAAAATTCGGTGAAAATGAAAGTGTGAAAAGACTTTCTCAACATATTATTATTATTATTTTCGAGACGACGAAACGAATCGAAACGAAACGACAGATGGACAATAGAAAGAATTTTTAATTTTTTAATGTGAGATGAAGAAAGGAAGAACTCAGACGAGTAAAATGGCCCATTGAAAAGTCTGATTTCTCTCAAAAGACTGATTCGGTTGTAATACTTATTATATAATTAAAAAATAGAAGATTGAAATTAAATGAATCATTACCCGGTGCACCTTGTCGATTTGGTGGAACAAATCCGTAACCAGAAGCGCCAACAATCACGCCGCTCGTCTCGCCACTGTCGGGGGGCGCTGGCGGAAACACAACAGGTCCTAAAAAATTTCCCCAAAATAAAAATAAGACTCGACTCGACTCGACAATCTTTAACACTTAAATCATTTTAAATGTAACATCTGTCGTCGTAAAACACAAAAAAAAACTTTCCCATAATAACTTATTAATTACTATATTCCTATTAATTATTGTCATAACGGAAGTTTTTCTTTGTTGAGAAAAGCTAATTGATTATGATGTAACACAAACGCGAGGAATCTATTGTTTCAAATCACATAATGTTATCTTTCGATTGATGTCACTTGGTCAATGTCTTCCATTATTGCAGAGAATGTACCTGAAATGCATTAGGAAATCGGAAAATCTTCAACGATTGTTTCAAATGTGAAAAAATCAATTTTTTTTTAATGGAAGTACAAGGTTAAGGTTTTCAGGTAAGTTTTTTTTTTTTGGTGGTAAGATAATATGCAAATCAATCAATTGATCAATGTTGAAAAGTGAGAGTTTAATTGGTTGGTTTAACATATGTTAGTGCCCTCAAGAGGTAAACGAATGCGAGAAGGTCTCAATTTCAAGTCACGTATACGATTTTTGTCATAATTCTTTTTTTCTGCTCTTCAATGTCAACCGGAATCAATTAAAAGCAGGTTTTTTAAGATGAATATATCAAGGCTGCATACTTTTCCGGTATTGGGTTGAAAAAGGACTTCAATTATAATTGATTTTTGGAGGGATTTCTTTTATGGTTTTGTGCCTACGGCACAAAAATCATTTTACTAAAAAATCCCATTTTTTTTGTAGATCTTTAACTGGAATACTACAAAGTTACGAAGTAAATAGTAAGCCTGTTAAAACTTAAATGTCTTTAAATGTTATTAATGATTTTTGAGATCATAATTAACAATAAGTATATGCTACGAAATGCTACGCATTTGTTGCAAATTTTTTACCATTGACTTCCATAAGTTTCCACTAATTCTATTCTATTTCGTAGCCCATATTTTAGTAATTTTTACATCAAAAGAGACTAATCCAGCTCCAATTTCAAAAACTAAATTGACTACTTCTGGTTTAATATAACCAAAAACAACATATATCTTTACCTCATGATTTTTTAGCGTTTAATCAAATCAATCACCGTTTTGAAATGGTAAGGGAAGAAATTTAATTTTCAAAAAAGCCTTTAGAAGTTGTTTATAGTTATTAGAATCAATTGAAATAAGATTTCAAAATATCATTTATTTAATTTTTTTATTTATACAGAGCAGTGGTTCTCAAATTTACATCGGTGGGCACCGCAGTGCCCTCAAAAATTTGAAGTTTTCCTACCTAACAATGTCTAATAATAAAATGATTTTGAAACATTGACTATCAAAAAATTAATAATCAGGAGCCTTTCAGGCTCGAAAACATTGAGAACCACTGTTTTAAAAGTACTACTTCATTATTTTCTCACTTTGATAAATTAATAAATCGTTAATTCTCATTTTTCAGCAAAAATTAACGTAAATTTTTATATATTTCTAACATTTTATCATATCCTCAAACCTACTAAGTTTTCTACGCGAAAGCTTCTAATCCTTTTTTTTAATCCTTAACTTTTGGCCACTAGATGGCACTACTATCGCTGACAAATAGCAGGTATTGAGGGTAGTGTTTTCCCAATATTAATCAAATAATTGGTGGTTTTTCCGGGATTGTTAGCAATTATTGGATTCCTAAAGACACTAACTAATTATGGATGAAGTATTGAGGGGAAAAGGGGGCCAAAAAGTAACTAAATGTGTTCACAAAAAGTTTTAAAGATATGGAAAGTAATTTGCTCATTGATTTGGGATTTGATTTCAGTTCTGTTTAAGAAAAGGAAAAAGGAATAAATTACCTCTTAAAAAATATTTTAATTATATCCCTTTCATCCCTTCATTGTCTATTCCACTGCTAGCTAAATAATCTATAGATAAGGGTTGTTCAAATATTTGATTTCCGATACCCTTAGATTTTCTCATTGATTTTGGACTTGATTTTAATTCTGTTTCAGGAAGGGAAGACGAAATAAATTACCTCTTATAAATAACCTTATTTACACCCCTTTCCCCCCATAATAGTCTACAACCCTTCTAGCAAATAACCTACGGATAAGGAGTTTTCAAAAAATTGATTTCCGATAGCCCTAGGACAAAATGATTTTTTTTCATCAAGTAAGCATAGAAATTACTTCCTCTCCCTCCTCTATATGAAGTAAGATAGAGTTTAAGATCTAGGAGCTTAAATTTTAAACTATTTTCTCCAAATCAACATCGGTTAGTGCAAGAAAATTTTGCTTAGATCTTCCTGGATCTTCCTAGTAAATTGGTAAGTCGGTAGATGTCGCACTACTACGAATTTTGCATCCTTTGAATGTTTATTTTCTTGTTTCAATAGATAGCACTTGTTTTTCTGTTGTTTTTTTCCACAGATAGCTACGATCGATTATTAAGAAACTTGCCTCTAGTTTCTTCCTTTTTTTTAACTTTTTTAACTTTTTCAATTGATTTTATTAACTTAAAGTTTGATAAATGCAATGATTAAGATCTTTGGTCCCTAATGATAATATCTTAGTGGTCAATTTAGATGTTAAATGTCTTAAATCGTATGTAACAACCTCGATATTTGTTTATCGGAAAATCAGCATAATTCTTCTTTACAACCGAAAAAAATTCAATCTAATTTTCACTGTTTTTTATAGATTCTTCTGCCGATAGTTGGTAACCTACTAAAAGTGATAAATTTCGAAGAAAATTTGATGATTACAATGCAATTACTTTTTCGTAAAAATGACCAACGCTACTTAAACCGTAAGAGATACATCAAATTTTTGTGATTAAAAATTGTAGATTTTTTCAAGATCTACAAAAAAGTTCCAACAAATATTTGTCCATCTCTTATGGATAAGTCGCTATAGCAAATTTTTCTAAAGTCAATTTTTTCGGGTTTTACGATCACACTATCTGTGGAACCACCCACGGCACACTTGGCAAGAAAATGTTCCTGGTTTCAACACCTACCGCGATCCTGTCGTGGGTCACGAGCCGGCTGTGCCGGCTGGGTACTCAGCGAATCGAAAAATCCGTTTCCCTGCGCAAAACCATCACCGAATGTGCCAAAATAGAACGGCGCCTGTTGCGCCGTCGTCGTCCTTGTCGTCGCCACCACAACAATCACCAACGCCAAACAAACGAATATCTACAACAAACAAAACATCAGACAAAAGAGAAACGACACAAAACAAAAAAAAAAAAAGTCGTGAATTTCTCAACTCTTGCAAATTGTTTCACTTATTACGACCAATTTGCTCTCATGGTTGTTTTAGACCCGCCAAAAAAAAAAAACACTAGCGATTTTGTTATCGTTGAACCAATCGGAAATTTAAACCGAAAAAATTGTTATGATTGTTTTGCGAACAATTCATTTTTCTTAATTGCTCAATTGAAAAGATGTATAAATAATGATTATTATCATTATTATTATTATTTATAATATAATGGAGGAAAAAATCCTTTTCATAACCCTTTCACTTAAGCTATATAGTCTACTAAGTCTACATTCTTATATAAAATTTAATGGAAGAAAGAATTACAAGAATTTATACCCAAACAAAGTAGGCTTAATTTTTTTTTTTTTTGAACAATTTTAAGCCGATTATGATATGTTTCTTATGGAAACAATTACGAAAAAAAATTGAGCATCGTATCGAGTGGTTAAGTAAGAATTAATTTGAAAAATTTACCCGCCTTTTTTGTTGTAATTAGGCAAATGGGTTTCACCCATAAATATAAATCTCATTTCGAATCGTTACAGTCCAATAAATTTTATTAACATGTTCCCCCGCACCCCACCCCCATGCCTCCATAAGCAAACCCGACTAAAATTGGATATTTTTAATATTTGGCAATTAAGAGCCGAAAACAAAAAAAATTGATTTCAACATTGTTTGGAATAGTGGCGCGAGCGATCGTGATTTGTTTTTCGTAAAGTTCATTTGTTTTTCTCAAATGCCATTTTGTTTCCGCCATGTTAGTTTTTCCTGGCTTCCTTGATTTCTTTGTTTCTTGATCTTTTTTTTATATGATTTTAATAAATATTTGAGAAATAATTTCATTGAGTACGTGCGTTCTCGTTTCTTTCTTGTATATGTATATATATATGTATATGTATGTATGTGTTGTTAAAAGGCCTTTTCTTACACATTATGGATATGGAATTACATTATCATTGTAATTATGTTTCTCGAACGCTTCAGCGATTTTACTATCGCATTCATTTTCGAATTACCAATTGAAAATTCTTCGAAAGCAATCGCGAATTCAACGCCACCTAAGTATTATAAAATATTTGAAAAAAAAAAAACAAGTAAGAATCTCTTTATCACAAACTACCGTTTCCTATCTCAGTTCAATAGATACGAAAAATTTCCATATTTTCCTATTCACTTTCTCCGAATTTCAAACCCGCGTTTTATTTTTCTCTCTTATTATTTACATATCTGTTGGATTTTTTTCTCTTTTTTCAAACCGTAAAAGTGTAAATAGTGCCCCGATTTCCCCGTCTATCGGTGGCCAATTGCCCTGCGGGCTCTACTATTTCCACAAAGATAAGAAAAGTTAGTGATTCGAAAAAAAAAAAAAAAAAAACAATCTTATGCAGTAGTTTTCTTTTTTTTTTTTTTATTATTATGAGTTTCTCGTCTTCATTTATTTAATTTAATTATTCTTATATAATTTCCGTGTCTAGATACTTTACGAAATCTGCGTGAATAATTTTTTTTTCTCCTAACAATCAATCGAAAATTGCAACGAATTATGTAAAAAGAAAAACCGATGCGTTTCAAATTTTTTCAAAGATAATTATAAATTTCGTCAATTTTTTTCTTTTATTGCAACAATTGAGCGAATGTCTTTTTTTTTTTTTTTGGTTGAAAAATTAAACAAAAACGCAAGGATTCTTACGAAAAAAAAAAGAAAGTCTAAATATATATGATAATAAAAAGACAAAAACGGAAAGCTACGCAATGTAACCTTTGAAAAACAATTGCCAAATCAAAAAAACAAATGCCTATCGATCGGTCCCCGATTGGGCAATTTCCGGGAAAAATCAAGTGAAACTCACATTTTTCATTGTTGAATTTGGAAAATCCTACAAAACGTCCCACAGTTGAGTATGTTGCACTTGATGGGGGCACTTAGTCTTCACACCGTCGTTTGTTATCGAACTAAAATGGATTTGTGTTGAGAACCAATTTATAGTGGAGGATTGGAGGGCATCGATGACCACCAACCATTGGACGATCGACCAAAAGCTAACGCAATCTTCACTAGATCGTCAAAGTCGCCGTCCCCACCGTCCCGTCACAATCCCGTCGGCCAGTTTCCACAACAATCGGGCGAAGGAAGGAGAAAGTCAAAGCCGCCTTCGTTTACCCAATCCCGGCCACTGGTCTACTTGATCTCCATCTTCCCGATTGATTTCGATGAGGAAGTTCTTGAGATTTGAACGCATTTTATGATTTTGCATAACCTTGGCCGCGGCCGCCAACTCCAGCAGCGGTGGCTTCGCCATCCACAAGTGGCTCATTTCAACCGCTGATGATTTATTCACCTTTCTGGCTTCTGCTCTTGGAATTGTTGGAGGATTTCGAAAAATGTGCATAGTTCTGTAATGATCTATGAAAGTTATGGTCCCCCCCGGGGGGGTGTGGAGGGGGATTGGATTTGAAAGGTCGGCTCGAGAAGACGTCTGCCTTGATGTCGGAACGCCAAGTTTTCCATGCACCTCGGTCACAGAGGAAATTATCGAACCGTTTTTCCTTTCGCTTTTGAATTTCAAAAGTTAATTGGTTCGGAAAAAATGATCGAGAATTACCTGGATCATAGATCAAGCTATGAAATCCTAAAAAAAAATAATCATTGTACCACCATCATCTTTGGATAATTAAGCCGTTATCAAGTGAAAAATATTAAAGAATCTTTCTGGAAAGAAAAATTTTTAAAAATGGATCATAGATCAATCTACGAAATCCTAAAAAAATAATCTTTGTACCACCATCACCTTTGGATAATTAAGCCGTTGTCAAGTAAAAAATATTAAAGAATCTTTCTGGAAAGAAAAATTTTTCAAAATGGATCATAGATCATTCTATGAAATCCTAAAAAAATAATATTTGTACCACTATTACCTTTGGATAATTAAGCCGTTATCAAGTGAAAAATATTAAAAAATCTTTCTGGAAAGAAAAATTTCTCAAAAGTTAATTGGTTTGGAAAAGGTGATCGAGAATTACCTGGATCATAGATCAAGCTATGAAATCCTAAAAACATAATCTTTGTACAACCATCACCATTGGATAATCAAGCCGTTATCAAGGGAAAAATATTAAAGAATCTTTCGGGAAAGAAAAAATTTTCAAAAGTGAATTGGTTCGGAAAAAATTATCGAGAATCACCTGGATCATAGATCAATCTATGAAATCCTAAAAAAAAAAAAGTCTTTGTACCACCATTACCTTTGGATAATTAAACCGTTATCAAGAGAAAAATATTAAAGAATCTTTCTGGAAAGAAAAATTTTTCAAAATGGATCATAGATCAATCTATGAAATCCTAAAAAAATAATCTTTGTACCACCATCACCTTTGGATAATTAAGCCGCTGTCAAGTAAAAAATATTAAAGAATCTTTCTGGAAAGAAAAATTTTTCAAAATGGATCATAGATCATTCTATGAAATCCTAAAAAAATAATATTTGTACCACCATTACCTTTGGATAATTAAGCCGTTATCAAGTGAAAAATATTAAAAAATCTTTCTGGAAAGAAAAATTTCTCAAAAGTTAATTGGTTTGGAAAAGGTGATCGAGAATTACCTGGATCATAGATCAAGCTATGAAATCCTAAAAAAATAATCTTTGTACAACCATCACCATTGGATAATCAAGCCGTTATCAAGGGAAAAATATTAAAGAATCTTTCGGGAAAGAAAAAAATTTCAAAAGTGAATTGGTTCGGAAAAAATTATCGAGAATCACCTGGATCATAGATCAATCTACGAAATCCTAAAAAAATAATCATTTTATCAATACCACCATTCGACAGCTGAGTCGTTATGGAGTGAAAAATATGAAAGAATCTTTAGGGAAAGAACAATTTTTCAAAAGTTAATTGGTTCGAAAAAAATAATCGATAATCACCTGGATCATAGATCAAACTATGAAATCCTAAAAAAATAATCTTTGTACCACCATCACCATTGGATAATTAAGCAGTTATCAAGTGAAAAATATTAAAGAATCTTTCTGGAAAGAAAAATTTTTCAAAATGGATCATAGATCAATCTACGAAATCCTAAAAAAAATATCTTTGTACCACCATCACCATTGAATAGTTAAGCAGTTATCAAGTGAAAAATATTAAAAAATCTTTCTGGAAAGAAAAATTTTTCAAAAGTTAATTGGTTCGGAAAAAATGATCGAGAATCACCTGGATCATAGATCAATCTATGAAATCCTAAAACAATAATCGTTTTATCATTACTACCATTCGATAGCTGAGTCGTTGGCAAATAAAAAACATTAAAGAATATTTCTGGAAATTTTTTTTCTAAAATTTTTGGTTGACTTTGTTGCCCAGAGTTCCACCCAGGTCTCCACCGTTTAGGAAATTCTGGTCTAAATCATAGATTTGCAATATTTAATAGACCATAATCTCATTTTTATAAGTCAAATTTAAACAAAAAAACAATTTAAACTAATTTAAAAAAAAATATCCTATAGAAAGTTTCAACGTCCACTGATAAGCAAAATCTCTCCTTTTAGTTTCAAAAGCCACCATTTCTCAATTAAAGAAACTTAACGTAATTAAATTTGCCAACTTTTACTAAGCCAACTCTATTATCATGTCGGTAATGTCGTTTACTACATCTACACCAAAATAATACAAGGCAGTGCAAAAATACGTCTGATTTTCAATCATGGCTCAACCGATTTTAATGATATTTGATATGGAATAAGTTTAAACTCCAATCTTGATGCTTACCAATTTTTATTAAGATCCATATAGATCTAAGAAATATTTAATGTATAATAAATTGTTTCAATGAATTAACAAAAAAATTTTTTTTCCAAAACGGTCCAACTAATTTAAATGAAATTTTAGTAAAATTAAGCTGAACTTATGAGTTATGCCCAAAAAAAATTAAGGGGTTAAAATCATAGGTGGAACAATTTAAACAGGTGGTTGGTGATGCATTTTTTTTTTCCTTGAGGATAACCCTTTTTAATTTGGAGTTTAATTCTACTTTTAAAGGAAAATCAAAAAGTTAATCGGGTAAATTTATTAGTCTTTTTTTAATCAAGGGTATTTCACCCCTTTTCTACTAACGTAGGGGTTGGAAACCCCGAAAATTTTTATTGTAAAAAAATCGGTTTTTCATGGAAAAATTAATAGAGATTTCGATCAAAATTTTGATGAATTCAATGGAAAAAAACTTCTAGTGGACATAGGACAAGTTTTCAAAAATTTTCACGTTTTGATTGTTGATATTAATCAACAATGGCACGAAAAACTAGTCTTTTTTAAAAAAAAAAATTGGGAGTTGAATAACTTCCGGTTTTTAAAGGTATATCCACAAAATTTTAACCAGGACTTTAGACGATTGTTTTTTGGTTGTATTTAATCTTAAACTTTTGTTTCAGGGGACCCTCATCTCGGTCCAAAAGGGACCTCAAGCATTGATTTAATTTAACATATAATTTTAATCTGGCAACTATTTTCAAAGATTTACCACCTGTTTTGACTAATTTAGTATTTTTTTTTTTGCATAATAGGGACCTATCTCTTGTCTCCTTCTCACCTACTATTTTTTTTTTCTAAAACACCAATTCAAAGCTTTCTAGATCGTTAAAAACAAAAAATTTCGAGTCTCCAATTTGGCACCCTCTCGTGAAAATCTGTTGTATTAAAAGTGAAAAAAAAATTTTTTTCTGATACTTTGGATATGTGTTTTGATTTACATAAAAAGTATTTTCAATTTAAAGTAAAGATACGATAGAAAAAAAAATCTAATTTTTGTTGGAAACCAATTGTTCTAGACGTTCTAGAACCAATTAAGCAGAGTTCCTAACCCAAGTTGGTGTAGTTTTAGCAAAATTTCTTTTTCTAAATCCTCAAAATTTTAACAAGTACTTTGTATACATGTTTATTGATTTCATTTGGTTTCAAATTTTTGCTTTAGGGGACCCGAACCACGGTCAAAAAGGGACCCATAGCGTAGATTTAATTTAAAATTAGAATTAATTTTGGTAACCATTTTCCAAGATTTACCACCTTTATTATCTTATTTGGTTAATGTTTTTGGCAAAATTAGGACTTATCCTGTTTTTCCCCTCCCCAATCCCCGATTTTTTTCTCAATACATCGATCCAAAGCTGGCTAGACCGTTAAAACTGTAAAGTACTTCAATTTTTTGGCCTCCACTTTAGTGCCCTCTCGTGAAAATATATTGCACTGAAATTCTAAAAAAAAAAATTCTGATCCTTTTTTTTATTTACTACAATTTACATAAAATTTTTTTTCAATTTAAAAGAAATATTTGCCAAAAAAAAATTCAAACTTTCGATGGAAACCAATTGTTGTAAAACGAATTGTGCAAAGTTTCAAATTCAATTTGGCAATGTTGCAGCTAAATTTCTCTACTTAAAACACTTTTTTTTAAAAATTGGTAAGCAAATACTAAATATTAAGGACCAAATCGTTTAAAAATAGAGGGTACGAAAGTTAGTTCGTCAAATTTTTGCATTGAAGTCCCAAATTTTTTGTACTTATATGTTTCTAAATTTGAATCGAAATTTGATAAATCAATGAATTTATTTTTTTCGTAATTTCTTAAGACTAAGTCTTATAATTTTGAAAAAAAAATATCCATCGATAATAAAGAGAAAGTCACGGAATAACTAAATAAGATACACGATTTTTATTGATTTGATATTAACTTATTTATCTGAATTTTAAATTGGATAGTTTACGGGAAATCACTTTGAAAAAAGTTGGTTAAAATCTACGCTAACAATCGTATTCCAACTTAGAAGTCTTTAAAATATTTGCCAAATATAAGTCCCTTGAAAATATTGAGTTTTTGGAGCTTTTAAGCTCGAAATTTTCAAGCCAAACCAAATTCTTTTCGATCAATAAAAATTGATAAATGAGCAATAAACGTAAATCATTACCGCTTGGACATACAAATCAGTGATTTAGAATGAAACTGATGATCGAGTTTAACCAGTTTTTTGAGGAATTGGATTTTGCTAACCTCAATAGGTGAAATCTATAGCAAAATTTTCTAACCCACTATTCCCAATTAAGAAAGTCTCGTCTTTAGAAAAGTGACAACATTTTATTTCACTAAAATAGCTATAATTAGATAACCTTTGCAATCTGAAAACTTGACAATCAACAATTTTACTTAAGTCGTTTAATGCACAATTATATCCGCATAGATTTCAGCCTATACAAAGTGGTATTGGAAACCTTATTTTAATGCCAAATTTTGTGGTAAACTGGACGTTTTTTTATAAAATTCTTTATAAAAAAGCAATCTTCTTAATATAATGATCAAATTTAACAAGAATTTGCTTAAAAAATGATTAAATTTGATCAGTTTTGGCTTCTTGAAAGTAATTCCCCTGGGTTACAACGGCTTGTATGTTAATATTTTTTCTAAGTTCCAAACCTATTTAAAATATTCAATTCCTCGAAAAATATAAATATTTTTTTGGTCAGCCTTTAATTTTGGTATTTAATTTAGTATCTTTGAAATGATATTTTCATTTAAGGGGAAAATTTTGGTGGAAAATCAAGAAAAACTTTTTCAAACAAGTAACGGAATTTCATTGACTCAATCGTTCACTAAAAATGGGTTACCGGAAAGAAAATTTTTATTAAATAGTTTATCTTAAGATTTAAATAATTTTTCGAGTCAAAAATTTTCTTCGATCGTTGAAAATTTTCCGGAAAATTGAAAAAAAACTTTCATTGGGATTGACGAATATTTTATTTCATTTCTGAGCCAAAATAAAGTAGCCAAGCACGATATTTAGATAAAATGTAAGCGATTGTATGTCTGTCTTGGATAAATGAACATTAAATTTCTGGAAAACTCAAAAAATTTCCCGAAACAAACATTTAAGGACCAAAAAAAAACTTTAATTTTAGCCAATCGAGAATATAAAATAATCGAATAAAAATACTCGTTTAAAAAAGCAATCTCATGGAAATTAGGCAAAATCAAACTATCCGGATAATTCCGGAAAACTAGTATAGAATTTTCCCTCAATTTCGCTCGAGTGGCACATCAAACTTTCTTGCCTATTCCAAGTAACTCAATAGTGATCACTAAATGTACCAAATATTTTCCAATCTCCGGAAAATTGTGGAAAACCCTTTTCAACATGGAAAATCAGTATAAATATGGTTCGTACTATCTTCATTTTACTTTCTAAAACAATTTTATAAAAAATTGTGCTATATTCTGTGGACGATTATTGCCTCATTTTTATATCAATCTTGACGAAAATTGTTCCAAAATTTTCCTTAAGCCCTAGGCTTTGATATTATGGAACAGTTTTCCTCAAAATTTTGCTTTTTTACTATAACCAAACGAAGAACTAAACCCTTCTTTTGACGTTTTTTGCCCGATAAAATTACTTATTAAAAATGGACTTGGAAATAGATATTTCGACCTTTTTTGTTTTTAATCGCTCAAGAGAAAATCTTTGGGATCATTTTGATCCAAATTTTATTTAAATCCACGCAAAAATTAGTCCGTAATCTGACCTGACGATTAATTGGTTTTCAATATGTAAAAGTTGTGTTTTATTTTGCTGTTTGCCCCGCAGGGGGCAGCTGTGCTGCTCTAAAAGGACAAATTTTATAAATTAAAATAAAATAACTATTTAAGTGTATTATAGAGCCTGCACTGTCGAATTTTTAGTGAAAACACTTTGGAATTTGTATACTTTTGAAAATACTGTAGAATTCCACATTGCCTACCTTTCCTGGCCACGTTCCTCTTGCATATAGTAATTCTCTTTTGTTTCAGCCGAAATTGCGGGTAGAGATGAAAATAAAACTCTGAAAACCTCTCACTTTCGAACACTAATCCCCAATTTTTCCCAATAGTTTTTTAAAATCATGCAATTGAGTTCTGGTAATTGGCTTTTTGACCTCTTCATTGAAAAAGAAAAAATAATTCAAAAATATGTTTAATGAGGCTAAAACTTGGGTGACGGTCAATGGAATCTCTCAAGACCAAGTTAAAGAGGGGAAAAAAAAAACATTTTTATTCATCGAAGGTGAAAACTGGAATCGGTTCGTTTATTTGTCATTAAATTTCATATTAATTAGTCATGAGACCGTAAAAACTAATTTAATGCATTTTAAATTGTGCAATCCGCATATCCGCTAATGGTGGTGAAACACAGCGGCACAAAGTCAGTAGCATTGGCCTAATAAAAATTTGTTCATGAAAATATTAAATCGATGAGAAATCAATCAATTAGTATAAGTGGGCACTTATTAGTAGATATTTCACCTTCCGCTTTGCCCTCGCTGGGAAGAAAACTTATTAATTTTTTATTTTGTTGAATTGCTTTCAATTAATTCTCTTTTCCGCATTGTAAACATTGAAATAGTGCATGATGACCGGTAAATTATTGAGTATTGATTTTGATTTTGCAAGGACACCACTGGCAAATGAGTCAAACTAAATTGTTTGCCTTATTATATGCATTTTATATTACTGATGAATGATCTTGAAAGTTATCAAGTCATAATTCAATGATTTGACTTAATTATACTCAAATTTTATGGAAAAATCATGAAAACTTTTTAACAAACTTATGGGAAAAGAAGTTGCAATAAAACGTCGATTTTTTTAAAGTTATACTTTTTTAATGACAGTGCTACAAAGAAGTTTATTTTGGCAATGCAAATTATTTAATAAACTTAATACTTCAAAATTTATACACGGAAAATAGTTCAAAATATAACAGAGGGTTGAAGATTAACTTCATATCGAACCTAATTTCCCAGTAAAAATATTTAGTATTTATTAGTATCTTGAAATTATATTTGTTTTTAATATATTTCAATAAATAAATCAAATATTTAATTTAAATATTCGTTAAACGAAAAATTGTTTAACAATAACCATAATACAACCTTTGTTACCAGCCATCCATAACATCCATAACAAGCATAACAATAACCGAATGGTTTGGAACATTGCTAAAAACTCAACGGGTTTCCATATTCACCGATAGACGTCGAAACATTTTTAAAGCAATTTAAATCTCCAATTATTAAACTTGCTTATTTATTTTACCGTTAAAATTGGTGTAATAATCAAGTAACTGATTTTATTTAAATTATTTAATAAAAATCGCATTTGTCAAAGAAATAACCGTGTTTTGGTGCACAATTGCAAACATCTAGAAAGTATTAATTTCAAAAGTGAATCACAGGTTGGATAAGTAATTAATTATAGTTTTCATTAATCCACAAAATAAACAGGACTTTTAAAAATGAACATTTTTGATGATTATCAGAATTAGAAGATTGATTCTTCTGGTTGAAAAGAAACCCAAATCTAACGTGATACAGAAATCCAAAAAAAGATCCAGGAAATCACTCAATCTAATCCGAAAATAAACCAATATGAAGAAGTCGAAAGATTTAAGATATATTGTCAATTTATTTTAAAAGATTTTAATAGTTATGTTTACTTTGGAACATCAACGATTATTAAATTTAAACATTTATATTATTTGAACTGTTTTAGTCTTGAAGCACGAATGTGGCATAGCATTACAGCGCATTTAGGTCTTTCGATTTTAAGACAAATTCCAGAATATCGGAATTACAATGAAAGGAATTTCTTTTTATTGGCCAAACAAGCTTTAGTTCCCACTTTTTCTAAGCTAATCACTCATTTTAAAGTAAATGAATTGGTCAAGGATATTGTATTGATTGAGGGTGAAGTAATTGATAGTGCAACTAAAACAGTGTATACGGCTCCATGTTATGTTCCCAGGTATTTGAGGAAGAAATATCCAAGCAAAACAATCCAATGATTAATATAAAATTTCATTGCAGAACCATAAAACTTATTCAATTCTTTCGTAATGCAAATTTGACTTTTGACTCGACATTTCTTGGACAGTTGAAGTTGATGATTTTTCCGACAATCGATGTGAAAGATGTTGGGATTCAAATTTCTCAAGGATGTACGGTAGAATTGGTATGTTTGAGAAATTAATTTGGTTGTGTTTTATTAATTTTAAATGGTTTTTAGGTTTCAACTTCTTATAAGATTTGTTTGCAACATAAGGCAATTAATCGATTGTATAGAGATAGTGGAATCCGGCAATCTATGGTCAAAAAGGTATCATTTGAAAAATGTGCAACTTTTTTTTTGAGTAAATTTAAAATATTTTTCTTCTCCAGGCTACAAATGATCATATTACAATTGAATAATAAATAGTAGATGCAAATATAAATACAAAGATATGTAAAAAGTTTTAAGTTTAACTATTTCTTAAATACATATGCAACCAAACATACATAAATGCCAACCATTTTATGTTTACCAATGACTTTGGTGTTAAAGTTTATTGGGGCATCAGTAAATGCTGTACCATATGTGGCATACTTAAAGACTAATCAAAAAAACGATTGGTTATTGTTTGAAATCCTAAAGAAGTAAAATCCGATTATATAATTAAAAACTTTATAATTTTTTTTATATCGAAATCACACCTCTGCCTATCTTAAGCCTCTCGGTTTTGCAGTGGCAATCAATAAGCAATTAATGGATTTCAATCTTAAATAGTAATTCTACAAGATAATTTTATCCAAGCTGTGGAAAATGAAGACGTACGAAAAATAAAAAAATAAAACAATAATATTTATTGAAATTTATTGTCTATCATAAATATGTACTCTTTTCACCACCACTCAAGAGGAAAAGTACTAGGTGCATTTTTTTTTAAATGTGGTATCCCCTTGTAGGCCTATTCCACACAAAATACATAAAAAGAGAGCTCCATTAAGTTCCATCGTACATTTCTCGTAAAACATTATTCAACATTTATTTTCTACAAAAATATTAAAGATTACAATTCTGTGATTGTTTCAAACCAGTAGATTAACAATTTTTTGTCTTCTAAGGCGGTGTTCTAAAGTTGGGTAGCTACATTTCCAGGAAGGCAATTTCTGGATTTTAGTGGAAGACAAATTTTGGTAACAGTTTCCTATAATCTTTTTCTGGATTAAGATTTTCATTGCATTGATCTGAAGATCATCTGAAGATCTTTTGACGTGACAGCAACATTTTGTTGTCAGTCTTTAAAATCAATTTTGAATCAGATAAACCGCCCTTAAACTTTAAGCCCTTATATCTCCAAATATGTTTAATAAAGAAATTGTTTTATATATATATGGAAAATACAACCCCAAAGTATAAACTTTGCGACTATAACGGTGTTCTATCGATTTTCTATGAAACATTTAATCAATCTGTTACTTATATAATTGGGAAATGATTTTAAAAAGTGTAGAAAACCAGCATGACATTTATTTAAAAAAAATTGTCTGAAATATGATTTTTTTCTAATTTGAATCACAATTAAAAAAAAATTTTAATGTATAGTAATTTTGTATTAAACATAAAAGAAGAAATTTGTTTAAAGAATGAGAATAAGTTGTCAAATTATTATCATTCAAGTAATTTATAAAAAGACATGAATTTCATTTTAATAATTCGTTTAATAATACGTAAAATTTGATTGAAATTTGAATTAATACAGTACTGGTTGTTTATTGAGTTCGATGCGAACAGCGTTGTTCATTTGTTACTTTGTTGATTGTTCAAGTTGTTTTCCCAAGTTGTTGATTGTTGCATTGCAAGTTTGATATTCGTGAAATTTTCGCAATTTAAAAAGTTTTCTTTGATTTTTTCACAATAAAAAGTTTGTAAAGTGTAAGTTAAAGTTATAGAGTATAACTACAACACATTTTTAATAGTCAAGTGAGTAAATTTCTTTGTTAATTATTCAATCAAATATGGTGCCATATTCCCTTAACAACAAAGCCATATAGAAACTTTATTTCAGGCCCAAATTTCCAATTTTTTTTCTTGTAAATTTAAACTATGATCATAGAAAGTCTTTTAAGTTAGATTTTAGTTGATTTAATATAGAATTTTCCGATTTTGTGGAATAAAAACTCGGAAAATTCGAGTATAATTGACAAACTTTGAGGCCAGTTTTTATCATTTTATTTGGTGAAAATGTTTGAAAAAATTTTATTACGATTAAGTTATGATCTTTTGGAAAAGTAATTCGTAAATTTTATCGATAAATGAATGCATTTTGGCTGAAAAAAAATTTGAAACAAGTCATAAATCTCCTGCTGTGCTTGTTGACAAAAACCAAATGACAATCTAATGAAGCGAACTTCACTCAATTAATTAGTTATTAATAAAATGGCGACGTGTTTGACTTCTTTTATTTTTTTACAATTAATTGTTTAATAGTTATTTTTGTTAAAAAAGTTTAATATTTGTTTTAGATGTCTAAGTGTTTACGTGTATGTGTGTGATGGTTTGGAACTCCTGGATCGATTTCTGGATCACCTGGAACACCTGTAGCTGTGATGGCGAGTTGGAGCTGAGTTGCTGATGAAAACATCAGTCAAGCTAAGATGCATGATTTTCTAAACTAATCCATTTTTTTTTGAGAGTTTCAGCTAGGGGGTGGGTGGTTGTTTTGGCAATTGTTTTGAGTCATAAAATTGTAATTATTTCTATGTATTTTCCGTACACGTGCGCGGTTCTCGCGGCATCTTCGGGACCTCATATCCGTCCGTTTGTGGGGTTTTGAGATGCACCCTCGTAAGTTTAGGTACCGGAGGTCAGGGTATCAATTGATACTACGATGCAGTTCGAATCCTGGCCGCAACGAAAGGTTATGTACCATTTTCCTTGTACTTTCTTGGTGACTCAGGACAATTGCATTTTTATTCCGCTAAAAGGGTAGGCAGGCTGGTTAGGGCTGTAAGTCTGGTTAGGTTGTTAGGTAGGTCTAATAAATATTTTTTTCCCTTCGATTTTTTTTGTGGTGCCCTTTTGGCATCTTTAAATTCACGGTCGGTTCGCGAGTGTTGTGATATTCGTCGACCGAATAGAGATCTTCAGGTAATAATATTTGAAATTGAATTAATACATTTTTATGATTTTTTCCAAATGAAATTTTGCAGGTGGACAAGTTATATGGATTTTCTTGGAAGGACGAAGATTGAAGGTTCCAGCGAATTTAGATTTCATTTTGTGAAGGTAGTTTCCATTAGTAATAATTGGTGGTAAAATAGATTACTTCAAATGAATAACTGATTTTTTTGTTTAATTCAAGTAGGATATGTATCAAGAAGTAAAATATTTGCTGATTTGAACTTAATAGAGTCTTGTTGGGATATTAATCGCCAGTAATGCAAAAAATATTCCATTGTCTTCTTATTTTTCTTAAAACCTAGACACTTACGCAAGTACCAAAGAAGAAAATTGGAACACTTAAGAAAATATTTCAAGTCTCAAATCAAAATTATGTTATCTACCAATTAAAATGTCCTCCAAAGCATCGATGTTGACAAAGAGTTCCTTCTACTATTGTAAAAGAAAGTATAATATACTACTCAAACTAAATATGATAACTTTAATTGATTTATCTTCCAGGCAAAATTTTAAGAAAAAAATTACTACAAAATCTCAATAAATTTCTATCAAAGTACCTATAGAGCTGCAATCAAATTAACACGTATGACTATGGATATTCCTTGAAAGTGGAACGAAAAAATTAAAAATAAGTAAATGTTTCATGACAAAATATTAAACGGATACAAGGATTTGGATGTCCCAGTGAAATGCCAACACTAAAATTTACATTTCCCTTTGAAGAATCAATCAAGATTTGAATGTTTAAACTTCAACAAGTTGATAAAATAAAATAATTCTTAAGGTATTTTTTTTAAAAAATTTCATCTTTACTTCATTCGTATCATTGTAAAAGGTGTATTCATTTAAACTAGTGGTTCCCAACCTTTTTCCATTAACATATCCTGAATCATGCAATTTCTTTATTTGTTCTTCCTCATTTTAGTAATTTAGTAATTAATTATTAAATATTAAACTTTTTCGTTTTTTACGTTATATTTCGGTACAACTAATAAACTTTACTCTATATCCCTTTTACAGTTGCTTTTAGGGTACCTTTGGTTGGAAATCGCTAATTTAGACAAATTCCTTTTTAAGCCAAAGTTTTGGTTGTAAAAGTTTTCTGTAAAAGTATTTAAGTTTAACTCTTTATCATTGTTTGGATGTCTAACATTTCATTGCATTTATTGCATTACATAATTCTACCACAATAGAAAGAAAGATCTATGGATTACCTTTAATTTATAGAGAGTTTGATATGGTAAATTTCATTCAAACAAGAATTAAAAAACAATATTGATTTTTAGTTAAAGTAATTTCGATTAATTGATTCGAATTTGATAATATTTTTGAAATGAGAAAATTCTTTGAAGACATTTTTATCGTTTATTTCAATATTTCCATTCTTTTTGTATATATTTTATTGTTTGTGTTAACAAAGTTGATGTTTTCCTTAAGTAAATTTCAATTGCAAACATAAATGAAACGAAAGTCAAATGAAAAAATAGCAAAAAGAATTCATTTTAATATATTTTTCATCACTATGTACTTTTGACAATCAATTTAATTTAACTTAGAAACTCTGAATATATTTTACAAGAATAATTGAATAGTAGATAATATTTTCAACTCAAAGTATCGAAGGAAATTTGGCTCTTCCTATATACCTAAATTTACTTATTAACAAGAAAACGTTTAAATATAAAATAAAAATTGAAAAATTAATATCAATAAAAGTGCAATTCCTAAATGCCACAATATCAAAGCTTTACGTATTGTTGTTTCTCACATCAGTTTACTTAAGAAACTTTGACTTTAAAATCTAAAAACTTCAATGGCCAAAGTTATCCTTACTGTTTTCCTAATAACTTGAAGTTAAGTGCTTAGAAGTCAAAAGCGGAAACTGAGATCTACTGAAACTTGCAAAATTATATTGCAAATTAATTAAAGGAGCGAATTTTCAATTGTAAAATATTAAACATGAATGATTAACTATGAAGTTTTAAGTATCAATACTTCTCAAAAGTGTTTCTTTTGGCCTCGAAAAAAAGGGATTTATAAGCAGAACTGACAATCAAAAAGTTTTCCTCATGTTTAAACTTCACTTGCTTAGTGTTTGGCATATAATTAAGTCTTAGACATGAATTTTTTTCAAGTCCCAAAGTGCAGAAGATCCAATTGCAGGTATTTGCATAAGAGCATTGGTCTAAATCGCACAACAACTTGGAAGTGAACTTGTCGACTTGTTGCCTTCACTATTTCATGCAAGTGATTGTTAAGTGGAAACTTGCAACGATCTTGATGGTAAAACAATATAATGAAAAAGAAAAATAAAGAGAAAGAAAAATCCCTAGTCGTTGATCTTATGTGATGAATGACCAAGAAAAGAAGCTGCAAAATTTGAGCTTTTGGTTTAAATAACATCCTGATCAAGCTCGACTAACAACAATCGAATGCACAACGGCCAATTTATGAAAGTTTTGAGTAGTTTGAAAAGACTTTTGTTTCTTTGAAAGATTGTGGAAAGTTTGGTTTAATTTAAACTTAAATTTCAAGAGCTTTTCAGGCAGTAGAACATTATTAGCTGGAAGACCTGAAATATTTAAAAGTCCTTTATAAGAAAAGCTTAATGGTGCAACCATTTTGAAGTCTGAAGCTGGAGAATTTTGTATTTTTTCAAACTGCAACGTTTCTTAGATCTTAAATTCTTTAATCTTTTGCACTGAGCACTTAAATTTTTTCTTAATTTTTTGGAAATCTCAAAAACAAAACCAACAAAAATATTTATACCTATTTACTGATACGATTTGTGCTTGTCTGGTGTTGGAATATATTACATATATGATGAAATTTTATAAATTTAAAGGACATTTAAGTAAATGGAATTTACTGGCTTTAACTTCAGTATTCTGATGGGTGGTAGCAGAATGCAAAAAAATTTGCAAATATAAATGAGATGATGAATTAATTTAGAATAAGAAAACTTAAGCTGACATTAATCATTTTCCTTCACTAGTAAACAAGCTTTCGTGCAGTATAAGTAATGATATTAATACTGAAATGGAAATCTGGCAATTATTTAAAAAAAATGAGATTCCAAATGATGCATATTATTAAAAGGATAAACTTTACAAACAGAAACCACTACTTTACAATACTAAGCGCTTATATTAAGCTGGAAACTTTGACTTTATGTTTTGACCAATAATATTTGCAGTTAATAAATACAAATTCTAATGCAAATACCTAAATAAAAGAAGTGCAACAAATTTTACTTCTACTGAAAGCAAATCAAAGATTAAGCGACCAAAAATTTACTTTAAAAATTGCAATAAAAGTTCGCAAAATATATCGAAAATTGGTCAAACTACGCTCAACAATTAACAAAGTTTCTTCTAATTGTAAACAAATGGGAAATTATCAATAACTGTAATGGCTTAAATTTTTGGATAAACATTAATATTTGTGGCTCAAATCGAATGTCTGATGAAGATAAATGCATTTAAACATGAACATAAGAGAAAATAAAAACGTTTTTATTTAAATCAAGACAATGATACGATTGTTGTTGAAAATGGCTTTGATATGCAATGATATTTCTTTAAAAAATATATTCAAAAGTATTTTCCAATAAAAGTGTAAAATTTTTCTGTGACTTGAACATTGTTCTTTTGGTATTTTCAACTTTGAAATTTCGTTTTTGAATTTCACATTTCGTGGTTAAGTATTCATGATAAAATATCGTTGAATTTTTATAAGTGAGGAACTTATATTCAGATAATTAACACCCTCCAATATTTAAGACTAAGTTTTTAAGATGCTTTTAGAAATTTGATTTTCTTGTATCTATTTAGAATATTTTTTTCGTTTCCCTATATAAAATTGAAACCTTAAGCTTTGAAAACCTTAAGATTTGCAATTTCAAGTTTACACTTTGGAAAATTTCAAATATCTGACCTAAATTCTAACTTGTCCTTTGTATGATATCAATTTTGTTCTGTGATAAATAGTAATTTAATGTTAAATTAGTAAATTTTCATTTTGTTTTTAGTTAAAGTTTCATTAAATTTGATTTTATAATAATAAAAGTTCGGTGAGTGGTTGGGTGGTTCGTTTCCGAGCTAAAAGCTCGAGATGTCTTCCGAGAATTTTTCAAATTTGTTTGCCAAATTTTTGGGGAAAATATAATTATTGATCGCTTTGCTTTTGGAAAAATGTATTTTGATTTACTTAAGCAATTTTCTTGTCCTTTTTTTTCAACAATTTTTTTCTATTTGATATTAATTATTTGCTCTAATTCCATAAAAATCTTCAAACTGGAAACTGTAAGGGATAGTCTTACGATTTTCATTCCCTTGTCTTATTCTAAAACTTTTAATTTACGTAGATTTATAATCAATATTTCTTTTAATTCTTAATTATGAAAATTTGTAAAAGCCAAGATGCATCTTTTTATAATAGTAAGTCATTTTCAAAGTTCAATTAATTTGGAAAAAATACCAAAATTTTGCCAATTTTTCTTATACTTTAATCATATTTCAAACAAGTACTGTCCATATTAGGTTTTAATAATTGGTAAAGAAACTTTTAAAATACTTTTTTATGTTATTAACTTGTTCAAATTTAAACCTTTGTCATTTATTAATTAAATCATTTAGATCCTACTATATGATAAGAAATAGATCTTTATTTCTATATAGTTATATTGTAATTTTTTTCTTTAAATCCTAAATTAAGCTCGGTGAGGTGGTTGGGTGGATCATTTTGGGCTTTTAAGCCCCCAAAAACATTTTCTATATGTTTTTGTAAATAAATTTGAAGATTTGCTATATAAAAATACTCTTAAAGTCTTTGCAAAACAGTGATAAAGTTAAACTTAAATATAAAATTGATTACAGTTTTATTAGTAACTATTTAATATTATTTTAGATATTGTTTATTTGTTCTAAAGGATATATCAATTCTTTTTCTTTTCAGATAAGCCTTTAGGTATTGCAAGAAATTAAAGTATTAGTTGAATTGGGAAAAACTATTTTTTGGAAGCCGAAAGCTGTATGAAGATTTTAATGAAAAGCTGGTAAGAATTTTCTCTTTTCACCACTTCTATTGGTTACTGAAAATCCAACCAAGGAACTATCAAACTTTGTATTAAGTTTTCATATTAAATATTTACAGTTTATCACTTTTAAAACGTACAACAAAGTTGGAAATTTCCAGCTTCCAAAGCATTTAAATTGATAGTTTTACTTTGAAATTTGTAACACTTGCGACAACTATTTCAATTGTTGTTACACAAAAATATTATCTGCAATAGAGTAAATAGGATTTAAATATAAAATTTCTTTGAAATGATAAAAGCTGCCTTTAAGATGGAAGAAAATATAGAGGTTCAAAAAAATAGTATAATTATAATCTTCCATACTTAGTTGTACTGAATAATAAAAATTATCACAATAAGTAAGCTGATTTTTGCGTGACACAACGGTGAGGGATAAGATAGCCAAAAAATTACGTACAATTATATGGTTTTTATCCACAATAAACTTTGTTATTTATTAAACCGGTCCAACTTTAAATTTATAAGTTAGAAGGTCAAAAATGCAGACGATAATGGCAGGTAAACAAAGACTGATTCGGATGTATCATTTGTGGATCCAAAACCAGTTGCAGGTGTAAGTAATATTGTGTATACACGTGGTATACTTTAGAGTATCAATTATTGATTATTTGGATCAATAAATGATATATTTGGCACTACTTACCTGGTTGGCCTCCAAACTTACGTGTTAAATGTCATCAGCTACAAGAAGAGATGTTTATATTCCTAAAATCCATTAAGCCCATATAATTGATCTATTGAAATCATATATAACTTTGTAAAATTTTTATTGATAATAACTTCTTACAATTTTATTAAAAATGTTCCTATAATAATAAGTCCATCAAATTTACAAGTTAGTATATATAATAAGAACATATATTTATTTAAAAAAAATAAGAACTTGACTCTATCGATTATCCTTATTAAATTACTAAATAATTTCTCTGTAGGTACTCTAAAATAAAAACTATTAACATAACATTAAAAATAAATAGCAAAATTGTTAATAATTTTAACGCATTATTGTAACAATAAAGAATAATGGTATAACAATGAGGTATATATATATATATATATATATACAAGATTAAGAATCTTCTATCTAAAATGCTTCAATGGCAAAGTAATAAGTTAAGACATAAAAGTAACACATAGGAAAAATAATTTTCACGATTTATTTTTTTTGTGCATCTTAAATTATTTTCTATTGTTAAGAAATTTGATATTGTCAAAGGAAGTTGTACATTATAATCCGTTTTCTTTTGAGAATTTTGAAACTTTTTCCTCACCACAACAATAATTGTGAGGGGAAGAAGGGGATTCAAAGAATAACAAAGGCATAGGGATCACTAAATTCGAGAAATGTGGATGCTTTTTATTTGTTGTAAATTCAAGAATCTACTTGGTCTTGGTTTAGGTTTAAAGTTAAAAATAATGGCTTCAATAAATATTTTTCATTATATTATTCATTATAAATTCTTTTTTTTTTCTTCGAAGTAATAATCGAAAGTAACGATTCTGCATTGATGATCTCCTACGGATGCTTTAGCGAAAAAGCTCTGTGCATTTAATATAAAGTTTTTTTTTTGCAGGGTTCTGATAATAATAACATAAAATTCGCAGGAGAATGAAGAAAGGAAGGAAATTTTTGAATAAATTTTAACAGAGTGAAGAATTGAACATCCGGAAGTTTTTGCTGGTAATTTATTTTACAAAATTCTTAATATTAATTTGATATTACCTGGTTTTTTTTTGAAAATTTTGTGACTAGTTTGCTAAAAGTTTTACAAGTCTGCATTCGAATTTGTGGTTTTCAAAAAGGGCAAAAATTAAAGAACTAATGAAGGTAATTTGGCTTATTTTCCATTTCCATATTAAAATAGTTTGTTTGTGAAATTCAAATAAAATAAAATGTTTCTGTGTATACAATATATAGAATATATTGCGGTCCAATTTATGTAGTATAATTTAATATAATAATATATAAAAATCATACCATAAACATAAATTTGACCAGAAGTTCAAACAAAAATATTCGTGACGTATTGCCCATATACGTATTTCGATTGCCAAGCAATCTTCCTCAGTGGTCATCAAGTAGTTTGGATTACTCCGTAACTGCTTTGTGATGATCCACTACATAAATTGGACCGCAATATATCCTATATATTGTATACTAGACTGATTCAAAAAAAATTGATGTTTTTTTTCTTAATTGTATCGAAAATATTGTTGGGAATGACAAAAAAAAATCCTGTGAAAGTTTAAGCTCTTAATATTAATATTAAGAGGTGCCGCGAAAAAAAATCATCATTTTTTTTGAATCAGTCTAGTATACAATATATAGAATATATTGCGGTCCAATTTATGTAGTATAATTTCACCAATGTGAATCACCACAAAGCAGTTACGGAGTGATCCAAACTACTTGATGACCACTGAGGGAGATTGCTTGGCAATCGAAATACGTATATGGGCAATACGTCACGAATATTTTTGTTTGAACTTCTGTTCAAATTTATGTTTATGGTATGGTTTTTATATATTATTGTATTAAATTATACTACATAAATTGGACCGCAATATATTCTATATATTGTATATACAGTTATCCTGGAAAAATTGAATTTCACGACTATAGCGAATGCGGATCTTATGGCACCTGTTTTAATTGTCAAAAAATGTTTTTTTTTTTGTTTAATTTTCAGTTCAAGCTTTAAAATTAACACAAATAATCATTGGCGCTCTAATGATAATAATTTTTATTTTCTCTTTCAATTATTTTATAGTTAAAAGAAGTAAAAATGAGCAAAAAGTTGAAAATATTGTATGATTTATATTAGGCACAAGTTAAATGTTGAAAAACTTTTAATGGAGTGATTTAATCGAAAATTCATTAGAGACCTTTTTTGTAGAGCGTTAAATTTTACGTCAGAATAATTTAATCTTAAATCTTTTTATTTATTTATGAGGAAAAAAATTAAAAGTAAAGAGTCAAACAATCCCATGTTATTTAAATGGTAAAAGTAACATGATTTCGGCACGGTTTAATCAAGAAATTAAGAGCTTAATTGTATTGGATAATTTTTTTTATATTTTAAATTAAAAATTCAGGGGGCGATCGCTGTAAAAAAATCAATTTGAGAAATAACGGACACCTTAATCCTGCTAGACTCTTTTGATGAAAACCTAAGTATACTGATAACAGTTGGTTCCTCTGGATTCCATTTCAAATTTTGATCAAAAAATTTTATCAGCGAAAAAATCTTATTTTGATTAAAAGGTTTCTATTTTGGTCAATAACATTGCATTAATTGATATCTAAATCTTTTTTTAATTCCCTGAGATTCTAAGAAACTTTTCAGTATCTAAGATTACTAATTTACACTGGTAGATCATTTTGGGGTTTTCAGAAACATTTTTGTTATATTTGTGCAAATAAAATTACGATTTACTGTGGAAAAATCAATTAACGTTTGCTTTTCGTATTGACAATCATATTTCGTTATTGTTTCTATGGTTTGCTTAAAAAAAAGCGGAAATATTACTCTCTTTATAAGTTTTTTTGGGACAAATTTTCAAGTAAATCATCCAGGCAGAAATCCTTTCTACAATTTGTTCGAATAATTTTGTTAATGATTGGCAACAAATCAAGAAGGTTATTAAATTTTATTGATTTTTCCAAAAATGATTTTTTCAACAACTTCTTTTTTTTTGTTGGAAAATCGGAAAATTTTAAAATTTCTACTGTTCCATTTTTCAAATATCCCAAATTTCCGTATCTCAAACCTGAAACAAAACTCTATGGTTTAGAGATACTCTAGTACAAAACGTCTAGAATTTTGATTCTCTTATGACAAATGAAACATGTAAAGGTGCGTCAAGTGGAGAGGTTATTGAACGAAATAGGAACAAATATTTTCTCAAATATATATATTTATTTTTAATAATAATTCCCACATTTGATTTCCACTTAAAAATTAGAAATGGATGATCAAAATGACAGTGGTAACATGGAGAACATTGGACTCGGATGTGCCTTGGAAATGTTCTCCGAAGTGAATGAGGTCTTGGAAATGATCGACAACATAAAGGTGATCTATGCCCAAGAAAAAGATGTCGAAAAGGCCTACTATCGATTCGTATATATTCTGCAACAGTATTTCGAGCAACCTCACCTCCTCGACCCCCATTTGGACAAAGTGCTGGGCAAAATGATCGAAATAATTCGAAATCCCGATAGTCCTTTGCCCGCGAAACATGAAACTTTCAAGTATATGTGTATGATTGTTAAAGTCAGGGGCTATAAGACAGTAGTACGACATTTGCCACATGAAGTATGTAAATGTTTAAATGATTTCTTGTTTCTTTGTATGTATATGTTCTATGGATTTTAGGTGTCCGACTTTGAGCCGGTCTTACAATTTTTAGAAAGCCAAGATCCTACGGATACGGAAACTTGGTGGACACGCTACGTTCTTCTAATTTGGATGTCCATTATTATAATGTTACCGTTTCATATGTCACGTCTGGATGGATTCAATCCAGATGATTTACCTGCTAATGAGGGCAATGAAAAAAAAACCGTAATGCATCGAGTTTTGGATATTTGTAAAACCTATGTCGTTGCATTAGATGCATGCAGAGATGCAGCTGTTTGTCTAACATCACGATTTTTAACTAGGTATATATTAACTTAAAAATTAGGCCTTTTACATCAAGGTTTATAAAATACACAGGTGGCCTCATGATGGATACGTGACGTATTCAGAAGAAATTCGTATATATCTTCAGACTGATCAATTTCAAAACTCTTCGTATGACGTCATTTTTTTTTCTAATGGAGCAACCTGTGTAATTTACAAACCTTAACTTAGATCACAATACATAACGAATATTAAAATATTCATAAACACATGTTTTCTTCATTTTTAGGTCTGATATCAAGGAAGTATTTTTGAAAGATTTTCTTGAATGGGCGTATGATATCGGTAAAAATTCTCTTATTTTCGCCAAGTATGGTGCTATGTCTAGTATTGCAAGTATTTTAAAAGTGGGGAAACGAGAAGATCTACTTCCGTATGCCAATACAATGTTAAAGTGGATTATCAGCACAAATTATCGAGAATGTGCCGATAGGAATGTTTTGAAATTTGGATGCAAAATTGTCCAAAGAATAGGTTCGTATAGTGGCCGAATATATAAGCGCTCTGTGTGTACAATATATAGAATATATTGCGGTCCAATTTATATAAAATATAAAAATCATACCGTAAACATAAATTTGAACAGAAGTTCAAACAAAAATATTCGTGACGTATTACTCAGATACGTATTTCGATTGGCAAGCAATCTTCCTCAGTGGTTACGGATCACTCCGTAACTGCTTTGTGATGATTCACATTGGTGAAATTTATTAATTTACATCCTATAGAGGTGCAGAAACACCTGTGCATAGGAACCAGATAAATACATGATTACATTTTAATATAAAAAAAAGGCTTTACAACATATTATTATTATTATAGTATATTCAATCTCTTATACAATAACTAATGCAAAATTACAGTATCAAATCACAATTAACTCGCATTTAACCATGAAGAGATTTTTCTTCTTAAGGGTGGATCACCGTCAGAAAAAAAAAATTTCGATTTTTTTTGTTCCATAAATGTCTTCTTATAACATTCAAGAATAACGTGTTAAAAGAATTGGAATAGCTGACTAATGTATTTTCACTGATAAAAATTGAATAAATTGATAATAACATAAAAAAATATCTTAAAAAAAAACTTTAAATGCGTTTTTCTCGAAATCAAGTTTTTAAAACTGGGAGACAAGATTTCTCAGAAACTATCCGACGGATTGACTTGAAACTGGAGAGTGCTATAGTTCAACACGTCTTCTTGGTACTGAACCTCTGAAATTGGCCAAACCTCCCCCCCACTCAAAGTGGGAGAGGGGGAAAGGTCCAAAAAAAGGTCGTTTTTTTTAACTTTTTTTTCAAAGTCCATTTTGTGAATTTTCAACTTTTTTCGGATTTTCGAGGTTCAGTACCAAGAAAACGCATTACCGAAACCTACATTGTTTGGAAAATCATGATCCGACTTCCGGTTTCCGAGAAAACTTGTCTCCCCTTGTTTGCCTCCTCATTTTTGAGGACCCTTTTTCAAAGCGCTGTAAAAGGGGGAGAGGGGACATATCGGAGCAAATAAAAAAAAAATAGTTCAAAACTTCAACTTTTACATGCCGAAGACCGTTTTTTAATATCTCTAAAAAAAAAATGGTAGCAGTTTTAAAAAAGTCATTTTTTTACGTTCTAACGGTGATCCACACTTAAGCTCTTAATATTAATAGGAGCCGCATCGCAAATTTCGATTTTCCATTTAAATAACATGGGAACAATATTCTCTTGCACTTTGGAATTATATAGATCACGTTGCTGACAATATTTCAGAATGACCAAGGTATATTCTTGTAGAAAATTGAACGATCTACAAAAAAGGTCTCGAACCAAGTTTTTGATATATTTATTCCTTCAAAAGTTATTCGAGGTTAAAGTTGAACTAAAGAGAAATTTTAATATTTTTCCAATTTTTTGACTCAACCATCAATTTTATGAGAAAATTTTATTGGACACTTTTTGTAGAGCACTATTTTTTCTATAACTTATCTCTATAAAAGTTTTTGATATTTTCACAGGTCCTAAGTTATTTGTATTAAACTGAAAATATTCGTAATTTTATTGTTTTAAGTTAATAATATTCCCTGAATTATTATATTTTTAGCATAAAATTTTTTTTTTTTATTTTAATTAAATAACTTAGGACCTGTGTAAAATATCAAAAACTTTTATGGAGATAAGTTATAGAAAAAAGTGTTCTACAAAAAATGTCCTATAAAATTTTCTCATAAAATTGATGGTTGCGTCAAAAAATTTAAAAAAATATTAAAATTTCTCTTCAGTTCAAGTTTGACCTTGATAAATTGAAGGAATAAATATATCAAAAACTTATACGAGACTTTTTGTAGATCGTTCAATTTTCTACAAGAATATACCTTGGCCATTTCGAAATAATGTCACCAACTTGAGCTATAAAATTCCAAAGTGCAAGAGAATATTGGTCCCTTGTTGTTTAAAAGGAAAATCGAAATTTGCGATGCGGCACCTCTTAATATTAATATTAAGAGCTTAAACTTTCACAGGAATTTTTTTTTGTCATTCCCAACAATATTTTCGATATAATTAAGAAAAAAAAACATCATTTTTTATGAATTAGTCTAGCATACAATATATAGAATATATTGCGGTCCAATTTATGTAGTGAATTATCACAAAGCAGTTACGGAGTGATCCAAACTACTTGATGACCACTGAGGAAGATTGCTTGGCAATCGAAATACATATCTGGGCAACACGTCACGAATATTTTTGTTTGAACTTCTGTTCAAATTTATGTTTACGGTATGATTTTTATATATTATTATATTAAATTATACTACATAAATTGAACCGCAATATATTCTATATATTGTATACACAGTATAACTGTTCAAAGTCAGTGAAAAAATCTTATTTTGATATAAGCGTTCGTTTCTACCTGTAATTTATTTTTTGGCATTGTAGGATTAGTTTTTTTGAAACCACAAATTGCGCTGTGGAGATACAAACGTGGTAATAGGTCATTGGCTGAAAATCTAAGCGGTGGCGATACGAAACCAAGCGTTAACGTTTTGCCACGTGCCGAATCATCCGAACCGGCGGTGCCCGACGACGACGAAATCGAAGTTCCTGAAGAGATTGAAGAAGTGATTGACGAGCTGTTGCGAGCCTTACGACATTCCGATCGAGTCATCCGCTGGTCGGCGGCCAAAGGCATTGGTCGAGTCACCGGACGACTACCAAAAGACATGGCCGACGACGTTGTCGGCAGTGTACTGGAACTGTTCAATCCACGTGAAGGAGACGGCGCGTGGCACGGCGGTTGTCTCGCTCTGGCCGAGCTAGGTGAAAAATTCGAAAATGAAAATAGCAAACTATGTTTCAATTTCAAATTTTCATAGGTCGACGTGGTTTGTTACTTCCGTCGCGACTTCCCGAAGTAGTGCCAGTGGTGTTGCAAGCGTTGAACTATGACGTCATCAAAGGATATACGTCGGTCGGTGCTCATATTCGAGATGCCGCGTGTTATGTATGCTGGTCGTTTGCTCGTGCTTATGAAAGTCAAATTTTGGCTCCTTTTGTTAACCAATTAGCCAGTGGATTGCTGATTGTTGCGGTTTTTGATAGAGAAGTATGTTTAAGTTAATAAAATGCTCAGTATACTGACAAATTTTTATTGTAGATTAATTGTCGTCGGGCTGCAAGTGGAGCATTCCAGGAAAACGTTGGCCGACAAGGAACTTTTCCGCACGGCATCGATATTCTAACGACTGCTGATTTTTTTGCCGTAGGCGTGCGCAGCACCGCCTATTTAAATATCAGTGTATACATTGCCCAATTTCCCGAATATACATATCCCCTAATTGATCACTTAATTGATCGAAAAGTCGATCATTGGGATACGGCCATTCGAGAATTGACCGCAAAAGCTTTACACAATTTAACACCAACCGCTCCCGATTATATGAAATCCACTGTTTTGACGAAATTAATCGAAAAGACTAAGTCGATCGATTTGAATGCTCGTCATGGTGCTATTCTTGCCATTGGCGAGGTGATCCACGCGCTCGCGAAATTAACGTCGCAAGACGTGGACATTGCGCAAATGATTGGAAATGATACGATTGAAATGATCAAAGAAATGATTCCGAGATTTCGGGAACGATTGTACTTCCTGGGGCTAGGTGGTGAATTGATGAAACAAGCTTGTGCTAGTTTTATTCAGAAGTGTTCTTTGGCTCGGTTACCTTTTCATGGTTCTCCAATTATTCGTAAGTCTTTTTTTTTTTTGTGTGTATTTTATTTACGTTAATCTTTTGATGGGTTTAGGTGATTGGTTTGTGGTTTTGGATGATTGTTTGTCGCACGAAGTGCTTGATATTCGCACCGGTGCTGTCACGGCGTTGCCGGCGTTGTTTAATGAATATTTTCATACGGATCGAGAGTTGGATACGCAACCATCTGTCGATGAAATCATCAAATCGTATACCAGTAAATTGTTGGCAGATGTTGAAACAATGCGAATGGGATATTCGTTGGCATTAGGTAAGTAATACACTGACGAACTATACTATCGTATATATTAGACTGATTCAGAAAAAATGGTGAATTTTTTTTTCTTAATTATATCGGAAATATTGTTGGGAATGACAAGAAAAAAACCCTGTGAAAGTTTAAGCTCTTAATATTAAGAGGTGCCACATCGAAAATTTCGATTTTCCATTTAAATAATATGGGAACAATATTCTCTTGCATTTTGGAATTTTATAGCTCACGTTGGTGACAATATTTCGGAATGACCAAAGTATATTCTTGTAGAAAAATGAACGATCTACAAAAAGGTCTTGTACAAGTTTTTGATATATTTATTTCTTTAAAAGTTATTCGAGGTCAAAGTTGAACTAAAAAGAATGGATGATATGATAACAATAAATATTGTCAGCCAATATTTTATTGCTTGTTATACAAGAAAACTGGTTACAAAAGAATAATTACAATTTAAAACGAAAAAAAAATCCTCTATGAAAAATTCGAGATTACCATAATACGAACGTAAGTGGTACTCCAATGATTACATACTTCATAGGCCTAATGGCGGCGTTAAATGAACTCTTTGGTGGTAATTTCTTATGTCTAGAATTAGTCGTTGATCTAAGCATTTTTTTTTCTCTAATATTGACATAATTTTTTTGGATCAATTCGGTCTTTATGTCCAAGGCTGAGATTAATATTTGGATTAATCTTCGTGGGTGATCTTAATTAATTCATCGATATATAGTAAGTGTGATTTGATGATCAAATCACGGTCGATTTAATGGTAGGCTAGCATTTGATTTATTTATTGGTTTTACGAAGAGAATTGAGAGATTTATAAACATTGATCGATATTTGTCAGGGTCATCTAACGTAGACGATTATGCTGCAAGAAAATCGACTTGGAATAGATCAATCAATTGAAAATTTTTGGAGAAAAAAAATTGCCATTATTTCATTGATGTTTTTAACGTTTAATGGCTTTTCTTTTCGACTGAAATTCCGAGGAAAATTATAGAAAATCTATGTTTTTATAGAATTAATTTCTTTGGTGTTTCAAGGTGTATTGAATAACGCATTGTATCACATTCTAGGCGTTCAAGTATCTTTGGTAATAACTTCAAATTGATTTGATTACCAAGATTTTTTATCAATAATTTTCTTTGTCTAAGAATTCAAGGTGAACCATCATTAACAATCTATCAATTGAATATCATTTGTTGAACATAACAATGAGAAATTTTTTGCTAGAGTTATTAGCAAAAATTTAAATACCAAAACACTGAAATAATTGACTTGTAATTGTTATTGTATTTTTTTTTCTTATTTATATCGAAAATATTGTTGGGAATGACAAAAAAAAATTTTGTGAAAGTTTAAGCTCGTAATATTAATATTAAGAGGTGCCGCATCGCAAATTTCGATTTTCCATTTAAATAACATGGGAATAATATTCTCTTGCACTTTGGAATTTTATAGCTCACGTTGGTAACAATATTTCGAAGTTAACAAGGTATATTCTTGTAGAAAATTGAATGATCTACAAAAAAGGTCTCGTACAAGTTTTTGATATATTTATTCCTTCAAAAGTTATTCGAGGTCAAAGTTCAACTGAAGAGAAATTTTAATATTTTTTCAATTTTTTGACACAACCATCAATTTTATGAGAAAAGGGTCTAGCAGAATCCACATGGCGAGTTGGCCCCCAAATAGGAACCTATGTCGAAACTTATGTTAAAATATCGGCTTGATATACAAACACATTTTATACACTTTTCGCGACCAAATTCCTCTTTGACCTTGAGATATGGGCAAAAATGTCCCCCCGCATGGCTATTTTTCAAAGTTATATATCTCAAAAACTAATTAAGCTAGAGAAGTGAAATCAACGCGAGGCTGAAGATTATTTTACAGAGTATATCATATTTTTTTGGAATTAAAACTTAACAATTTTAACGTTTTACTGTAAAACTTTGAATTTAGGTTGGTCTTGAATTTTTTTTTTTTTTTTGATAAAATTTATCTTTCTCCTACGAATTGACACCAGAAATCTATGAAAAAGTGCTCATTAAACCATTAATCAACCATTTTTCTAAAACAAATTTCCTGCACCATGCTGCCAAAAAATTTACATTTCCTTTTTTGCTTAGAAATACGTAGAAATTTGATAGGGAAAACCATTTTTCGCTCTGAACACAAAAAGTTTGCACACTTTTCCCATGATTTTCAATACACAAATTGACAAAATTGAGTCTCCTGCGAAATGCCATCAGAAATCTATGAAAAATTGCTCATAATCCATTAATCAACGGTTTTTCTAAATAAAAATTTCCTGCACCATGCAGCCAAAAAATTTATATTTCCTTTTATACTTAGAAATGCTTTGAAAGGGTCTAGCAGGATCCACATGGCGAGTTGGCCCTCAAATAGGAACCTATGTCGAAACTTATGTCAAAATATCGGCTTGATATCCACATTTTATATACTTTTCGCGACCAAATTCCTCTTTGACCTTGAGATATGGACAAAAATGTCCCCCCGCATGGCTATTTTTCAAAGTTATATATCTCAAAATCTAATTAAACTACAGAAGTGAAATCAACGCAAGGCTGTAGATTATTTTACAGAGTATATCATATATTTTTTTGAAACTTTAGAAATAAAATTGTACAAAAAAAATCCAAAAAACAAATGAAATAATTTTTTTCCATGTGTTCTCTGAAAATGACAATCACGAAAAAAATATATTTTCTGCTTCTACATGAGCACTATAACTCATAAAAATTGCGTGAAAAAATAGCTCGTTCAACAACTTGAAAAAAAATGAAATGTGATTTACGCCTAACAGTATACCTCAGTTTTATTTTTTTTCGAAGTGTTTCACCAACTTTTTTTTCACAAAACTTCAATAAAAAATAGACCACATATAGGAGCAAAACATATATTATTTTCATAATTGTAAGTCTAAGGAAACATGAAAAAAAATTTTTTATTAATTTTTTTGATTTTCTATATTTACTCTTAAGATGATTACTTTCAAGATCAAAATAATTGATCCCAAAAGAAAAGAAAAGCCAACTAGTGTTCAATTTTTATTAAAATAAGAAAGAAAAAAATTATCGTCACTGTTATAATTTATTACAACTGGAATATTATGCGTCTCCAAATAATTCTGGGTACATATTGACGGCATCTGAATTACTTGGTTTTCTTCGTTTAGCTTAGGATATTATTCACTGGCACATACCAAAATTTTTACAGGTTCTACCTAAAGTGGGTGAATAAATGAATAATAAAAAGTGCTCATTGCGACAAAGTCGTAACTCACACCGGTGAGGTAGTACGGGCCACTGAACCTGATTTTTCCATAAAATTCAAGGCTTAATATCTCGTTTAATATTGATCTTCGCGATTTGGTCTACAGGACCTTTTTTGTAGGAAATCAAATTCTCTACAAGTTTTTCATTTATAATTTTTCCGTAGCTCTTGTTATTTACGAGATAAATGCCAAAAAAAACGCAAATTTTATGGAAAAATCAGGTTCAGTGGTCCGTACTACCTCACCGGTGTGAGTTACGACTTTGTCGCAATGGGCACTTTTGTAGAGCGTTTAATTCTGAGAAAAAACCATCTTCGGTAAAAGCGATCCCATGAAATGCCGCTGAGATATAGGAAATTTAAAAATAAAAAATCAGAGTTTCCGTGGTATTTTCAATGGGAAATCTTTACACGTCTTGGTCGGGGACTTAAAATTAATATAAAGGGCTCAAACTTTCAGAGAATTTTTGTTGGTATTTCCAACAAAATTCACCAAAAAAGTCAAAAAAAAAAACCTAGTATATATGTAATCCTCGGTTAATTATACATATTTCTTTTATAGGTTCTTTGCCTCAATTTATGATTGAAAGACACATGGAATCGATCATATCAGCATTGATTAAATGCACTTTAGTAGAGCCGCAAACTTTGAAATGGGCTCAAGCTCGGCGGGATGCTGTGAAAGCAATTACAGAGATTTGTCGTCAAAATGAACTTAGTAAGATTTACGCAGATGTTTAAAGTGAGGAAGATAAAATTTTTGAGGGTTTCAGGTTGTTTTGATCCTTATTTGGAACAAATTTATGACTGTTTAATTTTGGGATTGAATGAATATACGCAGGATAGTCGCGGTGATATTGGTGCTTGGGTTCGTGAGGCCTCCATGGCTGGATTGCAATCCGTAACGTTGTTGTTAGCAAAAGACAAAAATATCACACAACGGCTGCAACAATTAATCGAAAGGGCAATGCCACGATTGGCACGTTTGGCCGTTGAACGTATTGATCGTACGCGGGCATTTGCCGGAAATGCATTTGCCAGTCTTTTGCACAACGAACCGCAAGTTCCATACATTCCCGACCGTCAATCGATCATTGAAATATTTCCTTCGAATCTGTGCAACACAATCAATTGGTATTCGGAGGCCGATACCTTTCCATTGTTCACGAAATTGCTGTCGTTTCCTGCATACAGCTACGAAATTATGTTGGGGTTGATTGTAAGCGTCGGTGGTTTAACTGAAGGCTTGGTACGTTGTCGTACAATACAACAAATTCCTCGTATTCTATTTGAGATTTTCAGGTCAAACATTCCAGTGCGGCTTTTTTTACATTTCTTAAGGAAATCAGAGGGGACCAGAAGATGCGTGAACTCACACGATTGTGCGATATTATTGTTGCAGTATTTCGTGATCATCAGCACAATGATCGTGTTACGGTTCCAATATTTTCATTTTTAGATAGACTTTTAAATTCGGGATGCATCACAATGATTGTTGACAGTTCTGAATCAAAATTTGCGTCGGATATATTCAATTTGGTTCGCATTGAAATTACAGATTGTCGTGGCACATATAAACTAATTGATAGTATTAATGTTCTTTGTCAATTAATTCAAGTAAGATTTATGCGTTCCATTGTTAACGATTGTTGCGTAATTGATTCATTTTATTTTAGGTGAAAAGTGATGTTTGCAACAAAGCTTTGACTCGTCTAGCAATTTTGTTATGCAGTAGTCGTAAGTATATACGTAAAACTACGTCGAGTCGCCTCTACGAGGCGCTACTGATCTACGGTGAGGTGACGGTAATTCCGCAGGATACATTGGATGATGCTATGACATTGTTGAGTGATACAGATTGGGAACAATCGGTCGATGTGTTGCGACCGATCCGGAATCAATTGTGTTTGTTGCTTGGTATAAGTCCTCCGGTTGCCAAGCCAAAAAACTAACGTCGATCATAAAGCAAAGCTTGATTAATATTTGTGATAATTACACTTTATATTTTGTATAATGTTATTAACTTTTTTTTATTTTAAAATATAATATTTGCTTTATTTACTATTTCAAACGTTTTTTGAAGTAGGATCCCTTATTTTTTTATGATCCACATAAAGCAAATATTGTTATTATATCCAGGAGCCTTCAAATATTTTTGAGTTTACCACATTTTATAGTTTGGAATATTCGATACCGTTAAACCGAAAATTTGATTTATTTGGCATGAAGATCTAAAAATGTTTTGGCCGGGAGGTATGACTCAAAACTTGTTTTCATTAAATAACTACAAAATTTGGGTCTAAGTTTCATGCATGATAACTTTTTTTCCAGGTCTTATCGGATATTTTTCTGTGGAGTTTTGCAAAATTTTAAACAAAATTGACATTTTTCTTTGGAGAAATTGCAGACTAGAAAAAAAGCAGTCAGAATAAATGTCGAAGTAATCTCGTCCTTGTGATCTATCAAAGTATTTTCATTCTGTAATTGTAAAATGTCCCCATTTTTTTATTATTTTATAGTTTGGAATTTTCGATACTGTTAAACCGAAAATTTGATTTATTTGGCATGAAGATCTAAAAATTTCGGCCGGGAGGTATGACTCAAAACTTGTTTTCGTTAAATAACTACAAAATTTGGTCTAAGTTTCATGGATGATAACTTTTTTCCAGGTCTTATCGGATATTTTTCTGTGGAGTTTTGCAAAATTTTAAACAAAATTGACATATTTCTTTCAAGAAATTGCAGAGTTGGGAAAAAAAGCAGTCTTAGAATTTATGTCGAAATAATCTCGTCCTTGTGGTCTTTCAAAGTATTTTCATTACGTAATTGTAAAAAATCTCCATTTTTTTTATTATTTTATAGTTTGAAAACTTCGATACTGTTAAACCGAAAATTTGATTTATTTGGCATGAAGATCTAAAAATTTTAAAGTCGCGAAAAATATTTCGGCCGGGAGGTATGACTCAAAACTTGTTTTCATTAAATAACTACAAAATTTGGTCTAAGTTTCATGGATTATAACTTTTTTTCCAGGTCTTATCGGTTATTTTTCTGTGGAGTTTTGCAAAACTTTAAACAAAATTGACATATTTCTTTCAAGAAATTGCAGACTAGAAAAAAAGCAGTCAGAATAAATGTCGAAGTAATCTCGTCCTTGTAATCTATCAAAATATTTTCATTCCGTAATTGTAAAATTTTTCTGAATGAGGTAAATTGCTTATTTTTCGGCGGAGTTTTGAAATTTATTTCTTTCGGTTCAGTAGTTTTTAAGGGGTGAAACTTTATACATCCCCTGATTGAAGTTTAGTATCTATAGTACAATTATTCTTAACGTAATAATTATTAATGTGTGATGAATTTTAAATCCGTGCGACTCCCATAAAATGTTAAAGTCGCGTAAAATATTTCGGCCGGGAGGTATGACTCAAAACTTGTTTTCGTTAAATAACTACAAAATTTGATCTAAGTTTCATGCATGTAAACTTTTTTTCCAGGTCTTATCGGATATTTTTCTACGAAGTTTTGCAAAATTTTAAACAAATTTGAAATATTTCTTTGAAGAAATTGCAGACTTTGGGAAAAAAGCAGTCTTAGAATTAATCTCGAAGTAATCTCGTCCTTGTGATCTATCAAAGTATTTTCATTCCGTAATTGTAAAATGTCCCCATTTTTTTATTATTTTATAGTTTGGAATTTTCGATACTGTTAAACCGAAATTTGATTTATTTGGCATGAAGATCTAAAAATGTTTCGGCCGGGAGGTATGACTCAAAATTTGTTTTCATTAAATAACTTAAAAATTGGGTCTAAGTTTCATGCATGATAACTTTTTTTCCAGGTCTTATCGGATATTTTTCGGTGGAGTTTTGCAAAATTTTAAACAAAATTGACATTTTTTTTTTGAAGAAATTGCAGACTTTGGAAAAAAAAGCAGTCTTAGAATTAATGTCGAAGTAATCTCGTCCTTGTGATCTATCAAAATATTTTCATTCCGTAATTGTAAAATTTTTCTGAGTGAGGTAAATTGCTTATTTTTCGGCGGAGTTTTGAAATTTATTTCTTTCGGTTCAGTAGTTTTTAAGGGGTGAAACTTTATACATCCCCTGATTGAAGTTTAGTATCTATAGTACAATTATTCTTAACGTAATAATTATTAATGTGTGATGAATTTTCAATACGTGCGACTCCCATAAAATGTTAAAGTCGCGAAAAATATTTCGGCCGGGAGGTATGACTCAAAACTTCAAAATTTGGTCTAAATTTCATGGATGATAACTTTTTTTCCAGGTCTTATCGGACATTTTTCTGTGGAGTTTTGCAAAATTTTAAACAAATTTGACATATTTCTTTGAAGAAATTGCAGACTTTGGAAAAAAAAACAGTCTTAGAATTAATGTTGAAATAATCTCGTCCTTGTGATCTATCAAAGTATTTTCGTTCCGTAATTGTAAAATGTCCCCATTTTTTTATTATTTTATAGTTTGGAATTTTTGATACCGTTAAACCGAAAATTTGATTTATTTGTCGTGAAAAATTTAAGTCGCGAAAAATATTTCGGCCGGGAGGTATAACTCAAAACTTGTTTTCATTAAATAACTACAAAATTGGGTTTAAGTTTCATGCATGATAACTTTTTTTCCAGGTCTTATCGGATATTTTTCTGTGGAGTTTTGCAAAATTTTAAACAAATTTGTCATTTTTCTTTGAAGAAATTACAGACTTTGGAAAAAAAGCAGTCTTAGAATTAATGTCGAAATAATCTCGTCCTTGTGATCTATCAAAATATTTTCATTCCGTAATTGTAAAATGTCACCATTTTTTTATTATTTTATAGTTTGGAATTTTCGATAGCGTTAAACCGAAAATTTGATTATTTGGCATGAAGATCTAAAATATTTCGGCCGGGAGGTATAACTCAAAACTTGTTTTCATTAAATAACTACAAAATTGGGTTTAAGTTTCATGCATGATAACTTTTTTTCCAGGTCTTATCGAATATTTTTCTGTGGAGTTTTGCAAAATTTTAAACAAAATTGACATTTTTCTTTCAAGAAATTGCAGACTAGAAAAAAAGCAGTCAGAATAAATGTCGAAGTAATCTCGTCCTTGTAATCTATCAAAATATTTTCATTCCGTAATAGTAAAATTTTTCTGAATGAGGTAAATTGCTTATTTTTCGGCGGAGTTTTGAAATTTATTTCTTTCGGTTCAGTAGTTTTTAAGGGGTGAAACTTTATACATTCCCTGATTGAAGTTTAGTATCTATAGTACAATTGTTCTTAACGTAATAATTATAAATGTGTGATGAATTTTAAATCCGTGCGACTCCCACAAAATGTTCAAGTCGCGAAAAATATTTCGGCCGAGAGGTACGACTCAAAACTTGTTTTCATTAAATAACTACAAACTTTGGGTCTAAGTTTCATGCATGATAACTTTTTTTCCAGGTCTTATCGGACATTTTTCTGTGGAGTTTTGCAAAATTTTAAACAAAATTGATATTTTCCTTTGAAGAAATTGCAAACTTTGGAAAAAAAGCAGTCTTAGAATTAATGTCGAAGTAATCTTGTCCTTGAGATTTACCAAATTATTTTCATTCCGTAATTGTAAAATGTCCCCATTTTTTTATTATTTTATAGTTTGCAATTTTCGATAGCGTTAAACTGAAAATTTGATTTATGTGGCATGAAGATCTAAAAATGTTAAAGTCGCGAAAAATATTTTGGCCGGGAGGTATGACTCAAAACTTGTTTTCATTAAATAACTACAAAATTTGGATCTAAGTTTCATGCCTGATAACTTTTTTTCCAGGTCTTATCGAATATTTTTCTGTGGAGGTTTGCAAAATTTTAAACAAATTTGACATTTTTCTTTGAAGAAATTGCAGACTTTGGGAAAAAAGCAGTCTTAGAATTTATGTCGAAGTAATCTTGTCCTTGTGATCTATCAAAGTATTTTCATTCCGTACTTGTGAAATGTCCCCATTTTTTTATTATTTTATAGTTTGGAATTTTCCGTACAGTTAAATCGAAAATTTGATTTATTTGGCATGAAGATCTAAAAATGTTTCGGCCGGGAGGTATGACTCAAAACTTGTTTTCCTTAAATAAATACAAAATTTGGTCTAAATTTCATGCATGATAACTTTTTTTCCAGGTCTTATCGGAAATTTTTCTGTGGAGTTTTGCAAAATTTTAAACAAAATTGACATTTTTTATTGAAGAAATTGCAGACTTTGGAAAAAAGCAATCTTATAATTTATGTCGAAGTAATCTCGTCCTTGTGATCTATCAAAGTATTTTCATTCCGTAACTGTAAAATGTCCCAATTTTTTTATTATTTTATAGTTTTGAATTTTCGATACTGTTAAACCGAAATTTGATTTATTTGGCATGAAGATCTAAAATATTTCGGCCGGGAGGTATGACTCAAAACTTGTTTTCATTAAATTACTTCAAAATTGGGTCGAAGTTTCATGCATGATAACTTTTTTTCCAGGTCTTATCGGATATTTTTCTACGAAGTTTTGCAAAATTTTAAACAAAATTGACATTTTTATTTCAAGAAATTGCAGATTTTAGAAAAAAGCAGTCTTCGAAAGTATTTTCATTCCGTAATTGTAAAACGTTTATGAATGAGGTAAATTGCTTATTTTTCGGCGGGGGAGTTTTTAAATTTATTTTTTTCGGTTCAATAGTTTTTAAGGGGTGAAACTTTATATATCTCCTGATTTTTGGTGTGAAAAAACAACGTTTTTGAAGTAATCCTTCTTTAAGGGGTGAACGTCGATTTTTGGGAACGATTTTATCGAAAAAGTGGATTAAAAACATCTTTATAATTATATCAAAGAAATATTTCTCATGCGTACATAACTAAACATACCGTTTTTTAAAGTTAACCTTAATAAAAGCAACCCTCAGGAGGGTCAATTTCTTTGGAAAATATTTTTTTAACGCAGGAAGAGGTGAACAATCTAAATCTCCTCCCGCATTAATTTTTTTATCAGTTTTCTTTCTACTATTAATTTTTAAAAATTTGTATAGGCAATCCTTAGTATATATGTGTAAAACGGGTTGCATATACACAAAGGGTAATTTCTATTGGTAGTCATTTATGATTATTAAGACCTAGAAAATGATTTGGAAACGTTACAAAAGTATGTAAAAACCAAAAATAAACCTACATACGAAGTTCCAGAATTAATAAATTACCGGAAATGTCTAAAAAATCGCAAATTTTCTTCAGTAAAACGTTCTAAGTATTACTGCTTTAGAAATGTTACCAAAGCAATTTTTATTGATTATATATCAATTTATATTTGATCTTAAGTTATTTATGGATCCAAAATATTAAAGCCTCAATATTTATTTACAATCCGTCCATTAGTGAGAGCCTAATTAGTATTTCTCATTAGAATAATCACGAAAAGGCTAATGGAATCATTAGTATTTTTTTTTTTTTTTTTTTTTGATTACGAATTGCCTATTAAAATTGCTATGTTGATTCTTCATGCATAGAGGTCACTACTCAATATTCAAATTTTCATCAAATGATCAATGAACCAAAGAAATATAATTTCTCATGCAAATAAGTAAAAAATATACCGTTTTTTTATAGTTTACCTTGATAAAAGCAACCCTCAGGAGGGTCAATTTCTTTGGAAAATATTTTTTTTTAATGCAGGACGGGATAAACAACCTAAATCTCATTCCGTATTAATTTTTTTATCAGTTTTCTTATACTATTATTTTAAAAAAAATTTGTATAGGCAACTCTTAGTACATATGTGTAAAACGGGTTGCATACACATAAAGAGTATTTTTTATTGGTAGTAATTTATGTTTTTTTAGACCGACAAAATGGTGTGGAAACCTTATAAAAGTATGTAAAAACCAAAAATAAATCTACATACGAAGTTCCAGAATCAATAAATTACCGGAAATGTCTAAAAAATCGCAAAATTTCTTCAGTAGAACGTCCAAGTTATTACTGCTTTAGAAGTGTTACCAAAACGGTTTTTATTGATTATATATCAATTTATATTTGATCTTAAGTTATTTATGGATCCAAAATATTAATGCCTCCATTTTTATTTATAATTCGTCCATTAGTGAGACCCTAATTAGTATTTCTCATGAGAATAATCACGAAAAGGCTAATGGAATCATTTGTTTTTTTGTTTTTTGATAAAGAATTGCCTATTAAAATTGTTATGTTGATTCTACACGCATAGAGGTCACTACTCAATATTCAAATTTTCATCAAATGATCAATGAGTAATCTTTAATTGGAAAGATTCAATCGATTCAATATCCTGGTTTCCTCAAGAGCAAATTTTATAGTGAACTTTCTTGGGTATTATGTAAATTTAATTTTATGCGATTTTTCAGTGAAAAAATAAGGGGGGACCGCGGGTTAATTTTGGTGTGGTTTATGGTCTTATTTTCTCGTAATTGGTGAAACTCCTTAATGCTCTTATGCAATTTAAATTTAATTGACTCCAATTATTGGAGTTGGGACCTGGTGCGCATGTCCATGCGTACTAATACAATTTCGAGTTGTTCGTTTCCAAAGACAAAGGTTGGTTGGTGTCTTGGATTGAGCATGATCGGTGATGGACGTCAAGGTGCTGGTCAGCTGTGTGTGTATGTTTTCGACAAAACGCGAAAAATAATAACAAAAACAATTGCACAAATCAATACAACATCAAACAAAAACCCATCGACAAACATTTAAAACAAATTGCGTGCAATAAAAACAATTGAATATCCATGTCCAGCGCGATAGTGTTTTGTCTCTAAGCCAACTTCCAACTTTGCCATTCTCAATGTTTGATTGTGTTCAATTGTAATGTGTGATTGAAACATAGCAAAATTCTTATGACGTGTTTTAATCTCTTTCCCTAATTCTTGTCTGTGATGTGGATATTATTTTGTGTACAACACAATGTTCTATGAATGTGGATATGTTATCTTTTTGCTTCTGCTTATTCCATATATTGAAAGTGGTGAGTTGATCTTCATTTTTTTTTTTTCACCCAATTTAACACTTGATCGGCTGGTGGTTGCATCAATGCAACACCTACCAATGCAAAGTGTATGGCCAATGCACATGCAAATGCAATTATATTCATATTAAGCCTATTTCTATGGCCAAGACCAATACAAATTTAATAACATAAACCCACACATATGCATATACGTTACATATACATACACACAAAGCCACTCATACACCGACCAATAGACAGAAATTTACGTCAGCTTTGCTATGTTCCCCATGAGAGTGCTTTGCCCCCGCAGTAACATTCGAAAAAAAAATCATTCATTTTCCATCTCTATTATATCCGTGGAGAGACTTTTCATATTTCACTTCGATTTAAATACGATCGCGATTCATTTGTGGGAAAAACTCGCTGGTGCACCCCCATAAACAAAAGACAATCAATAACATGTTTCCATTTCAAATGTCATTGTTAATTTAGGGAAAATTCATAATTTTTTTTGATGCGAAAGCTTCGCATTATCGTTTTATTTTACCTTCTTTTTTTTTAAAAAATCATGCCGAAACAACTGCGATCTAGGCTTCTATGAAAGAAAAAAAATGAAAAGAAAAACAAAAGACGTCAAAGTCAAAGCCTACTGTCAACTTTTTCTACTTGGTTTCCCAGTAAAGTGGTGCTAAATTCAATTTTAGAAAAAAAAGTTTAGAACAAAATTTGTAGGCCTTAATTTAAGTAGTTGATGTAGAAAATTTAAACAAAATCGTTAGAGCCATCTTTGAGATAATCGCCAAAAACTTTCAACAAAAAAAAAATGTAATTTTATTTGGCCCTACTTAAACCTTTAATTTCTTCTTTTTTGGATAAATAAAATTAAAAAAAACAATGAACTGCGTTCGTAGAGCAATGATTCTATCTTCCTATATATATATCACTCAATCAATAAACAACAATTAATTTGTGTTACAGAAAATTGTTGATTATGGGTTCCTATGAAAGAAAAAAATGAAAAGAAAAACAAAAGACATCCAAGTTTATTTAGTCAAAGCCTACTATCAACTTTTTTCTACTTGGTTCCCCAGTAAAGTGGTGTTAAATGCATTTTAAAAAAAAAAATTTGAACAAAATTTGTAGGCCTTAATTTAAGTAGTTGATGTAGAAAATTTGAATAAAATCGTTAGAGCCATCTTTGAGAAAATCGCCAAAAACTGTTTCAAACAAAAAAAAATTGTAATTTTATTTGGCCCTATTAAGTTTAAAATTTTAATTTTTTCCTTTTTGGATAAACTAAATAAAAAAAAACAATTGAACTGCGTTCGTAGAGCAATGATTCTATCTTCCTATATATATATATATATATATATATATATATATATATATATATATCACTCATTAATCAAATTGTTGATTATGGGTTTCTATGAAAGAAAAAAAATGAAAAGAAAAACAAGACATCCAAGTCAAAGCCTACTGTCAACTTTTTCTAATTGGTTCCCCAGTAGTGGTGTTAAATGCAATTTTAGGAAAAAAATTTTGGAACAAAATTTGTAGGGCTTAATTTAAACAGTTGATGTAGAAAATTTGAATAAAATCGTTACAGCCATCTTTGAGATAATCACCAAAAACTGTTTCAAAAAAAAAAAAAGAAATTGTAATTTCAATTGGTCCTATTAAATTTAAATCTTTAATTTATTTATTTTTTTTGGATGAATAAAATAAAAAAAACAATTGAACTGCGTTCGTAGAGCAATGATTCTATCTTCCTATACATATATCACTCATTAATCAATAAACAGTAATTAATTTGAGTTACAGAAAATTGTTGATTAAAAGCTCATTTCATTTGTTTGGTAAACAAACAAGCAAATTTTTCACAAACCAAACAAAAGAACACTTAAACAAATCACAAATATTTACTTTAATGCTTGAAACAGAGGGATTTTTTTTTGTTTGGTTTTTTTATGAAATCGAAACCTCCGGTTTCTCTCTTTTATTGGTTACACTCATATGAATTAGTTCCAAATTTTTTTGTTTCATTCAATTAAAAAAACAAATTACTTTTAAAAAAAAACAAAACAGTAATTTATATTTTGGTAATGAAATAAATTAGTAACAAACCGTTGAATGAAATCGTATTATACTTATTAATGTTAGCATTAGCATAAGTCTTTCATTTTTTTCTTTTCACTTTTTTTTCTATTAGAAACAAGTGAAATAAATTGTTGCAAAAAAAAAAAGAATAACTAATCGTTTTATAGTTATATAGGTTTCCCTATTTATAATTTCGTGGAATTACGAAAGAAAATAGAACTTCTGATGAAAATATAATCGCCATTTCTAAGAAAAACAAATGCAACTTGTCCAAACAAAAGACAATCAATTCCATTTCCAAATCATTTGGGAAATAATGTTTTTTTTTGTTTTCACAAAAATTTATATCAGCCATAAAAAAAATGAATGCAAATCAAAATTGTTTGGACTTTAATCGTTTTTTAATTCAATTAAAATGGAAAAATAAACAATTGTATCTCTTAAGTAACAAAACACGTGACCGAAAGAAAATGAGATGAAAAATTTCTTTGGTTTAAAGTCCATTTCTTTGGATATATTCTGTGCCACACAAACGAATTCGCGGGTGTCGGTTAGTCTAAGACGGCAAAAATTTCCGAATGAAAAAGAAAAGCAAATATTGTAAAGATAATTTATAAAAAAAAAATCAATAAATTATTTGTGTCACTTATGCAATTAAGTGATAAAATTTTGTTTGTCTTTAGTATCGCATTTTCCTCGTTTAATTGTACGGCAAATAGGAACGTCCAATGAAAAGTGCATTTTATGATGCAATAAATTGCATCCATCATAAATATGAAATAATTCCTCATTATTTGTATTAATCTCTGGGAAAACTCAGCTGAAGTAATGCGAAACATATATATGCATAATACAATTAAACTTCTAAACTCTTTTTTTTTTCTCATTTGGAAAAAAAAACACAATAGAAATCAGTGAGAGTTGATTTACAATTAAAGTTTATACAATAATAGACGACGCCATTGAAACAAATGCTGGTTTAATTATGAGCAATTGTTTTAAACAATTACATAAATATATGTACTATGTATATAGAGAGAGAGAGAGAGAGAGAAAAATAAAAATAAAATATTGCTGTAATTAAATGGAGAATGGAATGGAAATAAAAAAATTTCAGTGTCACGGTAAAAATGGTTGGTGTCTCGTCCATAGTATCGGGTCAATGCATTTTCATGTTTAGATTACCAAAACAAAAAAAAAAAAAATAAAAAAAACGATAATTAGGGAACCAAATGGGTTCCATTGTTACAGGCATGAATGCATCCACTTCTTGAAGTCTATTATTGACAATATCGTGAAAAATAAGTACTATTCTTCTCATACATGTATTATAATTGATGAAAATTTATTTAAGGGTATCGAAATTAACGATTTTAGTTTTAAAGTAATATAAAATATTCGATTTCATGTTAAAACTGTCGTAGATATTATGTTAAATTAAAGCTTTCAATAAGAACCAAAATCTAATCTATTCTTATAAAGAGGAAAGATTTGATTGTTTGTTTGGTTTGAATAGGCTCCGAAACTACTTGACCGATTTGAAAAAAAATTTCACTGTTGGGAAGCTACACTATGTCCGGTGAACATAGGCTATATTAAATTTTCAAAAAAAATAGGGATCCGTACTAAAACTCCAATAATGTGTGAGAAAAATTACCAAAAAACTTTCTTGCATCGCGTGCGCTGGTGATTTAACTAAAGAACGGAACAACCGAATTTAATGAAACTTTATACTAAGATACAACACAGTTACCCACACACGTTAGGCTACTTATCATTCCTTAGAAATAATAAGGGAATGTATCCCCTACGTAAAAACTGAGGGATGAAAAAAAAATTTACTTTAGATAGATGAGTTATATGTCATTGGAAAGGTATTTAAAAATTAAAAAATGATCTGTATTAATATTTTTAGTTAAACTAATAAAAAGCACAGTAATTTAATTTTAAGTACAAAAAATTGCCTTTTTGAAATATAAATGTTTTTATAGATAATAATCTGGCAGTAAACTTTTTTTTTTACAAAATTGTTGTAAATAGATCCTTAGGGTTGCTCAGTAAGGAAATATTAACGAAAAAATGTAATAGTAATAATAATAATAGAAATAAAGCTTAAAATAAAAACGTTTTTAAAATCGTGTATTTATATACTCCTCCGACTGATGAAATTTTAATATTCGATGTATTCCTTATAGGAAGTAGGCATGGGATAAGATTTTTTTTTGAAAATTCCTACCCTAATAGAAAAGGGTGGATTCAGGATTTTTTTCTTGTGGAGGCACAATTTCTTTTATTTGCAAGTGCGTGAAAGGGATCACGAAAAAAAATCGCAATTCCAGCCAGAAATCATCATAATGATAAATAATAAATAATCATATCATTATAATGATAAAAGAAATTTAAAATCCTCTTCCAGAGCAAAAGGCATACGCCAAATTGTGTATGGTGAACTCTTGACTATCCAATATGGTTTAATTATATAGTTGAAATTCAGATATTTTAATAATAAGTTTATAGATACATAATGGTTATACATGATGATGGAAGAACTGGGTTTCGTGCCATTGTACAAATTTCAATTTCGTGGTTGTGTTGTACAGGGCAATAGTATAATAGTTTTTGGAAAAAGGTTCATTCGGGAATCGAAAAAGGGAGATGGGGTTATTTTGACGCAAGTATTTTGATAACTTTCAACTTTTTTTAGTCATAATTAAGACCGAATTTATTGAACTTGGCGATATTTTTTATTTATGTATAGATGCTGATTGATTTACGGATTATTTGGTTCACGGTTGGTATACTTACCGTAGGTATACGCAATTGAACATACTCTTTAGATATTTATAAATATTTTTTTGGAAATTAATTGATTATTACATAGAACTATTTTATTTTTTGCAATAGTTTATTAAATGTGTCTTTTTCAAGAGATGTGAAGTGTTTTAAGTATGATTATATTTTTCGTAAAAGAAATAAGGCAAATAAAATACGTTACGCAGACGAAGTTGCGGGGATCAGCTAGTACGGTAATATTCCTATGTTTTCGAAGATATTCCTCAAAATCGACCATATTGTTTCTTCTTTTTTTTTTTTGATTATGAAATTAGGTTAGTACTTAAGACCTCGTGGTGATATTCATTGACTTTTTTTTTAAATGAAATAATTCAGTTACATTATCGCAATAATTTTAATTTTTGATGGAAAATTCTTTGGGAAAAGCAGTGTTATATTTTCCATTTAATAAAATGAAGTCCCAAAGCACATTATTGTAATTGGGAGAAATATAAAACAGGTAATATCGATATGGCCAATGTTAACATTATAAACTTAATTTTCTATTCCAATTTGTAGATATTTTCTGTCGTTTTGCAAATTTTTAAACGAAAAATATTTAATGTTCCTAATATTTCGAACCTAGTAATTGACAATACGAAGATGCTGGGGTTTCTGTGGCTGCGTTATTCGACGATGGATTTGGATAAAGCAATCAATAATAAATCGATAATGAAGAATTACTTTTGCGTTTTTGCTTCCTTTATGGGCAAAAAGGGTTTTTACTCTAAAAATATCCATTTTTGAGTTTATAATTTTAATTTGCATTAGTTATTTGCTTAAAACATTGAAAACGGAATCAATTGATTTCTACGATTTGCTATGTGGAAAAATTTATTTTTTAAATTAAAGCAATAGGGTATACCAGGTATACTTTTACAAATTTAAAATTGTGCAACCCGAATTACGTAAATGTTACAGCATTGGCTTTTTTAGGTACCTAGGAACTCCGTCTGGGGCTATCGCAAACTTAAAACGAAAAAAAAAACGTTTAAATAAATTATACAATGAAAATTATGTAAATCCAGTAAAACTTCTACTTTTAAATATGCTTTTGGATCCGGAAATCAAGAATCCAATTTTCATACTTGTTGATCGAAACACTTTTTGGAGTCCATTAATTTCCAAAACTAAAAATCAAGAACTATCCAGAAACGAGCTTTTTTGCACTCTAAATTTTCATTTGAATCGATTAATTGGCGCCACAAAAACCGAAGTCGTGCCGACCAAGCCAATGTTTGATAAAATATTAAGTGAAAAGTTCCAATTACAAGCAAATGTATTACAGTTAATTTGGCTTGAAGTGAATCATCACGACTCATTCCGTTTTTGTAAGCTACATCGGTAGTTTCATTTTAAAATCACTTAATAATTTCCGTGTTTTTCAGATTAATGAAAATATTTTCAATTTTTGAAGAAATTTAGCCTAACATTACTATTGCGAGAATGCTTTCCGTTAATATTAGCAATAGTATGATTCGAGGCGTGGAATTTTCAACATAAATTTTTGCCATTCATCACGATGTCTTCATAACATAAAACCATTCTTGATAAATGAAGAAATAATTGTTTTCTCACATTTTGAATGCCCAATTCGTTTTCATCAAGATTCGTACTCTTCTAAATCGTCTTGGCAAATATAAAGCAAGTAATTACTCTGGCGCTGGGGTGTCCAACATTATTTTGTGGAAGGCCAGATTTAAGATTTTTAATCCCGGGCCAAAGAGAATGTCCAATAGTAAAGCAATTTTACAAGTTCGTAGCGGTTTTTAATTGAAGGTACCATCATTTCTATTCTTAAAAACAGAAGGTTCCAAATTAATATTAAGCATAAATTGGGTCTACTTAAATTTGAAAATTTAAATCATCTTCTCTAAGGATGAAAAAAATTGGGCTCATGTGTACTTTAGCACACCCACAATCTAGCGATGTTGCATTTTCGACTTTGTTTTTAATTTAATTCGCGATTAAATCGGTCCATAATGAAAATTTAGCCACAAAAGAGAGAATTATACCATATTAGAATTGAAGAAACAAAAATATCGCGAATTAAATTAAAAACAAAGTCGAAAATGCAACGTTGCTAGATTGTGGGTGTGCGAAAGTACACTTGAGCCAAAAATTGGGGATAATTTACACTAAATAGCTTGTACACTGAATTTGGAATCAAATTCTTTATTTCTACCATTTAAATGTTTCTCAAGCCTACTGGTGGGTGAGTGGTCAAAGTGGTCACTCCAAAACTGGTAGGTGTTGGGTTCGAATCTTGAATTAAGCGAATTTTCAATATTTATAGATTTACGGATTTTCGTTAACCCCACAGTCGCTAAAAACCTTGGTAGTCGCTAAAGGCCAGTCGTCAGTGTCCCTTTATAAACTTTTTAGAAGCCCAACAGGCACTTATAAATTTTTAGCATTTAAAAGGACATTTTATTTGTATTATTGATATTTTTTATTTGTTGTAGGAAATTCATTGCATAAAAGTCAATTCTTTTTGATTCCTGCATAACGGCAGGTTTAGTTTCCCAGGTCCTGGTTTAGTTGTTGATCATTTCTGCAAGAAATACAGGATTTCAAGCGAATTTTCAATATTTATCGATTTATGGATTTTCTTTAACCCCAGAGTCGGTAAGGACCTTGGTAGTTAAAATGGTAGGCCAGTCGTCAGTGTCCCTTTATGAACTTTTTAGAAATCCAACGGGGCATTTATAATTTTTAGCATTGGAAGGGCATTTTATTTGTATTCATATTTTTTATTTGTTGTAGGAAATTCATTGCATAAACGCCAATTCTTTTTGTTTTCTGCCAGTGGCGTAGCTAGGTAACCAAAGGCCCTGGGGCAAATTAAAAAATGGGGTCCCACTACTATATAAACTGATTAGGTTTTATCAAATAAAAATATGAAACATACAAAGACTTTAACAATGCTAAGATACTTAAGCTCTTTTTTGTGCACTGCAGGGCAGGTAATAAACATATTAAGCAGTAATTAGATAAATTACAATTAATACTTGGTGTAGGTTTGGCTAATAAAACGAAATAGAGAAGATTCAAGGGTTTATTATATAAAGGTCGGACCTACCAACTGGCTAAATAACAATTATATTTACAATTTTTCCTAACTTTAGTTTTCGAAAAAGGATCAATAACTTCGTTTAAATCCAGGCTTGATGCAGTTTTGTTTTCAATTGCTATTAGCGATAAATATCGGAGTCGAGTTTGGGCCATATTATTTCTTAAATATTTTTTTTTATTTTTAATTTGCTAAATGACCTTTCAGCTGCTGCAGAAGTGACAGGAATTGTAAAGAATAATAAAATTGCTGTAAATATTTCCATTAGGTCGCATTCTAGCACTCCATATTTGCTCATTATTTCCTTACATAATTGGTGAACTTCCAACTGAATTTCCAAAAGTTCAAGATTTCTGGTACGGATTCGAGGGCCCCTTGAGCTTGAGGGCCCCGGGGCACTGCCCCGCCTTGCCCCTAGGTAACTACGCCACTGTTTCCTGCATAACGGCAGGTTTAGTTTTCCAGGCCCCGGTTTAGTTGGTGGCCACTTCTACAATAAATTCAGGATTTCAATTAATCTTCTCCGTTTTTCTTGGTGATTTTCAGTTCTTCTACAATATGAAGTTTGAATCCTTGTCCATCTGAGAATGTGACCCAATTGGCTTATCTTTTCGTCGCCATATCAATTCTATAAAATTCATGCATAGGGTAATGAAGTTGACTGAATAGTTTTGCTATAGCAGCGGTTCCTAACCTTTTTCAGCCGCGGACCCTCAAGTAAATCAAGCATATTGACAAGGACCTCTGAGTGAAAAAAGGTGCAATTTTCGGACAATATTATATTTTAGTATTCCTTCATTAAATTAAAAAACAAAAAACAATTTTTTTCAAATGGGACCGCGGACCATAGGTTAGGAAACAATGTGCTATAGTAAAAGTGGCAATTATTTCAATACGATTACTGGTTTCCTCTAAATTATTTCTCATTGGTTCGTACACCTCGAAGACCTTATGGCTACTAGAAAATCCCTCCCTGGTCTTTTATTTTATTGTACATTCCATTTTCATAAATATTATTCTTTTTTAATTAAAAATTAAATTACTTAACCCACAGAAAGTCAGTGTAGTGCAGGTCAAGGATTTTTACAAGGCGAGAACCACCAAAATTTTAAATCAGCATACCACGTGCTCCCTTAAACCCTCATGTTACCAACCACTGTTTCCAGCGACAAAGTACAATTTTTTTTCTGTTGTTTCAAATCTTTTCTTCAACTGTTTGCACAATCAGGAAAAAACAAAAGAAAACGGTACGCCTACGTTGATCGATCGTAAAATTAAATGACTAATGTATGCCGTTGTAAAACAATACACTTGCCCAACTATAACGGCATAATTATGAATTTTAGGCAAATTATGATAAAGAAAACAGAGTGATTTATCTACATTTTGGTCAAACTAAAATGCATCCATCAAATCTTTTATTACTTATTTTTTAAAAAGAAAAAAAATGTCACGTTTTTTTTTTTCATACAGTCACGGTCAGTTAATTTGTTTGTAATTAAAATTTTATGTGGTTGGATTTTAAACAAAAATCTGAATTGTGGTCGGTGATTTTTTCGAAAAAAATAAATATAATATGATGGAAAATTTCATTGATTTTCCTTGAATTCAGTTGACGAAACTTTCATTTTTGCTGGGTAGTCATTTGTTTCGCTAATACAGCCAAGGCTAATTTGATCCATTTGAGTGTTTTTTTTTTGAAATTCACTTGTTTTCTAAGTAGAATTATACACGTGTGGCAATATTTTGCGTTGAATTTCCGATTTTGTAATGGTTTATGCGTTATTTTCTTTATAATAGTTTAGTAAAATTGACAATGGGACTTTAAATAAAATGAATAAAGCAAGATTTCTTTTTGTAGATCGACTTTTTGTTTGAGGTTTTAGTTTTGTATGTGGACTCTTGATGAAGTAGGCTATGTTTATGATGTTATGACGTCATTGTTCACTATATATATATAGACTCAATTTTGTCACATTGTTATCGATTCTGATGAAAATTCGAATTATCATTTTTTGCGGAATTAGTTTTGCATATGTTATTTGGGTTTACGTCTTCCGGATGTATCAAACATGACTTGTCGTGGTTTCCTGTCAAGTACGTGCTAAGTCAACAATGTAATGCAACAATGTCCTGAGATTATCAGTTTGATCAATGTTTTTTTTTTACCAAAACGGGAATTTGGAAGACAGCACATGCACCACCAATTTAAGTAGAAAGATGTTAGTAATCCATTTCTGTGAAAATCGAATATTTTCATTTTCCAGGAATATTGTCGCACAGGAATAAAGGTGTGCATGTTTGTATGGTTCTTATACCCAACAATGATACAAATAAGTTACAAAATTTATATTTTTTAACTTATTTTAGTTACTTAATCTTTGATCTATAAAGCGAAAACAAAATCTTCGAAATCAGTGTTTCCCAACTTTTTTCTTGGTCCTATCTTAGTATTTCTAAAAATTTTATTCCTTATATATTATAGGGATCCGTCATACGGTCAATTTAAATTTTTGTTGATAGAAAAATTATTGATAATCTCAATCATTGTTAAGATATTTACGTTGAAAGTTGGTATGACACTCAACCGAAGTTGTGGGTGTCAATTATGAAATCGTTTCGGATTTGTGGTAGGGCAACGGTGCGTAAACACAAAGTTTTTGGAAATTTAACAGTTCAACGTTTGATAAATTAATTTATGGGATTTAAAAAGAGGTCTTCTTTTACGACCAAATTCCGTTGTTTCTGCTCGATAAAATTTACGTCTTGATGGTGAAGATGGCGTTTCTTCACAGCCATAAGAAGTTTGGGTTTTTATGGCTGATCACGAAGGCTTAGCATTTGACTACATGGTAACTTTAGTGCCGCATGAAGAAAAGTTAAACGAAGAGTGACATGTCGACAGATGTGACGATCAAGTTGGCTGTGATAATTGTGACAAGATATTGAATAGATCTTAGCGTGCTTATTCTACCGAACCAAATATAAACAATTGAAATCAATATGATTTACTGTTTTGGAATTGTATCGAACTATTTTACTGTTGTCTCTATGGTTTATAAACCCTAGAGTCGTTAAAGACTATAGCAGTTATAAAGCAACTGTAAAAAATTACTAATGGTCGTCCATTACTACTGCTGGCCTACTTGATTTGAAGAGAGTAATATAAAACGTTCAATTCTTTGCTACTGAAAATAGCTTAAGGGGGGAAGCTGGTCTAGAGCGTGAAAAAATTGGCATAATTTATGAATTTTTTGTGACTCAACAAAAAGATCAATCGAAAATCTGTGAAAAAGGTTTTGTAATTTAGGTTTTAATATACAAATACAATTTTTTTCGTGTCAATTAAATTCAAAATGGCGACTGTCCAACATTTCTTCGGAGACGCCTCATTTTTTAGACGGGTCCATGGCCGAAGATGTAACCTCCTTAATTTTGGTCCTGGAACAAAATCCTGAAAATTTTTAGTTTCTATATAACAACAGCAAGAGACGTACGTAGGATTTTTTCGATATTTTGTTTTTTTCGCGAAATGGTGCACGTTTGAACAAAACATTAACATTTTCACTATAAAAAAACGACAAAATTGTTGATTAAAAAAAACTATGCAATATAAAAAAAAAATCTTACGTACGTCTCCGGAGAAAGGTATTTCGAATGTACTGTCAAAATTTCGTATAGATCGGTGAAGATTTGCTCGAGTTATGTCTTCGGCCAGTTCAAAAAAAGTGATTTCGAGAAAAACGCGTTTAAAGTTTTAAGTACTATAAAATCATATTAAATGCGTATATACCTTTAATCTGCGAAAGTTTGGGCATTTAGACATTTTTGCCGGCATCCATCCTTTGGTATGTTATTTTTAAGACCCTAAAGTACTTTTTAAGACAAAAAAAAATTTCGGTTTCTTCAAAATTCTAGACCAGCTTCCCCCCTTAAATGTGAATCCTAAAAATGCAAATGATGCATTCTTTTTTATAGTTTTTTTTTCGCTCGAAAACACTTGAATTTGAACGGAAAAGATTCGAACCAATAATCAAAACCATTCTAATAATATAGCGGAAACGTTTAATCAAATCCTATCACTTGATAAATTTGCACCGTCAGATTTTAACAGTTGAACAACGACCAAAACAATTTTTGTTTGAAGCTTTCATCTGTTTTTTTTTTAAATATATACCTATATGAATTAATATGAGAGAAATTCCCGATTTCGTAACGATTTTCTGTCATTTCCCTACTTTCCAGGAAAAACTGAGCATTAATTTGTCGCCCTCTACACATATTATGTATGGGTGTCGTGCACGATATGACTCGTTTTTCGTCGAAGGGGTTGGCGAATGAAAAATATTCGAAGGGTTGAAAATTAATGGACAGTAATTGAGTTTTCTTTCCCGATTTTAATTTTTATTGGACAAAATTAAATCGAGGGTTTAAACTTTCCAAACTGTGCATGCAATAACAGTACCCAGTACCACCGATTCGGATATGGTCGACTTGTGTTCAAGTGAAAACTGAAAAAGCATAGCATAATGTTGTTATAACAAGAAATGGAAAAAAAGAGTATCAATTATTTACGGTTTCACTTGTTTCAAACAATGCTCATTTGTTTCTTTTTTTTATAAAAAACAAGCTATTATCCTAATATGTGAAAAACGTTTTTTTTTTGTGTGTGCCATTATTTCGTATGAGAGTCCCTCATCATCCCAATCCCGCATTTCCCACTCGTTCCCTTCGTCATAATCGTCTGCTCCTGATATTTATTATCATGTCTAGACAGTGAGGGTGACGAGGCGGGAAATGGGGGGAGGGATAAAATCTCTAAATACGTCCATATTTTTATCCCCATTACAAAATCTATTTGGATTAGTTGTTTTTTTCTTTGGAAATTTTCTCTTTTTGTTCAGAGATCAGATGAGAAACGCTTGGATATTGATGATTGACCTAGATTTTTTTTTTTAAAATTGATCTCATTCTGTAATAATTGAAAGAAATGATGAAACATATTTAAAACAAATGAATATCTGAGCAAGTGACAAAAGCCGGTCGGATTAGTTTTCCTATTGGTTTACATATACACGGCCGACTGAGAATGCAAAAATTTCACCCAAAGCAATCTTGATAAAACCGGATAGAGATGGAGTTTTCTTCTTTTTTTTCTTTCTTTCTCCTCCTTGCTTGATGTTCAACTGTTTGATTGTGAGGAATGGTATCAAAACGTTGTGCGTTTGTTTTGTGAGATTTCCGCGAGATTTTAATTTCCTTTTGGTTTTTAAGAGGCTTTCTGTCGTGAACGTACATTTCCTTATGAAAACATTGATGAAAAAAACTGCCAATTTTTTTATTTGGTATAAAACTCAGTTTTAACGACAATTTTTGTAAAATAAATGAATATTTTATATCTTAATCGATCAGCTATAGCGACTCTTTTGTCGGGAAAGTTGTTATAAACAAATTCTGGGTAAAATGTATAAAATAATTTCATATAAAATGGAGTAAATCATCCCCTAATTGATTGGATCTAAGGCTGGAAATTTCTAAAGGGGTAGCAATAGCACCTATTTCATAACAGGGCAAATTTTGGACCAGTTGTTAATTTCCATACCTTGGTATACAAATCTGGTCCAAGATTTGGTCAACCATCAATGCCAGAATTCATTCAAGATAAGTAAGGAAAATAATTTCACCATAATAAGAATCGTTTTTACTTTTCTATTTTTTTTCTAGAATCTTTTTTTAAATTTTAGTTTGAATTGACTGTGGTTGCTATGCCTGGCCCATGGATATCATTTCGGAGTTAGGCCCAGGCTTGGAAAGTTTTGGCCCAAGCCTGGGCCATGACTAGACCAATTATAAATTCCTACTTGGACATATTTCCGATAAATAGGGGTTGCTAAGAAATATACTATCAGAACTCCTGTAAGCTAAAAGGTTATAACGATACTGTTAAGGGGTCATCCATAAATTATGTCACTTAACTTTTGCTAAGTGTCACAGTTAATTGTACTCCAATTCGTGTAGTATAATTTAATATAATAATATATAAAAATCATACCGTAAACATAAATTTGAACAGAAGTTCAAACAAAAATATTCGTGACGTATTGCCCAGATACGTATTTCGATTGCCAAGCAATCTTCCTCAGTGGTCATCAAGTAGTTTGGATCACTCCGTAACTGCTTTGTGATGTGTCACTACATAAATTGGACCGCAATATATTCTATATATTGTATACTAGACTGATTCAAAAAACATGATGATTTTTTTCTTAATTATATCGAAAATATTGTTGGGAATGACAAAAAAAATCCTGTGAAAGTTTAAAGTTTAAGTTTAGGTATATTCTTGTAGAAAATTGAACGATCTACAAAAAATGTTTGTTACAAGTTTTTGATATATTTATTCTTTAAAAAGTTATTCGAGGTCAAAGTAGAACTAAAGAAAAATTTTAATAATTTTTCAATTTTTTGACGCAACCATCAATTTTATGAGAAAATTGTATACGACATTTTTTGTAGAGTACTTTTTTTTTAATTAAAGAACTTAGGACCTGTGAAAAATATCGAAAACTTTTATAGAGATAAGTTATAGGAAAAAAAGTGCTCTTCAAAAATGTCCTATACAGTTTTCTCATAAAATTGATGGTTGCGTCAAAAAATTGAAAAATTATTAAAATTTTTCTTTAGTTCTATTTTGACCTCTAATAACTTTTTAAATAATAAATATATCAAAAACTTGTAACAAACCTTTTTTGTAGATCGTTCAATTTTCTACAAGAATATACCTAAACTTAAACTTTAAACTTTCACAGGATTTTTTTTGTCATTCCCAACAATATTTTCGATATAATTAAGAAAAAAATCATCATGTTTTTTGAATCAGTCTAGTATACAATATATAGAATATATTGCGGTTCAATTTATGTAGTGAATCATCACAAAGCAGTTACGGAGTGATCCAAACTACTTGATGACCACTGAGGAAGATTGCTTGGCAATCGAAATACGTATCTGGGCAATACGTCACGAATAGTTTTGTTTGAACTTCTGTTCAAATTTATGTTTGTGGTTTGATTTTTATATAATATTATAGTGAATTATACTACATAAATTGGACTGCAATATATCTTATATATTGTTTACACAGTATAACTGTTCAAAATCAGCGAAAAAAATATTATTTTGATATAAGCGTTCGTTTCTACCTGTATATTAATATTAAGAGCTTAAACTTTCACAGGATTTTTTTTTGTCATTCCAACAATATTTTCGATATATAATTAAAAAATTTGAATCAGTCTAATACATATAAACATGATTAAATCGAAACACTTGTAATTTGGTATTCGATTAAATGAAATTTTTTGTTACTCTTTTATTGAAGTAATGATGAGCTTTTACGATTATAATAAGTTTTAATATAGCTTTTTTTTTCTGTCCTCAAATGAAACGAAGAAAATTAAAATTTCTGCACAAACAATGTCTCAGCAATTTACTTGAATCTTATCTTAATTAAAATCAATTTTCTGTCACTATAATCGATGTGTACTTCACCGTATAAATGAGACGAGAAATTTATTAAAGTTTTCATAGAATATAAAATTCGTTTTAGTCTTTTTCAATTAAAAATTGTTATACTTCGACAAGCGTTTTCAAAACTGTACAGTTTTCAAATGTTGAAATCTATTATTCTTCTCCGCAGACAAACTCAACGTATTTTATTTAATCATCCAAGTTGAAAGATGTGCACAAGTGCATGTATTGTGTTTGTAATGCAAATTGTTAAAATATTTCCATTTTCGTTGCAAAATTTTTCCTATTTGGAATTACAAAGAAAATGGTTTACATATTCGTGTTTGTTCTAGACAGGGAACGTATGGGATACGTCTGTCATCATCCCCTTTTCGATGTGCACAGAATTTAAACAATATATATATATATATATCTCATATTGAACCATCACTTTGTTCCACTCAAAACTTGACGAATAATGCTGAAACGAGAGCGGCAAATTTGCCTTGTTTTCCATTCTATCGATTCAATCGACAGAAATATTCAAAACGGAACGGAGGGAAAATTATTCAGAAGAATTGGAAAAATCGAAAAGAAGAAAAAGAAAGTTAATTGATTGATTGTTTTGAATCGTTGCCAGATGGAGTAATATTGTAAACAATAAGACACACGGGCATGCAACAATTGAACATTAAAAGGTGCGATATTTGAAAAGAAAAGACAAGCGGGATGACTTGGATGAATGAAGTCGGGGTGAGACAGAGAACGACAAAGATTCCCATTCCCGCAAAACGATCGATTCCCAGTTTCGCGCTCTAGCGACCAGTTTGCGCCGCGTTTCCAATGCCCTTGGCCTCTTTTGTCTCAACAATCATCCATTTTCTGTCCCACATTTGTTCCATTTAAATACTTCAATACATCCCTCATCGATGCACTCATTCACCCCCTATTAAAATTGGCAATTTTTTGACAAATATAAATCCCCAAAAAATAATTTATAGGCAACCAACGATACATATATGTAAAGCGGGTTGTCTATCCAGTAAGTGTTTCAACTTGTGAAGTATTGTCTGTTGTGTATTGAGAGCTTTAAGTGGACTTTTTTCTTCAAAAGAGATGAATTATTTTCTCGGGTTTGCTCCTATTACCTTTTACGTTATTCGTTAGTACTTTACGATCACTCGACTGGCCTAGTTTTTGTGTGAGTTATGCGGCGAAAATGCGCTCGCGCAAATTGGCGTTTTGTGTTAAAAGCTTTTTAAGTTGAAAATTTTTGAATTTCTTTCAAGTCACTGTTTGGCGTTGACCTAAAAAGGTAAAGTTCTCGAGGTTTTCGAAGATGAGAATGGAGGGAGATTAGGGTGGGCTGCTTTTTTTTGTTGAACGGGTGAAGGTTTTGGGTTACCGAAAATAGGGGTTGTTTTACAATGGCAGTTTTTTGGAGAGGCTGTGATTTATTTTATGACACACAGGAAAGTTTTAAATGCTGGTAGATTATTTTTCTTGTTAATTAATTTTATACAAGTTTCTTGCGTTAGTGAAAGAATCGAGGAGGACAGATTCACGGGAGTTGTTGTCCTGAAAGTTAGGGAGTTTGCTAAGTTTAAAAAATTTTAAAGTTTGAAGTTTCCAAAAAAAAAAAATACCAATCGATGAGACATCGTTCGTTATGATATAATAGTTTGAAAATAATTAATTAATTACGAAAAATTATTGTGTATACAATATATAGAATATATTGCGGTCCAATTTATGTTGTATAATCTGATATAATAATATATAAAAATCATACCACCAACATAAATTTGAACAGAAGTTCAAACAAAAATATTCGTGACGTATTGCCCAGATACGTATTTCGATTGCCAAGCAATCTTCCTCAGTGGTCATCAAGTAGTTCGGATCACTCTGTAACTGCTTTGTGATGATTCACTACATAAATTGGACCGCAATATATTCTATATATTGTATACACAGTATAACTGTGTAACTCACAAAAACGATAATTTCTCCAACCGTTTTTCCGAAAGAAAACCAAAATAAGATTTTTTCGCTGACTTTAAACAGTTATACTGTGTATACAATATATAGAATATATTGCGGTCCAGCGATCGCCCCCTGAATTTTTAGTTTAAGATACAAAAAAAATTATCCAATACAAATAAGCTCTTAATTTCTTGATTAAAGCGTGCCGGAATCATGTTACATTTACCATTTAAATAACATGGGATTATTTGACTTTTTACTTTTAATTTTTTTTCTCAGAAACAAATGGATCAAAAGATTTAAGATTCAATCATTCTCACGTAAAATTTAACGCTCTACAAAAAAGGTCTCTTATAAATTTTCGATTAAATCACTCTATTCAAAGTTATTCAACATTTAACTTGTGCCTAATATAAATCTTGCAATATTTTCAACTTTTTGCTAATTTTTACTTTGTTTAACTATAAAATCATTGGAAGAGAAGATAAAAATCATTATCATTAGAGCGCCAGTGATTATTTGTGTTAATTTTAAGGCTGGAATTGAAATGTAAACAAAAAAATCATTTTTTTATAATTAAAACAGGTGACATAAGATCCGAATTCGCTATAGTCGTAAAATTTAATTTATTCAGGATATTTTTGTACTTTAATCAATATTTTGTACCTACGAAGTGAATTTCATACTAATTAATGAGACTATCGACAAAAGTTCAATTAAAATTCGAATTTTTACCATTTCACTGGATGCCATCTATGAGAAATTTCTTAAAACTTGTAGTCAAGAAATTAAATGTTGAATAAATTACAAAATACAAATTAAACAAATTAATTCAAGTTAAATGTTAAATAACTTTTAATCGAGGGATTTAATCGAAAATTCATAAGAGTCCTTTTTTGTAGAGCGTTAAATTTTACGTCAAACCAATTTGATCTTAAATCTTTTCATACATTTGTTTCTGAGAAAAAAAAAATAAAAAGTCAAATAATCCCATGTTATTTAAATGGTAAAAGTAACATGGTTCCGGCACGGTTTAATTAAGAAATTAAGAGCTTAATTGTAATGGATAATATTTATATCTTAAACTAAAAATTCAGGGGGCGATCGCTGTAAAAAAATCAATTTGGGAAATAACGGACACCCTAATAACTAAGTACATATTAATTGAATCGCAGACAATTTGTTAAAAGTGCAATTATTTTTTAAATGTATTTAATATTATTACCATACACAAAAGAGTTTAATGAAATTTGGTTTGTCTGTAAAAACATTAACAATATTATTAAATTGTATATATACGAAAAATACAAATTTTGTAAATTTTGTTTATATATTCGCTTCGATAATTGAACGATTATTAACTTAAAACTGCAGTCACAGATATATAATCGAATTGAAATGAAAATACTTTATCTTAACAGTTTATGAAGATTCAAATTTAAAAGTTTAGGCAAAATATATATTTGAATTTATTATAACTACTTTAAATTGGTTAATGACTAAATAATACTAAAATAATACCATTATAGACGTCACGCAGACGAAGTTGCGGGCATAAAATAGTAAGGAATAAAAAGAAAATTGAAATACTATTCATTTTTATTATGACTTTTGTCAATATAAATTCCATACATTAAGTGGGAAACCAGTTTACTCGTTAGCTAGTATGGAATGCAAATTATTGTACTTTCAACTGTTGATATGAAATAACATAGTAAAAGCTTAAAGTCCAAAATATGAACGAAATAATGACAGTGATAAATATGTCGTTCAGGAATTTGGAACCAGTTTAAGGTATTTATTATTTGTTGTCAATTATAATTGCATTAACACTTTTGAATCAATCTTTTTCTCACATTTTGGCCTTCAAGCTTCTATTATGTTATCTCATACCACCCGTTGAGCTCAGGTAGAAATTCTTTGCAATTTTAACACCAGCTTGGAATTTAACGAGTTTTGGCTACAATAATGATCATTATGGGACAAAGGATGATAAAATTTAACAAAGATATTTGTCTACCTGAAAATTATCATACAATTAAAGAACAGGTTTTTCGATTTCAATAATATTTTGTTTACAGGAACATTTTAGTTTTTCGCCAAAGTATAAAGGTCACAAACAAGTCTAATTTTAATAGTGGTACCAATATTTAATTCTAGTTTTACTTTTGGTTCCAATTTAAAAACAACTTTGCTGATTTGATAGAAACTTTGTAATCAAGTTCAACTAATTTTTCTTCAGAAGAAAAGGTTGCCTATTTACGTTTAATTATTAATAATAAAAGAGCATTCAGAAGAAGACCGGTTAAAATAAATAAAGGGACACCTATTGGTTGGATATAAATTGGACCTTTTAATTAAATATCTATGTTCTTTTTTAGGATATCAAAAAATCAGCATACATGAAATCAGGGGTGGCCTATACAAATGATATTACCGGCCACTTTGGAAATGCATCATAGCTCCGCGGGCCACTTTTGAAGTTATATCTCAAATTCTCCATACTAAATTTAGATACGCTGTTATCATTTTAATATTTTAATTTTCACCAATTTGGTTATTATAAAAGGTATACATTTTATAAAAGTTTGATGCATTTTGCTGCGGGTTGGCCACCTCTGACAATCTCTGATTTAAATAAACAATAAATAATCTATTCTTTATTTACATATATAAAATTGTTATATTGGTTTAGGTAAGTTTCAAAAACTCAAAAAGCTCTGCATTGATTTTGCTCAAATTTTGCCACGATATACAATCCGCTTTAAAGATCGTTTTTATCTTTTTCTTTCGGATCTGTCTACCACAGATAATACCTTGACGGAGGTATTCGCGGACGATACGGTGATTATGGCTACTCACGAGGACGCCATAGTTGCCTCTCAGTACCTCCAGCACCATTTAAATCTACTGAGCACTTGGGCTGAAAAATGGAAAAATCACTATCAATAAGTCCAAATCAGTCCAAGTGACCTTCACTCTCAGGAAAGGAACGGGCCCCCCGGTCATTCTGGACTCAACTGAGATCCCATCGTCCGACACCGTCAAATACCTTGGTGTTCATTTGGACAGGAGGCTGAGCTGGAAATCTCACATCATCCAAAAACGAAAATATATTAACAAGAGGTTCAAACTGTTATACTGACTGTTGGGTAGGGGCTCTAAACTTGCCCTTGAGGATAAACTACTTATATACAAAGCAGTAATAGTGCCAATCTGGTCGTACGGTATTGAGCTGTGGGGCTCTGCCAGCAAGTCAAGCATTAAATTAACCGAGGCCACCCAATCAAAGATCCTGAGACAGTTGGCAGATGCTCCATGGTATGTCACAAATTCGGAGACTCTCCGAAGAGACTTACACATCTCATCAGTCACCGACTCCATTACTGTACTCCAGTATCACCAATCATTTTGGAAAGTTGAGTCAACACTCAAATCCCCAGATTCCGCCACTTTTGGAGCACCAAAATGAAAGAAGGCTAAAAAGAAAAGTGCCTAGTGATCATATAGAGGCATAGGGAGATTCCTCCACTGGGAGTGATCTCCATCACGTCAGCTCCGGTCATCAAATCGGATTATAGGACCTAAATCCTGATAGCCGATTTATATATAAAAAAAATCTTTTTCTTGCATTAGTAACATACCTGAGACCACAAGAAAATGGGTCAATACAATAGCAACTATCAATACTTCATTGCTATGATTTTGTGAGGTAGACCAAATTTTCTCATAACGTAATTGATAAATGTATGCGAGGGATGCTGTGAGTTGATAAGGGAGGTGATTCTAATAATTCACAAGCTACTTTTTCCATTAAACAATTTTCTAAATTTTCCTGCATTTGCGTTATTATATGTCACTAAAAATTCTATTTTCGTAACATTTTACTATACCAATGCCTAAATAAATCTTTCACAAACCTCTATGAACGATTGATGAACTCATTGATTGGCAAACAAATTTTTTGAAAAATCTAAGTTTAAAATATTTCATTGCTCGATATTGTAATGTAGTTTGCGGTTTATTGAGAAATTTTTATGTAAGTTAGGCTTTTAGGTAAACACAACCCATTGAACTCTTCCGCTATTGTGTGCTCCGTTTATTGTTCACCGTTTTCGCGTGCAACTGAAAAGATTTTGCAAATTATTGTATGTTGGAATTGTAATTGCGGCAATGAAGACCTTGAGCTGCTTATTTCTTCGAGCGTTCAAATATTAAAAACGGTTTTTAGTCGGGAAGGTTGTGACATAGTCGTAACACATGGAAAGGCTACAAATTTCTATGAATGGCTTTATCATTATTCCGATTATCAAGTGGATAATTGTATCAAGTTTTTTGAGTTTTCAACCCGAAAACTAGGAATGCAGTTCTTTTAAATTGCAAATGTTGTTAATAACGGAACATTTTTTTCCTAATTTCCTTAAAAATGGAAACAATTACTTAAGTTATTATTTTTTTTGCAGCTCAACGACTCAATGAGTATATCTCGCATTATGAAACGGTTTCATACGACACAAAGGCAGTACATGCAGCACATAGCCGGGCGAAACGTTCGACGAGTAGTCTACGACCCCACGGCGATGATGTCCACATTCAATTCCACGCATACAATCAACACTTCAAACTTCGGCTGCGCCGCGATATGTCGACATTCCACGACCGATTGCGTGTCGATGGGCCGTCCGGCAAGGAAATTTCCGTGGACACGTCACATATCTACCAAGGCCACATTATTGGTAACCCAAAAACATAATTAATCCACCGAAAAATTCACCTAATACTTTTCTATTTAATGACTAGATGACCCGAACAGCTACGTGTTTGGATCGGTGATCGACGGCGTGTTTGAGGGTAAGATCGTATCCTCGCGGGACGCATACTACGTCGAAAAAGCCCATCACTATTTCCCCAAAGACCAAATCAAAGCCAATAACCAAAGCTTCCATTCTGTGATTTACAATGAGAATCATGTGGAGGATCCGCATGCCGCCAAGCGGCACCACCACGGCCACATGGCCGGCTGCGGTGTCTCCGACGACGTGCTCCAGTGGATGGAACGGGTGCAAAATTCGGGCGTCGACGACGCCAACGTTGTGCCGTTGTCGCCGCCTGCCAAAACCGTGGACGACCTGCCAAAACGGTTGCCGAGCGACGCTGAGATGCGCTTCCGTAAAAAAATGCAACAGTTACAGTTCGGCGATCAGCCCCACGACAAGTATAGTCGCGAGGCCAACGAGGACATGCACCAACGCAACAAACGGGCGGCGCCCAAAGAAAACAACCGCAACACGTGTTCATTGTTCATCCAAACCGATCCGTTGATTTGGAAACATATTCGAGAAGGATTTCCAGACGTAAGTTTCTCAAAAAACCTCCAGAGGAATTACTGCACTACTGCTGTTTTCACTTTTGTTTTAGCACAAAGATCCGATGAAAAAGCAAGAAATTGACGAGAAAACTCGAGAGGAAATTTTATCATTGATCGCGCATCATGTCACTGCCGTTAATTATATATATCGCGATACCAGATTCGATGGTAAAATTGAGCATCGAAACATTAAGTTTGAAGTTCAGCGAATCAAGGTGAGATTATATATATATATTAGACTGATTCAGAAAAAATTATGATTTTTTTTTCTTAATTATATCGAAAATATTGTTGGGAATGACCAAAAAAAGTCCTGTGAAAGTTTAAGCTCTTAAGGGGGTAGGGTTTCAAGGAAAAAAAAGGACTTTTTTTGCGAATTTTTCTCTTAAATATGGTTTGAGTAATTTTATTCGGATCTTTTGTACATTATTGAGCATACTTTCGACAATATAGGGTAATTTTTTTATGCAGAAATATTGAAGCATAAGCCGGTAACAGAGCTTCCCCCAGAACGTCTTGAGAAAAAACAATTTGCGGTGTTCACCATAACTCGGCTGGAAATTATTTGAAAATAGAAAAACCAAGAATACTTAGTCAAATTATGGTCAAATCTTCCCCCAACGTTCTCTGATAATTGTTTTTTTTTCATTTAAAAATTTTTGGCGGCTATTTAAAGTGTAAACTGTTAGTTTCCAATAAAAATTCCAGAGAATTTGGAGCGTTAAAGGCCAGGAGATTAATAAGATAATAACTTTAAGAATATTGCTTCTATAGACCTAAAATTTTAAGGACATATTCTTGAAATGTTAAACAATAAGATAAGAGAGAAAAAATGATTTTTTGAAAGTAACCCCCCCCCTTAATATTAATATTAAGAGGTGCCACATCGCAAATTTCAATTTTCCACTTAAATAACATCGGAACAATATTCTCTTGCACTTTGGAATTTTATAGCTCACGTTGGTGACAATATTTCGAAATGACCAAGGTATATTCTTGTGGAAAATTGAACGATCTACAAAAAAGGTCTCGGACAAGTTTTTGATATATTTATTCCTTCAAAAGTTATTCGAAGTCAAAGTTGAACTAAAGAGAAATTTAATATGTTTTTTCAATTTTTTGACGCAACCATCAATTTTATGAGAAAATTTTATAGGGCATTTTTTGAAGAGCACTTTTTTTTCTATAACTTATCTCTATAAAAGTTTTTTATATTTTTCACAGGGTCTAAGTTATTTGCATTAAACTGAAAATTCCCTGAATTATTATATTTTTATCATAATTTTTTTTTATTTTAATTAAATAACTTAGGACCTGTTAAAAATTTCAAAAACTTTTAAAGAGATAAGTTATAGAAAAAAAAGTGCTCTAAAAATGTCCTATAAAATTTTCTCGTTAAATTGATGGTTGCGTCAAAAAATTGAAAAAATATTAAAATTTCTCTTTAGTTCAACTTTGACCTCGAATAACTTTTGAAGGAATAAATATATCAAATACTTGTAAGAGACCTTTTTTGTAGATTATTAAGCTTTAAAACTCGCTATTGAGCCAATTTGAAACAAGATAGTTTCAAAGTAATTTTTTGAAGGAATGGACAATATTACAAGATAATTTAATAAATTTTCATGGATTTGAAATAATTCTCAACTTTTTGAAAACTTTAATGGTGATTGCATGTATTTATTTCAAAATTTATCAAACTCTAGACTATTTGTAATATAATTTATAAATTCTAAAATCATCTGATCAAATTTTCTTTTATTGAGAGTATTTAAAGGTCAATAATTTTTTCCCCATTAGAATTACGAAAAAATCACTCGAGTACTTTTTTGAAGATAATTCAATTTCGTACAAGAGTAATTGATTCAAATTAAAAAAAAGAAGGTTTTCCTTAGTTTTTTCGGGTAAAATCGTAAAAAAAATTTTTTTACATGTTATTTAAATAGGAAAATATAAATTTATTGAGTTTCATGAAGAATTGAGATATCAAGCTGCGCTTTTGACGGATTTTTTTTATACCTAAGTGAAGCTTTGGAGACAATAGTTATTGAAAAAAAAAATTTTTTTTTGGACCACTAAACTAATCACATCATTTTATACTTAAAAAAGCACATTACTTTCCGGGCCCCCTGAAATTAAAGTTACAAGGGTTTTTAAAATTTTCATATATTTTAAGCAAATGTAGAAATTATATTGAAGCGTTAGATATTGTTAATTATAGTCAAAAGAGTAGAAAAAATTTTAATTGAATCGTTCGAAACATGATACTATGAAGTGTGAAAATTCAGGTCCTAAGTTATTTAATTAAAATAAAAAAAATAATTTTTATGTTAAAAACATAATAATTCAGGGAATTTTCAGTTTAATACAAATAACTTAGGACCTGAAAAAAATATCAAAAACTTTTAATAATTCTATAAGTTATAGAAAAAAAAGTGCTCTACAAAAAATGTCCCATAAAATTTTCTCATAAAATTGATGCGTCAAAAAATTGAAAAAATATTACAATTTCTCTTTAGTTCAACTTTGACCTCGAATAACTTTTGAAGGAATAAATATACCAAAAACTTGTAACAGACCTTTTTTGTTGATCGTTCAATTTTCTACAAAAATATATCTTGGCCATTCCGAAATACTGTCACCAACGTGAGTTATAAAATTCCAAAGTGCAAGAGAATATTGTTCCCATGTTATTTAAATGGAAAATCGAAATTTGTAATGCGGCACCTCTTAATATTAAGAGCTTAAACTTTCATAGGATTTTTTTTTGTCATTCCCAACAATATTTTCGATATAATTAAGAAAAAAAAATCATCATTTTTTTTTAATCAGTCTAATATATATGCAAACTTTTAGAGAAAATTTGACAATATTTTTTTGAATTTTTAGATTGACGATGATTCTGCTTGTGGTGGATATCCGTATCGAGGCGAAGCCAATCCATTTTGTATGGAAAACATTGATGTGAGCAATTTTCTCAACTTGCATTCGTTGGGGAATCACGAAGACTTTTGCTTAGCCTATGTGTTCACTTATCGGGATTTTACTGGCGGCACTTTAGGATTAGCCTGGGTAGCTAGCGCCTCCGGCGCTTCTGGTGGTATTTGTGAAAAATACAAGACATACACTGAAACCGTGGGTGGAACATACCAGTCGACCAAACGGAGTCTAAACACCGGAATTATTACGTTTGTCAACTATAACAGTCGAGTTCCGCCAAAAGTTTCACAATTGACGTTGGCGCATGAAATTGGCCACAATTTTGGATCACCGGTTTGTTGATTTTTTTAAAGAATTTACAAAGATTTTTTTAACGGTTTTACAACTTTTAGCATGATTATCCTCCGGAATGTCGACCTGGAGGTTTGATTGGAAATTATATAATGTTTGCGTCGGCCACGAGTGGTGATCGGCCGAACAATAGCAAATTTTCGCATTGTAGTGTTGGGAATATTTCGGCGGTGTTAGATGCGATTGAGGACAATAAGAAACGTAATTGTTTCACGGCCAGTGCTGGCGCATTTTGTGGGAATAAGATTGTGGAAACGGGCGAAGAATGTGATTGTGGGTATGATGACGATGAATGTTCGGATCAGTGTTGTTATCCACGACTTGTTAGTGAATTGGAGAGGATTAAGAACGAGACGGCACGTGGATGTCATCGCAGATATGGAACTCAATGCAGGTATGATTTCCTTGGGGATATCTTCCAATTTTTTTCTGATTTTCTTTGTCTTTTAGTCCTAGCCAAGGACCGTGTTGCCAAACTTCATGTAAATTCGTGTCAGCATCTGCACATAGTGTGTGTCGGGCCGCTTCCGATTGCAGTTACACCAGCAAATGCGACGGCCGGTCATCCGAATGTCCGGCACCGCTTCCCGTCGCCGACAAAACGCGTTGCAACAATGGAACGCAGCTGTGCATCGACGGCCAATGTTCTGGATCGATCTGCCTTGAATGGAATCTCACCGAATGTTTCCTAACGTCGAGCATTATTCCGAACATAAATAAGCGGAAATTGTGCGAACTTGCGTGCCAAAACGGAACGAATACATCGACTTGTCGCAGTACAAGTGAATTTGCACAACACGTAGGACTGCCTCCCGGTGGAATTAGTCTCCGACCTGGATCGCCCTGCGACAATTTCCAAGGATATTGCGATGTGTTCCTCAAATGTCGAGCGGTCGACGCCGAAGGTCCGCTAGTACGATTGAAAAATCTTCTGTTCAACAAAGAGACGTTAATAAGCGTGGCCCAATGGGTCACGGAATTTTGGTGGGCTGTACTTTTAATGAGTATTGCATTTATTATATTTATGGGCGCATTTATTAAATGTTGTGCCGTACACACTCCCTCGTCCAACCCGAAAAAACCACCCGCCCGACGAATTAGTGAAACTCTGCGACGACCAATGAATACATTGCGACGAATGGTATGTTTTTGCGTTTGATTATATAGAAAATTTTTTAGTATTGTTTAATTTTAGCATCGACCTCACCATCATCATCATCATTCGAGTAATTCTGGCGGAGGTGCTGCACGAGCGCCACCAGCAAATCGTGGTCGTCCTGACGGTTCTTCCCGGCCATCTGCAAGTCGTGCACCTCCTCGAGGCTACGGCGAAGGTCGTGGTCAGTATTATCCTCCAAAAGGTACTCCATCCCTTCCTTAACTCCAACAAAAAAAACAACGAAAATTAATCATCCTTATCTTTTTCCAGCCACGGCCCCTGCTACAAATCTAGCACGTTCCAACCACCCCGAACTCTACGCCGGTGCTTATGAAATGCACCGACAAAGCCACCATAAAGTCTAACGGGTTTTTTTTGGTCCATCAAATCTTATTTTTTAAAAACAAAAAAAAATGATAAAAATCATCAAAAAAAAAAACACAAGTGATAAGTAATTTTTGATTTATTTTACGTATTATATGCAAAAATCATTCACATCTCTCATAATTTACAAAAAAACAACAAAAAAAAAATCTTACCAATAAGGAAAAAATATAAAGTAATTTTAACGTTTTAAAAAAAATATTTAACATTAAGAGAAAATCTAAAAAAAAAACTATAATTTTGAGTCGTACATATTTTTGTACTCTGTGATGATATAAAGAAATGGAACTACTTATTGACTCTTTTAAAAAAATAATGTATAATGAACATTTCTCGATTACGTAAGAAGTTTTAAATTGAGAAAGAAAAAAAAATAAACTTTTATTATTAGCTAATAGTGTGTGAGGACAAAGCGAGAACGAGAGAGTGTGTTTTATTTTTAATTTTTATATTCGCAAAAAGACTAAAAATTTTTGTGTCTTTCGTTTTTAAGCAATGAAACATAGTTATTAATTTAAACAATTTTAAGGAAAATGCATTTTTTTACGTTTAAAGCATAATACTCGGGAAGATTTGGCCAACAATTTATCAAAATCTGAAAGATTTCAACAGTTAATATCGATTTTCTTGAATGTCGGGATTATTTTCATGTATTCCTTTTTGTAAAGAGAAGGAAGATGAAGAGTTGTAATCTATTTTAATATATTTTTTTCCCAAATGAATTTAGGTACCTCCTGTTCTAAATTCGTCGCAAATAAACCGGTTTTATACGAAATTATTGGTATAAAGAAAAAACATTGTTGGTCAATCTTAACCGCTTTATTTGAACAACCAAAAGCATATGGGGTAACAATTTCTGTGGTTGAAAACACCTTTATGTCTTGATTATTCCGTTGAAGTTATAAGTCTTCAGACTATTTACAATCGGGGATGTTTTAACCATTGAAATGTTGACGATTATATGTTCGTTAATAGTGGGAGAAAACAGGCAAAAGTTTGTCATCCGAATTTATTTTTAATCAGTTTTAGTTGTTTTGATTTTTGTACATATTTTTAGCTTGCCGTTATAATATTTTACAAGCCTAGTCATAATCATTTTTTTCCCCCCTGTTAATTTTATCAAATTTTGTCTTTTTTCTCCGCAATTTCGAAAACGATTTAACAAATTTGTACCTCTTAGTAATATTACTATCTAATTTTGCACTTGTTGAATTCTGTTCTGATTGCAGGTGGATAATAAGGCGCTATGTTCCAAAGTTATTGTAAAATATTTGGGTGAAAACATTTTTTTTTTCTATATTATCCATCTTTAGAAAGTTATTTCATGGGTAGGACGGTTTTTTTGTGTTGATTGTTTATCAAAAAACTTTCAATTTAATACCCAGTTTTTACCAAAGATTTTGTTATAATAAGAGGAAGAGGCATTGTGTACGTATTGTAATTTGTTAGTACAAAATCTAAGAAGGATATTTTACATAGTTTTTTCTTTATCACAGGAGAAAAAAATGTTAAACTTTCCATGAAATAACTTATCAATTATCAACATTTTTTTTTTCAGAAGACATAAACATTCAGGAAAGATTAATGAAACTAGGGGATCAAAGGAAAAATTAAAAAAATCTCACACACTTCCCTCTACTTAAACAACTTGTTTCTTTTCCCTCCGAACACAATTTTCGATAATTGAATTTGTTCCTGTTGATTCCTATTAATTTTATCATTTTTTTTTATATGCATATAAATTATATAGGTATTATATAAACAATTCTTTTTTCTCATCAAAGTATTATTACAATTATCGCAAATATTTAACAGAAGCAAAAAAAAAATGTTCAATTGTGATAGAGTTCTTTATTCCATATTATTATAAACAGACGAAAAAAAAATCTCATTTAATTAAACAAATATTATAAACATAAACAATAATTTTAAGCGTAAGATTTTGCTTGAGGTCCTGTCACTTATACAAAATATAATCATTTCCATAATATTAAAACTAAATAATTGACCAAAACTTGGAAAATGTGCCAAAAAAAACGTGGCTCTTCTATTTTTTTGAAAAGATAAAAGATATTTTTGGTACACAAATGGGGAAAAAAAGATGTTTTTTTCTTTCACGTAATTAATGCAAGACAGGTCCTCATTATCTTGGTATTTAATAAAGAACGTTCAAGACAATTAGAATGTATAAAAAATTCGCCAGAAATTTTGAAGAAAAAAAATAATATTTAACAAAAAATAAACTATTTATCTATTATTATTATTATTGTATTAATCACTGTGAAAAGCTGAGAACAAACGTGTAAAAAAATATGTAAATATTGGTAATAAAAAAATAGTTGTTTTTATATGAAACAGATTTTCAAGATTGGAAGAAGTAGAAGAACCTGAAATTATGAAGAATATAACTTTAAGTGCTCGGATTGTTTCAATTTTCCAAAAAATTGAAATTTCTGATCTAGGCTACTAGCATTACAAAAAAAAATCCTCTTGACAATTAATAAATAGTCAAATTCATCAATTTAAGTCAATTTCCAGTAAAATCAATTGCCATGAACATAATATTTTCCCTGATTTGGCTGATTATACTTTTCGTTATCGGCTGGCCCGTTGCCTATATTATTGGCGGATGGTACGTACTAATTGCAACAATAGAAGCCTGCATTCCACTGGGAGTAAGTGTTGCGCTACGCAAAATTTCCTCTTAACGTCCAATTTTTTTTTTTGTAGATTGCGGAATTGTTGTTGAAAGTAGCCGAATGGCCGCATACGATAGCCGAAAATATTGTTAGTGGCAGTGGTTTCTAAGCAAAACAATATACTTATAGTTTTAAGAATTGTTTTAATATAATATCTTCGTAAATAAAGAGGCTTTAGCTTCATTTTGATGAATTAAATCAAAATTGGAAGAATTTTTCTTTATTGATTGTCAAATAATTTGAATTGGTATTCTAAGTGACGTCATTACCGCTTCTTTTCAAAGATTTTGATTGGCTACTTCGTAAGAGGCCAAGTTAATCAATATTTTATTCGCTATCCACTTGGTCCACGCAAATGAACTGAAATTTTCTGCAACAAGAATAGGCAGTTTTAAATCCATACGATAGAAAGAGATAAGATGCCAAACTACGATCAAAATGTTCAACTAGTAACGGGACCTAATCAATTCGATACGATTCCGAATAGTTCGTAGTGGTTCCTAGCCTCCAATTCCTCGATGACATTTCGAAAGAATTTCTCGTTTATTTTATCAAATTGAAAAGAATGAACAAATCTCTGACACTTTTCAATTTACTGAAACGAACCAGCTGTGTACAGTTTAACTTGATCAATTTCCGTTCAATAATGTCATCGTCGAGTCATCTGCAAAAGGTCCTCGAAAACCTCGAGAAAAACCCCTACTTTGATAAATACGCCGACAAAATCGCCAAACTTCAGGCAACTTCGCCAGAAGAATTCCTGGACCGTGTCGAACAAAAAGAGCGTGAAGAAATTGCTCGACTCGAAAATGCCAAGACCAAGGAACGGTAAGGATAGATGCCCCAGGTCCTTTAGGCTCTCGACCACGGTACCCAGATACCAACGGTCTTAGCCTCCCATTTTTTTAAGCAAAACCTTACAATTACTTAACAATTTTTAGTCAATATTCATCATTATTGAATCCAAAACCTGCGGCTGGTGGCTCTCCATCGGGACTACGTCCCAAACAACTCAATGACGTCATGAAAATCGACCTAATCCAAGACAAAACCCCTGATGAAATTAAAGAAATATGGGTGAAATACCACGTGTCTAAAGACGTAATTGCGGCAACGATACCCCGTGAAATTTATGAAAAAATGAATGAACGCATGCAAAAACATCCTGTATTTCTTTTCCCATTACCACGTAGTGCTGGCTATGAATTCATAATGTGCCAATTTGCAACAAACACGGCATATTTCACCCCATTGTTGTGCTACCAAGTGCACAAGGAAAACGCTCCGGAATGCCTTAACATTGTTCACTACACCGAATTGATTGAATCCAAAGGCATTGTTTTAATGAAAGGCGAATTTGATCCGAATGTTATCGACGGAAAAGAGGCTCAATGCCTTGCCAACCAACTACAAATGTACTACGGCCAAGACAACACCGACCGCGAAAATCTCCTAAACCAATTCACAAACAATCCAAACGCTTTTAAACACATGGATCTTATAAAACAATTAGAAAATATTTCATTAGCTAGTTAATGTTACAATTAAAAAAATATATAGACTATGTAATTAGATTAGCTGTATTTTTGCCCTCAACAACCTTGACAGGTCACCATTTTCTTGGCAACCATCGGAGGGAATTCAACAACTGTTCGCAGAAAATCATTGAGACACTACAATTGAAAAAGGGATATTACAGAATATATTTAGGTATTACAACAGAAATTAATACGTACACTAAGAAAGGGTAAACACACTTCGAAGGGATAGCACCAGATGTACCACCAAAGCGCTATTGAACCAATGCTCATAGCAAAAGGTAGAACGATCAGCCAAATGATGAACCAAAGCGGATTTCCCATGATGGTAAAAAAATTGACTTTTTTATCTGACAATTTGTGTTGACCGAATATTTAACAAAATGAAAGTTAGTTACTTAGTTACATGACTATGAGAAAAGATAGTAAACTTGGATTGTACTGATTTATTTTTTTGATTTATGTTATTGAAATTTTTTAGTCTATCCTGTTTTTTTCCCTTGTTCTGAAGGCCTGGCCTGGGAGTTCTTTTGAGTTTTCAGTTCCAATTGGTCAGGTTTGTTTTTGATATGAATCTCAGCAGACAGTCAACTGAATCTTTGAGTTTGCTTGGGAATACTGTGGGCATTTTATCCAGGCCTACGAATATTCGTTTCCTGGGATTTGCCTCCCGTATTCCATATTTATCTTTGATCCGTCAGTGAGCCATACTATATCACTTGGATTCTTTTTTCTTCTGCCAATTATCTCGATCTTGAAAGGCATTTCAAAACTAAATTTGGTTTTCATATAGTAATTGTATCATCCAGAAGTTCGGATGGTCAATTACGTTATGTCCTAAATCTGGTTTTTTGGTGTTTCCAGTTATTGTTGAGCTGCAGTTTTATGATCCCTTTGACAAAAATTCTCAGGGGGGTAAGTTTAGTTATAACTTCCAGGGCTGGAGTTGCAGTAATGCTCAGGGCTCCGGTAATGCCAAGACAGGCCTGCCTTTACATTTAAAATTTAGAAACCGATGGTGGAAAGTTTAAATATTCGTTTGTTTGTTCCTTAAGGGTGGATCACCTGCAGAAAAAAAAATCTATTTTTTATAACAAATGTCTTCTTATAACATTCAAGAATAACGTGTTAAAAGGATTGGAATAGCTGACTAATGTATTTTCACTGATAAAAATTGAATAAATTGATAATAGCAAAAAAAAAATTTTAAAAAAACTTTAAATGCGTTTTTCTCGAAATCAACTTTTTAAAACTGGGAGACAAGATTTCTCAGAAACTATCCGACGGATTGACTTGAAACTGGAGAGTGTTATAGTTGAATATGTCTTCTTGGTACTGAACCTCTGAAATTGGCCAAACCTCCCCCCACTCAAAGTGAGAGAGGTGGAAAGGTCACAAAAAAGGTCGTTTTTTTTAACTTTTTTTTCAAAGTCGCGCCATTTTGTGAATTTTCAACTTTTTTCGGATTTTCGAGGTTCAGTACCAAGAAGACGCATTACCGAAGTCTACATACTTTGGAAAATCATGATCCGACTTCCGGTTTCCGAGAAAACTTGTCTCCCCTTGTTTGCCTCCTGATTTTTGAGGACCCTTTTTCAAAGCGCTGTAAAAGGGGGAGGGAGGAAGGGGACATATCGGGGCAAATAAAAAAAAATAGTTCAACACGTCTTCTTGGTACTAAACCTCTGAAAATGGCCAAATCTCCCCCCCCCCCTCCTCAAAGTGGGAGAGGGGGAAAGGTCCAAAAAAAGGTCGTTTTTTTTAACTTTTTTTTCAAAGTCGCGCCATTTTGTGAATTTTCAACTTTTTTCGGATTTTCGAGGTTCAGTACCAAGAAGACGTGCATTACCAAAACTTACATTCTTTGGAAAATCATGATCCGACTTCCGGTTTCCGAGAAAACTTGTCTCCCCTTGTTTGCCTACTCATTTTTGAGGACCCTTTTTCAAAGCGCTATAAAAAGGGGAGGGGGGAGAGGGACATATCGGGGCAAATAAAAAAAAAATAGTTCAAAACTTCAACTTTTACATGCCGAAGACCGTTTTTTAATATTTCTAAAAAAAAAATGGCAGTAGTTTTAAAAAGGTCTTTTTTTTCAGGTTCTGACGGTGATCCACCCTTAATATTAATAATTCTCAAATTTAAACGTCACATTAGTTTAAGTGATAAGTGACTTAATGATCACAAACAGTTACTATGTTCCGTCGTTTGCCGATAGATGGCGGGACATGAGGTCAGCATTGTTGATGAAATCAAATAATTCCTTTCCTGTTTTGGCATTTTTTTTTTCAAATTTATGAAAATCAACAAAAAATTTTCGCTGATGATCATTACTAACAATTGATATTTTTTTTTCAGGGGTTCACATGTGCTCTATAATATTTACCATATAGAATTTCACATACACTTCTAATGGTTTCCCAAATAGGTAAATAAATCACAAATTTATTGTAAAAGCTCAATAGATGCTTAAACTATTAGATGACCAAAAAATTTATAACATTTCCATATGAAACATTATTTTTTTAAATTGTAGAATTTGATTAATAATACCTAAGGTAATATAAAAACAAAGTATTCCAATCCTCAATGAATAATGAGTGATTTGTGAAAATGTGGCACTGCCACAGGAATGTCAAGGATATTAATTAACCGAAACTATGTACTTTTAATATTGTTGGATTTTTTTAAAAGATTTAATTCAAGGACTAATATACGTAGATTTTAAAAATCCATAGAAATATATCAATTCCAAGGGAAAAAAGACCGAATTTAAAATTATATGGCAAACTTTAAGTTTCAATTTCTTCAAATTTATTAATTTTTTGTGGATATTTTTATGTATATGTTTATTTTATAGATCAATTTGTGGATACTTTCAGAAGATATAAGAAATTATTTGAATAAATCAAAATTTTTCTGCGATATTATAAGATATTTTCTTTGGATAATAATTTGATTTTTTTTTAGAAATGATAAGGAATTCGTGCTTAAACTTTATCTTCGACAAAAATTTTTGAGGTGAAATCAAAATTGTTATTAAAATTTATCAATTTACTTGATAAATGTCTCGTTTCCATGAAGAAAGGATTTTTATCAAATTGTGTCCAACGATTTCGATCAATTTCAAAGTACAAACTAAAGTATTTATTTTTATTTTATAAAAAAATCCAATTAATTTAAAAATGAATCAGTCCCAAAACTCTTTCATTTCTCTTTGACCTTTTGCCTATTATTTTATATTTACCAAAACATTTTACAAAAAAAAAATCCAAGTTTCATTACAAATTTACAATGTGATTTAATAAATATTCATTTCAGCTTTGTTAGACGGAATTTTTTGTTGAATTCCCGTGGAAATGTGATCGAAATATAATAGTTTACGATGTATAATGTTTCATACGTTACCTATAGGTTTCAAATTTAATTCAGTCGTCAAATGATTTAACAACTGTGATAATTTTTTGCCAATTTTGCACAAAAAAAACACATTTTTTTCATAAGTTTACGAGGAAAAAAATATTTTTACAATTCCAAAAAAATCGCCAATAAAAATGAACTCTCCAAGCCTTATAAGTTAACGCATTACGCCGTAAATATATACGTGACATTATTGTAAATTTTCATAAATTATTTACGCCGATTAAAACGTAAAACAATGGGAATCTAGTTTTAATAATTCATTGAAATTATTGTAATTTTTGTCGAATAGGTTTTGGTGTTTTAAAAAAAATAAATATTACTCATAGTTTTGAACCATATGATAAGATGTTTGCCCATATTAAATTTCGGGTATGCCAGAAAGGTCACAAAGGGTCACAACTAGGAACATTAGGGAAGCGGAAAAAAATATATTTTGAAAATTCTGCCTTGAATCAAGTTGTATGTTTTGTCAAACCGAATAGCATATCTACGCAAAGCAAACATATGCGTTTATGTAAATCTGAATATATAAATAGTTACTGCCGTTACTGTTATATCCTAAACCTGCATCACTAAAACTTTTCTTTTCTCATAAGTCTAATGTACACGTTCTAAAAATAATTTGAAGTCACAAATAAATTGATACAATTTAAATAAACAAATACTAATGATCATAATTTCCAGGACTTTCGAAGGCAAAGTTAAAGGATGGTTTTTTCGTTGGACCAGATATTTGACGACTTGTGGTTGATCCATGATGGATCCTCAAAGAATTGATTGCCTTTTTAGACATTAACAAAGACCCTAACTACACAGAAATCATCAAAAGAATGTTAAAAATATTTCAAGCTTTAAGGTACCAAATGAATTTAAAAGTACATTTTCTTCAATCCCATCTTGACTACTTTCCAGAAAATTTTAGAGACATGCGGGAAGAGCAAGATAAACAATTTCTCCAAGGTATTAAGGAGATGAAAACAAAAATACCAAGGAAAATGGCAAATTACTGTTGGACACTACAGATAAACTTTTCAGATGCTTTCTACAAACGAAAATGGACCAAAAGGAGTTTTCACTGGGAAAAATATTTAACTAAAAAAAATGCTTTTAATCCACTGCCATAGCATATTTCGGTAGTGCTTGAAATGGTACATCATTTATTAGAACTTTGTGATAATTAAAATGTGATAAAATTTTAACGATGCTATAGAGATAAGTCAAAATGATATAAGATCACTAATTTAGAAAAATGTTCCTTATTTGATGCTGAAGTACCTGTGAAAATTTTAAAACGATTAAAAAGAGTTATTGCAATTTAAAGATACTATGATTTTACATGTGATCTAATGGAAATTCGGTGATCGAAGAGACTAAATTTATTTTTATTAGCAAAAATATGCTACCAGGCATCCTAAACTTTAGGGAATTAATTTTGTATTAGCTTATTTGAATTCCTTATACGGTTTTAAAAAAAATTGTATATTTGAATTAAAATTCAGTTTCAATTCATAGATATAAATGGGTAAATCAAATATACAAATACTAATGTATTAATATAATTTTTAGGACATTGCTATTTACCGATTGTTTATGACCAGGAACTACTTCTATATGATTAATATTTTTGATGAGTATTTTTCGAACATGTGACTTATGATTTATTGATAAACTAATAAATAAAATTTATTGAAAAGTAGCCAAATGTGTATATGTTACGGGTAAAGTTAGATTGACGAGAATACCCAGGTTTACCCGGGTAAACTGCGGATTACTCAAGAAACATGGGTAAAGTACGAAATATAACTGAAATTGGACATGTTTCGCGCTTTACCCGGGTAAACCGCGTTCCACCCATTTTCGTTTGGTTAAAGTTGGGTGTAACAAAAAGAAAAAGGTCAGAAATGTTTGAAAAGTTAATTTCTGATAAAATCAATCTACCAATCTATACTAATACATATATAAAATTCTTGCGTCTTCAATTTTAGGCTAAATATTTGTTTTAAGAGGCCCTTATTCCAAATTTAACATTTTAAAATTTTTGTCTGTCTGTGTGTCCCGATTTAACTATAGAACAGAACAACCGAATTTAATGAAATTTGGTATTAAAATACAACACAATTTCTCACAGACTATAGGCTACTTATTATTCCAAAAAAATAATAAGGGAAGGTATTTCCTAGGGATGAAAACAGAAATTTTTACTTTAGACAGGTGAGTTATATATCATTGGAAAGGTAATTAAAAGTTAGAAAATAATCTGTAAAAATATTTTTAGTTGAACTGATAAAAAACACAGTAAATTCAATTTGAAGTCTAAAAAATTGCCTCTTTGAAATATGAACGTTTATATATATATAAATATATATATATATATAAATATATATATATATATATATAAAACACATAGTTGATGTTAATAACGTAATGGATTACGTGTCTGACATTCTGATTATTTAAAAAAGACGTGGGTTCGAATCATACAGTATTTTTTTTTGCAAAATTGTTCTAAATAGACCCTTAGAATTGCCCTAAGGAAATATTAACGAAAAAAAGTAATAGTAGTAGTAATAATAATAGTAATTAAGCTTAAAGTAAATACGTTTTTAAAACCGTGCTTACATAAAATCCAGTATTTATATATCCCCTCTGACTGATGAAATTTTAATATTCGATGTATTCCTTATAAGAAGTAGACATCTGATGAGAACTTTTTTTTTGAAAATTCCTACCCTTAAAGAGTAAAAGGGATGACTAAGTTTGTATGAGAAAATTTAGAGTTAATCAACAATCGAAATTTTGAATTTAATAAGTGTAATAAACAAATAATTATGTAATTTCACTTAATTATTATGGAAGTTTATGCAGTAGGTACTTATACCAAATGCCATTGAGGTGGTTTTTAATTTTTGTTTGTTTTTCAACAATCAAACTCTTTAAAATTTAATTTTTATGAACCAATGATTGTGACCTGGAGCAATTATATATTCTGCTGAAAAGCATTATGGGAGCAATTTTTTGTCATATATTTCATTATCAATTAAAATATACAATCTTCCAAACTAACTTTTCTTCGGTATTAAGAACAATTTAAAAATCAATTATTGTTATTGAAAACAAATAAAATATTCGAATTTACTTCCACGTTTTTTATCTATTTCCAACAATTTTTTATGTACAACGTCCAAATGGGCGAAATCGAATTGCTTTTTAGTCATGATAATCAAAATAAAGGACATAATTTTTTTCGTTTTACATTATATTTTCCATTATAAATGCATGTTTGTGTCGATGAAATTTGGAAAGTGTTTTTCTTAAACGATGCAGATATATACGAAAGGGTTTTTTGATAATTCCTCCTCTAAAAGAGCGAAAAATGGTAGCAAAGTACGGTATAACGTCTAATAAACAATCGAAATTTCAAATTTCATAGTCACAGTATAAGTATAAGTTCATAAGTGAGCTTTAAATGTTTTTAGTTTCACATATTGTAAACCTAAAAATCCGAAATACGTATCCACAAATAAATATATTAGTAAACGAATATCCAGTACTGAAAAATTCGGCGAACTAGAAGAAAATGATTTAATTATATAGTTGAAATTCAGATATTTTAATAATAAGTGCATACACAATGGTTATACTTGATTATGGAGGAACTGGGTTTCGTGCAATTGAACAAATTTTAATTTCGCCGTGGTTTTGTACATTTCAGTAGTGTAAAAGTTGAGACAATGAAATGGGATTTCTACTAATATTCTAAATTTAGACCCTTTACTTCTGTTATTTTGACGCGAATGTTTCGACGAATGTTCGACTGCGTAACGTATGTGTAGATTATGTTTTCTTTCAAAATTTGCCATTTGTAGTGGTATATGAAAATTTTTATTTTTTTTTATTTCTTTTACGAAAAACATGATCATACCTGAAAACACTATTTTGTCAACTTTAAAAAGACACATTTAATAAACTGCTGCAAAGAATAAAATAGTTCTATGTAATAATCAATTAATTTTCAAAAAACATTTATAAATATCTAAAAAGAGTATGTCTATTGCATATAGCTACGGTAGGTATACCTACCGTAGACCAAATAATCTGTAAATCAATCAGCATCTATACATAAATAAAAAATATCGCCAAGTTCAATAAAGTTGGACTTAATTATAAGTAAAATGCGGTGACCATGCGACATTTTTCAAATAACTTAAATTTTTAATTTGTGATATCTTTCGAATGGAATGTTCAAATTGAATAACTCAAAAAGTTATATAATGGCATTGAAGCAAACTTAAATATGAAGTCATTTATTTTGATAAGGATTAATCCCAAAGTATAAATAAAAGAGCTTTTATAGCGGTGGCATTTATATATATTTTTTAAAATGAAAAAACACTTATTGTGACATAACTATAATAGTTATACATATGCTGTCGCTTTTTTTTTGTAGATAATGATATGTTCTGCAAAATCGTAGTACATTATTTTGTCTATAACCAATAGTTTTCGCAGCGCACGCGATAAAAGAATTTTTTTTGGTAATTTTTTCAGACCTTGGGTTACATTATTGGAGTTTTAGTATGGATCCCTAACTTTTTTGAAAATTTAATATAGCCTATGTTCACCGGAAATAGTGTAGCTTCCCAACAGTGAAAGAATTTTTCAAATTGTTCAAGTAGTTTCGGAGCCTATGCAAAGCAAACAAACAATCAAATCTTTCCTCTTTATAATAATAGATATAAAAATTTATTGATTTTATGATACACATATTAATCATTTTAAAAATCGTACATTTTATCGTAAAAATAATATAGATGTCTAGTATAATATAATATAAGACTTTATTGATTTCCGATACACATATTAATCATTGTAACAATCCTACATTTTATCTTAAAACTAATATATCACCGATAATATTGAAATATATAAACAACAAATACAGTTTAAAATTTACATTTTCTAAACACCAATATTTTCTTTTACATATCTTACTAATAATCTTTTGATTTCTAATACAGTGGCTTGATTACGGATTTCATCTGGTAAATCATTGTACCAATAAAAATCCGTAAAAATAATCGACTTCTCAGCCGTTTTAGTTCTTGTATTGGTCATGTTAATCAAGTTATTGTTTCTGGTGTTATAGCCACTTTTGTTAGAGTTTAATATTACTCTTGTACACAAATATTCAGGTGAGAAACCATTTACCCCATTTACCATTTTACATAACAATCTTTGTTTTATAGATAGCCCTTTAAGAGTATTCAACACTTGCTGATCCCCGCGACTTCGTCTGCGTAACGTATTTTATTTTTCTTATTCTTTTACGAAAAATATAATCATACTACATCATACATCAAATAAAAAATATCGCCAAGTTCAATAAATTCGGTCTTAATTATGACTAAAAAAAGTCGAAAGTTATCAAAATCCTCGCGTCAAAATAACCCCATCTCACTGTTTCGATTCCCGAATGAACCTTTTTCCAAAAACTATTGCACTGTACAATACAACCGCGAAATTGGAATTTTTACAATGGCACGAAACCCAGTTCTTCCCTAATCATGTATAACCATTATGGATCTTTAAACAAATTATTCAAATATCTGAATTTCAACTATATAATTAAACCATATTGGATAGTCCAGAGTTCACCATACACGATTTGGCGTATTCCTTTTGCTCTGGAAGAGGATTTTAAATTTCTTTTATCATTATGATAATATGATTATTTATTATTTATCATTATGATGATTTCTGGCTGGAATTGCAAACTTTTTTCGTGATCCCTTTCACGTACTTGCAAATAAAAGATATTGTCCCCCCCAAGAAAAAAATCCTGAATCCACCCTTGTCCGTTAGGGTAGGAATTTTCAAAATAAAAACTTATCACATGCCTACTTCCTATAAGGAATACACCGAATATTAAAATTCATCAGTCAGAGGGAGTATATAAATACATGAATTTATATATGCACGGTTTTAAAAACGTATTTACTTTAAGCTTTATTTCTATTATTATTACTATTACATTTTTTTCGTTAATATTTTCTTACGCAGCAACCCTAAGGATCTATTTCCAACAACTTTGTAAAAAAAAAAAGTTTACTGTCAGATTATTATCTATAAAAACATTTATATTTCCAAAAAGGCAATTTTTTGTACCTTAAATTAAATTATTGTACTTTTTATTAGTTCAACTAAAAATATTAATACACATCATTTTTTAACTTTTAAATACCTTTTCAATGATATATAACTCGCCTATCTAAAGTAATTTTTTTTTTCATCCCTCAATTTTTACGTAGGGGGTACATTCCCTTATTATTTTTAAGGAATGATAAATAGCCTAACGTGTATAGGTAATTGTGTTGTATCTTAGTATAAAGTTTCATTAAATTCGGTTGTTCCGTTCTTTAGTTAAATCACTAGCGCACGCGATGTAAGAAAGTTTTTTGGTAATTTTTTCACACATTATTGGAGTTTTAGAATGGATCCCTAATTTTTTGAGAATTTAATATAGCCTATGTTCACCGGAAATAGTGTAGCTTGCCAACAGCGAAAGAATTTTTCAAATCGGTCAAGTAGTTTCGGAGCCTATTCAAAGCAAACAAACAATCAAATCTTTCCTCTTTATAATAATAGAAGATATCTTTTATCAATGTGTACTTATTAACCCCTAAAACAACTAGTCGGATCATTTAGGCGATCCAACTAGTAGTTCGACTAACAATACTGCAAGTCGGAGCGTCTGTTTATTATGTATTTTGAATTTAGGGTGATTTTTTTTTTTACTTTTTTTTTTTTTTGGTTCCATCGTGAAATTTTAAGCGATCCCATGAAATGCCGCTGAGATATAGTAATTTAAAAATAAAAAATCAGAGTTTCCGTGGTATTTTCAATGGGAAATCTTTACACGTCTTGGTCGAGGACTTACAATTAATATTAAGGGCTCAAACTTTCAGATAATTTTTTTTTTTTGGTATTTCCAACAAAATTTCACGATGGGACCAAAAAAAGTCCAAAAAATCATCCTAAATTTTTGATATTAAAAGCAACTGGTTAAAATTGTATGATATTTTAGGAATCTGGCACTTCCGGAAAAGGCTACAGCAGTGGATTGAAATCATCTTTTTAATTATACCAAAGAAATATAACTTCCCAGGCGCATACACAAGTACATCCACCGTTTTTTTTTTGTAGATCCAAGACATCAAATCGAAAGTTTTAGAAACACTGTTTCAAACGCTGAAATATTCTCAAGACAAGTCAAGTTGTGGGCCCAAAGATAGATTTCTCCTACTTAGACCAGGACTCATTTGAATAGCGGTCGGTCGTCTTTGTTGCACTTGTGGCCGTTTTGGATGGAGAGTTTTATGGCGCTTATGTAATCCACTATACATGTCCATTTCCATTTCCATTTCCATTTGGTGCATGTGTTGGAGCAAACGGTTGAGTTGTGGGGGCCAGAGATAACAACACCCAACCAAGATACATAGAGAGAGTACGACGGCTGAGGCATTTCACAAACACGTTTTACGTTTTACATACACTGGGAAGTGAACGCCCATTTTTAATTTACCGTTTAGTTCTTCTGCCTGCGCTTGTTGTCGATCCGTAGTAGTAGTAGTAGTAGTGTTTAGTGTTTTGGATCACAACGATTTAGTAAATCTTTGATCGCATTTTTGGATTTTCTGCCCGATCGATAAATCGCGAGTCGGTCGATTGTCTCAACTGTTAATTGAGTGTGTTGGCATTGTCGAAAGTCTTCAACTTCTTTGGAAAACTATCCACAGTATGTATACCTTCTGGTCAATTTAATTTTTTTTGTAGTGGAAATTTTCTACTAAATTTACGAATCCCTAATCGAAAAGCTTGATTACATGAATTTTATCAGAGATTTGTCCAATTAAATTTTCAAGTTCAAGAACCAGTCGAACGATAAAAATTGTTCAAAAAATCCACGCGGGGAAAACAACGTTAAAAACAAGAAAAACAAGTTCCGCATCTCTAGGATATAAGATAATAATACAAATATATAAAAATATAATAGCTAAACTATTGTATCAGGTGTGTCGTCGACTTGTCGACTACATATTGTTATACAGTGAAATGTGTGATTTGTTGTGCGTTTTATAAATAGATTTTGTCGCATTTGCGTCTGTTATTGTTGTAGAGTAAGACGGGGCAACCCGCGGCAACACAGTGCGGTGTGTTACGCTACGCCGATAAAACACAATGGCACAGTATGAGAACTAAATCCGATTGTTTAATGATTTCATTGACGATTAATCATTTCAATTATGGGCATTAACACGTTGACTCGGGAAATTTTTTATTGGATTAAAAATTCGCATTATTCACACTTCTCGTAATCGATAAATTAGGCCTTTTAAATGTGCCGTGTCAAGTGTTACGATAACTCCTTTTAAATTAGTCATATTTGATTAAATAATTCCTTTACTTCAACTGATATTTTAGTGATTTATTTTGTTCGAATTTTAGCTATTGGAATATCAAGTCTTCGAAATTCCTTCCCTGTTAAAAGAAGGCATTTAAATGCATTTGGTGATCCATGCATTTGAAATACCTTAAAAACTTTAAATAATTTCAAATGGATTTTTTGAACATTTAAAATGTCATAATAGATGATAAAATTCAGATTTCAGCTTTTATTAAATAAGAAGACAATTCAGGTTGTTTAAGATCGGATTTTTTTTTATATTCTTTAATATTCAAATTATCTACGTTTCGTTATGTATTATAACTTCTTCAGGCTTCTTAAATCACAAAAAATATAATATTTTTAATTTAAAATCAATAAAGAATTTGAAATACCTTTAGAAACTTTAAACAATTTGTAATGGATATTTTTAACATTTAAAATGCCATAATAAATGATCAAATTCAAATCTCAGCTTTTGTTAAATAAGAAGACAATTCAGGTTGTTTATGATTGGTTTTTTATTTAATATTTTTTAATATTTAAATTGGCTACGTTTCGTTATGTATTATAACTTCATCAGGCTTCTTGAATCACAAAAAATATAATATTTTTAATTTAAAATCAATAAAGAAATTAATTTATTTAAATTTATAAGCCGGTTAAAAGAAGGCACTAAAATGAATTTGTGGATCAATACATTTGAAATACCTTTAAAAACTTTAAACAATTTTTAATGGATTTTTTGAACATTTAAAATGTCATAATAGATGATAAAATTCTGATTTCAGCTTTTATTAAATTAGAAGACAATTCAGGTTGTTTAGGATCGGTTTTTTTTTATTTGATATTTTCAATATTCAAATTAGCTACGTTTCGTTGTGTATTATAACTTCATCAGGCTTCTTGAATCACAAAAAATATCATATTTTTAATTTAAAATCAATAAAGAAATTTATTTATTTAAATTTATAAGCCGATTAAAAGAAGGCATTTAAATGCATTTAGTGATCAATACATTTGAAATACCTTTAAAAACTTGAAACAATTTGTAATGGATTTTTTTAACATTTAAAATGCCATAATAGATGATAAAATTTAAATCTCAGCTTTTATTAAATAAGAAGATAATTCAGGTTGTTTAAAATCGGTTTTTTTATTTTATATTTTTTAATACTTAAATTAGCTACGTTTCGTTACGTATCATAACTTCTTCAGGCTTCTTGAATCACAAAAATTTAATAGTTTCAATTTAAATTCAAATGAATTTATTTATTTAAATTTATAAACCTGTCAAGAGAAGGCATTTAAATACATTTAGTGATCAATACATTTGAAATACGTTTTAAACCTTTAAACAATTTTTAATAGATTTTTTAAACATTTAAAATGTCATAATAGATGATAAAATTCAAATCTCAGCTTTTGTTAAATAAGAAGACAATTCAGGTTGTTTAAAATCGGTTCTTTTTATTTAATATTTTTTAATATTTAAATTGGCTACGTTTCGTTATGTATTATAACTTCATCAGGCTTCTTGAATCATAAAAAATATAATAGTTTCAATTTAAATTCAATAAATAAATTTATTTATTTAAATTTATAAATTATTTTTTTAAATTTATAAACCTGTTAAAAGAAGGCATTTAAATGCATTTGGGGATCAATACCTTTGAAATACCTTTAAAAACTTTAAACAATTTTTAATAGATTTTTTTAAACATTTAAAATGTTATAATATATGTTAAAATTCAGATCTTAGCTTTTGTTAAATAAGAAGACAATTCAGGTTGTTTAAGATTAATTTTTTTATTTAATATTCAAATTAGCTATGAGAATTTAACCTTCCTTTGTGTTGACTAAACATTTTGAATGTCCAAAAAACCCATTAGAAGTCATTTAAAGTTATTAAAGTCATTTTAAATGTAATGATTCCCAAATGACTTATTTTAACAGGGAAGATATGACAGCTAAAAGGAATTTCGAAGAAGATGACCGGTTATATCATAAGATAGACATGATCTTATATTTTTTGGAAAAAAAAATTAAAGAGAAGAAAAAATCATATATAAAAAATTGATGTTAAAAGGGAACTCAGAAAGGAAAATCCCAAAAATTTAATTTGGGACCTATCTTAGATCGTACAAATTTATTTTTTGGATAATAAGTCGCATATAATATTTATAAATTATTTATTTATTGAATTTAAATTGAAAATATTATATTTTTTGTGATTCAAGAAGCCTGATGAAGTTACGATACATAACGAAACGTAGGTAATTTGAATATTAAAGGATTTTAAATAAAAAAACTGATCTTAAACAACCCGAATGGTCATCTTATTTAAAATGCCTTTTTTAACGAGGTTCTGAATACAACTTGCCAAATTTTTAGATAACAATTTGCTTGATCATCACGAAGGTTGGATTCTCCACTATAATATGCGACTTGTTATCCAAAAATATATTTTTACGAGATAAGATAAGATAAATCCAAATTAAATTTTTGGGATTTTCCCTTCTGGGTTCCCTTTTTACATCAATTTTTTATACATGATTTTTTCTCCTCTAGAATTGTTTTTCCAAAAAATTAAATTTCTTTTCGAAAATTCGAAATTTCTTTTAGCTGTCATATTTGCCCTGTTACAAGGAGGTTTTATAAAGGCATTTGGGGATCAATACTTTTAAAATGGCTTTAATTACTGTAAATGACTTCTAATGGGTTTTTTGGACATTTAAAATGCTTGGTCAACACAAAGGTTAAATTTTCCACTATAATATGCGACTTATTACCCAAAAATATATTTTTACGAGATAAGATAAGTCCCAAATTAAATTTTTGGGATTCCCTTTCTACATCAATTTTTTTTTATACATTTTTGTATACATTAGGGGTGTCCGTTATTTCCCAAATTGTTTTTTTTACAGCGGTCGCCCCCTAAATTTTTAGTTTAAGATATAAAAAAAAATATCCATTACAATGAAGCTCTTAATTTTTTGATTAAACTGTGCCGGAATCATGTTACTTTTACCATTTAAATAACATGGGATTATTTGACTTTTTTACTTTTAATTTTTTTCTCAGAAACAAATAAATGAAAAGATTTAAAATTAAATTATTCTGACGTAAAATTTAACGCTCTACAAAAAAGGTCTCTTATGAATTTTCGGTTAAATCACTTCATTAAAAGTTATTCAACATTTAACTTGTGTCTAATATAAATCTTGCAACATTTTCAACTGTTTGCTCATTTTTACTTTTTTAACTATAAAATTATTGGAAGAGAAGATAAAAATTATTATCATTAGAGTGCAAGTGATTATATGTGTTAATTTTCTGGCTTGAACTGAAAATTGAACCAAAAAAAACATTTTTTGATAATTAAAACCGGTGACATAAGATCCGAATTCGCTATAGTCGTGAAATTCAATTTATCCAGGATAAATTGTCGTACTTTAATCAATATTTTGTACCTACGAAGTGAATTTCATACTAATTAATGAGACTATCGACAAAAGTTCAATTAAAATTCGAATTTTTACCATTTCCCCTGACGCCATCTATGAGAAATTTCTTAGAACTTGTAGTCAACAAATGTTGAATAAATTACAAAATACAAATTAAACAAATTAATTCAAGTTAAATGTTGAATAACTTTTAATGGAGTGATTTAATCGAAAATTCATAAGAGACCTTTTTTGTAGAGCGTTCAATTTTACGTCAGAATAATTTGCTCTTAAATCTTTTTATCCATTTGTTTCTGAGAAAAAAAATTAAAAGTAAAAAGTCAAATAATCCCATGTTATTTAAATGGTAAAAGTATCACGATTCCGGCACAGTTAAATCAAGAAATTAAGAGCTTAATTGTATTGGACACTTTTTTTTTATCTTAAACTAAAAATGCAGGGGGCGATCGCTCTAAAAAAATCAATTTGGGAAATAACGGACACCCTAATATACATATATACATTTTATAGTATAACTGGTAATGTTCAAAAATTGCCGTTTTTAAAGGGCCATTTATAAATTAAGTATATCACTTTGAAGGAAAAAATTTCCTACTAAAAAAAAGGCATTTAAAATATCTAAAGAAAAACCATTAGAAGTCATTTATAGTTATTTTAAATGTAATGATTTCAAAATGCCTTTTTTTAACAAGGTTGGAATTATACATTTGTTCACTTATATTTTAATGACTTGAAAGGTAATTTATGGATCAAGGGATTAGGGGTGGAATTGGACCAAAATGGATGGTTTTTCTCCAGCGATTGCGTTCATTGGCTGTCGACGCTTTTCCACCGCTTGATTTAACGGATCACTGGGGTTTTCTTGTCCCTTCAGGTCTCTGCACCCCTGTGGTTTTTCCCCAATTAAACCCGAAAATTCGTTCGTGTCCCGCCCTCGAGTTATATCTTACAATGTGTTGTTAGACTTAAAGATTGGGAAAAGATTGGGAACCTCTGTTCTATGGCATCCTTCGATCGAATCATGGAACCAATGGAAATTGTTGCAACCCTATTTAATTAAAGAAGGCATTTAAAACTTTATAGTCTTTAATTATTTTTTTGTACATTTCCCTGTTAAAATAAGCCATTTATAGTCATTTTTATACTAATTCTAATGACTTTTTTGACCATTAAAATGTTTTTAAATGCTTTGTTTTAACAGGGTATTAACAAAAAGCTCCATTTTAGCAGGATTGATAGGAAAGCTTATTTTTATGTAACAAAAAAGGGCAGAGATTTAAATATGACTGGTGATCAGACATGCTACGAAAAGCTACGTATCGTTTGCATATTTTTTACCATTGACTTCTATACGTTTCCACAAATTCTATTTCATAGAGTAGATTTAAGTCTTTTTTTATTTTTCTACAATATCAAAAATACATCTTTTTAAATGTATTTACAAATATCAACGTAATTATGATTCAATGAATTTCAAAGCACTAAGAATTGAGATTATGTATCAATAATTTATTACGGTTTTTTTGGACTATGAAGATAAATATTTAATTTATATTTTGCCGCGTTTAATTACACAGCTGATCGCAGGACTCCTCCTTCAAATCGATTCTATGATATAGATTAGGATTTAGGAGATATATACTAAGTGAATTTTTAAAAATATAGAGAGGAGGATAATTAAATTTGTATTTTGCCGCCATTAATAACTGCACCCAGCTCAATCTACAAGGAACCAGATGAACAACTTCTGATAGAGTATAACAAAAACATCATATATATCTCTATCTCATGATTTCTTAGTGTTTAATTATCATTACAGTTGCATTTTCGCCATTGTTAAGTGGTAGAGGAAAGGCATTAAAGGAATTTTATGGTGCAATAAACTTATTAGAAGTCTTTTGGCTCTAAATGCCTTATTTTGATACGACATTTTAACTTTTACCTATAAAACCTTAAAAATTTTCTACATGTAAATGCAAAAGAAATATTCCTCCTTCCCCACGGGAGTTGCATCCCATAATGTGTTGTTAGATTAAAAAAATTGGGTACCTCTGTTTTATGGTATCCCATAGCAAGGTTTATAAAATACACTGGTGGTTACGTGATGGATACGTGACGTATCCAGAAGAAATTCGTACATATCTTCAGACTGATAAATTTAAAAATTCTTCCTATGACGTCAATTTTTTTTCTAATGGAGCAACCTGTGTAATTTACAAACCTTGATCCCATAGCACCCTTCGACCAAGGTTTTGAAAGTTTTGTTGTCAATCTAGATTTTAAGATATTTTTCGTTAGATGAAATCTACAGGTGATTACAAAGTTGTTGATTGTTACATTTGAAAGTGAAATCTCGTGAAAATTTGTAACGCCCTAGTGTTTGAACAATAATTGTTCCCAAATTTATTTGGAAGAACAACCCATAGATAATTTTAGAAGGAGAAACAGAAATTGAGTTAACATCTGTTACATATTTCTTCTATTTTGTTGAGACCCACTGGTCTACAACGATAGTTAGCATTCCAAATGATTGATCTCATTGATAAAGCATACCTAGTATGAGTATAAATAATTAAAACACATAACTTTGGTGTTGAGGTAATAAAATTCACTAACATTGTCGAAGAAATTATCTGGCATTACAAATATAATTTAATTATATTCAATTTATTTTTCTAATTCGATCGTGGGAGCAATTATTACTATTTTCAGTTCAGTTTTGAGTCATAGAATCCGCCGGCTCGTTAATAACAATAACGAATAATTAATATTGGAAATGTGGGCGATTTTTCTTTTTTTTTTGAGGTATAATCGTTGATTTCCTGGGTTATATTTATTTAGGGTACAACTTTAGTTTTTGCAGAATTAGTTAAGCTTTTGTAGTTAAGCCTATTTTCTAATAATTGAGAACTGTAGATGATTCTGAAGTTCGTGTATCTATTGTACTCCAAAAGTTTTAATTTGAGAGTCTGAATAATTTTAATTCGATGGGGTTTGTATACACTATGAACAATAAAAATACCGATTTATATTAAAAATTATTACAGATTCTTTACATATAACTATTTAATTTCCCTCCAATAAACAATTTCGTACCTCTTATCAAATTATTTTAATTTTACTCCACAACGCAAAGAAGTTATACATTTGCAATATTTTATGATAATTTTCACTTATCTTTTTCCATATTTGTCGTCTTAGCAATAAAACTTAAACTCCACAAAGTTATCTAACTCATTTCAAATGGAAATACTTCAAAAAAAATTATTCTCAACAGAAAAATTAGAACAGTTTTGTGTTAATTTCCTCGGTAAACACCTAATTACTATCCAAATGTATGCATATAATTAAATGTGGCAATTTTCATGCTGAAAACATGATGTAATATTGTTGAGAAGGTGAAACTCGAAGATGAAGTCAAGGCAGTGGCACGTCATTCTTATTATTATACCAATGATTTAAGATATCCCACAAATATGACGTTATCAACTAAAAACATATTTAGATGCACTTTATCTTTCTACTTGTATTTATTATCTTAGAACCAACAAAAAAATAATGTTTTTAATTCTGTTTTCTTTTCCAGACGTAATTCAAAATGGGCAATCCAGTTTGGTTCATAGTTTGGCTTTTGATTTTGATATTTATTGCCTGGTGGGTGGCACCGTTCTGCGCCTTTTTATACATCATTGTATACACACTGACCGTGTGTATTCCAGGTCTCACCGTAAGTGCATTTAATTTAATGAAAAAGCGCAATTTATTTTAATCTTTTCCAATTTTTCAGGATCTGGCCAATTTGTTACTGCAAGGAGTGCAATTCGTGCACTACTGTGCGGAATCAATGATGAATTCAAAGCCTTTATTCTAACGTAACTTTGGCCATTATATTAATCTATAAAAATACATCTACTAAATAATAAAAAACAAACTTTTAATATATTAATTATAAGAATATATCCGTCTGTTTTGATGTGTTCAATATTATCTTCAACGGCTGGCAATTATTTTTTTTATAAGTCTTCATGTTGTAATAATTTTTTTTTATAAATGATATAAACTAACGCATTTTAATTTTCTTGTTGTAAATTTATATAAATTTATCAAACAAATACATATTTTATATATATATAATGATTTAAATAAAACACATTTGGAAAAAGCAATGTAGGGACCGATTGTAAAACTATCAAATTGATTTGTGTTAAAATAAATTTAAGTTATAAAGATTGTGGAATGATCGAAGAAAATATTTACGATTATTAAAATATATTGCAGTACAAATCATGTACTTCGTCAACGTTTCGTAGTTTAATAAAACGACAGTAATATTATGGAAAAATAATAAGTTAATTAAAAGGATTTATAAATATTTCTTTGTAATATTTAAGAATACATAGTTCAAGGTGTCCAGGAATTAGGAAGATGTTGACGTTATCGTAAATATCATATAAAAAATCTATTCGTCCAATATGATTATATTTTCTAAAAAGTTCTCAAAAAATGATCAAAATTTTACTTATAAAAAAGCGATTTTTCGATGCAAAATTACAATAGATACCGTAAAAATTTGATTTGCTACTAATTCAAATTTTTAACTTCTTGTAGAGTGTAACCACAAATGCCTTGAAAAATACCAATCTCTGGTTGAATTCGTTGGTAAAACGAAATTTGAAAATTAATATTACTTATGCTTTTTGCGTAAAAATACTTTCCGATAGGAACAATTTCTACAAATTTTGATCAATCAGCACTACGTAGTAAGCACCTAAATCAAGGAAAATCATCGCTGAATCCTTGTACTATTCGGAGTTAATATATTTTTATACTTTTATCCGTCAAAATCCATCATTTCCACCTTGGATTAAAACCACTAGAAATACTCAAATTTGTACAATTTTCAATTGCAGTTTTTAAATCTGGAATTCCTGCAATAGTCGTCTGAATTTCCAATATTGTTCTGCAACTTTTCCAGGTTCTAATCAATCTAATTGGTTTTCCAAAGATTACCAAAACCGCAACCTTTAGTTTCAACGAAAATAGCCATTATAGCCTTAGTCCAGGTGTACCCTATACCGGTTTGATATTCAAACAAAATAATTTTAAGCTTTATATAATTTAATTCAATAATTTTTTGGGGGGAAAATTGATTTTCCGTAAACGATGAAAAATTTTGGTGACAAGCATGTTTAATTATGTTTCGATTTTTGTTATTTTGGAAAATTTCATGAAAATACAATTATAGGAAAGAAATAATTTCATAAACGCTTTTTTTTTATCCAATTTTTTAGTAAGGGAGGAAGTTCTATTAAGTTTTCTTTATCTTTAAGAATAGTTTTCTAAATTTTCCTGCATTTTTGTGTATTATAGGTCGCTAAAAACCCTATTTTCTTTACATTTTACTATATCAATGATTAAATAACTAATTTTTCCTAATTAATTAATTATAACTAAACTATTTTGCCCCAATCGAAACGATTTCGTTTACAAACATCTACGAACGAATTATTGGAAAATTTAATCGTTAAAACAAAATTTTATCGAGTTCCAAGTATTTAATTACAACTATTCGTTAAAATTCTAATAAAATATTAAATTTAATCAAAAATTTAGTTCAAATCCTCGAAAAAACCAGCAAAATAAAAATACATTTTTCGAGGCTAATTTTATCGATTAAAAATGTCTTCTATAAAATAACAATAAAATGAAGTAATAGACGTAAAAATAGATTTATTAGCTACGGGGGGAGGTCATTAATAGGGGACAAACGAAGTTTAATTTACATATATATTAGAATCAGGTTTTGATATTTTTGAACTTTTGAATTTAATCGCGCCAAACTCATGCGCAATGTATACCACCATGGAGTTTTGAATAGGAAACATCACCACTTATTTTATCGATAATTACTTAGAAAAAACCATTAGAAAATATATTTATTTCAATAGCCCGACTATTTTTTTACGTTAATCCATCTATTTACAACGTTCATTGTTGAAAAATTCACATTGTTGTAAAAGGCTAACCTCATTTTTTTCCGAATTGCAAAAACCAATATATATGACGATGAAGATAAATAAAAAAATGATAAGTTTAAATGACTGTTGTAAAAGATAATACGTGTCAGTTGTAAACATTACTTTTCTGTAGCTTTTTCATTTTTCCCACGATACATTTTCCGAAGATGTTAAAAGCTGTTATACTTATCGGAGGTCCCCAAAAAGGTATACTTTTATCTTCCCGATAAATTTAAGGCCTAAAATTACATTGTTTTTATCATTAGGGACTCGATTTCGTCCACTTTCCCTGGACATCCCGAAACCGCTATTTCCTGTAGCCGGTTTACCACTGATTCAGCACCATATCGAAGCCTGCATGAAAGTGCAAAACTTAAAGGAAATTTTGTTGATCGGAAACTATCCAACGCCACAGATTCAACAGTTTGTTTCGGATATGCAAGCCAAGTATAACATCAACATAAGATATCTGCAAGAGTTCACGGCTCTAGGTACGGCCGGAGGAATGTATCATTTTCGTGATCAAATTCGATGTGGAAATCCGGAAGCGTTTTTTGTGATGAACGGCGATGTTTGCGCCGATTTTCCTCTGAACGAACTTTATCAGTTCCACAAGGAAAAAGCAAAATGTTTGGTGAGGCTATAAAAAGTTATTTTTGCTAATACACCGGACTCTTCAGGTGTTTTTTTTTACAATTAATTTGTTGAACAGGTGACAATGATGGGTACTGAAACCACCAAACAACAATCCTTAAACTACGGATGTATGGCAACAGATCGAAACACCAACGAAGTTACCCACTTCGTCGAAAAACCCAAGTCATACGTATCAACCCTTATCAGTTGCGGAGTATACGTCTGTTCCTTAGATCTCTTCCACACAATGGCAACAATTTTCAATTCAAAACAACAAGAATACTTTCGGTATTTTCCCCATAAATCCTCTTCCAAAAAAAAATACAAATAATTTTTTTTCTAGGCAAGACAATGGGAATGGTAAAGAAGCAGGCCACATCCAATTGGAGCAAGAAGTTTTGGCACCCTTAGCAGGAACGGGAAAACTTTACGCTTTACAAGTAAGAAAAGAAATTGATTCCTTAAGGATTTTTTGGTAATTGGCTTCGAATAGATTTCCAGTTGGTGGTCACAATTGAAAACAGCCGGTTCGGCTATTTATGCCAATCGCCACTACTTACAATTGTATCGCATCAATAAGCCAGAACGTTTGACAAAACCGCACAAACCTGAAGTGGGAGATAAGGACGATTGTGAAATAATTCCTGATGTTTATATTCATCCCACAGCATCTGTTCATCCAACTGCTGTGGTAAATTGAATCAATTAATGTGAAGTTAGTAATCTCAAAAAGCTTTTTTTTTTCAGTTAGGACCTAATGTAAGTGTAGGTCTTGGCGTAGTTATTGGTCCAGGAGTTCGTATTCGTGAAAGTATAATTCTCGATAATGCTGTTATCCAAGATCACAGCTTGATTCTCTACAGTATTGTCGGTCGAGAAGCTAACATTGGTGAATGGTCTCGAGTTGAAGGAACTCCATCCGATCCGGATCCAAATAAACCTTTTGCCAAAATGGAAAATTTGCCTCTTTTCAACAACGATGGTCGTCTAAATCCATCGATTACAATTTTAGGTTTATATCTTTATATCCTTAATCAATTATTGTTTTTGTTGATGGAATTTTTATTTTAGGTTGTGGCGTTTCTGTACCCTCCGAAACCATTCTCTTAAACTCAATCGTTTTACCACACAAAGATTTGGGGCGAAGCTTCAAAAATGAAATAATTCTTTAAAAAAAAATGTCAAGCAAAATGTGTATATTACCTAGGTTTTAATCATTTTAATCATCAAAAACAATAACAACTTACAACACAAATAAAATCATAAAATCTTTTGTAAAAAAATCCAATTAAATGATAAAAAAAATTGTACAAGTTTGTCGCTTTACAAGTTCAACAATAATTTCGAGACAGGAATTATGGAATCCGATACATTTCAGATGATTTTCTTTACGACAACCGTTTTGTTTACGTGCCTCTTTATAATCGATTCGATTAAGGAAAATGTTGGACCGGCCGAAAATGCAAACACGCAAAATGTACAGTATATGCAGGAATTGTCGCGGAAATATTTCTACAACAACGAATCAATGTTTATAAACAGGATTTGACAACAATAAAGTCTCGAGTGTTATTATTCTTGTGTTTTTGATTCGGACAGATCATCTTTTTCGTGGTATTTCGTTTTTAGTGCGTTGAAAATTCGCAGTTGAATCTGATACTCATTTTTCAACTCCAAATTCATTCGAATCATATCATCCAACTTTTTATCGACCAAATCGCGACGCTCTTTTTCACCGTTGATTTTCGCCTCCATGCATTGCAGCTTTTCGTTGAGGTGCTCCACTTCCAGGTTGCGGATTTCGAGGAGTTCTTTGGTGATCGAGAGGACTTCACGGAGACTGGCCACTTGGGCGTGGAGGGCTTCGATTTGTAGTTCTTGGTTTTTGCATATTTTTGTCTTGTCGAAAATGACGCCCTTGGCGATTTTTAGGGTTTCTTCTGACTTTTGTTTGACTTGTTCGATTTGATTGAGTTGCGCTGGCGAGAGTGTATTGGAGCCTTCTGGTTTTTGCGTCTTTGATTCGGCCAATTCCGATTCCACTTGGTTGAGTTTATTTTTCAGGTTTTCACGTTCGTTGGTGCGATATTGGAGCTCCTGTTCGAGAACATGCACCCGAGCTGTATGATTGTCGATTAGGTTTAGAGCGTTTAGTTCTAGAATGGAAATTTTGTCGAGAAGTTCACGTTCCCGGAGTTTCCATGCTGCTTCATCCATCGTGACCTTATTTGGAATTTTAAAATTTGAAACACAACTATTGAACTTTTCACTATTAATCAATTGATTTTTACTTACGTTTGTAGTATTCGATGGCATTAAACACTCAGACATTGTATATTTTCTGTAAGACCAAAAATTAAACACCTCAAAAGTGTTGGAAAATTTTATTAATAGATCTAATATGGTGATCGAATTCTAATAATAGATTGTTTGGATTGAATCAAATTTTAAATTGTTAAATCATTTTTTTGTAAATTAATTCTACTTAATCGATGAAAAAATTAATTGACAATTTTAATGTTATAAAAAAGGCATTAATGCATAATTAAAGTTTTAAAATTTTGAAAAAAATCAAAATCTTAAAAAAGATTTCCCACTTACTTTGGTTCGTGTCTCGGCTTGCCCTTTTTCAAGTGACAAGTGTGGCGGATCACGAAGGTTTTGCGCAATTTTGAAGTGAAACAATTTTCGATTGACATTTATTTAGGTATAAATTCATTTACATAAATTCAGGAGTATTACATTTATCAGTCTTTTCATATCTAAACATTTTGGGAATGTTTCTCATATAAGGGAATTGATTCTTTGGGTCCAATTTGAGTGTGATTGAATGTGAGGTTATGTTGTTTGATCATCAATTAGGGTAACTTATAGTAAATTATTTCGTATGATTGAATCATTTTTTCGGAGATTTTTCCGGGTGCGCTTTTTTACGTTTATTCTTTGTTTTAGGTAAACATGGAAGAATATACAAGAGAACCATGTCCGTTTCGAATAATCGACGATTGTGGAGGAGCGTTTTCGATGGGATGTATTGGAGGGGCAGTGTTTCAAAGTATCAAAGGATTTCGAAATGCCCCGTCGGGTTTTAATAGACGTTTAGTAAGTTAAGGTCCTTTTTAATAAAGGAAACGATAAATTAGAAGAAAATATCGTTTTATATGAATTAAATGAAGAAAAATGAAAGATATCTTCACTTTAGAGTATTCACTAAAGAATATATTTCTATGAAATTCTTTGAAAAAACTACCAACAAACCAGTAGAACAGAGAAGAGAGACTTATAAGTCTCTCTTTTCTGCAATAGGACTTCTTAAGTTGAACCTGATAAAGTCTTACCCGATAAGCAGATATGTATAATGGGTTGCATAACTTATGAGTTCCAAATGTTTCAAATCCTGGTACAATTAAAATATAGAGCTTAGGATGACCAAAAAATCAAAGTTAATGTTGATATAAAATAGGATCTCCTCCTTCGGGTGAATCAAAAAAAAAGAAGTAAGAAGTATAGTAATACACCTGCTAAAACTAGTCAAGATAAATGTAATAATAACGCTGTAATAGCAACTAATCAAATAAATAAAGGTATTCGATCTAACGATATACCATTTTGTCGTAGTAATAAAGTTTACTGCCTCTAAAATTGAAGAAATCCCGGCTAGGTGAAGTCTAAAAATAGCTGAAGGGTCTAGCAGGATCCACATGGCGAGTTGGCCCCCAAATAGGAACCTATGTCGAAACTTATGTCAAAATATCGGCTTGATACACAAACACATTTAATTAGAGTTTGATGATCATCAAAGTTTGGGCTTTTGGAAGTAATAAAGCATCTAATTTGATTTTTACTTCTAGGGACATATCTAAGATAGCATCTTGTTCCTATCACTAGTAAACCATTTGAATAATTTTATTTCATAGTAGGTAAATTAGAATTTATCTTGAACACACTGATTTTTGAATTATTTTGATAACTTTAAAAATAGCTTGACAATTCAAATTTTCCGCAGACCACCATTTTCATTAAAATTTGCCCACCATTTAAAAATGACTTCCAGAAAAAGACTATAGCTTATCAATTTTTTTCTCAAATATCCTTATGTAACTTGTGAGGAAAATAAAAAGTATAATGGAAAGGCTCTAGCAGGATCCACATGGCGAGTTGGCCCCCAAATAGAAACCTATATCGAAACTTATGTTAAAATATCGGCTTGATATACAAACACATTTAATATACTTTTCGCGACCAAATTCCTCTTTGACCTGAAGATATGGGCAAAAATTTCCGCCCCCAAGGCTATTTTTCAAAGTTATATATCTCAAACACTAATTAAGCTAGAGAAGTGAAACCAACGCGAGACTTGAGATTATTTTAGTATATCGTATATTTTTTTGAAATTTTTAGAAAAAAAAAATTATAAAAAAAAATCCAAAAAACAAATGAAATAATTTTTTTCCATGTGTTCTCTGAAAATGACAATCACGAAAAAAATATATTTTATGCTTCTACATAAGCACTATAACTAAAAAAATTGCATGAAAAAATAGTTGGTGCAACACTTTGAAAAAAAATGAAATGTGATTTACGCCTAATAGTATACCTCGATTTTATTTTTTTTCGAAGTGTTTCACCAACTTTTTTTTTCACAAAACTTTAATAAAAAAATAGGCCACACATAGGAGCAAAACTTATATTATTTTCATAATTGTAAGTCAAAGGAAACATAAAATTTTTTATTTTTATATTTCTATATTTACTCTTAAGATCATTACTTTCAAGATCAAAATAATTGATACCAAAAGGAAAAAAAACAACTAGTGTTCAGTGTATACAGTATATAAAATATATTGTAGTATAATTTAATATAATAATATATAAAAATCATACCACCAACATAAATTTGAACAGAAGTTGAAACAAATATATTCGTGACGTTTTGCCCAGATACGTATTTCGATTGCCAAGCAATCTTCATCAGTAGTCATCAAGTAGTTTGGATCACTCCGTAACTGCTTTGTGATGATTCACCCTAGTGCAAGAAAATATTGTTCCCATGTTATTTAAACGGAAAATCGAAATTTGCGATGCGGCCCTCTTAATATTAAGAGCTTAAACTTTCACAGGATTTTTTTTTGTCATTCCCAACAATATTTTCGATATAATTAAGAAAAAAAATCATTTTTTTTTTGAATCAGGTTAGTATACAATATATAGAATATATTGCGGTCCAATTTATGTAGTGGATCATCACAAAGCAATTACGGAGTGATCCAAACTACTTGATGACCACTGATGTAGATTGCTTGGCAATCGAAATACGTATCTGGGCAATACGTCACGAATATTTTTGTTTGAACTTCTGTTCAAATTTATGTTCATTATTTATATTATTATATTAAATTATACTACATAAATTGGACTATAATATATTATATATATTGTATACACAGTATAACTGTTCAAAGTCAGCGAAAAAATCTTATTTTGAACTAGTGTTCAATTTTTATTTAAGTATGAATAAAAAAAATTATCGTCACTGCTATAATTTATTACAACTGGAATACTAAGCGTCTACAATTAATTCTACGAATATATTGATGGAATCTGAATTACTTGATTTTATTCGTTTAGCTTAGGATATTATTTACTGGCTCATACCAAAATTTTTACAGGTTCTACCTAAAGTGAACTATCAAATAATATTTTAAAACAATGTGTAAAATAAGCACCTAATATCACTAGGGTAGTAGTAAAATCAAGACATATGTATAAATAGCAAAGACGGTTTTATATGCAATGATTATATTTCGAATGGTAAAGATTGCAACAGTATTTTCCGTTATTCCTGTGATTTTTCAATAGAAACTTTACAGTGGGATATTGTGCTCATGCAACAGCTTTTGTTTGTTATTTTTCATATGGATAATAATTATCACGAATTTTGCGTCCTACGAGATACTAACTAAATTATTTTAGGTTCATAATATTCCAATTGTAATAAATTATAACAGTGGCGATAGTTTTTTTTATTCTTATTTTAATAAAAGTTAAACACTAGTTTATTTTTTTTCTTTTGGGATCAATTATTTTGATCTTGAAAGTAATCATCTTAAGAGTTTTATGTTTCCTTTGACTTATAATTATGAAAATAATATATGTTTAGCTCCTATATGTGGTCTATTTTTTAATTGAAGTTTTGTGAAAAAAAAAGTTGGTGAAACACTTCGAAAAAAAATAAAACCGAGGTACACTATTAGGCGTAAATTACATTTCATTTTTTTTCAAGGTGTTCCACCCACTATTTTTTCACGCAATTTTTATGAGTTATAGTGCTCATGTAGAAGTATAAAATATATTTTTTTCGTGATTGTCATTTTCAGAGAACACATGGAAAAAAAATATTTCATTTGTTTTTTGGATTTTTTTTGTATAATTTATTTTTCTAAAAATTTCAAAAAAATATATGATATACTCTGTAAAATAATCTAAAGTCTCGCGTTGGTTTCACTTGTCTAGCTTAATTAGTTTTTGAGATATATAACTTTGAAAAATAGCCTTGGGGGCGGACATTTTTGCCCATATTTCCAGGTCAAAGAGGAATTTGGTCGCGAAAAGTATATAAAATGTGTTTGTATATCAAGCCGATATTATAATATAAGTTTCGACATAGGTTCCTATTAGGGGGCCAACTCGCCATGTGGATCCTGCTAAACCCTTTACAGAGGCTTCTGCGTGGGCAATTTTAGCTGCTAATGGAGGATAAACTGTTCATCCTGTTCCAACTCTTATTTCACTATTGGTGAAGTCAAAAGTAGAGTTTAATGAAGGAGGAAGAAATCAAAAACTTATCAAGTACTAATAAAATATTTTGATATTTTTACTCTGAGGATATCAAGTGAAATCTCAAATATCAAATTCTTAACTTTTATGGTTTCATTGTACATTTTTCGACGAGAAAAAAATCATGCCTTGATCATTTGTACGATTTCACGAATATAAATTAATTTGTTGCAATTATTTTTAGGTGGGTAGTTTAACAGCGATCAAACAACGATCTCCAATAATAGCGGGCAATTTTGCTGTATGGGGTGGCGTATTTTCAATGATCGATTGCACATTAATCCATTTCCGGAAAAAAGAAGACCCGTGGAACTCGATCATTTCGGGCGCGGCCACCGGCGGTATTTTGGCCGCGCGAAATGGTTTACCCGCGATGGCGGGCAGTGCCTTGATCGGCGGCGTTTTACTAGCACTCATTGAAGGCGTCGGCATTATGGTGACCCGGATGTCGGCCGAGACATTCAGCCCGGAAGCGCAACTACAACAGGATGACGGTGGCGGAGGGATGGCATCCCCATTAGAGAACTTTGGCCGACCAAATAGTGCTGCGTATCAATGATTTTAATTACTACTTCCAACCCCAGCCCCCCCGCCCATCTAGCACACGACGATGACGAGGAAATTATTTTTGTTATTGTTGTTTAATTCTATAAATTTAATTTAAATTAAGTAATTGATTTAGTCACATTGTACATATTATAACAACTTTCTTATTACATCAGTCGGATGTGAGTGAATAGGTAGATGTTTGTAGCAAAAATTTTTCCCAATTTCAAATATGTGATAAAATGAAATTTTGAAAAAAAAGCGGGAAAAATTCTTGCCTCGTTTTTCTTAATTTTCATTTGGATAATGATTGTGATTACGTTTTAATTTAATCCATTTGAAAAGAACATTAAGAACGATATACATAAACCATAATGTAATTCGAATCGAAATAAAAATAAATCGATTATCGAAAATAAATCACGAGGCGCTAAACGTAAAAAAAAAAATAAATAAAATCCTTTGAATTTTATGGAAAAAAAAAATAATAATAAGTTTTTTAAATCACACAATTATTGTTCTCCTTGTCCCGTATTTCTCCCTGTGGCATCTCTGGAAATCCAGGGATAGCTCGAGGTAATTTAAATCTCAGGGTCAAGTTCGGTTCCAGGAATGCGCAATAAAGTTACTCGTATACAAAATTTGTAAAGCGAGTGATAAAAATATTTATGATTTGTTCTAATTACTATGAAAAAGAAGAAATTTAATGTAAATTGGGATTGGAAAAAAAAAGTGATTTTTTTTTGAGGGAAGGGTGTAAGGTAATTTTAAAAAAAATAATTGAATCGAGCGCCTTTTACAGGGTGCGGTGCACTTGCGCAAACTCGTCCCTGGCCCGTAGCACGGGAGTGTAAATGACAAAAAAAAAATCGTACGGGTGACAGACAGATACGTCTAATTTCTATTTAATTTAAGAAAAATAATAATTAATTTTCCAGAAAAAATTGTGCATATTTTCTTAGTGATTTTTTTTAATTTGGTGCATAATTTTTGGTTGGTATTAAAAACAAATGTTTGTGACAATGAGATAAATGAATCAAGGCTTTGTTTTGTTTTTTTTTTTTCCTTTATTTTGAACCTCCAACTTGGAAACGTTGTAAAGTTAATTAATCATCGTTAAATATGCAATTATGTTGAATTCAGTGAGTGATTAGAAGATATAGTTTTATTTTTTATTTCGTTCGACGTATTTGTCAATGGTTGGAAGTCAACATTTCGGTATGAGAATGCTGAGGTTATAAATCGCCACGGAATGACTCAAATGCCAACGGAATCCAGTGGTTTGAACTCAAACGGAACGGAAATGCCTGAGGAAGCGCTAAGTTTTGCCAGTCTTTCAATTCGCTCGGACAAATCGAGTCGAGAATCCTCCATCAAGGAGAAAAAGCTGTCGACGGGATCACTGGGTGGCAGCAGTGATGGGGTTCGACCGAAAGTCGTAAGTTGACGAATTTGGGGGGATGGTTTTTTGCAGGGAAATCCTTTTTTTGTTTTTGGGTACCCCTTGGAAGAATAATTGTTTTCGACAGAGAAGAAAATTGGCTTCAAAAGACAAAGAATGCTGGTATTCCTTTTGTTTGAAAATTGAGGAAATACGTAGGCGATGGTGTCCACCAGGTCTTGAAAACGTCAAAATCAAAATAGAACTCTATGGAGAAAACGTGGCTTTCCGGTCCAAAGCCGTGTTGAAAGCAAACGTTTCGCTACACCTGCGGGTAGCATCTTCAGGGTGTAATGGTCAGAATAATGAAAATGTTAAATGATAATCCTTCTCTTTTTAGTTTCAAGTTAAGTTGATCTAGATGATGCTGTTTCTTTATTCTTTTATTCACGAATGTTCCAATCCAAGATACCTAATCAATTATTCGTAAATCCAAGAAAATTCCATTGGTTTTCTTCCCACTGCCTTACCTCCGTGAACTTTCAAGATAAATTCTAACAGAAATCTGGTAAATTGGTAAAAATATTCCGAGGACTAGGATCAAATAATAATTAGTCAAAATTATTTATTACATGCGCGACGTTTTGGCCCGGTTATTGAGTCTTCTTCAGACGTTCGTAAAAAGTGCTCTGTACTTTTAACCGGACCTTCATAAATCTACGTATTTTGACCCCCTGAACACGAATCCGGGGTCGGTTTGACCCGTACACCCTCAAAAATTCGAGAAAACTTTAAAAAACCGAAAAAAATGGTTAAAATCAGCAGTTTTGGTGACATAGAAATTTTTTTGAACTAAACCGAGCATTGTTTTCATGTTTTTCGATCCGCCGAATACAAATTCGAAGTTTATGTAGACCATAAGCCGTTTTTATTGGAAGAAAATTGCAAAAAACCCTTAAAAATTGTAAAAAATTGCAGCTATTGTTCTAAAATTCGAGATTATATGATGAAAATAAACTTTTAAATCTCTACAAAGGATATTTCGTATATTATTCTATTTCTGGAATATGATTTTTGAAGATTATTTGGCTAACCGTGATTTTGTTATTTCTATAGATTTTTTACGATTAACAATTTTTTTTTAATTCCGGATCAATGAACTTCAAATTTATACTCAACAGATTTGCCAACATGTCAAATTTATTATGATTTCATTAAAAATTTGATATTTATCACAAGAACTTTGATTTTTCTGAAATTTTCAGGGTTTTGTGCTATTTACATGGATTTTCAAAGAATGGCTGGACCGAATACCTTCAAGATTTATATTATGCGGATTAGAAAACATGAAAATCACGATTAATCTAGCTCCTTAGAATTTTTGTACACAATTACTGCAGTTTCTCGCAATTTTCAAAGATTTTTTGCAATTTTCTTACAATTAAAACAGCTTATGATCTAAATCAGTGGTTCTTAACCGGTGGTGCACGCACCCCTTAAGGGTGCGAGCTTGAATATTTTGGGGTGCGAAATTGTAATTTTACAAATTCACGTGTAGCTAGCAAAATAAAAAACTAATCTTAAAAATTCATTTTGGTTAGTAAATTTTTTATTCCCTAAACATTTTTTAAATATGTTTGTAAATTATAAACCATCGAGACAAATTAATTTTTGTATTTTTTCTACAATTACAAAAATTCAAATGCGTTTCTAGTTTCTATACTAATTTTTATATTTCCTCGAAATTTCAGTTGATTGTTGCGATTATTCTTAGAAATATAAATACTGTTGATGCGCACATTACATTGAATAAAAATTTAAAAATAATTGAATTTTAGTGTCGACTATTACAAGTTTGAATTTTCGTGTTGAATATTAAAAGTTAAATATTAATATAAAATAATTAATACAAGTTAATTTTACAAGTTTAGTTGAATATTTATATTCTAATTATTAGAATATAATTTGGTACATTAAAGTCAAATTCAAAAGGTAAGCTAAAATATAGCAATAATAGATAGAAGTTTAATATTTTTTTAGTGTTTTATTAAAAAATTTAATTTAGTTTACGCCATGTCAAAGAAACGATGTTGGAATGACGATTATGTTCGTTATGGTTTTACATTTACAACGGAGAAGGATGGAACGCAGCGACCACAATGTATTCTGTGCTGCAATAAATTTTCAAACGCCAATCTCAAGCCGTCGAAACTAAATGAGCATTTTACCAAACAGCATGGTGGTGTAGATGCTGGCTATGATTTTGAAAGTTTGAAATCTAAACGAGTTCGATTTGATAAAAGTGGAACTATCACAACTTTTGGATTTATATCACACGAAAAGCCGCTGTTGCAAGCGTCTTATCAAGTTGCATATATCTGTGCCAAGAAGAAGAAACCACATACAATAGCTGAAGAACTTGTAAAGCCTTGTGCATTAGAAATGGCAAAAATAGTGTTGGGTACTGAAGCACAACAAAAGCTTCAACAAATTCCTTTGTCAAATGACGTAATCCGTACTAGAATTTCTGATATAAGTAAAGACATCTTACAACAAGTAATTGAAGATATTAAAGCTAGTAATGTCCCAGTGGGTATTCAATTGGATGAATCTACAGATGTTGAAAATTGTTCTCAGCTGATGGTGTTTGTACGATATGTAAAAGAAAAAGAAATTGTTGAAGAATTTTTGTTTTGTGAACCATTAGAATTGACTACAAAAGGAATTGATATATTTAATAAAGTCAAAGACTTTTTATTACAATATGAGATACCGATGAACAAAATAGGATCAATTTGTACTGATGGAGCTCCTTCCATGTTAGGCAAAAATTCTGGATTTGTAGCGTATGTAAAAAAGGAAGTGCCTCACGTTACAATTACCCATTGTATTTTACATAGACATGCGCTAGCTACAAAGACATTGCCTGAAAAATTAAAGAAAACATTAATCACTTCAGTCAAAGTTGTAAATTTTATCAGAGGTCGAGCTTTAAATCATCGTCTCTTCCGTGCTTTATGCGAAGAACTTGGTGCCGAGCATACTGTCCTTTTATTTCACACAGAAGTAAGATGGCTATCGCGTGGACGTATGCTAAATCGTGTGTACGAATTGCGAAGTGAAATAATGCAGTTTCTTAATAATCAAGGCAGTAGTTTAGCTGATGAATTCAGCAATAGAGATGCTATAATTCAGCTAGCGTATTTGGCAGACATATTCACGCACCTTAATGAATTAAATATTTCAATCCAAGGATTTGGAGTGAACACTATAACAGCGAAAGAGAAGTTGACTGCGTTTAGTCGAAAACTTTCAATTTGGATTAACCGTGTTGACAAGATAAATTATGCTAACTTTCCTTTGCTTGAAGAAGTTCTTGTTTCAGATGATGAAAGAAACAATATTACCACCGAAATTAAAGATCATTTGCAAAAGTTGAGCGAATCTTTTGAGGGATATTTTGCTACTGGAGATATAGATATATCAGAAAAATGGATATTAGATCCATTTATTTATAATCTGGACTCAATGGATGACAGTAATTTATTGAAAGAGGACCTTGTTGAACTACGGACAAATGGACATAATCAAATGGAATTTGAAGCAGAGAATTTGGAAAATTTCTGGTGTGCTCAAGTAATGTCATATCCACGATTAGCTAAAATAGCGCTTCAGCATCTTGTTCCATTTGCCACAACATATTTGTGTGAGATGGGATTTTCGTCACTTGTGCATATAAAAACAAAAGCTAGAAATAGACTTAATGTTAGTAATGATATGCGTGTAGCTATTTCAAAAAAGATCCCCCGGTTTTCAAAAATAATTGAGGAAAAGCAACAACAAAAAAGCCATTAATAAAAACTTTGATAATTTATAATTGATTATTTCAGCTAACAATTAAAATTTATAAAAAATTTGTTACGCACATAAAATTAATAAAAAATATGTTTTGCATAATGTTTGTTTTTTAATTTATATAACTCAATAATTTCTAGTAAGGGGTGCGAGAATATTGTTTGAAAATTTTAGGGGTGCCGGTAGCTAAAAAGGTTAAGAACCACTGATCTAAATGAACTTCAAATTTGTATTCAGCGGATCGAAAAACATGAAAATCATGCTCGGTTTAGTAACTTTAAAAAATTTCTATGTCACCAAAACTGCCGATTTTAACCATTTTTTTTTCGGTTTTTTAAAGTTTTCACGAATTCTTGAGGGTGTACGAGTCAAACCGACCCCGGATTCGTGCTCAGGGGGTCAAAATACGTAGATTTATGTAGGTCCGGTCAAAAGTACAGAGCACTTTTCTTTGTGTGCCGGTGTTATTATTTGATCCTAGTCCTCGGAATATTTTTACCAATTTATCATCATCGAGGATCTGAAACTCTACAATAAAAAAATCAGGTACTGCCAAATATCTTCATGGAAGACTTGGAAACTTGAATTCTTCAAGTTGCTCCATTGAAGCCCAGTACCTGGTTTTGGTATGTAGACAAGATAATCTCCACTAGTTCCTCTCTTAATTCAAAACATTCTGCCATAGATTTTACTACGAAGATTGAAAAAGACCAACAATTTTCCTTCCTTGATGTCCTGGTTCGACGTAGAGATGATGGCCCTTTGGGCCATTGTGTTTACAGAAAATTCTTCCACACCGACCGATATTTACGTTCCTCTTTACTCCACCATCCATCCTAAAAACATTCCATGAACTTTATCCATATCAGAAACTTCGTTGCTTGATTGAAAGATTACCCACGTAATGGATATGATCGAAGGAAAATTTTTAACTAGTGGAACCCACGAAATGGCTCAATACTTTTTGATAAAGCTGAAAATTTAAATAGTTTCGTATCTGCAATCCTTGTATTGGAATATAATTTCAAGCCTCCAAAAATATCCTGTATACTTCCTTCCTCGAAGGTCAAGGTCCCAGTTTTGGACGCACCTGGAGTATACGAAATCCCTTGTTCATGTGGAAAGATATACGTTAGTGAATTTGGGAGATTCATGAGTACACGACTAGATTACCAACTCTCCAATTTTAATCCGGAGACTCCTGAAAAATAATGTTTTCTCCAGACTCCAGTTTACAAAAATAATCTCCGGATTTTTTAGGGTTACCAACTCCCTCATTTTAAACCGGAAACTCCAGAAAAATGTAATTTTTTCTTGACTCCAGTTTAGAGAAACGATTTTCCACTGTTATCAAGCGATAAAAATTGATTTTATAGCCAAAAAAATATATATTTATTATATTCCGAATATAGAATGAAGCAGTAAAGCTTGTAAACGTTATCATTTAGAATACTTGCTAAATTTTTAAGATGGTTTTTTATTGAATAAAACATCGGATTTACTGTGTATACAATATATAAAATATATTGCAGTCCAATTTATGTTGTATAATTTAACATAATAATATACAAATTTAATATAATAATATATAAACTTAATATAATAATATATAAAAATCATACCACCAACATAAATTTGAACAGAAGTTCAAACAAAAATATTCGTGACGTATTGCCCCGATACGTATTTCGATTGCCAAGCAATCTTCATCAGTGGCCATCAAGTAGTCAAATAGTTAAGCAATACATTTTATATATTGTATACACAGTATAACTGTTCAAAGTCAGCGAAAAAAAACTTATTTTGATTACTCCGGATTTAGTTATACATTCTCCGGATTTTCTATAATTAAAAATTGGTAACCTTATACACGATTCAAAAAATATCGAAGGAATCGATTATGTTTGGTCAAACCGATATCTCAGCTGTAGCTGAGCATTGCTTAGCTATTGGAAATTCTATGCGATTTTTCATAGGCTTTTTCAAGAGAAAACACCGAAAAGGAATAGCAATCCACAAGAATTCCAATAACATCAATAGGAATGGTGGTTTCGGATTTCATCCGACCTGGAAAGCGATTCTCCCTGTTTTTTAGATTTAACATTTTTATTATTCTGACCACCATGAAGAAGGCGGCTTGAAGAGTACCTTGAAATTAGTTTCGAAGCAATTACGCCCTGAAGATGCGACTCGGAGACGATGCAAATCGTTGGCGACATAGTCCAGCAAATCACATGGCTTTAGATCCGAAGACTATAACCTTTTGCTAAAAATTTGTATTTTGATTAAGACCGACCGTAAAATCCTTAAATCTAAGTCTTTCAAAATGTTTTTCTACCGCAAATGATTAACGATGAAGTCATAGAAACCCATCTTCCGGAGTCGTATATCTGGTGAGATCGGAATAGCTCATTTCCACAGGAAAATGACAGAATTTCATTGGGTCAGGAGAAGTCTAAGAAAACTTGAAAAACTACTGAAAATTTGTAAATTTACTGTCGAATATTTTTCCAATCTTTGGTTTCTCAAGAAAATATTTGCATGTTTTTGGGATTTAAGACCGTAGTATCTTTGAAATTATTTGAACTTTTAAAGCGAGGATTTAACATTGATTTTTTTGTAGGTAACAGTTAAACATCCCGAGTCCAATAAGCCGAAACCGACCGTGAAAAAGAACAAACCGATTCAGGCGGATTTGGATGTGACGAAAGAGTTTATTCGATGTCGCGACGAGGGGATAACAAGACTTGATTTGAGCAAGTCAAACATCACTAATTTACCGCCGACGCTACGTGATTTAACGCATTTATCCGAGCTGTATTTGTATGGGAACAAACTAGTTTCGTTACCGACCGAAATTGGATGTCTACGTAATTTGAAAACGTTAGCCCTCAGCGAAAATTCGCTGACCAGTTTGCCAGATACTTTAGCGAATTTACGACAACTACGCGTATTAGATTTACGACACAACAAACTCAACGACATCCCCGATGTTGTCTATCGTCTCACGTCCCTAACCACGCTGTTTTTGCGATTCAATCGCATTAGAATCGTCGGCGACGATATACGAAATCTAACCAATTTGACTATGCTAAGTTTACGGGAAAACAAAATCCGAGAATTGCCGGCCGGAATTGGGAATTTAACGCATTTGATCACATTCGATGTTTCGCACAATCATTTGGAGCATTTACCGGAAGAGATTGGAAATTGTGTGAATTTGTCGACGTTAGATTTGCCGCATAATGAGCTGTTGGATATTCCGGAAAGTATTGGAAATTTGCAAGCGTTGACGCGATTGGGATTGCGGTATAATCGATTGGTTTCGATTCCGGTTTCTTTGAGTAATTGTAAACATATGGACGAGTTTAATGTGGAGGGAAACGCTATTTCTCAGTTGCCGGAAGGTTTGTTGGCAAGTTTGGTGGAGTTGACCAGTATTACGTTGTCGAGAAATAGTTTTGCATCATATCCGTCGGGTGGTCCGGCTCAGTTTACGAATGTTTACACGATCAATTTGGAGCATAATCAAATCGATAAGATTCCCTATGGGATTTTTTCGCGAGCGAAAAATCTAACCAAGCTCAATATGAAAGAAAATCTCCTCACATCGTTGCCACTAGATGTGGGCACCTGGGTCAATATGGTGGAACTAAATTTGGGTACAAACCAACTCTCTAAAGTTCCCGAAGATATTCAATGTCTACAAAATTTGGAGGTGTTAATTCTTTCCAACAACTTGTTGCGGAAAATTCCGGCCAGCATTGGCAATTTGCGCAAGTTGCGCATTTTGGATTTGGAGGAGAACAAGCTGGAGGCGTTGCCCAACGAGATTGGCTTTTTGCGCGATTTGCAAAAGTTGATTGTGCAGTCGAATCAGTTGACGGCGCTGCCACGTGCCATCGGCCACTTGAACAACTTGACGTATTTGAGTGCCGGCGAAAATAATTTGGCGTATTTGCCCGAGGAGATTGGCACGCTGGAAAATCTCGAGTCGCTGTACATTAACGATAATTTGTCGCTTCTTAATTTGCCGTTTGAATTGGCGTTGTGCGGCAATCTGCAAATAATGAGCATCGAAAATTGTCCGTTGACGCAACTGCCGTCGGAAATTGTCGCCGGTGGACCGTCGCACGTGATCACCTACTTGAAATTGCAGGGCCCATATCGTGCCATGTGATACACAGTTGGAGCTTAAATTCATTCATTTCTCCCATCTCAGACAACATAAATATTTAGAAAAAAATCACACAATTTTTTATTGTTTTTCCTATTTTAGTCGGAAGAGAATTTTGGTTTTTCATTAAGTACTTGATATTTTGGAAAGGTATAAACCTTAAAAGTCTTTCAAAAAGTTAATCAGGATTTTGGTTTCCCTATAGATTTGTCCTAGCGTTTTTTTATCATTTCCCAAAGTTGGATTTTTGGAAGATTATCTCAATTTCATTTAGTCCAATTTTGGCTTTGGTTTTAACTTGATTTCCTAATTTTTTACTCTTTTCACAGACTGCAAGTTGTATACTGAAAATATTACTTCCCAGAATACCTAAATCAAGCGCTTAATGAAAAATGGTTCAAAATTCTTGGACTATATTTGCCCATTTTGATTATTTGGTGTGAATAAAATATGAAGCGGAGAATAAGGCAATGAACGTAAGCTCCAGGAAACTAAAAATAGAAACTTTGTGTTCACTTTTCTTCTATAATAACATTTTTATTATTATTATTATTATGATGATTAAATAATTTTAATTTTCGTTTTAGCAAAATGAAAATATGACTTTCCAAAATTATATTAACTGATGGTAGATGTATATGCAACCAGTGCAACACAAATGTAAAACAAGGTTGCCTACACGCATATGACGTATATATTTGAAATAAAATTGAAACGATATATATGGGAAAGACGAGAATATTTTGAGGAATGTTATTGAAAAGTATGGATATAAAGCCCATTATGATTGTTAAATTAATAAGATAGAAATTTAATGGATTTTGAATTTAAAAAAATGAAGAAGATAACTTAAACAACGCGATTTAAAGTTTCTTTTTTTTGTGTATAACAAATTGATGTGATAAAAATAGTAAATGTTTTTTAGCATATTTTTTTTCGAATTTAAACAAGGAAATTTCCCACAAGAATTAAAAATTTTTTGGTGCCTCATGCAAGGATTAATTGGTGTTTTCTTTGAAAAAAAAATTGACTTTTTGTGGGGTACCTAATGTTTTTATGGTAGATTAGTCTTTTTAGTAGAGACTAGTCTTCTTATACTTTTGTTGAAGCGAAAATTTTCGTTTAATTTCTAATATAATGTGTATAGTTTGGTGAGCATTATATTTGAAATTGTATGATTTTTTTGCGCATTAAAAAATCCCAGAAGATTTGATCAATTTACGTCTATATAGATCACATATGGATAATATTTAAGAAATTGTAGTAATAGTTATGTGAACAGAAATATATATTCTATATAATTGTTGTAAAGAACTTTGTGAACAAGTGGCATATTTTAGATTTAAGAGTACAGAGGGGTGGGGAATGAAAAAATCTTGTTATAACAAAAAAAAAAAATATGGCGTTGTAAGTATTTGTTAAATATTTTTTAAAAATTTAAGAAAACATGGAATCGAATTTAAGTAATGACGAGAGATGCAATTGAAAAACTGGAAATTTGAATATATATATATATATAAATAAATAAATAATCAGAGATATAATAGAGGCCTAAACAAATTTATCGTTGATTTTCTTTTTATTAAATGGTTGTGAATATTAATAAAGATAAAACGAAAAATTATCGATGAAACTTAAATCTAATGCGCTTATTTACGAAATGTACAAATCCTACTTTTTCGTTAATCGACCAATTAATGTAAACCAATGCGAAAGATTAATATAGATTATTATAGACACCTGCAACCACTTGTGTGATTGATCAGGCGGCGCATTAGATTTGAAGTTTTACTGTAATTTTTTCGAGAGCAAGTCTTTATCATTATGTATATCCCTATCAGAGTAAAATCATAAAAAAGGAAAAAATCCAAAAAAAAAAAAATGTAGACGAAAAAAAGACAATATTTGAATTCCATATTTTTCTTTTCGACAAATGTTTATTTTGCAAAACGAAAAAAAAAATGTATTGAAATAGATTTTAGCTCTAAATGATACCCTTTTCAATCATATGCACATATACACAGACATACCTACACACAAAAACACACCCACACATATACACTAAGGCTAAAATCGCGCTAAATTGCTGTAAAAAAATCATAAGAAAAAAAAATGCCATTATTAACTGAATAAGTGTTAGTTTTGCATAAATGTTGTGTAAAATATTAAAAAAAAAAATTGATAATGTATAACAAAAATAATCGTAATCTCATATCTCATCTTTTTCTTGGTAATAATATCGATAATTTTTTTGTCTTTCTTTGATGAAAGTTTGTGATTTTTTTTCAGATTATATAAGTTTAAAATACGTGAATAAAAAAAATCAATTGGAATTTTTTTTTTCTTTAGTTTCATAATTCCAAATCCTGGACCATAAGATATATTGTTAAGGGGAGAAGTAGCCAAATGATTGGGATGGTCGTTTAGTAGAAGAGTTTTTATTAAATATTGCCGAATCCTAGCCAAATGTTGCGATCCCGAAATTATTGGGGATTTGGGATGAAATTTTTCATGAATTTGGAGGAGCCACAAGTGGTTTTTCACAGGTGGTTGCAGTCAGGCCCTGCTCTAGCAAATTTGCCGCCCTGGGCAAGATGAAAAAATGCCGCCCCTTCAGGGTTGAAAAAACACAGAGTTTTAATACCACAAAATTTTTAATTTCTTGGAAAAATATTTTTTTAACTAAAAACTAATTTTTCACATTTTTGTTCATATTGTATATCAAATATGACAAAATGCCGTCCCTGAAATTTTCCGCCCCGGGCGACCGCCCGGGTTGCCCACCCCTAAAGCGGGGGCTGGATGCAGTACATTCAAATATGTTTTTCCGGATGCTCTTTGTACATGAATTGCTTCCCAATGGCTAAGCCACTGATTTCTTTATCAGAATATTTATTCCTTTGATGCAATTTCTTAATGTTTGCTATTTCTAAAATCTTCAAAATGCAATTATGCACTTGTGACTAGAAATTCTTTTTCCGTTATTAAGATCGCCAAGTTATTTGAAGTATACATTTTTGTTTTTTTATGTAAAAAATGCATTTGAGATCACTTTACAAAAAAATAAATATTTATTTATTTATAAATAAAATATGTCCTTACATAATTGGTGAACTACCAACTGAATTTCCAAAAGTTCAATTCGATCGAGATTTCTGGTAAGGATTCGAGGGCCCGGGGGCACTGCCCCACCTAGCCCCTAGGTAGCTACGCCACTGGTTTTGATTAAACATTACTGTATCCTATATATATTGTGTTTGCTATTTCTAAAATCTTCAAAATGCAATTATGTACTTGTGACTAGAAATTCGTTTTCCGCTATTAAGATCATTTATTTCGCTATTTGAAGTATGCATTTTCGTTTGAAGTAAAAAAATTGCATTAGGGATCACTTGACAAAAAAATAAAAATACAAAGTTCATAGAATAAGCAAATAAAATTTGTCTATCCTAAATTTGGTTTATTTTTATTATTCAAACTATGAAAATATTTTTTTCCTCCAAATAGCAAAAAAATATTTACTTAACTGCCGTGGTCCTAATATCATATCATTTTTAGCCAATTGGAGCAGAATTCATTACCGTGGTAAAAAATTACATGGTCAAAATGGGCAAAACGACGAATTTTGTTTTTTTATGCTCACCGGGTTGCATATAAAGCAAACCAATTTTGACAGCTACAATATGTAAATTAAATTGCTTAAAAATGCGATTAGAAATGATATATAAGGGTCGAAACAAATTTATTTCGTAATTTTGATTGATTATTGATCGATTTCAACCGATATGAGTTAATAAATAGAGATTTTTTTGACCCAAAATGACGCATATTATAGGTCCCTGAAGACGCTAATTTCTCGAAAATTAGTCGTTTGATCGCACTTATGTGTTTAGATTTAGTTGGAGAAACATATAAATCATCGATCAATCATTTCCAAATGTCGAAGACTATCTTTGGTCGATTGAATATAGGGTCCGAAAATTCTGAAATGAGGGTTCATGTTATTAAGTGATAATGTAAGCCAACGTAAGTTAAACGGAATAAAAATCAATTATTATGGTTGAAAAATCCCATGGGCTCATTTGTAAATCGAATTAGGAACCTCCGGTTCCAGCATAGCCGTCCGGTAAATCGTTCCGGAGAGTGGCAGAAATCAGCATATTTGCCGATAAAAAGGGAATAATATTATGAATAGGAACGTTTTTTTGATGAAATTCAAGTTTTATATTCTTTAAGCTTATACCCCAAAGGTAGTTTCATTCTTTTTTAATAGGAAAATCTACATTTCCTATGGACGTAAATAATAAAATGTTAGGTCTTCTTCATTTTTTGATGACATATTCTCCATTCAACGATTGGTAGGTAATCCAAGTAGCTAACGTGGTTCTAGATACAACCGTAAGATTTATATTTCAGCAATAAGCATTCACACCATCTACCGATGTCCTTTATATAAAAATTGAAGCGTTATCCCATAAAACTTTTCTTTTGGACTTTATCTTATATAATCAATCACAGAAATTCATACTTTAAACATTAATAACTCCTTTATGGTATCTATAAACTCTTATGATATCTATAAAGAAGACAAAGTTATTGCGTAACAATAAGTATCATTTACTCCAGCTTATCATTCAGGGTCAGATTAAAGGAAAAATTCTCGGGAATTAAAAGGATATCCTGGTTTACCAACCAAAAACCAAAGGATTTTATACATTGGATTTCTAAGCCGAATAGTATTGAAGTTTGTTTTTACGTTATGTTGTAAGTAGATCAAAAAAAAGATGATTTTAAAAGGAATTAATGATTCGATTTTTTAAGGTTTAGGCATAAAAATCAGGAGGATGTTAATGAGGTTCCTGGAGGATTTTTATCCGATTGTAATCCACCTTCGTTGATCGTTAAGAATTGTTTTGGCGATATTTCGTAGCAAAATGCTAATCATTTTTTTTATGAAATAATTTTTGTTTCGAATTCGAAATAGATTGTTATATTATCGTTTATTAGATTGTTATGAACCCGAAACTGTATTTTGATCGAAAATCATCCCTTATTAAACGATGTTACAAGCGATTAAACTTTTGACGCATTGTTGATTTCTTCGGCCACTTTGATAATCAATTTCATCCCTTAAACGTTGTTTGTTTTCGGAAAAATTTGCACAACATGTACAAAACGATTTATACTTTCGATTGGCACCCTTAAAATTTGTTTTGAATTTTTCGATTTTCGTGAAAAATCAACGATGGTCAACCCACGGTTTTTTTTTGACAAAAAGAGATTTCTTCTGCCACTTTAAAAGTCGATTTCATCCCTTAAACGTGGTTTGTTTTTGGAAAAATTTTCACAGCATGTACAGAAGGACTTATACTTTTGATTGGCATCCATAAAATTTTTTTTGAATTTTTCGATTTTCGTGAAAAATCAACGATGGTTAACCCACGGTTTTTTTTTTGACGAAAAAATATATCTTATGCCAATTTGAAAGGCGATTTCATCCCTTAAACGTGGTTTGTTTTCGGAAAAATTTGCAGAGCATGTACAAAAGGACATATACTTTTGATTGGTATCCTTAAATTTTTTTTTGAATTTTTTCAATTTCGTGAAAAAGCAACGATGGTTAACCCATGGTTTTTTTGACGAAAAGTGATTTCTTCTGGCACTTTGATGGTCGATTTCATCCCTTAAACTTGGTTTGTTTTTGGAAAACTTTACACAGCATGTACAGAAAAACATATACTTTCAATTGGCATCCTTAAAAAAATTTTTGAAATTGGCCGATTTCGTGAAAAATCAAGGATTGTTAACCCACGGTTTTTTTTTGACGAAGAATGATTTCTTCTGGCACTTTGATGGTCGATTTCATCCCTTAAACGTGGTTTGTTTTCGGAAAAAATTTCACAGCATGTACAGATGGACATATACTTTCGAGTGGCATCCTTAAATTTTTTTTTGAATTTTAACAATTACAAAAAAATCAACGATGGTTAACGCACGGATTTTTTGACAAAAATGATTTCTTCTGCCACTTTGAAAGTTGATTTCATCCCTTTAAACGTGGTTTGTTTTTGGAAAAATTTCCACAGCATGTACAGAAGGACATATACTTTCGATTGGCATCCTTAAATTTTTTTTTTAAATTTGAAGATGCGTGAAAAATCAACAATGGTTACCCCACGGTTTTTTTCTTGGTGAAAAATGATTTCTTCTGGCAATTTGATGGTCGATTTTATCCTTCTTTATCCCCGATTTTCATGAAAAATCAACTTTCAATTTCATCTCTTATGTGTGAAAAATCAATAATAGTACATTCATAATTCAGTCTTTAAATAATTGCTTTTTTCTAACAATTCGGATTGTTTAATATTTTGAATTAAGACAATGCTAATAAAATACCCAAAATACCTTTCGAATTTTGTTAGAAGCTATGAGTACATCCCCTTGACTCACAGGTGGCTCTAAAAACTTAAGGTGGTTTATTGACATTACATGTCAAGAGTTCACACGTTCTAGCATAGATGGAGCGACAATGCAAGTCAATTTGACAACTAATATTTAAAAGTCATTAGTTTATAATTGTCTTTTTTATATCCAAATAAATTTAATTTTTAACGTGAAGGTTTTTGAATTGATGGTCAGTGTTGAATTTTAACTTGATTAAATCGAAATCGATCAAAATATATGTGAAACTGGTAATATTTATTGTAAAATTGTAGGTATGGGCGCAATGTTTACATTATGTTACATATACTTTCTATTAATTTTGTGGATTTTTTCCAACGTTTAACTAACTAATGAACGAAAAATTTGAAATATATTAAAAACGAAATCATGCAGAGAGAATCTAATTAAATCATCTGCAAATGTAAACATCTGGGAATGCAGCATAAGTATTGGGAATTATCAGATGAATATCTCCATCCAAAAGTATTGATATCAGGGGATAAACAGGATCATAATAATATTTCAAGTTTTAATCATCGAAATAGGCTTAGTAGTGACTAAATCCATGTTTGTATTTGTAAGTCCTTTTTATGGAGAGTTGAATTATGCAATACCGTTAAGAATAATTCAGTCTTCAATAAAAAAAAATCATCTCTTATATCCTTTGTATGTACTTGAAAATTGTCGTTTTTGAAACTTAGGAAAAAGAACATTTATCAGGAAAAGCAATCTCGCAACTATCCGTTTTTTTAATAAATGCAAAAGTTTAGGAATCATAGTTTCAATTATATAAATTGGCTGCGCCGTATGTTCCCCAGTTTACATATTAAAGTAGCTAGAAAGTATAATTTGTTTAAATAATAATAAAATATATTTTTACAGATCCAAATTACCAAGAAACTAAGGACAAAGACATTGTTTTTGCGCTGAAGAAAATATCATCTTTATGGGATATAAATGATTGGTAAGTATCAATACTTTTGAGACCTCCAAATATTGTTCTAAATGATTTTTTCGATCCAGGAGAAGCTGACTGATGACAACGGAGAATTATTCAATCGATTCGAATTGTTCTTCATTTTCAAATGGAAGTTTGGGGAATAAATGCGGATCGTTCAAGAATCATCAATGGAAATTCATCATGGATATCATTTCCACAATTGATATCTACCAAGAAGATCACTGATGGATTTACTGCAACAATCTGTGGTGTAAATTGTGTTTTAATAATTCAGTGAATATATAAAGTGTTTATTATTATATAAAGTGGTTTTAGTGATAAATAGTGTTAATATCTAAAAAATCAATTAAGTTTTATTAACTCAATATTTCTACATGTATGATTGTAACAATTGATACTATTACTTACATAATTTATATAAACTATTGTAAATATGCAAAAAACTTATATTGTATTATTGTTTATGTTTAATTGATATTTAACATTAATAAATTAATTTTAATAGAATTCATTGTTTCAATTCGATTTACCCTACTTATCCTCTTGAATTTTATATTTCAGAGATAAAGATTACATAAAAGAGTTAAGTTAATGCAACAATAAGGTAAGTAAGGTAAGTTCAATGTTTTTCGATAGATTATCGAATAATACGATAAAGACAATATCGAAAAATATCTTAACTTTTTGATGTCCATATATTTTTTTTTTATATATAAATTTTAATTTTCTGAAGATTCTTTTGAAATACAAATTTGTTTTTTTCGAAAAAAAGGATCAAGAACTTAAAAATTTTTCAATGTGGTTGGACAACTTTTCCGAACGTAACATGGAGCAGCTGTGGTTAAAATATTTTTGGAAAATTCCAATTCCCTCGATCGAAAATTTTTTTAATTTTCCAAAAATCTCATAGGAATTGTTTATATATGAGTTTTAACGTCATTTACATATATCATCTGATAGCCGAGTCGTCTTGGTCGCCGTTGCTGTTGTTCGGAGTCGAGGTCCCTGGTTCGCATCCCGATTGGTCCCGGATTTTTATAATTTCTAATAATTGATTTCTATTCCTTACAGCATATAGTATCACTAATTAACATTAATAATTAATTCCAGGCATTGTATCATCGAAATATTCGATCGATAAGTTCCAACCTTTCGGGGTCGAAATTATCGATCGATCGACGCGTCGTTATATTTTTCATTTTATTTTTGCTTACTTATTGTGTGACGTCACTTAATTTATTGGGGGAATTTTTTTTTCGGAAAAATGGGGGGCGAATTTTCATTTTTGTCAAATGGGATTTTGGGAATCGCTTAATTACTCAGCGGGAAGCCTAAAAATCATATCTTTAAATGGATTTTTTTGAGTTTTTGGGGAAAATTTTTAGGGCAAAATCCAAAAAATTGGTCAAATTTGACATTATTTTTAACTTTTTCCAACTTTAACATCAATTTCTGCGAAAACTATCGATCGTAAGTTAACGATAGTAGGCTCATTCGATAGCGCTTAAATTACTCTATCGATGGTGTAAATTTGGTCCCGGAAAACCTTAAGGGGAAAAACTTTTTTTTTTCATGTTCTCAGAAATTTCATTTCGTCGACCAAATGTACGTCGATTTTTTCGGCAAAATTATTTGTCGAATTTATCGATGAAATTCGCACCACAGCTGCATTACGTTACGATCGAAACATAAATAAATAAAAAAATCAAGTTTTCGATGTCGTTAATGGATTTTTCGATTTTACAAATTTATATGTTATGCATCATAATGCAATGCAAATGTAAATTGTTTTCTTGAAAAAAAGGATCAAGGACCTAAATATTTTCCAATGTGGTTTGACATCTTTTCCGATCGAAACATGGAGCACCTTTGGTTAAAATTTTTCCGGAAAATTCCATGAAAATCGTTCTGGTGAGTTATATTTATCAAAAGATTTTCTTGGAATTTTCCGGAAATATTTTCACCAAAGGTGCTCCATGTTACGATCGGAAAAGATGTCAAACCACATTAGGATATTTTTAGGTCCTTGATCCTTTTTTTCAAGAAAACAATGTACATTTGCATTGCATTATGATGCATAATATGTAAATTTGTAAAATCGAAAAATCCATTAACGACATCGAATAACTGATTTTTTTATTTATTTATGTTTTGATCGTAACGTAATGCACCTATGGTGCGAATTTCATCGAAAAGTTCGATAAATAATTTATTGAAAAAAATCGACGTACATTTGGTCGACGAAATGAATTTTCTGAAGGGTTGAAAAAAAAAGTTTTTCCCCTTAAGCTTTTCCGGGACCAAATTTACACGATCGATAGAGTAATTCAAGCGCTATCGAATGAGCCTACTATCGTTAACCTACGATCGTTAGTTTTCGCTACAAATGGCTTTAAAGTTGAAAAAAGTGAAGAAAATCGCCATATTTGGCCTATTTTTGGGATTTTTCAGAATTTTGCCCAAAAAATTTCCGCCAAAAAATGGAAAATTATATAATTAAAAATGATTTTTAGGCTTCCCGCAGCGTAACTAAGCCATTCCCGAAATCCCATTTCGCTAAATCCGAAAATTCGAGGTCCTCCCCCCCATTATTCAAAAAAATGACGTCACAAAATCAATGGGCCAAAATAAAATGAAAAATATATTGCGTCATCGATCGATCGATCATTTCCAACCCCGAAAGGTTAGAACTTATCGATCGAATATTTCGATGAAGCAATGTCTGGAATTAATTATTAATGTTAATTAGTGATATTATATGCTGTAAGGAATTGAAATCAATTATTAGAAATTATAAAAATCCGGGACCAATCGGGATGCGAACCAGGGACCACGACTCCGAACAACGGCAACGGCGACCAAGACGACTCGGCTATCAGATGATATATGTAAATGACGTTGAAACTCATATATAAACAATTCTAATGAGATTTATAGGAAATTGAAAAAATTTTCCGATCGAAGGAATTAGAATTTCCCGACCATATTCGAACCATAGCTGCTCCATGTTAAAGTTGGAAAATTTGAATAAAAACATTGCAACATTTTAAGGTCCTTGATCCTTTTTTTTGAAAAAAACAAATTTGTATTGGACTCGAATTATCTTGCATAATGTATAATACTTTAATATCGAATTAATTAATTTTAAAATTGTTTACAATCGAACGATTTCCTTGGAATTTTCCAGAAAAATTTTAACCATAGGTGCTCCATGTTACGATCGGAAAAGATGTAAAACCACATTGGAAAAATTTTAGGTCCTTGATCCTTTTTTTCAAGAAAACAAATTTGTATTTAAATAGCTTTAGATTGCACAATTGGTGAATATTAAATAACGAAAAAACCATAAACGACATCGAAAAGTTGATTTTTTATTACATTTATGTTTCGATGGTAACATAATGCAGCTATGATGTAAATTTCATCGATAAATTCGACAAATAATTTTGCCGAAGAAATCGACGTACATTTGGTCGACGAAATGAAATTTCGGAGAACTTGAAAAAAAAAGTTTTTCCCCTTAAGGTTTTCCGGGACCAAATTTACACCATCGATAGAGTAATTCAAGCGCTATCGAATGAGTCCACTATCGTTAACCTACGATCGATAGTTTTCGCTAAAAACGGCGTTAAAGTTGAAAAAAGTGAAGAAAATCGCCATATTTGGCCTATTTTTGGGATTTTTCAGAATTTTGGCCAAAAAATTTTCGAAAAAAAAAAGAAAATAATCGACTTTAGGATTTATTTTTTAGGGCTCCCAAGACGTAACTAAGCCATTTTCAGAATCCTATTTACCGAAAATCGAAAATTCGATCATTTTTCGATTTTTTTCGGGAATGACGTCATTGGGTGATGTCATTGGATGGGGACGTATGTGTGACGTCATATATTTAAAATTGAGTGACGTCACAAAATCAATGAGCCAAAATAAAAATATAAATATATTGCATCATCGATCGATCGATCATTTCCAACCCCGAAAGGTTGGAACTTCTCGATCGAATATTTCGATGATACAATGTCTGGAATTAATTATTAATGTTAATTAGATATATTATATGCTGTAAGGAATAGAAATCAATTATTAGAAATTATAAAAATCCAGGACCAATCGGGATGCGAACCAGGGACCTCGACTCCGAACAACGGCAACGGCGACCAAGATGACTCGGCTATCAGAAGATATATGTAAATGACGTTAAAACTCATATATAAACAATTCTTATGACATTTTAGGAAAGTTGAAAAATTTTTTCGATCGAAGGACTTGGAATTTTCCAAACATATTTTAACCATATCTGCTCCATGTTACGTTCGGAAAATTTGTGAAACAACATTGGAAAATTTTTAATTCCTTGATCCTTTTTTTCGATAATCTATCAAAAAACATTGAACTTACCTTACTTACCTTATCGTTGCATTAACTTAACTCTTTTATGTATTCTCAAACTCTGAAATATAAAGTTCAAGAGGATAAGTAGGGTAAATGGAATTGAAACAATGAATTCTATTAAAGTTAATTTATTAATGTTAAATATCAATTAATCATAAGCAATAATACAATATAAGTATTTTGCATATTTACAATAGTTTATATAACTTATGTAAGTAATAGTATCAATTGTTACAATCATACATGTAGAAATATTGAGTTATTAAAACTTAATTGATTTTTCAGATATTAACACTATTTATCACTAAAACCACTTTATATTATAACACTTTATTTATTCACTGAATTATTAAAACACAATGTACACCACTGATTGTTGTAGTAAATCCATCAGTGATCTTCTTGGTAGATATCAATTGTGGAAAAGTTATCCATAATGAATTTCCATTGTTGATTCTCGAACGATCCGCATTGATTCCTCAAACTTCCAATTGAAAATGAAGAACAATTCAAATCGATTGAATAATTCTCTGTTGTCATCAGTCAGCTTCTTCTGGAACGAAAAAATCAATAAGACAATTGCGCCCATACCTACAATTTGACAATAAATAATACCAATATCACATTTATTTTGTTCGATTCCCATTTTATGAAGTTAAAATACAAAAGTAACCATCAATTCAAACTACTATAACGTTAAAAATTAAATTTATTTGAATATAGAAAAGTTAATTATTTACTAATATGTTTCAAAAATTAGCTGTCAAATTGACATGAATCGTCTCTCCATCTATGCTTGAACGTGTGAACTCTTGACATGTAATGTCAATAAACCACCTTAAGTTTTTAGTGCCACCTGTGAGTCAGGAGGATGTACTCATAGCTTCCACTAAAATTCGAAACGCATTTTAGCATTGTCTTAATTCAAAAAACTAAAATGACTAAAACATTCCGAATCGTCAACAAATAAGAAATGTTAGAAAACAAAATAGTTTAAAGACTAATTAATAAATTAACTATTGTTGATTTTACACACATAAGAGATGAAATTGAAATTGAAAAATGATTTATTCCGTTTATGGGAGATATCGACCATCAAAGTGGCAGAAGAAATCATTTTTCGCACAAGAAAAAACCGTGGGTTAACCATCGTTGATTTTTCACGGAAATCGAAAATTTCAAAAAAGTTTTCTAAGCATGCCAATTGAAAGTATACGTCCTTTTGTACATGCTGTGCAAATTTTTCCGAAAACAAGCCACGTTTATGGGAGATATCGACCATCAAAGTGGCAGAAGAAATCATTTTTCGCACAAGAAAAAACCGTGGGTTAACCATCGTTGATTTTTCACGGAAATCGAAAATTTCAAAAAAGTTTTCTAAGCATGCCAATTGAAAGTATACGTCCTTTTGTACATGCTGTGCAAATTTTTCCGAAAACAAGCCACGTTTATGGGAGATATCGACCATCAAAGTGGCAGAAGAAATCATTTTTCGCACAAGAAAAAACCGTGGGTTAACCATCGTTGATTTTTCACGGAAAACGAAAATTTCAAAAAAGTTTTCTAAGCATGCCAATTGAAAGTATACGTCCTTTTGTACATGCTGTGCAAATTTTTCCGAAAACAAGCCACGTTTATGGGAGATATCGACCATCAAAGTGGCAGAAGAAATCATTTTTCGCACAAGAAAAAACCGTGGGTTAACCATCGTTGATTTTTCACGGAAATCGAAAATTTCAAAAAAGTTTTCTAAGCAAGCCAATTGAAAGTATACGTCCTTTTGTACATGCTGTGCAAATTTTTCCGAAAACAAGCCACGTTTATGGGAGATATCGACCATCAAAGTGGCAGAAGAAATCATTTTTCGCACAAGAAAAAACCGTGGGTTAACCATCGTTGATTTTTCACGGAAATCGAAAATTTCAAAAAAGTTTTCTAAGCATGCCAATTGAAAGTATACGTCCTTTTGTACATGCTGTGCAAATTTTTCCGAAAACAAGCCACGTTTATGGGAGATATCGACCATCAAAGTGGCAGAAGAAATCATTTTTCGCACAAGAAAAAACCGTGGGTTAACCATCGTTGATTTTTCACGGAAATCGAAAATTTCAAAAAAGTTTTCTAAGCATGCCAATTGAAAGTATACGTCCTTTTGTACATGCTGTGCAAATTTTTCCGAAAACAAGCCACGTTTATGGGAGATATCGACCATCAAAGTGGCAGAAGAAATCATTTTTCGCACAAGAAAAAACCGTGGGTTAACCATCGTTGATTTTTCACGGAAATCGAAAATTTCAAAAAAGTTTTCTAAGCATGCCAATTGAAAGTATACGTCCTTTTGTACATGCTGTGCAAATTTTTCCGAAAACAAGCCACGTTTATGGGAGATATCGACCATCAAAGTGGCAGAAGAAATCATTTTTCGCACAAGAAAAAACCGTGGGTTAACCATCGTTGATTTTTCACGGAAATCGAAAATTTCAAAAAAGTTTTCTAAGCATGCCAATTGAAAGTATACGTCCTTTTGTACATGCTGTGCAAATTTTTCCGAAAACAAGCCACGTTTATGGGAGATATCGACCATCAAAGTGGCAGAAGAAATCATTTTTCGCACAAGAAAAAACCGTGGGTTAACCATCGTTGATTTTTCACGGAAATCGAAAATTTCAAAAAAGTTTTCTAAGCATGCCAATTGAAAGTATACGTCCTTTTGTACATGCTGTGCAAATTTTTCCGAAAACAAGCCACGTTTATGGGAGATATCGACCATCAAAGTGGCAGAAGAAATCATTTTTCGCACAAGAAAAAACCGTGGGTTAACCATCGTTGATTTTTCACGGAAATCGAAAATTTCAAAAAAGTTTTCTAAGCATGCCAATTGAAAGTATACGTCCTTTTGTACATGCTGTGCAAATTTTTCCGAAAACAAGCCACGTTTATGGGAGATATCGACCATCAAAGTGGCAGAAGAAATCATTTTTCGCACAAGAAAAAACCGTGGGTTAACCATCGTTGATTTTTCACGGAAATCGAAAATTTCAAAAAAGTTTTCTAAGCATGCCAATTGAAAGTATACGTCCTTTTGTACATGCTGTGCAAATTTTTCCGAAAACAAGCCACGTTTATGGGAGATATCGACCATCAAAGTGGCAGAAGAAATCATTTTTCGCACAAGAAAAAACCGTGGGTTAACCATCGTTGATTTTTCACGGAAAACGAAAATTTCAAAAAAGTTTTCTAAGCATGCCAATTGAAAGTATACGTCCTTTTGTACATGCTGTGCAAATTTTTCCGAAAACAAGCCACGTTTATGGGAGATATCGACCATCAAAGTGGCAGAAGAAATCATTTTTCGCACAAGAAAAAACCGTGGGTTAACCATCGTTGATTTTTCACGGAAATCGAAAATTTCAAAAAAGTTTTCTAAGCATGCCAATTGAAAGTATACGTCCTTTTGTACATGCTGTGCAAATTTTTCCGAAAACAAGCCACGTTTATGGGAGATATCGACCATCAAAGTGGGAGAAGAAATCATTTTTCGCACAAGAAAAAACCGTGGGTTAACCATCGTTGATTTTTCACGGAAAACGAAAATTTCAAAAAAGTTTTCTAAGCATGCCAATTGAAAGTATACGTCCTTTTGTACATGCTGTGCAAATTTTTCCGAAAACAAGCCACGATTATGGGAGATATCGACCATCAAAGTGGCAGAAGAAATCATTTTTCGCACAAGAAAAAACCGTGGGTTAACCATCGTTGATTTTTCACGGAAATCGAAAATTTCAAAAAAGTTTTCTAAGCATGCCAATTGAAAGTATACGTCCTTTTGTACATGCTGTGCAAATTTTTCCGAAAACAAGCCACGTTTATGGGAGATATCGACCATCAAAGTGGCAGAAGAAATCATTTTTCGCACAAGAAAAAACCGTGGGTTAACCATCGTTGATTTTTCACGGAAAACGAAAATTTCAAAAAAGTTTTCTAAGCATGCCAATTGAAAGTATACGTCCTTTTGTACATGCTGTGCAAATTTTTCCGAAAACAAGCCACGTTTATGGGAGATATCGACCATCAAAGTGGCAGAAGAAATCATTTTTCGCACAAGAAAAAACCGTGGGTTAACCATCGTTGATTTTTCACGGAAATCGAAAATTTCAAAAAAGTTTTCTAAGCATGCCAATTGAAAGTATACGTCCTTTTGTACATGCTGTGCAAATTTTTCCGAAAACAAGCCACGTTTATGGGAGATATCGACCATCAAAGTGGCAGAAGAAATCATTTTTCGCACAAGAAAAAACCGTGGGTTAACCATCGTTGATTTTTCACGGAAATCGAAAATTTCAAAAAAGTTTTCTAAGCATGCCAATTGAAAGTATACGTCCTTTTGTACATGCTGTGCAAATTTTTCCGAAAACAAGCCACGTTTATGGGAGATATCGACCATCAAAGTGGCAGAAGAAATCATTTTTCGCACAAGAAAAAACCGTGGGTTAACCATCGTTGATTTTTCACGGAAAACGAAAATTTCAAAAAAGTTTTCTAAGCATGCCAATTGAAAGTATACGTCCTTTTGTACATGCTGTGCAAATTTTTCCGAAAACAAGCCACGTTTATGGGAGATATCGACCATCAAAGTGGCAGAAGAAATCATTTTTCGCACAAGAAAAAACCGTGGGTTAACCATCGTTGATTTTTCACGGAAATCGAAAATTTCAAAAAAGTTTTCTAAGCATGCCAATTGAAAGTATACGTCCTTTTGTACATGCTGTGCAAATTTTTCCGAAAACAAGCCACGTTTATGGGAGATATCGACCATCAAAGTGGCAGAAGAAATCATTTTTCGCACAAGAAAAAACCGTGGGTTAACCATCGTTGATTTTTCACGGAAAACGAAAATTTCAAAAAAGTTTTCTAAGCATGCCAATTGAAAGTATACGTCCTTTTGTACATGCTGTGCAAATTTTTCCGAAAACAAGCCACGTTTATGGGAGATATCGACCATCAAAGTGGCAGAAGAAATCATTTTTCGCACAAGAAAAAACCGTGGGTTAACCATCGTTGATTTTTCACGGAAATCGAAAATTTCAAAAAAGTTTTCTAAGCATGCCAATTGAAAGTATACGTCCTTTTGTACATGCTGTGCAAATTTTTCCGAAAACAAGCCACGTTTATGGGAGATATCGACCATCAAAGTGGCAGAAGAAATCATTTTTCGCACAAGAAAAAACCGTGGGTTAACCATCGTTGATTTTTCACGAAAATCGAAAATTTCAAAAAAGTTTTCTAAGCATGCCAATTGAAAGTATACGTCCTTTTGTACATGCTGTGCAAATTTTTCCGAAAACAAGCCACGTTTATGGGAGATATCGACCATCAAAGTGGCAGAAGAAATCATTTTTCGCACAAGAAAAAACCGTGGGTTAACCATCGTTGATTTTTCACGGAAATCGAAAATTTCAAAAAAGTTTTCTAAGCATGCCAATTGAAAGTATACGTCCTTTTGTACATGCTGTGCAAATTTTTCCGAAAACAAGCCACGTTTATGGGAGATATCGACCATCAAAGTGGCAGAAGAAATCATTTTTCGCACAAGAAAAAACCGTGGGTTAACCATCGTTGATTTTTCACGGAAATCGAAAATTTCAAAAAAGTTTTCTAAGCATGCCAATTGAAAGTATACGTCCTTTTGTACATGCTGTGCAAATTTTTCCGAAAACAAGCCACGTTTAGGGGAGATATCGACCATCAAAGTGGCAGAAGAAATCATTTTTCGCACAAGAAAAAACCGTGGGTTAACCATCGTTGATTTTTCACGGAAATCGAAAATTTCAAAAAAGTTTTCTAAGCATGCCAATTGAAAGTATACGTCCTTTTGTACATGCTGTGCAAATTTTTCCGAAAACAAGCCACGTTTATGGGAGATATCGACCATCAAAGTGGCAGAAGAAATCATTTTTCGCACAAGAAAAAACCGCGGGTTAACCATCGTTGATTTTTCACGGAAATCGAAAATTTCAAAAAAGTTTTCTAAGCATGCCAATTGAAAGTATACGTCCTTTTGTACATGCTGTGCAAATTTTTCCGAAAACAAGCCACGTTTATGGGAGATATCGACCATCAAAGTGGCAGAAGAAATCATTTTTCGCTCAAGAAAAAACCGTGGGTTAACCATCGTTGATTTTTCACGGAAATCGAAAATTTCAAAAAAGTTTTCTAAGCATGCCAATTGAAAGTATACGTCCTTTTGTACATGCTGTGCAAATTTTTCCGAAAACAAGCCACGTTTATGGGAGATATCGACCATCAAAGTGGCAGAAGAAATCATTTTTCGCACAAGAAAAAACCGTGGGTTAACCATCGTTGATTTTTCACGGAAATCGAAAATTTCAAAAAAGTTTTCTAAGCATGCCAATTGAAAGTATACGTCCTTTTGTACATGCTGTGCAAATTTTTCCGAAAACAAGCCACGTTTATGGGAGATATCGACCATCAAAGTGGCAGAAGAAATCATTTTTCGCACAAGAAAAAACCGTGGGTTAACCATCGTTGATTTTTCACGGAAATCGAAAATTTCAAAAAAGTTTTCTAAGCATGCCAATTGAAAGTATACGTCCTTTTGTACATGCTGTGCAAATTTTTCCGAAAACAAGCCACGTTTATGGGAGATATCGACCATCAAAGTGGCAGAAGAAATCATTTTTCGCACAAGAAAAAACCGTGGGTTAACCATCGTTGATTTTTCACGGAAATCGAAAATTTCAAAAAAGTTTTCTAAGCATGCCAATTGAAAGTATACGTCCTTTTGTACATGCTGTGCAAATTTTTCCGAAAACAAGCCACGTTTATGGGAGATATCGACCATCAAAGTGGCAGAAGAAATCATTTTTCGCACAAGAAAAAACCGTGGGTTAACCATCGTTGATTTTTCACGGAAATCGAAAATTTCAAAAAAGTTTTCTAAGCATGCCAATTGAAAGTATACGTCCTTTTGTACATGCTGTGCAAATTTTTCCGAAAACAAGCCACGTTTATGGGAGATATCGACCATCAAAGTGGCAGAAGAAATCATTTTTCGCACAAGAAAAAACCGTGGGTTAACCATCGTTGATTTTTCACGGAAATCGAAAATTTCAAAAAAGTTTTCTAAGCATGCCAATTGAAAGTATACGTCCTTTTGTACATGCTGTGCAAATTTTTCCGAAAACAAGCCACGTTTATGGGAGATATCGACCATCAAAGTGGCAGAAGAAATCATTTTTCGCACAAGAAAAAACCGTGGGTTAACCATCGTTGATTTTTCACGGAAATCGAAAATTTCAAAAAAGTTTTCTAAGCATGCCAATTGAAAGTATACGTCCTTTTGTACATGCTGTGCAAATTTTTCCGAAAACAAGCCACGTTTATGGGAGATATCGACCATCAAAGTGGCAGAAGAAATCATTTTTCGCACAAGAAAAAACCGTGGGTTAACCATCGTTGATTTTTCACGGAAATCGAAAATTTCAAAAAAGTTTTCTAAGCATGCCAATTGAAAGTATACGTCCTTTTGTACATGCTGTGCAAATTTTTCCGAAAACAAGCCACGTTTATGGGAGATATCGACCATCAAAGTGGCAGAAGAAATCATTTTTCGCACAAGAAAAAACCGTGGGTTAACCATCGTTGATTTTTCACGGAAATCGAAAATTTCAAAAAAGTTTTCTAAGCATGCCAATTGAAAGTATACGTCCTTTTGTACATGCTGTGCAAATTTTTCCGAAAACAAGCCACGTTTATGGGAGATATCGACCATCAAAGTGGCAGAAGAAATCATTTTTCGCACAAGAAAAAACCGTGGGTTAACCATCGTTGATTTTTCACGGAAATCGAAAATTTCAAAAAAGTTTTCTAAGCATGCCAATTGAAAGTATACGTCCTTTTGTACATGCTGTGCAAATTTTTCCGAAAACAAGCCACGTTTATGGGAGATATCGACCATCAAAGTGGCAGAAGAAATCATTTTTCGCACAAGAAAAAACCGTGGGTTAACCATCGTTGATTTTTCACGGAAATCGAAAATTTCAAAAAAGTTTTCTAAGCATGCCAATTGAAAGTATACGTCCTTTTGTACATGCTGTGCAAATTTTTCCGAAAACAAGCCACGTTTATGGGAGATATCGACCATCAAAGTGGCAGAAGAAATCATTTTTCGCACAAGAAAAAACCGTGGGTTAACCATCGTTGATTTTTCACGGAAATCGAAAATTTCAAAAAAGTTTTCTAAGCATGCCAATTGAAAGTATACGTCCTTTTGTACATGCTGTGCAAATTTTTCCGAAAACAAGCCACGTTTATGGGAGATATCGACCATCAAAGTGGCAGAAGAAATCATTTTTCGCACAAGAAAAAACCGTGGGTTAACCATCGTTGATTTTTCACGGAAATCGAAAATTTCAAAAAAGTTTTCTAAGCATGCCAATTGAAAGTATACGTCCTTTTGTACATGCTGTGCAAATTTTTCCGAAAACAAGCCACGTTTATGGGAGATATCGACCATCAAAGTGGCAGAAGAAATCATTTTTCGCACACAAGAAAAAACCGTGGGTTAACCATCGTTGATTTTTCACGGAAATCGAAAATTTCAAAAAAGTTTTCTAAGCATGCCAATTGAAAGTATACGTCCTTTTGTACATGCTGTGCAAATTTTCCGAAAACAAGCCACGTTTATGGGAGATATCGACCATCAAAGTGGCAGAAGAAATCATTTTTCGCACAAGAAAAAACCGT